>CM062814.1:238183813-239453548 GCA_031772625.1 Pinus tabuliformis | reverse complement strand
AAGGGGTAATCATTGCTATATCTTACACATCATGCTCTTGTCCTTTGAGCCCTAAGCAATTAATTAAAGAAAATTCATAAAAGGGAAAAAAACATAAAGAAGGGTGGAAAAATCAAGGTCGGGGAACCTCTTGTACCACGATTGCTCCCTCCTACACATTACATACCCAGGTGTGGGCTTCCCCTTATCTAGCTACCCCTATGCCCCAATATGTGGCCCAGGATTGCTCCTCTCATTCCTTACTCTATTCCACTTATTTATCATTTGCTACCCCCATTAGAGAGATGTACCTTGGACATACTATCCCCTTTAAGGGCTGACACCACCTAATAAGGTACTTGGTTAACCCCCTTTGGAGCTTGGAGACACTAACACATGCCAAATCCCACTACAGAAGGGCATGCCATTATGAAGTGCCCACTTTGTTATCCATGATTTGTAAACTCTTTTACTCGATTATTTTAATGATTGGTTGTACTGGAAGCCTAGGGGACGCATTGGATTTTATGTAGGATTACAAGTGGTTGCCATTTCGGTTTGGTTTCCCTATACAAGATCCTAATCCCCATAGGTCTACATTGGCACATATAGGGTGTGCATCGAGAACCATTGGCCTCCACAACAACAGACAACACTCCACGGATCTTCATCGATGCTTAAAGACTACTAGCGATCCACTTTTGGGATGATGGTGATATGCTTGGTACATTATGCCGAGCAGGCCCCCACAGGAGCCCCACACACTTGGTAGGTGTCCCAGGACTTGTACGATGTCTTGACAATGTTCATTCCACCACTCGGACCCTTGCAGAGGATCTACAGGCATCTCTGATTCATATGGAGACCCATGGGGTCATTTATGTGCCCTCAGACCCACTGGGAGCACCACAGGTCTACTACTTGGAGAACAAGGGGCCACCTCCTTGTCCATCATATTCCGAGGAATTTATTCCTCAGTATAGCACTTCAGGACATTATTAGGCCTTTTGAGGGCCCCACGACATGTACATATTCTTATTTAGCCCCTTGTGAGGCTTATTTTTACACTTGTGAGCTAGTTTTGTGAGCTTGTCACTAATATGGGTTTTATTTGCACATTATTTTATCATTAGGGGCTAATGTAGGCCCATATGCTAATTCGAGTTCCTTAGGAGGCTATATATTGATGTTAGATACATTAATTTGGATCATCACTTGGCTTGAGATCTCTGAAATCATAGAGAACTTCACATTTTTCCTTGGAGGATATTTTTTGGAGATGGATGAATTTTGACGTATGGATTTGGGCTATTTTTCTTGTCTTGGAGCTTTGTCTTGCAAACGAAATGCTGGTTGGATATATTCTATAACGTTGCAAGTAAATTTTGATGTTGTTATTCTTGTTGCTGCATACAACTAAAATTAGGGGTAGTTGCTGCATACTTGAAATGTGGAATTAAACATGTTTTAGCTAATTTAATGTATGGGCCAATGTTATATGAATGAAATTTCCTAGAGATTATTTGTCTCGATAAGATTTTTTTTCCAAAGAAAAAAACGAAATTTTTATAATTATGATAAAAAGTTACATATCATATGCCGAAGCATTCCTTTGACTCTATGATGGATCATCATAAAGATCTGTATAAAGACTATTCTGCCTTCCTTCAGCAAAAGAGAGGTGGAGCATACTGAGCATAACAAGAGCCTCCTCTACAGAGGAAAACAACTCCCTTCCTCAGCACCATCAAAAAGTATCAACAGTTTTTCATATATTTGGCATCCATGGTAATAAAAAACAACAAGAAGCATCTTCCCCCCGGATCTCCTCTATCAAGGAAAACAACCCAAGTTGAGAAAGGATGTCCAAGTCTAGATTTTCAAAAAAGAAACTCTCAGTTGTATACAAAAAGAAACTATATAAACCAGTATGCTAAGTCTTCAGAAGCATGCATCTATACATAAGGAGGCTGGTCCGAGAGATGGATTTCTCCATTGTTTTCCTCCACTATTCTCCAACTGCCCATAGCTTGTTGCAGACCTTCTTTAGAAAGCCTGTCTGCTAAACCGTTGTGCTCCCTGTTAATGTGATGAATAGAGAAAACATTAAAAGATAATTTTAAACGCTGAATTTCTTCTAATAAAGGATACAAGATATAATGTTTACATCTGCTTTGATCATTTTCCCATTTTATAACATTTAATGAATCCCCAAAAATCTGAACTGTGAAGATGTTCCTGTGTATAAGCCAACATAGGGGCAGCTTTAGAGCAGATAATTTTGCAAAATTATTTGAGCCACTGCCTAAGCCCACGGAAGCTTTTAGAGACTGTCTTTCGTTTATATGGATGATTAATCCTGCTCCAGCTTTGTTATTTTGAGATGCTCCATCAAAATAAGCCCATGGCACTCCTTCCTTGATTTGTTCTTCTCTAACCTGTCTCGGCATCCTTTCTTCCTCTGAATCAGGTATGTTTGAGTAAATAGACGTACATTGAATGGCGATTGATTCAATAGGGGTTTCCTTGTCTAGAAAGATGGTTCTGTTTCTTGCAATCCAGATACCCCAAGAGATAATAGGAGGTAGATTCCGCAATTTCCCATTTGAATATAAGCGCCACCATTTATGCCATGCTTCAGGGATATTTCCCCCTTCCTAGGCTGCCGGTAATTGAATAAGCTTCTCAACCTCCACCCATACTTTTTTAACTACAGGACAACCAATAAAAAGGTGTGCTATAGTTTCAGAGTCATTTTTGCACATAGGGCATCTTCCCGGCCCTGACTTAAACCTGGATTGGAGAATGTCCCATGTAGGGACTTTTCCTTTTAGAATACACCAGAAGAAAAGCTTGGCTTTAGCAGGGCACTTTAGCTTCCATAATGACTTTGCCCACCATTCCGGATCTCCCCAACCTTTCTTAGTCATGAGGAACTTGTATCCAAATTTTGGGGAGTAGGATCCAGAATCAGCGTGAGCCCACACCAGCTGATCCGGTTTGTCTTTTAACCTTACATTAGATCTAGAAAGTTCTTGAATGTAGACCTTCCAATCATTCCACCAATGGGGATGAAGGTCCAATTCCTCTCCTGATTTCCATGCTTGTCCCCATATGGATGAATGACCAATTTTCTCTACTTGATTAAGGAAAAGAAATCCTTTTGACTCTAGATGCCTAATCAGGCCTGGGGGCAGAGCAAAATTTTCGTTACACCCCACCTAGGGGTCCCTACCAATTCGAATATTTTCACCATTTCCAATCTGCCAGGACAAGCCTTGTTCAATAATCTTGAAGGCATCTATAGTCGCCCTCCAGACTACCGACACATTTCCTCCTTTCTTTTCTGGGTTCCTTATCCAATCTTTAAGAGGGGTGGGGTCAATGTATTTCCGTTTTACCACTTTCGTCCAGAGATTTTCCATATTGATGATTCTCCACCCTGATTTTGCTGCCAGGGAGGTTTCGAAAGCAGTGAGGTCTTTTATACCCCACCCCCCCCATTCTTTCGGTCTTGCCACTTTCTCCTAGGCAACTTAGGGAAGCACTGAATCCTCCTTTGATCCAGCCCATAGAAATCTACTACAGATTCTTCTTATCTTTTCCAAAATACCTTTAGGAACCCAGGTCATTGCAACCTAGTAAACTGGAATTGCTAGAAGGATTGTGTTGACCATTACGTGTCAACTTCCCATAACAGTACACCCCCTTTTCTTCGCAAAAGGGATAGCGCTTGATTGACGTGTCCATGCCATTCGACAGTGATCGTCAACTTGATCAATTTATGTTGTAAACCCAGTCTGCATGTGTGAATTGTAAATAATCTTAGCAGAGTTGAGTCATGTATGTAAATTGCCTAGGTGGACCTAATTTTCTAGTGATAATCTACGTTCCGGAAGGTTTTTTGTCTCACCGATCCATGATCGACAGAGTTTTCCTTCAGCCTAACCCCAAAGCCGGAATGAATTTTGTCATTAGAATCTTAGGGGAATCCTAGTGTGTTGATCTGCTAGATTATATTTGGTCGTAGAACTGGGTAGTCCATGAGGGTCTATGTCAAATGGGTTTTCCTCCTTGAGATGTAAAATTGTAAAAGTCATGATGTAAAGTGTCTTGGGGGTTAGAAAATGTTTTAATCCCCTCATAAGTCCTAAGTCCTAGGTCCTAGGTGTTTTTTCCGAAGGCTAAGTTCGAGGATCCAAAAATAAAAATTAATTAATTAAAAAATAGATAAAAATTATAATAAAATAATAGTAAAATTTTAAAAATTTTAAAAATAATTAAAAAATAAAAAAATAAAATAAAATAAAATTTTAAAAAATAAAAAAATAAGAAAATAATAATAAGTCAAATTTTTGAGTAAATAAATGCAAAATTTTAATTTTTTAATATATTAAATTGCATTTAAAAATTCGACGGATGAGATTAAAATATATCTATCCTCATCGACGGTCGAGATTAGTTTGACATGGATCACTCGAACTAGCTGTTCGGAATTTTTCCTTTAAATAGGGTGCTAGGGGTCATTTGAGATCAGATTGGATCTGAGACTCTGGTGCTAAAGAAAGATCTCTTGTAGTCATTTTTTGTGCAATAAAGAAAGACTTTGGGGTTAAAAATCTTGCTGGTGTTACTGTTCTGGAAATGCTGTAAGGCCTTTTATTTTTCTGCATAGTTTTATTTTCAGTCATCAATAATAGCTTGATGAAGATTGATTCAGACACAGGTATCTTGTCTGATCTTTGGGGTTTAAATGATAGTTTAGATTTCTGAAATATAATCGCAGGTATGTCCATTTGATCTGGATTCCACTATTGTTTTCTCCCTCTATGTTAATGGTTGATTGTAAGCTGTGCAGGATATCCCTTTTTTTAGATTACCGGGCGTTAGGGGAAGTTTTCCGCTGAACTAGCCAACTCCCGGATTGTGTTTTCTGAAAGAGCCCAGCCAGTTCTTGATCCTGGGCTTATCATTTGAATTTTTTTTATGAATGCATGCAGGGTTTTTTGAAGCACCTCACATTAAGTTTGAAATTCTGAAAATATAACTGTGGATTATTGACAAATCTGGCTGCTAAAGAGCCTTAGATCTATAAATACTGTAAATTCGTAGCTGGTTTGTAGGGTTTTATTTTTAATCCTTGCATATATTTTCTGAGTTTTTGTTTTCCATTTGTAGGTTGCAGGTCTGAGAAGAATTTTTTTGTGTGTGAAGCCAGATCTGGCCCCAGAAAATAGCCTTTGCAGGTGCATCTTTTTTGCAATCCAGGGTTTTAAATTTTTTATCTAGAGAAAAGGTCTGCAAGGATTTCATAAATAAATCTGAGACAATTTAATCTGGAGAATTTGGAGGGTTTTTTGGTCCCTTTTTCTCCTGCTTCTTGGAGTCTCAAATTTTTGGAGAAATTTCAAAAATTTTTAGAGGGGTTTCACTGTCCAAACCCTCACCCTCACGCAACTGCACGTCGTTTTCATTTCTCTGTGCTGCCTTCTCATTCCTTGCATATGAAACCCATTATCTACTCATCCCCTGCGTCCTCTGTTCCCGTGGCTCCATCTGCTGCTCGTTCCTCCTCCTTCACGCAGCTTCATCGTTGTCTCTTCTCCCCTCACCGCAACAGCCTCCTCCACATCTAGCTTGCAAAAAACATAAAAATAAAATCAAAAAACTGAAACCCTCAGTTCACCCGCAGCCCCATCTCTAAACTGTCATCTCCTTTCCGCCTGCATAATCCTTAGCAAATCCACACTGCCAGAAGTTTGTAACTGTCTCTCTCTGCCTGCACGCTAGTTGCTCCATACTTCTGCCACAAAACATTGCCACAGCTCCCTGCATGCATTTCTCTTTCACGTGCTGCTCACCTTCGAATGCCAGAGCTCCATTTTGCTGTTGTCGAAGACCTGTGTTCCTCCTGTACACACACACAATACGATCACCACTTTTTTATGCGTGGGTAAAAGTTAGTATAGATTAGAACGTATCTGAGATTTTAATTTAGCGTACTTTCTTTGTTCAGATTAGATTTTAGTTTTATTTTATTTTGATTTTAATTTCAGAACTTTACAATTTCATAAAAAAAATAATAAAAAAATAATAAACCATAAAAATCCATTTTCGTCTTTTGTTATATTTTTTGCGTTTTATTTAGTTTAGATTTCGTATAGTTAAGGTTTAGATTAGATTTTAGGTTTTTTTTTTTTTTTTTTTTAGATTTTAAATTTTAGTTTTAGATTGGTTTAGTTTTGTTCAAATTTTGACTTTAAAAATAACAAAATAAATAAATATATTAAAAAAAATCATAATTTTTTTTTTTATAGAAAGTCCCAAAAAATTATAAAAGTTTTAATCATTAGTTTTGTTTTAGAGTTTTGTATAGTTACGTTTACATTTAGTTTTGTCTTTTTTTTTATGAATAAAAAAATCATAAAAACTAAAAAAATATAAAAAAATAAAAATCATAAATGTTTGAAAAAATAAAAAGATTTTTGATTTGTTCTTTTATTTATTATTTTTTTTTTTCCAGTTTAACTTTTGAATTTTTTAAGTTTTATTTAGTTTAGGACTTAGTTTTTTTTAGAGTTAGATATTTTTCTTTGTTCATTTTTTGTTTCATTTATAAAAAAAAATATAAAAAATCAAAAGGTTCCTTTTAAAATTTTAGATTAGATATTAGATTTAATTTAGTTTTATTGCATTTTTAGTTATAAAAAAAAAAAAATTTTTTGAAAAAGCTTAATAAAAAAATTGAAAATTTCATTTTTGGCGATTTTTGCAGTGTTTATGTTCCATTTCTCTATAGCTAAATGCACTTAAATGTTTAGTTAAAGTTAGCTATGTGAGAGTGGTAACTAATCAACGTTTAAATTTTATGATCATTTAAAGCATTTAATTTTTCTTTAAGTTTAATTGTTGGATCACCGTTAAAGCATTGTGAATTTACTGGATATCTTGCATCGCTCGGGTTATTTGATGATAAATGATTGCTCTACATGGTTTATGTTTCTGCAACATTTAGTAAATAATCATTTAATCATTAACTCCATAAGGCACTGGTCTATTAACTTAATAAAATCAAATAAGTGCTTGTTTTCCCTTCTGTCTCCCAACCCAACTGGTCTTCAGTTGGTCATCCATTTTCCCATAGGGTCTACCCCCCTTAGCCGTGGGAGACAGGCTTAAATGGGGAGATCGGGGATCAAGGTGACAGCCCCCGGTCTGAGCGTTTTCGTGACAATCTGTGCGACAATAGATTGATTTAATTAAAGTTAACCTTCCTACTCTGGAAAGCCACCTGAAGCTCCAATGAGAGATTCTAGTTTCAATCTTTGCTACCAACCAATTCCAGTCCTGTTTCCTGTAATTATCCAGTTTTAGCCAAAACCCCAGATATTTGAAAGGATCTTCGAGCTTATAAACATCAAAAGGAAGAACTGAGGTAATTTGGCTTGTCTCCTGTCTGTTAAAGCCTTCCAGAATGAGCTGAGATTTCCTATGATTCACTTGCATCCCGGTAGCTTTCATAAAAAGCTCAAGAATCTTCTTAATCTCCTTTATTTCAGACTGGTTCCCATTGCTGAAGAGTAAAATATCATCGACAAAGAGAAGGTGCGAAATGAATAAGTTGACTGCAACCTCCAACCCTTTTAAAGTTCCTTCCCTTTTGGCTTTTAGAATTAGTTGACTCAGCCCTTCTGCTACCAGAAGGAAGAGCAGTGGGGACAAAGGGCATCCTTGTCTTAACCCTCTTTGTCCTTTGAAGAAGGGAGAGGTTGCTCCATTAATAAGGACCGCATAATTGACACTAGTGATACATCCCATAATCCAATTGATAAAGTCAACTATAAATCCTAGATGTGTTAACAGCATCCGGAGGTAGGTCCAGCGGATTCTGTCGTAAGCTTTTGACAAATCAATTTTCACCACTTCTCCTATTTGTCTCTATAATCTTGCATCATTTGTTTTGAAGTATAAATTATTGAAAGTCACTTTTCTTTTCTTTCTCTCAACATTGGATGAATTTGACTTTCCAGGCCTCCTTGATCAAGAAACCAAGTTCTTACTCATCATCATCCTTGACACCATATCCTCAAGTGAATTAGGCAGTGATCCCTCACAAGCGGTGATCATTGTAACCCTTTTTTTACCCTTTTCCCCTTTTTCCTTAGGTCTAGCCCCATTAGGTCACCTAGGGCATCAATTTCTTGGGAATTTACCCAAGGGAAAATTTCGATCTCCTATAGGCTACTGCGTTGGTAGGTCCCCGCCCTCTCCTCGAAATTTGAGGCAATTCTAACAGTGGAATCTCCAGGAATCCCAAGCCCTAGCTCTATGATCGAATTTTGCCTAGGCATCCCCAAGGCTAGACCTCAACAGGATCAATTCAACCTTTTGAAGTAAATATTCTTGTTTGGTCCTTTCCTTTCACCTTGTCTAGGATAGGAACATCATTGGTTGTTACATTCCATCCCCGAACCTGGACTGGGTCCACTTGGCCCCGTGTAGTCCCACTTCTCAATAAAGATTATCTGTCAAGGACCATTTGGGAATCCAAGTTTCCCAAGGATTATAGGGATTGAGAACCTCGTCTATAACCCTATTCCTTCCTCTCAACCCTCCAATCCTCACCCCTTACACCTGGAGGACTAAGTCCCTTGCTTAAAGAGAGCAAGTTCCATTCTTCACTCCATCCATGGCAAAGGGTTTCCAGGGTCACTTTCCACCTATCCATTGACATATACTTTACAAGTGATCCCTACACTACCAGGACTCCTCCCATTGGTGAAAGTCTGTAAAGAGCAGGGAGACTTAACTGTGGTGACAAAGGGCTAAGCCTCGTCCGTTGCCCTTAACTTGGCAGTTTCCCTCTTAGGAACCCCTTTTAGGTCCCCTGCTAGCTTGAGTGGTAACAAGCATCAAATTTCAACCTCGAAAACAAGTTTATCTAACTTAAATCATCCTAGACTACATTCTCCCAAAGAACAAGGCACTAGTCCAACTTGTTGGTGATCAATCTCATATTTAATCCATCTTTTCTCTCTATTAAATTCGGTCCTTTCAAGGCTAGGGAAAAACTCTAGGGCTTGGTGTGAATCTCTCGGGAGAAGGATTTTGGTGGTTGGAGAGCGTAAACGTCAAGTTGGTTAGGTTTTCCACAAAACCTGTTAATTTGGTGGGCATCCACTTCAATTTCATCTATAAATTCTCTTGCCCTAGGTGTTTGCCCTAAGAGGAACCCTAGTTTTTCTTCCCTCAAGTTAAGGACTTTCTTGAAGGTTTCATAAGCCTTGGCGTAGTTAAAATACAATGCAAGAAACCTTTTCTCCTTGTTCTGACCATGAGTTTCTCTGACACTCATCAAATCAATCAAACCATAGGTCTTGAGTCCTCGTTTCCAAGATTCTTCATCTTCCTTGTCAAGCCTTGGTCCAAAATTGTGTCTTTCTTGAAGACCTCCTAGCGAGATTGTTTTATAATTTAGCCCTAGCATACCTATTATAAGTGATCTCTTTTCTACTGCGAGTGCTTCCATTGGTGAAATTCTGTAAAGAGCAGGGGGTTTTTGGCTGTGGTGATAGTGGGCCACTACCCCATTGTTGCGTATAGGTCTAGTTTATACCTTGTAGGTTTTCCCTCTCCAAGACTTGCTAGATTTTGCTGCAACAAGCCACTATCCCATTGTTACCCCTTGGTCTAGTTCTATCCTTTTAGGGTACCCGTCTCCAAGGTCTGCTAGATTTTGCGACAACATGACCTTTACCTCGTTGTTGTCACTTGGTCTAGTGTTTGCCTTGTAGGGTGACCCTCTGTTGATTTGGGGTAGCATTGGATGTGCTCTAGCCATGCAAATTGGTGGAGAGGCTAAAGCACATGAGATCTCCAAGTCCTAGAAATGGTTTGGGCAAATTCTAACTAGTTTGGGAGATATTAAAATAATTAATATTTTTAATGGAGTTCCTAAGTCTAAACTTAGGAAAAATAAAATATTAAAGGGTATTAATATAACACTGTGTTAGAAGGGTCCAAAAGTCATGGATCAAGTCAAATCTAATCTTAGCCGTTGATTAGAGATTTAATCTCGGCTGTTGATGGACCAACAAGAAAAGTATAAGAGGAGGCTTGAGAGTCAGTTGGAAAACACACCAAGTTGATCAAGAATTCGATTTTGGGGCAGGGTTTGCTGAGGAAATCGAGTGAGTGATCTGAGTTGCAGTTGAGGGGTAGTGAGTACATAGCAGAGAGGTAGAGTTAGTACCAGGAGGATCAGCGCAGAGTCGGGAGAGGTTGATGTAGAGCCAACTAGAGGCCACATAGAGGCAGCTAGGAGCTGTGCAGAGCCAAAGAGGCCAGCATGTGAGATGCATAGGGTCTAGGGGATGATGCAGAGGATATAGAAGCTAACGTAGAGGCCAAAGAGGCTGACGCAGGGCCTAGAGGCAACGCTAGAGGATTTTGTGGGATAGTCTGGGAGCTGGGGAGTCGGATAGGGTGACGCAATCCCTATCAGAGTGACGCAGAGCAGCAGAGGCTGCATTGTTGCTGTGGGATCGTTCATCCAGTGATTTAGCTGGAATATCTGTCTCTGACTGAGAGGTACTACTGCCGAGGGCATTCTTTGTTGGGTGAGCCATTTTTGGCACCCGGGTTGTATTCTGAAACTGCATAATAAAAAAAACCCTCTGAATCGCTGCATCGGTTTTCCCGCATTGGGTTTTTCCGGTGACATTAGTCCAAAAACAACAGTGTCACTTGTGTGCTTGTTTACTTTCAGTTGATGATTTGTATGTGTTGATACTATACTTGTATTTATTTTCAGTATTTACATGGTAAATAACTTGTTAAGTAATTGAACAAGTAGGAAGAAATAAATCAGATAGTACAGGAAGAATTTCTAACGAGTTAAACTTAAAAATTTCAACACCCTCTACAAGACATACTAGATTTTGTACAAATTGTGTAAAAGTAAATATAATATATCATTAATTCTCTTGCATATATTGTAAGTCACCCAGTTTGGGTTCTAGTTCGAGTTTGACAATGATCAGGTTCAATTTGCATTCGAAGTTTTCAGTGAATTTCTCATGAGGTTTGCTATTGGGTTCATCTTTATATATATATGAATTTTAAAATGAAATAAACGTAAAATAGTAGGAAATCAACATTGACAATCATAATAAATGTTATGATGGGCACGGAAATAACGAGGGTAGATTACGAGCTTGAGCTATGGACTTGATCAATGACCATGAGGTTCGATGAACCTCAAAAAACTTTAAATTTCTCTTTTAGGTTTATTGAATTCCAACCGCAAGGTTGAAGTTTGGCAAACCTTGTCACATAATTTATATCTGCCCCAATTTATTTCCATTAATTTTAATGGTGACAACCTCAAAACATCTTTTTCTCTAAGCTAAAATAACAAAACTCCCCATTGTCTAGGGATTATTGAACTGTGCCCTTGTATTGGTCTGTAACATTAGTGTCAATCACGGCATTACCTTCATAAATTCTAGCACTCAATTGCATGCACTTAATGCTACTTTTGTATGAGAAATTGAAATTCTTCTCTTCTTTGCCTTGATATGACATTTGAGAGCGCTCACAGTTAAGGATGAAATGATCTTACAAGGTGTTTTGGAATCTTTGAATTGCTTTATTCGATTACAAGAGCTTTCTTTAAACATGTTGGATTGACTATATTTAACATTTGCATTTCTGTTACTGTTTTTAATATCCATTGTTCTTTAGATTTCATGGCAAGGGAAAGCTAAAGTTGGGAAACTATGGATGTTAAACAGACTTCAAGTTTCAACCCCTTTTTGCATATCTAGCCTCACTTTGATTTCAGTTTTGAAAATAAACTCCTACAAACTACATTGTGGCCAATGCAATATATATAAGCTTACTCTTCAAGGGCAGGCTTTCGAATTTTGCTCTGTATGTTGCCTTTGCTACTTACTGCTTTGTATTTTATGCTTGGTTATATTCTATTTTGTCTTGATATTTACGGTTCTCCAAGCTTGTTTTTTGAGTTCTTATCCTTTATTTTGTGCAATCTCCCGTGACACCTTGGACATTTTTGTATGTATGTGTACTACAATATAAATCTTCTGTATCTTCTTACTGTTTCAGTTTTTCTACTGCACTTCATGAGTCTGATGGTTGTGTTTACATAAAACATAATTATTTCTTTCAATTTCGACTAAATCTAGTAGTTTCTTTGTTTTCCTTGGGAAGTATTTTGAAAACTAGGCCTTATACTTTTGCTTGGTGTTTTGGTTAATGTTTGACTTTTGTTCTTTATTTTTACTGATAAATTTGAGTTTACCTTTGCAGAAAGCAAGTTCTGAGGAGGCATTATCATTGTTGCAAATGGTTGTGGAGTCTTGCAAGTCATTGCCACTAGCTCGTGGTTTCTTTTATGATGAATTAGCGGGACTAATAGGCTGTACAGAACTGCATCCGTCTGTTATAGAATGGTAACTTTCGTTGCTAGATGTTTAACTTTACTCCTATGAGTGTATTGTGACATATTGGACTTGAATTAAAGACTTTTACAAACATATCGTGCCTGTTTCTGGCAGGATATCCAAACACACAGGAGAGTTTGAGAGCCTTTTCCTTTTAGATCTTGAGTCTGGCCATCTTCAGGTTGATCCTGGTCCCTGTGGTGGCTTACAAGGTATGCTGGACTTTTTTGTAAGTTAACTTATAATTTGCATTAAACAGAAACAATTGCCTATAGCTTAGTTTTCTATCAAAATAAATATCATGCTAATCCAATTGTTTAATAATTTAACTCTGTTGATTGTCATGCTGCCTCTATCCCAGTTCACATAGTTTGTATTTTGATAGGCGTTTACCATTGTACAGGTGAAATATGGATGAATTTGGATGGTGAGGTGTCACCAATTTGCCTTAATATCCTGCCTCTAGTGACATCTTACCTGCAAAGGTTGCTGCTGAATAGGATATGCTGTCCAATATGTTCATTCAAGTCTCAAGACAGATTTCGATGATGCCCATGCATTCATATTGTATTTATTTTATGAATGTTTTAGCATTATGACCGACTGTGGCTGAACACTCTTGCAATGTGGGTTGTAGGTCCTCTCCGGCATTGCAGTTTCTTCCTGCTAATTTTCATCTATTAGCAGTTGTGAGTACTTGCATACCTTTTTGGTGCTTTAAAATATTGTTTGGCCTTGTTACGTGCACAAATTGTGATATTTGAATTAATGGGATTTTTTGAAGATTTGCTAAATCAGGTCATTATTTAGTTTCAAACTACATAATTTCTGTGATATAGGTGGAGCAACTAACGAACAAAGGTTCTTTGGGGAGCATTGATGCACTCCTTGGTTGTCCCTTGTATCTTCCGAAGTATCAGGTCAGCTATACAGTATTAATGTCTTCTTGTTTTGTTTAATTATTGTGTAAAATTATATTTTTACTTTTCTCTTTGTTTTATAGGAAGATTTGACCCCCTTATTTATTAGAAATTTGAAGCCTCTAGTATAATTTAATATTGTCAGTGTTGAAATTTGTTTGAAAGCTGGAATTTATGAACATGATAATTACTGGTGACTGTTATCTATGTTTCTTTTTAGTATTTACTTCATTTACTTAGGTCATCAAGCAATTATACCTTCAAAGATATAAAGAAAGTGTAGAAGAGACAAAAGATACTAGAGATTAGGCCAGAGGCCAGGGAAAAATCCACAAGGGGAAAATCCAACAATCCTTTCCTTATAGATTCTCATCAACAAGAGAGATACAAGTCAAACTAACCAGTGAACCAAGTGCCAAGTCAGCCCTCCAAACTTTGCCATGTTTTCTCTGCAAGATAGTCAACTAATCACATAAGTATATGTTGGAATTTCTAAGTCTAACTGTTAGAAACCCTTCATGTACTTTTTTGATTTATTTTTTCCTACTCGTTTTGATTAATTAAAAAGTTATTTACCATGTAAATACCGAAAATAAATACAAGTACATGCTCAACACATTATAGATCATCAACTGAAGGAAACAAAACAAGCACACAAGTGACACTGTTGTTTTTGGACCAATGTCCCCGAAAAAACCCAATGCGGGAAAACCAGTGCAACTATCTGAGGGTTTTAATTATTAAGCAGTCTAAGAATACAATCTGGGTGCCAAAACCGGCTCACCTAACGGAGAATAATCTCGGCAGTAGTACCTCTCTACTCGGAAGCAGATATTCTGGCTGAAGCCCCGGATAAACACTCCAAAAACTCCCAACTCCAATCTGCCCCACGAAAACCCCAACGTCAGCCTCTAAGGACTGCGTCAGTCCTTTCTGGCCCAGCGTTTGCCCAATGTCACCTTGGCTTGCCGTGCGTCAACCTCTCCTTGCGTCAGCCCTTAGAGCCTCTGCGTCACCCACGCTGGCTCTCTGAGGCACTGCGCAGCTCCTGGCTGCCTCTGCGTGAGCCCTGGCTGGCTTTCCTTGAACCCTTGGTTGGCTCTGCGTCCCTCTCTTGTGGCTTCTGCGTTGATCCTCCTGGTACTATCTCTGCCTCTCTGCTTCTGTATTCACTGCCCCTCAACTGCAACTCTGATCACTCTTTCGACTTCCTCAACAAACCTTGCCCCAGAAAATCGAAATCTTGATCAACTTGGTGTCTTCTCCAAGTGACTCTCAAGCTTCCTCTTATACTTTTCTCGTTGACAATTCAACGATCGAGATTAATGGTTAAGATTAACTCTGGTTTGATCCATGAATTTTGGACCCTTCTAACACAGTTTTATATTAATTCACATTAATATTTTATTTTCCCTATGTTTAGACTTAGGGACTCCATTAAAAATATTAATTATTTTAATATCTCCCAAACTGTTTAGAATCTGCCCAAACCATTTCTGGGTATTGGAGATCTCATGTGCTTTAGCCTCTCCACCAATTTTCATGGCTAGAGCACATCCGATGCTACCCCAAATGAACAGTATAGTGCCACAGTGAGCTTGGATACCACAGGAGTATGTTGCCACAAAAAGCTTACATCATGATTCATTAGGAAGGAAGTGATATAGGAAGCTCGCATCATCACAAAATGACGTGCTACACAAAGCTTGCATCATCACAGAACTAAACTTTCTTAAAAGTTCACATTTCACAGAACTACAGTGCCTCAAATAACTTGTCATTTTACATGGGTATAGTGCCTTTTTCACAGTAATATGTTGCCTCATATATCACCCTTTATCCTGCCTCTGAAATCTTGGATATATGCCTCAGGAATCTCGGATATATATGTGTCAGGAACCTTGCCCTCGTACCTCAGAAAGCTCGCTCTCATGCCTCAAAGATGCTACAAAATCTGTCCTTGATTGAGACAAATTGGCTCTATTTATAGTTGTTCATTTGTGTGAAGGGACACATCCTTTGGGTAGGCCAACTTGTCTTCTGGAGGGCCGATTTGGCAAATTGGAGAGACAAATGACACTTACAAAAGTTCAATTTTTTTTCTTTTACAAAGGTTGGCACAACGCTTTCAATTACTCAGAAAAATCATATTTATTATTATTAAAAGATAGAAGATGATTACAATTTGAGGGAGGCCCCTGACTTTATACCGCTGTGGGTGCCTCTTGGTGAATGGTCATGATCTTTGATCATGCCCTTTGCCTAATTACTACTTAACTAACTAACTTTATATAACATTGCCTTCCTCCCAGAAAATTCTTTTGTCCTCAAAGCATAGGTAACGACAGATGTTGTTGACGAAATGCTTCAGTCTCCCAAGAAGCTTCTTCTTCTAGTAAGTCCTTCCACTTGATCAAGTATTCCTTGATTACACGAGATCGAAGCTTCTTTTCTCTGGTGGATATGATACCTTCTAGTTCTAAAATGACCCTTCCTTCATCATCTAAGGATGGAAGCATTGTTTGTGCTGATTGATGGTCGCCCAGTGCCCTTTTAAGGCAGGATACATGGAAGACGTTGTGGACACGACTTTTATCCGGAAGGCTTAAACTATATGCAACTTGGCTAATCTTTTTGTTGATCTGGTATGGTCCATAGAACTTCGGTGCCAATTTATTTTTTCCTTTTTGTTTCAAGGACAACTGCTTGTATGGTTGGAGCTTGACAAATACCCATTCTCCAACTTCAAATTCTCTTTTAGTTTTGTTTCGGTCATCTTGTTGCTTCATACGGTTTCTTGCATTATTTAAATTTTCTTTTAGGGTTTGGACGATTTTTTGGGTTTTTTCTAGTTGGCTTTTAACAACTGGTAGATTTGTCTAGACGGTAGCTAGATTCTTCCGTTTTGGAGCTCTGTGCCCATACAAAGCTTGGAATGGAGTCATTTTTTCTGAGGTATAATAAGTAGAATTATACCACCATTCAGTGAGACGCAACCACTGAGCCCACTTATTTTGTTTTTCTGTAGCGTAACAATGTAGGTAGGCTTACAAACATTTATTGACAACCTCCGTTTGTCCATCTATTTGAGGGTGGTAAGCGAAACTCATATTTAGGTAGGTTCCTATATGGTTGAACAACTCTTTCCAAAAGTTACCCTTAAATTTGGCATCTCTATCACTCACAATGAATTTCGGAAAACCGTGTAATTTATAAATATTTTTGCAGAATATCTCAGCGATTTGTTTAGCTGAGTTTAATTTCTTCATTGCAATAAAGTGAGCATATTTGGTGAGTTTGTTGACTACTACGAAAATCTTATCCTTGCCTTCAGATACAGGTAATCACTCAATAAAGTCCATTGATATTTCTTCCCATTTTTGATTCGGGATGTTTAAGGGGTGAAGTAATCCCAGTGTCATAATATTTTCACTTTTATTTCTTTGACATGTGTCACATTCCGCTACATACTTCTGAATATCGCGACTCATCCCCTTCCAAAAGAATGATTGACGTGCATTGTAGTAAGTTTTAAAGAATTCTACATGTTCGACTGACAGTGAATCACGTGACTCCTTGAGTATCTTGGATTTAAACTTGGAGTTTAAATTCAGATAGATTCTTCCTTTGTACCATAGAATGTCGTTCTTCAATTCAAATTTTGAGTTATTTGGAAGGTTATTGATTATCGCAGTTATTTATGGATCCTTAGCATACTCACTTTGAATCTCATTAAGCCATTCAGGAACAACAATCGAGACTGCAAGTAGTGCTGGTTCTTCGTCTTTCCTTGACAGGGCATCTGCTACTACATTGTCTTTTCCCCTTTTATGTAGTATCTCCATGTCAAAATCGGAAAATTTTTCGATCCATTTTTGTTGTTCTTCGGAAAGTGTTTTTTATTGAAGGAGGTGCTGGAGACAATTATGGTTTATTCGAATGGAGAACTTACTTCCCAAAAGATATTGTCTCCACTTAGCCAGTGCATGCATAATAGCGAGCATTTCCTTGTTGTATGTGGGCTTAAGACGTTCTCTTTTTTTGAGCTTCGTGCTTTCAAAAGCTATTGGATACCCTTCTTGAAGAAATTTCAACCCCCACTCCAGTTATCAATTTTCCTTATCACTCCATGCATTTAGTTTTAAATCCAACCATGATAAAAATTCTAAAATCTGGAAATGACAATATTTTTCTGAAAACACAAATTTAGAGATTTCACAACTGCTGAAATTGCAGAAATAAAACACAACAAAATTATGACAGCTACACACAAAATAACATAGTGATTTTTGGTCAATGTGACCTTGGAGAAACCCCCTACAACTCTTGGGGAAAACCAGTTTGAGAGCTCTTCTTTATTTCTGAAAATTCTTTTACAGAGAAACTAAAATACACAGTAAAGATTCCAGCGACCACAAATTACAACTTATCTTGATTTCGTGCTTGAACTCCACTTCAAAAATCGTGCCAATCAACAAATAGCAAAAACATAATTTTTTCTAGCAATAAAACAACATTAAATGCTGTACTGTCTGCCTCGAAAAATGTGCCCAAAACTTGTACAGACCGTACATATTTCAGCATTACGACTGCCTCAAAATTTGTGCCCTTGCTGTTGTCCCTCTTCTTCGATCTCTGTGCTATCCCTCTTCCTCGATATCTGTGTCTTTCTTCTGCTGTGCGTTTTGCCTTGGGATGTGTGCCAATAAACGCTGTTGCCTAGATTTGCTGAAATGTCTTCTTGCTACTCTCCTTCACTTCCTCATTGCTATGAAATTTTCTCCTTGCTCTCTCTTCTCTTTCTCTCAAATGCGCATGAAAGAAATGAATTAATCTTTTCCTCTTCTCTTCTCCTTTTATTCTCTAAATGACCTTTTAGGTTACCCTAAGATCTAATGGCTGAGATTCATTTAGATCTAGGGATGAGAATAAATGTGCATTTAATTCTCATTTTCTAATTTTTAACTCACCCACTTAAATAAAGACCCACTTAGCCTTTTATTTCCATAGTCACTTTTTCACTTTTTAATTTTTCATTGACTTTAATAAAGGCACTTTTAAATTTGAATGTAACTTTACCACTTATAAAGCCACTTTTAAATTAGAATGTAACTTTACCACCACTTTTAAATTAAATTTACTTTACCACTTGTAAAGTCACTTTAGGAGAAAAGTAAAAAATATTTTTTTACACTTTACCCTAAGCCAAAGATCAAAGCCTTAGGGAACCACTTGTCCTCTGGTACCCAAATTGTAACACTTCTTGAATTAACACTGCGCTTATACCGAATCCGGAAGCATCACACTCGATGATAAATGGTTTAGAGAAATCTGGAGTTGCCAATACCGGGGCATTGGACATAACTTCCTTCAATTCTTCAAAACACCTTCCCGCTTCCTCATTCCATTGAAATGAATTCTTCTTTAAAAGGTTTGTTAGAGGTGTAGTTATATGTGCATAGTTTTTAATAAATCTTCGGTAATATCCAGTCAATCCTAAGAACCCTCTTAGCTTGGATATATTAATTAGTTTGGTCCATTCCTTTATAGCTTTGATTTTATTAGGGTCCACTTTTACTCCTTCATGGGATATTATGTGTCTGAGATATTCTACTTCTTCCTTCCCAAAGGTGCATTTTGATTTCTTGGTGTAGAATTGATGCTTTGTCAGTAGTGTAAGAACTTTATCCAAATGTTGTAGGTGCTCCTTCCAAGTTTTACTGTAAATTAAAATATCATCAAAGAATACTAATACAAACTTCTCAAAATATGGACGAAATAACTCATTCGTTGTGGCTTGGAATGTTGCTGGTGCATTGGTTGACCCAAAGGGCATTACTTTAAATTCATAGAGACCTTCGTGTGTTCGGAATGTCGTTTTTGGTATGTCGTCCAACTTGATTCTGATTTGGTAATAGCTTGACCTTAAGTCCAATTTTGATAAGTATTTTGCGCCATGTGGTTCATCCAACATTTCGTCGATAAAGGGAATTGGGAATTTATTTTTAATCATTATTTTGTTTAATCCTCTATAATCAATGCATAGCCTGAATGATCCGTCCTTCTTCCTTACCAATACCACTGGAGCAACATACAGACTCTTACTTTTCGAGATGATCCCACATTTGAAAAGGTCTTGGATTAATCTCTCAATTTCAGTTTTTTGGTGATGTGGATATCGATACAGCGTGATGTTCACGGGGTCTGATCTTGGTTTGACTTCTATTGTATGCTTGATTTCCCTGTTAGGAGGCATTTTCATGGGCAGGTCTTGGAATACCTTTTCATGCTTCTGAATTAGCTCTTGTACTTCTGGTGACTCTTCGCTGATCATGTTTGCAGATAACATTTCTAACTAGTGACATTGTACTACATAAGTTGGTGCTCCATTCCGAATCATCTTCATCATCTGGGATGACGACACAATTTGATTCTCTGGTGCTTGGAGTCTGTATAACTTGTACCTCTGCCTTTCCGAGTTAAAGCTTATGAACTGCTCTTGATGGGTGGCAGAGTAAGTGCCTAGGGTTCGTAGCCACTGGATACTTAAGACGACATCTACTCCTCCTAATGGTATAGTGAAGAATGGGAATTCTAAATTAAAGTCTTGAATCTGTAATTTGACCTTATGACATTTCCCTACCTTTTCAATCTTCTTACCGTCAGCTACCATCACCTTCATGTTGGGTAAGGGAAATGAGAAAAGGTTGAGTCTCTTTGCCACGGTAGCATCTTAAAAATTGTGGGTTATACCGGAGTCGATGAGAACCAGTACGTTGTTCTTCTTTATTTGTCCTTTTAATTTTAAAGTCTGGGGTTGTGATATACTTGTCATAGTTGATAGTGACACTTGCGGAATACTTTCGTCATCTAATTTCGGAGGGAATTTTGGGGCATCTTCTACTCCTATGTCTGATTCATCACCGTTTGAATCATTAGTTGCTTCACAGTTATATACGTTTTTTGTTTCTTTTCCTTTAGCACACCTATGTTTAGGGTCCCACTTCTTGCCACAACGTTTGCATTTGCCTTTTTTTATCCTTTGTATTTCCACGCTAGATTTTTCGCCTTCCCGAAGATGTGGTGGAACATATCTTGTATTATCCGTATTCACAGACTGGGGCATTCTTCGTTTCAAATATACTTTTTCTAGTTTTGACCACAGAATCTGTTCAAATTTCTTTTCAACAACTTTTGCTTTTTGTCTTGCTACTGTTATTGATGTAATGTCATGAAGCTCAAGCTCTACTCGTAGATGAGTTTTAAGTCCGGAGATGTATGATTGAATTAGATGAGATTCTGATAACCTAGGTACTCGTGTTGCTAAGGTCTCCCATTCTCGAGTGTACTCATCCACATTTCCTTTTTGTCGTAATCTAATGAGTGTTGAAAATAACTCTTCTTCCTTTACACCTTGGAATCTTTTAAAGAATGCATCCTTAAATTTTCTCCAACTGATGGTGATTGTCGTCTTCTTCCACCACATATACCAATTATATGCTTCGCCTTCCATTTTCATGGAAGCATGTCTAATCTTTTCGTCATCATTGTCAATATCGTAAATCTCGAAATATTCTTCTGCTTTATTCAACAACGCAACGTTGCATTTTTTGTTACCATCGAATTTGGGTAGCTCGATTTTTTCTCTTCGTTGATAAGTCGCTAACGGTGGAGTGAAAAGAGGGTATTGATTGGTGAATGTATCCCAATGTTGCTTATTTGAAAAAGTCGCATTACTATTTCCTTGATGGTGCGTGGATGATTTTTTTGGAGACTCCACTTTTTTCATGAGAATCTGCTTAATTTGTTGAATCTGATGAATTATGCTGTTGATTACCTCCATCATTTTACAGTAGTTGTTCGGGTGTAACCTTCATCCTTTTACACAAAGTGTTCAACAACGTCATTGTCTGATTATGATTTATTTAAGATTTGATATAGTTCTGCCCGAGCTGTTGTTCTATTCGACTTGTCGTATCCTATAGCTTCTTGATATTGTCGGAATGTTCGATAACCTTACTCTCGAGATAGACTAATTTTTGGTTGAAATCATTGGAGTGGCTAGTAATCCTATTCTCCAGATCAATCAATTTTTTGCTGAAGTCGGTCATTGTCATTGACGACATTAAACAGGTTTGTGGGGCTGTATATTTGTCCACCAACTTAAATTCCTTTCTTAACTTGAACTAATTTTTTATTTTATTTTTATTTTTTATATTTTTAAATTTAAATAATTTAAATTATATAACTAATTTAAGTAATTAAATTAAGTTATATATAAATTAACTAATTAAATTTTAATTATATAGTGTAATTCCGCATTGTATATCGACCTATGTAGCTGATCTGACGTGTCCCGTTGACTGGAGACACACTGTTTTGATGGTCAGAATAGCAACAAATTTTTAGCTGCTGGTTCTATCGGTGTTGGGAGGTGTTGAGATGGCAGTACTTGCTTGCGGAGATGGTGGCGGGTGGGGGTGAGAGGACAGGAGATGGCAGAGATAACAACGGGTGGTTGAGACGGTAGGATAGCGATGGCAACCGGTGCGGTCGGGTTGATGACTGGCGGAGAACAGCGGACGAAGAACAACGAACAACAGGGTGGTCGCAGGGAGGCAACGGGAGGTCACATTATTTTTCGCCATGTGGGTTTTCAATAGAAAGGATTCCAACAACAAATTCAATATTTGGTTTGGTAGTACTAACACAAAATTTCCCATATGCTATCTCTACTTGGTTGCATCTTCAAATTCATTCCCTTCTTTTGATGTGAGCTTCGAGTTTTGTTCCATTGGAGTAGATAGAGGGTTGCTTTCAACCATGCCAAAACTGTTCAATAATTCTCCAATGTACTTCTTTTGGGAGAGGAATATGTGCTTTGGATGTTGGGTTACTTCAATGCCCAAATAGTAGTGAATGTTTCCCAAATATGTCATCTCAAAGCCCTTCTTCAACTTTTTCTTTCTGGATGCAATATAACTTTCTTTGTTCCTTGTTATTAATATATCATCTATATATATCACAAGATATACAACAAATTTGCCAACTTTCTTGACAAATAGAGTTGCATCATCCTGATTAAAGTGTTTGAAATTCAATTTTGGAAGATGGCCAGTTAACTTTACACTTTTAGTTTTTTTCTCCTTTAGAGCAAACTTCAAGTTGAGCCATAAAGACATTTTCTTTCCAGTCTCCATTCAAGATAGCAGTCTTCACATCCATTTGATGAACTCTCCATCCATTATGAGCTGCCAAGGCAAAGAGAGTCTGGATGGTGGCCCATTTCGCCGTGGAGGCAAAATTACCTTTGTAATCAACAACTTTTCCTACAAATCCTTTTTCCATGGGCCTTGCCTTATGCTTGTCAAGTGAGCTATCTGATTTGGACTTGTTCTTGTTGAAGAATGTAACTAGTGTCGGTCTTCATAATTGTATTTGTCAAAAAGAAAGAAAAATAAATTTTATTGTTGAAAGAAATTGACTTATTAAGGCATGGGTTTCATGCTTGGGTCATTGGTTAACAGGTCAAAACCTCCATTGTAGGCTTCTAGAGTTATTGTCATTATCTAGACCCTTCTTGGGTTCATTATATCAAAGAAAGAAATTTATTTCATGTATTTTAGTCATAAAAACTCCTCCACCATCAAGTCAGCCTCAGGCACTTAAAGTTGGCCTCAATTAGTTGTCTAGTCGGCCTCATGAAGGGACACGTCCACGTTGTGAAGACTACATATATAAAAGAGCATTCGACCTTGAAGAAATAACAATCAATCTATTTTGATCTGTAATTCTATTGAGGCAAGAAGTTTGTAGAGTTAATAAGGAAGAGCTACCTATGAAAAGGGATGAAGGAAGATGGAACAAAGTCTATATGCAGGAACCACTTAAATTTGGCCTCAATTAGTTGTCTAGTCGACCTCATGAAGGGACACGTCCACCTTGTGAAGACTGCATATATAAAAGAGCATTCGACCTTGAAGAAATAACAATCAATCTATTTTGATCTATAATTCTCTTGAGGCAAGAAGTTCGTAGAGGTAATAAGGAAGAGCTACCTATGAAAAGGGATGAAGGAAGATGGAACAAAGTCTATATGTAGGAACCAAAGTCTAATCTAAGTAGAGGAACTAAAGTCTAGCATGAGTACAAGAACCGAAGTCTGATCTAAGTGCAGGAACTAAATTCTAGCATGAGTACAGGAATCGAAGTATAGCATGTTTGCAGGAATTGAAGTCTAAGCATGATTGCAGGGACCGAAATTAAGTATAGTTGCAGGACTAAAATTTAGTACAAGATCGATGTTTTGATAAGGTCAAAGAAATGAACTAGAAGATGTTCTATCTCGTGAAACACTGACTTGATGGATGGAGAGGGGTTTAGGTCAAGGGTCTAGGATTGTCTCAACTTGATTCTACGAAAGAAAGAGTTTGACTGGGTTCTCCCCTTCAGAGGGGTTTTGACCTGGTTGAGTGCCTACATCTGGTATCCATTTGTCATTGATGATCTTCATGTTTTTGGTCGCTGTTTGATGATAAGATAACATAATAATAACAAGGAGAAGAAAAATCTAACATAATGTCACAAGCATCTATCAAAGTTAAGAGAAATCAAATTGAATTAGTCCTAACCTAACTGCCCTAGATTTCTCAACATGGTATTAGAGCTTGGTTTGATGGCATAAGGGCTGTAAGAAGATCACGTAGACTTCATAACAAAGAAGAAATACTAGATCTATAAGACTGAGCTCCTAGGAGAAAGGAGAAAAAATTTTGGGCACATTCTATTAGTCCTTGCCACAGTGACTAGGCCGCAGGCCTAAGCAAGGAAGAGCGAGGGGTTTTGAAGAGCATTAAAAACTCTACTTCAAAAATGCGAGAGGCTAAGAAAATAGTCCATTCAAGGCCGAATCTTTTGAAGGAGAAAGTGAAGTATTGTGCTCAAATGTTAAGGTCTGAAATTACTTCAAAAGAATCTGAACCTTTTGTGAGATCCGAAATTTCAATGGCCTGTCCAAAAATTATGAGTAACCGAGTTATATATTTTGAAATTTGGAGATAACTTTTGAAACCCGCAAATAATTTACTTGACCCAGTAACATAGAGACATTCATAATCTCATTAGAAAACCTTACCAAATACTTCAGTCTCTATCAGGTCTACAATCATTTCTAAAAAAGACCTTCGATAATAGCTCGCTAATCCCGTAAACAAAATATCTAAGGATTGAAGAGACTTGTGTATAATATATATATACACATGGAGACCGTGACACATAAGTGGCAAAAATTTTTATTAGAAAATCTCTGCTGTAAGATCAGTTTACTATAAGAGTGCATAATAAATCATTGAAGAAGGGAAGAACTCATCTCAAGGAAGGAAGCCATCTAATTGTATTACTCCAACATGTAGAAGAAGCCTTGAATATTTCATTAAAATCAGGTAAGTATTGTTATTTTGTGTTTTAGTCATCTACTAATATGTTTTCAGTCTCCAAGAAAAGCATCAAGTCCTATGGAACACCAATCTTTCAATCAAAAGAAGTCTAAGGTATGTACTATATGTTCATTGTCTAGTATGAAAGTTTTATGTTCTGAGGTCTGCAAGTTTCTCTTTGAGATGAAGGTTGAATATATATAGAAACCCTTACCCCAATACTCTTGTTTCTAACTCGGGTTATCTAGGGTATGACAATTATTTATGAAAATAGATTTGAGTGATGTTTAGATTTCCCCTAGAGCTAGTCTGGGTTAGTACGCAAAATCCCTTGAAATTCATTCAAAGTAATGGAAACCCTAAATGGTCGTTATGCTATTATACTTGTATATTTTGGTTGTTCTTGTCAATTAATATTGCAGGAGTGGTAACTGATAAATCGAGTGGGATCCTTGGGCACAAGTTGACTCATAAGGAAATGAACCATGAAGACGCTATCATAATTTAGAGGGAGCCCTTCAATAATGATAAACCTACAAGGTTTGTAAATGTTGAGAAATCTATAGGGCAATGATTAGAGTGATTTCTCTTTCTTTTATAACTTCTTTTATAATTTCTTGGGGCAATTTTGAGGAGTGAAAAAGTAATCTTTTCCCCATTGGGAAAATCATCAACCGAAAAATATCCTTCTAACAAATTTAGGCATTTATCTATGGCATCCACATCTATCTGGCTTTCAAATATGGGGATGTCAAAGTTGACTTGTACCTTAAAGGGAGTGGCGCCTCGAGAGTGGCTGCTTGGATGAAGATGCATCTCCCGTGCCACTCCCTCCAGAGTGGCTGTTGGATGAAGATGCATCTCCCGTGGGTAGTCGCCGAAGGATCTGGGCAAAGTTGTCCATTGTCGTGTTCCTCTGTCGCTCGAGGGCTTCTCCAAGCAATATTTTGCAAATATCTCATGCTCCCTCTTCTTTTTTTTTTTTCCATGGGAGGCCCTCGAGGTTTGCGAGGTTGGTCTTGTAAAGGTTCAATCAGTTCGAGCCCTAACTCCTTATACCTTGACCTTGTCGGGGACATGCAAAGAAAAACAAAGAAAGAGCACACTGCTCTGATACCATTGATTCATATTTATATAGGAACACAACAAAATACAGATATAACAATACACACAGAGATGCAACAAAAATAAAACTTCATTTCATTAATATCAAAGAACTCAAATATACTTACATACAGAATGGAAATAAACTAGCTCGGGCAATGGTAGCTTATCTTTGAGAAGAGATGTGGCGGCTACATGCCCTCTGAACTGTGTTACAGTTATGCTCAAAGGCCTATTTATTATTGAGAAACAATGGAAAACTCTAAACATCCAAAAACCTAACCCTAAGAGATGAAGGGCCAAAACTGTGGGCCTCGTTGGTGTAAATTGATACATCAACTTCCTGGGTCGTAACCTTGGCATACGATCTCCGTTTAACGCACACAATACCTCGTGAAAAATATCTATCCGAGGACTACAACTTTCGACAACAAACGTCAGTCAAACACTTCTTTTTGCATGTTTTCCAAAAAAATGTCGTTTAGGGGCTCAAAACGGTTCCGGAAGTTTAGGACCCAAAAAACTGCCAAAAATAGTAAAACTGTGCTACAATTAAGGAAACTGAAAAAATGAAATAAACAATGGTGGGGGTCTAGGTGGAGTAGGTAGGTGGCCATCAATATCCACCTGGATCAACACCTTAGTTCATATGGGCCCTAGATGAGCCTCCTCCATCATTACGGAACCCATGATATTCCCAACCCCTGGTGGGCAACGAACGACCCCACCTCAAGGGGGTATCCATTGCTACATATTACACATCATGCTCTCTATCCCCTCGAGCCTCGAGCAATTATGAAGAAGAAAAATCAATCAAAGGCAAAAGGCATGTGAAGAAGGGTGGAAAAACAAAGGTTGGGGTTACTCATGTACCATGATTTGCTCCCTCCTACACTCATATAACTAGGTGTGGGCTTCCCTTGTTAGAGCTATCCAATGTACCTTGACATGTGGTCTGGATGATTCCCATGATCCCCCACTCCATTCCATCATTATATCATTTGCACCTACCTCTTAAAGGATGTACTATGGACATGTCACCCCCTTTAGAGGTTGAAACCATCTAATAGGGTCTTTGGTTAACTCCCTTTTGAGCTTGGAGACACTTGTACTTGCCAAAGCCCACTATGGAAGGTTATTTCACCATGAAGTGCCCCATTGATCCCATGAATTGTAAGCATTATTACTTGATTATTCTAATGATTTGTTGTATTGGACGACAAGGGGATGCATTGGATATTATGCAGGATTGCAGGTGGATCTTCATTTAGGGCTTAGTCTCCCTATATGGGGTCCTAGCCCTCCAGAGGGCCACATTGGAACTTGTAGGGTGAGCGTTGAGAGCCATGGGCCTCCACCATAGTAGATATCACATCATGGATCCCCAACAGTGTTCATTGATGGCTTGTTTTCCACCTTTTGGATGAGGGTGATGCGCCTGGTCCACCATGCCCAGTTGACTCCAAAGCTGCAACACACACTTGGCAGATGTTCCAGGATGCCTCCCACTGCAGATGGATGGTTTATGTCATCACTCCAGCCCTTACAAATGGTGTACAGGTAGATTTTATCCATTTGGAGACCCATGAGGATGTCCTTGTGCCCCCACACCCAATTGGGAGCACAACATGTTCTTGATTTGATTACAAGGGGTCAACCCCTTTTCCACTATGTTTGGAGTCATTTTCTTCATTATGGCATCCCTTAGATTCCATCAGGCCTCCTCAAAGGCCTAATCACTCACTTTGATGATCATTCGACCCTCTTGATGTGAAAATTTGGAAGCACAAATTTCTACTGCAACAAATGATTAAGTTCCTTCTATTTGTTAATTACTGAACAAATTATTTACTGCTTCCCACAAAAAATACCAAAACTAATACACTGCAGCCTCCACCAATTAAATTATATGGAAACAAGTAACTGAGCAAGAAAGAAATACACAACACATCACACAATTATTTTTCGACAAATGTCCCCGACAAAACCAAATGTAGGAAAATCGGTGCATCAACTGAGGGTTTGTATTATTAAGCAGTATTTTTCTGAATACAATCTCTGGATGCCTTGCTGGCTATCCAGGACAGAGAATATGTATGATAGAAGCTTAGTGAGAAATACCTCACAATATCACTCGCAATCCCGATTGATCTAGCCACATAATGGCTTGTCCCTTACTACCTCTGTGCAGTCACTGCGTAGGCCCAACGTCACAACTTCTAGGGACAATGTCACCCCTCCTGCTGATTGATTTGCCTCTAAGACTTTGATTTTGTCCTTCTAGTCTCTCACCACGGCTTCCAACTTCAGAATTGACCTCTCCAGCAAAAATACAAATCTCCTCAAGGCTCTGCGCTGCCTTTGTGTCAACCTACGCCGCCTCTCCCGGATCTCTCTCTATTAAGTATTCCCAGATTAGGAGAAATCTCCAATCGGAACTATCCGTGCCCCTCACTGCAAGAAATCACTTCGAACTTCTCTTTTGCAACTGCTGCGTTGCTCTCTTCAGAAATTTGATCTCTGATCTCCCACTCGATGTATTTTCCAAATGCCCATCGAAGTCCTTATAATTTTCCAATTGAGTAATCAACGGCCCAGATTAGATTCTAATCAATGGCTCAAATCATTTTGGCTCGATCCTTGTTTTTTTCTAAAAGTTTCACCCATAGTTTGATTAATACCCTTTAATTATTTTAATTTCCTAAGTTTAGACTTAGGCACCCATTAAAAATAATTAATTATTTTAATAAAACTGTCTCTAGGTGGAATTTCCCAAAACAATTTTTGGGTATTATGGAATACATGTGTCCAAGCCTCCCTGCAAATTTTGAGGCTTAGAGCACATCCAATGCTACCAGAAATCAACACTCCCTCTTAGCGAGGAATGTCCTCTAGTAATGCAATCTGCTGAAGCATCACCTTTATTTGTAACATCTCTCTCTACACTTCTAATGTCTGACATCGTTGCCCACCAACTACTGCGTAAATGCTGCATCTGTACTGTTGCTAACCCTGCCATTGCCAACACTGCATCTGTATTGCAATCCTCATAATTTTTGCATCTGTGCTGATGCTGGCACTACCACTGCCAACACTGCATTTGCACTGCAACCTTCTCCAACTGATGCTACTACTGCATCAACAACCAAAAAACATCCAAAATTACTGAACTGTTGTTGACTTTGTTGTGTGCCAACTGCACTACTGCCAACTTTAGCTCTGCATTGTTCAGTCTCTTGTGCTCTTAACCACTGCAACTATCACTTTGACACTCCTCTGCATCAACTGACACTAGTTCATCATGCTACTTTTGATCTGGGCTCCCGTAGCAAGGTATTTATCCAAGAGGTGGTCTCCTCAAGGATCCCGCCCACCTGCAGTTCTATATCACCCCACCTTTGGGCAATCATGGCAAACTCCTCCTCAATCTGTGCAGATGCAGCTTTAGGACCATGCTTCTCATCCTTGTCCTTCTTCTTGAGAGGAAAAGTGTAGCGTAGTGACCAAGTACACCACACCGGAAGCACTTGATCTTCGAAACATCTTTATTCTTCTTCTACTGCTCCTGCTACCCCTTAGATGTGAGGGTTTCATTCTCATCCTCCTCCTTTGGCTTTGTTCCACTGCTGTTGCTGCTACTATCAAGTTTGCACTTGACTAGGTCTCTCCTCATCTCTTCCTATTGAAGAGCGGCCCACATCCCTTCCCAATCTGGGAATATCTCTCTGCCTATGATACTCTCGACAAATACTTGTCATTCTTCTGAGACTGAGTTCAGGGCTAGCCTTACCATCTTGGTAGGCTGAGGTGTTGACCCCACAGCTGCCAATGAGTGTCGGATCTCCCGAAGCTTCGTAAGGAATGGATCAATGCGTTCCCCCTTCTGCATCTGCGTTGATCTGATCTTCTGCTCCAAGTACATCTTCTGCTACTCAAAAGATCTGTCCTATAGCGTGGCCACATCTTCCCACATCTGCCGAGCAGTATCCTTGCCGGTAGACACACTACATGATCCCTCACTCTATCGAGGATCAACCTCTTGGCCTTCGCCATCTCGGCCTTGTACTTCTTGAGCGGATTTGGATCCTTGGGTACAACTACCACATTGTCGATGTAGGTTTTGAGATCGTGCTCGTCCAGAAGGCATGAGATCCTTGCCTTCCAGATCACATAGCTGGATGCACCCTCGAACCGATCCTGATCTCGCGACGCATTAGCTGTCATCTCTGCCAACGAAATGTCGAACTTCCTCCTCTCTCCTTTGCGCTGCTGCTGGGTTGGCCTACGCACTCCCCGCTGGAGTTAGTAGATTTGCTGCTTTCTATTGCTGCTCAGAAATTGAGAAATCAAATTCCCTGGGTAGGAATTCTCTGAGGAAGAAATTCCCTCAAAAAGTGTATCCTCTCTTCTTCCGATGTCTTTCTGCCCCAACAATTGTTGTAGAAAACTATGTCTCACCTGAAGACTGCTCTTCGCTGAAGCTTCTGCTGCGCTGCTCTCTCTGCGGTTAACAAAACTCGATCTGGAAATCTTACCTCTCTGTCAACTCACTTAGAGAGAGATCTTCCTTGAGAATCTTGCCCTCCTGGTTTGGATTGCTCAATCCCTCTAGGGATTCGATCTGCTTCCTATGCATCACTTTGATCTCCCTCGTTCTCTTCCATGCTCGACTTTTCCAATCTGCTCTTCTTATTTCCCCTGTGCTCTGATAGCATGTGAAAATTTGGAATCCCAAATTTCTACTGCAGCAACTGATTAAGTTCCTTCTATTTGTTAATCATTGAACAAATTATTTATTACTTCCTACAACAAATATCGAAACTAATACACTGCAACCTTCAACAATTAAAATTATATGCAGAAACAAGTAACTAAGCAAGAAAGAAATACACAACACATTACACAATTATTTTTGGACAAATGTCCCCGGAAAAACCCAATGCGGGAAAACTGGTGTAGCAGCTGAGGGTTTGTGTTATTAAGCAGTAGTTTTATGAATACAATCTTTGGATACCTTGCAGGCTATCCAATACAGAGAATATCACTGACAAAATATTAGTGAGATACCTAACACTATCACTGGCAATCCTGACCGTTCCAGCCACAAAATGGCTTGTCCCTTGCTGCCTCTGTGCTGCCTTTGCGCAGTCATTGTGTAGGCCCAACGTCATAGCTTCGTCACTCCTTCTGCTGATCGATTTGCCTCTCAGACTTCGATTCTGTCCTCCCAGTCTCTCACCTCAACTTTTGGCTTCAGAATTCGACCTCTCCAGCAAAAATATGGATCTCCTCAAGGCTTTGTGTTGCCTCTGCGGTAGCCTACGTTGCCCAATGTAACCTCTGCGCTGCCTTTCCCGGATCTCTCTTTGCCTCCTCTGCTGAGTATTCCCAGATCAAGCGAAATCTCCAACCAGAACTATCCTTGCCCCTCACTGTAAGAAATCAATTTGAACTTCTCTCTGGCAACTGCTGCGCTACTCTCTTTAGAGATTCGATCTCTAATCTCCCACTCGATGTATTTTCCAAATGCCCATCGAAGTCCTTATAATCCTCCAGTTCAGTAATCAACGACCCAGATTAGATTCTAATCACTGGCTCAGATCATTTGGACTCGATCTTCGTCTTCTTCTAGAAGCTTCACCCTCATTTTGATTAATACCCTTTAATTATTTTAATTTCCTAAGTTTAGACTTAGGCACCCATTAAAAATAATTAATTATTTTAATAAAACTGTCTCCGGGTGGAATTTCCCAAAATGATTTTTGAGTATTGTGGAATACATGTGTCCTAGCCTCCTTGCAAATTTTGAGGCTTAGAACACATCCGATGCTACCAGAAATCAACACTTGAAAGGCTTATTAATGTATTATTTAGCTATTTGGTGGGCTTGTCACCATTGTTATTGTTATTTTGCACATTATTTTATTCTAGGGGCTAAGTTAGGCCCAAATTAGCTAAAATGAATTCATTAGACATTGTATAAATAGATGATGAGTTGATTTATTCTCTCATCATCACTTGGATTGGATCATTCTCTCTTAATATATTTTCACTATTCTTTTTGGTGAACAAAATTTGATGGATTGATGAATTTTGATGTTTGGATCCCCTCGTTTTTGTCTTGGAGCTTCTATATTGGCATATGATGATGATTCAATAGAATTGTTCTCACATGTAAGTGCTCTTTAAATGCTATTTATCAATTTTTTTATGTCACATGCATGTTGTTGGGGAATTTTGCTATACTAGGCTGAAATTTTGCTTCTTTTCTTGTGTGAAAGAGTAGAAATTTGTCTTTTATTAGCATTGCATCATGTCATGGGCCATGTTTGAATAAGTGAATTTTGCTAGAGATATTTTGTTGAAATTTTATCTTGATAACTTACCACGTATTGCACATTGAAGTATAAAGACCTTGAAGCAATTATCCCATGCCCTAATTGCCATGCAAAATTGTTCTAGAGGCCTCCTTGATGAAGTGAAACCATCTCAAACATTGAAATCTTCTTGCCTCCATTTTTCCAAAGGATTAGGCATTGATCCTCCATAGGTGATCACTTGAAAGCATATTTTTCTCACCTTTCTCCCTTTCTTTCTAGGCCTATCCTACAAAGGTCACCTAGGGCATCAATTATCTCAAAATTTAGCCATCTAAACACTTAGGTTTTTGGTCCGCAACTATGCTGGAGTTTGATCTAGAGGCCCTCCAATGTTGAAGCAAATTTGATTGGGGATTCCGAGATATTGCAAGCCCTAGCTCGAGGATCATTTCTTGCCCTAGGTTTCCCTTGGTTAGTGACCTCATTGGATTCAGATTGTTGAAAATACCTCCTTTGATCTCCTTCTCTTCCTTAATTAGGTCAAACATACCTGTAATTGATTAACTCTACCCCCATGACCTAATAGTGGGTCCACGTGGTCTCGTGTGGTCCCGCTAACTCTTAAAGGTAATTTCACAAAGGCCACTTGGAATACAAGTTTTCACAAATATTTCTTGGACTAGGCCCCTCCATTGCAAGTCTTATTTACAAACCCTTGCCCTTGAAATTCCCTTGGCCCTTCTTAGAGAGCCTTACACCTCGCTTTTCAAGCAAGCAAACCACAATTTGAGTCTCTCTTGTGAATAGGCCTTTAGGAATTGTGAAAATTCAGAATCCCGAATCACTACTGCAACAATTGATTACGTTTCTCCTATTTGTTCATTACTGAAGCAAATTATTTACTGTTTCCTACAGTAAACACTGAAACAAATACATGGCAGGCTACATTTAAATTATAAGCAGAAACAAGAAACTAAACAGGAAAGAGAAACAACACACACACATCTACACAATTATTTTTGGACAAACGTTCTCAGAAAAACCCAATGGGGGAAAACCAGTGCAACAACTGAGGGTTTTATTATTATGCAATAGTAATTTTGAGTACAATTTGTTGGATGCCCAACTGGCTATCCTATACAGAGAGAAACTGGACAAAACAAGTAGTGAGATGCTCTCACCTTGTCATTGGAAGAATCTGACCCTAATCTCGCTGGAAAGAGCCTCTGTGTCCCTTCTACGTCAACTTCTGCGGAGAACTGCATCAACCCTACGCAGTCTCTGCATCACCTCTGTTGGGGACTGCGTTCCTCCTTCGGATCCTCTGCTGCCCAGAAACTTCGATTTCTAGCCTCTCGGTCTCACACCATGACTCCCGGCTTCTGAAACTTGATTTCCTCAGCAGGAAATTCGATCTCCCTCTAAGCTCTGCGCTACCACTGCATCAACACTGCGTGGGCTACTGTCAGCCTGTCTCTAGATGTTGTTCTATTCTCTCTGCTTTGTATTGTCTGGCCCAGGAAAATACTTCTCACTATATACTATCCTTGCCCCTCTCTGCAAAAGATCACTTCGAAATTCTTTCCGACTGCTGCTCTGCTTCAGAAAATCGATCTTCTGATCTTCACTCGATGTGTTTTCCAAGTGCCCATCGATGTCCTTCTTATAATCCTCCAATTGAGAAACAACAACCCAGATTAGATTCTAATCAATGGCTCAGATCATTTGGACTTGATCTCCATCTTCTAGAAGTTTCACCCACAGTTAGATTAATACTCTTTAATTATTTTAATTTCCTAACTTAGGCACCCATTAAAAATAATTAATTATTTTAATAAAATTGTCTCCAGGTGGAATTTCCCAAAATGATTTCTGGGTATTGGAGAATGCATGTGTCTAAACCTCCCTTGAAATTTTGAGACTTAGAGCGCATTGATGCTACCAGAAATCAACGCTCCCTCTTAGCGAGGAATGTGCTATAGAAATGCATCCTGCTGAAGCATCGCTTTGTTCTGTAACATCTCCTTCTGCGCTGATGATCTCTGACATCCTCTCCATCAACTACGACGCAATTGCTGCATTACTATTGCTGACCCTGTCACTGTCAACACTGCATCCATACTGCAACTCCCTCTCAATTTTGCATCTGTGCTGCTGTTGGCACTGCCATTGCCAATTGCATCTGCACGACAACTTTCTTCATCTATTGATGCTACTTCATTAACAATGGAAAAGCATCCCAAATTACTGAATTGGTGTTCAGTATGATGCATCTCGTTGCTGGAGTCTAACTGCTGCTAGTCTCTATGCTGACCCTATGAAGCCTCTGCGCTGTTGTTGACCTCTGCTTAGTTCCATCTGCACTGTTGCCAACTCTGCTCTGTGCTGCTCAGTCTTTGGCACTACTAACCTTTGCAATTGTCACTCTAACACTCCTCTACACCAGCTGACACTGGTCTATCCTGCTACTTCTGATATGGGCTCCCGTAGCAAGGTATTGATCTAAGAGGTGGACTCCTCAATGATCCTGCCCAACTGTAGTTCTTCGGAACTAGAGTACTAGATCACCCCACCTCTCCCCTGGAGGTATCTGGGCAATCATGGCAAACTCCTCTTCCTCGATCTTTGCGGGTGCAGCCTTCAGATCATGCTTCTCGTCTTTGTCCTTCTTCTTGAGAGGACATTGTGTAGCGTAGTGACCAAATTCACCACATCAGAAACACTTGATGTTTGAGACGTCCTTCTTCCGCCTTCGCTGCTCTTGCTGCCCCTTAGATGCAAGGGCTGCATTCTCCTCTTCCTCTTTGGACTTCGTCCCACTGCTACTGCTGCTATCAAGTTTGCACTTGACCAGGTCTCGCCTCATCTCTTCCTGCTGAAGAGAGAGCCACATCCCTTCCCAATCCGACAATCTCTCTTTTCCCAAGATGCTCTGGACAAACACTTGCCACTCTTCTGAGACTGAATTTAAGGCCAACCTTACCATCTCAGTAGGTTGAGGTGTTGACCCCACAACTGCCAACGAGTCTCGGATTTCTGGAAGCTTCGTTAGGAATGGATCAATGCACTCCCACTCCTGCATCTGCAGAGATCTCACCTTATGCTCTAAATACATCTTCCGCTACTCAGAAGATCCTTGATACAACATCGACAATGCATCCCACATCTCCTTGGCAGTCCCTCTGCCAACGACGTGACAGACCACATGATCATTCACTCGTTGAGGATCATTCTCTTTGTCTTCGCCATCTCTCCCTTGTATTTCTTGAGCGCATTTGGATCAGCGGGCACAACTACTACGCTGTCAGCGTAGGTTTTGAGAAAATGCTCATCTAGAAGGCACGACATCCTTGCCTTTTAGATCACATAGTTGGATGCACCATCCAATTGATCCTGATCTCTCAATGTGAAAATTGCTATCCTTAAGGAACCCCTACTGCAACAAAACTGAATTTTCTTCTCTTTCTTGTTTTTAATATACATTATCAAGTTATTTTCTGACTAATAATGAAGTAAATTACTTCTGCAACCTACACCAATTTAATTTGATTACATGAAACATGAAACTAAGCAAAGAACAAGATACATAGGACAATTATTTTTGGACAAAATAGTCCACTGAAAAACCCAATGCGGGAAAACTGGTGCAACAACTCTGAGGGTTTTATATTATTAAGCAGTGGTTTTGAATACAATGCTAGTTGCCCTCCCGACAATCCAGTGACAGAGAAAAATAGAATGGCGGCAAACTGAGTGAGATTACCTCACTTCACCTGGCAGTTTCCAGTTGATTTGACATCAGAATTGGCTAACCCCGACTATCTCTGAGTTGGCCCTGGTAGGCCCTGCGTCAGCCTTATAGGCTTTGCGTTAGCCCCACCCTGTGTTTTTTTGCCTCCTGGAGCTTCTCCGTCAGCCTCTACCGGCTGTTCTGGTAGCTCCCTGATAGTTTCCAGCTTTCTGCGTGAGGGCAGTCTCACTTCTGCGTTGGCCCTTCTGGCTCTACGTCAGGCCTACGTGGGCCCAAACTGGCCCAACGTCAGTCCCTCTAGATGCTGCGCTGCGTCCACTAGTGGCTCTCCACCTCTCCGCCCAGTATTCCCAAACTATCCTTGCCCCTCTGCTGTAGAATGATCACTCAGTTCGAATTCCTCAACTTTCTAGCCCCATAAATCGAACTCCAGATCAATTTGTTCTCTCCGTGTGTGTTTCTAAATGAACCCCACGCCTCCGTATACTTTTCTCGTTGAGACTTCAACGATCGAGATTAAGTTTGTAATCAACGACTAAGATTAAAACTTGACTTGATCTGCTTTCTAGAACATTCTCACCCATATTTTGATTAATACCCTTTAATACTTTAATTTTCCTAAGTTTAGACTTAGGAACCCCATTAAAAATATTAATTATTTTAATAAAATACAATCTGGGTGGAATTTCACCAAATGATTTTTGGGTTCTTTAGAACTCACGTGCCTTAGCGTCTCCACCAATTTTCATGGCTAGACCACATTCGATGCTACCAAAAAATAACACTCCCTCTTAGCGAGGAATGTGCTCTAGCAACAATGGCCAACTTCATGTTGCTCTGTCTCTAAAGCATCTCCATTCGGCATTGTTGCTGCCACCAACACTGTGCTGCTGCTACTACTGTACTATTGCCCATGACACTGCCATTGCCATTGCTGCATCTGCTGCTAACACTACCACTGCTAGCCCTGAACTGTGTAATTTTCCAATCGCTATTGCTCAACAACGAAAAAGCATCCAAAATTTTTGAACTAATCGTGTTCAACATAATACCATGTGGATCTTGGAATCTGACTGCTACTAGTGTTTGACCCTCTAAATCTTCTACACTGTTGTTGACTTCTACATTGTGCCATCTTCACTCCTGCCAACCTTGCTCTGCGCTGATCAGTCTTTGGTCTCAGGCTATTGCATCTGTCTCCCTAATCAACCCACTGCATCCTCTGACACTAAGTCCATCTCGCTACTGTTGAATCTCGGGCTCCCGTAGCAAGGAATTGATCCAAGAGGTGGACTCCTCAAGGGTCCTGCCCACATGTAGTCCTCCCGACTACAACTCAATATTGGCCCATTTCCCCCCTGGAGATGCGTGGGCACTCATGGCAAAATTATCTTTGTCAATTTTTGCTAGAGCAACCTTAGGATCATGTTTCTCATACTTATCCTTTTGCTTCAAAGGACACTAGGAGGCAAAGTGGCCGATCTCGCCACATGTGAAATATTTCACCTTCGAAATGTCCTTTCGAGTCGGCTTCTGCTGTCCCTTTGATGCTAGAGTTGTGTTCTTCTCCTCCTTGGTCTTCGTGCCACTCCCACTGCTGTCATGGAGGTTGAACTTAATCGAATCCCTCCTTAATTCTTCCTATTGAAGGGCTGCCCACTTCTCCTCCGATGAAGGTAGTCTTTGCCTGCCTAATATACTTTGGATGAAGACTTGCCATTCATCTGAGACTCCATTTAGGGCTGTCCTTACCATCGCGGTAGATTGAGTAGACCCCACTGCAGCAAGCTGGTCTCTAGTGTCCTGAAGACGTTGAAGATAGGAGTTAACCCCTTCTCCCTTCTGCATCAATGTCCACTGCAACTTTTGTTCTAGGTACATCTTCCGCTATTCGGAAGAGCCTTCATATAGTGAAGACAAAGCTTCCCACATTTCTCGGGTTGTATCTTTGCCCTACAAGTGTGAGACCACATGATCTCAAACTCCATCGAGTATGAACCTCTTCGCCTTTCCTTGCTCGATTTTTCACTTCTTCTTCTGATCATTGTCTGCGAGAACATCCACAACGCTCTTGACGTAAGCTTTGAGATCGTACTCTTCTAGAACAGTTAAGATTCTGGTCTTCCATATGACATAGTTGGAAGCTCCTTCCAACTTGTCCTGATCTCTGAGCCCATGTGATGCCATCTCACCTAAATTGTCAAATTGACTCCATTGGTCACTGCTCATCACTGATCTGCGGTCTGATAAGTGAAGAATTTAGACTTTTGGCGAGAAAAGTCCTTTGAGGAGAAAATTCTCCTTTTATGTGTCTTCGCTCTTTTTCGACATATTTCTGCCCCGGTAGAAACCACGTCCTTCAAGGACTGTGCCCAGGCTCTGCGTCACTCCCTCTGCCTCTACAAGCTCATGATTTGGAAATCGTACCTCTCCGTTGGCTCTCTTAGGGAGAGATTTCCTCGGAACTCTGCTTTCTTGGCAAGGACTGCGAAATCCCTTCAAGGGGATTCGAATTGCTGCCCAATGCAACTATTGGCTTGTCTGCTAAGTGCTGGATCTACTCTTCTTGTTCCAAAATCAATGCTCTGATACCATGTGAAAATTACTATCCTCAAGGAACCCCTACTGCAGCAAAACTGAATTTACTTCTCCTACTTGATTTTAATATACATTATCAAGTTATTTACTGAATAATACTGAAGTAAATTAGTTTTGCAGCCTACACCAAACGATTTCCCCAGAATAGCCCAATGCGAGAAAACCAGTGCAACAACTAAGGGTTTTGTTATTATGCAGTAGTAATTCTAAGTACAATTTGTTGGATGCCCAAATGGCTATCCTATATAGAGAAACTTGACAAAACAAGTAGTGAGATGCTCTCACCCTATCACTAGAAGAATCTGACCGTGATCTCGCTTGGAAGAGGCTTTGCGTCCCTTCTGCGTCAACTTCTGAGCATAATTGCTGTTGATTTGTGGTAGCATCGGATGTGTTCTAGCCATGAAAATTGGTGGAGAGGCTAAGGCACATAAGATCTCCAAGACCCATAAATGGTTTGGGGAAATTCCACTCAGTTGGAGAGATATTAAAATAATTAATTTTTTTAATGGGGTTCTTAAGTCTAAACTTATGAAAATTAAAATATTAATGTGTATTAATATAAAATGGGTGAAAATGTTCTAAATGACATGGATCAAGCCAAATCTAATATTAGCCGTTGATTAGAGACTTAATCTCGGCCGTTGAAGACTCAACAAGGAAAGTATAAGAGAAGGCTTGAGGGTTAGTTGGAGATACACCAAATCGATTAGTCAGTTTGATTTTCTGGAGCGGGGTTTTGCTGAGAGAATTGAGCTAGTGATCTGTTGCAATGAGGGGCAGTTTGGCATGAGGCCGAGAATACATAGCAGAGAGGCAGAGATAGTGCCAAAGAGACAATGCAGAGCTTGGAGAGGCTGACAGAGAGGCAGCTGGGAGCTACGCAGAGGTTGAAGGGGTCAACGTGGGTGACACAGAGGGTCTGAGCACTGATGCAAAGAGCCAAGGGGCTGATGCAGAGGCTTCAATAGTTGCATAGAGGCTAGCAGAGTTGATGCAGAGCCAAGGAGTAGTGCCGAGAGATTTTTCGTGGGGCAGACTGAGTGGTGAGATGGGAAGGGTGATGCAGTCCCTGCAGAGCGACGCAGAGCAATAGAGAAGTTTGGAGCAGCTTCCGCTATCCAGCTAAGGAGTTTCCATAGCTGCTCTAGGATCATTCATCCAGTGACTGATTAGCCGGAATATCTATCTCTGAGGAGAGGTACTATTGTCGAGGGCATTCTTTGTTGGGTGATCCATTTCTGACACCCTAGTTGTATTCAAAAACTGCATAATAATAAAACCCTCATAATTGCTGCATCGGTTTTCCCGCATTAGGTTTTTTCGGGGACGGTTGTCCAAAAATAATGGTGTCCCTTGTGTGTTTGTCTTAGTTATTTCAGTCACTGATCTGTATATGATTTAAGGCTGCATTTATGTTTATTTCAATATTTATATTTATAAATAACTTGTTAATGGAATAAACAAGTAGGGGAAATTAAACCAGATAATGCAGTAGGGATTTCTAACACGTCAGACTTAGAAATTTCAACAATTGCATCAATTCTACACAGTGTCTGCGTCACCTCTGTTGGGGACTGCGTTGCTCCTCTTTCGGATCCTCTGCTACCCAGAAACTTTTGTTTCCAGCCTCAGTTTAACACCTCGGCTCTCGGCTTTTGAAACTCGATTTCCTCAGCAGAAAATTTGATCTTCCTCTAGGCTTTGCGCTGCCACTACTTTAGCACTGCGTGGGCCAATGTCAGCCTCTCTCTGGATGTTGTTGTGTCCTCTCTGCCTTGTACTCTCTGGCCCAGGAAAAGACTCCTACCAGATACTATCCTTGCCCCTCTCTTGAAAAGATCACTTTGAAATTCTTTGTGGCAGCTGCTCTGCTTCAGAAAATCGATCTTCTAATCTTCACTCGATGTGTTCTCCAGGTGCCCATTGATGTCCTCCTTATATTCCTCCAGTTGAGAACCAACGACCCAGATTAGATTCTAATAAATGGCTCAGATCATTTGGACTCGATCTTCGTCTTCTTCTAGAAGTTTCACCCACAATTAGATTAATACCCTTTAATTATTTTAATTTCGTAAGTTTAGACTTAGGCACCCATAAAAAAATTAATTATTTTAATAGAACTGTCTCCGGGTGGAATTTCCCAAAACAATTTCTGGGTATTGGAGAATGCATGTGTCTAAACCTCCCTTCAAATTTTGAAACTTAGAGCACATCGATGCTACTAGAAATCAACAGGAATCACTCTTTCTCCCTTTATTGACTCATTTATTTAGTGATTCCCTTTATACAGGGTCTCCTCCCATTGGTGAAAGTCTGTAAAGACTAGGGAGCTTTAGCTGAGGTGGCAATTGTTAGAAAATCAGAAAGGCAAAAAGATTTCCTTATTCTTGATAATTACTTGTGATGTTCTTGTTATTACGATTCTTTATATCTTCTTTCTTTTAGTTCATCAAGAAATTACCAAAGAAACAACACATAAAACAATGGACACCAGATGTAGGCACTATGCCAGGGCAAAAACCCCCCTCGAGGGGAAAACCCAGTCAAGAAAATTCTTCCTTTCAATAGTATTCTTTGAGACTTTTCACCCTAGACAAAACTTGACCTTCCCTCCACACCAAGGTAGCCTCTTCGACAAGGTAGCAACTTCTAACATCAGTCAGCTTCCGGCATCAGTGAAACTTGGAATACTTCGATCTCCCAATCTAGGGCATGAAACAGAGAGAGAGGCACCAAAATTTCGATTTTCTTCTTCTCCTTAGACTCCACTCAACTCACACTTCTTTTGGCTTCCTGTCTTCAAACTTCGCACCTTTCCCAGCTTCAAGAGACATTAAACTTCTTGTGTGAGAATGTGCTCCAAATGAAATCGATTTGCTTGTATTTATAGGCTCCATGTGAAGTCGAATTAGTGTCCTTAGGCTGACTTGATCTCTTCTAGGCCGTCTTGGTGTGGAGGATACGTAAATTATATTTGACTCAATACTTAACCTTTTTACATGATTCAAAAGCCCAAGAAGGGTCTCTTTAAATGTACAATGACTCTATTGACTCAAAATAAGTCCTAGAAGTCCTCAATGGGGATTTTGACTGAAAACATGGTGACCCAAGCATGAAACCCATGCTTTAATAAGTCACAATAATAATAATAATAATTCTTTTCTTTATTCTTTTGACAAGTACATTAAATGATGACTCAAATACATTAAATAAAGAATGAACCTAGTTGCATTTTTCAACACTCCATCTTAACTAGGGAGGTATTCATCATATACAAGTACAAGGAAGATCTCAAACTATATGAACAATGAAGAACTTTAGGCACCACAATGCCATGGACTAGATTCTTGATTAGGGCAATCTATCCATTGGTCTGTCAACAATTTAGGCACCGCAATGCCATGGACTAGATTCCTGAACAAGGCAATCTATCCAAGTGGGAATAAGGTGGGCTCAAGCTTTCAACCCCTCTAGGTACCATCAGGCTTACTTGCTAACCACTAACCCAAAGATCCAGGTGTGTATCCAAAAACAGAGTTCTATAATCAACACCACCTTTTCCAACTTCAGGACCTAGACATCAACACAAAGTGCCAGCCAGATGTCCTCCCAGGCAATGCTTCACTCACAAAGCCTCAACACTCCTTGATCCAGCAGATCAAGGATGACCAATCTCTCCCAATCAAATTGATTGGTAACCATCATGCTATCAAAACCTTCTAGAGATATACCTATACAAACACAAACACAAACAATATATATATATATATATATATATATATATATATAAAACCTCCGGGGTCTTCTAGACAACTTGATGTTGCTTCTGAACTTTCCATGGCAGGACTACCAACCGAATCTTTGACAGAGGATTCCTCAATCATGCACTTTTCTTTCATACTTCATATGTAGCGACATATTCTTCAATGCGATCCTGCTTTCCTTGTTTCAGTAGCACCTCAAAAATGCATTCTCCAATTTCCTTCTCCTATTCACGACCTTCACTAAAACTAACAACTGTTAGTCCTGGTCTAGTGAATGACACATGAAGTAGAGAACCATATTTGTCACTCCCTTTTAATCAAATAGGATCTAATCATTCTTGTACAAAGAATATTTTCAACCATCCTCTTATCCTAGGGAGATTTCATCCAGACTCCCTCTTAACTTAGGGAGATTTACTTCTTCTTTACGTCATCAAAGAATCTTTCATGGCTTTCATTCTTCTTATCAGAGTCATTCATATATCATGCTTATCACATCAATTTTACTTACGATCGTCTTCACCAACTTGAAGATGATGTACCTGCACAACTTTGATAGCAAGTACAACCAAATTTATAGAAGCATGAAGTTAGCCATAGCAGAATCACATAATCATTTCAACTTTATACATATCAGATACCCAAACAAGTGATGTATACTCTTCAACATCTTGCTAGGGACTTTGTCATAAACCCTAGACTATTTCGTAGCAATTTTCATTCCATCTAGGCTTTCAATGTTTCTTTCAAAGGTGTAACATACCCTATTACAACATATAACAAACCCTAGGAACAATTCAAATATAGATATACAAGGTATCTAACAACTTTCAGAATTCATATGTTAGATTTTCCACTAGGGATTCATACAAATCCTAGATTTCATACAAGAGAATCAATCAAAACCAATCACATCTTAGTCATTAACATGACCAGCTTCCACTAGGTTTAGTTGCAACCCCTATATTTTGAATCAACCATCAATCCTAACCAAAACTCATATTTCAACAATCTTACACAAATCTCGAATCATCATATTGTCATTGGAGATTTTACTTCTACTAAGGTTCAACTCCAAAACCCTAGAATTTCATTTTTCACAATCTCAATAATCATTATATAAATAGATCTCAGATTGTTATATCACACATACTAGAGAATTTAACTACTACTAGGGTTTAGTTGCAAAACCCTAGATTTCCAAAAATCATCATCCTAGAATCTCAAACAAGGACTTATATTAAATCCTAAGACTTATGACCATCGATAACTAGGTTAACACATATATCTAGGAATTCATCAGTTTATCATAAGCACATCATATGTCAGACATCGTTAATACATTAGACATATACTTGACCTAGACCAAGCTAGGGGTTCTACCAAAAGGACACATCTATATATCCCTAGGGTTTCATTCCTAGGATCTTTCTTTCAGATACATAACAAAGGTTTTGCTTATAGGCCCAACCAAACCCTAAAGATCTAGGCTTTCATAGCAAAACAAACCCTACAATATCAAAATTGCAAAGGTTCAAGATTTCAGAGAAACATCACTCAACCCTAACAAGTTAAGATTTCATGATCATACCGAAATCTCAAACATGACATCATCAATAAGAACTTCAAATAGCATTTCTCAATAACCCTGAGCAGTTTAGGGTTTCAAACGCTCACATTAGCATACCCTTAGGTTAGGGTTTTCCATAGAACTTGTCTAAGGTAAAATAAAATCAGTTAAGAGTAGGAGTGGGGTAGATTTATTAAGTGATGAATCACCCAAAATAAGAATCAATATGATTCAATATAGCTAGACACAACAATGTTAGTAAAGGATTGTCAAATGAATAAACATAAACAATAAAGAATTCAATGCTTTAACGCATATCTTTGTTTTTCGACAAACCTTGTCTTGAGAGGTCCTCTTTCATACTCCTTGATAATATATCATATGTTCTCCTAATCAAGACAATAGAGGAAGAATGATGATTACTATTTAATATAATCAAAACTAAATGAGTACATGAAACCAGCAATTGAAAGGAAATGAGATACTTATCTTTGGGAGTTGTTGGGGGCTCCCTCCAAAGCTTGAGGGATACCTACAAACTTATGAAAACAATAAAAATATCTTTTCCAAAAACATGTTAAAACCTCCAAATTCTAAATATCAAAAATATAAAATAGAATATCTAAGACTAAAAGCAAAGGACTTAGTAGTGTAAGTCCCTTATGTCAGATTCTTCAGGCTTGATTTTCTTTGGGTCTTCTTCTTCAACAATGTTGGCTTGATCTCTTTCTTGCTTCTTGTTTCTTGGATTGTCGAGACAGTCACTCCTACAGTGACCCTTCTTATTACATTGATAGCATTCTACCTTAGACATGTCAACTTTCCTCCTTTGTCCTTTTGATTTCTCTCCTTTATGTTGAGCGATGTAGGCATTTGATACTTCTTCAGGATTGACAACTAATGACATCCTTAATTCATTTTGACTGCAGGCAGTCCATAGTTCTGTGAAGGTGGGAGCTACCTTCCAACTGTTAAGTCCTGCAGCAAATGCACCCCAAGTAGGTGGAAATCCTAATAGAGCAGTGATCACGAGTTCTTTGTCTAGAACAATTTCATCAATGGCCAAAAGATCATCCCTGGTTCTTGCTATCTTCACAAAGGATGCAATTGTGTCTTCTTTAGTCATCTTTGTGGTCCTTTGCTCATTCTTCAAACTTGCTACTTGACCAATGTTCTTAATAGTAAATAACTTTGACAAGGCTTCATACATTTCCTGAGCATAATCGATGTTGGCTATGAATGGGACAAGGTTGTCCTTTATTCTTTCTACCATTAGAGTCATGGCTACCAATTCTAGTTACATGAATTTCAATTTTTTAGCATCACTAGAGTCATCTATAGGCTTCATTACTTTTCCTTTGACCAAGTCTAGTACTTTGTTCTTTTCAAGGATGAGGTCAATCCTCTTCTTCCAAGATTTATAATTTAAGGCTCCTTCAAGTTTGTTCTCTCCCTTGATTGTGTTAGACATCTTCCTTGAATATAGTAGACTCTTTCCTTTAGATAATCATTTTGAATGGTTCCTTGATCAAGTGCTTGAGACTGCCTTTTTCTTTCTTTCTTCACCAAAGCTCCGATACCATGTTAGAAAATCAGAAAGGCAGAAAGATTTTCTTATTCTTGATAATTACTTGCGATGTTCTTTTTATTACGATTCTTTATATATTATTTCTTTGAGTTCATCAATCAATTACCAAAGCAGCAACACATAAAACAATGGACACCAGATGTAGGTACTATGCTAGGGAAAAACCCTCCTCGAGGGGAAAACCCTGTCAAGAAAATTATTCCTTTCAATAGTATTCTTTGAGACTCTTCACCCTAGACAAAGACCAAACCTTCCCTCCACACCAAGTTAGCCTCCCAGATATTTGATCTCTTTCCAGCAACTTCGACTAGGCAGCTGCTTCCGGCATTAGGCAGCATCCGATATCAGTGAAACTTGAAAGACTTCGATCTCCCAATCTAGGGCAAGAAATAGAGAGAGAGAGGCACCAAATTTCGATTTTCTTCTTCTCCTTAGACTCCACCCAACTCACACTTGTTTTGGCTTCTCGGCTTCAGACTTTGCACTTTTCCCAGCTTCAAGAGATATCGAAGTTCTTGTGTGAGAGTGTGCTCCAAATGAATTCGATTTGCTTGTAATTATAGGCTCCATGTGAGGTTGAATTAGTGTCCTTAGGCCGACTTGGTGTGGAGGGTACATAAATTATATTTGACTCAATACTTGACCTTTTTACTTGATTCAAAAGCCCAAGAAGGGTCTCTTTAAAAGTACAATGACTCTATTGACTCAGAATAAATCCTAGAAGTCCTCAATGGGGACTTTGACCTAAAACATGGTAACCCAAGCATGAAACACATGCTTTAATAAATCACAATAATAATAATAAAAATTATTTCTTTATTCTTTTGACAAGTACATTACATGATGACTCAAATACATTAAATGAAGACCGGACCTAGTTACATTTTCCAACAACAATGGGCTATTTCTCCATTTTTGCCCTTGACCTAGCAGTTGCCCCTTTATGGTCCCCTTCTAGGACCCATGCTAGTTTGAGTGATAGCAAGCCCTAGATCCTTCATGTCAAATTCTGCTGCTAGTTTCTTTTTTCATTCTTCAATTCGACTTTCTACACCTGTCAAGAGAAAATAATCTACATACAGAAGAATGATTACCGACTCACCCTTCACAACCTTAATATAAAGGTTCTGATCACCATAACTCTTTGTGAAGCCTAATCTTTGTAGGTATGCATCCATCCTAGCATATCATGCCCTTGGTGCTTGCTTGAGGCCATATAATGCCTTCTTCAATCTAGAAACATATGCCTTTCTATCCTTAACTTCAAACCCCAAGGGTTGTTCTATATAGAGTTCCTCATCAATTGTGCCATTGAGGAATGCGGTCTTTGTTGAAGAATCTAGGGCAATTATAGTTAATGTGATTCTTCTTAGCATGATAACTATTTGAGACGTTTTCTTATTAGTACAATCTTTCCTTATTATTAGAGTGTGTCTTCTTTAGTTCATCAAATAGCTACCAAAACAAAGAGACAAGAACACAAGATGTTTGGCTTTCTGCCAGGGCCAAAACCTCTCCCTCTTGGAAAGGAAAACCCACACAAAATTCTTCTTACAGAGATTCCAATTGACAAATACCATGACCATGACCCTTGACCTATTAGGCCACTCCAAGACCAAGACACCAATCTTCTTCTTACTGCTGAGATCATCATCATCATTACTGCTTCACTGAGATTATCATTGTAGTACGACAGAGGTCCTTACTGTTGCACCATTGTTTGCTTCATCACCATATCAACAAGTTCTTTCTATTGCTGCCATCAAGGTCATCACTACGATCATTATTGTTGCAACACTGCTGTATTGAGACTTATGACAACATCTAGTAGTATGTCAAGAGAGTACACTGAGATCCTTATCATAATAGTTATGACAAGAATGTGATTGTGTCTTTCTTATTGATACCTCCACCGAGACTGTAATTGTATTCTCCTTGCACCGAGATCACAATTATACTGAGAAGGTGTACCACTGTAATGTATATTCGAAAATCACAGTGATCCTCCTTCATACGAAATACTGAACTGTTGCCTTTATCTGAGTTTCTTGCACCACTGTACCTTGTCTGAGATCCTGAACTTCCTGCACCCATCCGAGATTGTAGAGACTTGTCCGAGATTCTGAGCTTCAGTGGTGACTTTAGCTGCTCATATATAGTTGTTTGTTCATGTATTCACACTGACATGACAGTGTGAAACGTTGTGACTTTTTATTGAGCTGACATGATTGTCCTTTAGTTATTCAATTCAATTTGAGGCTGACATGACTGCTTTCTTCATCGTTTTGCTTGCTGCCTTCTTCAAGAGGATTGTGCTCATCTGGGTCTTCTGTGGTCAGGCCATGGAAATGAGGAAGGGCAGAAGGGCTTATATTTTTCATCTTAGTATCCCCATTGGTTTCCTTGATGGGGAAGGCACCCTCAACTCTTTCTCTATTTCCTCTGCCATTTCTATTTTCAGCCATAGGTTCAGTAGGAATGGGCTCTCCTTCTTCTTCTTCCCCTGTAAGTTCTTCAAATATGTCTAGTTTCTCACCTAAGGGTTCCTCCAGTTCACAACCACTGAAGAAGATGGAAGGTTAGTTGTTTGATGTAGTGGGGGTATTTGGAAAAAATTTCCCTAAGTCATCCCTATTCCTATGCGGCATGAAAAGAAAAGTTTTTGTTTGGTTTTGTGTTTTTTCAAACTTTGAAAGAAATTATAGAATTGAAATTGCAGACTGAATGAAAACCATTGACTGAATGAAAAATTAACTACTTGATTGAAATCTTACTTGCAGAATGGAAAGGAAAGCAAAGAATGCATAATGAAAAACGAAGCAAACTAAATTACTTTTGCAGAAATGAAACTAATAGCATAATATTAGAAACAAGAAATAGAAGAAAGAAGGCAATAATCACATATTACTCAGACACCTCCCTGGCAACGACGCCAAAAAGTGATGAGCACTAGTATAGCAACAAGAATGTTGCAACTCCTGGAGCTACGAGCTTTAATTTAAAAACTCGGGATTCGTACAAACTTGGAGGTGATAGTGTTGTATACACAAGTAAAAGTGATGGTTATGCCTTTGGTCACTTTTCAGCTGGTGAGAGACCACTAGGGCTTTCAAGCCAGACTTCTATGGATTTAGAAGAAGCTTGATTGTTGATGAAAGAAAGAGAAATCTACTCTAGGAGAAAGCTTGTCTACTACAAGAAGGGAAATGACTTAAATCCTATGTTAGAAACACACCATTCTCTAACTAAATATTGAGAAACTATGCTTTAAAAGAATGCCAAGATAACATGTATGAAATGGTACTATCTAAAGCATGGAAGTGCAAGAAATCAAACATCACTATTGTGCATGTAAAGGACTGAAATAAATCTGTTTTGTTCTTTTTATTCTTTTTATGGAAGATCAAGTGTAGACCCTAATCTCTTTTGGTGATGTGGCAGGTGGCTTAGTGATGCTGGTGGATGGTTGGGAGGTTTGGGAGATGGTTGGAAGGTTTGGGAGACCCTTGGGTGGCCTGGTGTGGCTTCCTGGAGGCTTTCCCTCAATTCGGCCTCAAAACAGGCCACTACATGAAAACCTACAGGATGTACTAGAAACCTACAAGATTCCCTGTATTTCTACAGGATACAGCCGAGAGAAAAACGATGGTTTCTGGAGGTGATGGAAGGCTTAGTTCGTGGTGGATGGGTGGAATGGAGTGATAAAATTCCTAGTATCACTTAGACTCAAAGCGAAGGTTAGGAGATGGTTGGATTTGCTCAACATGCTTGGAGGAATTTCTATGTAAAATGATGAGATTGGTGAAGGTCTTGGTGAAAGAAAGGAATGATTATGGATGGATGAAGTTGGAAGGTGGTTTCCTGCTATGATATCTCTTTATACTTCTGAGACACCTACTCTCCATCAAACATTTATAATTTCCAAAAAGTCATGTAAACAAGAAGAATTCTAACAAGCTAGGAAAGCATAATTTAATGAACTAGTTGTCTACTTCACGCATAAGGAAAGTTGCTGAATAAAATGGAATCATAGATGTGATCTATTGTAAGACTGAAGATGGAAGAGATGGTAATTAAATCCTACACTTGCAAAATTGATCAAATGTTGGTTCAAGTACAGTAAACTCTAAATCTTATGAGAAAATGGAAATCTGTCTTTTTGGGGTTGCATAAGGGTCTTTTCCTCAAATCATGATCCCTGAGGGAAGAGGTGAGGCCAAGACACCTACTGACAACTTTTTGGAGCTCCTTTTATCCTTTCTAACCTTCTACTAACGTAAAGCACAAATGGAAGCAAACTAATAAACAACTAATCAAATCCACATTACTTGCAATGAAATGATTCTAAAGACAATTTAACCATGAATCTATGAAACTAAGCCAAGCATACAGATACAAGAAGAGGAGCCTTTACTGTTAGGGTTGGGCCATAACCCAAGAGCTTCAGCCCTCTGAGTTCACTCAGTGCTGGATCAAGAAAAAGCTCATTTTTATTATAAAAACAGAAAATTACATCAATGTCTTCCACAAGTCTCGAGGTCGAAAATAACTAGAGTTTTTACAACCAAAATTCGAATCCTAATGAGGCTCTAGGCCTCTCTACTTATACAACTGAAGTCCCTGATGACTTCCTTAAATCTAGGGAGGCTCGGCTCCCAAAATCGAGATGAACTAACTCTTTGTCTATCACTTTCTCGACTGCCTTTTGATCTTCATGACTTGACTGATTGCACTCTGAGCTGGCGTGATTAATGGAGGAATATTCGAATGGGGGAGGAGTAAATGAGGAGGATTTACCTCCTACAATCTCTCTCCCTTGTCCCATTCGAGTTTTGAACCTTAGTCTTGCCAAAATTCCTTGATTTTCTCTTCCAAACCTGCATTCAATGCATATTAGTCCACTAGGCATAATATTTCACTTTAACTCATCTCATTAAACAAAATATAATCAAAACATGTAATAAATTGTGAGAAGAGTTGATTTGACTAGATAGGAGGTGAATTAAGGCCCATATAATTACCCAATGATGAAGCTCATCAACACCCTTACCCAGTGTTCTTTCTAGACTAAGTGATTTAATATATTTTTCTCTCAATCATATTAAATCTCATTAAGAAACCCCTAGGGATTTTTAGGAATGATTTTAGGGAAGTTTGTCTTGATATTATCCATCCAAATTAGTTTTCGGATCTGGGAAATGATCTCTTTACTCAAGTGTTTCTTTCCTCAGTAATCTCTAATTTTTTTCTTTCATAAAATTTATTTATTACATCATCATACTTTATTTCAAATCAAGTTCACTATGGCTTTCTAGCCATCACAACTAAACATAGTTCAATCTAAAATAAAAGATATTTACATAGAAAAAGATGGGTATCACAATTAACCAACACTTATTAGATTATGTTTGAGACCTAGGACATAATATACCTCTAAAATTGTCTTCGTCTCCCCCTAATTGGTGATAATGTTGACCACTCCTTTTCCATCTACATCCATAGTCTTATTTGTCCCCAAATTTACCTTTGTCTTCACATATTGATCTAAATTTGCAACCGAATTATTGTTGCCTATCATGTGGTTACTTCTTTGTAGTGACATTAGCTCTCTACTTTCCTTGATCAACAATCTTCTTCCTGCAATCACAGGCATAGTGACCAAATTTATTATAGTAATGATACCTCACCTTGGATTTATCAACTCTTTAATTGTTGTTGAAGCTTCTATTGTTGCTTCCACTTTCTTGTTCCTGCTCTTCTCTGTCATCTCTTTGAGCACCCGATCTTCCACCTTGTCCTCTGCCACTTGATCTACCTTTGCCTTGACTTCTGTCTCTTGAAATAGAAACCTAGCTTTTGAAAGCGGTTTCTAAAGTGGAATCCTTATTTTTGTCTATCCTTGCCTCATGGGATAGAATTGATTTGATCAACTCATCAAATCTTAACGTTTCCAAATCCTTGGTTTCTTCTATGGCTGCTACTACAATGCCAAATTTGGTAGAAAAAGGTCGAAGGACCTTTTCAACCACTGTTTGATCTTTAATATTATCGCCATAATTTTTTAACTAATTTATGACAATCATGACACAATTCATGAATGAATCGATGTCCTATGTCTCTTTCATTTGCAGACTTTCAAAATCTCTTCTAGTATTCTGCAACTTAACAATATTGACTTTGGTCATACCTTTGTAGCTTGTCGCCAAAGTCTCCCATGCTGAATTCGCTGAAGACATGATCATAATTTTCTGGAACACTACTCGGTCCACTCTTTGTTGAATAAGTTGCAACGTTTATGCATTCTTCTTTTTGTTTTTCTGCCATTGTTCCCTCTCTACATTAGTGAGGGCTCGTTCTTTTGCTTCATCTTTAAATTCGGAAAATCCATTTGTGACATAGTCCAAAATATCACACGCCTTCAACATAGGCTCTATCTTAATAGCCCACACATCATGATCCTTCCCTAGAAACTAAGACTGGAAACTTATTAACACTATATTAAAAAATACTCTTCCAATAATTAAACCCTCGTTGTTATTTTATAAAATCCTTTTCAAAAAACACCTTAAAAACTTTGAGTTTCAAAACCTTTTATAACTCATAAAAACTTTATGAAAGAACTTTTATGAAAGCCCTTTAAACTTTATGAACCCTTTTAAACTCTTATTTAAAAACTTTCAAGAAATTTCTAAATCCTTTAAAAAGGTTTTAAGGTTTTATAACTTTTGCATGTAATAAGAATTCCTTTTTAAAAAGGATGATCACGTATTGAAAAAACTTTCATATATCACCATCCATGTGATCTTTTTCACCCACTTGACTCATGTTAAACACTTTTTCGTACCCTTGTGAGACATGCCTTTTAAAAATTACTTTGGATTAAAAGATTTTAACCTTTTATTTTGCACGTTCACGACTTTCGTTTTGGATTTTTTAATACTCACGGGCCACCCCTTACACAACAAAACTGCGCACGACTGGTCAACTTTTTTGCGACAAAGTGTCGTACTTTTTGCATTAGGAAAGTGAAAAATTTGTAATTTGTAATTTTCTTCATTTGGCCTTATTTGTTATTTTATATACATATTTTGTTTCGTTTCTTCGATATGTATCACTTGAAATTTGTGTGGAACGGTGGAGAAGAAGAGTATGAATGGAAGTGAATAAAATAGACAAAACTAAAATATGTTTGTGTATTTATAACTATAAGAAATTACATTCATTTTCTTTTAATTAACACTTTTATTGTAACATGTAAACATGATAGTCTTAATTTGTACGTATGTGGACGTTATCCCGAGTAGTTAGGACGGTTCATTAATGACCTCCCCACTCGGGTTCGAATCATGATTTATACATGATGTGTTATCATCTGTTGACGCAACGATGTTATAATGATAATGTAATGATGATGTAATATATGTGTTTCTTCCTAGTGGGTCACTCTCCTTTAAAGATAGTCTTAATTTGTTTGCTAAATATTTTTGTTGAACACATCCTCTTGAGCATGTGAATTGAACTTCTCAACATAATAATCATAAATTAAACACAACCTTCAATCAAACTAAGGTCAGGCTAAGTTGATTAGTATAATTTGTTTTTGAATTATATATGTTGTTTTATAATTTGTCTTTGTTTAGTATAATTTGTTTTTGAATTATATATGTTGTTTTATAATTTGTGTTTGTTTGTTAGTTAGTTATATTATTGTGAAAGTGTGGATTTTGACTATTATATGGTGGAATTATTTTCAATGTACTAAAAAGTAAGACTATAGTTTGGTGGAATCTCTTGTTTGTGGTACCAAGCAATGGTTTGGTGGAATCTCTTGTTTGTGGTACCAAGCAATTATGTCCCACAAGAGAAGGGAATCTACCGAGAGTGACAAATCATGTGAATGGGAGAAGATTTTTCATATTATCAGACGCATTAATACAAAAAAAAAATCCAAGTCACAAGAGGACTAAATCATGGATGGGATAAGAGAGGGTAAGGAAATCAAACCCCAATAGAGCTAGGTTAGGATGTAAAAGTGCCATAAAGAACACTACAACTAGGAAAGAGATAGGAAAATGACAAATCTAAAAGTGGGAATGGAATTAGGATGGCTTTGATACCATGTCAAACCAAGTGAGATAACTTCTGAAGTTGATTTATTTGGGATTAAACAAGAATACATATAAACATTAGATGTCATTACTCTATGCCTATTCCTATTCTAAGAGTTCATATTTATCATATTTACATATTTACAATTTCACCAAATTCTTAAAAATTGTGACTCACAAAATTTATATGTTGCTTGTTAATGAGATCCCAACCCTCATAGCTTTATTGAAAGGGATTGATTCCCACATTTCAATAGGAGTGATTAAAGCCAAGGAAACAACCGAATTAGAGGTTTCCTCATTGACCAGAATAATCTTCCTCATTATGTTTCAACAATATAAAACATTGTTTATTTCTATTTTTTAATTTTAATTTTTAATTTTATTTTATAAAGTATTGAATAACTAAATTTAACTTGAGTGAATACAAATAAGATTATTTTTAGGTAATTGTGAGAAAGAGTAAATTAAATTTGTTTTTTTTAATTCCACATTCCTAATAATTAATCCTAAAGTTTATCTCTACAATAATATTTTCAAGGAAATGAACTTTCAAAAGAAATGAACTAAATAATTATGAATTAGCACAACCACATTAGTAAATGTAGTTGATATAGCCCAAAACTTGAACAATATATAACAATAGAAATAATAATAATAATAAAACTATTGCAATAAATTAACAAAATTAAACATAAACATAAATCCATTGAGGAGAAAAAAACCACCCACTCCTCACCATACACAAAACCACTACCTTGAATATAGGATATTAGCCAAGAGGCCAGCCAAAGATGAGTGGGCATTCATAGAGTTTTTGATCAAGAGAGGGAATATTAATTCTGATCAGATAGACACTCGGGGTTGTCTATATGTGATCATATGTGAAAACATAGGGATGCATGTTATTCAGTTCCAACTCAACCCTTTCACCTGATCTGAAGTTTCATCTTGTGTGAAAAGATGGAACTACGACTCCTTCCCTCCTATTTACATTAATTTGAAACTCTAGAACAATCGGGGCATCTCTAGCTTTAACCCAAAAGCTGGGGAATGAAAGGATACAAATATTATTATTTAATATAACATAAAATCAGTATAGCATTCGATCAAAGTGTTTGACAAGCCAATATAATATAAAATATAACAAACGTTAAATTAATATTTAATATAACATAAAATCAATATCGCATTGGAAGCCAAAGAATAAGAAAGAGATCGCAAAATTTCAGAGATCATAGTTGCAAATCAATGTTTAATGGAAGGTAATATAATTTTAAAAGAACATGTAACAATGTTACAAAAGGCTCTAGAGATAGGAAAACAAGAATGTAAAAGCATGAAGACAACGTGCAAACCATGAAAGAATCAATAACAGCAAACAAGGATGTGATAATTTCTAAAGCAACTCAGGTAGATATACAAGTATCTCAGCAAACAAACATTTCGAAAGAGAAGGCTAAAAAGAGCAATGGGAAAGACAGTCCAAAAGAAATCAAAGGTAGAGTTGAATACGCTAATGGTTACATAAGGACAAAGGAAGAAGAAGATGCAAGTGCTCGTAGATCACAGGAAAGAGAACACAAAGAAAGAAAGGACAGGGGCACAAAATTCATTATCAGGGGACTAAGAGATTATGGGAAGAATGAAAGTACTCTCAATTTGACAAGATACTTTCTAAAATAAAAACTACATTGGAAAGGGAAAATTTTCTAACAAAGGAGGGTGGGGAAGATATGTGAAGAGAGACCTCAACCCATAAAAGTCACCATGGAAAGCGTGCAAGACAAACACCATCTCTTGGGAAAAAGGAACTCTTGAAAGGCTCACACTTCTTCCTAGATGAAGATTTCACTAGCAAACAACAAGAGGAGAGAAGGGAAGAAGTGGAGAAAATTAGAACAACAATAAATGAAGGGAAAAAGGGTATGGTTGTACAATGGCAAAGAAGTTATTACAGTGTTTGGGCCTCAGGGCAAAATAGGGTAGCAAGATGGAAGTAAAGAAAAAATAGAGAATTCTATAATAGGGATTAAAACAACAAGATCACCATGGATGAAAAGGGGTGAAGACTCAAATTTGAGTCTTATGTTCCAAACTTCGTAGGAGTCAAATCCTACCCAGGTCTAGCTAAGTTTAGTTTTTTGGAATTGTAGATATTACCGTTGGAGGAGGGGACCTAGGTTAGGGCCTATTACAAAAGGTAGATACATAATTTGTCTCACAGAAACTCATGAACAAGATGGTTGCAAAACCCCTGTGTTTGACGATTATTTGAAGTTAGCACTTTAGAACAAGGTAGTAGAAAACGACAAAGGGTATGGGGGAATACTAGTTTTAGTGAAAGAGAAAGAAGGTCGTCACATTTAGTTAATGAAAGAAGATGAAAATAAACAATATTTATGGTTCAAAATATCAGAGAATGGAAATCACATAAGAATTGCAGCATGCTATTTTTCCCCTCAAGTCTCAAAATCTTACAAAAATAAGGGGCTAGACAACAAGGATCCATATGTAGCTTTAAAGCAAGATATTGTTGTGTACTCCCAGGAGAGAGAAGTTCTTTTAGTGGGAAATTTAAATGCTAGAACAATAAATCATCAAGCTAGTATTCTTTGTTGTAAAGAAGATCACAATACTATTTTTCTCACTGAAGAGGAGAATCCCCGATGGGTAAGGTGTTCATAAGATGAAAAAATTAGCAATCATTTTAGAGAGGAGTTGCTTACACTATGTGGTTCTTTCAACTTAATTATTTGCAATGGTCTAGATAGATGGAAAAGGTCTGGGAATTTCACTTGCAACACATACAATGGGGCAAGTGTCGTTGACTATGTGATGTGTTCACAAAGCTTGATAGAAAAGATAGATGAAGTTAAGATTGAAGAGCATATTTGGGACTTAAATCAGACCATAACCCAATTTATATAAAGTTATCATGGTAAGAAGAAAGGCAATATAGGAGGAAAACCCAATGCTCTCAGCAATCACTATTAAGGGGCAAAATTCCTTTAACACAAGAAAAGTACACTATCTTCAAGAAAATGTTAGAGAGATTAATTCAGAAGGAGAAAAATGGTTTCAAAAGCTTCAACAATCACAAGTTAACAAATATAATTCAAAGTGCATTTGAGAAGTGCAAAAGAGCAAAAAATAGGATATCAGAATCAAATTGTTTTCCTGTAAATGCTTGGTTTGATGAGGAATGAAAAATCGCAAGGAGAACCTTGAAAAAGGCAAGCAAGGAGAAGATGAATGTAAAGTTATATAAGAAAATACTAAAAAGGAAAAATATGAGTTCATGCAAACAAGGCAAGAAGAGGTAATATATCTGAGCAAGAATAACCCAAAGCTTTTCTGGCAGGAACTTCAATTAAGGAAGAAGCAAATTAAAAATAATATTACAGGGAATCAATGGTTTGAATATGCAAGACAACTCTATGAGAAAGAATCAGAGGTAGAGCCTCCCCCCGGGATCAACACAACTACAAATCTCTTCATGTTACAAGAGGTGGAGATGGGAAATAAGAAGATGAAAACAAGAAAGGCAAAGGACTTGGTTGAACTTCAAGTAGAGTATCTAAAATGGGGAATGAACACTCTTGCACCGCACATCATGGAAATATTCAACAACATCATTCAACAAGGATTCCCAAGAGACTCGACAACTAGCCTAGAAATACCCCTTTTTAAAAGTGGAGGCATTAATAATGCTTCCAATTATAGAACCATTATGATCAATCCTTTGTTTGAAAATCTTTTTAGTAGCATGGTAGAAAATATAATCAATATGTGGGTAGAAGTAAAATGAAAGAGGGAAAGAGGACAAGTGAGTTTTAGGCCGAAGCATTCTACAGTGGATCATGGTATCACATTGAGACACATTGTTGAAAAGGTTTGGGAGGAAAAAGAAGAAGTATTCTGCTGCTTTGTTGACTTCAAAAATGCATTTGACACAGTCCCTAGAGATAAGTTGTGGCATAGAATGGAAGAACTTGAGATTCCTTTTCATTATAGAGCCGTTGCCCATAGAGTTTATGAAGAGGTGAAAGTCAAAATTAGAACCTTAGTGGGTATTTCAGAAAGGCTGCTTTAGAAGTGACATTGGAGTCAAGAAAGGTTGTCCTCTATATCCAACTCTTTTTGGTTTATATATTGATAAAATGGAAGAGTGGTTAAATCTACAAGGTGGAGATGGTGTTCGATTGGGGGAGTTTGTGATAAAGCTTCTTTTATATGCTGATGATCTTTTGTTGATTTCTAAATTGGCCCATGGATTTTAGATGCACTATATGCCCTTGATCATTTTTGTAGAGAAATAGGGATGCAAGTCAATACTAGCAAGACAAAAATAATGGTTTTCTCTAATAAAAGGAAGCAGATCCAACATATGTTCTTCTGTGAAGGCAACATTCTTGAAGAAGTAAATGATTACAAGTACCTTAGGATTGATTTCAACAACAAACTTAATTGGATGTATTGCAAAAAGAAGAGAATTTGGGGAGGATGGAGAACACTATATGCTCTCAAAAATAGAAGTAGAGACGTAGAGTTATGGGATTGGAAAATGATTAAAGTGCTTTTTGGACTCCTAGTTTGTCCAGTAATGCTATATGGGTGTGAATTGCAGGTTAGAAGCACCCCCATCTCAAAGTGAAAAAAAATTGAGAAAATCCAAAAATGCTTGATCACGAGCAAGTTCAAAATAAAAATTTCAATACCTTATGAGATAATGTTGAGTGAAACAAGAGCAACTCCCATTAAAGCAATTGCTATGGTGCGGCTCATAAGATATCTAAAAATAATTGACCAAATGGGAGTAGGTAGATGGTCTAATGTTATCTTCAATGAAGGCATGAGTGAAAGAAATAAAACATGGATGAAACAAAACTACACATGGATGCAAAAATGGAATATCTACCTCAATGCTTGTCCCACAAATAGAAGGGAGCTAAAGGATTTTGTTGTGGAGAAGTTCCGTAAATGGGTATGGGGAAAAGAGTTGGGTAGAAAGAAGAAGTTCTACATTAAGGAATTCAACCCTACGTGTGATCTACAAGAAAAAGAGTTCATTGGATCTAGCATCCCGTGGAGGGAAAATGTTCTTATTGCTTAATCAAGAACCAACTCGCATCAACTTTGGTGTGAAACAGGACAGTGGAAAAGGCCTAAAGAAGAATGGGAAGAAATATTGTGTACATTTTGCATGTCTGGGTAGTGGAATCGGAAAAAAAATTCATTTTGGACTTTGATGCATTCAAAGACATCAAAGAAAGTTATGGGAATATGTTAGCATCGGTTTCTTGGCATTGTTGGAAGGTTGGGCCAAACCATCATCAATTTGAATAAGAAAATTATTGAATTGAAAAAGGTGAAAAGTAGGGAACTAATGGTCCCATAGACTATTCTTAGTCTCGTGGACATTAAAATATCATTTCATTTCATTTTCATTTCAAGGTACAATTAAACCATCAACCATAGTTACCGTGAACCATATTCATCTCCAAGTTCCACAGAGGCTGCATAAAAAGCACCGCAGATATGCTTAATGGAGAATTTCTCTTGACCATAGATGATTATCTTTCCATAGCCACAGGTCCCACGTGGACTGAACCCCAGCCAAGACAATGTTCAACAAGAATGCAAAAGAACATGTTAGGAAAGCCCACGTGGAAGGAGTCCTCCCATAAAATTCTCTGTAAATTTATTCTTCAAGATATAAACATCTCCATAGTGGGCTTTGTAGAGGGCGTGCCGGGCAAACCATCGACATTGAATCAAAGGAAAAATATATTAAATTTAATAAGATTCAATGTGATTTAACAATTTTTTTTAACACATCATAGTAGTTGATAAGTATTTAGATGAAGTATATGTTGAGCATATTCTTTTGAGAATCAATTTAAGCCATCAATTAAAAAAATTGAAAAAAAAATCAAAAAACCTTCATGCACCTTAAATTCAAATAGAAAACTTACAACTAAATAATGCCATTTCATTCCTAACTAATTATAAAAATAAAACTATAACAAATTGATGAGATGAATAGCCCAAAATATAACTAATTATAAAAATGACACTATAACAAATTAATGAGGTGAATAACCAAAATTGATTAGATAACACAGAAAAATAAATAAATAAAAGCCTGATCATAAGAATTGACACTAATTTTGTAGGTTAAGGGTGTTGTGTAATACATCATTTGTGATTATGTTTCTATGGATACAAAGGCGAAATTATCACTATGCTTGATGCGATTACAAAAGGTTTGTGCCACCATGGAAAGGAAGCAAGTTACATCATATTCATTTTGTTTTTAATTACAAACTGTTTTGAAATCACTTTTTTCATTGATGCTTTGGAATCCAAAGATTCATTTAAGTACATTTTGTATAATCCTAGTCTTGACTTGCATTCAATGGTATCATGTATTTTCATATCATTCAATTATTGCATGTTATCGATGACTATCATCAACATTAGTGTATCCTATGATAATGATAACCATGCTAGTAAATGATATGTGCCTTTCATATTGAAAATGTAGCACAACTAGGGGAAAACAAACAAATCATTGTCTACATGGCCTTGTTCATAGGGTAATACCAAACACATAATGTATGCTTACTAATTTTCTATGGTCAAGTTGTGCATTACATCGTTTGTGATATATGTATTTATTCATACAAATGCAAAAGGATCACCGCACTTGATTGCATTACAAAAGCTTTGTACAACAATGTAAAGGAAACAAGTTACATAATATTCATTTTGTTTCAAATGAGAAATTGTTCTGAAATAAATTTTTCCATTAATGCTTTTGAATATAGGGGCTCATTCAAGGAACTCACTTTTCACATAGTTTATCTATTGCATGTTATTGATGGTTATCATTGCATCAATTTACCATTGCACAAGAGTGGATAAAAATGTCCACCAAGTGGATTTTAATCATGAAACATGCTTGTCTAAAGTTGAATTGAAATGTAGGAAACTCCTCATTTGTGTCTCTAACCAAACTCTTATTTGTAATTATAGCAAATTAAATAGTCAATGTACACGTAAAATGCCCCCCCACAACCCTTGTTGTTGTGGTGATATATTAGATGAAATAGATTTTGACTTGTTGTCAAATAAACATTTTGTTAATTCACATTATGTAACTCCATCAATGATTTTGTGGTTAATTAACCCCTTACCTTTACAATAATTCGAAAATTCTTATTTATCCTATGGGGTGTAGAGCAATAAATGATAGAGTATACTGTTAAGGAACACCTTGTATGAAAGTCTCCACTTGAAAACTCCATGTGTATAGATAACGCACAAAAAAAAGAAAAAAATCAACAATTCTAATTCACAATAGTTGGGGAAGGTGGTCTTTAGGTGAATAAAGCTTAATCTAATGGTTTTCATCCTTGGGAATAACCTACATATAGCGTGTCCTACATATGCTATATATATGGAATACTCGTGTTATAATATGGATTAATATCTCCATTTATATTTGATTTTTGTATTTTAAGGAAAATTATCAAATAGTTATGATGAAGAGTGGGTCTTTAGTTGGAGAGACTACTTGGAGGTACTTAAGTCTATTTTACTATACTTAGGGTGATGGTGCTGTTAAAAACTTACATTTTTTGATCTCTTATGTTGGTTAGTTGGCTGGTTGACTTTGATTGATTATGACTGATTATCATTTTCTAAGGTTGAATTTGAGTTAATTGTTTCATATTGGTTTAGGTTGTTTCATTACTCATGGCAGTGGTTTCAAATAATGTTTTTGGTTGACTTTCATTGATTATGTTTGGAATGGTTTATACGGTTGACTATTAAGAAACACCAGCTTGTATGAAAGTCTCCAACTGAAAACCACATGGCTATAGATAATACACACCAAAATTTAAAAAAAAAATCAACAATTCTAATTCACAATAGTTGGGGAAGGTGGTAGATATGAAAGGTGGTGTCGTTTGAGAGAGGGATGGGAAGAAGAATATATTTCCAAACAAAGAGTCATATATATTCATATTGTCTGCACACTTTATGGGAAATGAGTAAAATGAGTAAAAGTTGATTCCATCTCTGTAGAAATTAGAGCATAAATTAGAGAATCTGGGTGCCCCTATCATAATTAGAGTGTCAATTAATTACAATCACAATGCCTTCTACTCCTACATCGCCCGTTGATGATGAAGTGACATATGAACTTGAAAATCTAACATTATCCCCTTCATCAACTCCAATGAAGTCTTCTAAATCACTATTATTCTCTGCATCCACTCCATCTAAGTCACCTTCAATCTTACTGCGTCCTTCAACTTCACCCACCTCCTCTTCTAATTCTGCGGGTTCCAACCTTGCTGGTAAGGATTCAACCCCCACAGTGGAGGCTTTTGTTCATACAAGATTTGATTTTGCCCCCATTGAGGGTTACCTTGACCATAAGGTGGATATTTTCCAGGATAGGTTTAATATTGACCTACCATAGGCCGTTGATAAGCATTATATGCAAGATACAGATTGTAAGGTTGTTGGACTTGTTGACCCTAGAACTGAAGAGATTGGCCCTGCAGGTTGACCTTGTGTTTGCAACGGTTGACCTTATTTATATGCATGTGAAGCTTGTTGCTGCATAGGTTGGCCTTGCTGTCGCAAAGGCTGAATTTACTGTTGTAAAGGTTGACCTTGTTGTTGCAAAGGTTGGCCTTGTGAGTACAAAGGTTGAGTAGGCTGCTGAACAAACTGAGTTTGCGGCTGCAAAGGTTGTTGAGACTACGGCAAAGGTTGCCCCTGCTGCTGTAACAATTTCCCTTAATGCTGCAACATTTTCCCTTGTTGTTGCAAGGGTTGCCCTTGCTACTGCAGTGGTTTCCCTTACTGCTGCAAGGGTTGTCCTTCCTGCTACAAGGTTTGTTGGACAGTTCCTTTGGATATACCCTGTGGGTATTGGTAATTTCCGAATTGAATCTAACCATATCCACCAGGAATAGTGGATTGACCAGGCTAGAATGTTCGGTGCGGGATCCCCCAAGGCAAGTTTTGGGGCTTAAAGCCCAAGTTTTGACTACGTCTGATGTAAATACTCCGCGAAGTGTGGGCATTTTGCGCGAAGTTGTAATTGAGTCACAGGGTTGTCTGCCCTTACTTTTGTAATGTAATGTCGGCTTGGGAGTTCTACCCATGGTTCGCGGACCATGGGATTGTATAAATAGAGCGAGGCTCTAAGTTGTAGAGGGAGCTAATTAGATCTAAGAATCTAAGAGAAGATGAAGCATTGAGTCTAAGTGGAAGTGTAAAGCTGTGTCTTTGGGTCATAGAGTAGGAGAAGGCTCTGCAGCTGAGCGTGCAGAGGCCTAGTAGTTCGCAGCTGAGTATGCAAACCCCTGCAGCTGAGTGCGCAGAGTGAGTCGAGTCTGTAACCGTTGGAGAAAATAATAAAGAGAAGTTTCTTATCATTCTGTGTGTCTTTTTCCTGTTTTATGCATTGAAGTATATTGGGTATGAATTGCAAGTTCACTGTTTATTTGCTACGCGAACTTATATGAATATGTTGAATAAGTGAATATAAGATAAGTACCCGTTTACGCAAAGTTAACTAACAGTTATAAGAAGATAAGTAAGATCCGTAGTGTAAGTTAGGGAAAGAGCGCAGATCACTGCCTTAGCAGCGCGAAGGTGAGTATAACAGAGGGTAAAGGCCTCACAGGTCAGGAAAGTGCACGAAGTGACCTACGTGAAGGTATTCATAGTTGGACTAAACCAACCCCTCAGACATCTCAAGGGTGCGGAAACTTGGTTCCAACATCCCCCCATACTGCTTTGGGTGAGACCTGAGTCTGTGCTCTGTGGGCTATTGCTGAAAGGGCCAATAGTACAGGGATTTGTTTGGCTAATTAACTCTGAACCTGGGTCAGGCCCCATCAAGCCAACAAATGGTTCCGTTGCTAGGACCAAAATCTGCATAGAGATGTCTGATGTCGCATCACTAGAATCCAACTAAGAAGGAGATTGAAGGGTGGTTGGACAGGAAAATTCACGAATTCACGGTGCAGGAGAACAGGAATCCGCGACTATCGAAGGAAGAGTGGTTAGACTTCTACCTGTACACATAGATCCATGAAATTTTCTTCGCATCTTTCCCTACTAAGCTGTATGAGTGGATCGCAAAGTTAGCATATAGCCAAGGAAGGTGGCAGCTCGACGGACCTATTGTGTGGACCCCAAAGTTGGTGCACATATTGGAAGCATCAGAGGATAATATTGTGTGTGCTATTGATCACTGGCTCGATCGAATTATAGGAGGATTCACTACTGAGTTCGCGGTAGATACTTCGGTCAGCTATAGCGAGGCAGATCAACGCTTTCTCAAGGGACCGTGAGGTAAGTATGTAAAGTCTCTAAACACTTGGATTAAAATGATATTGTGTGAAAAGAGGATTATGCAGCTACATTGATGTTCGGGGCTATGCGAAGTGGGAGAATTTACAGAAACGAAGGAAGTGTGGGACTAGAGACTAGCCCCTTGCTTTCACCTCCGCAAAGGGATGAGGAAGAGCTCGCGAAAGTATCTCTGCGAAGTGTGATCCATTTGCTTAGGAAGAGGATTCCGCGCATACCACCTCCACCCACACCACTGCCAGTTTCACTGTCATCACCTCCATCTTCGCCCATACCACCTCCGCCACCACTGCATTTTAATATGGTAAGCTTGATAAATGGCCTATGCTTAAGGGAGTAGGAAATGAAGATCCAGACTAGTTTTTGTTTGTTGTAAAAGTCTTATGGGAAGCACAGGGAGTTATAGTTAATAATATCAAGAAAGTGACATTGGTTAGCACTCTGCAAGATCATGCGCTGACCTAGTACATCAAGCACTCAAGTGATAATCCGGATGCAAGAATCACGATTATCCAAGCTGTGCTAACTAGGGAATTTAGCAGGCCGAAGTCAGAAGCGCAGTTGATCATTGGGTTCAAAGAGATCACGATGCTACCAGGCGAGACTCCTTGGGAGCTAGATCAGAGGCTGAAGTGCACGATTCGCAAAGCTAACATGACTCTGATGGGTGGACAACACCGCGAATGGTTTGTAGCATCACTATCGCTACATTTGAGGATCGCGCTATCGAAGCAAAGGCTAAAAGCTTAGGCAGAGGCTTTAGAGATCGCGATGAGGCTGCATGAGACCCCAATACAGGATCCTAAGTTGGGAGTTCAGCAAATCCATACGCAGTTGAAAAACTTATGCCTTGAGATGCAGAGTCTAAAACAGGACAGAACAATCCAACTAGAAGCACGCGAAGAGGTGTGGTGTGTGAAATGCAAAGGTCAGGGCCATGATAAAGACCATTGCCCAGTATTCGCAAATTACCTCGTGGGAGGGGGACCAATGCCATTAAGACGGAAGCACAAGTAGAACTGAGCGTGGCACCTGCTCTGTGGTGCGCGATTTGTCAAATAGGGGGAAAGCATGCTACAAACAACTGCGATTTGTTGCAAAAGTACATGCAGAACTCGCAACAATTGTTCTGTAATTCTATAGATCGGTGGGACACAATGAACGCACATGTAGAAGTTATGAGCTAATGATGGATAGAACTCCCACCTACAGGGTTCAAGCTGAAACACAGCCCCTAGACCAAGGTGCAGGGATGGCGCAAACTGGATTCCAGGGGCGTGGACGAGGCCGAGGTGGAGGACCTGGGAGAGGTCGCGGACAACTAATATGCTACAATTGCGGAGGACTATTACATTATGCCCACGATTGTATGAATTTGACGCATCCATCATGCCTGTACTGTACCTTGTTTGATCATGAGATGGAGGATTGTCCTAAGATGATAGCTAGGCTAAACAACAAGTGAGCGCTACCCACTCCCCTGACTCAGAACCTGCAAATGATGAGGTTTGAGCCACGCGAGGACGATCCAAATGTGAATATTGTGCTTCAAAGTGGAATTACGACGGGAGATGATAAAGGCAAACAACTTGAAGAAAGTACTTGGGTTCGCAAAGCTCTGGAAAAAGAAGGAGAATTTGATTTGGAGCACGCTCGGGAAACCTTTATGGAAGCTAAGAAGAGCTTCGTTGATGCCTCCACTTCAGGAAGCAAAGATAGACCAGAGTTGGAGATGGACCTATCAATGCTCACATTATTCTTGGAAACGTGCATGAAGCTACTGCGCGACAGTAAGGTTGTAAAGGGATTACAGGAACTCATTAACAGATGCGTGGGAACCACGCAAGGAGAATCATGCATAGTCCAAAAGATTGGAAAACACAAGACAAGAGAAAGAAGAGAAATGAGGTTAACCGCGCAGATCAGAGGATATGAGATGGACCAAGTAATTTTGGATTTAGGGTTGGACGCAAACATTCTGCTGAAGTAGACATGGGAGCGCATGGGGAGGCCTACGCTGTAGTGGTCTCCTATTCAGTTGCGCATGGCGAACCAACAGAAGATAATACCCCTGGGGCAATTGCAAGGAATCACTATGGATATTGAGGGAGTGAACGTGCTAGCAGACTTTGAAGTGATAGAGATTGTTGATGACAACAATCCTTACCCCCCGCTCTTAGGAATTGATTGGGCCACTGACATGAATGGGGTGATTAATCTAAAAAAGCACAAGATGATTTTCGAAAAGAAGTCTCTACGCGTAGTAATACCATTGGACCCTGTTGAGGGATTGCACTACACAAAGCCAGTGTGCGACTATGAAAGTGATGACGATTTGGACTACATCTAAAAGATAACTGCGCTGGAGCAAGACTGGGTAAATCCTACCGCAGAGGGACGAATTTCATGGGAGTGCGAAAGCTCCTGTACTTCAGATTCAGATGAGGAGATAGAGCGATGGAAGAACCAGTTACACCAGGTAACCACGTTAAACTGTAACATGATGACAAGATCGTTGCGTTGCGTATCAATGGAAATGAGATATTTACCTACTTATGATGAATTAGGTGAGGTAGATGCTTTCCTGGACCAATTTGAGAGGGAGGTGCCGAAAAAAACATTTTGAAGCCCTGAATTGGGTACTGCGCGCTACGCCCGCGAGGTGGTGGGGTATGCACAAAGGAAACTTTGATGACTAGTGCACCTTTAGGAGGATCATGCGCACACAGTTTGGGAAAACTATAGAGCAATCAGCGGGTAGATAAAATGGTCGGATAGTCCACGCGTGCATCTACCCAGGTGGGTATAGGAATATGATAAACAACCTGCACGGATGCACATGAAATTTGCAATGGGAAGTAGAATCAATAAGCATGTGTTGGGGGGGAATGCACGACCGACTCCTCAAATTGGAATGACAGAATGTGGAAAGAACGAGTGCGCAGAAGGTTATCCACGTGGAAGCCTTTAATAAAGTGTGCGAAGCACTAAAAAAGGTATGTAATGCGCAGCGAAGTGATTGGAACCTGCGCGTACCAGCAGTCCTATGGGCTTATAGGGCGACGTGCAAGAAACTGACGAGATAGACATTGTCTAGGCTAGTTTATGAAGCAAACACTGAAATACTGATGAAATATATCATGCCTAATTTGCGCATAGCAGCGCCCGTGGAAATGATGGATCGTGGAGCCTCAAAAGAAGGGATCACACAGTTGGAAAAAGAAGAACGCTTAGGACCTAATGAAGAGATCCATCACGGTAATATCAGGCTCCAAGAATTCTTTAATGAAAAAGTTCGTTTGAGGGAGAAAAGCACCATGGTGGAAGAAGAAGTCAAGAAGCTGGAGGGAGGAATGAAAAGGGATTTTCTTGCTAAAAATATTGTGGTGATACAACAGGATGTGCACGATTACGATGATAAATTTGGAGACTACCACCAAGAGTTGATAAGTTTGATGCCTTGGATTGGACCATGTATTACTAAGGGGATCACAGATAGTGGCGCGATGCAGGTTTTAAAGTTGAAAGGAAAACTTTTCCCAGAAAATGTAAGCGATAGTAGGTCAAAACTATATACAAGTGGCACGACCACCTGCCTTGCCGTGGGAAGCACAGTCTTAGTGCTCCAGGCAGTTGAAAGGGGATGCGGGACTATAAACTACTCTGCCCGAGAGCTGCGCGATGTCAGGACTGCGCGCAGAAGCGAAGCGTCACAAGGTCCACGACAACGCAAGGATAGCTGCGCTGTTGCACTGGCTGGATGGAAAGTGACAATTATAGTCACTATTCATGATGTGATGCTTGGTTTGAGACCAAATGGAGTGGGCGACAAGAATTTTAGGCGAGCTTTATGGGAAAGATTTGGGAAAATCTACCACCAAGGGAGCATTAATGGACCAGATTTTGGCGGAATGGTCAAATTTGAATTTAAAAGACACTATCAATTACAAAGGGCTGCCTAGCAAACAAAAATTGGTCATTTGAGAATTGAGTTGACGTGCACCCAGAGTATTCTGAACCAAGACCTATTTAACTTGTTGAGAGCATTGTTTGAGCACCCGGTTGAGCAGTTAAAAGATTTCTAGACAAACAAAATGGCAGTGTCTGAAGAAGCCAGGGAAATCAGAGAAATGACCGCCGAAGAAGCCGTGCAGGCCATGACAGTAGAAGATTCCCATGAGAGTGTTAGGATAGTTGCGGAAATCCCTAAATCACTGCGCACGCCGAGAACCAAGAAATATAAGTTGCCCATGATTCTAGTGCACGTGTCCCCTTGAAGCCCGCTTCGAACTATGTTAGCAATGGAAGAAAAGAGGAAAGAGGTTAATTTGGAAACCGATGAGGAGGAGGAATACCTTGAGGACATCCTAATAGAAGAGGACGAGGACGAAGACATGGAGAAAGAAAGCGAGGGCACAGACCCTCTAACCAGGCTACCCGCGTATGTTCCTCCGCGGAAGGGGAAGGCGAAGGTGCCCAAGGATATTGATGAGAGTAAAAGCCCTCTACAGACTTCGCTGCTACCCGACGATATCATTTTCGAAGGAGTGCACCTAGGATAGGTGCCAAGTTTGAAGTTCGAAGATTGTGATCTCGCTGACCATAAGAAATTCCCTCACTTGGCTACTGCGCAGCTCATGAAGCTGAAAAAAACACCGCGACAGGAGTCGTAGAGTTGAAGCCGCGCAAGTGGTTGCACGGTGTCGAAAAGTCAAGGTTGTTGAACCTGCTCTGGGTGCCACATTATCATCGCGCCCCAGTGACTATCCTCGTCATCAGGCAACTACTCTGCCTGGTGCATGATGGGTGTTTGTGGTTGGAGGAGCCCATCCCCATCACAGACCACCTGATCCATAGAATTACCTGACTCCCTTGTAAAGGGGAAGACCCAACAGACATTTCGGAGGGTAAAAGCAGTGATTTGGCCATCGCGGAAGCCATGAAAAATAAATATAAGTTGGAGAAGAAAAAGAGGGGCTACGTGATCTCTAGTATCAACGACGAGGTAGTCAAAGTCGTGACTCAGATACTAGCGGGTAAGGTCATGCAAAAGTGTCACGTGGATGAAGTGCCCGCACCGATGGTTGCACTTGCAAAGCAGTACGCAGAGGGGGTCCAGTTTAACTAGTCTGAATACTTGTGCAAGGAGTTCCTGGAGAATTACTGCAAGGTAGAGGAACAGGGTAAAACCTTCCGCTATGCGTGGCTTCTGTTGTCCATGGTGCTGGCGGCTGGGGAATTCCCCGAGGACAACCAGTTCCCCACAATTGCGAGGGATCTCTCGAAGGCCGCGAAGTACACTTCGCTATGGGTGATTAAAGACACGCGCAGGATCCGAGACAGTAAAATATTATGGGTTTTCATGGAGATGAACACCAGAATGGGGATTAACTGCAAGCCATGGTTATCGCCCATTGTCTATAACAGCTTACAAAGCTTCACAGAGTTTAAGGTGGACTTCCATCACGTCTACATCAGGGCGTGCAAGGACCCCGCAAAGAAGTGGAATGAACTACCATACCTGGCCACGGATGATGTTATCTTCGATGTACTTGAGGCATGGCCGCTAGAGTGGCGCACTCCAGCCATCTCCATGGTGGAAGTAGGCAAGCCTGATGCACAGAAAAAGAAGGAGGAGGCAAAACTGCGGATAGCGCAGTTAGCAAAGAAGAGAAGAAAAGAGGCAGCAGTAGCACAGGCACAAAGAACCGGTGTTGAAGGTGCGTGTCCAACCATGGATTGATGAAGCCTTTGTTATTACAACATCAATTGAAGGCAAGCTTGCGAAGATGTAGGGGACGCAGGAGAAGATAAAAGGAAGCAATTCAGATACCGCGGTCTCTAAACAATGCGTCCAAGAGATACAACAGGCAGCCGCTCAGTGCGCTACCGACCTTGCAGCAGTCCGAGAAAAGTTGGGAGGTCTCTGCGCGAATATCTCCGCACCGACAGAGTGACTCGAGGGTGAGTCACGATGTTTGTGTTGGGGGCTTGTTGGGAACGGATCCCCTAAGGCAAGTTTTGGGCCTTAAAGCCCAAGTTTTGACTACATATGATGTAAAGACTCCGTGAAGTGTGGGCGCAGAGCGCGAAGTTGCAATTGAGTCACAAGGTTGTTCGCCCTTACTTTTGTAATGGAATGTCATCTTGAGAGTTCTACCCATGGTCCGCAGACCATGGGATTATATAAATAGAGTGAGGCTCTAACTTGTAGAGGGAGCTAAATAGATATAAGAATCTAAGAGAAGATGAAGCGTTGAGTCTGAGTGGAAGTGTAAAGTTGTGTCTTTGGGTCGTAGAGTAGGAGAAGGCTCTGCAGCTGAGTACGCAGAGGCCTAGTAGTCCGCAGCTGAGTGCGTGGACCCTTGTAGCTGAGTGCGCAGGGTGATTCGAGTCTGTAACCATTGGAGAAAATAATAAAGAGAAGTTTCTTATCATTCTATGTGTCTTTTTCCTATTTTATGCATTGAAGTATATTGGGTATGAATTGCAAGTTTACTATTTATTTGCTGCACGAACTTATATGAATATGTTGAATAAGCGAATATAAGGTAAGTATCTATTTACACGAAGTTAAATAACAGTTATAAGAAGATAAGTAAGATCCACAATGTAACTTAGGGAAAGAGCGTAGATCGCTGCCTTAGCAGCGCGAAATCACCTCAGCCCCTTATTAGGGTTGCGCGAAGGCGAGTATAACAGAGCGTGAAGGCCTTACAGTTCAGGAAAGTGCGCGAAGTGACTTATGCGAAGGTATTCACAGTTGGACTAAATTGACCCCTCAAACATCTCAAGGGTGTGAAAACTTGGTTCCAGCATCCCCCCATACTACTTCGGGTGAGACCTCAGTCCGTGTTTCGCAGGCTGTTGCCGAAAAGGCCAATAGTACAGGGATTTGTTTGGCTAATTAACTTCGAACCTGGGTCAAGCCCCATCAAGCGAACATGGACATAAGCTCCTACTTGAGGAATGTAAGATGGATTGGCCAAGGCTTGAGAACCATATGGGACATAAGCCCGTTGGAGTGGAATCTGAGCCATATAAGGCTGTTGATACTGGGTATTACCTAACCCGGATGGACGAACAAGGTTAGGAATACCACCAAAATAAGGTTGATTAACTCCAACCATGTGATTTTGTAATCCACTCACATTGGTTTCACCTGACACAAGAGGAATATTTGGATTCCCCCCCCCCCAGGCAGTGGCACATTTGGTCCACTTGATGGAGGGGTGGAAGAACTAACTGAAACCTAACTTGAAACAGGCAGTTGTACCAGAAGGGTCGGTTGAACTGACGTGACAACAGTTTGTATAGAAGTTTGAGAGGTCGCGTTTGGAATGAACAGAATGCATGTAGGCATAGCATTTGAGGACCAAATGGGATTTTAATACAAAGACGAAGCACTAGGAGTACCTGAAACTAACTGGGCTAAGGTTGTATAACCAGGTGGAAACATGGGCCCACTGGTTTCAGGAAGTGTGTGAGATAGGACTCTTCCTGTAAAAGGAAAACCTTTTGGAGGAAATTCATACCCTTGTTCATCATCTACATGAGGAGTATGAGTATTGGAAACTTCCGAATGACCCGGAGAAGAGGTTGGTATTTCACTCTCTGACTCCATAGATGGAAACAATTAGTGTCGAGGAATCCAAGATGTGCGAGGATATAAATCTAAAGGAATACCAGGCTGATCGTAAGGACTGTAAGGACGCTGAGGAGACATCACAAAAAAATAAAATAACAGATTTGGCGAATGAATAAAAAGCCTCTGTGGACTCTCAGGGGTCTACAGACTCTCAAGGGTCTGTATAGGATTGTTTAGGGTCTCAGGTTCAAATTCTTGAGGTGACTAGGAATCTGATGGATGCGGACGAGAAGACATGGTTTGGATACTTGGAATAATCCCAAGTTCAAAACCTTGATCTTCAAGTGATTGAGGAAGCTCTGGATGAACTCCTCGGGAGGACCCTTCAGTATCAGACAATGAAGGGGAACTGTGAGATGAACTCAATGGTTCAACCATGATGACTTCCTCTCAAGAGAAGAGAAGGAAAGATAATTAGGTAAGGGATTATTAACAATCTTGAAATCAACAGGGAATTACTCAATATTGGTCCAAGAAGCAACTGCTTGGGTTGACATGTTTATGGTGGGCAGTTATTTTTAGAATTTGAAACAAAAAATTTCCCTTTTCATCTTTTAAGAGTCGAGAAAAGGACAAAAAGGTGACTCTAGTTGCTTTCAATGGTTTAGCGAGCTTGAAAGGAAAAGTGCTCGATGATCTTTTCAAATTTAAGGAGTCAGAAAAGATCGAAATGACTACTCGAGTAACTCTAGGCAAAAGGAGTACCAAGTAACCATGAACTGCAATACACATCTCAACCAATAAATTTACCAAGGACTTGACGTACATGCAGGCAATCTCTCTGAATGCTATGTTCGGTGTATCATGTTTACAGGGTGGTAGACTTGGCTTCCTATGGATAAAGGTTTGCAACCTATGAGGGTATCCCTTTATATACTAGATGGTACGAGGAGAAAAAGTCCATGCTGGCGCTGTCTAATGCAAGAGTGAACAATAGCTGCTAAGTTTTATAGACGCCGGAAAATATCTCTAGCCTAGACCACTAAGTATGAACATTAATGTTTCAAATGCCCCTTAGATTAATTGATAGATTTTAAAGTTAATCTTGAAATTATGTTTCGATTTCAAAGCCTTAACGATATCATCTGTTCCTAAAATGTAGCTAAATGATGAAATTGAATCCTTTCATTCAATGAAGGCTACCTATTTAGGGAAGAGAAACACCCAAATCATGCATCAAACAAGCAACAATGCACCAATGGAAATTTTCCAATGCTAGATACAAAACATGAAATCTAATCTTTCATTCCATAAGAAAATGCAATGCCAAAATAAAATCTTAAATCAATCTACCTTAAGATATAATTATGATTTTTTTTTTCACTTTAATGCAATCAATGTAATCTAGTGCAAAAGAGAAAAATAGAATGCAAACAAATCAATAATCATGAAAATCTCTTTCACATTAATGATTTTGAATGCAACAAATGCTTCAAAAACTACTTAAAAGATAAACACTTTCGCTTTCGCTTTTCGAAACACAAAATTCAAAGCAAATACTTCCTTTCAGTTCAATCGAAACAAACAATTTTGTAATCTATTGCTTTCCAAATGGAACTAAAGTGACTTTCAAAGCATCTACTCAATTTGAACTAATGAAAACAACCTAATACCTAAGAACCAAAAGTGATTTTCAGAATATGTCTAAACACAAAAAGACTCTTTGAACAAGGATAATTAATCTCTGAAGAGAATACCAATGAGTGAGTGAAGGATGACCTAGAAGAACTAGAAACCCTAAAGGAAAATCAAGCTCCAAACACACTTAAACCAAATCAAGAGGCAACTGTAATTAGACAAAAATGTCAAGCAAGACAAGGACACTAAAATCACACTGGTAAACCACTGACAGAAGGCAAAAAACTAAAAACAATAAGACAAACCCTAATTTTATTTAACCTCTGATATCAATGCACTTGTTAAAAGAAAAGAAACGATCATTGCTACTGTAATCGACATATCCATGATGTCATCACGATTGTCAAGGACAAAGACATGATGGTCGAGAAAGATAAAGAAAAAGCAAAAAATCTTCAAGAGAAGCACAAATCAAGAACCTTCAAGCAATTACCAGAAAGTGAAAATAGTTACAGATAAGAAAATGAGTCTGGGATTGGACGGTTGATCAAAATCATCACAAAAACAAGGTGAAGGATTGGATGGAAAGAATCATAGGTTCCCTAGTGGAGTCACCATTTTTTTGTCTAGGTAAATCCTCTTTGTGGATAGAGACGATCCTTATAGCCCAATGAGTGGGTCTTGCAACCAAAGTGACAATCTACTAGACACTTTCCTAAGTTGCAATTGAAAAGATAGACGAAGAAGATGGCCTACCTCATTTTGATGCTATCTCGATCTCCTTTGTTGAAGACCTTGAATCACTCTTGTCATGGGCTCGTTATTTGTTATGCTCTTAACCTGCGAGAAATTTTAGAATACCAGATATGCGAAGAAATACAACCCAAAAAACAGAATAGAATGAGAAAAATAACAAGTATTTTATTATTCAGAGATGGATGCAATGTTCACTTGCCTCTTCGAGGGGGCAACCTCCAACAGAGTAGAGCTCAATTACAATAAGACTCGATGATATTTCCCTTCTAACTACGACTATTTATAGCTAAATGACCCCAACAACCTAACGACTAGTGGTCCTTTGCATAACATGGGTTAACCACTTTATTAATTAATTATGGCCTGTTTGCAACTAACTGTGGTCCCTTTCTTAAATGTGGGTCAACCACTTACAATTATTAATACGGACTTTATTGACTCTTTAACTAACTATGACTATGACTCAGCTCCATTGGGTTTATTACATAAATAAAGGGGTTAGGGTTGGACCCTAACATGCCCTCCCCCATCAAAAGCAACCTTGTCCTCAAGGATGAAGCTGCGGAAACTGTTGAAGAATAGTCGTTGGTTCCCAAGTCACATCTTCTAGAGAGGTGTCTTTCCACTTGACGAGGACTTCCTTGATTGTGCGGTCACAAAGATGTCTTTCATGACTATCGAGGACTTGTTCTAGTTGGAGCCAGATTGAACCTTCCTCATCTAATTCTGGTAGACTGGTTTGAATTCTACAATTGTTCCCCACCACTTTCTTGAGGCATGAGACCTAGAAGATTAGATGGATTTTTGAAGTTGGTGGCAAGGCGAGCTTGTAGGCTACTGCTCCAATGTGTTGAAGTATTTGATAAGGTCCATAGAATTTTGGGGTTAGTTTCTGGTAGCCTTTTTCTTTGAGTGATGTTTTCTTATATGGTTGTGGCTGCAGGAATACCTAATCCCTTTCTTGAAATGTGTGCTCTGAACAATATTGGTCTACCCGTTGCTTCATTCTATTATGAGCTTGATGGAGATCATCTTTGATATGAGCTATCATGGCGACACGGTTCTATAGGAGTTGATCAACTGCTTGCACCTTAGAACATCCAAGGATATAAGAAATAGGTGAAGGTGGTAGTTGGCCATACATTTCCTCGTATGGAGTCATCTTGGTGGCTTCATGATAGTTAGTATTATACCACCATTCAACTAAAGGTAGCCATTGTACCCATTGATGCTGCTTTTCTGAAGTGAAGCACCGTAGATATGTCTCCAAACATTTGTTGACTGCTTATGTTTGACCATCGGTTTGGGGATGATATGCAGTACTTAGTTGGAGTTTGGTGCATTGTAGCTTGAAAAGTTATTGCCAAAATTTGTTGGTGAAAGTGGGGTCGCGATCAGGCACAATGGAAGTTGGCATGCCATGCAGTTTGAATATTTGGTCCATGAAAGCTTGAACCACCAAAGTGGGGGTAAATGGGTGGGTTAGAGTGGAAAAATAAGCATATTTAGAAAGTTTGTCCACAACCACCATGATGATAGATTTGTTGCTCGACTTTGGGAGACCAGTGATGAAATCCATGGAAACATCCATCCAGACAGAGGTAGGGAGTGGCAATGGCTGTAAGTGTTGGAAATAATACTAGGGGGGGGTGAATCAATATTAGTCAAATCAATAAATTTTTCTTTTCATACTCTGATTTATATATGCTACTTCAATGAAGGTAACTCACGTGTACACACAACAGTCTTTAAGGTAACCAACGTATATCCAGTGAGCTTATGATTCAGTTAATTCATCATATGTTAATATTTCATCAGTGCATCAATACCTTATTAACCATATAAATAGTAACCATGTGCAGTAATAATAGAATAAAACATCACACATAAGCAACACACATGAACACCAAGATTTAAGGTGGAAACCCAATTCGGGACAAAAACCACCTGCTGTTGTATTCTGTTAATATAAGAAAAACATGTTTACAATATTGTATTGGTGCAGACTCATACCAGTACGCATGCAGCCACCTGCAGAAGGCTACAACCTTCTCTCATTCGCCAGCTTCTACTGGAAGGGAGCTACAACCCCCTAGCTCTTGTACTAGCCGATCCATTTACTAGTACGTAGACGAAGACCTACAGAAGGTTCCAACCTTCGATCGTTTTCCAGCTACTACTGGAAGGAAGCTCCAACCCCCTGGCTCTTATACTAGCTGATATGTTTACCAGTATGTAGGTGCTGACCTACGGAAGGCTACGACCTTCTCTCTTCCTCTAGGGACCACATTTCATAAATTTTCAGACTGGATACACTTGGAACACAACACCACAATCTGTAGGCCACATTTCATTCAATTTTCATACTAGACCCATAAGCAACATTGAAGCTCAAAATCAATCACCATTGTAGTACAACCAATCACTGAAAACCCATCATCACTGAAGCAAATCACAATCAATCAATCTGAACATTCAGAACATTGTCACTAGAACGCAATCACCAAAACACAGAGAAAAACACAGAACTCTGCATCAACAAGCAGAACCAACTACAACTTCAAACATCATATTTCATAATGCATATGCTACTTCAATGTGTCGAACCAGCGTGTATACACGCTTTTATCAAAGAAAAACAGTGTACAGATCTACAAATACTAACTTAAAACATCACAACTATTCCAGACTTCAGCCATACCCAAATCAGAACATTTACAGTGTAAATCATATGTTAGCATTCAGATCTAGACTATCCATGATCAGACCACATAATGATAATTCATTTCAGGTCTTATGATCCTGATCCATCATTAGGTCTCATCCCTCATCAACCACTAAGGTTCATCCTTAGTTCAGATCAAGCAAAACACCAGAAACCCATAACATGGATATTTGCTTTTGATCTCACTCTACATAAGATATTCATTGCTTGAACACCTCGGCCTTATGATCTTCTCCTCCTTATATAGTTTTTGGCCTTTCTCAATACCTCAAACCAAAACCACTTAAGACCCATGGTATTCTTGGACGGGATCAAATAGTTGTTACTCCGCTCAATATTGTGGGCTAATACCATGGTATTGACCCCTGGTATTCTTTGCTCTTGAATTTCCTTGTTTTTCCAACCTGTATGCACTTTTCCTCTTGTGAGAGTGCATGTATACGTATACACTCTTTTTGTTCTGATCTCTCACGTGTATACGCTACTTGAATAAAGTAAACCAATGTATACTTCTCTTTCTTCAATCTCCGGAGTCTGATCTGTAATCCTTTGTTGTTAACCTGTTTCACTGTGAACTGTCATCTATGTGAGTTTCCATCAAGGACAACATCTGTATCATAATTCCAACAATCTCCCCCTTTGGACTTGATGGCAACCACAACACCAAGATACTCTCCCTCTTTGACATCAAGGGCAAAGGGCGGACCAAGATATTCTCCCTCTTTGATATTCATTATGATGTCCATGCTCCCCCTAAGTACATGCAGAGTCTGTAAAGATATTTTTCAAGAGAATAACATGACTCTATAACTCAACTAAGTTAGTATGACATCCCTAAGACCAATGACTCATACATACATCAATCACCCAACCAAGTGGGGATATACCAAATGTTTATACATGACTAAAATAACAATTATTACATCATCCTTTGGGTCTTTTCATGGCCTTTACATCAAATGATATACATGAAATTTATAACAAAAACCAACAATCTAAACAAGACCATGATAGTCATCAACAACTATCATACACCATATATGATCTTCCCCATCAGCATCTGTCAACAGCATCAAGATCAACAACCTGTGTATATCCATCATCAAAAGAGTCACCTGAATCAAAACAACTATGTGGATCAAGCAATATAAACATATTCATGTACCAAGGTCTTCTAATATAATGCCAACAATGCATTATTAGAAACATATGCTCCCCCTGAACCTATGCCAACTGTTCATTGTCAGATTTGATTATTGCAAATATCAATAAGAATCATCAAGGCATCATCATCAATCAGATATACATCAACATTTTAACAACTTATGAGGACCAAAACACTTCCACATATCATCAGTAAATTGTAACCATCATCAAACAGAGCAGATAATTGACTGAACCATATCAGACCGCTTTTCCTAAGTCTGTCCCACTATTTTTTCCTCAAAACCCCACATACGCAACTGTGCAACTTCTAACTCACGTATATACGCGACTTTTCTTCATGATAACTATGTATGAGAATTGGAATTCTGAAGTTTCACATTTTCAGCTCCCCTGAGTTTGTTATGTCTATATACTGTGCTATGCCACATCTTTCTGACTGTACTTCCTTCTTCTTCCATATCTTCGAGTGTGATGATGTTTTCTCCTTTTGGTATGGTGGCTGAAATTTGCTCTTGCATTCCTTTGCTATATGTCCAAACTTGTTACATGCATAACATCTTACATGTTTCATATTCCTTCTATAGCAGTCAATGGCTTTGTGACCAAACATATTGCAAGAAAAGCAATATCCCTTAAAGTACCTAGAAGCTGATGATCTTTCTGTGTGATGGTCTTGAACCATTCTACTTCTGCATCTCGCTACAACATGTCCAAAATTATGACATATAAAACATTCAACATTATTCATTGGAGGAAATAACCAACTATCACTTCCATAGTTAGGAGTAAAAGATTTTCTTTGAAGACTTTCTTTCCTTGGTTGTTGATGGGGTTGACTTCTCATCTCCTTGTTGAGCATTTCAGATTTTTCATTAGAGTTCCTTGCCTCATCTTGAGAGCTAGATTCATCTTCAACATATTCATGAAAACCAAGACCAGTTTTGATGGTAGGAGACCTTTGACTACTAAGAATATTATCCAAAATTTTAGTACTATCTTGAAATTGTAACAGTTTATCCTTTTCTTCTAATTTACCTTTTAAGATATTTATCTCAACCTGATATTGTTCTTCCTTTTCAAGATATTGCTTCTTCATGACTTCTTTAGCCTTTCTTCCTTCTTCCACTTGTTGCCTTAATTTGAGAATCTCATTTTCTTATTCTTCATCTACTTGAGGTAGTTCTTCATTCTGCTTATTTTATTTTCCAAGATCTTCCTTTAGAGAGAGGATCTTAGCTTCAAGACTTTCATAGTAACTAGATCTATCTTTAAGTCTCTTTATTGTTGTGCTCTTTTCATTTACTTCATTTCTTCATGATGTCACTTCATCCTACAACTTTTAACATTGATCTCCATTTTCCTTGTACTGCTTCCTTACTTTGTTTCCTTCCTCCAACTGAGATTTTAATCTTGTAAATTCTTCTTTGAAGGCACACTCCCTTTTGTTAAATAAATATTGTTGATGTCTAATTTTATTTGTGAGTCTTTTAACTTCTGGCTCTATATTTATTTCACTATCACTTTCAATATCTTCAAGATTGCATGAACAGAGAAAAGTGTCACCAGAAGACCAAAAATTTGTACTTGATACTTCTTTTGCTTGTTCATCTTCAATCTGAGGTGATTCTGAATCTAAATACTTGCTTCCACCTAACAACTAATTGTCTCTCCTTTTGTCATTGTTCCTTTGAGTTGTCTTCTTCTCTGAGGCGCTTTCTTCTTTAGCTTCTTTCCCATTGTTTCTACGGATCTCCTTCAAGCAATCAAGCTTCTGCCAATGGACCTGCTCTGATTCCAATTGTTGGAAATAATACTGAGAGGGGGGGGGGGGGGTGAATCAATATTAGTCAAATCAATAACTTTTTCTTTTCATACTCTGATTTATATACGCTATTTCAATGGAGGTAACTCGCATGTACACGTAACTATCTTTAAGGCAACCAACGTATATCCAGTGAGATTATGATTCAGTTAATTCATCATATGTTAATCTTTCATCAGTGCATCAGTACTTTATTAACCATATAAATAGTAACCATGAGCAATAATAATAGAATAAACCATCACACATAAGCAACACACATGAACACCAAGATTTAAGGTGGAAACCACATGTGGGACAAAAACCACCTACTGTTGTCTTATTTTAATATAAGAAAAACATGTTTACAATCTTGTACTGGTGCAGAATCATACCAGTACGCAGGCACGCACCTGGAGAAGGCTACAACCTTCTCTCGTTCTCCAGCTTCTATTGGAAGAGAGATACAACCCCTAGCTCTTGTACTAGCCGATTCGTTTACTAGTACGTAGGCGCCGACCTACAGAAGGCTCCAACCTTTACTTGTTTTCCAGCTGCTACTAGAAGGGAGCTCCAACCCCCTGGCTCTTGTACTAGCCGATATGTTTACCAGTATGTAGGTGCCAACCTACAGAATGCTATGACCTTCTCTCTTCCTCCAGGGACCACGTTTCATAAATTTTCAGACTGGATACACCTGAACACAACACCACAATCTAAAGGCCACATTTTAGCCAATTTTCATACTGGACCCATCAGCAACATTGAAGCTCAAAATCAATCACCACTATAATACAACCAATCACTAAAAACCCATCATCACTGAAGCAAATCACAATCAATCAATCTAAACATTCAGAACACAGTCACCAAAACACAAAGCAGAACACAAAACTCTACCTCAACAACCAAAACCAACTACAACTTCAAACATCATATTTCATAATGTATATGCTATTTTGATGTGCCGAACTAGTGTGTATATGCACTTTTATCGAAGCGAACTGATGAGCCCCAAATTTGGTAACATTTTGGGCTCATTTGGCCTAACTACCTTTGCTCAATCCTTCATTTTTCATAACTTATGCATCATTTTTTAGTATGTTTATGTCATTTGTACGAATAAGGGCAGTCACTATTCCTAGGTGGCTAACACGTGCTCATTTCAGGTTTTTTGACACATGATTGGAACAAAACTAAGCAGATAAGGTCAGGAGACAACTAAGATGGGGTTGAGGATTCGTAGGAGGGTTGTCCACAGCATTAAATGGCCTTCCTCGGGATCTTCACCCCCAACTCCGAGCTCCAGCAACCACCACAACCGGATTAGAAGACAGCCAAACGGATTTTGAGGAAGCAGCAGTTCACTCCTAGTTTGGTCAGCCAAGCCCCACTGATTTAGGAGGCCAGCTTGGGGCCTCGTGGTGTATAAATGATAGGGCTTTAGCCTTCGAAAAGGACTTTTGAAACATTGTTGCACATCCTGCACTACGAGCTACTAGCTTAGTTTTGCTCTTTTGTAGCCATTATTGGCATGCTATTTGACTTATGATTATTTTTTGTTAATGGGAAACAGTCGGATTTGATCTCATTTCTGAGCTTTTAAAGGAGCCATAGCTCTCAGGGTTGGGCCCAACCTGAGAGCCTAAGGCCTCCTTCTTCTGTATTGTTATCTGTTCTTTCAGCATTAAGGTTTTTATTTACATGCATTTGAAACGCAGTTTGTTGAGTTAGATTTCTTGGTGTGGTTAAGTAGGTCATTGTTATAAGACAGAGTTGCTTCAGCTATTTAGAATAGAGTGAAGAGATTGGAGTTAATAAAATTTCTAGAAAAGGTTTGCCTGCACACCCATTTTCACCTCTGTCTAGGGGCTGGAATTGCAGACAGTGCTACCCACCAAAAACATTGGTTTACGAATTCATGCAATCTGTGGTGCAATATTTTTGTTTTTAGAAGTTGTCCATGCGTTCAGACCTCTTGAAATGTTTCTTTGCTTCAGTACCATACATGGTTTTCCTTAAGAATAACGTTGTTGTTCATTGGTTCCATTAAACAGTTAGGAATGTTTTGATTATATGCAGGACATGGAAGAATTTGATTCAGTTTACACTGTGCAGTGCTACCCCCTCACTCTCCCATCCTTCTAAACCTTGCCCAGGCCAACTACTCATCTCCCAACTAGACCCCTTGTCTCTCAGCTACTCTACTACTCACGTTATCCCACCTTTTCGGCCTTCCATTCCCTCTACCCTCCTTTAGACAAACTAGTTTAGCACACCCCCTCATCATCTCATCTCTCTGTCACTAAGTCATTGCAAACCCCTCTCCTACCTCCCTATCCATCCATGCAGCCTCCTCCACTCACCCATCACCCAAAAATCCGATTATAGAACATCCTGTAGGAATTACTGAACATCCTGTAGAAGTTCTAAAACATCCTGTAGAACCCCTGCAGACTTCCTGTAGAAGCTCATGAACGCGGTCTCTTGGTGGCCAAGCTTCGCGAAACTCTCTAGAAGGGTGTTAGGGACCCCTTAGACCCTCTCTGAACTTTCCCAACCTTTTTCAAGCCTTCCTTCTCCTTGATCCATCTCTGCACAGTAAAAAGCTAGTTAAAAGCACATGCACGATAATTCTAATAATTGAAACAAAAATACAAAAGATGTTTTCTTCAGATAGAGATAGTCTAGACACATGCATTTCACCTTCATAGAAGTAATGGCATCTCTTTCATTAGTTTGCATCCCCATCTCTGCATCAGTAAGACTAGCTGGTAGAATTAGGGTTTGCTAGGGTTTGCGTTTCTTGTTGGCTTACAATTCCTTTCTGCAAATAGATTAGCTTCTTTTGAGATTAGATTTCGTCCATCAGTTAAAAAGCTTCTTCTAAGAGCTCATAGAAGTTGGCTTGAGCCCCTAGCGGACTTGTGCCAGCTGACCAAGTGACAGCTGCGGCAAGAGCTAGTACTTGTGCATACAGCACCGTCGCTTCCAAGTTTTTTACAAACTACCAGGTTGATAAAACTAAAGAAGGAAGCTCTAGGAGTTGTAGCATCATTGCTACAATACTGGAGCCCACCATATTTTTGGCGCCGTTGCCGGGGAAGCGTCAGAGTATTGGTGATTGTTGCTTTTCTTCTACTTTCCTACTCTCGCCTTCTGCTAAGTAGTATTTCATTTCCATTCTGCAATTTCCTTTCTGCAAGAGTAGCATAGACATTTTCTGCTTTCATAGATTAACATTTCAATTCCGCAATTTCATTTCTGCAAGCGTAGATTAGCATTTCAATTCTGCAAAGCATAGCTTAGCATTTCATTCCTGCAATTTCATTTGAGCAAAATAGATTAGTTCTTTCATGCTTTCATTTCAATTCTGCATTTCCATTTCATCAAGGTAGTTAGTTGCAGTTCAATTTGTTTTAGTTTTGCAGGTACCAGAAAAAACAAAAACAATCAGAAGTCTTTTCATTTCATGCCTCGTAGAAATCGAGATAAAACAGACAAATTCTTACCCAACACCCCCACCACATCACTAAGTCACCCTTCTCTCTTCTTTGGTGACAGTGATCCAGAAGAACCTATAGGCGAACCTCCTGAGATATACGAAGATCCTATAGCAGAAGAAGAGTTAGAGAACACTCCATCTGAAGCTATGGCTGACAATAGGGGAGAAAATGAGAGAATTGAGGGTGCCTTCCCCATCCGAGCGACCAATGGAGACATGAAAATGAAAAACATCAACCCCTTCGCTTTACCTCACTTCCATGGACTGACTACTGAAGACCCTGATACCTTCCTATTTGAGTTTGCCGTCCTGTGCCGAACCTATGACTATACCGAAGATGAGCAAAAACTGAAACTCTTCCCCTCTACCCTTAAGGATGCAACATTACGCTGGTTCATGGGCTTATCTGGGAACAGTATCACCACTTGGGCCCAGATGCAACAAGCCTTCAATACCAAATACCGGGACTACTGTAGGTCCAAGGAAACCAAGGGAGAAATCTTTCGGATGAGCATGGGGAATGATGAGTCTTTGGAAGATTACGAGGAAAGGTTCCAACTTAGCTATAAACGGGCCAGGTGCACACTTGACCCTGAATCTCTTAAGTTGGTCCTGCTCCGAGGAGTCCCGGAAGACCTCTTAGATACCCTTCACATGCTAGTTGGAGGAGATATTTACCAACTGCCTTATGAGGACATAAAGACTGTGTTTAGAAACCACTCTAGGGCAGCCCGGAAAAGAGGTAGAGGAAACCCCCTCTCAGCTGGTATTCCTTTCTCCAAACATGAGTTTGCAAATCAATTAGAGGACCTCAAGAGTGAGGTGAGACAGACCATCGCCATGCAACTTGATACATTCCGAATCTAGTAGAAGAAAGAGGAAGCTGAGAGGGCTTTGGCTATCTTCTGCCCTAGGTGTACAAGGAAACACCCTAAGAATGAGTGCCCATTACATTCGGTTGAGGTATGTTTTGTCTGTGAGGAGGACCACCCCACAAATCAATGTCCAACCTTACCTGGGCTTAAAGCCATGTATCAAGGGACAGAAGCGCCCACTGAACCTCTCTATTTCCTCAACCAAAGAAGGCCACATGGACCTAGACCTTACCAACAGGGGATGCAAGGGACACCCCAAGCTTATTACAGCCCCAACCAATCCTCTCCTATGCCTTCCTGGGGACCCCCTGTTCATCCTTCCTGGTCTATACCTCCTCCATGGTCTTACTCGCCTCAGTACCATACTCAGCCCACTACTCCTTCGTTTCACTCACATGCCCAGCCACAACCTCAGTGGAATGCACCTCAATCAGGGTGGAGGCCCCAGTACAATACTCCTCCTGCCATTTTGCCTCTACCACCGGCTCAACCACAACCATTACCTCCTGCTCCTCCAAGGCAACCCCAAATGCCTGCTCAACCGAACCCGAACCTCAACAACAGACAGGCCCAGCAGGTATATACTGGGGAAACATCATGCCCTACCTATGCTGTGGAGATCCAGGAGATCAATCTGCGATCTGGAAAGACTCTTCTGGATCGCCAACCTCCTCCCCCAGAGGACGAGGAAGATAAACATGAAAGTGAACCAAAGGCCATTCCATCCTTTCCTGAGAGACTAACGGCCACCACACAACCCAACCCAGAGGAGGATGAGCTTCTGGGAGAACTCAAACAGTTGTGTGTGAGAATACCACTTCTCCAAGCCATCAAAGATGTACCGATATACAACAAGTTGGTTAAGGAAAAGTGTTTTAGACACCCAGGCAGGCGAAAAAGAGATGCTTCAACCATCAATGTCATAGGACAACTATCTGATCTTATGTTGGGGCAGGCTATTTGCCCAAAGTATCTGGATCCTGGGAGTCCTGTAGTGGATGTCCACATCAATGGCACCATCATACCTCACACATTGGTTGATCTGGGGGCTGCCATTAATGTGATGACCAGAGATACCATGCTCAAACTCAACCTTCAGCGTTCCCTGAGAAAGACCTCGACAGTCCTACAACTAGCAGATCGCTCCACTGTGACTCCCGAAGGGATTGTAGAGGATATCTTGGTCTCTGTCGACTCTTGGGAGTACCCTGCAGACTTTTTGGTTCTGCAACCAAAGGCAAAGCTCACTCGATACCCTCTCATTTTGGGAAGGCCTTGGTTAGCCACTGCAGATGCTTACATAAGCTGCCGTGCAGGAAACATGACCATCAAAAATGGTCCTATGTCCAAGCAGCTAGTCCTGTACCCTCCTGCCCAACCCTTATTAGAGCATGACTTACCACTTTGGTTGGAGGAAGGAGAAGAGGATGAGGTGTACTCAGCACCTTTGTGCACCCTAGACACCACTAGGGGAGGCCTCCCAACCGAGGATGATTTGATTGAGACCTTGATCCAGACTCCACCTCCCAGTGCATTGTCCTTAGAGGAATTGGTGGAAGATGCCCAAGTCAGCACCTTAGTGGACCTTTGTGTGACCGACCCTGTCACTCCCAGAGTCAAAAATGTGGAGTTCGGCCCTAAGAGAACGTTAAAGATTAGCTCCTCCCTATCTCCTTCCCAAGAAAAGGAGCTGTGTAGTCTGTTGGCCAGTCATCTAGATGCTTTTGCTTGGAGCTATAAGGAGATGAAAGGAGTCCATCCTTCGGTCTGTACCCATCACATCTACATCAAAGAAGACTGTAAACCGGTTAGGCAACCCCAAAGGAGAAGGAATCCAACCCTTAAGGACATCGTCGAGGAGGAATTACAAAAACTGTTGGATGCCGGATTCATTTACCCCATCTCGGATAGCGAATGGGTGTCCCCTTTGGTGTTGGTTCCCAAGAAAAACGGGAAGTGGAGAATCTATGTGGACTACCGAGAACTGAACAAGGCCTCCAAGAAAGACCATTTTCCTCTACCCTTCATAGACCAAGTGTTGGATGGACTGGCAGGAAAGAAGTTTTTCTCTTTCCTGGATGGGTTTAGCGGGTATAACCAGATCCAAATCAGCCCGAAAGACCAAGATAAGACAACCTTCACTTGTCCTTGGGGTACCTTTGCTTACCGAGTTCTTCCCTTTGGACTATGCAATGCTCCTTCCACCTTCCAGAGAGCCGTTTTGAGCATCTTTTCTGAGCTGGTCCATGATTCGGTGGAAATCTATATGGATGAATTCACTCCTTATGGGTCCAACTTCCAAGAAGCATTGTCCAATCTGGGAAAATTCCTAACCAAGTGCATTGAGATGAACCTGTCCCTTAGTCCTGAAAAGTGTGAATTCTTGATGACTGAAGGGACCGTGCTAGGCCATACCATTTCTTGCCAAGGGTTACAGGTGGATCCTAACAAAATTGCTCTCATCAAGAAGGTTCCACCTCCTCAGAAGGTAAGAGATGTTCGAAGTTTCTTAGGATTAGCAGGGTATTATAGGAGATTCATTAAAGACTTCAGCAAGCTAGCCTCGCCATTGTTTAGCCTCTTGGCAAAAGATGTTGAGTTTAAATGGACTGACGACTGTCAGAAGGCTCTGAATGAATTAAAGGACAAGTTGGTGTCTGCCCCAATCTTGAGAGGTCCAAACTGGGCCCTACCTTTCCACATCCACACTGATGCCTCGAACAAAGCCATAGGGGCAGCCTTAGGACAAGTTGAACAAAAACTTCCATATGCCATCTACTTTGTCAGCAAAAACTTATCCAAGGCGGAACTGAATTACACTGTAACTGAGAAAGAATTCTTGGCCGTGGTCCATGCACTCAACAAATTCCGAAATTATATCACTAGATATCAAACCTTTGTACATACTGATCATGCTGCAATTAGATATTTAATGAATAAACCAGATGTGAATGCTCGTATTATTAGATGGTTACTTTTGTTGCAGCAGTTTGATTTTACTATCATTGACAAACCAAGTAAAGAAAATGTTGTTGCTGACTTTTTGTCTAGATTGGATTTACCTGCAGGAAAGGATGAAACAGTGGATGACCAGATGCCAGATGAACATCTGTTTGCTATCTCAATACTCTCTCCATGGTTTGCTGATATAGAAAACTACCTTGTCTCAACACAGTTTCCTCCGCACCTATCCTCAAGAGAGAAGAGCAGGATCATACGGAAGAGTGCCTCATTCACTTGGATCGGGGGCAACCTATTCAAGCTTGGCCTTGATCGGATCTTAAGGCGTTGTGTAAGGGAGGAGGAAGTCTTTGATATCCTCCTAACCTGTCATGACGGGCCTTGTGGAGGACATTTTGCAGCCAAAAGGACTGCCTTCAAAATCCTGCAGGCAGGCTACTATTGGCCCACGCTTCATCAAGATGTCAGAAGATATATCAGCCAATGTGACCGATGCCAAAGGATGGGGAAACCGACTCCAAGGGATGAAATGCCTCTCCAACCTCAAGTGACTCTTGAGCCATTTGAGAAGTGGGGTATGGATTTTGTGGGTCTGATCAATCCTCCTTCGAGGCAAAGGTCTTACATCATTGTGTGCACAGACTACCTGACAAAGTGGGCAGAAACCAAGGAAATCAAAGCAGCGACAAAAGAAAAGGTGGTCGAGTTCTTAAGAGAAAACATCTTCTACAAATTTGGCTACCCAAGAGAGTTAGTCACCGATCAAGGAAGCCAGTTCACCTCCAACTTAATTGAAGACCTACTCGCTCATCACAAAATCAAGCATATGACTTCCACCCCCTATCATCCTCAAGTAAATGGGCAAGTGGAAGTCACCAATAGAGCATTGGAAGGGATCTTGACTAAGGTGGTGAGCAGCAGCAGGAAAGATTGGGCAGATCGCTTGGTTGAGGCCACATGGGCTTACAACACCACCTGGAAGACCACAACCGGCTTCACACCTTATGAGCTGGTCTATGGGAAGAAAGCTTTGCGGTCAATTGAGTTCGAATACAACACCTTGAGGATGGCAGCTCAGCTGGACCTGGATCTCAGCCATGCCCAACAAGAAAGGTTATTGCAGCTGAATGGATTGGACGAGCACCGAATGCAGGCCCTTCTCCACTCAGAAGTGGTTCAACTTCAGAGGAAGGTGTGGCATGACCAACACCTCAATGACAAGCAGTTTCAGCCAGGAGATTGGGCGCTGTTGTATGATTCCAGGCATAAGGATTTCAAGGGGAAGCTGAGAACCAGATGGCTGGGACCATATGCAGTGGAAAAATGTAATGAAAATGGATTTGTTCTTATTCGGACCATTGATGAGGAGGCCATCCCTATGCTTGTCAATGGGCATCGCCTAAAGATCTACAGAAAACCTCTGTCAAGGCAAGAATTCATCAAAACTGTGGAAAAATTAGTGCTGGTCATAGAGAAGGGTTCTGCCTCTGTTTTGGGCATACCTTGAAGATCTTAAAAAAAAAAAAATAAATAAAAAATAAAAAATAAAGATCCTTGGGTGAAAACCTTTCTGAGGCTCCCAAGGCAGATGGTAGGGGTGAAAACCTCATTGAGGCATCCCTACTATCTTTCTGAAAATGTTTGAAAAAGACCCTTGAGTGAAAACCTCTTTGAGGCGCTCAAGGCAAATGGCAAGGGTGAAAACCTCATGGAGGCGCCCCTGCTGTCTTTCAAAAAAAAAAAAAAAAAAAAAAGAATAAAAAAAGAAGAAAAACAAACAAAAAAACAGCGAAAGCAAGTTCACAATGTGGCAATGCATGTAGGTTGCAGGTATTCTATGCAGGAAAAGAGGCCCCTCAACTCAAAGACAAGTGTCCCTACTATGCTACCAGGTGACCTCACCAGCACCCCCTCCGGAAACACTCATCTTCTCCAAGGTCTGGGCACGATTTGATCACAGTTTAGCCTTCTACAGGAAGCTACAGGACTTTCTACAGGAAGTTCTGTATTTCTACAGGAAACTTCCTGTAGAAGTTTTAGGAAAGGCTTGAAAAAGATTGGGAAAGTTCAGAGAGGGTCTAAGGGGTCCCTAACACCCTTCTAGAGAGTTTCACGAAGCTTGGCCACCAAGAGACCGCGTTCATGAGCTTCTACAGGAAGTCTGCAGGACTTTCTACAGGAAGTTCTGTATTTCTACAGAAAACTTCCTGTAGAAGTTTTGGACGGCCCAGAACTAATCGTGTGGGGAGATCTAATGCCCGAGGTCCGACAAGGAGGCATGCAAGCTAATATTTTCTCCATCACGCACTGCTGTCACCTCCTTCTACCACCCCAGTTGCCATGCAATGGAAATACCTGCACAGTCAAAACAAAACATTGAAATTATCAGAGGAAGAGATTCTCAAATGAAAAAAGATGCAGAAACACCATGCACTACTTATCAAAGCCATCCGAGGGTCCTGCGATCGTGACTGTGATGCCACCGTCTCCACTGTCTCAACATGCACCTGAGGAGGAAAAACTGCTACAGGACATCCTACAAGAATCCCGTAGCAGTTCATCCAGCTAGAGTGTACACCATCAAGGCGCCTGCAACACATAGAGCGGACACATGCACCACCCGCAGCCGAGTCACAAGCTTCGTCATCAGCAGCAGTCTGCAAGGAAGGACCCTCGGGCCTGTGCAAATAGAAGCAACAAGCAAATCCAATCACCCTCGTCCCGAAACCTAGAAACAACGTCGCGGCCGCACAGGTAAGTGCCTCGCCCTTTTTTTCGTCAAATTACATGAATAATACTCTAGAATGTTTGCAAGTGTGGAAATGAACGGGTTGAGCAGTCGGGTAGCCATTCAACTGGCCACCACGACCAGTCAGATGGTCTAGTCAGATTTGGAAAGTGGTGGTCGTGGCAAGCAAAACGGGTAATGGACACGTGAGAAGCGTCCAGTCGGGGAGAAGCGGCGATTTAACGGAAATGGCGGCGGCAGATCTGCAGGGAATGATGCGGCAGTCAGGGAGATTTGCAGTGAAATGAGTAGGTGACGTCGTCCAACGGTCCGGCAGGGACAGCTCACCCCCGCGCCACGAGTTCGGCCGGGATTCAAATCCACCGGCTAGATCGTCACTCCACTCATTTATCACCAGCCGTTTTGCAGTCGAGTAGCGTCCGAATTTCTCTGAAGCTCGTTACTCCAAGTCCTCGGCTCGTTCAGACGTCTGGTGGTGACACAGAAGGAGCAGAACCACTGACGTGCTCTCCGGATACTGTGCGCGACTTCTACAGGAAGCTACGCTACAGGAAGCTCGCCGCTACAGGGGAAAATTGATCCATTCACGTCAAAGGTGGCGAATTTAAAAAGGTAAGCCTGAACCTGTTCCTCCCATGCAATTGGTTTGAAGGGTGGCGAAGTCGACGTCCTCAAAAATGTAAAACTACAGTCTTCCTTTTGCATGAAAGTTTTCGTCGAAGTTTATGCGGGGTTTTCTACAGGATGTGGTTTGTAATCGAGCCCCTGTCAAGGCTCATCTGTAGCTAGCCTAGAATTCACGAATTGTGTGCGTGACAGAGGCGTAGTTCTACGCTCTGTCCCAAAGAAATCCGAAAGACCATCTTTTGATACGCGCCCGCCACCTCTGGCTAACATAGAAGGCTTTCACCATGCCGGATGGATTCGTCAGAAAGGAACCGACAGACTCAAAGAAACTACGGGAGAACCTGGAGGTGGTAGAATTGTTCACTCGTGCACGATGGATGTCATTCTGCGACAAGCTTCAAGGCTATGATGATGAGGTGGCAGAGGAGTTCCTGCGAGCATTGAAGCCAAAATCAAAAACGCTGGCCATTGTTAATTTCAGGGGTTTGAATCTCAGACTCACCCCACAGTTCATCAGCAGAGTCACTGACCTCCCAATGGGGGTACCGTGGGACAAGGAGGAGCGGAAATTAGGCGAAAAGGCTAAAAAGGAGTTCTTCCCACCGGAGGAGCAATTCTCAGAGGATAAGAACGGGGTTCGCAGAGCTAGCTTACAGCCACTTTGGAGTGAGTTCAGCCTCCAAATTATGAAATACATCACATGCGAAGGACGATTCAACATTATATATGGGTACCATTTCCGGCTACTCACAGAATTGAGGCACCAAATCGACCTACCTTCAGAAAACAAGCTAAGTATTCCTTATTTCCTCCTGCAGTCTATGACTGAATGTGCCACCAAGTTAAAAGAGGGCACGCCAGACCAGGTAGCCCATCATGGGCTCATTAAGCTCCTTGTGGAGGATGCACTCCACACCTACACAGTCCCGCTCTCGTGGGAAGCCTTCCGAAATCTGACTAAGGATGGCGATATCAAGATGTTGACCGAGGAGCTCACCACCTCCAGCAGCGAGGAGAAGGAGCCAGTACACACAGAGAAGAAAGGGAAAGGCCAAGAACCCGCGGCCAAGGCACCGAAGAAAGAACAAAAGGGGAGGCAAGAGAAACCCCAGGTTGTCGAAAAGGAGGGTGACAAATCCACATTGACACCCAGAGAGAAAAGGCTACAGAGTAGGATGGAAAGAACTGAACCTGTCCACGTCAGTAAAGGCACCTCGAAAGCAGCCTCAACCAAGTCAAAAGTCAAAGCACCCTCAGTCAAACAAGCTAAAATGGTGCCACCTGTTTCTACAGGAAAACCAAAATCGACTTCTACAAGAAGCCAGAAATCAGCTGATACAGGGCCTTCTACAGGAAGCCCTGAGAAAGGAAAACCAAAGGAAAAGAGAGCCGAAGTTCTTGCAAGGGAGGCAGCAGCCGTGCTGGCTGCCCTTAGTACACCTCCTAAGCCGAAGGAAAAACGAAAGAGGGAGATCCCTCTGTACTTCAAAGCCAGGAGAAGTGTGAGAATCAAAACAGGCAGGCCACAACCTCCATCCAACAGCCCAATTACTATAGAAGATACTCCTACCTCGCCAAGGGAAAGGTCCCCCTCAAAAATATCAGTCACTTATGAGCGGGGGAGCCCGAAGACAACTACTTGGAAGGAAAGAATGGACAGGTTGGCTTCAAAAGACCGGCTACAGGATGCTGAGGCCGCTCTACAGGAAACCTTGACCCGACTTAAGGAGACATAGAGGATGGAGGGAGAGACACCCTCATCACCACTTAGGGAAGACGAGGTAGAGCCACCAAGGGAAGAAGAGAAAGAGCATATCCTGGAACCTAGTCCCCAGCCAAGCTTGAGCTCGTACTATAACTTTTTGGAGGCTGGGAAAATTATCCCACAAAAATTCACAGTGCCGATTTTCTTTGCATTGGAGGAAGAAAGCGTGAGAACCCACACGTGGATGAAAATAGCTAAATCAAAAGGTGTGGCAGATATAGGCCCCTTGGAGGAACAACTCAAGGAGGCAATAAAGGAATTAGCTATGGCTAAACACATGGCAAACTGCCAGCGGGTATTCCTACAGGAAGAAAACGAGAAACTTAAATTGCAGCTACAGGAACTGAAGAGGGAAAAGGGCACATCCTCAGGGGACACTACAGCAGAACATTAAGGCAGAGAAGGACTGCAAGTTGGTCTTGGGGAGCCAACCTCGCATCTACAGGAAAGGGAACTGCAAGCACAAATCGAGATACAAGCTCTCAAACAGCAGTTGCAGCAAAAAGAGGCACAACTGGCTTGCATGGCCAGTTGGGCCATGGATGCTCTACAAGGCAGACAGCCGGCCAAATCCTATGGCCTGTACCTACGAGACCAGTGGCTGCAATATCAGATTAATGCATTGGCACAGAGGGGTATCTCCCAACTCCAAGACCCCCAACAGTTCACAGCGTTATGCAATAGCAGTTCATCAGAGGATAAGGCCAAACTCTCGGAGTTCTATCTCCATAATTTGGCCCTTCCTAACGTGACTACATGGGATCCCAACACAGTTGTAGGGGATATGCAGTTGATGGCATTTGCCTCATGGTTGAACCATGAAGAAAAGAGGGCAGCAGAAGTCAAAGAGGTCATGGACCGAGAATTACATGAGCCACTGCTGATCAGAGCAGAGCCAGGGGATCCCACTGCGTTGATATCGGCCCACCAACACTTAGCCACCAACCCTCAAACTTTATTGAAATACATGGATCAGCAGGCACAGGCCATAGCACATTTCGAGGATATGGAGCGACTATTAGGGGACAACTGTGTTCATGCTTGCACCCGCCGATGGAACACATTGTCCCATAGCCTTAAAATCATAGAATATCATACTCCAACTCGAATGAGGGAAGCTCTAGCACGGGTGCCCCTCTACAAGAAGGCCATACAAAACCTCCAAGCCAACTAGATTGGCCTCAAGCTAAGCCCACCTCTGCTGTTAGGATTGATGGAAGGCAACACAGAAAAAGAAGAGCACAAGCAGTGGGAAGAGGTGGAAAGGAAGGCTGGGTTCCATGCCAGTGAGGAAGAGACCACTTCAGAAGCCTAGGATGTGAGGGTGGCGGTGAAAGCAATGAAGGACGAGGAGCTGGATTAGTTGCTCAGGGATGAGCAATCATTTTAGCTGGGGGGTGATGATGAGCCCCAAATTTGGTAACATTTTGGGCTCATTTGGCCTAACTACCTTTGCTCAATCCTTCATTTTTCATAACTTATGCATCATTTTTTAGTATGTTTATGTCATTTGTACGAATAAGGGCAGTCACTATTCCTAGGTGGCTAACACGTGCTCATTTCAGGTTTTTTGACACATGATTGGAACAAAACTAAGCAGATAAGGTCAGGAGATAGCCAAGATGGGGTTGAGGATTCGTAGGAGGGTTGTCCACAACATTAAATGGCCTTCCTCGGGATCTTCACCCCCAACTCCGAGCTCCAGCAGCCACCACAACCGGATCAGAAGACAGCCAAACGGATTTTGAGGAAGCAGCAGTTCACTCCTAGTTTGGTCAGCCAAGCCCCACTGATTTAGGAGGCCAGCTTGGGGCCTCGTGGTGTATAAATGATAGGGCTTTAGCCTTCGAAAAGGACTTTTGAAACATTGTTGCACATCCTGCACTACGAGTTGCTAGCTTAGTTTTGCTCTTTTGTAGCCATTATTGGCATGCTATTTGACTTATGATTATTTTTTGTTAATGGGAAACAGTCGGATTTGATCTCAGTTCTGAGTTTTTAAAGGAGCCATATCTCTCAGGGTTGGGCCCAACCTGAGAGCCTAAGGCCTCCTTCTTCTGTATTGTTATATGTTCTTTCAACATTATGGTTTTTATTTACATGCATTTGAAACGCAGTTTGTTGAGTTAGATTTCTTGGTGTGGTTAAGTAGGTCATGGTTATAAGACAGAGTTGCTTCAGCTATTTAGAATAGAGTGAAGAGATTGGAGTTAATCAAAGTTCTAGAAAAGGGTTGCCTGCACACTCATTTTCACCTCTGTCTAGGGGCTGGAATTGCAGACAGTGCTACCCACCAAAAACATTGGTTTACGAATTCATGCAATCTGTGGTGCAATATTTTTGTTTGTAGAAGTTGTCCATGCGTTCAGACCTCTTGGAATGTTTCTTTGCTTCAGTACCATACATGGTTTTCCTTAAGAATAACGTTGTTGTTCATTGGTTCCATTAAACAGTTAGGAATGATTTGATTATATGCAGGACGTGGAAGAATTTGATTCAGTTTACACTGTGCAGTGCTACCCCCTCACTCTCCCATCCTTCTAAACCTTGCACAGGCCAACTACTCATCTCCCAACTAGACCCCTTGTCTCTCAGCTACTCTACTACCCACGTTATCCCACCTTTTTGGCCTTCCATTCCCTCTACCCTCCTTTAGACAAACTAGTTTAGCACACCCACTCATCATCTCATCTCTCTGTCACTAAGTCATTGCAAACCCCTCTCCTACCTCCCTATCCATCCATGCAACCTCCTCCACTCACCCATCACCCAAAAATCCGATTATAGAACATCCTGTAGGAATTACTGAACGTCCTGTAGAAGTTCTGAAACATCCTGTAGAACCCCTGCAGACTTCCTGTAGAAGCTCATGAACGCGGTCTCTTGGTGGCCAAGCTTCGTGAAACTCTCTGGAAGGATGTTAGGGACCCCTTAGAACCTCTCTGAACTTTCCAAACCTTTTTCAAGCCTTCCTCCTCCTTGATCCATCTCTGCACAGTAAAAAGCTAGTTAAAAGCACATGCACGATAATTCTAATAATTGAAACAAAAATACAAAAGATGTTTTCTTCAGATAGAGATAGTCTAGACACATGCATTTCACCTTCATAGAAGTAATGGCATCTCTTTCAGTAGTTTGCATCCCCATCTCTACATCAGTAGGACTAGCTGGTAGAATTAGGGTTTGCTAGGGTTTGTGTTTCTTGTTGGCTTACAGTTCCTTTATGCAAATAGATTAGCTTCTTTTGAGATTAGCTTTCGTCCATCAGTTAAAAAGCTTCTTCTAAGAGCTCATAGAAGTTGGCTTGAGCCCCTAGCGGACTTGTGCCAGCTGACCAAGTGACAGCTGCGGCAAGAGCTAGTACTTGTGCATACAACACCGTCGCTTCCAAGTTTGTTACGAACTACCGGGTTGATAAAACTAAAGAAGGAAGCTCCAGGAGTTGTAGCATTATTGCTACAATACTGGAGCCCACCACGAACCATCTTACAAATTTGCAAATACTAACTTTAAACATAAAAACTATTCTAGACTTCATTCATACCCAAATCAAAACATTTACAGTGTCAATCATGCGTTAGCATTCAGATCTAGACTATCCTTGATTAGACCACATAATGATAATTAATTTAAGGTATTATGATCCTGATCCATCATTAGATCTCATCCCTCATCAACCACTAAGGTTCATCCTTAGTTCATATCAAGAAAAGCACCAAAAACCCATAACATGCACATTTGCTTTTGATCTCACTCTTCATAAGATATTCATTGCTTGCAAACCTTGGCCTTATGATCTTCTCCTCCTTATATAGTTTTTGGCATTTTTCAATACCTCGGACCAAAACCCTTAGGACCCATGGTATTCCTGGATGGGACAAAATAGTCATTACTCCACTCAATATTGTGGGCTAATACCATGGTATTGACCCCTAGTATTCTTTACTCTTCAATTTCCTTGTTTCTCCAACCTGTATACACTTTTCCTCTTGTGAGAGTGCGTGTATACGTATACGCTCTCTCTTTTTTGCGCTCCCATGTGTATACGCTACTTTGACAAAGTGAACCAGCATATACTTCTCTTTCTTCAATCTCTAGAGTCTGATTTGTATTCCTTTGTTGTTAAGCTGTTGCACTGTGAACTGTCATCTATGTGAGTTTCCATCAAGGACAACATCTATGTCATAATATCAACATTAAGGTTCATGTTAACCTAATTGTTTCTCCTTTGTGGCAGTGACACACATCACATTCAGCTACAAAAGTAAGAATGGAATTCTTCATGCCAGTCCAAAAAAAAAGAACGATGAGTGCAAGCATAAGTCTTCTCAAAGCCTGAATGCCTTGCCGTGGGAGATGAGTGCAACTCTTCCAAAATGCAGGTTTTGGGGGTGGATGTTGGCGGTATAACTACTCAATCCTTGTAATGAAGAATATCGTCCTTCCAAGGGTAGCCGATGAAAGAATTAGGATCTTCTCTCAATTTATTAATAAATTGGGAGAGAGAGGGGTGTGAGAACCATTCCTTGCGAGCTTCTTCAATCCAATATGGTATGGGAAGAGAGATTGATAGCAAGGTGCTTTCATCCTCAAAATGGAGCGATAAAGAATCACCTACTACATTGTCACGCCCTTTCTTGTAAATTATCTCATAATCATATCCCAACATTTTGGCCAACCATTTATTTTGTTGTGGCAAGGATAAACATTGCTCCCAAAAATATTTGAGGCTTTGATGGTCTGTGCGGATTTGGTAACGTCGCCCCAATAAGTATGGTTGCCAGGTGTCTATTGCATTTAATATGGCCATCATATCTTTCTCATAGGTAGATTGACCCAGATGTTTCCCACTCAGTTGTTGGATTGTGAAGGCCAAGGGTCGACCCTCCTGCATTAATACATCACCAATACCAATACCAGAAGCATCACATTCAATCACAAAAGATTTGGTGAAGTCCAGTAGGGCCAATATGGGAGTGGAACACATGGCCTGTTTAAGAGCCACAAATGCCTGTTGTGCTGCATCAGTCCAAAGAAATGAATTTTTCTTGAGAAGGTTAGTGAGGGGTCTAGCAATGCGACCATAATTGCGGACAAATTTAGATAGTAGCCAGTGAGACCCAAGAATCCCCTCAAACTCTTCAAGGTTTTAGGTTGGGGCCAATATTGCATTGCCTATATCTTTTTTTATCAACCCTGACACCTTCACGACCCACAATGTGTCCCAAATACTCGAATTCTTCCACGCTAAAAGATCACTTGGACAATTTAACAAATAATTTGTGATTCCAGATCAGTTGCAAGATCAGGTCTACATGTTGAAGATGTTTTTTCCCAGGTTAGCCTATAGATGAGAATGTCATCAAAGAAGATGAGGACAAATTTTCAGAGATATGGTTTTAGGAGGTGATTCATGAGGCTTTGAAAAGTAGATGGAGCATTACAAAGACCAAATGGAATCACCGAGAATTCATAATGGCCTTCATGAGTTCATAAAGCAATCTTGGGAATGTCTACTTCTTTCATGCGTATTTGGTGATAACCAGAGCAAATATCTAGCTTGCTAAAGAATTGAGCACCATGTAGTTCATCAAGCAGATCATCAACAACTAGAATAGGGAATTTGTCTTTGACAGTGAGCTTGTTGAGCGCCCGAAAATTGGAATACATGCGCCATTCTCCATCTTTCTTTAGCACCATGACCACTGGTGATGAATAAGGACTAATGATAGGATGAATAACACTGGCTACAAGGAGTTCCTTGATGATTTTTTCAATTTCATTTTTTTGCATGAAAGGATATTGGTATGGGCGCACATTAGGCAATTGGGCCCCTGGGACCAAAGGGATGTTATGATCATGTTCACCTCTAGAGGGTGGAATCTCTTTAGGTTTGTCAAATACCTGCTGGTGGTGGTCTAAGACCTGTTGCATCTCAAGATGAATATGAAGAGTAGTGGATTCAATGGTTTGGATGGCATTAACTGGGTGATGACTCCATGATGGCCCCTTTTTAACAACTTTTCCATTCGACGCGTGCTGATGATAGTAGGAGCACCTACCTGGAGTCCCCGTAGTGTATTAATTGGTCATTCTGCTTAAAGATCATATATAACTCCTGGAAATCCATTGTGATCAGGCCCAGTGTGCGAATACATTCAACACCCAAGGCAATGTCACAACCACCCATATTAATTGCAAACATGTGGGCCTTTAGGTGGTAGTCTTCTATCTGAAGTTTAATATTCTCGCAACGGCCTTCACATTTCATTATCCCTCCATTAGCGATAAGGACTTGGAAATTAGATACTGTCCATACAAAACAATTAACAACGTCGGTGACTCACTTATGGATAAAGTTATGAGTGCTTCCACTATCAATCAATACCACTACGGGGCGATGTTTAAGAAAGCCTATGATTTTGAGAGTTTGGGGCGCAGAAAGGCACGCCAAAGCTTGTAGCGAGATAACTAGTTCATCTGGCGTAGCTGTGAGATCATTGTCATGCTGGGTTTCCTCAACTTCATCCTCTAGCCCCCTAGGAGGTGGGGCTTCCTCAGATGAGCTGTTATCAGTGAAATAAATTTGAAATAATTTTGGTTCTTTGCATTTATGCCCCGGGGAGTATTTGTCATCACAATAGTAGCACAATCCTTGTTTTCTTCATTCAAACATTTCTGCTAGAGACACCTTTTGAACCTTAAGTTTTTTGGTAGGGCCCTGAGCCTGGGTGGGATGCCCCTTGGCTATGAAATTTGGACAAGTAGATTGGGCAGCTAAGACAAGTTCCACCTCGACAACCTTTTTATAAGCGTCCATCCATGAAGGTGGGTGGTGCATCTAGACATGTGATTGGATGGCTTCTTTGATACCACTGATGAAACACTCCAAGTAGAAGTCATCTCCTAGACCTTTAGTTCTGATGGCCAATGTTTCAAACACTGCAATGTAGTCTTTTACTGCGCCTGTCTGTCGGAGCTTAGTAATACGGCCCAAAAAAATAGGTTCTTTGTCAAAGCGGTCACATAGGGCTTTTGAGAACATGTGCCAAGTTATGTTCCCAGGATAACATTTCAAATGCCACCACCACCATTTCCATCTCTCTTGGTCCAAGTAAAGGGCTCCCACACGTATTTTAGTTTGATCTTCACAGATATCATTAAGGGTGAAATATTGTTCCATTTGTGCTACCCATATTGTCATATTAGAGCCATCAAATTTGTACATGTCCAGCTTGGGTGGCCGAGGGTGGGAATGTTGGTGATTTCCATGGAAGTGAATATGATGGCTAGATTCTCATTCGAGGTGTTCAGTAATACTATGCTCCTCCTGATGAGACCCCGACATCCTGTTGGTAATTTGTGAAAGCGAGTTTGCAATTTTGTCCACTTGATCCTTGAACTCATCCAACCTATTTTCAAGGCACTTGATCTTCTCATTGGCCATAACTTGTGCTCTATTTTCTACCATACACTGATCTCATCACTTGAAGTCACTCCGAAAAAATTTGGGACCCCTAGAAAAGTGGTGCTGACAAGTGAATGGTACCACTACGATTAACTCCTTGCCCTGAATCTTATGGGCTAAGTCTCTTGTAAGCGTCTCGGGAAGGTCCCAGACATTTTTTTTTACTCCGGAAGGAGTTTTACTCCCCACTGATCAATACTACAGTAGCCGAATTCTATAAAACTTGATCCTGCCCAATGGCATATGAAAATCGGGCCTGGACTATCGTCGCAACAAGCCTCACTGCATAGAGAGTTGGATCTGCCTTTTAAACCCCAACTGCTGAATGTGAGTTGCACTACGGCGAAAAAACCCCAGCTGTTGGATCAGATTGTTGCAGCGACGACATAACCCCAACTGCTAGATCTAAATTGTAATGCGGCAGTAGAATCCAAACTACTAGATCTAATTTGGAGAATAAGATAATGGGCGATCTTCAGAGAGAAGAGGGAACTATGGTCACAAAGGAGTGTCAAGTGCTATAGATCGCAATATACACAAGGGTCCAACAATAGTACTCAACCCAATATTTCATGGCGCTAACTAAGGAGGATCAATCATATCCTTAGCTGTACTGCCCAACTACCCTATCATACACGTGAGTAATCTCCCCGAGCGTTGTTCTCAGTGTACTGTAGCAGCAAGATGGCTAACGACTTCTCTAACGTGAGGTTTCAGGTGATCCTAGGGGACTTCTGATATACCCAAAGGGTATGTGGAAGTGCAGTCTATGCGCGTTCTATCTAAAGCGCTACTACTCGAAGGGGTACCCACAGGGGTTACAAGGGAGTCCAATAAGTGTGACCAACTCTTGTATTTCCTGCGTGCATGCCTCTCCAAATCCGTAGGTTTATGCGCTCAATGATAGATCTCGTGGTTTAAAGACGGCGAAACACGTCTCTAACCTAAAAGAATTCTGTGAAAATTGGAGGTAAATCCGACCCTGGAAAGTGCTCTGATACCACTTGTTATGCTCTTGACCTGTGAGAAATTTCAGAATACCAGATATGTGAATAAATACAACCCAGAACATAGAATAAAATGAGAAAAATAGCAAGTATTTTATTATTCAGAGATGGATGCAATGTTCACTTGCCTCTTCAAGGGGGCAACCTCCAACAGAGCAAAGCTCGATTACAATAAGACTCGATGATATTTCCCTTCTAACTACGACTATTTATAGCTAAATTACCCCAACAACCTAATGACTAGTGCTCCTTTGCATAACATGGGTTAACCACTTTAATTATTAATTATGGCCCATTTGCAACTAACTATGGTCCCTTTCTTAAATGTGGGTCAACCACTTACAATTATTAATATGGGCTTTATTGACTCTTTAACTAACTATGACTATGACTCAACCCCATTGGGTTTATTACAAGGGAGTCCAATAAGTGTGACCAACTCTTGTATTTCCTGCGTGCATGCCTCTCCAAATCCGTAGGTTTATGCGCTCAATGATAGATCTCGTGGTTTAAAGACGACGAAACACGTCTCTAACCTAAAAGAATTCTGCGAAAATTGGAGGTAAATTCAACCCTGGAAAGTGCTCTGATACCACTTGTTATGCTCTTGACCTGTGAGAAATTTCAGAATACCAGATATGTGAATAAATACAACCCAGAACATAGAATAAAATGAGAAAATAGCAAGTATTTTATTAGTCAGAGATGGATGCAATGTTCACTTGCCTCTTCAAGGGGGCAACCTCCAGCAGAGCAAAGCTCGATTACAATAAGACTCGATGATATTTCCCTTCTAACTATGACTATTTATAGCTAAATGACCCCAACAACCTAATGACTAGTGCTCCTTTGCATAACATGGGTTAACCACTTTAATTATTAATTATGGCCCGTTTGCAACTAACTATGGTCCCTTTCTTAAATGTGGGTCAACCACTTACAATTATTAATATGGGCTTTATTGACTCTTTAACTAACTATGACTATGACTCAACCCCATTGGGTTTATTACATAAATAAAGGGGTTAGGGTTGGACCCTAACATTCTTGCTTCTCTCAACATTTATGCACCTGCACAAGAGATCAAGACACAACAAGGCATGCAAATACAAATAGCATATCCAAACACATCCTACTTAACTGATCAAGGAATGTTAAGCTAAATGATACATGAGCATACATATTTAGGGAAAATGAACCAACAGTTGTATATTAATAGAAAATAAGGGGAAGCATACAACAAAGCCTTGATGTTGATAGGCCCTCCTTGAATGAATATCCAAGTCCAAGCTAAGCTCTCCAAGAACTCCTCCTCCAAGCCAAATGAGTAGCATATAGGCACAAACTTAGTAGAAGGGTGAAAATAGACATAGACCAACCATTTGGGAATGGGAGAGGATGAATATATAGGTTGGGAAAGGGAGTTAGGACCTCTCCAAAGATAGGATTAGGCCCTTATCTCAAGGAGGTAGCTCATAAGGATAAGACCAAGAGGAAAACTTGGGAGAATTCGACCTCATCTATGCCAAACAACCTCCAGCTCGCCGCTCTAGAAGCTTCTAGATCACAAATCTTCTCATCCTCTTTTGGAAAATTGCCTTTTGGGATCATTGCAAGTATACAAGTGAACAAAGTGATGCCATCGTGGGTCAAGTATAGTGAAACAAGCGATTATCGTTGTTTTTGGCCTAATAAGAGCGACGATCCTCAAATTAGGGTTTTAGAGCTACTTTCTTCAGGGGAAGTTCAAGGCATTTTCCAATCAATATCTTAGGAAGAATTTGAGTTGTATATATGAATGAATACACTGCATAATGGTCATGTTTCGGGCACTTCGGGGTATGTCACAGGGAAGTGTAGGAGGTGCAACAAAATACTGTGTAACACCTGCCACATGGGCCACTGCGTGGTTGCCATGTGGAGGATAAGGTGACGTGGAAGGTGAGCAAACCATATATTTAATAAGGCATAACTCTCAATCCACATGTTGTATTGAGGAAAATTTTATATCATTTGAATCATTTTGACGAGATAGACATGATGATGGTGTCTAATTTCAATTCTAAGATGATTAAAGAAAGTCAAAATTTTTAGGTCTTGTTCCCATTTCTATGTTTTGGGAGCTGGATCTACATAGTAACTACCTCCTTATAAATTTGGATGGGTTATGGGGTTAGGAGGGGGTGTTACAATTACCATCCACAATCATCATACATGAAAAAAATAATTGATCTCATGGTGCAGACTCTTTAGCAAAACAATCTTGGTGACTATATTCTAGAGAATGGCAAGAAGAAGTAGGGAGAAAGAGCACTTGAAATAAGAGGGAATGCAGATGCATTAATTGTTATTCACTTTTCTCCTTATGCATGGATCATAGATTCTAGAACTTCATATCACATGGTAGCCACAAATGATTCTCTCTCATCTTTAAAACCATATGTTGGTCCTTCTATTCTCATGGGAGATAATTCTCTAGTAGAGGAAACTAGACAAGGGAGGGTAGATCTTGGAGATGGAAGTTTTGAGAATGTCCTACATATTTTGAAGCTTTTAGTAAATCTTCTGTCCTTGTATCAAATTACACATAATGGCATCGTAAGGAGAGTTGAATTCACTCCAAATCCAATGGAGTATATGTGACGTGCAAGATAACTCTAAAATTGTAGTTGGTAAGGTAAATCGTCAATCTCGTATGTATATTTTTTCTAAATTCGTTCCTCAATAATATTCCACTTTACTAGTGATACATGAAATTGATAAAGTAGAATTTGGAATGAAATATTTTGGCAATTGAATTTCAAATAACACAACAACCTAGCAAATAAAGAATGGTGAAAGGCGTGTTTGCCATAACATTTTCTGATGGAGTTTGTGAAGGATGTGCTCTTGCAAAGGATCCATAAGAAAATTTTGGGAAAGGACATGCATGGAGGGTGTCCTCTCTATTTCAAACTTGTTCACAGTGATAATATGGGACCATATCTAGATCCTTCCATAAGAAAATCCAAATATGTACTCACATTCATAGACAATTGCATGAGATACACATGGATGTACTTTCTCAAACTCATACCTGAAGTGTTTGAGCATATAAATATTTTCAAAATGCATGTAGAGAAGCAATATGGAAAGATGATCAAGATACTCCGTACAGATAATCGTGGAGAGTATGTCAACAAGGATGTCCAACATTTTTGTGATAAAACAAGAATATGGTTGCAACACACAGTTCCTTACACTCTACAATAGAACGGGGTAACTGAGAGGAAGAATAGATCCTTGAAAGAGATGGCTAGTTGCATGTTGCATGCAAGTTCCCTTCCTTTCAAATTATGGGTTGAAGCAATCAATTGCACTTCGTACATACAAAACAAATCTTCTCACATATCTATTATAAGAAAAACACATTTTGAAGCATGAAGTTGCATGTAACCAAAATTCACACATTTATGCATTTTGGATCTTGTGCATGGGTCCATTCCTATAGAAAACAGGAAACATTTGGATCCTTTAAGCAAAGAATACATTATTGTCATATACCTAGATGGTGTAAAGGGATACAGATTGCTAGATCATTCGATAGAAAATTTCTTCATTGAGAGGAGTGTCTACTTTGAAGAAAGCCCCTTGCATGTATCTAAGGAACAAAAGTAGAAAGTTTTGTTCTTCCTCTTGTAGTGGATCTAAAAGAATATGTGCCATATCATTCAGATTAGATCTCATATTTGAGTTCTGGAGCCAATTCAAAATATCACAAACATGCATGTGAAGGTTCATATTCTCGACCAATTTCCACGTAGAAGTGGTACCTCATGATGATCTCTTGGGTGATATTGCCACGAGATATCAATTTGAAGAAGAACCTCATGCACTCATAGCTACATAACCAATTATTCCCATACATTGCTACATGATTATAGCATCTAGCCTTCAAACTTTTGCAAAAACTACAAGGAAACCTTCCTAGGAAGTAGTTATGGATGAGTACAACTCCCTCATTAAGAACCAAACTTGTGACTTGGTTACATATTCTTTAGATTATAAGCTTGTCAAATGCAAGTGGGCCTATAAGACAAAGAAAACAACAAATTCACTTGTGAGCATATACAAAGCATGACTAGTGGCCAAAGGCTTTCAACATATCCATGGCATCGATTATGATGAAACCTTTGCTCAACGGCCAAAATGGACTCTATTTCGTCAAATATTGCTATTGTAACAATAAGAAGGTAGGATATTTGCCACATGGATGTGAAGAATGCATTTCTTCATGGGGATCTCAAAGAGGAAATTTACATGGAGTAGCCACAAGGGTATGTAAAGAATTCATCTTTAGTTTGTTGACTCCAAAAATCTCTCTATGTAAAAGTTAATATTGGAAAATGATGGTTTTAGACCCTGGATCCCTTCTATGATACCTCTTGACTTGCACTCTTTTGGTAATGTTCCATGCTCTAGGTGCTAGATAACTATCAAGGAATCACCCATTACCACCAAGTTTTCAATCTTTGTTGTTCTCACTGGCATTAGACATTGTAGCAACTAATATGCTTAAGTGGATTTATTTGCAAATTGGTCAATGCCCCATGAATAATGTCTTTATTTGTTTTCTTTGAGGTTATGGATAACCCCTCCCACTCCTGTGAACCCTATTTATAATTCATCATTTTCAAATCAATTTATTTGTATTTATTTAATTGTTATAATAAAGCATATATTGATATTGATTTAATATTATTAATTTTAAATAAAAATTATCAAAATAAATATTTATAATTTTGGATTATAATAATAATAATAATAATAATTCGTATTAAAATAATTTATGGATAACCCACATTGAATATCTTTTTATATACAACATTAAAATATTTTATTTTAACAATTCTTTTTTATATATAGATATATATGAAGTTGATATGGACATAAATTAGTTAAAGTAATCTTCAAATAGTTTATTTAAATCTCTTATTGAAATATTTTTGAACAGTATAAGATTTAAATATCTTATAGACACAATTTTTTTATTACAAAATATTCATTTTTTTATTATTATAGCCAACATTATTTTTCTATTTAGAACATAAATTTTACTTTTTATTTTAAAGGGAATGGATAAACAAACTTACACATCTCTCATACTAGTCTTTAGAATGAGCCTCTCGGCTCAACAAAAGTGTTTTAGTTAATATTTCAATTCCTGCGAGTATGAAAGTATGACATATCAATTCCTACAAGTATGACATTTCAACTAATACAAATGTGAAAGTTCCAATCCCTGCAAATGTGGTTTTCTTTATTTGGTAACGTGTAAAAGAACATTAACACCCCACTCTATAATATTTAATCAATACTACAACTTCATTAACATTTAACACAGTGCATTAACATATATCGTGCACTATAGTTCACAAATTCTATACTAAAATCGGGTTAAGAGTTAAATGTATAGATGTAAATGGTCAAAATGGCTCACTACTAACCATACCAAATCCACCCAATTGTTCACCTTTCGAACCAAAATCCAAACCATGATCACTGAGCAATGGTCTGGTGGCATCTCTTATTTGTGGTATGGAGCAATTATATCCCACGAGAGAAGAAAATCTATAGAGAGCAGCATATCATGTGAATGGGAGAAGAGTTTTTAGATTGTTAGAGGCTCTATAACACGATGGTCTGTATGCATTGTAGGTTTATTTTTATTGATATATAAAATGATTTAAATAATCAAATAAAATGAACTATGATTTTAAAATAAATATGTATAATCTTCTTTTATATATATATAATTATAATTTTACAACAATAAATGGATTCAAACTAAATAATTTTTGGTTTTCAATTTTATATTTGAATATGATAGAAATGGAAGTGATAAAATTACAAATTTTGATAGTGAAAAAATAGTTTAGGGTATGTAAATCTTTTATATTATAGTTTAGGGTATGTAAATTCATAAAAAATATTTCTTATATTATTAAATCATGTAGAATACGTTTCTTATATTATTAAACCTTGCATAATGAGTTGAAGAAAATGGTATTAATCCTTAATCTTTAAAATTAACATAAATATCTAACTATGAATTAATTAGGCTCTATCGTAGTATATTTTACTTCTATAAAAAGATTAGAATAATGAGTATTAAATTTATTTTAAAATTACAGATCATAATTGTTTTTTCTAATATTATCTAAAGGGTGTGAGATGTTTTAAACTTAAATTTTATAATCATGAATGAAACCCAATTAATTTTAAATATCGAATTGTTTTTTATTCTAATCTCACAGATTAACCTTTCTATTTTTAATACATCCTAAAAATCTTTCCCTTTACCAATAATGTTATTGCATAGTGTTGCTTTTATGCTCCACTGGTCATGTCACCTTGTGATATTGATGGTGATCCTTTACCATGACCCATGATTGCATTTAGTTTTGGAACTAACCTTGAGTCTCCCATTTCACCTTTTCTCTACGTGGGACTCTAGACCTGTCTCCTCCCTTGGCTTGACCATCTTAGTTCAATTTCTTATGATCTTTGGTTTTTCCATGTTAGGTTGCAATGGTGCAAGATTGTGTTTGATAGGCTTATTAATGGGAGGAAATATGGAACTTGCCTCCACCCGGATGATAATTCATAGGATTAATTTGGCTTTCGTGGTCTTCGCTGCTTAGCCTTGGAGAGTTACATGTTTTGGGTCAATTGTTTTGTAACACCCTCCTCCCACATCTACCGAAGTAATTGACCAACTGGGGTAAGCATGTGACAAGAAGTTACTATGATATGTTTCGATTCCCTATGTGTCAGTTAAGGAAGTGGAATCGATGGAAACAAACCCTACCAGACCTTCTGCACCTGCTACAGGACCCCTAGAATGCATCCCATTCATTCCCCTAACCAGTCCCTGGGTCCTATTGAGTTTTATACTATTAAACCCCTGGACCCTCCCTTGACATGGACCTGGGTGCATCTGGTAGGCTCCATACACTCGCACAACAAGGCATGCATGTGTTTGGGGACTTTTATCCTCAGACTTGTGCCTGCAACTTCGAGATTTGTGTCACTTTTCAAACCCATAATCCAGGTCACTTCCGAGAAATCCCTGTAGCTTTTAAAATCCATAATTTAAATAATGAAAAGAATTACAAATCATAAACTGACTCTAGGACTAGGCCTGACCATCCCCAACTGGGACTAACATTCTGTCAAACACTTGGCATCAATGCAATCTACAGGAAATGAATACAAGACAGAGCATAAATGACTGATAACTCATATGAAACTTGATAAGAAGGATCAACACCCTCTTCCCTTAAATGTTTTGACATCAATTATGTCTTACATTCATTATCCTTTCAGTTACAAGTAAATACATGAAATAACCATGACTATAACTAGTCACATAACCATGCTTATAACCAACATTAAATCATGTAAATAACAATGAGATAACAACTATTAAGGCCACATAATAACAAGTACAAAAGCAAGAGAACTTATCTTTTATTAAACATAGGCAAGAGACGACCAAGTTTAGGACTTCCACATACCACCCGACCGTAGACATGGTTGAACCAAATATTTCTTTCACCCAGTCACTCTCGTGCCATATTCCAAGCATGAAGGTGGGATCTCATGGATAAACCAATCTAGAAACAAGCAAAGGAATCCAGAGGTTAAACCACCTCCACCCTCACCAAACCATGATCTCACCAAAACCGAAAACAAGATCACAAAACCAAACTGAGCTTGCAATGCCTTCGGACTCCATCACTATCCTTGAGGAATTTTCCGTCTCCTTGTCTCTGAGGCTTTACCGCAATCCACACCGATCACTAGGCCTTAAATTGAGACACCACCCTTAGGCTTTATTGTGTATCCCACCATAGTCGATTAAGGGATTCCTAGGCCTTCATGAATTTTCCTGAGGCCACCTTCACCCTGAATTCTAAAACCATTCAGCAATTATAAAGCTTAAAACTAAGAAAAAAATCCCATCACACCATGGCTATCGGGAAAAAGGCAAGGCAAGGCTAAAAACCACTATCATAACCCGAAAAAACCATGCCACAACTAACAAGAAAACCATATACCAACATGCAAAGCCATGCATGTCAAAACCAACTAGGAAATCACACATGCAATATGTTACCTGCAAGTATTCCTACTAAACTTGCTTGATCCTGCTCTTCCTTTCTTGATATTTCCTTTCCTTTCCTTTCCTTGTCCTTCCTTTGCTTGCTTTTCCCTTCTTTTCTCCAAAGCTAGAAATCTCCAAGAAAACTTTAAGTGTCCAAGAGTGGGAGAGAGAGAGAGAGAGAATAATGAGAGAGCTCCAAAACTGAACTGACCAAAAGCCATGAACTAATCCTCATAAGCCTTTTTATCATTGAGGCCTCTATTTTCTTCATTTTCCTTCAAATTCCTCCTCACATGAAACCTGTGACCATTCACCTTCCTTTTCACCTATTTTTCCTTTATTTTCATAAATAAATGTGCCAAAATACCTTTTTCCCTTTTTAATGCCTTAGCCATTGCCTTTGCCAATTTCCCTTAGCCATAAACACATCCATTGATTCCCACTAGGATATCTTTTCCCGACATTCAACTTGGAATAAGTGTCACTTAACTGTGGTCTTATTTTGCATTTATTAACTTTTATTACATGAAATTTTAACTAGGGGTTATTACAAACCCCTTCCCCTTGGGGAACACTGTCCTCAATGGTAAACCACACCAAGAACTCAACAAAACTGCTGAAAACCAAACATACTGCCCATGGAGCTCTATAACTTAGCTCGTTGTTGTATTTACAATGAATGACCTACTTAAAAAAATTATTATGATAACATGACAAGATAACAACCATACCACTTATTGTAGCTTTATAACTCATCTCATGGTGGTGTTTACATCCATATACATATGTACATATACCAAAAAATTAGCAAAACATATGCCAAACATATACCAAACATCATACCAAAACTGCTTTGCCTCCATCGGAAAACAAAGAAGGATACATGGCCCAAATTTGATCTGCCATCTCCTATGCAGCTTCTTCGAGCCAAAAGTGCTTCCAATGCACTTTAACTTGCTCTATGGCTTTGTTACTGAGCATGATTTTTCCACTCCAATATGAACTGAGGCTCTAGTCGGAATTCTCCTTCTTGATCGACCTGCAATACTGACCAATCAATAACATGATCAATATCCTTTATATACATTTTAAGCAATGAAACATGGAAAAAATCATGGATTTTCACTGTTGGAGGCAGTGCAATTTGATAAGCTTCATTTTAATAAATATCATAAGAAGCAAGAAAGCATTTGGAATAGAATTCACCAAAAACAATACAAAACATTGACATATTGTCACAGTATGATTCAATATCCACAAACACTAAAATTGTAGAAGCACTTGAGATTGGATTGAATGATGCAAAAGACATTTTATCAACTCTTGGAATGCAACCAAAAAATTACACTCATGTTCTTGGTGGGTTAAACCATGGACAAAGGATCAAAAGTATCCAACATTCCAAATTGTGGATGAAGTAGTTGATGATTCTCCACCAAGTTGTTCCAACTCTATATTCCAATCTTTCTCTTCATTGATACACAATGAAAGTGAATTGAAAATAATGGAATGTGAGTGAAGACATGAGTTCAATGAAATTTTAGATTCCATTGATGAAAATGTAAGCAAAATTGTAAAACCAGTGGTGGATTTTGATGGTAAGGATATGTTCAAAGCATGTTTGGTTAGTAAATTGAATGGAAATATGACATTATCCAAAGATAGGTTGACGAAAGTGAGAAATGGGGTCTACTTTCGGTGAGATGGCAAGGCTCCACAAAATGGCGTTTCAGTTGGCTTTGGAATTGGATCAGATTGTGGGTTGTTGTTTGAAAGCAACTCAATTCCCCCCACTGAATGCACTGCAAGAAAAGGTTTTCCTCGAAGTACAAAACAAGGTGTTTCTTGTGGAACATGGTACAGTGGAAGGGTTCAAATAATAAGGAAGAATGGTGGTAATAGGGTGTTTGATTACCATATTGAAATTGACCTTTGGATAGATTAGAAGGCATCCAGATTCAATTATCTTGGTACAGTAAAATAAAGGGGCAGCGCATGTATAAGTATGATTTGACAGATCATGCTTTTGTACAACTTGAATTTGTTATAGCAATCACAAACTTATCATACAATTCTAGGATGATACATACAAATTAGAAGAAAGTGATTACAATTTTTTTCTTCATATTTTGTAAAAAAATATCAGGGTGATTTCTTATGCACACCCCGCCTATTTTCTTAAACATACCTATCTGATGTTTTATAATTTTTTAACAATATATAAATGCTACTTTAAGTGATTCACACCTGTATATGTCTCCTAATTTGTTTACACACATAATTCCTCATCATTACAGATCATAAACTTTTCTCTCTACTTACTATTTAACAGTGAAGGGATATGATTTACTAATTAACATGTGTTATTAAATAAATCTTCCAAACAATTGCTCATTCTCCTAGGCGCCCACATAATAGTTCTTGTTGGTTAGAGTACCTCGGTAATAATTCCATCGATATTTTTATAACTTAATTTACATAATGATATTTATTTCAATTTAATCATGGCATGGTTCTTTCACTTCTCCTTGAGTTGGCTATATAACATAAAATTTGTATTTGCTTCCTCATCTAGTAAGAAGCTTTTAATATGTTGTTTTAGATGTAATCGGGCTCATAGGCCACAATATTGTAACATGTGGCTCTGATACCACTTGTAACGTCACTAACTAAAAAACAGAAAATTAACTCTAGCACCACACTCATTCTTGTAAGTTATTTCATTAATTTGCATATAACTAATGATTAATACATTCCCTTTCTATACAAAACTTGCATTGTCTCTCCATCCTATTTGATGGATAGGAATTATTATGGCATGTTGAACATATCAATATATATAAAGTGATGGAAAGCTTTATATTATGCAGAAGTATTACCGCTTTTGTATGTGATACATATTACTGGGTTAAATCCTTGACGTTATGGAAACATTTGTTAGTTCTTAAAGGTTTCATTAAGGTTTATATGTATGCATGTATTTTGTCATTCCACTGAATCTTGTTAATATAGCACTATTCAACCTATCAAACTTTCGAGACACGTCACAGTCTCCAACACTAAGACATGGTCTCTCTATGAAAGGGTTAACGTGTCACCAGATCTGACATTCACCCACTATAGGGCTACAATTTCCAATGGAAAATCCTTATAGGTTAGTTAAGGTAACTAACCCTCCAACATGGTGTTCCTCACCATCTCATTGTCCTCCTCTCGTGCCTCCAATGGGGCTCTGCAACTTCATAGCACAAAGATGGATTATTCTCATTATTGTTTATCAAACTAAGTCTTTCAGCAGGCGACTCTTCACTACTTAGTTACGACATTTAACTTAAGGTAAGGGAATTATGTTTTCTTTGTAAACCCTCTTCATTTGTTTCTTTCAGTAGTTCTTCCAACTTATAAAGTAATTCAACTTTTATAGAATGTGGAGAATGTATATTAACCATTTTTTATTTATCCTATTTCGTTTGAGGGCACATTCATGGGATTTCTCTCTTCCCTAAAGGGGTTTTCATCTTCAAGGTTTTGTGACTTGACTCAAAGGTAATAGTTTACAATATTATTTGAATTGTCTCATTCTAGTTAATGTAAGAAAAAATATGCAATTTTATTATAATTACCCCACGACATGTTTCCCCTCAGTTAGCTCCAAGTATTAAAGTTGGGGTTTCGTCGAGGACCTAAACATGTCAGAACCCTACTTGCTTGTGTTGTTAATAGTCGGAAAAGGTAAACCAAGCCTTGTTTTCTTTATTGTTTTGCTTCTTAGGGTTTTCTCTGAAGTCTTAATAGTAATATTTTTACCCTTTGTTTGGACATGAGCTCGTATGAGGTGTTTCGGGGCCATCTCAGGTTAGTAACTAACCGAAATTCGATACCTCTTTTGGTTGCTTCATTTCTATAGTTCACAACTGGATTTTAATTATTTTCCCTTTTGGTGGTTTGTACAGGTAATTGATTCGAACTGGAGAAATTAATCTTGGTTAATCATGCATTCCAGGTTTCGCTAAGATCCTTTTCCTCTTGTTACAGGTCGCCTTTGTATTTTTTTTTTCAAATGAAGGTTTCGAGAACCCGGCCAGAATCTTTCATAAAATGTATATGTATTTATCTCCGAGCTACAGTTGTTGGCCTTGTACGGATAGGTTGAATTCTATTGTACTATTGTGGTCGCTTAGCCCTACTTTGTTTGAAGGTTTTTTTACTTTTCTTAGTTATGGACCAATTACTTTGTAAATTGGGCTTATAATGATGAGTATGGTCATGAGCCGTGAACTCTTGATACCCATTTATTTTATGGTTAATTATTATGGTATTGTGATACACCGAGATTTAAATAATGTAATTCTATTTGGATGCAACCCTTAGTTCCAAGCATAAATTATTGGTTTTAAATTTGAATTTCTCTGTGCCTCGTTTCTTTGTAATTCCACTTATTGTTTTGGCACTATTGATAAAAGTTTCATATCTTCAGGTTATCGCATTTTATACGTTCCATGTTTTTTACATGCATGAAGATGGAAGGGTTTGGAGTCCTTTTCTATTTTATTTCGGCAATACTTAAGGCATGCTCGAATTTACGGCTTAATGTCCAACTACGAGTTTTTTTGTACTTATTGACTGGTATTTTTTTTTTTTTTAATACATGGTGAATCGGTAACTATCAAGTTTAATCCACGGGAGACCCAGGATCAAACCTCATAGCTGTCACTATAACACCAAGAGCATAACCAACCACCTGCAAGTCGGGTATACCAATAACCTATGATTTTAGCAAGAGCAGACCCGCTGGGGGAGGGGGGTCCGCCCCTCTAGCCGCCACCACAGCAGGTCAATGTACTCAATGAGATTTGAACTTCGGTCTCCCCGGGCTTCGCCCATGTGACTTACCGTCAAACCACACATCACTGTACTTATTGACTGGTATTATTATTGTAGCAATACCAAGTTATATTTAATGTCATTGTTGTATAAAGGTTCGATTGTTTAAAGAAGATGATTATTGATATGGGTCTCTTTGTATAATGTCATATTTTATTATTCAAAACCTTATCATTTTTTTTTCTCATTATTTCTCTAGACTGATATTTTTTGAGCGATATCTAACCTTGGGACCTTTAATTTTCATTCCAATCTTCTTGTCCTGAGCCAAGGATTGTTTCTATGTTGTTGGTTAACTAGCTTGGCCTGAGAACTAACCTAGTTCATTGTATTAAATCAAATTTACTGAATGAAATTTACATTTGGTATCCATTCCACAAAGTTCATCTTCCTGAAAAAACATATACTTTATACAACTAACAGGAAGACAAAGCATCACAAATATAGAGCAAAAATACTTGCCTTTTACTTAACAACTTGAAACAACCACAAAATCACTAGGAAAGAAAGTGCTCCACCCATCTAATGAGTACCATATCCAATACCAGAATATACCTGTTGACAATATTGATATCCCTATAAAAGATGTTGAAGATCTTCACAAGCCACTCAAATGTATACACCAATTGTTAAAACTGTGATCTTTCCATTTATATTGATAAAACCAATATTATGATAAATATCCAAACCATATTAAAATTATTAATGTGGTTCATATAGCCAAGGGATTCATTTGCATATACCATTGATAAACATATAACAAAAAAAACTAATGAAACAAAAATATAATTATTAACTATTGTAACAAAAATATTATTATTAACTTTGACTTTACATAACCCTTAAGAATCCCATGTGTTGATAAAAAATAAAAGTGTTGTAGAGTTTATATCCTTTACAACCAAGATATAAGGCAGTTTTTCTAAAATTAGGTATGCAACCAAGATATAAGGTTGTTTTTTTAAATTAAGTATGCTTTGAAAATCCCTAGTAAATTGATGGGCGGGGGAGCCAGTGGGCACAGCGATCCCTCTTCAAACATCAAACTTTTTTAATTGATTAAAAGTCAATGAAACCCAACAAACTCTCTAAGTCACTATAGTCGTTGATAAGCATTACGAAGCATATGTTGAGAATATTCCCTTGAGAATCAATCTAGGTAGTCAATTAAAATAATAAAAAGCCAATAGATCCTCATCCACCTTAGGTTGAAATAGGAAAAAAATCCATGCCTTAAAGTTGTATAATTAAAACACAATTAAAAATGTGGATTATTTTAACTACTTGAAAATGGATTTCTATTTCTGTTTAGAAAAAACAGTGAGGTTGTGAAAATAATTATTAGTAATTGGAAATCTTTCTTGGGTGTGGAGCCTGATTATCTTCTGTATTCAAAGGTTTCAACCGGATGTATACCCCAGGAAGACTGTACACCCCTCCATGTGGGGGGGGGTAAATACCCCCTGGCTGGGGGGTCCAAGGGCCAACGGTCCCCTGACATGGGTTCGAGGGTAGTGCCCCCAAAGATAAAAATAGATGTAAAATTGCCTTGTAAAAGTCTAGTATTTTCTAGTCAATCTGGGTCATTCATTAAGCAAATGATCTGACGGTAGAAGTTATGTTTAGTTTAGGGTTTTTTGCCCTAGAAGGCAACCCTTCACTATATATGAGAGAATTGTATTGCGTCTATGTATATCTGTATTCTGAGTGAGGAAGAGAGAGGAGATTGAGAGCGAAGAGGGTGTTACAGTAGATTTGCTATAGGTTGTATCTCTTCAGTTTGCTGGATAATATAATAAAAGAAGGATTGGTTGTTTCTCCGTGGATGTAGCGCACACTGGGTGAACCACGTATATCTGTGTCTCTCTTGTTTTATGCGTTTTCTGTGTTTATATTTCTACAATATTTTATGTGTTCCATTGCTCCGTAATATATAATTTTCTAACAATCTTCTTAGGATCTACTAAAAATAAAAATGTTAATCTTTAAGATTGAAACAAGCAACAATTCTAATTGTATTTTATTTATGATTGAGTTTTAGTCTACAATTTTAAAATAAATTTAACATTTGTTACTTTAATCTCCTTATAAAAATAATTTGTTCTATGGAGCTTAAATACATGATTGAATATTTATATTTTTATTGGAAAATGTAATTCCTACTTATCTTAGTTGTGACTTTCTATGTAAAGGAGTCTGTTCCTATTCTATAGGAGTGGTTATATTTATATGTCCTTAGTTTGGTGTGTGGTTGAGATATTCTCTCAACCAGCTGATTGTGTGTCCAAGATAGTTTCCCTATCTTGAGACAACACTTATTGTATTTATATCATATCATAATTGATCAATTAATATAGTTTGCAGTATCAAATTTTATCTTGGTATCGGAACCGTGAGGGCCTGGTACTTGGCCCCTCCTCGTTTGAGGGAAATAAAGAGTTTGGTGAATTTTGTTTGTTCATTCAATTTTTTGGTTTGTCTATAAGACTTGTTTGCCCTAGACTTGAAATTGGCGTGGAAAAGGACATTATGTTGATCACTTGAGCTAACCGCTGGCAAGGAAAAGACAGTCAAGCGTTGGCAAGTAAAGGACGGTCGAATCTGAAATTGCATTGGGTGTTGTATACTTGTGCATATGCGTTGAAGGATGGGCCTAGTCTTGCAAATTGACTGTTGTGCCTTTACAATATTGAATGCAGCCCAGTATTCCACAATTCAATGTGTGAATCTCGTGAGATAAACCATCTGCAAGCTGGTTCTGAAGGAGATGGGTCTGCGTTGGGAGACTATAGAAGTGGAGTCGACTATTGTTTGTATATATGTCATTGTAGGCTCATCCTGTGTTTTCCATAGGTTGTTCTAACCCTCTCAGCAAGAAATGTTATGAGAAATGAGACCAGCTCTGCATGGAATCAATGTGACCAATGGTGCAAGGGTAGCATGAGGAAGTTGCGCATTGGGAAGTAGCATGGTGCAGCAGAAGAGGAGGAGGTGTAGTGTAAATCAGTGCAGTGAAATCCAGTGTGAGGATATCCTCTTAGCAGCCAGCGTAAGGAGGTAAGGGCGTAGTACGAAGTCATATCCATGCCTAGCGAGGTGTGATCGGAGGTCTTGGAGCATTGGTTGTACGCTGAGTAGAGGCAACGATGAATTGGTTCTGTTCACGGTTGTGAACATTGATGAATTGGTTTTGTTCTCGCAGAAGAGCCGTGAGGAACATTGAAATGGTCAATTAACGAAACATTCTGGAACGCTGAGCAAAGGCAGTGTTTTTCATGGAGCAATAAGGAGTAGAGTCAGGGTGTGATAGCATTGCAGTAAGCCATGATTTGTAACTTACCCACCAAAACAGATTCGTAGCTCTTTTTTCTGAGATGTCACTGAAGTCATCGTTGTAGAGGAGGAAACAACACAGTTCTTTTATTGCTTTGCAGGCGGTTAGGGATGTTGAGATCCTTTGTGAGGAGATGGAGATTTGTTTGCTTGGATGCGAAGTTTCGGCAGGATTAGGGGCTCCCTGCAACGTGACGTGAGCGGATCGATCGGTGGAGCTGCGTGGTCTGCCTATGGTGGATCGCTTCCGCCATGGTCATGAACTTTGGCTTCCATCATTGAGTCGAATCTGCTCTCTGGCAGCTCGTGCTCCTATAGCGGCTGTGCATTTGAAGCGCATGAGTTGGAGGCACAAGCAAGGTGGTGAGCATGGATGCTGAGACTTAGCTTGAGCTTTCTTGGAGGTCAAAATCTATGTTGTGGAGCTAGGATATCAAGTGCGTGGTTTTGTGTTATAGTTCTGCTTCTGGAAATTTAACCAAAAGAGGGAGTGCAAGCACCACCACTAAAGTCACTGCTCTTGCAAGACCTGCAGAACCTATTCAAGTGTGATAAGTGCAGGTTAATATCAATCTTGATATGCGAGATGAGTATAGTAGTGAATACACTAGTGAGGAAGATGCTCACGCTTCACAGAATCTAATTGGGCAGCTGGAAATTATTGGTCGAATCATAAAGTTGTCAGCAGTGTCTGATTAAGTTGAATGCATGATTTTTAGGGTTAATGCTACTGGTTTTCATAATAAGTATGGCGTGTCATGGTACTTCTGGTTATTATTGAAGTGACATTAGTCTAACCAATTATTGTCACAATTTTGAGTGTGTGTTGGAACTAGTCATTCCAGCAATACACAAATTCGCAGGATATGAAGAAGACATGACACTTAAGATGGCATTAGAGGAGTTGCATCAAAGATTAAAGGATGATGGACATCGAAGTGAAAGTTTGTTAGTGTTTGTAGAATAGAGTTAGTGACTTTCTATGTAAAGGAGTTTGTTTCTTTTTTATAAGGAGTGGTTATATATATATATATATATATATGTCCCTAGTTTGGAGTGTGGTTGAGATATTCTCTCAACCAACTGATTGTGTGTAGATAGTTTCCCTATCTTGAGACAACACTTCTTGTATATATGTAATATCATAATTGATCAATGAATATAATTTGCAATATCAAATTTTATCTGTTTTAAGAACACATTACTTAAGTTAAATATATTGATGTTGCATATTATTATTTTTAGTATTGGAAGTAACTGGCATAGAGTATGGGTTAGATATAATGAAGATTGGTAGACCAAAAAAGGCAATAAATTTAGTAATATTATAATATTAAGTTCTACATACTTTAGTAAATTAAGGATAAGACTTAGACCATGACAATGAAATTGTTAAAAGAAAGTTGAGCTGATACAGATATTGAATGGATGCCATGGGTTTTGAATCTCTAACTACTATGAATTTCTAGTCCTTTAATTCCTAAAGTGTTGAAATTGTATTATGAAAAGCGTTGAAGTTGTACTATGATTGCAGTTATAAAAAGTGTTGGAGTTGTATTATCATTGCAGTAATATTGTCGTGCGAGTTTCTGGCTACTGCTACCTCTACAAGCTTTTCGGCAGCAGCCAGAGGACCTACTTTTTCTCTTCCACCACCATGCTCCCCGAAAGGCCTCACAATAGCGACTGCCTCTTGATTAGTGATGACATCCCAGAGCCCATTTGTTGCCAAAACCAAGAACTCGTTGCGAGACGTAATTTCAAGAATGGTGGTGTCTGGTTCCGATGTCACCTATTCTTTATAGTTCGAATCACCTATCCCCCTTGATACAACTAGGCTCTCAATTCGCGGAACTCCACCACAACGCAACACAAGACCCCCAACTTCTCTATGCGTTCTTGCTCGTTCTCCCTTGCAACTATATGATCACATGTCAGTTCTTCCGCTTCCCCACCATCATTACCTCCTCTTCTTCTACTGATAACTGTTATGCAATCTCCAGCATTGGAAACCACTAAATTACCACCTATAATAAGAGCAGTTACACAAGTAGCACAACCGGAAACACCCTATTTCAAAAACTCATCATATGTTCTCAAGTACTCGGCTCTCACTGTCTCCTCAAGATTCTTCTGGTTAAGAAGAGAACCATTCTAGTTAAGAAGACATTCTACTATATTTTTAAACTATTCTTAATTGAACTTAGCTTTAGTTTCCAGCAAGTCTATGTTTTTAGCCCTTTAGGTTATTTTTCTTTTTGGTTGATTTCTGAAGGCTATACTAACTCTCGTACGTTTTGATTTTTTTTTTTTAAAGGAATATCATGCTCGGTCTCATTAATGGTGTGGAATATTGTTGTATATTTTGGGGGGGGGGGGAATATCATGTTATGTATCATTCATTCATGTGGGTTTAGTCTCTTCATTGTTATTGACTTCTGATTGCAACTAACCATAATGTACAACTAAGTGTATTTATTTGACCCAAAAGACAGGCTTACTTCGAAGTTTTTAAGTTGTTTGTTTAGAGTGATGTTTTACTTCAAACCTGGTGATATTATTTGATGGATTTTTGGTTTTATCGAATGGACTTTTTGTTTAGGGTTCAAGTTTGAAAAATCTTTTGATCTAGTTTATTAATACTATATTTTTTTAAAATTATAATGATTGGTTGAAGAATTAAATTTGAATGTTGTTACTATAACATTAAAGGTATATATAAGTCAAATATTACTAAGCATTTATGACCTAGTTGTTGTTACTAGAAATTTTTTTAGTCAAATATACGAGGAATTTATGACTTGAAAAAAACTGAGTTTCCCTTAAATAAGAAACCTATTCCTTAAACTTTATCACAAAAGACTAAAGATGTTTCCCAAAAATTTAACACTAAATAAAAAAAAAAATAAAAAATAATAATTAAAAAAAACTAACATCTCATTATACTAACTACTAAAAAATATTAATTTTAACTCTCAAAATTCAAAATAAAAAACACATTCCTAAACATAGTTCAAAAAAAGTTTTAAAAAAATTTCTACCTTTTAGAGCTCACAAACTTTTCCAAAATTGAAGGTTTTGAAACTAGTGTCATTGTCTTGGTTTCCAAATCGTTTGAGCACCAGGAGAGGTTTTCTTTCCACATCTAATTATTTTTAATTTCTTTCTGTATCGTTATGTTAGTCTTAGTTTCATCCAAGGATCTTTATATGAATGCTTTATGGCAGTTTGTACATAGTGATTTAAGTTGCTTTTGACTTTTTGTCCTTCCTTTGTAGGGCATTTATACGTTATGTTAGTCTTAGTTTCATCCAAGGATCTTAATATGAATGCTTTAAGGCAGTTTGTACATAGTGATTTAAGTTGCTTTTGACTTTTTGTCCTTCCTTTGTAGGGCATTTATACTTTGGTAATGGAGATTACATTCAGAAGTTGGTAATTAGTAATTTTAAGGAAAAAGTAGAAATTGTTAAGTTAATTTTATGGAACAAGTCAAAGTTGTTATATTAGGTGAGATTGAATATACAAATGTTTCGATTTTTCTCTATAGGAATAGTAGTATTTATTTGTTTTTTTTGGTAAATCCAGGTTTAAATTCAATTTTTTTTTTGAGGTGAAAAGTTGTTTTGGTTGGAGGAGATTTATTGTGGATCTATAGATTATTTTGTTAGCAACAATTTGTCTATAAAGTTCAGTAAAAACTTCTAATTATGTTCAAGTTATTTTAGGTGGTCATTTGAAATATTTATTTTCAAATCTTAAAAAAAATGGTTAGATTTTAAATTCTTTTATTTGCTATCTAATCAATTTTAGGTTACTTACTTTATTAATTTGTTATAGTTTCTTTTCTATAATTAATTTGAAATCCATCCATGAATGAAAAGATTTCACATTTGGCACATTTTTCAATAATCTAATTGATAAAAGGTGTAGGATAATTGTCTTTTGGACATGCTTGGTTTACATCCCTATAATCGACGCATACTAGAATTGTCCCTTGTTTTTTCATCATTGGAATAATATTAGATACCCAATCAGTAAGAGGTACAGGGAAAATGAAGCCAGCACACAAAAGTTTTTCAACCTGTGCTTTAATGGAAACAACTTTCTTAGGATGAACAAGTCAAAGCTGCTGTCACATTGGTTTGAAATCAGGGTACATTTTAATCTCATGTTCAACAATACTTGAGTCAATACCCGGCATCTCCTCATAAGACCATGCAAAGATATCTCGAAATTCGCAAAAAAGAGCACAATGATTATCAAGTTCCAATGGAGAACAGGATTTTCCGACATGAATGTTTTCTATAATGTTAGGCTTGGAAAAAATGTTTATAGAAATTGTTTCTTCTATGTTGGACAGATTACGCTTAGAATCTACAGTATTTACAGAATTTGACAAGAAATCAATGATCGATTGTTGATTTAGTTCATTTGAATAATCTTCATTGTCATCTAGAAAGTGGAAATGATGATGGTAATCCTCTCACATCGTCTCTTCTATCATCATTGATTGGACGATTCCTTCATCCGTAGAATGTATATGTGAAAAAGGATCCAAAGAGGTACCATATTCTAACGATCTATCTACCCATACAATTGTTGAGTGTGGATTAGGGTTTTCCGCACAAGCCTGAAAAATTGATTGCTATGAGGATTCAATGGGGCTTAACGACAGCGCCCCACTATGACCATTAGTTTCAAAGTAGTTGTAAATCTTTGTGAAATCAAATGATGTAGAAGAAATCATATTGCAAGTCTCTACTCTTGCCACTTCCGCCAAACTAGATGGTGATGGGAGGGTAAAAGTGCCCATTAAAGAAGAGTCTTTAAGGAGACCTACTCCAACACTTTGAAGTGACTGTGGGTTTCCATGTATCAACAGAATGCTTCCCATAGCCTGTGAACTATTGGCAAAGAAGGCTAGATGATCAATGATTGTGATTCCATCCTTGAAAGGAAATGCAATTTTACGAAAGTACGTGGAAACAATAGCAGCCATAGCATATACCCAAGGCCTTCCTAGTAAAATGTTGTAATCAAGGAGTCCATCAACTACCTTAACATCAACAGTAACTGTCTTTCCCCCTAGTTCAATTTGAAGGTTACTCAAAATCCCATATGGAGTATATGTTCTTCCATCAAAGGCTTTTAACATAGTTGGTGATCGTGACAATGGCGGTGAACCAAGTGTTTTCTAGCAGCTCATGGACATAATGCAAGTAGATGCCCCCTCATCAATAATAGTTCGGTGAACATTTTTATTGAGAGATTTTACTTGTATTAGGAAAGCTAATTGCGCCGGTAACTGTGGTGAATATCCCGCATGGTTGAAACCACAAGATTTCAATCCGTAGGATCTATTCCACCTATTGCTGACAATAAAGCTTGTTTTTGGGAGGGACAATTTTGCAACACCTTGAGTGTCAACATAGCGGAAGGTGATTGAGCCAGATCTTCCACTATATTATAGTTTTGAGTTGCTCGAGCACGAGGATTGAATGTTGATTTGTGCACAACTCCCTTTGGTGGCTTTATCGTCAATTCAGGTACAACTGGTGGAACAACTTCTGATGAAGTCGAGGTCGAAGTACTAGGTTGATCAGTGGCCTGGTTATTCAATGACGACGGATTTCCATAATATTTATTTCTTGTTGACACCAAAACATCGTTTTGTGGATTTGTGATGGATAACATGAGTACTTGGGATGTGGAAGCATGGTCAGTTGCAACCAAATGTGTCTCCAGGGTTGGAAACGGATCTGTCAACACTGCTGATGTGGTTGAAGTCTTTAAAAATTTAGAGACCTCAGAGCGATGTGGAAAATATCTTGTATAATTCTCATCATTACATATCAGACATGGATAACGAGGTTTCCTGGCCGCGGTAGGGGAATCAGATGATTTCTCTAGAGTGGAATTTTCTTTTTTCTTTTCATTATTCTTCCCCTTTTTCTTACCTCCTGGTTTCTTTGGATTTTTTCCTTTGTCAGATGACATGGAATTAATATTTGAGGCATGAGTGTTTTCTGATGCATTTGTAGCTTGATTGGAAATAACAAGAGTTTGACCAAATGGTCTTCCTGTTGCCTGTGTGCTTGAAGAACCGATCACACCATTGCCGGCATGAGAGTCCTTACTCAATTGTGGGGGTGGTGGAACAGTGTAAGCTAGTCTAGGTGCATTGGGGATTTTATCATAGAGCATGTCGGATTGTGTGTAAATCAAATCCAAGTATTGGGCACGAGCGATAACTTGCTCTTCTGTGACAACTCCACCTTTTGCCACATCCTCGGTGATTGATGGAAACAAGGACTTTATGAACCACTCAACTAAAAGCTGATTGGGAACGTATGTCTTAACCATTCGATGACGACGCCGCCACTCATGAATATGATCTGATATATGGGTAGAGGTAGTCTGTTTAAAGTTGGTCAAGAGCTCCGTTCCAGTCTCGTATCTGATAGGTAACTGGAAGTGGGTCAAAAAGGTAGTGGCTAAAGTGGTGAAGTTACCGAAAGAAGCTCTTGGTAATTCAATGTACCATTTAGCAACTAGACCAGTAAGTGTTCTTTGGAAAAGATGAATTCTGATCGAATCATCATTCAAAGTGTTGGATGAACACCATAAATGAAAGGTCATAACATGATTCAATGGGTCTTCTCCAGGATTTTCGTTAAACTTCGGAATATTAGATGGTAACTTGTGCGGAATTACCGGCCACCAAGGTACACATGCGATTGGATCATTGGTGAGTCGGTTTAAATTTGGTAATTCTAAAGTTGCTACGAATGGCAACTGTCGATTCAAGTCAGGTTGAGCATACCCAGGATATGATGGAATTACTTGTGCAATAGGTCTTTGCAGACCATTGTAGGGCATATGCATTTGGTAACCTTAGTAAGGTTGTTGAACAAAACCAATATAAGGTGGTTTTTGATAACCAAATTGAAATTGTGGTTGTCCATAATGTGCAAAGCCTTGTTGCCCAGGACCTTGGTAAGCTTGATATTGACCAAAACCAGGTTGAGCTTGTGAACCAAGTCCAAACTGAGGTTGGAACTGTTGGAATTGGGGTTGTTGGAATTGTTGCAGCCACTATTGTCGAGCCAACTGTTCTTTCCCAACAATGAAAGGTTGACCAAGTTGTGAATCAACTATACCAATGTAAGCCTGGGTCAGTCCAAATAAAGGGATCCTAACCTGAGGTTGTTGCCAGAAACAAGTGGCTGTTGTATAACAACTTGAGAAACTTGAACCTTTTGACTTGAAACTTGTGGTTGCAAGGGAGAAGGATCAGTTTGTACCGATTGAGATACAACAGTTTGAGCTTGTGACCGTGGCATAGTAGTAACAACAGGTGTAGTAGGAATATTTGAAACATTTTGCATTGGTTGTGTTGGATACACAAGTCTTGGTTGAGTTGGCATTGTTGGTTGCCATTGACAAACTATAATTCCAGGTTGACTTGAATATTGTGGGAAACTGTCATATGTTTGTCCTCCGGAATAAGGAGGATACGATGAATAAGCATATTGCTCTCCATATTGTGGCAATCCAGTATTTAATGGATACACAGGTCTTTGATGACTAGATTGCCCAACATGATACTAATGTGTTGGATCAAACTGTTGAGTTCCCATTAGAGAATAACCAGCTAGAATTCCAGTTGAGGACATGGGTGATGACCATGGTGTAAAAGAAACCCCTGAGTGGGTTCCAAACAATTATTGGTAACCTACCGGGATGGATGATTCACCATACAAGTGCGACTCAGGGGTGATAGAAAACATCGAAGGAGTTACAATAGAAGATTCTGCTGCAGCTGCATCAAATGATACAGTCTTGGATGTTAATGGTTGTTCAGCCATAGTTAACTGGCCCAAAAGTTGTCCTAAAGTTTCGACGGGTACTTGAAAGGAAGCACGATCATATGAAGCAAAGTAATCAAGAGTAGTAGGATAAAGATTAAGCCCTGTTCCAAAGTGAAATGGGGTTCCAGGTGTGGAATATTCTATTAATTCCTCCTCTATGGCAATCAAATCTGGTGGAAGAACATGATCGTCAGGTCCGTAAAAGATTTCTGGTGTTAATGAAAGTGTAGTTTCAACGATAACTGATGTCTGAGGGGTAACAGCTTTTGAATGTTGAAGATCGAAGTCCAGATGTTCAGGTAAATGAACAACAGTTTCAAAGGGAGGTTCCTAAACAACTTCAGGTTCAGATGTAACTTCTATTTGAACTGGGATAGATTCTGGACCAACTCCTAGTTGAGTTGTTTCAAGTTCAGAAGCACTTTCTTGTTGAACAATTTCACGTTGAGTATCAACTTGTTGTTGGACAACCTCGGTTACTGTTTCACTAGGATCAGTGTTAATGTCCTCAGGTAATTGTGAAACTTCTTCTTTAGGAATGGATGTACTAGAAATAGTTAGAGTAACTAGAGTCTCTGTAGCCATCGAAACAAATGTTTTAGGTAATCCAGATGAAGAACTAGGAGTTATTGATGTACTAGACTCAGTTAAACGAGACTGGTTTGTCCGAATTGGTGTCGCTTCGGGAGGCAACGACGGTTGGCTTGCTGTTCTTCGCAAATGATGGGATTTGGGTTGATGTTCCTCCACGATTGCTGATTGATTCTATCAACTTAAAATCAACTAAGGAATGAGGATGTTATTCGTGGTCAATTAATTTTTACGACACTGGAACACAACTTCGCTTTTTCATTTTTAAAGAGTCGAGAAAAAGAAAAAGATGACTCTAGTCGCCTTTGATGTTTAATGAGCCTGAAAGGACAAGTGCTCAGATGATCCTTTTACTTTTAAAGAGTTGAAAAGGAATGAAAGTGACTGCTCTGGAGATTCTAGACAAGAGGGTTTATCAAACAAATCGCAAAACTGCAATATACACCTTGGTGATAAATGAAAGAGAAATGACCAAGGACTTTACGTATAGCAGTCAATCTTCCCGAATGTTGTGTTCGGTGTGTTGTGATCGGTAAGGTGGCAGACTCGGCTTCCTAGGGATAAAGGATTTCAACCTATTGGGGTCTCCCACCATATACTTGACGGTACAGGGAGCACAAGTCTGTACTAGCACTTATCGAATTAGAGAGGAGGAATCACCCAACCTCAGTGAAAACGACAGCCACTAGGTTTAAAGACGCCAAAACACGTCTCTAGCCTAGAACTCTAGATGTTTTTCGTTAAGTTCCAATGTGTTATTAGATTAATTGATGTAAATTTTAGGTTGATCTTGCTTAGGAATTGGACTTTCAAGTTCACAACGTGATGTATTATGAAATTCCTAGGAATGCAACTAGAATAAGAAGCACTCTTTCCATTTAATTTTAGCAATGAAAATTCTAGCTATGAGGGATAGAGCATACAAGTAATTTTTGAACAAGCAATAAAGAGCACCAACTAATGCAATTCCCTAAACCATTCCTTTTGAACACACAAACTCAAACTCTAGAATGCAAATTGCAAGTATTTCTTTTTAGTTTCTCTTAATGTGAAAGATGCAATGAGAAAGACTAATGCACAAATGATTCATAACTCTTTTCATAAAAAATGACGATTTGTGACAATTTCTTTTAAAAGGGAAAGGAAGATTGTACAACACTTTCAATTTTAAAGAAATGAATATTTTCGACACTTTAAATGAAAATACAAATCAAATGCACAAATAAATCAATCGATTATTTATGAAGGAAGACTTTACGACACTTCATTTTTCGAAGAAAATGACGATTTTACGACACTTTTCTATCGACAAAACAATCAATCAAAACTACCTTTCGACAGTGGATTGCAAATGATAAAACAAATACATAAAAAAATCCAACAATCTAGTCTAAATAGGGCCAAATTAAGGAGATGAAAAGCTATTTTCAAAGACAAAACATCATTGACATTCAACAACTCATTCAAACAAGAGAAAATTGGCAAAAACTTTCAGTTCCTAGATGGGAAACTGACCCTAAAGTGATTAGTGCAGGCAGCAGTTAGAGACAGTGCGATGAATCGCATTGAACCGATGTGGGAAGTGCACTGCAACGCACTATCTCCTTCATTAGACTGTGCTGATGACAGTAAGAAATTCTAAAAGCAATTTTGTCACAGTTTCGACTCAATTTTTAATGAAATAGGACTAAAATAAAAAACCGACCACAAGTACAGTATGCAGAAATGTCTTAAGAGGCTGGTAAGCTACTAGGATGGATAAAATTCCCTAGTATGGTCGCCAATTTGTTTCGGGAATATTTAGTGTTGTTGGACAAACACCTAACCCTCTAGATCTAGTAGCAGGTCTAGAAACAACAGACAAAGTAATCTCTACCTTTTCTATATTCAATAGATAAAACAAGCGAGAAGAGAAACCTACTTGTAGTTTTCGCTAGCTCCTTGTCTCCCTTGACCGATATTGCTGCTCCTTTCCGTACTTAAACTGCTTGGAAAGTACTTGCACAAACACAGAAACAAACACCCATCAAGGCAAATGATAATGATCTATTTCTTATAAATAACATGGAATCGAGAACATGATATACATATGAAAGCATTAACATATAACACAAGCATAAGAAAAAAGTCTTGAAAACTTTATTGATAAGAGGAAAGATTACAACCCATATGTGCTCGATCCAGTGACATCCTTCCAATTCAATCCCTCTTCACCTCATGAAAAGCAAGACACTCCAACACTATTACAATACTTGCACTCAATTCTAATCTCATATCACTAGCATCTCCTTACAACTCAATCCTTTTCAGCCCCTGATCTCTTAGATGAGTAATCTTTTTATAGGTGAGTGAAGGAGTTTATGCCATCAATGGTGATAATGAATGCATTTCTAAATTTAGAAATCAGTTCCATGGAAGAAGGGACAAGGGATTGATGTTTCCTAATTCCATTCCTCATCCAAATGCGAACTCAAAGGAGCAGGTGGCATTGAGAAACTTCTAGAGGCTTCCAATGGATAAGGAATCTTCAAACCCTCACGGAAGTTCGCTCAAATTCGCCCAGTGCAGGCCAAAGAGGGACCAAGTGCATTGCATAGCACCCTGTTAGTGTATGGTTTGCATTGCAGTGCACCCTAATGAAGGCCTACTTGCACTGATATTCTTAGAGGTAGTTTTTGGATGTTTTCAGTGATGGAACTTCTTGGGAAGTGAGGCATTTTGATGACTAACTTCTTTAGGGAATGTAACAACTGCACTAAGGGTTAATGGGCCCTAATAGTATCAATCTCTAAGTTGGGGTTGGTGTGCCCAAATGGATATGTAATAGGATCTCATGGATAAACTGATCCAAAAACAACCAAGGGAATCCAGAGGTTAAACCACCTCCACCCTCACCAAACCATGATCTCACCAAAACCGAAAACAAGATCGAAAAACCAAACTGAGCTTGCAATTCCTTCGGACTCCATCGTTATCCTTGAGGAATTTTTTGTCTCCTTGCCTCTCAGGCTTTACCACAATCCACACCGATCACTAGGCCTTAAATTGAGACACCACCCTTAGGCTTTATCGTGTATCCCACCATAACCGATCAAGGGATTCCTAGGCCTTCATGAATTTTACTGAGACCACCTTCACCCTGAATTCTGAAACCATCCGGCAATTCTAAAGATTAAAACTAAGAAAAATATCCCATCACACCATGGCTATCCGAAAAAAGGTAAGGCAAGGCTAAAAACCACTATCATAACCCGACAAAACCATGCCACCAACAACAAGAGAACCATATACCAACATGCAAAGCCATGCATGTCAAAACCAACTAGTAAATCACACATGTAATATGTTACTGCAAGTATTCCTACTAAAGTTGCTTGATCCTGCTCTTCCTTTCTTGATCTTTGCTTTCCTCTCCTTATTTTGTCCTTCCTTTGCTTGCTTTTCCCTTCTTTTCTCCAAAGCTAGAAAGCTCCAAGAAAACTTTAAGTGTCCAAGAGTGAGTGAGAGAGAGAGAGAATAATGAGAGAGCTCCAAAACTGAACTGACCAAAGGCCATTAACTGATCCTCAAAAGCCTTTTTATCATTGAGGCCTCTATTTTCTTCATTTTCCATCATTTTCCTTCAAATTCCTCCTCACATGGAACCTGTGACCATTCACCTTCCTTTTCACCTATTTTCCTTTATTTTCATAAATAAATGAGCCAAAATACCTTTTTCCCTTTTTAATGCCTTAGCCATTACCTTTGCCAATTTCCCTTAGCAATAAACACATCCATTGATTCCCACTAGGATATCTTTTCCCAACATTCAACTTAGAATAAGTGTCCCTTAAATGTGGTCCTATTTTGCATTTATTAACTTTTATTACATGGAATTTTAACTAGGGGTTATTACAAACCCCTTCCCCTTGGGGAACACTATCCTCAGTGCTAAAACACACCAAGAACTCAACAAAAATGCTGAAAACCAAACATACTGCCCATGGAGCTTTATAACTTAGCTCGTTGTTGTATTTAAAATAAATGACCTACTTAAAAAAAGTATTATGATAACATGACAAGATAACAACCATACCACTTATTGGAGCTTTATAACTCATCTCTTGGTGGTGTTTACATCCATATACATATGTACATATACCAAAAAATTAGCAAAACATATGCCAAACATATACCAAACATCATACCAAAACTGCTTTGCCTCCACCTGAAAACAAAGAAGATACATGGCCCAAATCTGATCTGCCATCTCCTATGTAGCTTATTCGAGCCCAAAGTGCTTCCACTACACTTTAACTTGCTCTATGGCTTTGTTACTGGGCATGATTTTCTTCCACCGCAATATGCACTGAGGCTCCAGCTGGAATTCTCCTTCTTGATGGACCTGCAATACCGACCAATCAATAACATGATCAATATCATTTATATACATTTTAAGCAATGAAACATGGAAAAAATAATGGACTTTCACTGTTGGAGGCAGTGCAATTCGATAGACTTCATTTTAATAAATCTCATAAGAAGTAAGAAAGCATTTGGAATAGATTTCACCAAAAACAATAAAAAACATTGACATATTGTCGCAGTATGATTCAATATCCACAAACACTAAAATTGTAGAAGCACTTGATATTGGATAGAAGGGTGCACAAGACATTTTATCAACTCTTGGAATGCAACCAAAAAATTACACTCATGTTCTTTGTGGGTTAATCCATGGACAAAGGATCAAAATTACCCAACATTCCAAATTGTGGATGAAGTAGTTGATGATTCTCCACCAAGTTGTTCCAAATCCATATTCCAATCTTCCTCTTCATTGATACACAATGAAAGTGAATTGCAAATAATGGAATGTGAGTGAAGACATGATTTCAATGAAATTTTAGATTCCATTGATGAAAATATAAGCAAAATTGTAAAACCAATGGTGGATTTTGATGGTAAGGATATGTTCAAAGCATGTTTGGTTAGTCAATTGAATGGAAATATGACATTATCCAAAGATAGGTCGACGAAAGTGAGAAATGGGGTCTACCTTAGGTGAGATGGGAAGGCTCCACAAAATGGTGTTTCAGTTGGCTTTGGAATTGGATTAGATTGTGGGGTGTTGTTTGAAAGCAACTCAATTGCCCCCACTGAATGTACTACAAGAAAAGGTTTTCCTCGAAGTACAAAACAAGGTGTTTCTTGTGGAACAGGGTACAATGGAAGGGTTCAAATAATAAGGAAGAATGGTGGTAATAGGGTATTTGATTACCATAATGAAATTAACCTTTGGATAGATTAGAAGGCATCCAGATTCAATTATCTTGGTATAGTAGAATAAAGGGGCAGTGCATGTATAAGTATGATTTGACAGATCATGATTTTGTACAACTTGAATTTGTTATAGCAATCACAAACTTATCATACAATTCTAGGAATGATATATACAAATTAGAAGAAAGTGATTACAATTTTTTTCTTTAGATTTTGTAAAAAAATTGAACAAGGTTAATTTTCAAAACATTATACTTTCACTTCCCTTATGTATTTCCATGTTGGATCATTTATAAATAATTATTGATTGTATTTTTGTTTATTTGTTTGTATGAATCTGATGTTAACTTTGTACTTTTTGGCTTTAGATCTAGTGAATATTTCAAATGGTGAATGTTTGAGATAACACAACCTTTTTTTGTTACCTACTTTTGGGTGTAAGTTTATTTCACTAGCCATTCATCTTTTTGTAGTTGTGTTTCATTCAAACATTAATTTGGTATTTAATCCATAAAAAAAAATATAATTACATACCTATATAACTATATGTACCCTTTACCTCAACACATATATACAATTTGGAGATAAGGGTATCCCTTACCTCAACACTTGTGTTGGATGCCTTCTATTGTGGTTCCTCTAAAGTTGGTCCATTTAATCATGAAAAGAAAGAAGAGTTGGTTCTTTTTTCATGAATATGTTTCCTTTGGTTCCTGCCTTTCAATATTGTGTCTGTAACACAAATATTTTGTTGATTGCAAGTTTTATTGTCAATCTACTCCTTGTTGATTGATCCAAACCCTGATGATCTGCTTGTGCCCGAGATTGCTCACATGTACAAGAACGACAAGCCCAACTGCAAGAAACTAGACCCAAAAGTATGCAATGGGTTAGACATGTTAGAAGAAACTGGAAGAAACTTGTTACCTATAAAACTTCAACCCCGCCTGAATTTGCTTTAAGGACATGGTTATAAAACTAGCCTCTTGTATGAAATGTTATTACAAGCTTTGTTTCCCCAAATTTGCTCAGAATGGTTACTTGGGATGAGTATTAGGCGTTATGTTATTTTTTGGAAGTGGATCTGCATCTTTTAGGATGACGATCAACAATTGGTGCTCTTACTTGTTCCATTGTGTAAAGAGATGGGCATTATTCGCATTTCTGACTTTACCAGCTTTGAGTTTTGCATGTAAGGATTTTATGCAATTATATTTTGTGACCTTAATCTATCAGATATTTAGACTTGGATGTTGTTTTGAGTAATTTGGAACTTTATCTATGTTAATATATCTTGCTTGGATGAGTATTCACTTTTTTTGTATTACTTGGTGAAAGTCTAAAAGGGTTTTCTGTTGATGGTACCAATTTTTGCAATATTTTGAGAGTCAATTGATGGTTTCTCTCTCAACAAATGATATTGTGATTATAGCCAATCTAATGGTGATGATTTATGGATTTTTCTATGCGTTGTACTACCATTTCTTCTTAATCATTTTCCAATGGAGTGTCCATAGCAATAACCATCTTTATGTGGTGCCCATGGGAAAAATATGTAAATGATATTTTTTGTGTTCTATTTGAATGAAGTTATGAATCTTAATTGAAATTTACTATGACAAAGATGGCCCAACGATATGAACTGTTTATTAGCCAAAAAAAATAAAAAATAAAAATAAAAATTAAAAATAAAAAATAAAAAATAAAATAATGAAAAAATAAAATAAAATAAAAATAAATAAATAAAATAAATAAATAAAATAAAATAAAATAAAATAAATAAATAATAAATAATAATAATAATAATAATAATAATAATAATAAATAAATAAATCATAAATGCCAACCTATTATTTATACCAAGAAAAAGACACGAAAAAGATAGGGATAAATGTCTTAAATCTGGTTGTTTTGAGGATGCTTATTGCAAGTTTGTTCCATTATATTTTAGTGATTTTGAATTGTGATATGAATAATGTTATATATCTTAAAATATGTAAGTTGGTACAACGAACATCCATACTTTACTATATTCTATTTGGTATTTAGAGAGATTTGCTTGTGGCTTTGGGTCCTTGTATACAATTTTTTTATCATGTCGGGTGGCATCTCTTCAGAAGTGTCTCATTGCCTTTGGATGTTGGATTATTGTATTATTTGCTGATATTTTTCTTAAAAGTGTGTAGAATGCTCATAAGACAGATACTAATCTAAGTCAAAGAGGTGTTTGGTTTTTGTACACCACACTCTATTCTTAATGACAATCCATACATTAAAACAAGAATAGGGGAACAAGGAGAACTTTGAAAAGGTATTCTATTACACAAGCAAGGGACAAATGTGGCTTGACATTGGGGTATTTACACCTAACATGGAAAACTTTGAAAAGGTGCCCTATTTCACAGGCGAGCAACATGGTTTGACTGAATCGAGACTTCACATGGTCAATCAATTGGGAATTCCTCCTGGTGAAGATGAGATCATCACACTAGCAAGGCATAACATAGTCAAAGGAGGTTTAAGGATCATCACATTGAAAGTTTGAGTTACAAAGAAAGATATGATTGTTGAAGTTTGATTTAAAGATTTGGATCAATTTTAACAAACTCCTTTCTAGATTTCACATAAAATTAATTAAAAATTTTCAAAAAAACAAAAACGCAAAACAATAAATTAGTAAATGTCTCATAACCTAAACCATGCCTTAAAATTAAATTATTATTATTATTCTTATTTATTTGTTTTAAATATTAATTTTACTATTTGTCTCATGAATACTCATTCATCCTTGTCATAAAAGAAGCCTTGAACTTAACTTGACAAAGAACACAAAATTTTAATTAATTCCACAAAAGTTTCCATGTTTATGAGATGGATATTTCATAGTCACATCATCTGCAAATTGACATTAGAGCAAACTTTCACATTGAAAAAAGGAGGGTAATAATTCAAGATTGAATGTAACTACCAATAGGGTATTCTCTATGTGAATGCCATTTGTCATTAGAATTTCCTAGAGTTTTCATTTTTATATGTTATTGGAGAGATTTTGCATTAGTTTGTAAGTGAACTAAGAAAATCACAACATAAAATACAATACTTAATCAAACACACATGCTTATGAATACTACACAATTATTTAACTTTACAACTTGGACCCCATTAAAAAAAAAATTGGTAAATAAAAGAAAAGATTTATCTTATTGATAATTTACAAAGGATAACATCACATCATTGTAGACACTTGACAATATTTTATCTAGTTTAGTGTTCCTATAGCATAGTTTGTATATACAACATTCGCCAAAAATATAGCAAATTTCTCATCTATTTCTTGTAATTTGTAACTACTACAAAAGCAAAGGTTGTTACTTATAAATAAGGGTGGTTGTTCATGTCCATCATAATTCACCATGAATGCATGACCATAACAAGATTCTTAGATATGCATTGCAATAACACACAAGGAGGTTGCTCTTTTTATTCCTCTCCAAAGACCCAAATAGGTTGTAATAAGTTCCCTTGCTTGAGAGATAGTGAGTGAATGATTAATTGAGTGATGAGGGTATAACCCATCACTTTATATGGACCTGATATTTGAGGCCTCGACATTGGTTGTCGATAGTGGTCTTGCATCTAGAGGATCTAGACTTGTGCTCGAACACCTTATTTTATGAAAACATATTGATAAATATTCATCAATTGATTTTTCATCATCATATATGTTGTAACACTAGAGACAACCTCTAGTTGAGAAGAGGTCAGTGCCTAGGACATCTGTACAAAAAGATAAAAACTTTGCTTATTGTCCCATACATCATTGCTCAGAGACATTTTATTAGAGGGTAATGCAAGGGGAGTCTCTTGGGGAAGAGACACCTTTCTCTATGGCCATACTGCCTAAGAAAATGATTTTAGAGCGATAATAAGATAACAAAATGAAAAAGTGGAAGATATAAAATAGAAGGTTGTAGTAACAGAATCTCTTGTAATAAACCTTACCATAAACATGAAATACTGAGAAGGTGACAATATGAAACAATGGAGTGCAGTTTAAGGTTATTTTAATTAGAAATCTACAGGTATTGTGAGCCTTTGCATATTTCGGATCGTCTTTGGTTCCCAGGTTGAATTATTCAAATGATAACTTTCAACTCTGAATCTTAGTATTAACTGGTCCTCTAAAACGATTTTGCAAGTCATAGAGTTTTTCTAGAGATGTCATACCTCTAGGCATATTATTCCCTCTCATTAGTTCAGTTTCTCGCTACAAAGCCTTATCATGCTCATATTCTTCAATGATTGCATCCTTAAATACATCTGCATTTGCCATAAAATGCAGTATCTAGTGATCATCATTAAAAACATGAAATTTAGTTATGTTATCGGGCACAAATGTTTTATAAGTAATCTCTAAAGAAAAATAATCTCTTAAAGGTGACATCCTAGCATCCACATTAGCTAATGTATCTGCAACGAAATTTCTAACTCTAGGAACATAAATAATATTAAATTCTTTAAAATGGGAAATAAGTCGCCATATATCTTGCTGGTAGTTTGTCAAATTTTGTGATACATAGTGGATAGTGTTCTGTACCTGATGGATGACAACCTCTTAGTCACCTATTAACTTGATCAACTCCACCTTGAGGTCAATGACTTTCTTTATACGCAAAACGAGTGCTTCATATTCAGCAATGTTTTCTGTGCACTCAAACTCCAAGCGACATGATAAAATGTACATCTTGTTAAGTGAGTCTATAAGAACACAACTAGCTCTAGATCCATCATGAGTTTTAGAACCATCAAAATACAAATTCCAAAAATCAGTAGCTACTAAGCTAGTTCCTACATTACTACTACTATTTACATCTATATTACAAAATTAATTTGCACTAGTTGGAATGCAAGGAAGGAGCTCTAATTTTGTATATGATGGGATGGGTGATGGATATGCTTGTTAACACCCATGATAAATCTCTAAAAAAAAAATTCCAAAAATAATGTCTACAAAGCCAACTAGCTCATTATGTCTTTCGAGTGGTGTCATAGTATACTTCATGTAGGGTTCACATTCCACTCAAATATGGTTGTTTCTACACTTGAAAGTTAATAAACAACAATTTTATCCCAACATGAAAATAACTAAATATCTTATTATACCACTCCCATAGTAATCATTCTTGTTGTCATCATCTCCTTCCTTCTTCTTTTTTTTTTAATTCAAGGAATATTTTCTTACATTTTCCCCATGATGGCTTGCAACCAATGATTTGTTCTTTAGGAACCATCATAATTTCATGATATCAAATATGCCACAACAACTTACCACTTCCACGACAAATATATTTGTCCTTGTTCTAGTGAACCCAGTCATGTCCACGTCAATTATCAGCGAATTGTTTCATGTAAAAGTCTTGATCAAGGCTTTATAATTGAGTTGGTTTTCTTTATTTTATTCTTTTCCTTTTGATATTTCCCCAATAGGCCATTGAGACTAAAATCACAAGGTAGTATTGGAAGAAACCACTATGAAAATTCGAGGGAGTGGTTACATCTATATGTCCTTAGTTTGGTGTGTGGTTGAGATATTCTCTCAACCAACTGATTGTGTGTCCAAGATAGTTTTCCTATCTTGAAACAACACTTATTGTATATATGTAATATCATAATTGTTCAATTAATATAGTTTGCAGTATGGAATTTTATCTTGATATTGGAACCGTGAGGGCCTGGTCCTTGGGCCCCTCCTGGGTTGAGGAAAATAAAGAGTTTGGTGAATGTTGTTTGTTCATTCATTTTTTGGTTTGTCTACAAGACTTGTTTGTTGTAGACTTGAAATTGGCGTGGAAAAGGACAATATATTGATCACTTGAGCTGACCGCTGGCAAGGAAAAGACAGCCGAGTGCTGGCAAGTAAAGGGTGGTCGAACCTGAAATTGCATTGGGTGTTGTATACGTGTGCTTATGCGTTGAAGGACAGGCCTAGTCTTGCAAATTGACTGTTATGCCTATACAATATTGAATGCAGCCCAGTATTCCACAATCCAATGTCTGAAGCCCTTGAGAGAAACCATCTGCAAGCTGGTTCTGAAGGAGATGGGTCTGCGTTGGGAGACCATAGAAGTGGAGCCGACTGTTGTTTGTCTCTATGTCATAGGTTGTTCTAACCCTCTCAGCAAGAAATGTTATGAGAAATGTAACCAGCTCTGCATGGAAGCAATGTGACCAGCGGTGCAAGGATAGCATGATGAAGTTGCATGTTGGGAAGCAACATGATGCAGCGGAAGAGGAGGAGGTGTAGTGTGGGTCAGTGCCATGAAATCCAGTGTGAGGATATCCACTCGATAGCCAACATAAGGAGGTAAGGGCGCAGTGTGAAGTCATATCCATGCCTAGCGAGGTGCGATCGGAGATCTTGGAGCATTGGTTGTACGTTGAGTAGAGGCAACGATGAATTGGTTCTGTTCACGGTTGTGAACATTGATGAATTGGTTTTGTTCTCGCAGAAGAGCCATAAGGAACATTGAAATGGTCAATTGGCGAAACATTCTGGAACGCCGAGAAAAGGCAACATTTTTCATGGAGCGATAAGGAGTAGAGTTAGGGTGTGATAACATTGCAGTAAGCCGTGATTTGTAACCTACCCACCCGAACAGATTCATAGCTCTTTATTCTGAGATGTCATTGAAGTCGTCGTTGCAGAGGATGAAACAACATAGTTCTTTTGTTGCTTTGCAGGTGGTTCGGGATGTTGAGATCCTTTTCCAGGAGATGGAGATTTGTTTGCTTGTATGCAAAGTTTCGACAAGATTAGGGGCTCCCTGCAACGTGACGTGAGTGGATCGATTGGTGGAGCTGCATGGTCTGCCTATGGTGGTGAACTGTGGCTTCCATCATTGAGTCGAATATGCTCTCTGGAAGCTCGTGCTCCTATAGAGGTTGTGCATTTGAAGCGCATGAGTTGGAGGCACAAGCAAGGTGGTGAGCATGGATGCTGAGACTTAGCTCGGGCTTTCTTGGAGGTCGAAATCTGTGTTGTTGAGCTAGGATATCGAGTGTGTGGTTTTGTGTTATAGTTCTGCTTCTTGAAATTTAACTAGAAGAGGGAGTGCAAGCACCACCACTAAAGCTAACTACTCTCGCAAGACCTGCAGAACCTATTCAAGTGTGATAAGTGCAGGTTAATATCAATCTTGATATGCAGTATGAGTATAGTAGTGAATACACTAGTGAGGAAGATGCTCAACCTGCACAGAATCTAATTGGGCAGCTGGAAATTATTGGTCGAATCATAAAGTTGTCAGCAGTGTCTGATTAAGTTGAATGCAGGATTTTTAGGGTCAATGCTACTAATTTTCATAATAAGTATGGCGTGTCATGGTGCTTCTGGTTATTATTGAAGTGACATTAGTCTAACCAATTATTGTCACAATTTTGAGTGTGTGTTGGAACTAGTCTTTCCAACAATACACAAATTTACAGGATATGATGAAGACATGACACTTAAGATGGCATTAGAGGATGCAGAGATTAAAGGATGATGGACATCGAAGTGAAAGTTTGTTAGTGTTTGTAGAACAGAGTCTGTGAATTTCTATGTAAAGGAATCTGTTCCTTTTTTATAGGAGTGATTATATCTACATGTCCATAATTTGGAGTGTGGTTGAGATTCTCTCAACCAAGTGTGTGTAGATAGTTTCCCTATCTTGAGGCAACACTTCTTGTATATATTTAATATCATAATTGATCAATAAATATAATTTACAATATCAAATTTTATTTGTTTTAAGAACACATTACTTAAGTTAAATATATTGGTGTTGCATATTATTATTTTTAGTATGGGAAGTAACTAGCATAGAATATGGGTTAGATATAACGAAGATTGGTCTACTGATTGGTAGACCAAAAAAGACAATAAATTTATTTAATATTATAATATTAAATTCTACATACTTCAGTAAACTAAGGATAAGACTTGGACCATGACACTGAAATTGTTAAAAGAAAGTTGAACTGATATAGATATTGAATGGATGCCATGGGTTTTGAATCTCTAACTACTATGACTTTCTAGTCCTCTAACTACTATGACTTGCTAGTCCTCTAACTACTATGACTTGCTAGTCCTTTAATTCCTAAAGTGTTGGAATTGTATTATGAAAAGCGTTGAAGTTGTACTATGATTGCAGTTATGAAAAGCGTTGAAGTTTTATTATCATTGCAGTTATATTGTCCTGCGATTTTCTGGCTACTGCTACATCTAAAAGTTTTTCGGCGGCAGCAACCAGAGCACCTCCTTTTGATCTTCCACCACCGTGCTCCAATATGTCCACGTAGAAAGGCCTCGCAATAACCACTGCCTCTTGATTAGTAACCACATCCCATAGCCCATCTGTCGCCAAAATAAAGAACTTGACACTCGACGTAATTTCAAGAATGGTGGTGTCTGGTTCCGATGTCACATATTCTTTATAGTCTGAATCACCTATCCCCCTCGATACAGCTAGGCTCTCAATTCGTGGAACTCCACCACAATGCAACACAAGTACCCCCATCTTCTCTATGCGTTCTTGCTCGTCCTCCTTTGCAACCTTATGATCACATGTAAGTGCTTCTGCTTCCCTGCTATCGACTCCATCATTACTTATTCTTCTTCTGCTAATAACTGCTCTGCAATCTCCAGCGTTGGAAACCACTAACTTACCACCTACAATAAGAGAAGTTACACAAGTAGTACCGCCGGAAACACCCTGTTTCAAAAACTCATCATCTGTTCTCAAGTACTCGGCTCTCACTGTCTCCTCAAGATTCTTCTGGTTAAGAAGACATTCTATTATATTTTTAAACTATTCTTAATTGAACTTAGCTTTAGTTTCCACCGAGTCTAACAATTTTTAGCCCTTCCCACTATGTGTTATTTTTCTTTCAGGTTGATTTCTGAAGGAATATTGTTGTATATTTTTTTGGGCGGGGCGGGGCGGGGCGGGGCGGGGGAGGGGGGTGGGAATATCATGTTATGTATCATTCATTCATGTGGGTTTAGTCTCTTCATTGTTATTGACTTCTGACTGCAACTAACCATGATGTACAACTAAGTGTAGTTATCTGACCCAAAATATTGACAGGGTTACTTTGAAGTTTTTAAGTTGTTTGTTTAGAGTGATGTTTTACTTCAAACCGAGTGATATTATTTGATTTCATCTGATGGACTTTTTTGTTTAGGGTTCAAGTTTGAAATTTTTTTGATCTAGTTTATTAATATTATATATATTTTTTAAATTATAATGAATGGTTGAAGAATTAAATTTGAATGTAGTTACTGTAACATTAAAAGTATATATAAGTCAAATATTACTAAGAATTTATGACCTAATTATTGGTATTAGAAAAAAAATTAATCAAATATACGAGGAATTTATGACTTGACAAAAATTGAGTTTCTTTTAAGTGGGAAGCTTATTCCTTAAACTTTGTCACAAAAAAACTAAAATATTTCCCAAAAATTTAACACTAGAGGGAAAGAAATATCTTATTATACTAACCACTTAATAATTAAAAAAAAAAAAAATATTAATTTTAACTCTCAAAGTCAAAATAAAAAACACATTCCTAATGATAGTTCTAAAAAGAGTTCTAAACAAAATTCTACCTTTTAGAGGTTACAAACTTTTCCAAAATTGAAGGTTTTGAAACTAGTGCCATTGTCTTTGTTTCCAATTCGTTTGAGCACCAAGAGAGGTTTTCTTTCCACATCTAATTATTTTTAATTTCCTGTTGTATTGTTATGGTAGGCTTAGTTTCATCGAGGGATCTTAATATGAATACTTTAAGGCAGTTTGTACATAAGGCAGTTGGTACATAGTGATTTAAGTTGATTCTGACATTTTGTCCTTTATAGGGCATTTATACTTTGGTAATGGAGAATATATTTGGATGTTGGTAATTAGTAATTTTAAGGAATAAGTAAAAATTGTTAAGCTAATTTTATGGAACAAGTCAAAGTTGTTATATTAGCTTAGATTGAATATACAAATGTTTAGATTTTTCTTTATAGGAGTAGTAGTAATTTTTTTTTATTTTTTTTTTGGTAAATCTAGGTTTAAATTCAAATTTTTTTTTGAGGTGAAAAGTTTTTTTTGGTTGGAGGAGATTTATTGTGGATCTGTAGATTATTTTGTTAGTAACAACTTGTCTATAAAGTTTAGTAAAAACTTCTAACTATGTTTAAGTTATTTTAGGTGGTCATATGAAATATTTATTTTCAAATCTTAAAAAAAAAAATTGGTTGGATTTTAAATTTTTTTATTTGTTATCTAATCAATTTTAGGTTACTTACTTTATTAATTCATAATAGTTTCTTTTCTATAATTATTTATGAATGAAATGACATTACTTTTAGACTATTTAGTTCATTTTTTTTTAAATATTATTGTACAAATAAATTTCTTTGTAGAATAAAAAAAATTATCAACTCTTTTTTAGAGTTACTTCTAAAAAATAGTTCTTTTTTTTATTCACTACTTTATAAAAAAATATTAGAAAGAAATAAAAGAAATAAACATAGAACCAAAATCTTTCATGGTTGGAACATCATGAGGATTATTCCATTCAATAAGGAAAACTCTAATTGGACCTCTTACTTTCCTTTAATAATTCCTATTGAAATTTGGGAATCAAACCTTCTCCACAAACCTATGAGAGTTGGAATCCCATTAAAAAACATATTCTATTAGATTTGTCATATTCCTAACTCTTTCCTAGTTGTAATGTTATTTTTGGCACTTCTATATTCTAACCTAGATTTGGTTTCTCGATGCTCATTCGGTTTTGATTTGCATACCCTCTCTTACCCCATCCACAATTTAATCCTCCCATGACTTGTCATTTCTCTGTGTATCAGTGCCTTTGGCAATTTGAAAACTATTCTCCCATTCACATGATCTGTCACACCACATATATTATCTTCTCTCCTTGGACATAATTGCTCGATACCACAAACAAGAGATGCCACCAGATCATTGCTTGATCATAGTCCAAAAGGTAAACAACAGGGTTGACTTGAAATGGTTCACAATGAGTCACTTTAACAATGTAGTGGTTGTTGACTAATTTTTCAATTACTTCATAATTGCTCAGTAGATAAATGAGAAATTGTATATTTAATTGTCAATCTGGTGTTCATATAGAATTTGTGAACTCTCATTGCACTATATATGCTAATACAATGTGTTAAATGTTAAAAAGGTTGTAGTATTGAATAAATATTAGACAATTGAATGTTAATGTCCTTTTACAAGTCACCAAGTAAAGAAAACCACACTTGTAGACACCTGTAGGAATTAAAATGCCACACTTTCACAAAATATTAACTTCAACACTGTTGTAGAAAGTTAAATGACACTTGAGAAAAATAAATTGGTGACTTGATCAAGCTATTTTCCTAATACTAAACTTTGTGACAAGAATGCACATGAATTGATAAATACATAGATACTAGAAAATCATAATACTTAAAACCTAAATGAGTTGAGTCAAAATTGATAGTGATCACTCCTTATTTATGTAGTTTAACAAATTACAGCAACATTAATAATTTACCAAAAATAATAATTAATGAAATCAACCATTTTTCTTATTACATGTTTACTTGAATCTACTTATGCTTAATTCATATATTAATTCTTTTTATAATCAATAATAACAATAATTTAAAATAAAATTATAATTATTTTTGTTAACCATATAAAATATATTATAAATTAAAAATTTTAATTCTAAATATATCTATATACCTACATTATTATTATAACTATCACTCTAAAAATTAAAATACTTATTAAAACTTAATAATAATTTAATTTATATTTTTTATTAAAAATCTTAATGTTGGTCATAGATTTATAACTAATTATATAGATGCATTATTATTATAACTTTCACTATAACATTAAAATATTTATAAAAGCTTAATGATAATCTAATGTATATTTTTTATGGTTTAAATTTATATGATAATTTTATGATAAAAATAATGCGGTTGATGTAAGATTCACGAAAAAATGAAAATAAAAACCTAGCTTGTTTATTTATGATTAAATTGTATTTATAATTTAATAGTTGAAAAAATAAAAATAATTCAAATTTGATATAACATATATTAAATAAAATTAAATATGTCATTTTTAATAAATTTTCTAATAGATTAGTTTGGGTCCAAATGCTTTGAATCTATCTAATGTGGAAAAAATCAATACAACAGATGAGAGTTTTATCATTTATTCAGCAACAATATCTTAGTACAAAGAACTGGATGCCCAAACTCGCAATCTTCTCCTAAGAAAATACTAGCAAAATATCTAAGAGAATTTTCTCTCTCTACAAGCAATCCAACTTCAAACTTTCTCAGAAAATGGCTCCTAAAATATCCTCTGCGAAGGCCTGTACATAGTCCCTCACACACATTCCCCATTTTTTTTTTTTTTCTATACCTCTGGAAGTAATTTTCCAGCCCTCTAGAAAATTAACCCAACCTCTAGCACCTGAATCAACCTCTTCTTTTGTTGAATCGAACTCCCTCTTTGAGGCTTTATGCAAACCCTATGCAACCTCCTGTAATATAAATCACCCTCTCTCAACTTACTCTTTCGACATTGGAAATCTCCACTGAACCACCTTGTCGCTCCTCCTCAAACTCTGCTACTAATGTGTGAAAACTATGACAACCTGTCACTATCCACCAAGCCATTGTGCATACTTTGATTCATCTTCTAACCATGTAGCTGAACCATTCTACATTTGCATTGTTTCTGACACTACATTATGCCTCCTACACTGCTACAAACTCTACTATGTGTTGCAACTGATCTCTTGTTGTTGTTGCTGCAACTAAGAACAAAACTATGAATCAACTATGTCCCTATATTGGCTCTACAACAATCTCCTGAGTCTCTGATTGTAACTAGCGTCTACACTATCTACTGAGTATCTGTCTATGTCCTGACTAGTTGTGTGCCCCTTGATAACTGACTGCAACTAGTTCTACGATTATCCCTCAAGATCTGACTGCACCATGCTGACACTGATCCAACTTCTACTTAAAAGTGCGGGCCTCTTGAGCTGAGGTAATGATCTATGAGGAAACATCTATCTTGTGTTATCCTCCTAGGATGTTGCCCAAATATCTACAACTATGGGAACTAGACTTCAAGATCTCCCCACCTCTCTCTTAGAGGTATAGTTGCATACAAATTGAATTCATCGTCCAACCTGTTAGACAAACTATCATTTTTTTCCAAAGCTATTGTCTGCTCTTGCTTTTCCTTCTTCTTCTTAGGACACTAAGTAATGTAGTGACCAAACTCACCACATCTGAAGCACTTGATCTTCGACAAATATTTTTTTTTATGTGGACAAATCCATATTGCGTATAAGAGCGATCTCCCTAGACTTTAGAGAACCCAAGTGACAAACACACAGTAACTTATACCTTTCTTTAAATTCTGATCGTTTCAAAGTAAATAGAATGAAGGAATCTTACCGGTTTAGTGGAATGATTGATGAAGTCCCTCAAATATTTCGATCACTCACTCTTTGATGCGCTAAATTCCCTCTCGTCGTTCCCAAAAGCTTCTGCGCAATGTCCTGAAAGAGATCTGCAAAGACAGAGATAAATAAGAGACCAAAGCATACAACATATAATCAAGGAGATAAATGAATTAATTAACCAATTATACATGTGAACTAATCAATTATGCATTCAAAACTCATGTAGGTGATCAAGGAATCCTAAAAATTAAATCAATGGAGATGTAACTGAGAAAGAGCAATTGCTTATATTCATAAAATTGGAGAAAACACTTAAAACCATGTAGCCTTGATGTAGCAAGCCCTTTATGCAATCTCCAACTCTCTCCCTTGCAAGAAAATCCTTCCAAGCTAATATTAACAGCGTAAACCTACTTCCAAGAATCCTCAGACCTATAGTAGCTTTACAGGCCAAGGATGAGAAGGGATGAGATCCACTATTATTGGAATAGAGGTTCGACAAAAGAAGGGGAGTTACTACATGATGGGAGGGATCAACATTGAATAAGCACTCATACGAATATTGTTGGTTGGGGTAGATGCTACCAACAATGCTTCTAGAATTTACTTTTTTATTTTTACGTACTTCAAGTCATGTTTGAAGGTCATAGTGGAAGACATTGTGTAATTGTTCATATATAATAATGGTATTCTCTGCATATGCATTTGAATCAACTAGGAAACTGCAAATATAGCTAAAATCATGGTTTTGTACTATAGGATCCCAAAATTCCACTTTCTCTAGAATGATTTAAATTCTAACTTTGTAGGGGAATGTTTGTGGGAAACCATTTTGGATAACTAAGATCCAAACTGATGGTCATTTGCCTAATGCAACAAAATGGCATGTAACAAATTGCCCCCTAAGGCGCAAAGTCAGAAGAAATATTTTGATGGCTAAAGTGATTTATCATGCGAAGGTTTGAGTTAGATACTGCATTTCGAGACCTGAAACAATCAAACAAATGTTACACTGCAATATCTAATATCATTTGTGATGTAGACATTCCCATACTCATAACATAAATGTCTCAATAGAACAATATGGAAATATATCTAAAGATCCATGTCAATAGACGACACAATGTGCACACAACCATTAATGGACTTATGTTTACAATCGCGAATATTTAATAAGTCCCTACAGCCTAGATGGATGAAACTAGATATAGGGTCTTGCTCTTCATCTTTCAATCAAGAGTACAAATCTAGCCATGCGAGTGAATGTCTCAAAGTCGAACATGGTAGAAACCAATTGATTATCGATCAATGATGTGAACCATTAACAAGTGCAAGATAAACCACCAATAATGAAAATGTCTCTCAAGGTACTTCCAATACAATTTAAGAAGTGTGAATAGATGATTTAATGTCGAACACTCATAGAATAATTCGATCGAAGGCCAATGATGAGAACCTCTTTTCGAAGGCGATAAACCCGCCATTAAGGCATGCAAGCGTCAAGGTACTAGAATTTTCTGGAACAACTTCGTAGATAATGAGATGAATTCGATAGGAAGTGATTCGTCGCAGGAGAGCCTACAACACGAAACTCATGTCAAGTTTTGAAGAATGGTAGTTTAGAGTAATCCAAGACTCAGTCAGGTGTGATCTATGCAACTGAAGGCTAAAATTGACAAAGTAATTTTGGCTGAGGTTAAACTTCTCTTGAACATATTAGAGACACGGCTTGATGACTTGGTAGCATTTGACTCAAAAAATAAAACCCAAATCAACTGAAGACTTTCAAATAAGGTATGGTCAACTGAGTAACAAATGGATTTCCTAACATGGACACAGAAGTGACAAAATGTCATGTTCAAGCATGACATACTTCCTTTTACAGATGCCAAAACAAATATTCTTTCTCACTTTTCGCCCATTAATACTAGCGAGTACCTCTTTATTTTTTACAATCTTGAGGAGGATAAAATATGCTTGTCTTGTAAGCTCATCCTTTAGACGAAACCTCCAAAGTATTTTAAACGAACCCTAAGAAGGAGTGGTTCAGAATCGTCATGCTTAATTAGTCTTATACTGTTTAATTTTAACGGGTACAGTAAAGGAGTAACTCAATGTCATTTTCATGTTTAAAGAGTTTGAAAAGACACGAAAATAAAACCCATTGAGTTCTTTTACCATAAAATTATAACAAGCCCAGAGAAAGTAAAGCTCAAATGTTTCAGTTTTAGGGAGTCAAGTGAAAAGTGTAAGTAAACTATACAGTGTTATTTTTTGTAATTTTAGTTTCTCAAGCCTGAAAAAGGATAAAATAATGCAAGAGAGAACTCTATTGACCATGATTAGTCAACGTATACCTTTTTCATAAATAGCATGGTTTAATCCGTAAAAGAGGTAAACTTATACTGAATGGACGATTGTTCATTTACTTTTATGAGTTTGAACAATCAAGTACTCGACGATCTTTTTGTTTTTAAGGAGTCTGAAAAGGGTGTAAAGAGAACTCCATGGTTTCACTTTTTTTCGCAAGTTTTAATGAGTTTGAAAAAGTGATAAAATGTACTCAATACCAAAATGATCTATTTTGGTAATTATCTTGTAACCTGCATGCACAATTAGACTCAAAATAATTCTATGCTTGAAAATAAAATAAAAACATTTCATAAATTTGGATTTTAAAAGTCAATAGGTAAAAAATATTATTTAATTAGCCCTAAAAACTTATAAAAAAGTCCAAATAGTAAAAAATTTCACCATTTGCATTCATTTGAGAGAGATAGAAGCCATTTTTACTAGAATCTTCCAAAGTTGATTCCAGGCAAACCGTTGGACGAAATCGCAAGTCGCTTTCTCCAAGTAAATGGTCTATCCAAGCTCTTTATTTTCATGTCAATTTTTTAGCTTTTCATTGCGGATTTTGGTTTTTTGGGGAGGGTTTTAAAAATATTTTTCACCCTCGATGTGCGCAGGTGCCCTTAATTGGGCCTATGCACACCGATAGTAATTTTAATGCCATGTTCACAGTTTCAAGGAAATAAACTATGCACATGCGCACTGTCTATCAAATTTGGTTCCGCACAACACCAAGGGAAAGAAAAAATAAATGAAAACGCCCCAAATATTTTTCTAAATCTCTCCATATTTGATTCTAATGATCTTTAATGTTTAATTGCAGGATTTTGAACCATAAACATGGAATGGAGAGAGCGTGAGCACGAAGAACAAGATATACTTGCTCTCAATGACCCAACAACCATACAAACCCTGACAAATTGTGGGTTATACAAGTTTTTCACCATTCCAGGCATGAGGGCCCAATTAGACTTACTTGAATGGATAATAGGCAAGTGGAATGTCCAGGAAGACTATTTCATAGTCAGAGACCATAGACTTGTCATCGATGTCGATGACATTTACTTCTTGAGTGGACTTCGACATCGTGGTGAGGAAATCAACTTGTATGGACATGAGCACGGTGGAAAGACCAATGCTCCCTATTTGAGACAAGATTGTACCAATGTGGTTACTGAAGCCATTGGGTTTACTATTGCACGGTTATGTGGTAGTGTAACTTTACATTTGCTCACTAAAGCTCATATTCACACTGCTTTGGATTGTTTGCATGGTACCATATTTAACTGGAGTGAGGTTTTAGTTTCCAACTTGAAAGGGAAACTAACTAGGGTCAAAACATGAAAAATAAAAAACTTTGGGTATGGTGCCTTCATTATTTCGTTTTCTTTGGAGCGGATTCCTCTTCTGGCTCCACAGGTATCTATAGAGAGAGGAGGGCCTCATGACCCTCGCATGCTAAAATGGGGTACACTTATGGCACACCATGGAGGTGGTGAAGGACCAACAGTCATATTTACTCCTGACTTCTTTGAGTGGCTGGAAAGCCATATCATCATGATCATGGACTTTCCATATGCAAGGATGGAATACACATGAGATCTGTACATGCCACTGCGCCCTGGGATGCAGTGAGGTGCTATAGGTGAAACTTTACATTTTGGTTGATTTTAATATTTTCATTTTTTGTTATTTTTGGCACCCAACTAAGTATCCGATATGACAATGGAGATGTGGTCCCAGTGAGACCAATTAGATTACGTAGATGATCCAAATTGGATCCTAAAACACTCTCTCAGTTTTCATAACTCTGCTTCCAAAGACTTACAAAGGTCAAGCTTCTCAGGAATACCCTTGGAATAGTTGTAATTTGTGCGCAGCACGGAGCAACAAGGACCCTCGGTCAAGCGTGCAAACCATTGGCCCATGGTAACACGCACTGCCACGAAACAACAAAACGGGAGGTCTTTTGGAGAAATGGGGGAGGTTTCTGATATGCGATTAGCGACAAGTCACTAATTGCATATTGCGGGCAAACCCCTCAGAGAAGGAAAATCCCCGAGCAATCGGTACCGGAATGTCAAAAACTGTACGAAATTCACTGATTCCATCAAAGGCGGGTCCCACACGAAAACTGGCAAGATATCGGAAGGGCTTCGAGCGGTAAGCGGTTTCAACCGAGTCCCGCCTGCTGCCACACACTGGGTGCCATGTGTCCAGCAGAAGAGAGAGAAAACCGCTCACATCGGACGGGTAAAAGTCATGCAACTTACCTGCCCGATATGGACAGAGACCGTATGGAGGCTCTAGATCGACGGCAGACATGCAATCCGATGGATGACCGGATTCAATGGGGTAAACAGGCTGAGTTATATAAAGTTTGAAGTCTGGCATGAACGATAAGTTAGAAGGGGAATCATGTTTGTGATCAACCTGGGAGTTAAATGGAAATAACGACCGTTCAAACATTTCCAAGAGAACTGACACTTAGTTCGTTATGAAACAGGTGGCCACCTCCCTGTGAAGCGTTACACAGTGATGATGACACAGAACAGGGGAATTCAAATAGACAGAGGTAGAAGAACCAAAACGCCGGGAAGCGGAAATGAACAGTCAGAAAGCAGATTGGCTTTAAAGCCACAAACTGACAGAGACAAAGCAAGCAGCTAGAAAGCAGTGAGAAAAGCGAGTAAGAAAGCTAAGAGTAGAGAACAGAGAAAGTAAGTCGAGCTGACCTGCAGAGAAAAGGCAGCATCGAGATAGAGCCAGAGAGAGTCAGAGAGTCTGTGTACTCCAGAGAAGGCTTGAGAGGTTCAAGCAAACTCCTCTATATATGCCTATCATGTATGAGTCTCAAATTGGGCTCATACTACTGTGACCAGTAGAGGTCAAGTTTCAGTAAGGAGAGTCTGTGTACTCCAGTCCTACTGATTCATATCTATTGAGTGAGACTCAAATTGAGCTCACTGTTGTAAAAACTCTGCTTTGAAAACATAATAGAGAGGCCACCACTGAAGGCTGGACCAAGAGACATAGCCCAGGAGCATTGGGTGAACTCCTTATTAAACTTGTTGTATTTACATGTTTTCCTGTTGTGTTTTCTCTAACTGCTTCAGTGTCTATGTATTTCGCAATCTTATCGATCCGTTGCATAAAGTAACATAGGCACATCCATGCACATGAGTCTGTAATACCTTTAATTCTTTGTCCTGGATAAATTCCAGATCAAGTGGTATCAGAGCTCTAGGTTACTAAGGTTAGACAAGCTTGTGTTGGATTTTGTTGTTGAATTCTAACTAGATCAAAGCTTAAATTAGGAGAAGAAGAATTGGTTGAAGCTAACCCTGAAATTGGAAGAGTCTATCCTAAGAGGAAAATGTCAGAAGAAAGTCCCTTGGAATCAGACTCCCAATTCATGGATGGTTTCATGACCATGAAAGCCATGGTAGAGGAAATGTATAGAGAATTTAAGAAAGGTAGAGAAGAAGATCCATCAAACTCCAAACGAGATAAAGGAGTAGAAGAATCTCTCCTCCATGACCACTCTAAAGGCAAAGGGAAAGAAGAAAAACTTCCCACACCTCCTAGTAGCCCTAAAAATAAAAATAAAAAAAAATCTTTGATTAAATTAGTTGTTAAATTTGACTTGCTGATATATGATGGAGAGTTGAATGCAGAGAAGTTGGATAATTGGATTAGATAGATTGATGTTTATTGCAGAGTGCAGAGCATCGATTCATACAGGAGTAAGATTCAGCTGGCCAGCTTACGCCTTGAAGGCACTACCTTGGTATGGTGGGAAGGCAGGACACAAGCTGACATGAAGAAGCATGGTAAAATTCTTTCTGTCTGGAGTGAATTTGTTTCTGCAATTAAAAAGCAATTCTATCCACTAGCCTATTTGCAACAAGCCATGATGAGCTGGAAAACTCTTCACCAATTAAAATGGAAAAGTGTACAAGGTTACACTCAAGAATTTAGGAAAAGAGCTTTGATTCTAGGAATCTCTTTAGACTCACCTGAAACTCTGCTGAAGTATATAGGTGGTCTACACAGCTACTTAAGGCACACTATTCTCATGTTTAATCCCACTATCATAGATGAGGTATATGTTCAAGCTACACATCTAGAGGCTAGAGGCAAGAATGTGAACCTAGAAGTTGGGGGATCATCAAAACCCACTGCAAGCAAAAGCAAGGAAAAGAGAAAACAGAAATGGAAAGAGAGGAAGACAAATACTGTACAAAAGACCAAATCTTCATGCACTCACTGTAAGAAGGATGGGCATGATGATGAACATTGTTGGATCCTGCATCCGAAGCTGAGACCCAAGAAGTTCGAGGGAAAAAAGAAGAAGACTGCTGCAACTATTCAAAAGGATTTGGGGTCAGACTCAGGAGATGAAACAACAATCGCAACCATAGGTATAAAAGGTAAAAATTCTGAAGCATCTACTAGTAATTCTGCACAATCTACTAATAATGAAGAAAATGAGAGGAAAAGACATGAGCTTTTTCATATTCAAGTTATTTCCAAGCATCAAAAGATTGATACTTTGTTTGATAGTGGCTCACAAGTAAATTTAATTTCTGAAGCAATTGTAAAGAAGTTGGGATTACTAACCACACCTCATAAGAAACCATATCCATTAGGTTGGTTATGTGATAAAGCAAAGCTACAAGTGACTAGACAATGTAAACTTAAGTTTTCTTTTGGGTCAGCATTTGTAGACGAGGTTGAGTTAGATATAGTTCCTTTGGATATATGTGGAATTGTTTTAGGAAGTCCTTACTTGTATGATAGGAAAGTTATTTTCTATATAGTTGAGAACAAGTATCGACTCGTTAAAGATGGAATCGAATATATTGTAAGAGCTCATAAACTCAAGAATAATTATACTCTCATAAACTCAGGGCAGATGAAAAGAATTGTAAATTCATGCAAACAATTTTTACTGATGGTTGTAAAGGAAAATAAACTTGATAAAACCAATGTATTTGAAGGTTGTGATGCTAAACAGCAAGTTGATTTAGAAAAATTTGTTTCAGAATATGATAGACTATTCCAAGAACCTAAAGGTCTGCCACCCAAAAAGGAAATAGTACATGATATTAATTTGTAGCAAGATGCTCCATTGCCTAACATCGGAATGTACAGGTTGTCCGCTTTAGAGAATGCAGAAATCAAGAAGCAGGCACAAGAGTTGCTCGAGAAAGGTTTCATCAGACCTAGCACATCACCTTGTGGGTCTCCAATTGTCTTGGTGAGAAAGAAAGATGGCTCATGGAGAATGTGCATTGATTACCGAGCATTGAATAAGATAACGATAAAAAATCGGTATCCCCTTCCTCGCATAGATTATCTATTAGATCAGTGCAAAGAAGCTATTTATTTTTCCAAGTTGGACTTGCATAGTGGCTATCATTAGGTCAGAGTTGCAGAGCAAGATGCATGGAAGACTGCTTTCAAAACAAAGCATGGATTGTATGAGTGGTTAGTTATGCCTTTTGGTTTAATTAATGCTCCTGCTACTTTCATGAGAGTAATGAATGATGTACTTAGACCTTTTCTTGATGATTTTGTCATTGTATATTTGGATGACATTCTTATATTCAATAAAACATGGGAAGAACATTTAAAGCATGTCAAGCAGACTCTAGATGTTTTGAAAAGACAAAATCTTTATGTTAAGCTCTCAAAATGTGAATTTCGCAAAACATCTTTCAATTATTTGGGTCATATTGTAGGGGGTGGTGAATTGAAGATAGATCCCTCTAAGGTTGCAGTCATTGTAAACTGGCCTAAACCGAAATCTGCTACAGAAGTTAGAAGCTTCTTAGGAGCGGCACAGTATTGGAGAAAGTTTATTGCTAACTTTTCCTTAATTGCAGCTCCCTTACATGCTTTAACGGGATTGAACAAGGTGTTTCAGTGGGGAGGCAAATAGCAGAAAGCCTTCAACACCTCAAAAGAAAAGATTAGTACAACACTAGTACTAGCATTGCCTGATCTTCAAAGACCATTTGAGATTGAAACAGATGCCAGTGACTATGCCATGGGAGCAGTGTTGATGCAGCATGGTAAACCCATATGTTATCATTCTGAGACATTTAATTCTGTAGTAGTTAAATATCCCACATATGCTAAAGAATTGTATGCATTAGTACAGAGTGTGAAAAAGTGGAAACATTATTTAATGGGCAAAGAGACAGTTATACATACTAATCATCAACCACTTCAATATTTACACTTCCAAACTAAGTTGCAACAATCAAGACACTATAGATGGATGGGTTTTCTACAACAGTTTCATCTAGTCATCAGATATAAAAAGGGAATACATAATAAAGTTGCAGATATGTTGTCCAAGACCAATCATAAATTCATCTACTATACTTAAGCATAATTCAGTATTGCATGAAAGCTACATTGAACAGTATGCTCAAGATATATATTTTAAAGATGTATATGCAACTTTAAGTCATGGCAAACAAGTAAAAGTATTGGATTATCATGTTAAGGACCAACTCTTGTATCATTTTGGAAATTTATGCATTCCACAAATTGAAAGAGTAAAGATAATTCGAGAAGCACACACTTCTCTAATATCAGGCCACTTTGGTGTAAGTAAAACAGTTGCACAGCTGCAAAGATTTTGTTATTGGCCAAAAATGAATGAGACAGTTTCTAGATATGTAAGAGGGTGTACCATGTATGCTAAAAGCAAGCCCAGCAATAGAAAGCTAGGCTTGTACACTCCACTACCAATTCCTTCTCATCCTTGGGAAAGTGTTTCCATGGACTTTGTTGGGGGACTGCCTAAATCTAGGAAAGGTCATGATTATTTATATGTTGGTGTGGATAGGTTCAAAAAAATATGTATTTTAATACCTTGTAACAAATAGATTACAGCTAAACAAACTGCAAAGTTGTTCTTTCAGCATGTATGGGTTCATTTTGGATTACCCACTTCCATTATATCTTATCGAGATACCCAATTTGTTGGGAAATTTTGGTCAAGCTTGTGGGAATTGATGGACACCAGACTGAAAAGAGCACAACTTTTCATCCACAAACAGATGGCCAAACAGAAGTGGTCAACAGGACAATGATCCAGTTGCTCAGAGGCTATTGCAGCAAGCATCCCAAGCTTTTGGATGAACACTTATGTTATGTGCAACATGCTTACAACCGAGCTAAACATTCTTCTACACAGATATCTCCTTTTGAGACCTGTTTTGGTTTCACCCCAAGGTCTCCCTTGGATTTTGTCTTTGGTAAAGACATAGCGATTGATGGACACAGTGATGTGGATAAGGCAACCAAGTTCATCGAACAAATCCAAGAGATTCACCAGGCAGTACAGGAACAGCTGGAAAAGAGCCAAGCCAAGTATAAGGCAAGGCATGATAAGCATCGGATGGAGCATAGTTTCCAAGTTGGTGATCAAGTCTGGCTGTATATTAGCAAAGACAGAATGAAAGGTGAAGGTAAGAAGTTGAAGCCAATAAGGTATGGACCTTTCAAGATACTTGAGAAAATTGGTGAGAATGATTTTCACCTTGATTTACCAGCTTACATGCACATCTACTCAGTTGTTAATGCAGACAACTTGAGACTATTTGAACCTTAATTGGTTGAAGATCCCAAAGAGCAGAGTCAATTGCCTTCTATTGATGATCTGTTGCCTAAATATCTTAATGAATTGCAGGAAGATACATTTCTAGACAGGAAGGTGAGAACCACGCGCAGAGGGGATGTTGAGTACCTCAGGATTGGACTCAAAGGTTCAAAACCAAGCAGTGCGAAATGGATAGAAATTGGGCAAGTGAGGAATTTATACCCTCACTTGATTGATGCTTAAAAACCAACTTTTGGTGGTCCAAAAGCTTTTTCAGTGGGAAGGTCGTGATCTGAATTGGATCCTAAAACACTCTCTAAGTTTTCATAACTCTGTAAAATTCATGCCAAAGTTCCAAAGACTTACAAAGGTCGAGCTTATCAGGAATACCCTTGGAACAGTTGTAATTTGTGAGCAGTGCAGAGCAACGAGGACCCTCGGTCAAGCGCGCAGACCGTTGGCCCATGGTAACGCGCGCTGCCACGAAACAACAAAACAGGAGGTCTTTTGGAGAAACGGGGGAGGTTTCTGATATGTGATTATATGGTAAGTCGCTAATCGCATATCACCAGGCAAACCCCTCAAAGAAGGAAAATCCCCAAGCAACCAGAACCGAAAATTCAAAAACTGTACGGAATTTGCCGATTCCGTCAAAGGCGGGTCCCACACGAAATCCCGCAGGATATCAGAAGGGCTTCGAGTGGTAAGAGGTTCAACCGAGTCCCGCCCGATGCCGCACACTAGGTGCCACGCATCCAGCGGAAGAGAGAGAAAATTGCTCACGTCAGATGGGTAAACGTCATGCAACTTACCCGCCCGATATGGACAGAGACCGTAGGATCTGGAGGCTCTAGATTGACGGCGGACATGCAATCCGACGGATGACCGGATTCAACGAGGTAAACAGGCCGAGTTATATAAAGTTTGAAGTCCGGCATGAACGATGAGTTAGCAGGGGAATCATGTTCGTGGGCAATCTGGGAGTTAAACGGAAATAACGACCGTTCAAACATTTCCAAGAGAACTGACACTCAGTTCGTTATGAAACAGGTGGCCACCTCCCTGTGAAGCATTACACAGTGATGATGACACAGAACAGGGGAATTCAAACGAATAGAGGTAGAAGAACCAGAATGCTGGGAAGCGAAAACGAACAGTCAGAAAGCAGATTGGCTTTAAAGCCACAAACTAACAGAGACAAAGCAAGCAGCTAGAAAGCAGTGAGAAAAGCGAGTAATAAAGCTAAGAGCAGAGCATAGAGAAAGTAATTCAAGATGACGTGCAGAGCAAAGGCAGCATCGAGATAGAGCCAGAGAGATTCAGAGAGTCTGTGTACTCTAGAGAAGGCTTGAGAGGTTCAAGTGAACTCCTCTGTATATGCCTGTCACATATGAGTCTCAGATTGGGCTCATACTACTGTGACCAGTAGTCAAGTTTCAGTAAGGAGAGTCTATGTACTCCAATCCTACTGATTCATATTTGTTGAGCGAGACTCAAATTGAGCTCACTTTTGTAAAAACTCTGCTTTGAAAACATAATAGAGAGGCCACCATTGAAGGCTGGACCAGGAGACGTAGCCCAGGGGCATTGGGTGAACTCCTTATTAAACTTGTTGTATTTACATGTTTTCCTATTGTGTTTTCTCTAACTACTTCAGTGTCTATGTATTTCGCAATCTTATCAATCCGTTGCATAAAGTAACATAGGCACATCCATGTACATGAGTCTATAATACCTTTAATTCTTTGTCCTGGATAAATTCCAGATCAGTAGATATGACTGGCATGGTGAGAATCCAGTTTCTCCCATAGTAGATAACCCGGATGCGGCAGAGGCATTGACAAAGATAGGGAAAAACCTAGAGAAGTTGACGCTAGACATTCCAGATGTCGTTATTGATTATTTTCCTCTCTGATACCAGAGGCATACTACAGGAGTTCCTAGTCCTATTAGTTGTTTGCTACGATGAGTAGCATGTGCCATTGTATGCTACCATGAACACCATCATGCATAGTGACTAGTATGAGGGCTACATTTTTTATTTTTGATGATGTATCGACATGTTCTGAAAATAAAGGCAACGAGCCTCCTGTCATTGGATGGAATTTTTGGTAAAATCCACACCTATTTATGGACATTTATCTAATGAAAAACCTACTACTTATATTTTTTATTATCTCGTACAATATGTGAATGAATATTGCATTGATTTCTTTACAAATGTTTTACAAGTGATAGTTTAAAACATAATTATCTAATTCATTTGTTATTTTGTTTAAATTTCTCGGAATATGTTGATATTCAATGTAATCAAATTCTCATTCCAAGAGACGAACCCACAAAACCATCCTTAACATGGAAGCACTTCTAACTTAATAAACACCATTCAAATGTAATACCACGAGTTGTGAATCTAACCTAACGATCAATCGACGAATGCCAAATGAAATGGCATCAGATAATAGCTCAATCATTGTGCTATATTCTGCAATATTATTCATTGTTTGACCGAGGCATATCCCATGAATAGAAACTAACTCGTTTGTGGGTGAATAGATGACCCAGGTTGCAGAAGACAAATTCTGAGTACTACAACTAGCGCCATTAGCAAAGCCAATGTAAGTCTGAGGGAATGTCAACATCTGAAAATCAAGTGTAACACAAGATGAGTAGGAGAAGTAGCGAAAAATCACAAAACTACTAAAAATTGTCACATGTAAACTATGGTATAGTAATATACAAAATTTTCACCAAACAATGTAAGCATAATATTTCTTCAAGTAGACCATTTATGGGCTTTCCCAAAGGAATTCCATCATAATCCACTAGTTCATAGGCCCCTTTTTCCAGTGCATGTTTTACAATATAAGGGCCATGCCACATAGGCTTGAATTTACCAGCGCCTAACTTATTGTGTTTTTGATATAAACCAATACTGAATCACCTTTTTGCATATGAACGAGGTTTGACATTTTGATCGTATTATGCTTTAACTCGTTTCTTTTGGGCCTTGCTAGCTAATGCAACATCACGACAAGTCTCATCAAGACATGCTAAGGACAAAAAGCGTTCCTCTTCGGCAGAAGTAGCTGGTAATAATTCTATTTCCAGTTCCAAAGATGGTATCTCGCATTAAATTGGTAGAACTGCTTCCATGTCGTAGACAAGCTGGAAAGGAGTAAAATCAGTTGATTTTTTTGTTGTAGTACAGTATTCCCACAAGGCTAGATAAAGCATTAGGTTCCATTCTTGTTATGAGTCTAGATAATCCGTTTATTCATGGTAGTTAAAACTTTGTTAATGACTTCCACTTGGACATTTGCTTGCGGGTAATAAGGCATAGAACTATTGTGACGTAGGCCTAGCTTCGTGGTGAGATTAGTCATCATATAGTTTCGGAAATGGATACCATGGTCCATAACAATAGCTTGAGGCATTCTTAATCGAGCAATTACATGATTGAACATGAAAATTGATGTTGTTTCACCATCGTCTTGTATGTAGGCATCACCTCAACCCATTTTGTAAAATAATCTATCGTAAGAATAATATACCGATGCCCCCAAGCCAAGTGAGGGTTACATGTAATAAATTCAATGCCCCGTTTAGCGAAAGGATCGATAAGAATTATTGGGTGAAGAGGAGCTGGGTGTGCACACATTTTTCGATCATAAATTTGACAATTATGGCATTTCCGGACCACAGTTATACAATATTTAAACATAGAAGGCCAAAAATACTTTGTGTGCAAGATCTTTTGAGCAGTATAAAACCTTGACATATGATCGCCACAAGTTCTAGAATGGCAGTCATTTAATTCATTTTTGGCTTCTGCATGAGTTAAACATCGTCGGAAAATAGAATCGACACCACAACGATATAGTGTATCGCTAACAATATTGTATTGTTGGGATTGATATTGGATTTGGTGACGATCAGTTCAACTCAGTTTTAGCCGAAATGTCTGGGTCTAGAGATAAATGATGATATCTCCATACCAGGGATCTAAAGTACTGATTAGAAAGAGAGATTCATCTAGAAGAGAATCTTCTGCCACGTTTTCAGTTTCAGTACGGGGAAAGTCACACAATAACTCAACAAAAACTAATGATTTCTTAGATTTGGATTTAATGAATTCCAAATCAAATTCCTGTAGGATGACTATCCATTTGGAATACTTGCCCCCCAACAATTGTCTGGTAAGAATGTAAACCATGGGGTTTCAATCAGAAATCACAATTTTTTTCCAAATAGGATATAATGACGGAAATGTTGGAAAACTTGAACAACTGTCAAGGCCAATTTCTCCACATGTGCATATTTTGCTTTAGTTTTGGTCAAATTACGACTTAAGTAATATATCACATGCTCTTCGTTCGACTCATCTTCCTGAATTAGGATCATACCAATGGTGGCAACAAAGTTTCTAAGTAAGTAATCTCAGTGATAATAAGGAGGATGCAACAATGGTGTATGGGTCAATGCATATTTAAGTGCATCAAAGGATTTTTGAACCACTTCATCCCAGATAAATGGGATGCCCTTTTTCAAAAGTCGATTAAAACCTTTAGTCAACTTGGCGTAGTTTTGGATAAATCGACGTAGAATTTTTTTTTCCCTTGCAAACTTTGGAGTTGGGGTAGATTGGAAGGAGAAGGTGAATTCAAGATAGCCTCAAATTTCAATGGATCGACACGAATTCCTTCCTTTGAAACAAGAAACCCTAGAAACCAACTAGATTGCACACAAAAAAACACACTTATGTGGATTCAATCGAATACTGTAATGATGACGTCCAATGAAAATTTCTCTCAAATGCATTGGATGATCTTCTTGTCTCAGTGAATGAGAAGGAAAGTCATCTAAATAAGTTTGCACAATATGCTTGATGTCGTTAAATGCATAAGACATGGCCCATTAAAAAGTTGCACTTGCATTCTTCAAACTGAATGGGAGTTTTCGATAAGCAAAAGTCCCCCATGGGAAAATGAATGTGGTTTTATGTTGATCAACTAGGAGTATGTTAATTTGATTGTAGCCAGAAAATCTGTCCATAAATGAGAATATTTCATTTCTGGCACATTCGTCGATGATTTGATCGATATAGGGAGTAGGATAATTGTCTTTTGGACAAGCCTTATTAATGTCCCTATAGTCAACACATACTCTAATGGTTCCTTGTTTCTTGTTAACAGGCATGATATTGGATACCCAATCAATTAACAAAACCGGGTAGATGAAACATGCTTTAAGAAGTTTCTTGACCTCAACTTTAATCGCAACAACTTTTCGTAGATGCACCAAATGTAATCGTTGTCTGATAGACTTGGCATCCGGTTAAGTCTTAATTTTGTGTATTACAATGCTTGGGTCAATTCCTAGCATTTCCTTATAGGACCATGCAAAAATGTCACGGAATTCTTGAAATAGGGCCTTATACGTTCGAATTTCTTCGAATGAACACGAGGCACCTACGTGAATGTTTTCAACAATTCTTATTTTAATTGAGATGTCAATGGCGATTGTCACAAATATATTCCCCAAATTTCTTTCAGATTCAAATTGAAATATTGAAATGGATGCTTTTGGACTATTTACTGTCTCAGGTGAAACATATTTGAAAAATCATTCTCGATTTTGTTAGGGCTTGGTAGAAAAGATGAAGAAGGATGGTGATCATTCCATGGCATTTCATATGAAGTCATAACCTCCATGATACTTCTGTCAATTGGAAACGTATAATTGAAAGGATCATAAAGTGAAACTGGTTATAACCAAGGTAAAGGAGAATAATCTTCATTGACCATATCCCTTGGATCAATATCTGAAGATGTTGGGTTGGAAAACGAGTGTACTTCCTGATAAGCCAATTCAAAATGGCTCAAAGGCATCTCATTGTCATACGAGGATAACTCATACTCTAAATGCACTATCCACGAATCGGGAGATTGCATAGTGCTTGATGTATTCATGTTTACCTCTCAAAAATTAGAAGGAAAATTTGGTGGAGGCATCACAAAGGTTTCCATAAGTGATGAGTCTTTGAGTAAACCAGCACCAATATATTCATAAGGAGAATTTGTTTTTCCAAGAAAAGGTATGTTTCCTGCAGACTTAGATTCTTAAGTGTAGTAAGACAACTAGTCTACTTTGACATTTTTTCCTTTCTGAAGAAATTGTATCATTCAAAACAGCAATGAGACCACTGCTGACATAGCATAGTTCCAAATTCATCCAAGCAAAATATTTTAATCTAGCTGAGCATCCACAACTTGAAAAGGTGGGTTTTGGAAAATTTGGCCTTGGAAAGGTGGACTTCGAAAAACTTGTCCTTGAAAAGGTGGAACCTTGTAAGCTTGACCTTGAAAAGGTGTTTACACTATTCCAGTAATGGGCAAGACATCCTAGGGGGTGTTCATTGGGTTGTTTATGGCTAAGGAAATTGGCAAAGGCAATGGCTAAGGCTTTGGAAAGGAAAAATGGCATTTTTGGCACATTTATTTATGAAAATAATGAAAATTAGGAGAAAAGGAAGGTAAAAGGTCATAAGTTGCATGTGATGAGGAAAATAATGGAAAATGAAGAAAATAGAGGCCTCATTCATAAAAAGGATTCTAAGGATCAGTTGGCAAGCTTCTTCTTTTTAGTGTTAAGCTCTTAGTCAGTGTAAGCTCTTGGCTCAAGCTTTTGCTATGGTTATGCATGGGATCAAGAAAGGCAAAGAAAGCGAGAGGAAGCAAAGGCCAAGAAGGGAAAGGCAGGATCAAGCAGCTACAGTGGGATTCCTTGCACGTATTGATTTGCATGTGTATTTTCCTTGCTAAATATGGCATGCATGGTATTGAATGTGGTTCTTTTGTTGTTATGACATGGGTTTTTCCAGGTATAATAGTGTTTTCAGCCTAGCCTTGTGATTTCTAGATAGCCCTGGTGTGATGGGGTTCTAATTTTTTGGCTGAGTTGGATTGTCTAATGGGTTCAAAGCTAAGTGCGGTGGATCTTTGAATGATAGAGAACATGACCTAGTGGTCCCTGAACCAGATTGTGGATCATAGTAAAGCCATTGAACTAGTGACCCCTGAGCCAAACTGTGGGCCTAGGAATCCTTGTCGGTGAATGGTAGGATATACAGTAAATCCAAGATGTGGTTTTCTCTTCTTTGGGCCTAGTGATCCCAATTTTTGGATATGAGGTAAAGCCTAGAAAGTGGGTCTCGGTTTAGGGCTTAGTGATCCAGGTTTGGATTGCGGTAAATCCTAATAGACTAGGAGATAGGAAAATTCCTCACGGTGTAGGTGGAGAAATCCGGTGGCATCCATGCTTGTTTGGCCTAGTGATCGGGTGGAGATCACAGTAAAGCCCATTATGATGTGTTCATTGTGTTGGCCTAGTGATCCAAGATGGATTATGATAAATCCTAGTTTCTATTGATAAGGGTGAGGTGGTTTAGCCTCGGTATGCCCTGGTTGGTTCTTTTGGTTTGAGACCCTCATTCATGCTTGGAATATGGCACGAGGGTGAATGGATTAAGAGAGATTTGGCTTAACCATTCTATGGTCGAGTGGAACGTAGAATTCGCATCCCAAGTTTGGTTTTTGAATCATTAATGAAAGGTCATTTATCCTTGTATTTCTATGAGCATTTTGATGGATTATATGTGGTTTATATGGTTGTACTTTCATGAGTATTTCTGTTGTTATTATGCTAGTTATATGTGTGTTTTATGATAGCAACTATGTATGGATCTCAACATGTTTTTTCTTGTAAATGAATGGATAATGCATATATGTCCTAATGGATGATAATGCAGAAAATGACATGAGGGAACAATGGTTCATAGCGATTCTCAGATAAGTATGAGATCCCTCCTTCTAATTCTATTGTTTACACATGTAGGTTACATGTTGATCATATGTTTGACGAAATTTTGGCATGGCTAATAAGGGTTTGATTAAGGTCTTGTTCAACTTATTTCTTTTGAATCTTTGTTTCCCTGTTCTTTTACTATTCTTGAGTTATCATTCCATTTTGGGTAGTGACTTGGACTCTAGGCCTGAAAAAGTGGCTCAAATCTTGGGGTCGCTGGCATATCACTTGTAAATTTAGTCTTTGGTCATTGGCAGACAAGCCTGTGAGAGCGCCTTTGGGTTTCTAGACATTGTCATTTCTATAGCATGAGAGTAATTGAGGCCAAAGATGTCCAGAACATTAGTGGGACCTAGGGACATGATGTCTAAGTGGCTAAAATGTCTCTTGAGGTTTCTGTGGCTAATGTGGATAGGTTGGTTGATGTGTTCTATTGATTCCACTTCCTTAAGGTCACATAGGAGGTCGAATCCAATCATAGTATCCGCTCGTTGCATGTTTACCTTGATTGGCTGGTTACTTGGGTAGATGTGTGAGGAGGGTGTTACACATAGGAACAATTTGAAGTAGAATCCTGTAGGAATGCCTGAGTAGTCTGAGGAATAGATATTTGAGGGGTTACTGGAACGATCATTTGTGATACTCCTGGAATAAGTGGATAAGAAGAAGCGGGGACCGATTGTGAAACAATTGTTTAAATAGGGGTATATGGCGAACTCTGAAGAGGTTGTTGAGTCTATTGTTGAACATGTGTTTGAGGAGATCCTTGAACATGTTGGACAAATGTTTGAGGAATCCCTTGAACAAGTTGTTTAACGGGTACCACAATACCTGGAATAGGTATTTGAGGAATAGTTTGTCTAGTAGGCTAAACAGGTTGATAAAATGGAACTTATGGAGCACCTGAACCATATTGTCGATTAAAAGAAGGATTCCAAATTTTTTTTGTCCAAGGATAAGGAGTACCATATAAAGGTTGATTTACAATAGGTTGATGTAAGTCAGGTTGAGGTATCTGACCATAGGTTTTGGTAAAAGGTTGACCCCCAACAAAAGGTTGTCCTCTAGGTGGAGGATAAGTTTGTTTCTCCCCAGGCTGGTAATAAATGTGAGTCAGAGTTACTTGAGGGTTACTTGAATTACTAGAAACCATGTGAATTCATTGGTCTGAAGATGTAAGCGCTTTAGGCATGGAAGTCATGCTATGAACAGTAGATGTAGATAAACCAGATGACCAAGTATAAGGTTAGGGAGAAGAGGATGCTCCTAAAAAGGTCTCAGTAAGTGACTGATACCCAAGAGGAACTGATGGAGCACCATACGATAGTGATTTTGGGCAGATAGTAAACATGGATGAATCAATGGGTTGGCTCCTAATAGGAATTTCTGACATAGTTACTTGTGGTGAATAAAAAGGAATGTGTGGTGGTGATAAATTCTGAACTAAGAAACTCAAAGTTGTAGAATACCAAGGGTTAGGTCGGAAAGGAGAGAAAAGAACTCTTGGATCAAAAGTTCCAGTACAAGTAAATGGAGAACGAGGTGTCTCTATTTATTCGATAACAATTTCAATGCTAATTAACCCAGACGGTAATTCAGGTTGAGAAATTTCACCCATAGGTTCTTCTACCTCTGGTTCGGTAAGTTCAATGTCTGAAACTTAATTAGTACTAGATAATGTGTGAACTACTTCGATAACATCTAGATCAAAGTGAAATAAGCCTGAGTCAACTTCCTGTGTTGGATTCAATTCAGTTTCTATTGTCTCAGGTTGTAAAATTGTTGATGTTTCAAGTTCGTATGAGGCTTTCGATCCTGTTGATTTTGAATTTTGAATTTTATCTTTTCCAACTGACTTTGTAACACCCTCCTCCCACATCTACCCATATGATTCGACCTCCTAAGTCACGTTAATGAAGTGGAACCAAAGGAAACACACCATACAGACATTCAACATCAACATTAGGACTCTCAAGAACCAATCCAACCTTGCTGTCAACCAACCCCTGGGTCCCACTGAGCTTTTGGACCACTTGACCTCTGGACGGTCTCATGCTATGGGTATGCCATCATCCAAGGACCTCTAGACGCTCTCACAGGCCTACAAGCTAGCGTCAAGGGACTATTTTGCACGGTGTTGTGCCAACGTTCCCAGGATTTTAGTCAATTTTTCAGGCCCAGAGCCCAGGTCACTACCCATAATTCAATGACATCTTCAGAATAATAAAATAACAAAGAAATGGTAGTGCAAATGCATTTACTTGAATAAGACCTTGATTGGACCCCTACTAGTCATGAAAGGAATTTTTTCAAACACATCATGAATATGTAATCTATAGGTGTAAACGATAGATCTGAGCATAGGGGTCTCATACTTAGCTGAGAATTGCTAAGAAGCATTTTTGCCTCAACACACCAATTGTCATTTCATCGATTAGGCCATAGATGCATTGTTCATTCATTTACCAGTAAAAACATGATGAGATCCGTACATAGATATTGTCATAAAATATATATATAACCATCGTAATAGCAACATAAATACCAATGAACTCACAACCATATGATCCACATATAAATCAATATAATACTCATAGAAATACAAGGAGAAATAGCCTCCTATTGATGATGCAAAATCCAAACCCACGATGAAACTTCCATGTTCCACCCGATCGTAGAATGGCTAAGCCAAATCTCTCTCCATCCATTCACCACTGTGCCATATTCCAAACATGAATGTGGGATCTCATAGAACACATCAATCCAAAACCATCAAGGGCCTCCACAGGCTAACCACTTCAACCCATAAAATAGTTATTCCACCTCACAGTCGAACATCACAAAACCATCATCAAATTGGTCTGTATCCCAGCCATCCAGGGCTCCAAAGCATTTGTTCGAACCAAGGCTCTAGGACTAGTAACTCAACCCATAGCTACCACCGGGCTCCAAAGAATTTTCCAACCAAGGCTCTAAGACTATTAACTCAACCCACCAAGGGATCAAAGCATTTTTCCAACCAAGGCTACAGGACTAGTAATTCAACCCAAGTTATTACTAGGCTCCAAAGAGTTTGTCCAACCAAGGCTCTAGGAAATAGTAACTCAACCCAAGCTAAGGAAACATGAGAACTAACCAAACAAAAACAAGGAAATAAACCCACAATCTCCATGGCTATCTGCAAAATGGAAAGGCTATGGAATCCACTGTCAATCTAGGAAATCCTCTATTCCAGTGAACGATCATGACCAAGAAACCACATGCATATGCAATGCATGCCAAAACTAGTGAGGAAAACATACATGCAACTTAGTACCTGCAAGAAAATCTGGTTGTAGGTGTTGATCCTGATGTCCTGTTGTGCTTTCATGCTCTTCCTTTTCCTTCTTGCTCCAAAAATCCAAGTATGCCACACCCTCCAAGAGTGCTCCAAGAAAACTCTAAGTATCCAAGAGTATGAGAAAGAGAGAGAGAATAATGAGAGAGCTCCAACACTGACTGACAAAAGGTTAGAAAAAACTTGCCAACTGATCCTCAGAAGCCTTTTTATGAATGAGGCCTATATTTTCTTCATTTTCCTCCTCACATGAAACTTGTGACCTTTCACCTCCCTTTTCTCTTTATTTACATTATCTTCATAAATAAATGTGCCAAAAATGTCATTTTTCCTTTCCAAAGTCTTAGCCATTACCTTTTCCAATTTCCTTAGCCATTAAACAACCACAAGTGATCCCCATCACTATGATTTTGCCCAACATTCAACTTGGAATAAGTGTCCCATCAACCGTGGTTATTATTTTGCCTTTATTAACTTTTATTACATGGAATTTTCACCAGGGATGTTACAGAACCCTCCCCCTTGGGGAAACACTGTCCTCGATGTTCAACAACACATATAACCACAAGACTGTTGTAATAAAAATATACTTCCGATGGTTCTTTATAACTTAGCTCGTTGCAGTATTTACAATGATCAACATGTTGTGCAACAAACCAACACGAAAACATAACAAACATAACATCATAATGACATGAAACCCATACACTTATTGGACCTTTATAACATAGCTCATGGAGGTATGTGTTAGTGTCAGTCTTTCCAGCCTTCCTCCAGTGATCAAATATGCTCTTACAAAGTGGTCTCAGAGTGTCAAGGTCAAATTTTGTCATTTCAGTGAAGTTTTCAAGAAAAATTTGGTCACTAGGCATTAGGTCTAGGGTTTGCTTTCACTCTTTTCAAAATTGCCCAAATGCCAATCCATGTCATCATTCTGCTGAGTCTATCATCATTCATAGGGTTTTCATTATCATGTCAGTGTCGAATGAGTCATTTTACACCTTGTTCATGCTTCAGTTGCGCCTAGGTAAGGTCATTTCCCTCTCCTAGGGTTTTGGAGGTAATTTCTCTTGGACGGTCAAATCATCGGCAAAACTTGTATCCTGATGTTCATACACCTTCCCCTATCCTTAAATTACCTTATTAAATGCTTCCCATCCCTTAGATCCGCCAAATTCCTCATTTTCGCACAAACCCTAGTTTCTTGCTACAACCTGGCAATTTTCTAGGTTGGGCCTGTGTTTTGCCCTTTTGGACCCCTTCCCCTCACTCGATCTCCGCGATTCCACTTTCTCCTGCTTCCTAACATCCCTCCCTACTTCCAAAAATTTCTCCAAGAATTTAGAAGCCTCTTATCCCCTTCATTTCGCTTCATTTCGACAAAATTCCTTGTTTCACACATCGGGATAAGTTTCACTCAAAAGATGTTTCAGAGAAATCAAAGATGAATTTTGGAAAACTGAGAGAGGTTTTTGTCCACAACATGCCAAAGAAGAAAAATGTCCTTCACTTTTTACACAGGTGTCATGGTTTTAGAGAAATGTCAAAAATACAATCGCCAGATCCAAGGAGGTTGAGCAAAGCACTAAAACGGAGAAAAAGTCCCGATCCACTCCAAATTTTGGCCGAAGCCTCTTTGAAGGAGCATGGTACTTGATGAGACACCCCCAACTCAAATTTCAAAAAATTTGGAGCAATTTTGGTCAATTTTGAATTTTTTGTGCCAAACACAGGTTTTTGCCCTCAACGCGTAGCGCGCCGCGCGCTACCCTGAAGATGGGCAAGTCCATTTCTCAAAAACTCAGCATTTTTGGATTTGTCATAAAAAATTACACTTGCTCAGCAATTTCCAAGACATTTCATCAGGGTTTGAGCCCTCAGAAGGTCAAAAAACATGCAAAAAATGACTTTCTGACTTTTTGGACACACAGGAAGCAGTCTTGGGAGATTGCAATTTTGGAGGGGCAAATGGACACCAAATTGAGAAATTCCACTTGGGTTGGAAAGTAGACATCCAGAAATTTCCAACAAGCCTACTTTTTCCTTATTTGGATGCCGGTAAGTGCCTCAAAAGTTGGCTCAAAGGCGCGCTACGTGTTGAGAATTGGGGTGCTACGCATCAAGGAAATTTGCCAGTTTTGCACCTTCAGCTCAGGAATTCTCCCAGCTTTGACCAATTTTGACTTGTGATGGGATTTTTCACCCTCCTTGATGTAATTGATGTAATTTTATGTTGACTTGACACTTATTTTCCTATTCTAGATGATTCATTCATAAAATAGCAAACATTTAATGAATGAATTGGTTTCCTAGCTTATAGAGGCAAGTTTTTTTGACTGCCTAGATTGTAGTGCTCAGTTTAGAATTGGTTGAAACAGCTCCTAGGATGATGAGCTCGACCCCTAGAGGCAAGGGAATGGGTTGACTTGCCTATATTATGTATTTTCTTAGTCATTTTCAGAGATTGGAGAGGTTGGACTCTTGAGGGAGAAAGCTTCTATTGTATTACTCATTGTGTCTCTGCAATTTTGGCAAAGGAAGAAAGACCAGGGTTTTGCAGTCCTTTTTGGGATTCCTGTGGTTACATGTATTGATGGTGTGTTTCTCTTTGTACTTGTAAGTTTTTTATGTGAATCATCTTCTTACTTTTCCTTCTGCAAATTAGGCAAATGAAGTGTTAAAGTAGAATTCATGATTGCCATGCTCTGCTTTTAAGTTTGCTTAATATCAATGTTTTCATCTGTTTACGGAGAATTCAAGGTGATTGCTTGCTCTCCTTAGCTCCTCACCAGTCATTCTCATCCATCCAACTCTTTCAAAGGCATCAATATAGTCTCCTATCTTGCCCCAAAGAGCCCCCTGCGAAAACTGTGTCCAATCCCCGCACCCAAAATTGCCTTTCCCCGATTTTCCACCAAAATCCTAAAAATCTCAAATCAAACATTTTATCAGTTTACTAGCCTAAAATCAATGTTCTTTATTGGTTATCTCCGCCCTTTGAAGATCTTTGCCGAGATATACCGGAGAGAGCCCTCTCCTGCCCCGTAGGGCTAGCTACGAGGCTAAGTGGTTTGATGTTGCCTTGGAGTTTTCCTTTCTCAGCCTGAGGTGAAATTTCAAGCTATAACATATTGGCGACCATACTGGGGAGAACAAATGGTTTGCTTGTTGATGTCATTTGTTTTATAAGCTACAGATGGAGCCTGAAGTTATGCCAGGTAGCCTTCGAAACGCTTTTTCTTTGCATTAGCGGAAGTAGATAAACGCTGATTCAGTCAATCTCCGGTCTAGCTTGTAAACGTGACATCTAACTTGTTAATTACCCCAGTACATGTATCAAGTTCAGATCTTATTGTTGATGGTGGACAACGATCAGACACTGACAAGGCTGAAATCATTCACTAGCGACTCCTTCACTGAAAACTCCAGAGATCAATGCTTCATGGTGACTTCACTGCAGGAAGCCTAGTAGCTTTGAGCTTTTCAAGATGGATCGGATTGCAAGAAGATATGCTCCCATGAGCCGAGATCACATCCCTGGTTTTCCAAATAAAATTCCGAAGGTAGATTGGTCAAGGAAGTTGCCTACATTTAAAGATGATGGTAGGAAGGACGTTGCTCTACATCTGGTTAGATTTCACATGCATATTCGCAAGTTGAAGGTTGATTTTCCTGAAGATTGCTTGATGAAGATATTCTTGGCCACTCTGGAAGGTGCAGCTCAATCCTGGTATGAAAATTTGCCGCAGGCCTGTATTTACTGTTTAAAGGATTTTCATGCTATGTTCATTGAACGATATAAGGCATCTTATCCATCATTAAATTTAGTTCATGACTGTTGCAAACATGCCTCAAATTTTATTGAAAGCCTTGAGAAATATTATGAAGATGATAATTTTATGGACGTTGAGATTATGGAAGCTCTGTATGAGAATCCATTTCAGCAACATAAAGAAAACTTAGAGAATTCCCATCAAGATGATCAAGACATTTTGCAGCAAAATCAAGATCAGCAGGTTGAAGATAATATGGCTGAAAATGATGAAAGGGAGAATGACATTTCAGATCTGCCCACAGAAGACAACGACATGCAAGTAAGTCCAATGCTGATTGTAGATTGTGATAATGTCCAGTCAGCTACTCCAGGTTCTATTGAAATCATTTGGAATGTAGAAGACACAGTAATTCATACTGTTAGTCCATCATTAGAATGTAGCCTTCATGAAGAAGCAATCCAGTCAGTTCATGAACAGCAAGGTGAGATCTTTGTGCAAGTAAGTAATGAATCTCCTTTCAATAACTCAGTAATAAATGATAGTCTGAGTGCCCTGTCATATGAAGATAATTACTGTTTAAGCAGAAGAAAACAAAAGGCATTGTCTCCTTTGTCTGAAGAGGAGATAGATCAGCTCTTGAAAGGTCTTGTTACAGCCCAAGCTACAGCAGATTTGCAGTGCACACATAGTCAGGAAAGTGTTGGGAAAACTTCTTCCTCTGTTGAAAAAGATGACTGTCTTGTAGATCAGCAAATAGATAATGTTTTCTCTCACAAAGATGATAATCCGACTGTCATATCATTTGAAGATGACCTACCATATTGTCAGACAACAGAAGATCAGAGCATACAGGATTACCTTTCAGATTCTTCATATGTTTCATGTGCTGAAATGTTTTTCCAAGAAGAGATCTGCTCATCCATTTGTTCGGAGTTTTTTGAAGCTTATGAGCATACTTTTACTGAAGCACATGATGAAGGCAGATCAGAATTTGAAGCAAAAGACACCTTGTTTTTTCAGCAGGAGGTGTCAGTGGCAAAACTTCATGTTTTTCAAGATCCAATGGCAGCCCTGTTGCAGTCAACAGTGAAGGTGATTATTGCAGTATTCAGTGATGAAGGAGAATATGGCTGACTATATTTTTGGATGCCCAATTACCAATATTCATTGTTGACCAGAAGATCTGATCAGGAGAACCAATCAAGAAGGCATCTGCTTGATTGGTTGCATTGGCATTTTGATATAGTTTGATGGTATATTGTCTTGTAAGAAACACAGGTGGTTGTCATCATGATTTCAAATCTTGATGGACTGCTGCCCTTCAATAAGCTTTGAAAAGTCTTGTTTTAAGTCAGTCATGAGTCATTTGTGTTTGGTCTGTTGAGTGAGTTTTTCAAGTTATTTCAGTTTGCCATCGAGTCGGTTTGAGTCAAGTTTCAGTTAAGTTTCAGTCAGTTTTCAGTCAAGTTTTCATTCAATAAATGAGTCAAAGTCTTGTGTCGTTTGCCGAAATAATGGACTCCATAGCCCAATGGACGAAGGCGCTGGTCTGCTCTCCCAAAGATCTGTTGTTCTTGGCACCTCCAAGGAGCTACCATCCCCATTGGAGCCAATGTTAGTGTCAGTCTTTCCAGCCTTCCTCCAGTGATCAAATATGCTCTTACAAAGTGGTCTCAGAGTGTCAAGGTCAAATTTTGTCATTTCAGTGAAGTCTTCAAGCAAAATTTGGTCACTAGGCATTAGGTCTAGGGTTTGCTTTCACTCTTTTCAAAATTGCCCAAATTCCAATCCATGTCATCATTCTGCTGAGTCTATCATCATTCATAGGGTTTTCATTATCATGTCAGTGTCGAATGAGTCATTTTACACCTTGTTCATGCTTCAGTTGCGCCTAGGTAAGGTCATTTCCCTCTCCTAGGGTTTTGAAGGTAATTTCTCTTGGACGGTCAAATCATCGGCAAAACTTGTATCCTGATGTTCATACACCTTCCCCTATCCTTAAATTACCTTATTAAATGCTTCCCATCCCTTAGATCCGCCAAATTCCTCATTTTCGCACAAACCCTAGTTTCTTGCTACAACCTGGCAATTTTCTAGGTTGGGCCTGTGTTTTGCCCTTTTGGAACCCTTCCCCTCACTCGATCTCCATGATTCCACTTTCTCCTGCTTCCTAACATCCCTCCCTACTTCCAAAAATTTCCCCAAGAATTTAGAAGCCTCTTATCCCCTTCATTTCACTTCATTTCGACAAAATTCCTTGTTTCACACATCGGGATAAGTTTCACTCAAAAGATGTTTCAGAGAAATCAAAGATGAATTTTGGAAAACTGAGAGAGGTTTTTGTTCAAAACATGCCAAAGAAGAAAAATTTCCTTCACTTTTTACACAGGTGTCATGGTTTTAGAGAAATGTCAAAAATACAATTGCCAGATCCAAGGAGGTTGAGCAAAGCACTAAAACGGAGAAAAAGTCCCGATCCACTCCAAATTTTGGCCAAATCCTCTTTGAAGGAGCATGGTACTTGATGAGACACCCCCATCTCAAATTTCAAAAAATTTGGAGTAATTTTGGTCAATTTTGAATTTTTTGTGCCAAACACAGGTTTTTGCCCTCAACGCGTAGCGCGCCGCGCGCTACCCTGAAGATGGGCAAGTCCATTTCTCAAAAACTCAGCATTTTTGGATTTTTCATAACAAATTACACTTGCTCAGCAATTTCCAAGACATTTCATCAGGTTTTGAGCCCTCAGAAGGTCAAAAAACATGCAAAAAATGACTTTCTGCCACTTTTTGGACACACAGGAAGCAGTCTTGGGAGATTGCAATTTTGGAGGGGCAAATGGACACCAAATTGAGAAATTCCACTTGGGTTGGAAAGTAGACATCCAGAACTTTCCAACAAGCCTACTTTTTCCTTATTTGGATGCCGGGAAGTGCCTCAAAAGTTGGCTCAAAGGCGCGCTACGCGTTGAGAATTGGGGCGCTACGCATCAGGGAAATTTGCCAGTTTTGCACCTTCAGCTCAGGAATTCGCCCAGCTTTGACCAATTTTGACTTGTGATGGGATTTTTCACCCTCCTTGATGTAATTGATGTAATTTTATGTTGACTTGACACTTATTTACCTATTCTAGATGATTCATTCATAAAATAGCAAACATTTAATGAATGAATTGGTTTCCTAGCTTATAGAGGCAAGTTGTTTTGACTGCCTAGATTGTAGTGCTCAGTTTAGAATTGGTTGAAACAGCTCCTAGGATGATGAGCTCGACCCCTAGAGGCAAGGGAATGGGTTGACTTGCCTATATTATGTATTTTCTTAGTCATTTTCAGAGGTTGGAGAGGTTGGACTCTTGAGGGAGAAAGCTTCTATTGTATTACTCATTGTATCTCTGCAATTTTGGCAAAGGAAGAAAGACCAGGGTTTTGCAGTCCTTTTTGGGATTCCTGTGGTTACATGTATTGATGAGTGTTTCTCTTTGTACTTGTAAGTTTGTTATGTGAATCATCTTCTTGCTTTTCCTTCTGCAAATTAGGCAAATGAAGTGTTAAAGTAGAATTCATGATTGCCATGCTCTGCTTTTAAGTTTGCTTAATATCAATGTTTTCATCTGTTTAAGGAGAATTCAAGGTGATTGCTTGCTCTCCTTAGCTCCTCACCAGTCATTCTCATCCATCCAACTCTTTCAAAGGCATCAATACAGTCTCCTATCTTGCCCCAAAGAGCCCCCTGCGAAAACTGTGTCCAATCCCCGCACCCAAAATTGCCTTTCCCCGATTTTCCACCAAAATCCTAAAAATCTCAAATCAAACCTTTTATCAGTTTACTAGCCTAAAATTAGTGTTCTTTATTGGTTATCACCGCCCTTTGAAGATCTTTGCCGAGATATACCGGAGAGAGCCCTCTCCTGCCCCGTAGGGCTAGCTACGAGGCTAAGTGGTTTGATGTTGCCTTGGAGTTTGCCTTTCTCAGCCTGAGGTGAAACTTCAAGCGCTAACAGTATGTACATCCATATACATATGTACATGTACCAAAATCACCAAAACATATACCAAAACATATACTAAGACAAATACCAAAACACCATACCAAAACTGATTGTCCTCAACTGGCAAACAACGAAGGATACATAGGCCACATATGATCCACCATCTCCCATGTAGATTCATCGAGCCCAAAGTGCTTCCATTGCACCTTAATTTGCTCGATTTCTTGATTCTAGAGCATGAGCACCTTTTTCTGCAATATACACTGAGGCTCTGGCTGGAATTCTCCATCTGGTTCCACCTGCAATACAAACTATTCAATCACATGATCAACATCTTTAACATACTTCTTAACCAATGGCACATGGAAAACATCATGGAATTTCACTGTCGGAGGCAGTGCAAGTCGATAGGCTACTGGCCCAATCCTCTCAATGATATTGAAGGTTCCACAAAACTGTGGTTCCAGCTTGGCACATGATCCAGTCTGTAAGGATCTATTCTTCGGTTTGATGCACAAGTAAACTTGTTCCCTAACGTAGAACTCCTTGAACAAATTGTTCCTATCTGCATCTCTCTTCTGCCTATCATGTGTTGCCATTAGATTTTTCTTGATTACCTGCATTTCCTGTTCTATGTCCACCAACATGTCTAGTCCAATTAACACCCTATTAAATGGATCACTCCAACTAATGGGAGTATTGCAACTCCGCCCATACAATGCCTCAAATGGACTCATCCTCAGAGAATCCTGATACCTATTATTGTAATTGAATTCTACCAATGGAATATATTCTTCCCACTTTCACTTATGATGCATCACATACATCCTCAACATGTCATCCAATATCATGTTGACCCTCTCTGTCTGTCCATCTGTCTGCGGATGATAAGTTGTACTAAAGGCCAACTTTGTGCCCAAACCTGCAAATAACTCCTTTCAAAACTTGGAAATGAACTTCGCATCCCTATCTGACACAATCTTCTTCGAAACACCATGCAATCTGACCACATCTCTGATGAATACCTATCCTATATTGCTAGTTGAGAATGTAGACTTCACTGGAATAAAGTGCGCAACCTTTGTCAACTTGTCCAGAACAACCATGATGGAATCACATTGTCTCATGGTCCTTGAAAAACCTGTGATAAATTCCATGGAAATGACTTCCCATTTCCACTTTGGAATTGCAATCGGCTATAGCAGTCCACCTAGATGTTTACATTCTTCCATCACACGCTAACAATCAAAACACCTAGCCACAAACTCTACTACATCCCTCTTTAGATTCAACCAATAATAAAATCTATTCTTTGTTGTCAGTGTCTTCTAATAACCTAGGTGACCTGAATATGGTTATGCATCAAATTACCTTAAGATCACCTTCTTGAGCTCACTACTTTCTTGCACATATATCCTGCCTCTGAATCTAACCAATCCATTTGTCATAAGACAATAATACAAATCATGTGCAATTGCACATGTATACGTACCTGTACCAAAATTGTACATGTACCTGTACTACTACCTGTACCTGTACATGTCCTTGTACCTATACCTATACCTATACTATCACTTGTACTACCACATGTACTTGTATCAGTACTTTGTTGCAACCTATGCATAATCTCCATATATCTGACATCCTATTGACCTACCTGCAAGATCCTATCCTATAAGTTTGTCCCATAGGAGCTTATAGTTGCTAAGTGATTTACTTGTATCCGCCTGCTAAGAGCATCTACAACTCTGTTATCTTTACCTTTGATATACTTGATCTCAAAATCGAACTCACTAATTGTTGAATCTCTAAAATGTCATCCACTTTCACCTTAATTTCCATCATTTTACCCTCATCCGTAACTCTATAGCCTCATAACCTTACATTAAGTAACCATTTTCATCATCACATGGGTTTATTATTGTTATTTTGCAAGTCATTTATTTTCAGTATTATAAGTGAATTTATGATTAAATATTAGGAAATTAACATATTTTCATATATATCTAAAAGTGTTATGAGTATTGTGATATTGTAGGCCTACTTGGAGATTCTATAAGGGTCCTACTCAGCCACCCAACCACAGATTCGAATTTCAAATTCCAACCCATGAAGATTTGTGGAATAATTTTAGAAGAAGTGGATCATTAACTATGCACATTCAAAGGAGAAGAATCATGGATGAGAGGATATGTATCTTACATTTTCAAGTGATTAGTTGTAACCACAAGAGATAAATGTGGATTTAGGAGATATCTAAGGATCTATATTTATTGTATAGTTATCCTCAATTTTTTCATAAATAGGAGTGCACCCTTCATACAAAGGGTTGTCAATTGTAATTTGTTAATTGTAAGTAGCTACTGGTTAACTAATTAGTCATTAGCAGCTAGTTTATAATTGTTAGTTGGAGGTTCTAGGTTCCATCCAAGATGTGATTTGTAAAGTGAGGATAGATAATTCTTGTAATATCTTGTAACTCATGTTATGAGATACATATTGGCACTTTGATCTCCAAGATGTGATAGTTTGTTTAGAGTGATTGTTGAGGAATGGGGGACCCCATCAACCACAATTTGCACACCTTTGTACATATTGGTAACATAGTCTAGTTATTTTATTTCATTTATTTTTATGCAAGTGTGTTTTTCCTTTCAGAAAGTGTGATTTCATTTCAACAAGTGTGAGTGTGATTTCAATTTAGCAAGTGTGATTTCATTTATGCGAGGGTGGTGTGATTTCAATAATGCAAGTGTTATTTCCTTTATGCAAGTGTGATTTCAATTTCTTTATGTTTGGTTTGGTTTGGATTAGATTGATTTAACTTGTTTTGTAATTATTTTTAACTGCATTATATTAATCTATTATGATAAATAACTACCTAGTACATATAGTACAGGTATACCTCGTCAGCTCTACGAACCTCGGGTTGACAATTAATGACAGGGATTTAACTCGTAATTAAATCACCCAACATTTTGGCGTCATTTTCGTGAAGGTATTCATAGGTGTTTATTTTGAAATTTTAGATAACTCATTATAGTTACATCCATTCTTAGATGCATGGTTAAAAACATAATTAAAATCATCTTGCATTTTAAATTTCAATTTTTTTCAAAACTTTGTACTAATTTGTGTGTACCATAGGAATTATCAACCAGTAGGAGTAATTCACAGACAATTAAGAGTTTGAAGAATGTACTTTCAAGAACTTTCTCGAATCTTATCAATAGCTGGGATATCTAATTCTTAGGAAGAATATATTTTAACTGCATTCAAAAACTTGTCTGTATCTCCACCTCCACAAGAAGATCTTCAAGTCTCTTTTGATTCCTCTTGTCAATCTGTTGAAGAGACCAAAGAATCATGCAATAATTTTGATGGGGAGCAACCACTGGAATCTAATATTGAGGAATGCATAATAAAGGAGGATATTCAATGTGATCTAAACCAAGAAATGAATTAAGAATGCCATAGCTTTATTGAAATATGGTTCCAATCAGGGATCAAGTCACATCACTCTTTCATTCTTCCTTATTTCTTGATTGCATTATCAACACAAATGGTTTTTCATGCTTTGATGTATTTTAATGCATATTTTTCAAAACTAAGCATGAATATCTTTTTAGTCCTATTACGCACATGGTTACTCTAGAAATATGCATACACTTGAAACAAATTTTCTGTTTCCAGTAGAGTAGAATAGAATAGAAACAATGAATAAAACTAAGTTTAGTAATGTGTTTTTTTTTAGTCTTAAAGTTAGATTTCATTTTATTTGCAATTTTATTTATTGGTGGTGCGGTAAGAGCCACCCAACTCACTAATCATTTGCAGGAAGATGTAGAAATAGAAGGAATATTTGAGAAGAAGGAGAACAAATAGAGTTTTGATAGCCACAATTTGAAGTTAGAGATCAAATCATTTTGCTTTGTATTTTAAATTTCATATTCCAAATGAATAAAAGAGTTTCAATATTGCTAAGTATGCTCTCTTCTTGCACTCTCTCTGACTTGGAAGATCAGAAAATAAAATGGAATCAAATTAGTTTTAAAATTTTGCAAAAATTGGATAAGAGATCTAAATTCATATTCAAAAGTATAATTACAAGGTTTAAAAAAAAAAAAAAAAACCTAATGTCTCCAATGGATCCAACACTTTCAAAATCCCCTGTTTTGACTCTTTTTGCACCTCATTTGGCCAAAAATTAAGTAAAATATCATGGTTTCAAGTTTTTGCCCAATTTTGTTGTTAATAATCCTACAATTCGACCCAAACCTAGCATGTGCACCCCGAATGCGGAAACTGCACGCAAAATTGGCCTACATTTCTGATCTGTGGTCGAAATTATAGGATGGTTAAAGTCTACATTTAGTCCCCAGATCTGAATTCTATGGTCACTTGGTGCCATATGACCATGGTGGGTGCCGAAAATCAGGGGCTAATCCCAATTCATCTTCTACACACCTTTATCCTTTAAGCGTTGGTCATATGCAGTTTTCATGGGACCGTGGGTCGGGCTAAGGCCTAGCCCTTGGACCACGCCTATGATTCTATGGCACTGGAGGATCGTGGGCTAGGGCTTAGCCTCGACCCCTTTCCCTAATGGCATGCACACAAACCTTAAATACATATTTGTGGACTATTGTTAACAAGTAATGAGGTAGTCAAGTTGCTAAAAGTGCTTTGTTGGTTTATATGAGGTCGTGGTTTCAATTACTGTGGAGGGTATATTGACCCTTAAAAAACTTTTGGCCCACCATGAGGAGGCCATGTGGCAACCATTGGTTGGTCCACATGGCACTCCCACATTGGCCCTCCACAATAAAACCATAGACAATAAAAAATAGCCACATATCAACCAGTTAAATAGTGCCAAGTGTCAACCATATATTGGCTTATGAGAAACAATCAAACTTGTCACGTCATGACCTAGTCAACATACGGACTGCTGACTAGGCATTCCTGCAAATTCAAAATTCATCTTTTTTAGTTGTTTCTCAAAACGAACAAAACGTGATTACGGGAGCATATGAAGTCAGATTTTAGCGAAACGAATTACATTGGATTCAGAGAGATGAGATCTACACTTTAGCGTTGGTTTCAAGATAATCCAAGAATGTTGAATTTTGAGCATTTTCTTGATCCATGAGATCATGGAAAAGGGTGGAGTGCAATAGAAAAAGGAAGAAAATTGTTACAGACTTAGACTTTTATAAAAACCTGTAAATATTAAAAACTCAACTACAATAATTAACAAACCACCATCCAAGTCTAATTGCAAGTTTTAAAATGACAAGGCAATGCCACGATCCAGATTTTTCGTAGCTGCAGAATCAACACAATTTAGTAGATTATGCAAATTTGGTTTATGGTCTATTGATGAAGCATTAAAGTGTGTGGAGAAGATGTCTCAAGCTCAAATTTGTTAGAAGCACAATGAAGAAGACACCAAAAAAGTAATAACAGGTGATCCATGGTATTGATCAAGTAAAAGTGCATTTAATTTTTCATCCTTGAATTTGTTCTATTAGTATTATTTCTAAGTTTTGTGTGTATATATAAAATGAAAAGGGACTATCATCTCTCTGTTTTGATAGTGTTACATTTTATTGCTGAAATTGCTAATTTTTGGCAGGTTCCAGGATGATGAAAGAAGATCACTCTATCCATGAGTACCTTTTTAAAGATCAGGTTTCTTTCAAAAGAGCATGATCATTCAATGTAAAATCAGATCCACTACACCATTGCTACGAAACACATACCAATTTTACCAATGCTACACATTTTAAGCCTGCTTTCAATCCATAAATGTCCATCTCCCTACTACCAAAAACTCATTTCCCTTTGCAATCTTCATACTTTCCTGCCTCATTTTCACTCACTCTTAACCCAAGAATAAAGTCTTTCATCTCCCTTACAAAGTTGAGTCACCCCATTTTCCTTTTCCTTTCTTTCAAATAAACCTTGCTTCAATGCAAATTTTCCATCTATAGTTCTTTAAAATATTATTTCATACTCGTGTTAGATGATGGAGGATTCAATAAGGCCTCCCTTCTAATAATTTTTGACCCATTGACTCCGACACATCATCTGGGATCAAGACTAGAGATCTTTCAAGTACCTCGAGACTTGCATGCCTTAATGGAAATTTCTCTCGCCAATAAACAGTGGGAATACATAAATGTCCCTTGTTTGTCGGATCTTCTAGGTGAATTGACTACGACACATCTATTCGTACCTAGTAGGATGTACATAGGCATCTTCCTCTCATTGACATCAATGGTGAGTAGTCTCATGTTGGTTAATGGCATTCATTAATGGCCAGTAATCCAATAATTTGTTTTCTATGTTTGACATCGACACATTTATTCACATAGATAAGAATTATGCCACTAAGTGGAACAAATGAAGACTACATGATTTCAGCAGTTTGCAGCAGGACTCAATTCAGCAGCCGTAGCAATAAAGATTCCAATATCATCCTCAATTCATACAACCAAGAGAAAGAAGAAGTAGATCAGATTATTTTACTTCACATTCCATGATCCAAAAACAGCAACCACACTCTTCTATATACATACCTTGTCCACTTTTCAGGTAAGTGAAGTTTTGTAATTTTCTAATCTTATATCATGTAATTCCTTAAATACTAAAATTGTGATTTTAGAAATCCCTCACCTCATTTATATTCCATTTCTCATTTGCCAAAAACTGAAAAACACCTTTAGTTGGGGGGAAGGGATATTCACATTTCATACCACATGTCACATTTCATTTCATCCTATCCAACACATTTTTCCCAAATCAACTATTATTGCATTTTGATTCCAAAATTTTATATGTTTTGCAATGATCAATTGATAACCACATTAAATGGCTGACAGTTACTATGGGACTTAAAAAGGAATTCTAAATGTTTTCAAGTATTTTGATATAACAAAAATAACAAAAATATTGTTACACAAGAACCAATACTCATAAAATTTTGGTTGTCACACAAGAACCAACGATAAAAAAAATATATATATATGTTGCAGTCAAATGTATTTCAAAGTACTCTTTGCAAAAATAATAAAATTGTCAAATGCTATGAATATGCAAAGTTAAAAGAGAATCAATACAAAGCCAAAGCTCATATAGAAGCAAAACATTTCAAGAAGATCAACTTATGATTAAGTGAATCAATGTAATAGTTTCATGATGCCATGTAACATCTTCAGTTGGGGGGTATGTTGAGTCTCCAAAATTTCATCCACTTTCACCTTCATTTCCATCATTTTACCCTCATTCTGTAACTCTATAGCCCCATAACCTTACATTAAGTAACCATTTTCATCATCACATGGGTTTATTATTATTATTTTGCAAGTCATTTATTTTAAGTATTTTAAGTGAATTTATGATTAAATATTAGGAAATTAACATATTTTCATATATATCTAAAAGTGTTATGAGTTTTGTGATATTGTAGGCCTACTTGGAGATTCTAGAAGGGTCCTACTTGGCCACCCAACCACAAATTCGAATTTCAAATTCCAACTCATGAAGATTTATGGAATAATTGTAGAAGATGTGGATCATTAACTATGCACATTCAAAGGAGAAGAATCATGGATGAGAGGATTTGTATCTTACATTTTTAGGTGATTGGTTGTAACCACAAGAGAAATGTGGATTTAGGAGAGATCTAAGGATCCATATTTATTGTATATTTATCCTCAGTTTTTGTATAAATAGGAGTGCACCCTTCATACAAAGGGTTGTCAATTATAAGTTGTTAATTGTAAGCAGCTAGTGGTTAACTAATTAGTCATTAGTAGCTAGTTGCTAGTTGTTAGTTGGAGGTTCCAAGTTCCATCCAAGATGTGATTTGTAAAGTGAGGATAGAGAATTCTTGTAATATCTTGTAACCTGTTTTATGAAATACATATTTCCACTTTGATCTCCAAGATGTGATAGTTTGTTTAGTGTGCTTGCTGAGGAATGGAGGGCCCCCATCAACCATAGTTTGCACACCTTTGTACATATTGGTAACATACTCTAGTTATTTTATTTAACTTCTTTCTATGCAAGTGTGTTTTTCCTTTCAGTGAGTGTGATTTCATCTTAGCAGGTGTGAGTGTGATTTCAATTCAGCAAGTGTGATTTCAATTCTACAAGTGTGATTTCATTTATGCAAGTCTGATTTCAAGTTCTTTATGTTTGGTTTGGTTTGGATTAGATTGAATTAACTTATTTAGTAATTAGTTTTAGCTGCATTATATTAATCTATTCTGATAAATAACTACCTAGTACATATAGTATAGGTATACCTCATCAGTTCTGAGAACCCTGGGTTCTCAATTAATGACAAGGATTTAACTCACAATTAAATCACCCAACATTGATCATAGTCAACCACCGGGCCTGCCTACCGTTCAAATTCGGTTGTTCAAATAGATACCGCAAACCACTGTGATCACTCTTTAATGTGAACCTCCTGCCCAGAAGATAGTGTCTCCACATCTTCAATGCATGTATAATCACTGCCAACTCAAGATCATGTGTGGGGTAGTTATGCTCGTGCTCATTCAATTTTCATGACTCATAGCATACCAGTTGTCCATCCTACATAAGGACTCCACCAAGTCCTTTCTTGCAAGCATATGTGCGTACTTCAAACCGTTTTTCTGGACTTGCAATCTTTAACACTAGTGCATGCGTCAACAACTACTTAAGCTTCTCAAAACTAGCCTCACACTCCTCGGTCCATTTGAACTTCTTACATTTCCTCTGTAATGATGTGAAAGGATAAAGAGTCTGTGAGAAGTTCCTGATGAACCTCCTATAATAGCATGCCAATCCCATGAAATATCTCACCTCATCTACATTCCTGGGAGCTACCCACTCCATGATGGTCATTATCTTTTCTAGATCTTCTGCAATGCCCTTCTTGGAGACAACATGCCCCAAGTAGTGTACCTCAATCCAAAAGAGACTACACTTGTTGATCTTAGCATATAACTAATGCTCTCTCAACAACCCAATGCTTCTACTAAATTCTTGCTCTTCCTCGTTTTAGAATATACCAATATGTCATCAATGAACACAGTAACGAAGTTATCCAAATACGAATGAAACACACTATTCATCAAGCACATAAAATTAGTTGGAGCATTAATCAAACCGAATGGAAGTACAAAAAGCTCATAATTCCCATACCTGGTCCGAAAATTTGCCTAGTAAATGTCCTCCTCTTTGATGTGTACCTCGTGATATCCGAATATCAGATCAATCTTCGAGAACATTGTTTCTCCCTTCAACTGATCTGATACACTAGGCCTAATGTATCTCTTTTCCAACATTTCCTTCAACTGCAACTTCAATTCCACCAACTCGGGTGTGCTCATCCTGTAAGGTGCTTTTGATGACAGAGATTCCCCTGGCACCAAATCAATAGAAGAGTCTACCTACTTGTGAGGTGGAAACTTTGAAATACCCTTAGGAAATACATCCTTGCACTGTTGTAAAACTCGGTAACTTCTCTAAACATCTGCATCCTCAACTCCCTTACCCTTTTCACTAGAAACGTGCACTGCAAATAACATACACCCTTTCCTACGATGATGCTTTGCCTACATATTTGTCACCATCCTACCAGATGTGGATTTATTCTTTTCCATGTGGCTTTCTTCTTTCCCTATAAGAGTCTTGGTTCCTCATTTTCATCAACAAACTCAATGGCCTTATCATAGCAATCCACCTTGGTTCTATGAAGATACAACCAATCCATGCCCAACAACATACTGTATAATCCCAATGGTAATATATTCAAATGTGTTGTTGTAGGCATACCATTCAAATCAAATGCATAAGCTCTTACCCAAAGATGAACTCGTTTCTTTTTACTTGTAGCCAACTGCACTAACCAAGATTTTGCATGCAATTTCTTACTCAAACCACACCTATCCACCAAGTCAGGACTAACATAGCTACAATTAGATCCAGGGTTAATCGAAATAGAGATAACTTGATCACAAAGCTTACCGTCGATCTCAATGATAGATGCTTGATGGTCTGCCTATTTGTTATCCAATGCTGCATAAATACAAGGAATTCTTTGACCAACATCCCCAACAGTCTGTGCGTCCTATGCACTGTATATTCAAAGTCTACCGCCTTGATATTGTGGATAATATATCCTGGGATGATCCCCTCCACAAGTCCAACACCACTCAATCTCCTTATTCTACTCCTCAGATCGATGCCCCTTTCCTCTATCTGATGCATTAAACTTCTTATATGGTGCAACATTCTCTTTATTATTTGTACCCTGAGGTCTTTCTCATTTATTATCCCATTTTCCTTTGTTCTTTGCATTACCTTTCTAGTCTGGCTTAGTCTCATATTTGTACTTCGATTTCTCATAGAAATTCCTTAGCTTTCAGATGGTTTCCTTTAATGATTTAGGCTCATCGAACTCAATCATGTCTTGCAAATGCAACTAGAAATCCACTAATGAACCTTTGAATCTTAGTCTTATCCTCTGTGAGATAAGGCACTTACCTCAGTAACTCCAATAACCTACTAGTGTACTCATCATCTATCATCAATCCCATCTTTAGTTCATAGACTTCCTTTTCTCTGTCATCAAAATATATCTCTGACATATACTTCTTCTTGAATAACCTCTCAAACTCACTCCAAGTCCTCCTCATGAATACATCTGACATTATTCACATCTTACCACCAAGTGTTTGCTTTACCTATGAGACTGAATGTAGCTAGTTTGGCTTTCATGTTCTCTAAATAATCATGTAACCTGAAGAACTTCCTCATGCCAAGCAACCATGCCTCTGCATCTTGTGGTTTCTTCATCTCTCCATGAAAAGTAGGTGGTTTTTTTTTTTCTAATCTCATCCAGAAAATATCCCTTATCACTCCTCCAGTAAGGATGATAACGATGATGATCATAGTTCCTATCTAAATCAGAACTAGAATAATATATGTGTCTATCCCTCCTCCTATACAAAGTGTCCAACTGTTTGCCATCTCTAACCGTTTCATCTCTATCTGACTTGTGACCACCATGTGACCTACTACCATATGCCCCATTAGTTATGTCCTCCTTCTCATAGCTGATTCGATGTGGTCCCTGTCGTTGCAAATCTGACAAACTCTGAAGTATCACTGCATTTACCTGTACTTGTTTCTCCTGTGCTTGCATGATTTTTTCATTATCTACCTTACAACTCTTTATTTATTCCTTTAAGCTTCTCAATATATCTGCCAAATCGGAAGAGTTCCCAACACCATACTTCTCTTCTGATTCATAGGGAGAGTCTTTGTAGTCTATCATCTTGCTAGCCATTTGATATTTATTCCTACAAGGTATATCATGTAAGTTAAACCAAATCACAATAAACCAACGTACCTTAATATAGCTCGAGGAGGATACATTTTCTACAAGATCAACGAATTAGTGTGATACATTTATAATATAATCATGACATCATATAGAAACATAACACATAAGCATATAACCATGCAACCATCACTCTAGATAGGGTTTAGCCATCAATGCATGACCTTATCAACAACACATACCACGACCTCATACATGACAACAACCATTACATCACTATACACTTAACCACATGCAAACATGAACATGCATAAACAATGTGTAACAAATCACACACATGCATAAACGCATGTAATCAAGCATAAAAGAACAATACTTGTAACCAAACCTACAAGCATGATACATGTAATCAAACATATAATAATGTAACCAAACATACAAAATGATAAATGTAAGCGACATATAATAACATGTAACTTGTCATACACTCATGTCGATGCATCCCACAATAACAACATTGACTTCCACATGGTGACATCACTACAACCATGATCAACATTATGCAAATGCAACAAGCATATGGAATGAAAGCATAAGAGACACACATGCAACCGACATGCATGCATGACCAACACACAACCCATCTAGTCTAAGGGGTGAGCCATGCTCTGATATCACTCTGTAACGCTCTCCTCACAAATCTACTCGATCAACTAGCAAGCCAGGATAAACATGCGACTAGAGGACAATATGATATGATTCGGCCTCCTAAGTCACGTTAAGGAAGTGAAACCGATGAAAACACACCATACAGACATTCAACATCAGCAATAGGACTCTTAGGAACCAATCCAACCTTGCTTCCAACTATCCCCTAGGTCCCACTAAGCTTTTGGACCACTTGACCTTTGGACACTCTCACAGGCTTACAAGCCAGCATCAAGGGACTATTTTGCACAGTGTTGTGCCAACATCCCTAGGATTTGAGCCACTTTTTTAGGCCCAAAGCCTTGGTCACTACTCATAATTCAATGACATCTTCAGAAAAGTAAAATAAAAGAGAAATGAGAGTGCAAATGAATTTACTTGAATAATACCTTGCTTGGACCCCTACGAGCCATGACAGGCATTTTGTCAAACATATTACGAATATGTAATCTACAAGTGTAAACAACAGATTTGAGCATAAGGGTCTCATACTTAGCTAAGAATCGCTAAGAAGCATTGTTGCCTCAACACACCAACTTCCATTTCATCCATTAGGCCATAGATACATTGGTCATTCATTTACCAATAAAAACATGATGAGAGCCATACATAGCTACTTTAATAAAACATATATATAACCAGCATAATAGCAACATAAATACCAAGGAAATCACAACCATATGATCCACATATAAACCAATACAATACTCATAGAAATACAAGGATAAATAGTCTCATATTGATGATGCAAAATCCATACTCGGGATGGGACTTCCACGTTCCACCCGGCTGTAGAATGGCTGAGACAAATCTCTCTTTAACCATTCACCCCCATGCCATATTCCAAGCATGAATGTGGGATTTCATAAAACACATAAATCCAAAACCATCTAGAGCTTCCAGAGGCCAACCACCTTAACCCATCAAACAGTGATTCCACCTCACAGTCGGACATCACAAAACCATCATCAGATTAGTCTCTATACTATCCATCCAAGGCTCTAGAGCTTTTGTTCCAACCAAGTCTCTAAGACTAGTAACTAAAACCACAGCTGCCATCGGGCTCCAAAGCATTTGTCCAACCAAGGCTACAGGAATAGTAACTCAACCCACCAAGGGCTCCAAAGAATTTGTCCAACCAAGGCTACGGGACTAGTAACTCAACCTAAGTTGTTATAGGGCTCTAGAGTGTTTGTCCAACCAAGGCTCTAGGAACTAATAACTCAACCCAAGCTAAGGAAAAATGAGAACCAACCAAAACTAAACAAGGAAATAAACCCACAATCTCCATGGTTGTCCAGGAAATGGAAAGGCTAGGATTTCCACTGTCAATCTAGGTAATACTAGATGACAGTGACAAATCATGACCAAGAAACGACATGCATATTCCATGCATGCCAAAACTAGTGAAGAAAACATACATGCAACTCGGTACCTACAAGCAAATCCCACTGTAGTTGCTGATCTCGATGTTCTCTTGCACTTTCCTGCGCTTCCTTTGCCTTCTTGCTCCAAAAATACAAGTATGACACACCCTCCAAGAGTGCTCCAAGAAAACTCCAAGTATCCAAGAGTATGAGAGAGAGAGAGATAGAGAGAGAATAATGAGAGAGCTCCAACACTGGACTGACAAAAGGTTAGAAAAAGCTTGCCAACTGATCCTCAGAAGCATTTTTATGAATGAGACCTCTACTTTTTTCATTTTCCATTATTTTCCTTCATTTTCCTCCTCACATGCAACATGTGACCTTTCACCTCCCTTTTCTCCTAATTTGCATTATTTTCGTAAATAAATGTGCCAAAAATGTCATTTTTCCTTTCCAAACTCTTAGCCATTATCTTTTCCAATTTCCTTAGCCATTAAACAACCACAAGTGATCCTCGTCACTATGATTTTTCCCAACATTCAGCGTAGAATAAGTTTCCAATCACCCGTGGTTATTATTTTTCCTTTATTAACTTTTATTACATGGGATTTTCACCAGGGCTGTTATAGACTTGGTGTGTATTCAAGAGGTTGACCTCGCATTCTACGTTATTGTCTTGGTGATTTAGCCAGGATTTAAAATTTATCACAAAATTAAACAATATTCACAATCCAATCCTAAGGTCTCTAAAAAGTAAAAAAAAACAATTAACACATGCTAAAAAATCTAAGGATTCAAACCATGCAAACAAGATTTTCACAATAAAATCACTAGTTGGTAATGAAATCCAACGTTGCAGAAATTAAAGTGAAAAGTGGTTGTAGATATGAGCGAGTGGAACCAGTTACACTGACAACCTTCTTAATGAAACGATATGGTGCAAGTAACTTCACTTATTCCATCTCGAGCGAAGATTACCCTCCAAAAATTCCAAGTGAGTCTAGTCAACATATGTTCTAGGTACAGTAGGACCTTCCCTCTGTCGTCACCTCAAGTAATATCCCTAGGATTATGGTCACTAAGATTACCAATTACAAAAATTCTACCTAGGGGGACAGTCTTAGATTAGACATATAGGCAAGGGCAGAGTAACAAAGCTCAATCCCCTTGAAAGATCCTCAACATGGTTAATTGGAGGTTTACTTTCAAGTGACCCCAAGTACCTTTCAACATCATTGTAATACATGTAAATAATTGTACCATAGCCAATGAAGTGGGTACGATCACTTCACTAGGTCTGGTATGATCTCGTTCTTGATTTCTTTGTAAGGGGAGCTTCCCAGAGCAAAACTGAAATCACTGGATTTATCTCCCTATCACAAGATTCTAGTGTTTGTTTGTAGCCATGGAAAGTTTACTCACTTCCCTATTCAAAAGCCCTACACTTAGTCTATTGTAGATGAAAGAGAGCGCTAAGAATAAAACTTTATAAATTGATTTTAATTAGCGTTGATTTTAATAGTTGTTGTTACACAAAGGTAATGGATGTGAAACTTGATGAAATTATGACTTGACGCAATCCTAATGCAAACGAAAATGATGATATGATATTTTTGTTTCAATGAAAATCTATCTAAGGTAGGGAAAGAGTCTTTCACTTTTTCAACTGAAATATAAATAGAAACTCAAAACCCCACTATAACCTTTTCCCTAAAATGCAAATAACCAATTTCAAATCACCTGAATATTGAAAACAATTTCAAATCTTCACTTTTCCCAATAATACAAGTAAACAAAAAATCTCTCTTTTCATACAAGCACTCAAAAATTCGAACAATGCAACAAGAAACCAATGATGACTAAAAATGAACTTTTCCCTAATTGAATGCTACAACTTTGCTTGCAATAACTAATTCAGTTCATGAACACTTCCAACAAATAAACAACAAAAAGGTTTTTCATTCCAAAACTAGCATACGAAGTATTTTCATAAACCGAACCTAATTTTGTAAATCATTCACTTTGGCATTCAAAATAAACTTCTGCAAAAGAGAAATATGGACTTAAAACCTACTTTAATCGACAGAAGAAAGACTGACAGTGAACTTAACAGGACCTATAAATCTCTCTCTTGATAGATAGGCTATTCATGACACAAGACTCTACCCTAATTTGCAAAACAAGACCAATCACAAGAAAAAAACCAAAATAACATTCAATCAAATTGACAGACACTCACAGGAGGTTCTAACAGGTGTAAAACAACAAGAAAAAACAAAAAAAATTGGATTTAAAGAGGAAATAAGTGAGTTTTTCAAAAGTTCCAGGCATTTGTGCAAGATCTTGAGTAAAACAATGTACATGTGCTCTGTTGCTAAGAGGTAAGTCTACAAAAATGTGCATTGTGTCTAAAGTAAAAGTGTGCACAACAGGGAAATTCAAGGAAAAAAAAACAAATCTAGCCCAAAATCCAAATTTCTAAACTTTCCAGACACTCAAGTAAGGCTTGTGTAGCAAGTTGAAAAGATCAAACAAGGAAAAAGACAGAGATTGAAACAATTCCCCAGTGGAGTTGCCAATTTGTTATGTGGACAAATCCATCTTGCGGACACGTGTGATCTACCTAGACATCAGAGAACCCTAGTAAAAAACACACAGTAATTGCTACCTTTCTCTAAGTTCTGATCATTTGAAAGAAAATAGAATGAAGGAGGCCTCTTACCAATTTAGCGAACTGATTGATGAAGTCCCTCAAATATTTTGATCACTCGCTCTTTGATGCTCTAAATGCCCTCTCGTCACTCCCAACAGCTTCTCTGCAATGTCCTGAAAGAGATATGCAAATATAGAGACAAACAAGAGATCAAAGCATACAACATATAATCAAAGAGATAAATGAATTAATTAACCAATTATACATGTGAACTGATCAATTATGCAACCAAAACTCATGTAGGTGATCAAGGAATCCTACAAATTAAATCAATGGAGATGTAACTGAGAAAGAACAATTGCTTATATTCATAAAACTAGACAAAAGCCTTAGAAACATGTAGACTTGATGTAGCAAGCCTTTTTTGCAATCTCCAACCCTCTCCCTTGAAAGAAAATCCTTCCAACCTAATCTCAATAGCATAAACCTACTTCCAACAATCCTCTTCCAATCCTAAGACCTGTAGTAGCTTTATAGGCCAATGATGAGAAGTTATGGATCCATTCTCAAAGGGATAAGATCCACTATTAGTGGGATATAGGTTCCACAAAGCAAGGGGAGTTACTCCATGATGGGAGGGATCAACACTGAATAGGCACTCATTCGAAGATTGTTGGTAGGGATAGATCCCACCAACAATTCTTCTAGACTTTACTTTTTATTTTACGTACTTCAATTCATGTTTGTAGGTCATAGTTGAAGACAATGCCTACTTGTGCGTAGATAATAATGGTCTTCCCTACGTATGCACGGGAATCAACTAAGAAACTACAAGTGTAGCCAAAATCAGGGTTTTGTACTATAGGATCCATAAATTCCACTTTCTCTAAAATGATTTAGATTCTAAATTTGCAGGGGAATGTTCTTGGGACACATTTGTGGATAGCGAAAGATCTAAACTGATGGTTGTTTGCCTAATGTGACAAAATTACGTGTAACACTTTCTTCTTCCTTTGCGATTTGTCCCTAACTGGGACCTTTCTTTTCCTTCCCCTTCGATGAAAGGGCTATATTCTCCTCATCCATCACACTCTTATGTCATTTTATATTGTTGTTGTTGATATTACTCTCAACCAGAGCAAGCCTTATCTCTTCCTGATTGAAATCAACCCACAATCGATCCCATCCAGGTAGTTGATATCGTCTAGTAATACCTTGGACAAAAGTTTGCCCACTCCTTAGTGAAAACATTGAGAATTGTACACACTAGCTCACTCTCGAGAGGTGTCTCTCCAACTACTGCAATCTCATCTCATACATTTTGAATCCTAGTGAGATGAGGAGTGACTCCTTCATCCTTATGCATCCTAGTGGTCCTCAAATTCTATTTCAAGAACATCTTCCGGTTCTCAGAAGGATTGTGGAAAAGCGTTGTAACTACATCCCATATTTCTTTGGCAATATTCTTACTAGCTAGATGTGAGACCATGTAATCTTGAACGCCACTAAGAATCATCCGCTTCGCCTTGGACATCTCCTATTGTAGTTCTCTAGCTGTTGTGGATCTGTAGGTATGACTATAACTCTCTCTGCATACGTCTTTAGACCATGCTCATCTAGTAGGAAAGTCATTTTGGCTTTCTAGATACAATAGTTAGAGGTTCCATCCAAGGAAAATTTAAGGGGATAATGTCTGTAGATGGGCTAATTTTCCATGGATTTTAAAAAAAAAAAGTCAATTTCCATTTTTTCTTAAAATGATTCACCCAAATTTTATACTATAAAAAAAAATATCTTAAAAATCGCCAAAAAAATTATACACACTATAGCTTAAAAAAAATATTGTCAAACATTTTATAATTTACATATTAGGAACTAGTAATATTCGCCAAGGTTTCTAAACTTTAAGATAAATTTCCAACCTTAAAATTTTCCCTGAAGTCTCCATCCAAGGAATCCTGATCTCGAAGTCCTATTGAGGCCATTTCTGCAAAACTAAAATATGGGAAAATAAACATGAATCTCCTCCCCTTCCTGTCTGACTTCCTTCTCTACTAATCGCAATTCTGCCTGGAATGTGCAGATTTTCCCAACTACTACCTTCTACTACGAAAAAACTTAGATTTACTCCAAAAAATTGGATCTGAAAATCCTCAGGGAAATTCTAGAAAAATCCTTTCTTTGTGTTCTTTTTCTCTTTCTCCGAGTGCTAATATGCTGCTGCAAAACTTGCTATAAAATCACTGCACCCATATCTTCTCCATGAAATTGTTGATTTGCTCACTAAAATTGCTTCTCGACAACACTACTTCCTACAAATCACTGCAAGTGACGTTTTTTGAATTTTTTGTTGTTTGAAAACTATAAATCGAACTTTGCCTCTAGTTCACACTCCTGGTTGGCTTTTGCACAGATCCTGAAATTTTTCTTAGAGATTGTAGGAATGTACAGGGTAAGTTCCTCAGAGAGACCAAAGGACACCACTCACAAACAGATCACAGATCAATACACCAATATTCTTGACGTGGTTAAAACCCTCAAAGAGGGAAATAGTCCACGGCTTGAGCCAACGCGGCCACTTCAGGAAATTTATTAATAAAATAATGAAAATTTACATAATCTTCTCTCATGAACAGTTACCCTACAAATGACCCTCCATGCTCTTTAAATAGAGATCATGGACTAATCAGGTGTTAAGCCACGGATCAAGTGTCGGTAATACCGAGGAGATAATGAACCGTCATAACACTTCATGTCTAGAACACATCATGACCATCGGATTGTAAGTTACAAAAGTACATAGTAAAGAAACACACTTTACCTAACTCTACACTAGACCAAGTTATACTTAACTAATTCTTATGTGTTGGAATATCCTAATATCCCCCCTTAAGAACAACTTGGGATAGGATTGAAGGATGTACAAATATGACACAATAGGAGAAGGAAGGAGGCATTAGAGCCTATCCCCCCTTAGTGACAACTCCAACCATAAATTGAAGTTTAGTAAAATTCACCTCTGTGAGAGGCTTTGTAAAGATGTCTGCAACTTGATCATCTGTTGAAAAATATTGCACTTCAAGAACATGGTCATGAATGAGCTTTCTGATGACGTGCATGTGTAGTTCAATGTGTTTGCTATGCTAATGTTGGACTGGATCTTTGCATAGTTGAATGGAAATTTGATTATCACACCAAAGTGTAGTCGAATGCTGCTGCTAAAAGCCAAAATCTGATAGGATCTGATGAAGCCACAGGGATTCCTTACTAGCTTCTATGGCACCACGATACTCTGCTTTTGCCGAAGAAAGAGAAATGACACTTTGTTTCTTGCAAGCCCATGTAATAGGTCCTGAACCAAGAGTGAACACAACCTGCAGTAGACTTCTGATCATTAGGGTCACCAGCCCAATCAGAATCAGTGAAACCAACCAATAGAGGAGATGCTTATGCATTGTAATGAATCCCAAACTGAATTGTACCTTAAACATAATGAAGTATTCTTTTAGCTACTTTCCAATAACTTTCATGTGGGTTTTTCATAAACCAAGCAATAAGACCAACAACAAAGGAAAGGTCAAGATGAGTATGGTAAAATACAAAAGTTTTCCTACAAGTTGACGGTATAATGTAGCATGAACTTTAGGGGAAGTTCAAGTGACTGAAAATTTGGCTCCAGACTGAAAGGGAGAAGGAGCTAGCTTACAGTCTTCCATGTGAAAATGGCGTAGAAGATCACAGGCATACTTGGACTGGGAAAGGGAAATACCTTCCTTGGATTGCAAAACTTGAAGACCAAGAAAGCAATGCAAGTGTCCTAAGTCTGTCATTTCAAACTTCTTTTTAAGGCTAGACTTCACATGATTTATAAGGTTGGGATCACTACCAGTAAGGATAAGATCATCAACATAAAGAACAAGAATGATAAGAGACTTTCCCACTTTCTTGGTGTAGACAGTATTGTCAGAACGACACCTAGAAAAGCCATTTTCTAAAAGATGGCATACCAATCCTGAGGGGCTTGCTTGAGACCATAAAGGGATTTCTTAAGCTGACATACAAGGCTGGGGTCTATTTTTATAAAGCCAGTAGGTTGTTCCATATAGATTTCTTCATGCAAGTCCCCATGCAAGAAGGCAGATTTAACATCCATCTAATGGACTTCCCATTTGAAAGAGGTAGCAAGGGCAAGAACAAGGCGGATAGAGTTCATTTTGGAACTAGGGGAGAAGGTTTCAGTATAGTCAATGCCTTCAACTTGTGAAAAACCCTTAGCAACAAGACGAGCTTTATGTTTATCAACTTTTCCATCTGGTCCATACTTGGTTCTGTAAACCCATTTGCATCTAAAAATTTCGTCCCTTTGGAAGAGGAACAAGATCCCATGTATCATTTCCAATAATGAACGATATTCTTCATTCATAGTTGCGTCCAAATCTGAATGGCTTGAAGCTTCTACAAAGGTGTCAGGATCATAATTCGCTGAAGCTTGAGCTAGCAAAGAAGAGGCTCTATCGAATTAAGAACGTGTACGTCACTGATCTGTAGGATCACCGGTAAGAGCACCCGCTGCATCCCGAGTAGCACGAACCCATTTTAGAAGCTGAGGAGCTGAAGGAGGATCCTGAGAAGGTGGGGGAGGATTGTCATCCTCACTGTCATCATCTGAAGAAGAAATATTTTTAGAAGTAGAAAGGATAGAGAGAGGTGGAACATCCACCGAACTAGGCTCGTAGGCCGATATATTTTCAGTAAACTTTACATCTCTTCTAATGATAACATTTTTGGACTTAAGTGGAATAAGTCTATATCCTTTGACATCTTCAGAATATCCAACAAAAATACATTTTTCACTCTTAGGTTCTAAAGCTAGATGTTTCTCATCTGGAATATGGGCCCATGCTTCACTTCCAAAAACACGAAAGTGACTTACATCTAGTTCAATTGAGTTCCATGCTTCTTCTGGAGTGATATTCTTTAAAACCTTAGTAGGAGTACGATTTACTATGTAATTTGCACAGTTATTTGCTTATGCCCAAAAATTAAGACTAAGTCCTTTAGATTGAAGCATACAATTAGCCATTTCCTTTAAGGTGCGATTCTTCCTTTCAGCTATACCATTTTGTTGTGGAGTATATGGAACAGTATGTTGCATTTTAATTCCATTATCAGTGCAAAAGTTGATGAATTTGTTGTTAACATATTCTCCACCATTATCAGATCTTAGCTTAAGAATTTGATGTCCAGATTTTTTTTCAACAAAGGCCTTAAAGGCCAAGAACATGTTAAATACTTCACTCTTGAGTTTTAAGAAGTATACCCAAGTGCGTCTAGAGAAATCACCAATGAAAGTTAAGAAATACTTGTAGCCAGAGAATGAAACAACTGGAAGTGGACCACATAAATCACTATGCACAAGCTGTAAAGGGGCTAAGGCGTGCCAAGATGCACGTTTTTCAAAACTGTCCTGATGATGTTTTTCGAGTACACATCCAGAACAAACACCATCTCTGCAAGATACCATTGGAAGACATGTCACCATATTTTCTTTACATAGATTCTGAAGGGATCGATAGTTTAAGTGACCAAATCGCTTATGCCAAAGTTTGCTCACTTCATCATTATGAGCAACAAATACCGAGGGAAGATTTGATGACCCAAAGTTGTTGACCTTATAGAACCTTGTAGAATCATCAGCAATGCCAGTAGCTAAAATCTGTCTAGGATCTCTTAGGTCCTTAATTACAACATCATGAGGTGAAAATTCAACGATTTTACCTTCACCTGAATGAGTTATCTGATATACAGATATAAGGTTGCAGGATAACGTTGGAACACATAATACATCATTAAATTTACCATTGTCTAGATGAACAGTTCCAATCCCTACAACACTAAGAGATCTATCATCACCAACATATATATTTTTGGTGTTACAATCATTTAAAGAAGAAAACATAGCTTTTTCTTTCTCCATGTGATAAGAAGCTCCAAAATTAATGATCCACTCATGAGAATGAGAAGAAGAAGATACATTTAGTGCATAACTAGACCGAGATGCTTGACAACCACATGCAAAAAGTGTTATTCCTGAATATGAAGTTGAAGTTGAAGAGTGCTCCAAATGGATGTTATGCTTCTTCATTGCTGCTTCCAAGGCTTCCATCTTCTTAAAGCATTTGGATTCTAAGTGGCCATCTCAATTACAAAAGTGGCAATTTCTATCAGTCTTCTTCCCTTTGTTTTTATTTGCCTTATCATTTTGTTGAAATGATTTTTCATTTTGAGACTAAAATTGCTTAGGACCCTTGTTTGGTTTAGGACCATTTTTTTTAGGATACTGTTTCTTAGGATTCTTTGAATTTGGTTGTTGCTGGGCGGCTAAGGCTTTCTTAGAAGAGTTTCCAATATTAAGAAGACCAAGATATAAGAGCTTTTCTTGTTCTCTTATTAAAAAATCACAGAAGGCATCAAAAGAGAGGGACTTGTAGTCTTCTCCTTAAGAAATAAAGGCTTCTCTAGTAGAATGGAAGGTGGAAACCAACACAGAGTAGGCCGATCCCAACTTAATAAGAATGGAATTGATAAGGCTACTATTTTCTTTCTTAACCTTAACACCTTCCAAGAGAAGTCTAAGGGTCTTGAACTTGGGCAAAAAATCTTCAATGGAAGAAAAATTATTGGGGTCCAATGTAAGCAATTAATTTTCGAGTTGATGTGCTCTAATTTCATTTTAATTCCAAAAACTTTAATGAGTTGTTTCATTGCTTCATTAGGAATATCAAGTTCTGCGGTATGGAATCTGAGGTCTAGAGAAATAGACACCCCTATCAACCCACGTGCTTGATCTTACCTATTTTCCCATTTGGCTGCCTTATCTTCATCTTGAGGTTTGGTTTCTTGACTTGAGTCTATTCTGTAAAGACCTTTACCTCTAAGTAAATCCACAATATAGTACCACCATTGGAAGTAGTTGGTGCTGTCAAGAATAACTTGGCATGGACTTTCCATTTTAACAGAAAATAAAGCTATATATGTTGAGACTAAGTGTTCCAATGGAAAGATCTCAAAAAATTAGGCTGATTATAAAAAAACGGCTTCCAGATGAAGAAGTTATGGTTTTTTGAAGAAAAGTTGTTGAAGATGCGAACAAAGTGCGTCAATGTGCGGAAATGAATGATAATGTTATATTTAAAAAAAATCCCCACCCGCACTTTCCAAACTTAATCTAATTAGCTCACTTAAAAAAAAAAGATTTTATGTGACTCACTTATATAAATAAGTGAAAGTCACTTTTACAATGGTACTTTATGAAATACCCACTAAATTGTAATTTAAATAAAAGATAAAGAGACTTTAGAATTATAAGTGACTCAATTTTTATAATGGGTGAGAACACTTTTACATAAAGTAACTTTAAAACATAAGTTACATGTGCTTTTTGAAAAAGTAACTCAACAAAAAGAAAGACTTGAACTCAAGACCTCTATTCTCATAAAGTAACCTTGGACCATGTGCGCTAGTTTAAAAGGTTAGTAATTTTTGGAAAAGAGGAAGGAGGGTTTTTTTATTTTTTTAGCCATTGAAGCTTTGGGGTGCGTGCTTACTTGAAAAGGCCATTTTTTTCCTACAAAACAAAAACCACAAAACCCAACATAGACACACAAAAAAAAACCTTATTTCCTCAATGTTTCTGATTTTCCGAGATCACACTAAGGCGCAGTAGAAAAGAGCATACACATGAGAAAAAAAAATCCTTCCTTTCTATTTCTGATTTGCCCAGATCACACAGAGTTGTGGGGCAAAGAGCATACATAGAAATGAAAGGTACAGATCTAGTAATAAAAAACCGAGAGCTAAATAAACCGAAATAAACAAATAGATGAATAGCTAGAACCACAAATAAAGACTGTATACCTCTAGATTTTAAAAATGACATAGCTAGGGCTACCAAAAACATTTTCACGTGAAACGAAAGGGGTTCCTCACTGGAATAGATGCTCCTAACACAATAGATCAGTTCTCTCGGCCCGAAAGTAGTCAAAAACAGTAGATCTAGGAAATGACAGACAAATGCAGTTGTACCAGCTTCAGATTTGGATCACCAACAGATGCGGCCCTCAAATAACTCTGATACCATGTAGGAATGTACAAGGTAAGTTCCTCAGATAGAACACCAAAGGACACCTCTCACAAACAGATCACAGATCAATACACCAGTATTCTTGACGTGGTTAAAACCCTCAAAGAGGGAAACAGTCCACGACCTGAGTCAACGCGACCACTTTAGGCAATTTATTAATAAAAGAATGAAAATTTACATAAGCTTCTCTCATGAACGGTTACCCTACAAATGACCCTCCATGCTCTTTAAATAAAGATCATGGACCAATCAGGTGTTAAGCCACAGATCAAGTGTCGGTAATACTGAGGAGAGAATGAACCGTCGGATCACTTCATGTTTAGAACATATCATGACCGTCGGATTGTAAGTTACAAAAGTACATAGTAAAGAAACACACTTTACCTAACTTTACACTGGACCAAGTTATACTTAACTATTTCTTATGTGTCGGAATATCCTAACAGAGACAACCTCTAAAGCTGCAAATTGTTTCCTCGTTACTGAGCTACTAATATATCTTCAACACTGCTTTGATACCATGTGAAATTTTCAGTCTATTGCAGCAACTTGAAATTATTCTGCTAACTGAATATTATTATGTGCAGTTTATTTATTATTACAATAAACAACGAATAAAATCACTACTACAATTTTCACTAAAAATAAAATGCACTACAGACATTAAATCTGAAACTAAGAAAATAGAGCAAACACACACATACACTAAAATTGAAATCCTTATTTTTGGAAAAATATCCTCGAAAAAACCTAATGTGGGAAAACTAGTGAAACAGATGAGGACTTTATTATTATTATTCAACAACAAAATCTGAGTACAACGAATAGGATGCCCAAAATGGAGATCCTCTCTTGAGAAAATGCTGGTAGAATATCTGAGAGAATTTTCTCTCTCTCCACAAGCCATCTGACCTCAACCTGGGCGCATGCCTTTCTGAAGATGCTACACAGTATCTCACATGTACTCCCCTCGTCTACCTCTGAATCAGACACCCTTCCTATTATTTCCCCTGGAAGTGATTCTTCATCCCTTTAAAAAATTATTCCAGCCAACGAAACCTGAATTAGCTTCCTCTTTTGCCAAATTGAACTCCCTCTTTGAGCCTCTACGCAAGCCCATGTGCAACCTCCTGTGGAATAACTCAACCTCTCTCAGTTAACCCTTCCGACACTGAAAATATCCACGTGATCACCCTATTGTTGCTCCTTAATCTCTGATATTAATATTTGGCTCGAATTCTCTTCCCGGTCGAGTCTCTACTCTTTTGGAAATTCAATCTTCCTAGATCACCCACTCACTCAATGTGTCTTTGGTGTGTCCATCTCCAACCCCATCATCCTTCTCTCATAATCTCTTGTTGGTGAACCCACAACCATGATTAGATCTCCATCATTGACTATGATCATCTAAAACTCAATTTGTATGAGTTTCTAGAGCATTCTCAATTAATTCCCTTTAATTAATCGATTTCCCTATGTTAGACTTAGACAATTTTTAATTATCAGTGAATTAATTTAATTGAGTTGTCTCTGGGTGTTTTCTTCCAAAACCTTTTCTGGGTTTTGGATATCTTATGTTTCTTAGCCTCTCTGACCAAGGTTGAGACTAGAACACCTATCCAATGTTACAAAAACTAACACATAGCATAATCATTAATATTAAAGCATCTCCTAGTGTGGTAATTGTTTCTTCTTTTTAAATTTTTTGGTGATTTACCTCATAGGAATGCATCTCTCTTTTCCCACATTCTTAGAGAGATCTTAACAAACTTGGTATATAATGAAAATAATTGCTTTCAACTAGTGGAACAACCACCATTTGTAGTTGAGGGAGATGTTATGAAAACTGACAATAAAATTATACCCTTTTCTGTCCTACAAAACATCCTTCAATGAGAGGTAAATGCAGGTACCGACCAATGTAAGGTAGATACAGATCAAGACCTTGAATCTATTCTAAAACGTGTTTGGCCCAACTTGTCACTTATTAAGTGTCATAGTCGAGATTCACATCTAATACTTGGATTGTCATGGAGGAACTATTCACAAACTTAGAAAAACTTTCAAACCAACAATGTCAATTCACCAATTTAACAGTCAAAATATTTTCTCAAATTATTCCCCTCATTACTCTCATTATCTGTGAGAGAGGATCAGGACTTGCAAAGCATCATTAAAATAAGCTCGAGGATGCCTTTCAATCACATGAATTAAAGTAGAATGGTGACCATACCGTCAACAGCACCTGTCACTGATTGCATGGATTGAAGCAAGATGGCGGGTATACTATCAAATCCACTTGTGACTCTAATGGTGAGTTTGTTTTCTATGATTTTCTCCTCAATTTATGAAAGTAAAGCAAATTTTATTAATTCATGTGCCCTTTCGAGATTATTGTGTTGAGTAACTACTAGATTCAAGGAATTAAACTAAGTAACTAGGAGGGATGAACATAAGGGATCGGTCAAGTCTAATGATACTTGGGAACAATTTGTAATGAACAATGTAAACTTTGAAATGGGAACTATAAACTCAAAATGAGAACTCTGCCCAAAAAACCCCGAGAAAACATGAAAAATATTGCTAAAAACGAAAAGTGTGTATGCTAGAACAATGGCTTTTTTTTTTTGGGTCAATTTTGAACATGTTTTAAAAATGGCAGTGAGAACGAATTTTTGTTCAAAAATTGTGCAAAAACCACCCTGAAAATGAAAAGTGCTAATAATGGAATGATGGATTTTTTTTAGGGTTAATTTTTAACATTTTAAAAAAATGCCAGTAAAATCGAATTTTTATGTGCAAAAATTGTGCAAAAAACACCCTCAAAACGAAAAGTGTTGATGCTCGAATAACACTTTTCTTTTTTGGGATAAATTTTCAACATTTTGAAATAATGGTGTAAAAGATTTTGTTATGACTCTGAAAAACATTAAAATTTCAAAAAAAAATAATGAAAACATAAAATTAAAAATAAAAACAAAAATAAAAACAATGAAAAAAACACAAAAAAAAAGTTTAAAAAATACCAAAACATAAATAAAAACATATATTTAAAAAAATGTAAAAAATGTAAAAAAAAAAAAACAAAATTAACCTATAAAATATAAGAATTAAAAAATTAAAAAATTTAAAGAAATAAATAATAAGAAAAACATATTTTCAAAAAAAATAACCTTTTTTTTAATGTGATGAACCATAAAAAAATATTTGGAAAAAAATAAATAAATAAAACTATAAAATTAAGTAAAAATAGGAAATTTTAAAACAGCATTAAGAAAAACTAAAAAAATAAAATTAAATTAAAAACAAACTATATTAAAAAAAAATTAAAAAAATTAAAAGAACTACAAAAATTAAGATTAAAAACATTTTCAAAAAACCCTAAAAACCAAAAATATGCTAAAATTAAACATAAAATAAAAACCCCAAAAACAATTAAAATTAAAATATATATATATATATATATATTCAAATTAAACATCATTTTCAAAAAAACATTAAAATTAGAAAAAGATAAAAATATTTTTGATATTTTTTAAAATAACATTTAAAATATTTAAAATATATATATTTTACAAATATATATAAAATTTTAAAAAAACATTATATATATATATATATATATATATATATATATATATCTAAACATATTTAATAAAATTTATTTTTTATTTTAAAAAAAAAAAAAAAAAAAAAAAACAATTTTATCGGCCACTACCCCCACGGGGGGCCGAGCGGTGGCCATTTGTTTCCGAGAATCGAATAACCGCTTCCCGGCCACCCCCACGGGCGGTGGCTATCTGATTCTCGGAATCGGATAGAGACCACTCAGTTCCCTGTAGGGGTGGTCAGGTGGTGGTTATTTGATTCTCAGAATTGGATAGCCACTGCTCGGCCGCCGGTGGGGGCGGCCGAGCAGTGGCTATCTGATTCTGAAAATTGGATATCCACCTCAAAGGTAGTCAGGGGGTGGTTATCCGATTCCGAGAATCGGATAGCAACCGCTTGACCGCTAGTGGGGGTGGTTATCTGATTCTCGGAATCGAATAGCCATCGCTCGACCGCCTGTGGGGGTGGCTATCCGATTCTCGGAATCGAATAGCCATCGCTCGACCGCCCGTGGGGGTGGCTATCCAGTTCTCGGAATCGAATAGCCATCACCCGGATGCCCGTCGGGGTGGCTATCCAATTCTCGAAATCAAATAGCCATCGCCTGGTTGCCCATGGGGGTGGCTATCCGATTCTCAAAATTGGATAGCCACTGCCCAGCCACTCGTGGGGGTGGCCAGGCAATGGCTATCTAATTCTCAAAATCAGATGGCCACCGCTCGGTCGTCCGTGGGGTTGGCCGAACAGTGGCTATCCGATTCTGAGAATCGGATAACCACCCCCATGGGCAGTCGGGCGGTGGTTATTCGATTTCGATTACGGGAACTGATACTGTAATGCGTTCAATATTTGTAATATGTAATTTTCGCATTAATTTTTAAGTTAATCATTATTTTTGAAAAAAAAAAAAACAAAACAAACAAACAAACTATTATTTAACCATTTTTAGTTAAAATTTCCGTATAAATATTGTGATTTTGACATGTCAATTCTAGCAAAAAATTATCAAAAAGTGTAGTTTTTTTAGTTATATTTATGTTAAAAATTGTTCTTTTTATGTCCATTGTTAAAAAATATTGTTTTTTAGAAACAATTATTTCATTTGGATTGAAAAATTAATTAAGGATGTATAAATATGTAGAATATTGAAAATTCAAAATATCGACCTTCTAATTTAAAAATGCAAAACAATAAAAACCTTACTACAAAAAAATTAAAATAAAAATAAAAACAAAAAAATATGAAAAAAATGACCACTTCAAAAATTATTAAATTTACAAAATAATTATTTACATTTCATACATTAGAAAATTTGAAGTCAAAAAATAAATCTTTTAAAAAAAGGGTCTAATGCAGAATTACCACTTTTTTAAATCAGCATGAAAATCATTACCATTCTAAAACGCAATGTACATAAAAAAATTAAAGTGCCAAAAACTATGTTCTAAAAAAAACATGTGTGTTCTGCATCACCCCTTTTCAAAATCATATCACGTTTTTGCTATCTCTACGAAACAGGTAACAGTATCAGTTCACGTTTCAAAGTTTACATTGTTAATGAATGAAGTCTTCATTGTTTTAGATATAAAATCTAAATATTAAATAAATGCAAAATCTTGTTACAACTTGTACATTGTTAATTGAATTAAAATCCATATCCAAAGCCTACCTATAGTTATCCATAGTATTGACATAGGTAATTTGCTTCAAGAATCTCACTCGATTTCCTTTGTGATGAAAGTATGGATTACGTCTAAATTTTTTGAATATTATTTTGAAAACTTCTCTGATTCTCAAGGAATTTGCCACCGAAGTAGGAACGTGAAAAACCTATACATCTCTCATTTTCGTGTGTTTTTCCATGGCTTCTAAAGTTGCATTTACAACCATGTAGTTTTCCCACTACTTAAAAAAATTAAGAAATATTTTTTTGCATTGTGATATAATCTCAGCGCTGTGTGGAGATTTCCTTGTGCAGAGCTTTCACTGTGCAGAGGAAACATCCTTTGCATAGTTCCTGCACTCCTGCACCTTCACACTCAACATTATGGAGATTTGTTTCCCACTCCACCCTATGTAAAGGACTCGTAACCATGGAAATTCTGACAACATTAGGTAGTGCAGTAGCATAACAGTGTCAGAAAACTCACTGAATAGTCACTCATAAAATTAGATAAATATATATATATATATATATATATATATATAGATATATATATATATATATATATAGATATATATATATATATATAATGAATTATGAAGCATTGATAAATACCGAAAATAAAATACCCTCCACCACGAGAATTATGTCGAATCAAAGCTGCTCAACCAATTGAAAATATAAGATTTCCATTAAAAATTATTTTTTAACTTATAAAAAATAAGAATATTTAGTATTTTCTTGAAACTTTGATTAAAATGGTTAAAATTTGACAAAATAATGTGAAATCAACGCGCATAGACCAACAAAGGAGGCAATAACGAATATGTAACCTCAAGAAAGATCGAACTAGAAAAAAGCCACCAAGGACAGGACTTGTTAATTAGTACAATTGTTTAAAACCGTGTGTCGAAAATTGAATCTGGCTGGAGCTAACCAGCCATGTATTGGGTATTTAATGCCCTCAGAGCAGCACGCCACTTAGCCCGATAACACGGGAGCGGGCAAATATTATTTAATGCCGAATTTGCCCGCTCCCGTGTTATCGCGTTAAGTCGCATGCTGCTCTGAGGGCATTAAATACCTAATATATGGCTGGTTAGCCCTTTCCATTGAATCTCACTTAAAATTTTGATCTTTATAAAGAATAAAGTTTGAATAACGATGTAGATTTAATTTTACATACGATGTATAAGTACTAGACACATTAGGTTTGGATGAATTTTCTTTTTAAATAGTCCCATAATGAATTATTTATGTTTTGTAATGTAATGAGAATTTTTTAGTAACCACGCTATAAGAATTAGTTGTTTTCTTGTTTTGTTTTTTTTTTTTTTAAATGTGTATGAACATATAATTAAGGTACGTTAAATAGCTATTGAAATGAGTTTATACTATTAAAAATATTTAATATATATTTTAAATTTTCCCGATAAAGATTTATGTGCTTTATTTAACATCATTGGAATATTGATATTTGTACTATTATAAATTGAGATATTTCCTATATTTAATATAATTAATTCATAAATTAAAATTGTTTGTAAGTGGTAGTATAATTGGTAAAACATGTTAGCAAGTCTTTATATATCCAAGTGATTGTAATTTCAATCCGCCTGAACATGTTTTACTAGCTGAACCAAAAAAAAAACTTATGAATTGAATTATTAATAATTGAGTAAATTTAATAATAATCAATCATTAACAATTATTCTTAATTATAAATACTATCAACTAGTATAATTATATTAATAAAGTGGTTGATATATGTGGATATGTGTTATTTTTCACCTTTCATATGCCAATCTATATTATAATATGTGGAAAATGATGTTCATCAACATATATCAACCATTTTATTAATGTGGATGTGTTAGTTGATGGCTGCCATGCATGTGGTTGATTAGTAGACCGTGGATGACAATGGTTGACAATGTTAACCATGGTTGAAGAAGGTTGACCATAATTGATTGATATTGACCATGGCTTACCATGGACAACCTCTAGTATAATAATGTATTTAGGTTACATTAATGTTGACCATTTTTACATCAATGTTTGTAACCATGGTTGATGTAACATTAATGTTAATGTTGATGTTATTGATTCATGCATTGGATATATTATGCAATATTGAAGGGTATAACTTATACGGAAAACAAGGAATGGTAATCATAACATGATATTCACTAACGAATAAACCTCTATTCTATTGAACACATCCAAGACTATACCTTGATTAAGGATGTGGGGTGTAACTAGATCGATTTTTAAGATTCATCATGTAGATGGGTAGTCAAGATTACTCTTTCTTCTATCATCCTAAATCAAAATTAGAACATTATTATTTTACTTCTTAAAAAAAAAATTGTAAGCTTGGCAGGACCTTTTCATTCATTCATTTTCAAAAAGCAGGTTACATCCATGAAAGACGTTTAATGGCCTCAACCTGCCCATTGGGAAACCAGGTCTGTTGGCCACTGAACCGCATTGTATGCCATCCAAAATCTCAATAACTTAAGTTTGTCAAACAAATCCTTATATGATTGAATGTCTGTAAACTAGTTTTCACCTAACAAACTATAATAGGTACTACTAACTGACATATACATCAGGAAATTAAACAAAATAAGGAGTTGTTATATCTAAACTAACAACTACTCATCAGAGGACTCCACAAGAGCTGGGTCCTTAGCACTGGATCCTGGTAATTCCGACTGGGGAAGGCACAAAATGTGCTTCTCAATATGGCCAAGACGAACATTCTGTTGCTGGATTTGAAATTGGATAAGTTGAAATTCTTTCTGAATTTCCTGGAAACCTGGATCAGATTTGACAGAGCCTGCAGGAGAGGTCATAATAGCTCTGGCCACAATAATTTTCATCATCCAGTAGAGATGAATAGTTTGTTTATACTGGGTGGTACGGTCGTGAGTGTGTCCCAGATCTTGAACTAAGACTCGCCAGTCTTCTAACTACACTTCAGCTTCTGTCCGTTGATTTAGTTTTGCTTCCCATGTCGAGATCATTTGTTTTACCTAGGATGGGGTACCTATATTATATACATGGGCCGCCTCACTGATAATTTGAGCATCAAATTTGCAGTCGCTTCTCTTCGATGGTCGAGCGGAGGAAGAACCCCAGCCACCCCGATTCCCCGATTTTCAGCTGCGACCCTGACCCCCATTTCCAGACTAACCAACACTAGGGAAGGATGATCCATTTAGATTAGCAACTAGTCAATCAAATTACAAATTGTCAACCGAACAGGCCGAGCCACAGTCCAGGACCAAACCGTCTGTCCGCGGGCTAGGTGGTTAGACAAGTTTTGAGAACCTGACACAATTACATAAAAGAAGAGCAAGAAACAATATTTGTTAGGCATGAGCCTTACATATACATTGAAAGTCGAAAAGGGCAGCCACCCTCGCCACTCTATTCTGATAACCAACACCTCATGCTCAATTAAGCCAGTAGACAGAGAATCCAAAGATAGTATGTCGCCTCAAAAGGGAGGTGCCATAGACTGGCTCTCCGAGCTGAATACCATTGAAGACAACACCATAACCATAATAAATCAAAGAAGAATAATTAAATATCATTCCCTTGCTCAGGGCCAACAAATCACAAAGATATCCATCACCATCGGGCGAACAATCCTTCGACAGGAGACAATTAACCCAAGTTTTTCCATACATTCCCATTCGAAACAATAGAATAGTAAAGAAAACGGACACCGACATAAAAACAACAGGCACAAAATAAAACAAAACAACAATGTTTTCTCACTTTCCATGCAACCAGTTCCATTTCTTACGATATTCATTTTGCAAAGATTATAAAGAAAATTTCGAGACATTCGATTATAGAGCAAGTCGTAGTCGAGGGGGGGAGAAAAAGGAAAAGGATATACCTGAATATGTACACCATGAACCAGAGGTTAGTCACGACCCGAGAGCAGAACCTCCTGACCTTTCTTGCAGATAGAGGATTGAAAACTGAGAGCCTGCACTTACCTCCAAGGACCGAACTCCAAAAAAAACAATTGCATGAATGAGACTCCACACCCTCCCCACCTAGATTTTAAGAGCCCCGAAGCTCGTCGATTCAGCATTAAATCTTCCCATGTGCTCTGCCACCCCACTATTTGGATCGCACATGTGAGGGAAAGGTTCAAGATGCCCTCCATCTTTGTCACCAATATTCTCATGCATGATGAAAAACTCGAGAGGGACGATGACCTGTATCGCACCCCGATTGGGGATACTACTTTTTTAAATTGACTCATGGGACGATATTGAATTCCCTTGACATGGGGCACGAGGGCTTCACTAGGGGAGCAATATCGTAGCACGTGGGTTCATATTGGTGGATATTTATTTAGGAAAAAATGACATAATATATTGGGGGATATATAGAGGCTAGAGGGTTTTTATATTGGTAGGTATAAAAAATGGAGCCCAAAGTTAATGAAAAATATAAAAGGGTATAAAAAATGTTAATGAACAAATAGATACCTATAATATCTAGTGAAAGTAGGGGTTTGAAATTGGGAAAGTGTATTAGGTTCATATTGGTATGGGGTTAAATAATGTGATTTTTAAAAGTATTTCCCAATAGGTAGTCAAATTAAGGGTATTGTTTAATATGCCACGAACGCACGTGATATGTCATGCGTTCATTGAGTGAAGCCCTCGTGACATGGGGTGATTCCAACAACTATCACTGGAACCTTTAAGTGCCTGCATATACCCCTTTGGCAAGCACAAGTGAATCAAGAGGATTTTAACATGTATATCCCTTTCATTTGAACCTTAAACCTCCTCACATATGACACTCCATTTTCATGGCCATGGCCAATTGAATTGCTCTTAGAAAACTAACATTTATTTTACATTAAAAGGATATCTAAAAAAAATATATTTTAATATTAATTTTTTTTTTTTAAATGTATAATAAAATGATAAATTTGAAAAATAAACTATAATAAAACTTTTTTATCTTGAATTCAAATATGACTATTGTAGGTGAAAAAGAGCCCTAAGAATAAAACTTTCTAAATTGATTTTAATTAGCATTGATTTTAATAGTTGTTGTTACGCAAAGGTAATGGATGTGAAACTTGATGAAATTATGACTTGACGCAATCCTAATGCAAACGAAAATGATGATATGATATTTTTGTTTCAATGAAAATCTATCTAAGGTAGGGAAAGAGTTTTTCACTTTTTCAACTAAAATATAAACAGAAACTCAAAACCCCACTATAACCTTTTCCCTAAAATGCAAATAACCAATTTCAAATCACCTAAATATTGAAAACAATTTCAAATCTTCACTTTTCCCAATAATACAAGTAAACAAAAAGTCTCTCTTTTCATACAAGCACTCGAAAATTGCAATAACTAATTCAGTTCATGAACACTTCCAACAAATAGACAACAAAAAGGTTTTTCATTCCAAAACTAGCATACGAAGTATTTTCATAAACCAAACCTAATCTTGTAAATCATTCACTTTGGCATTCAAAATAAACTTCTGCAAAAGAGAAATATGGACTTAAAACCTACTTTAATCGACAGAAGAAAGATTGACAGTGAACTTAACAGGACCTATAAATCTCTCTCTTGATAGATCGGCTATTCATGGCACAAGACTCAACCCTAATTTGCAAAACAAGACCAATCACAAGCAAAAAACCAAAATAACATTCAATCAGATTGACAAACACTCACAGGAGGTTCTAACAGGTGTAAAACAACAAGAAAAAACAAAAAAATTGGATTTAAAGAGGAAACAAGTGAGTTTTTCAAAAGTTCCAGGCATGTGCGCAGGATCTGGAGTAAACCAGTGTACATGTGCTCTATTGCTAAGAGGTAAGTGTGCAGAAATGTGCATTGTGCCTAAAGTAAAAGTGCGCACAGTGAGGAAATTCAAGAAAAAATAAAAATAAACCAAATCTAGCCCAAAATCCAAATTTCTAAACTTTCCAGACACTCAAGTAAGGCTTGTGTAGCAAGTTGAAAAGATCAAACAAGGAAAAATACAGAGATTGAAATGATTCCCCAGTGGAGTTGCCAATTTGTTATGTGGACAAATCCCTCTTGCAAACACACATGATCTCCCTAGACTTCAAAGAACCCTAGTAACAAACACACAGTAATTGCTACCTTTCTCTAAGTTCTGATCGTTTGAAAGAAAATAGAATGAAGGAGGCCTCTTATCGATTTAGTGAACTGATTGATGAAGTCCCTAAAATATTTTGATCACTCGCTCTTTAATGCTCTAAATTCCATCCCATCGCTCCCAATAGCTTCTCTGCAATGTCCTGAAAGAGATATGCAAATATAGAGACAAACAAGAGATCAAAGCATACATCATATAATCAAAGAGATAAATGAATTAATTAACCAATTATACATGTGAACTGATCAATTATGCAACCAAAACTCATGTAGGTGATTAAGGAATCCTACAAATTAAATCAATGGAGATGTAACTGAGAAAGAACAATTGCTTATATTCATAAAACTGGAGAAAATCCTTACAAACATGCAGCCTTGATGTAGCAAGCCTTTTCTGCAATCTCCAACCCTCTCCCTTGAAAGAAAAGCCTTCCAACCTAATCTCAACAGCATAAACCTACTTCCAACAATCCTCTTCCAATCCTTAGACTTGTAGTAGCTTTATAGGACAAGGATGAGAAGTTATGGATCCATTCTCGAAGGGATAAGATCCACTATTAGTGGAATATAGGTTCCACAAAGCAATGGGAGTTACTCCATGATGGGATGGATCAACACTGAATAGGCACTCATTCGAAGCTTGTTGGTAGGGATAGATCCTACCAACAATTCTTCTAGACTTTACTTTTTATTTTTACGTACTCCAATTCATGTTCACAGGTCATAGTTGAAGACAATGCCTACTTGTGCACAGATAATAATGGTCTTCCCTACGTATGCACGGGAATCAACTAGGAAACTACAAGTATAGCCAAAATCATGGTTTTGTACTATAGGATCCATAAAGTCCACTTTCTCTAAAATGATTTAGATTCTAAATTTGCAGGGGAATGTTCTTGGGACACATTTGTGGATAGCGAAAGATCCAAACCGATGGTTGTTTGCCTAATGTGACAAAATGACATGCAACACTTTCTTCTTCTTTTCTTCTCCCTTTGAGATTTGTCCCTAACTGGGACCTTTCTTTTCCTTCCCCTTCGATGAAAGGGCTACATTCTCCTCATCCTTCACACTCTTATGTCATTTTATATTATTGTTGTTGATATTACTCTCAACCAGAGCAAGCCTTATCTCTTCCTAAGTGAAATCGGCCCACAATCAATCCCATCCAGGTAGTTGATATCGTCTAGTAATACTTTGGACAAAAGGTTGCCCACTCCTTAGTGAAAACATTGAGAATTGTACACACTAGCTCACTCTCGAGAGGTGTCTCTCCAACTACTGCGATCTCATCTCATACATTTTGAATCCTAGTGAGATAAGGAGTGACTCCTTCATCCTTATGCATCCTAATGGTCCTCAAATTCTCTTTCAAGAACATCTTCTAGTTCTCAGAAGGATTCTGGAAAAGCGTTGTATCTTACTAGCTAGATGTGAGATCATATAATCTCGAACACCATTGAGAATCATCCGCTTCACCTTGGACATCTCTTATTGTAGTTCTCTAGCTGTTGTGGATTTGTAGGTATGACTATAACACTCTCTGCATACGTCTTTAGACCATGCTCGTCTAGTAGGAAAGTCATTTTGGCTTTCTAGATGCAATAGTTAGAGGCTCCATCCGAGGAAAATTTTAGGGGATAATATACGTAGATGGGCTAATTTTCCATGGCTTTTCAAAAAAAAAATTGTCAATTTCCATTTTTTCTTAAAATGATTCACCCAAATTTTATAATATAAAAAAATTTATCTTAAAAATCGCCAAAAAAATTATACACACTATATAAAATCATTAGAAATTTTAATATGCTTAAAAAAATATTGTCATACATTTTATAATTTACATATTGGGAACTAGTAATATTCGCCAAGGTTTCTAAACTTTAAGATAAATTTCCAACCTTAAAATTTTCCCTGAAATCTCCATCCAACGAATCCTGATCTCGAAGTCCTATTGAGGCCATTTCTGCAAAACTCAAATATGGGAAAATAAACATGAATCTCCTTGCCTTCCTGTCTGACTTCCTTCTCTACCAATCGCAATTCCACCTGGAATGTTCAGATTTTCCCAGCTATTGCCTTCTACTATGAAAAAACTTATATTTACTCCAAAAAATTGGATCTGCAAATCCTCAGGGAAATTTTAGAAAAATCCTTTCTTTGTGTTTTTTTTCTCTTTCTCTGAGTGCTAATACTGCAAAACTTGCTATGAAATCAATGCACCCATATTGATCTGGATTTAAACCAGAACGCAACAAATTACATAGATAACCATAAACACAGAGATGCAGCGGATATAATACTTCATTTCATTAATGTAAAATACTGAAATATGCTTACAAATAAAAACAGAAATAAACCAGCTAGGGCGATGGTAGCTTATCTCTGAGAAGAGATGTGGCAGCTAGCTGCCTCTAAACTGTGTTACAATGAGGCTCGAAGGCCTATTTATTATTGAGAAACAATAAAAAACCCTAAACATCCAAAAACCTAACCCTAAAAGATGAAATGCCAAACTGTGGGCCCCGTTTGGGTAAATTGGTGCATCAACTTCCCGGGGTCGTAACTTTGGCATATGATCTCCGTTTGACGTGTACAATATCTTGTTAGAAAGATCTATTCGAGAAATACAACTTTGGGAAGAGAAACATCGGTCCATGGACCCATGTTTCTCCCAAGTTTCCCAAAAAACATTGCTCAGGGCCTCAAAACAGCTCCGGAAGTTCAAGACCCAAAAAACTGCTAAAAATAGTAAACTGTGCTACAATTAAGGAAACTAAAAAGCTGAAAGAAATAATGGTGGGGGTCCAAGTGGACTTGGTAGGTGGCCACCAATATCCACCTGGATCATTCCTCCCCCCTTAGGAAGCAATGGTCCTTGTTGTGTTGAGTTCCTCCATGAGATGAGGAAACTTCTACTAAACTTGGTCCCTGGTGAGCCACTTGCCCTGGTGAAGGAGTTGGCTTGCTTTGACAACTCGATACAGTTGGATATTCTATTGGTGAGTGTTCTTGATCTGTGTGTCCATGATCCTATCAGTTGCAGCTTGTTCCACGCAATCTGGATTTAACTCTGTGGGTGTGAGCTGTTCTGCAATGTCGGATGTGTCTAATAATGGTGGAAAGTATGGCCGAAGGTAGTCCACATTGAACACTGGGTGCAGGCCAAGGAATGGGGGAATGTTGAGCTCAAATGCATTGTCTCCCACAACCTTGGTAATGGTGTAAGGACCATATCGGAGTGGTCTGAGTTTCCGATAGGCTCCAGTAAGGCGTTCCTTTTGCAAATGCAAACAGACTTTGTTGCCTAACTGAAACTTGTGTGGCACCCGATGTTGATCATGTCACTGCTTGTACTTGGCATTTGATTTCTCCAGAATTTCATGGACCTACTGGTGAATATGTTGGATGTGCTCAATGAAGTTGGTTGCCTTATCTGTTTCGAACTGGACATGAGACGAATCTACGTGAGTAGTTGCAAATGGCATGGCCACATCAATGGGACATAGTGGTTGGAATCCCAAGCCCACCTGAAAAGGGTTGTGGCGAGTCGAGCTGTGAAGAGCCCGGTTGCAGTTGTGCTGAACAAAGGGGAGGCTATCGTCCCATGTGCGTGGATGCATTGAGTTGTACATGTGCAGAATGTGTACGATTATCCTGTTGACAACCTCTATATGGTCATCATTTGAGGATGGAAGGTTGTGGACTTAGTGAGTTTGGTGTCCAGCATCGACCAGAGACTGGACCAAAATTTACTGAGGAACCTACTGTCCCAATCTGAGATGATAGACTGTGGGATCCCAAAGTGTACCCACGCTCGTTCAAAGAAGAGTTTAGCAATGGCTTCTGTTGTGATATTCTTCTTGCAGGTCGCCATAATGGCCATCTTCGAGAACCTGTCGATGACCACAAAAACACAGTCATTTCCATGCTTACTGGAAGGAAGGCCTGACATGTAATCCATGGAGATGGATTCCCAAGGTCAACTAAGGGTAGGCAGCGAGGTATAGAGGCCTTGCTTCTTGATGGTCGGTTTCGCAATGGTGCAAGTAGTGCATGATTTGATGTACTTCCTGACATCCTGTCGAAGATTCGGCCAATAGAAATACTTATGCAGTACTACCATCGTTTTCTCGACCCCGAAATGCCCAATAGCCCGACTATAGTGTGCTTCCCAAATCATCTTGGCATGCTCGCTTGAAGGAACACAAAGGTGACCCAGGTGGCATAACAAGGCATCCTAGAGGTGAAAATCTGGAACATGCTGGCCCTCCAAGAGTGTCTGGTATTTGTGGTCGAATTATGTGTCGCTTTTGTAGAGAAGTGGCCAATCATAAGTCTTGTGCCACAAAAGTTGAGCACGGTGGTTAACGCCATGATCGGTGGTCGACTAAGGCAATCTACAACATTATTGGTGCTACCCTTTTTATACTTGATATTCAAATGGAACTGTTGCAGGTATGTGGACCACTTATGATGGCGATCATTCTGCAATTTCCCTTAGATCTGTATGAACTACAGGGGTCGGTGGTTTGTGTGGATGACCATTTCCTTCCCAAAAATGTAATGCGTCCATTGTCGACAGGCCTGCACAATGGAATACATCTATTTGTCATAAGTGGGATACTTCTGGACTGTGTCTGAAAGTGTCTCACTGTGATATGCCACTGGATGCTCGTGTTGAGTAAGGATTGCCCCAATAGTAATGTCAGAGGCATCTGTCTCGACCTCAAATGGTTGTTGCAAGTATGGTAATGCGAGCACTGGTGTCGTGTAGAAGCGATATTTCAACTCTTTGAATGCCTTCTATTGAGATTCAAACCAAAAGAATTTTCCTTTCGCTCCTCCCTTGGTGACTTGACTCAAGGGCCAAGTGATATGAGAAAATCCCAACACGAACCTACGGTAGAAGTTGGCAAGACCTAGAAAGTTATGGAGTTCTATAAGAGTGGTTGGAGATGGCCAATCCTGAATGACTTGGATCTTGGCTAGATCCACATGCACCCCCTATTCATCAATAGTGTATCCCAAATACTGAACCTGGGTCATGCCAAAAGTGCATTTCTCCAAATTGGCACATAACTTGTGTTGTCGCAGTGTTTGGAGAACCTATCGAATGTGGTGGAGGTGCTCTTCCCAACTCCAGCTGAAGATCAGGATGTCATCCAAGTATACCACTACAAATGAGTTGGTGAATGGCCGCAAGATGTCATCCATTAGCCTCATGAAGTTTGCAAGAGAATTCGTCAATCCGAAAGGCATAACCAACCATTCGAAAAAGCCCTCAACTTTGAAGGCAGTCTTCCACACATCAGAGGGTTCGATTGGTACCTAGTGATATCCTGACTTCAAATCGATCTTGCTGAAATATTTTTCCCCCTTCAGTTGGTCCAGGAGGTCATCAATCTGTGGGATCGAGTACCTATTATGGACAGTGATCTTGTTCAGCGCCTAATAGTCAATATAGAGTGTCCAAGTCCCATCCTTCTTTGCCAAGATGATCGGGCTCCCACAGGGCGATGCACTCGAACGGATGTGACCTTTCTACAGCAGCTCCCGAATCTACCTCTTGATTTCAGCGTTCTCCATAACAGAGCGCCGATAGATTGGTCCATTGGGAAGCAGCGCACCTCGGGTCACATCGATGGAGTGCTTGACCTAAGCGTGCAGAGGAACCCCTGGGGGGGAGGTGAAGATGTCCTCGTACTCCTCCATGACCTTGTCCATCTGTAGTTGTTGTGTGGAGGGGCCCTGTCTGGAGGTCGTGGCCATCGTCTTCTTCTTTCCTTGAGGGCGTATCATCAGGAAAACAAATTTCCCGGTTTTGGAAATGAGCTTACTGCATTGTTTTGCAGTAACCAAAGAGATGGCGGTAGGTGGTGCTACCTCCGGTATCCTGTACAACTTATTTCCCAAAGTAACAATAACAACACGGGGCCTTGATTCATACACAGCATGTCGCTTCCACAAGTATGGTTGTCCTAATAATACATCAAAAACTTCAAGGGGAGAAATGTCACACAATACCTCATCCATGAAGGGCTTGATGTTGTATGGAAGGCGACATTGCTGGCTCACGCAAAGATCTCATCCTTGGTGAAGCCACCCTATGGTGTACGGTTGTGCATGTGCTGTGGTTAGTAAGCCCAGCCGCTTCACGACCTCTGCCGAAATGAGGTTCTTTTTGCTCCCATTGTCGACAATGAACTGTAGCGGGGAGCCCTTTACCCACATCTGGGAGTGGAAGAGACGCTCCCCCTCCTCTGGATCTTTGCGTTCCTCCTTATGTATCTTTGTGGTGGACACGGTGGCGTTGGGGTCCGCATCGATAATCTGCTTCCCTTTGTCATTCCTCTATCGGGTTCTGACTTAGAATCAGAACATGCATCTGATTCTGAAACCTTTAGCTCGGCCATCATTGACTACTTGGCCTGACACTCACTTGTGTTGTGAGTGGAGCTCTTATGGAACTCACACCACTTTCCCGTGTCCTTTTTTGGCTTCGTGACGTTGTTCTTTGCTTGCATCTTTGGCGGGTTGTCTTGGGTCGCCCCGCGTTGGCTTTGTCCTTTGTTCTGTGGTTTGGGGGCACCTTTCCCTTGCTTCAGTTTCGAAGATCTAGGTGGATAATGGTGGCCACCTAACAAGTCCACTTGGACCCCCACCATTGTTTCTTTCATCTTTCCAGTTTCCTTAATTGTAGCACAGTTTACTATTTTTAGCAGTTTTTCAGGTCTTGAACTTCCGGAGCCGTTTTGAGGCCCTAAACAACTTTTTTTGGGAAAACTGGGAGCAACCTATCTTCCCAAAGTTGTAGTTCTCAGATAGATCTTTCTAACGAGATATTGTGCACATCAAACGGATATCATATGCCAAAGTTACGACCTCGGGAAGTTGATGCACCAATTTACCCAAACGGGGCCCACAGTTTGGCGTTTCATCTTCTAGGGTTAGGTTTTTGGATGTTTAGGGTTTTCCATTGTTTCTCAACAATAAATAGGCCTTCGAGCCTCATTGTAACACAGTTCAGAGGCAGGTAGCCGCCACATCTCTTCTCAGAGATAAGCTACCATCGCTTTAGCTGGTTTATTTCCATTGTTGTTTGTAAGCATATTTCAGTATTTTACATTAATGAAATGAAGTATTATTTCCGCTGCATCTCTGTGTTTATGGTTATCTCTCTAATTTGTTGCGTTCCTGTTTAAATCTGGATCAGTGGTATCATAGTGATCTGTTTTTTCTCTGTTTTTCTTTGCATGTCCCCAACGAGGTCGGGATATAAGGAGTTAGGGCTTGAACTGCTCGAACCTTTGCAAGACCAACCTTGCAAATCCCGACGGCCTCCCATGGCAGATGAAAAGAAAGACGAGGGGGCAGTAGATCCTATCAAAATCTTGCTTGAAGAATCCCTTGAACAACAAAGGAACGTGATGATGGATAGCTTTGCCTAGATCCTTTAGCAGCTACCCAGGGGCAACGCATCGGCTTCCAACAGCTACTTTGGAAATGCCACATCGTTTAAGGTACAAGTTAATTTTTGAATCCCCATATTCGAGGTCAAATAGACGCAGATGCCATCGATAAATGGTTAAATCTGCTAGACGTTTATTTTTCTGTTCATGATTTTTCCAGTCGGGAAAAGATTATTTTCGCTCTTCTCAAAGCAATCCCCCACATCAAGGACTAGTGGGAAACCTACTGCGAGCAGAAGGATGAAAGTACAAGCTCACTATTTTCAGCCACACCCACTTGGGATTCATTCCGGGATGCCATCAAGGAGCAGTATTACCCTGTCGGAAGCTATGAGGATCAATACATAAAGTGGACCACGCTGCGGCAAGGGAGGGACCAAGACGTGCCAGAGTTTACCAATATTTTCCATACCCTTCGTACAAAGTTGGGTATCAAGGATTCGGAGCAGCATTTGGTACTCAAATACCGCGGCTGCCTGCACAAGTACATCCAGGAAGAAATAGAATTCCTGAACATCCCCTCGCTCGGCACGGCATACTGATATGTCGTCAAGGTCGAGCAAAAGTTTAAACAGGAATGCAACAAATTACAGAGATAACCATAAACACAGAGATGCAGTTGAAATAATAGTTCATTTCATTAATGTAAAATATTGAAATATGCTTACAAACAACAATGGAAATAAACTGGCTAGGGCGATGGTAGCTTATCTCTAAGAAGAGATGTGGTAGCTACCTGCCTCTGAACTGTGTTACAATGAGGCTCGAAGGCATATTTATTGTTGAGAAACAATGGAAAACCCTAAACATCCAAAAACCTAACCCTAGAAGATGAAACGCCAAACTGTGGGCCCCGTTTGGGTAAATTGGTGCATCAACTTCCCGGGGTCGTAACTTTGGCATATGATCTTCGTTTGACGCGCACAATATCTCGTTAGAAAGATCTATCCGAGAACTACAACTTTGGGGAGACAAAAATTCACCCATGGACCAATGTTGCTCCTAGTTTTCCCAAAAAACATCATTTAGGGCCTCAAAATGGCTCCAGAAGTTTGGGACCCGAAAAAATGCTAAAAATAGTAAATTGTGCTACAATTAAGGAAACTGAAAAGCTGAAAGAAACAATGGTGGGGGTCCAAGTGGGCTTGGCAGGTGGCCACCAATATCCACTTGGATCACATATCTTCTCCATGAAATTGTTGATTTGCTCACCGAAATTTCTTCCCGACAACACTACTTCCTGCAAATCATTGAAAGTGATGTTTTTTGAATTTTTTGTTGCTTGAAAACTATAAATCGAACTTTGCCTCTACTAATTCACACTCCTGGTTGGCTTCTGCACAAATCCTAAAATTTTTCTTAGAGACTGTAGGAATGTACAGGGTAAGTTCCTCAGACAGACCAAAGGACACCGCTCACAAACAGATCACAGATCAATACACCAGTATTCTTGACATGGTTAAAACCCTCAAAGAGGGAAACAGTCCACGGCCTGAGCCAATGTAGCCACTTCAGGAAATTTATTAATAAAATAATAAAAATTTACATAAGCTTCTCTGATGAACGGTTACCCTACAAATGACCCTCCATGCTCTTTAAATAGAGATCATGCACCAATTGGGTGTTAAGCCATGGATCAAGTTTCGGTAATACCGAGGAGAGAATGATACGTCAGATCACTTCATGTCTAGAACATATCATGACCGTCGGATTGTAAGTTACAAAAGTACATAGTAAAGAAACACACTTTACCTAACTCTACACTAGACCAAGTTATACTTAACTATTTCCTATGTGTCGGAATATCCTAACATCCCCCCTTAAGAACAACTTGGGATAGGATTGAAGGATGTACAAATATGACACAATAGGAGAATGAAGGAGGCATTAGAGCCTATCCCCCCTTAGTGACAACTTCCTGAACTCCAACCATAAATTGAAGTTTAGTAAACTTCACCTTTGTGAGAGCCTTTGTAAATATGTCTGCAACTTGATCAGCTCTTGAACAATATTGCACTTCAAGAACATGGTCATGAATGAGCTTTCTGATGACGTAAATGTGCAGTTCAATGTGTTTGTTGCGCTGATGTTGGACTGGATCTTTGCATAGTTGAATGGAAATTTGATTATCACCCCAAAGTGTAGTCGGATGCTGCTACTGAAAGCCAAACTCTAATAGGATCTGACCAAGCCACAGGGCTTCCTTACTAGCTGCTACGGCACCATGATACTCTGCTTCTGCTGAAGAAAGAGAAATGACACTTTGTTTCTTGCAAGCCCATGTAATAGGTCCTGAACCAAGAGTGAACGCATAACCTGCAATAGACTTCCGATCATCAGGGTCACCAGCCCAATCAGAATCAATGAAACCAACCAATAGAGGAGATGATTATGCACTGTAATGAATCCCAAACTGAACTATACCTCGAACATAACGAAGTATTTTTTTAGTTGCTTTCCAATAACTTTCATGTGGGTTTTTCATAAACCGAGCAATAAGGCCAACAACAAAGGAAAGGTCAGGACGAATATGGGTCAGATACAAAAGTTTTCCTACAAGTTGACAGTATAATGTAGCATCAACTTCAGGGGAAGTACAAGCGACTGAGAGTTTGGCTCCAGACTAAAAGGGAGAAGGGGCTGGCTTACAGTCTTCCATGTGAAAATGGCGTAGAAGATCGCAGGAATACTTGGACTGAAAAAGGGAAATACCTTCCTTGGATTGCAAGACTTGAAGACCAAGAAAATAATGCAAGTGTCCTAAGTCTGTGATTTCAAACATCTTTTTAAGGCTGGACTTCACATGGTTTATAAGGTTTGGATCACTACCAATAAGGATAAGATCATCAACATAAAGAACAAGAATGATAAGAGACTTTCCCACTTTATTGGTGTAAACAGTATTGTCAGAATGACACCTACAAAAGCCATTTTCTAAACGAAACCTATCAATTTTGGCATACCAATCCCGAGGGGCTTGCTTGAGACCATAAAGGGATTTCTTAAGCCAACATACAAGGTTGGAGTCTATTTGTATAAAGCCAGTAGGTTGTTCCATATAGATTTCTTCATGCAAGTCCCCATGCAAGAAGGCAGATTTAACATCCATCTGATGGACTTCCCATTTGAAAGAGGCAACAAGGGAAAGAACAAAGAAGATAGAGTTCATTTTGGCAACTGGGGAGAAGGTTTCAGTATAGTCAATGCCTTCAACTTGTGAAAAACCCTTAGCAATAAGACGAGCTTTATGTTTATCAACTTTTCCATCTGGTCCATACTTGGTTCTGTAAACCCATTTGCATCTAACAAGTTTTCATCCCTTTGGAAGAGGAACAAGATCCCATGTATCATTTGCCAATAATGAACAATATTCTTCATTCATAGTTGCGTCCCAATGTGGATGGCCTGAAGCTTCTGCAAAGGTGTCAAGATCTTAATTCGTTGAAGCTTGAGCTAGTGAAAAAGAGGCTCTATCGAACTGAGAACGTGTACGTCACTGATCTATAGGATCACCGGCAAGAGCACCTGCTACATCCTGAGTAGCATGGACCCATTTTGGAAGCTGAGGAGTTGAAGGAGGATCCTGAGAAGGTGGAGGAGGATTTTCATCCTCGCTGTCATCATTTGAAGAAGAAATATTTTCAGAAGTAGAAAGGATAGAGAGAGGTGGCACATCCGCCGAACTAGGCTCGTAGGCCGGTATATTTTTAGCAAACTTTACATCTCTTCTAATAATAACATTTTTGGACTTAAGTGGAATAAGTCTATATCCTTTGACATCTTCAGAATATCCAACAAAAATACATTTTTCACTCTTAGGTTCTAAAGCTTTATGTTTCTCATCTGGAATATGGGCCCATGCTTCACTTCCAAAAACACGAAAGTGACTTACATTTGGTTCAATTGAGCTCCATGCTTCTTCTGGAGTGATATTCTTTAAAACCTTAGTAGGAGTGTGATTTACTATGTAATTTGCACAGTTAATTGCTTCTGCCCAAAAATTAAGACTAAGTTCTTTAGATTGAAGCATACAATTAGCCATTTCCTTTAAGGTGTGATTCTTCCTTTCACCTACACCATTTTATTGTGGAGTATATGGAACAGTATGTTGCATTTGAATTCCATTCTCAGTGCAAAAGTTTATGAATTTGTTGTTAACATATTCTCCACCATTATCAGATCTTAGCTTAAGAATTTGATGTCTAGATTGTTTTTCAACAAAGACCTTAAAGCCCAAGAACATGTTAAATACTTCACTCTTGAGTTTTAAGAAGTATACCCAAGTGCGTCTGGAGAAATCATCAATGAAAGTTAAGAAATACTTGTAGCCAGAGAATGAAACAACTGGAAGTGGACCACATAAATCACTATGCACAAGCTATAAAGGGGCTGAGGCATGCCAAGAGGCATGCTTTTCAAAATTGTCCCAATGATGTTTTTCGAGTACACATCCAAAACAAACACCATCTCTACAAGATACCATTGGAAGACCTGTCACCATATTTTCTTTACAAAGATTCTAAAGGGATTGATATTTTAAGTGACCAAATCGCTTATGCCAAAGTTTGCTCACGTCGTCATTATGAGCAAAAAATACTGAGGGAAGATTTGACGACCCAAAGTTGTTGAACTTATACAACCTTGTAAAATCATCAACAATGTTAGTAGCTAAAATCTGTCTAGGATCTCTTAGGTCCTTAATTACAACATCATGAGGTGAAAATTCAACGATTTTACCTTCACCTAAATGAGTTATCTGATATACAGATAGAAGGTTGCGGGATAACGTTGGAACATATAATACATCATTAAATTTACCATTGTTTAGATGAACAGTTCCAGTCCCTACAACACTAAGAGATCTATCATCACCAACATATATATTTTTGGTGTTACAATCATTTAAAGAAGAAAACATGGCTTTGTCTTTTTCCATGTGATAAGAAGCTCCAGAATCAATGAGCGACTAATGAGAATGAGAAGAAGAAGATACATTTAGTGCATAACTAGACCGAGATGCTTGACAACCACATGAAAAAAGTGTTATTTCTAAATATGAAGTTGAAGTTGAAGAGTGCTCCAAATCGATGTTATGTTTCTTCATTGTTGCTTCTAAGGCTTCCATCTTCTTAAAGCATTTGGATTCTAAGTGGTCATCTCGATTAAAAAAGTGGCAATATCTATCAGTCTTCTTCCCTTTGTTTTTATTTTCCTTATCATTTTGTTGAAATGATTTTTCATTTTGAGACTGAAATTGCTTAAGACCCTTGTTTGGTTTAGAACCATTTTTTTTAGGATACTGCTTCTTAGGATTCTTTGAATTTGGTTGCTGCTGGGCGGCTAAGGCTTTCTTAGAAGAGTTTCCAAGATTAAGAAGACCAAGATATAAGAACTTTTCTTGTTCTCTTATTAAAAAATCACAAAAGGCATCAAAAGAGGGGGACTTGTAGTCTCGTCCTTAAGAAATAAAGGCTTCTCTAGTAGAATGGAAGGTGGAAACCAACACAGAGTAGACTGGTCCCAACTTAGTAAGAATGGAATAGATAAGGCTACCATCTTCTTTCTTAACCTTAACACATTCCAAGAGAAGTCTAAGGGTCTTGAACTTGGACAAAAAATCTTCAATGGAAGAAAAATTATTGGCGTCCAATGTAAACAACTCATTTTCGAGTTGATGGTCTCTAATTTCATTTTTAATTTCAAAAACTTTAGTGAGTTGTTTCATTGTTTCATCAAGAATATCAAGTTCTGTGATATGGAATCTAAAGTCTGGAGAAATAGACACCCCTATCAACCCATGTGCTTGATCTTGCCTATTTTCCCATTTGGGTGCCTTATCTTCATCTTGAGGTTTGGTTTCTTGGCTTGAGGCTATTATGTAAAGACCTTTACTTCTAAGTAAATCCACAATATAGGAACACCATTGGAAGTAGTTGGTGTTTTCAAGAACTTGGCATGGACTTTCCATTTTAACAGAAACTAAATCTATATATGTTGAAACTAAGTGTTCCAATGGAAAGATCTTGAAAAATTAGGCTGATTAAAAAAAAACGGCTCTGAAAACGGTTTCCGGATAAAGAAGTTATGGCTTTTTGAAGAAAAGTTGTTGAAGATGCCGACGAAGTGCGTGAATGTGCGGAAATGAATGATAATGTTATATTTAAAAAAAATCCCCCCCTTCCAAACTTAATCTAATTAGCTCACTTTAAAAAAAAAAAAATGTGACTCACTTTTATAAATAAGTGAAAGTCATTTTTACAATGGTACTTTATGAGATACCCATTAAATTGTAACTTAAATAAAAGATAAAGGGACTTTAGAATTATAAGTGACTCAATTTTTATAATGGGTGAGAACACTTTTACATAAAGTAACTTTAAAACATAAGTTACATGTGCTTTTTGAAAAAGTAACTCAACAAAAAGAAAGACTTGAACTCAAGACCTCTATTCTTATAAAGTAACTTTGGACTAAGTGCATTAGTTTAAAAGGTTAGTAATTTTTTGAAAAGAGGAAGGGTTTTTTTTTTTTAGTCACTGAAGCTTTGGGGTGCATGTTTACTTGAAAAAACTCTTTTTTTTTTCCTATAAAACAAAAACCACAAAACCCAACACAGACATACAAAAAAAAAAAAAAACCTTACGGCTTGAAGTTAGCTTTAGCTGGAAATTAAATATTTTCCTCAATGTTTCTAATTTTACGAGATCACACTAAGGCGTGGCGAAAAAGAGCATACGCATGAGAAAAAATCATTCCTTTATGTTTCTAATTTTCTCAGATCGTGCAGAGTCGCGGGGCAAAGAGCATACGCAGAAATGAAAGGTACAAATCCGGTAATAAAAAACAAAGAGCTAAATAAACCAAAATAAACAGAGAGATGAATAGCTAGAACTGCAAATAAACACTGTATACCTCCAGATCTTAAAAATGACGTAGCTAGGGCTACCAAAAACCTTTTCGCGTGAAACAAAAGGGGTTCCTCACTGGAACAGATGCTCCTAACACAATAGAGCAGTCCTCTCGGCCTGAAAGTAGTCAAAAATAGTAGATCTAGGAAACGACAGTCAGATGCAGTTGTACCGGCTTCAGATTTGGATCACCAACAGATGCGGCCCTCAAATAACTTTGATACCATGTAGGAATATACAAGGTAAGTTCCTCAGAAATAACACCAAAGGACACCTCTCACAAACAGATCACAGATCAATACACCAATATTCTTGACGTGGTTAAAACCCTCAAAGAGGGAAATAGTCCACGATCTAAGCCAACACAACCACTTCAGGCAATTTATTAATAAAAGAATGAAAATTTACATAAGCTTCTCTCATTAACGGTTACCCTACAAATGACCCTCCATGCTCTTTAAATAGATATCATGGACCAATCGGGTGTTAAGCCACGGATCAAGTGTCGGTAATACTAAGGAGAGAATGAATCGTCGGATCACTTTATGTCTAGAACATATTGTGACCATCGGATTGTAAATTACAAAAGTACATAGTAAAGAAACACACTTTGCCTAACTCTACACTAGACCAAGTTATACTTAACTATTTCCTATGTGTCGGAATATCCTAATAGAAACAACCTCTGAAGCTACAAATTGTTTCCTCGTTACTGAGCTACTAATCTATCTTCAACACTGCTCTGATACCATGTGAAATTTTCAATCTATTGCAACAATTTGAAATTATTCTTCTAACTGAATATTATTATGTGCAGTTTATTTGTTATTATGATAAACAACGAATAAAATCACTACTACAATTTTCACTAAAAATAAAATGCACTACAGACATTAAATCTGAAACTAAGAAAATAGAGCAAACACACACATACACTAAAATTGAAATCGTTATTTTTGGAAAAATATCCCCGAAAAAACCTAATGTGGGAAACTAGTGAAACAGGTGAGGGCTTTATTATTATTATTCAACAACAAAATCTGAGTACAACGAACACGATGCCCAAAATGGCGATCCTCTCTTGAGAAAATACTGGTAAAATATCTAAGAGAATTTTCTCTCTCTCCATAAGCCATCTGACCTCAACCTGGTCTTAGAAACAGGCTCCCAAAATACCCTTGCGCATGCCTCTCTGAAGATGCTACACAGTATCTCACATGTACTCCTGTCTTCTACCTCTGAATTAGACATCCTTCCTATTATTTCCTCTGGAAGTGATTCTTCATCCCTTTAGAAAATTATCCCAGCCAACGACACCTGAATTAGCCTCCTCTTTTGCTGAATTGAACTCCCTCTTTGAGCCTCTACGCAAGCCCTTGCGCAAACTCCTGTGGAATAACTCAACCTCTCTCAATTGACCCTTCCGGCACTGAAAAGATCCACGTGATCCCCCTGTTGTTTCTCCTCAATCTCTGATACTAATATTTGGCTCGAATTCTCTTCCCGGTTGAGTCTCTAATCTTTCAGAAATTCAATATTCCTAGATCACCCACTCACTCAATGTGTCTTTGGTGTGTCCATCTCCAACCCCATCATCCTTCTCTCATAATCTCTTGTTGGTGAACCCACAACCATGATTAGATCTCCATCAACGATTATGATTATCTCAAACTCAATTTGTATGAGTTTTTAGAGCATTCTCAATTTTCTCAATTAATTCCCTTTAATTAATCGATTTCCCTATGTTAGACTTAGACAATTTTTAATTATCAGTCAATTAATTTAATTGAGTTGCCTTTGGGTGTTTTCTCCCAAAACCTTTTCTGGGTTTTGGATATCTTATGTTTCTTAGCCTCTCTGACCAAAGTTGAGACTAGAACCCCTATCCGATGTTACAAAAACTAACACATAGCATAATCATTAGTATTAAAGCATCTCCTAGTATGGTAATTGTTTCTGATTTTTAGGTGATTTACCTCATAAGAACGCATCTCTCTTTTCCCGCATCCTTAGAGAGAACTTAACAAACTTGGTATATAATGAAAATAATTGCTTTCAACTAGTGGAACAACCACCATTTGCAGTTGAGGGAGATGTTATGAAAACTAACAATAAAATTATACCCTTTTCTGTCCTTCAAAACATCCTTCAATGGGAGGTAAATGCAGGTACCGACCAATGTAAGGTAGATACAGATCAAGACCTTGACTCTATTCTAAAACGTGTTTGGCCCAACTTGTCACTTATTAAGTGTCATAGTCGGGATTCACATCTAATACTTGGATTGTCATGGAGGAACTATTCACAAATTTAGTAAACTTTCAAACCAACCATGTCAATTCACCAATTTGACAGTCAAAATATTTTCTCAAACTCTTCCCCTCGACACTCTCATTATCTGTGAGAGAGGATCAGGACTTGCAAAGCATCATTAAAATAAGCTCGAGGATGCCTTTCAATCACATGAATTAAAGTAGAATGGGGAGCATACCGTCAATACCACCTGTCACTGATTGCATGAATTGAAGCAAGATGGCAGGTATACAATCAAATCTACTTGTGACTGTAATGGTGAGTTTGTTTTCTATGATTTTCTCCTCAATTTATGAAAGTAAAGCAAATTTCATTAATTCATGTGCCCTTTCCAGATTATTGTGTCGAGTAACTACTAGATTCAAGGAATTAAACTAAGCAACTAGGAGGGATGAACATAAGGGATCGGTCAAGTCTAATGATACTTGGGAACAATTTGTAATGAATGAAGTCTTCATTGTCTTAGATATAGAATCTAAAGTTTAAATAAATGCAAAATCTTGTTACAACTTGTACGTTGTTAATTGAATTAAAATCCATATCCAAAGCCTACTTATAGTTATCCATAGTATTGACGTAGGTAATTTGCTTCAAGAATCTCACTGGATTTCCTTTGTGATCAAAGTATGGATTACGTCTAATTTTTTTGAATAATATTTTGAAAACTTCTCCGATTCTCAAGGAATTTGCCACCGAAGTAGGAACGTGATAAACCTATACATCTCTCCTTTTCGTGTGTTTTTCCATGGCTTCTAAAGTTTCATTTACAACCATGTAGTTTTCCCACTATTTAAAAATAATTAAGAAATAGTTTTTTGCATTGTGATATAATCTCAGCACTGTGTGGAGATTTCCTTGTGCAGAGCTTTTATTGTGCAGAGGATGTTTCCTCTGCACAGTTCCCGCACTCCCGCACCTTCGCGCTCAACATTATGGAGATTTGTTTCCCACTCTGCCCTATGTAAAGGACCTATAACCATGGCAATTCTTGCAACATTAGGTAGTGCAGTGACATAACAGTGTCAGAGGACTCACTGAATAGTCACTCACAAAATTATATATATATATATATATATATATATATATATATATATAATGAATTGTGAGGCATTGATAAATACCGAAAATAAAATACCCTCCACCAAGAGAATTTTGTCCAATCAGAGTTGCTCAACCAATCGAAAATATAAGATTTCCAAAAAATTAGAAAATTATTTTTGAACTTATAGAAAATAAGAATATTTAGCATTTTCTTGAAACTTTGGTTAAAATTGTTAAAACTTAACAAAATAATGTGAAATCAACACACATAGACGGACAGATGCTATAGTCTCTAGTAAGGCAATAACGAATATGTAACCTCAAGAAAGATCGAACTAGAAAAAAGCCACCAAGGAAAGGACTTGTTAATTAGTATAATTGTTAAAACAGTCTATCGAAGATTGAATCTCACTTAAAATTTTGATATTTATAAAGAATAAAGTTTGAATAACGATGTAGATTTAATTTTACATACAATGTATAAGTACTAGACACATTAGGTTTGGATGAATTTTCTTTTTAAATATTCCCATAATGAATCATTTATGTTTTGTAATGTAATGAGATTTTTTTAGTAACCACGCTATAAGAATTAGTTATTTTATTATTATTATAGGCGTATGAACATATAATTAAGGTAAGTTAAATATCTATGGAAAAGAGTTTATATTATTAAAAATATTTAATATATATTTTAATTTTTTCCCAATAAAGATTTATGTGCTTTATTTAACATCATTTTAATTTTGTAGAATGATGATTACTTCTACTTTTATAAATTGAGATACTTCATATACTTAATATAATTGTTATTATTAATATAATTAATTTATAAATTGAATTGTTTGTGAGTGGTAGTATAATAGGCAAAACAAGTTAGCAAGCCCTTGTATATCCAAGTGATCATAATTTCAATCCATCTGAACATGTATTACCAGCTCGACCAAAAAAAAACTTATGAATTGAATTATTAATAATTTAATTTAAAATCAACTTTAATTGAGTAAATTTAATAATAATCAATCATTAACAATTATTCTTAATTATAAATACTATCAACTAGTATAATTACATTAATAAAGTGGTTGATATATGTGGATATGTGTTATTTTTCACCTTTCATATGCCAATCTATATTATAATATGTGGAAAATGATGTTCATCAACATATATCAACCATTTTATTAATGTGGATGTGTTAGTTGATGGCCGACATGCATGTGGTTGATTAGTAGAGCGTGGATGACAATGGTTGACAATGTTAACCATGGTTGAAGAAAGTTGACCATAATTGATTGATATTGACCATGGTTTACCATGGACAACCATTAGTATAATAATGTATTTAGGTTAAATTAATGTTGACCATTTTTACACTAATGTTTGTAACCATGGTTGATGTAACATTAATGTTAATGTTGATGTTATTGATTCATGCATTGGATATATTATGCAATATTTTTTTTATTTATTTATTTTTTTTTTTTAATGAATAAGACTAATTCTATTATCATACAAAAATCAGAAATACATATGAGTTACAATGGGCAAGGCTATGGAAATCTGCCTGGAAGCCCTCTTCTTGCCCTGATTACATTCCCAAAATTGAACGTTATCAAAATTTGGAATACGATAATTTGCCAAAGGCTCGACACATTGACACTGAAGACACAAGGACATTGAACAGACCAAGACACAGACAGACAGACACATAGACAATTACAGCCAACACATTGACATAGATGCTGATGCCGCTTGGCCGAATCATAGACATAAAGATAAAAACATAGAAATGCTCTTGCAGCAGAGGTTACCAAGAGCAAGCTCATTCGTCATCAGTGGTGTAGGGCGCCTCTTCTACTCGACACCCAAATAGGAGAGAATCATCAGAGTCTGAGAGAGGGATGACCGCACCAGATGGCCCTTCCTGAACCGGCTTGCTTGGACCAGCTAGCGCCAAAGGACAGGCTGAGGGGACGCATTCCTTGGCAGGGCGCTCAAGGTCAATTCCAGACCCTCGTCCATGAACCAAATGACTTGTTCCTGCCCGAACCGGATGGCACGCGATGGGGGATTCTTCTCTGCTGTGGCATTGCCATTCCGGTATGGGCTCTGCCCCATGCACAGGATAGTCTGCCGCGTGAATTGCCTCATCCTGTGTGCTCTGAGTAGCACCAGGTTCAACCGTAATAGAGATAATAAGAGTTGAATTAGCCAAAGGGCAGGGAAGCCGATACCTGAGCGTGGGAGATTCCTCCTGACCTCCTTCCGCTCTTGCGTCTCTACCAGCTCCTCTGCCACCTTCATCATTGCTGCCCTGGAACCGCTGTGGCACCGACGTGACTTCAATGGAGGAGGAGGGCGAAATGTGACCTTGCCTCTGCGTGGAGGCTCTACCTCTGGTGCCCCCTCGCCTGCTACACATTCTCTGCCTTTCCCTTTGCATCGCGGGATTTGCCAATTGCAGTCTCACGCAGGCCACAGGAGCTGCTTCTGTGCGGAGGACCTGCGCAATTGTAATGCAGTTGCAGGGCCTGCTTTTCCCCGTCTCTGAAACAGGCTGAGTGAACTCCGGATCCCTTCCCCCTTCCTCCGCAGAGCGCATCAGGGATTTCACCTTATGCCAAACCATATCCCCGGGTGAACAGGCCCTCCAACGTTAATACCCTCCATTGCACTGGTTGCCAAGCAGCTCGCTCGAGCTGAGAGGACTGGCATTAAATTCCTCTGCCATCGGATTTCATGCGAGGTTTTATCATTCCTTGCAGGGTACCGTCTGTCACCTCTGGGCTGCCACCTGCCCACGTGACCGCCCACCCTCTCAACACGTCCCGCCATCACCTGCATCCGGGAGATATATTATGCAATATTGAAGTAAGGGTATAACTTATATGGAAAACAAGGAATGGTAATCATAACCTGATATTCACTAACAACTAAACCTCTATTCTATTGAACACATCCAACCCTATACCTTGATTAAGGATGTGGGGTGTAGCTAAATCGATTTTTAAGATTCATCATGTAGATGGGTAGTCAAGATTACTCTTTCTTCTATCATCCTAAATCAAAATTATAACATTATTATTTTACTTCTTTAAAAAAAAATTTGTAAGCTTGGCAGGACCGTTTCATTCATTCATTTTCAAAAAGCAGCTTACATCCATTAAAGACGTTTAATGGCCTCAACCTGCCCATTGGGAAACCAAGTATGTTGGCCACTGAACCGCATTGTATGTCATCCAAATTCCCAAGATTAAGTTTGTTAAACAAATCCTTATATGATTGAATGTCTGTAAATCAGTTTTCACCTAACAAACTATAATAGGTACTACTAACTGACATATACATCAAGAAATTAAACAAGATAAGGAGTTGTTATATCTAAACTAACAACTACTCATCATAGGACTCCACAAGAGATGGGTTCTTAGCACTGCATCCTGGTAATCCCGACTGGGGAAGGCACAAAATGTGATTCTCAATACGACCAAGACGAACATTCTGTTTCTGGATTTGAAATTGGATAAGTTGAAATTATTTCTGAATTTCCTGGAAACCTAGATTAGATTTGATAGAGCCTGCAAGAGAGGTCATAATAGCTCTGGCCACAATAATTTTCATCATCCAATAGAGATGAATAGTTTGTTTATACTAGGTGGTACAGTCACGAGTGTATCCCAGATCTTTAACTAAGACTCGTTGGTCTTCTAACTGCACTTCAACTTTTGTCCGTTGATTTAGCTCAGCTTCCCATGTTGAGATCATTTGTTTTACCTAGGCTGGGGTACTTATATTATATACATGGTTTGCCTCACTGATAACTTGAGCATCAAATTTGCGGTCACTTCTCTTCGATGGCCGAGCAGAGGAAGAACCCTAGCCATCCCAATTCCTCGACTTTCAGCTGCAACCCCGACCCCCATTTCCAGACTAACCAACACTAGGGTAAGGACAATCCATTTGGATTAGCAACCAGTCAATCAAATTACAAACTTTCAACCGAACAGGCCGAGCCACAATCCAAGACCAGACCGTCTACTCACAGGCTAGGTGGTTACACAAGTTTTGAGAACCTGACACAATTACATAAAATAAGAGCAAGAAACAATATTTGTTAGGCCTGAGCCTTACATATACACTGAAAGTCGAAAAGGGCAACCACCCTCGCCACTCTATTCTGATAACCAACACCCCGTGCTCAATTAGGCTAGTAGACAGAGAGAATCCAAAGATAGTTTGTCGCCTCAGAAGGGAGGTGCCACAGACCGGCTCCCTGAGCCGAATACCATTGAAGACCACACCATAACCATAATAAATCAGAGAAGAAGAATTAAAGGTCATTCCCTTGCTCAGGGCCAACAAATCACAAAGATATCCATTACCATTGGGCGGACAATCCTTCAACAGAAGACGACTAACCCAAATTTTTCCATACATTCCCATTCGAAGCAATAGAATACCAAAGAAAATGGACACTGACATAAAAACAACAGGCACAACATAAAATGAAACAACAAATTTTTCTCACTTTCCATGCAACCAGTTCCATTTCTTACGAAATTCATTTTGTAGAGATTATAAAGAAAATTTCAGGAGACATTCAATTATAGAGAAGGTCGTAGTCGAGGGGAGAAAAGGAAAAGAACATACCCAAATATGCACACCATGAACCAGAGGTTGGTCACGTCCCGAGAGCAGAACCTCCCAACCTTTCTTGCAGACAGAGGATTGAAAGCCGAGAGCCTGTGCTTACCTCCAGGAACCAAACTCCAAAAAAAACAATTGCATGAATGGGACTCCACACCCTCCCCACCTAGATTTTAAGAGCCCCGCAGCTCGTCGCTTCAACATTAAACCTTCCCATGTGCTCTGCCACCCCACTATCTTGATCACACATGTGAGGGAAAGGGTCAAGCTGTGGGGACGATGACCTGTATCGCACCCCGATTGGGGATACTGCTTTTTAAAATTGACTCATGGGACTATATTGAATTCACTTGACATGGGGTTGATTCCAACAACTATCACTAGAACCTTTAAGCGCCTACATATACACCTTTGGCAAGCACAAGTGAATCAAGAGGATTTTAACATGTATGTCTCTTTCATTTGAACCTTAAACCTCCTCACATATAACACTTCATTTTCATGGCCATGGCCAATTGAATTGCCCTTAAAACACTAACATTTATTTTACATTAAAAGAATATCTAAAAAAAGTATACTTTAATATTAAATTAAAAAAAATTTATAATAAAATGATAAATTTAGAAAACAAACTATAATGAAATTCTTTTATCTTGAATTCGAATATAATATATATTGATGTTATTCTCCAATATTAATCCATAAATATATTTATCTTAATTTAAAATATATTATATCAATATTTTTATAATAATAAAATAACTAAGCTTGTAATTCAACTTCCTTAAGGATTAATTGACTTCTTATTAGTTTTAACCAATTACAAATAATGAATTTATTGATATATTTTGTTATTTATATTTAATATTATATTATTATTATAATATATAAATAAAAATAATATCAAAATCATTTATTGATATATTTTGTTATTTATATTTAATATTATATTATTATTATAATATATAAATAAAAATAATATCAATTATGATTTTGAGAGAAAAGAAAAATATAATATATATATATATTAAGAATGTGATGAAGTCTTAGAGGTATATGATTATGATGGTGATGATAATTACCACTTTCTAAATTCAACGAGGTTTCTTAAACAAATAAATAAGTTGAAACTAAATTCTCTTTAGTTTTCCATTTTATTTTTGAAAAATATAAAATAAAAGTAATAAGATCGTTATAATTTTTTATAAACTGGAAAGCAATTAAAATATGAAACTCGAAAGCAAATAAAATATGAAGAATTGTAAAATTAGGTTCTGTAATAGTAAGGGGGCAGAGGGTAATTAAGATATGAAAAATGGTAAAATTATGTTTTATACTATATAGTATAGAAGGTAGTAGAAAAAATTAAAGAAAATGTTGTTAATGGTTAACTCATAATATATTATAAATTTTTTAAATTTATTTAATTTAAAATATTGTTATACTAACTAATTTCCTTATTTTTAATAATATTTATAATTTATAAAATATTTATGATTATAATTTATAAAATATTTAAAGTAATTAACTTTTTATTAAAGATTTTATTATCATGTTCCAAAGTTTTATTTTTTAAATTTTTGGATTGTTGATTTGATGTTCTTTCTTTATACATTAATTCAATATTTCATAATATTCAACTGATTTTCTATAAAAGCTATTCCACGTATTAAAAAAACTAATAATAAAAAACATGTATTTATTCAACTCAAACAATGTGTTCTTATAACATAAATATGGATTTAGACTCATAAGCACATCCAACTTAGTAATAAGCGTTAAATTATAAGTTACTAGAAATATTCTGTACTTTTCCACTTTTATTGAGTGTGTATGGTAGGTTAATTTATAAGTTTCTAGAAATATTTTTGTATTTTTTCAATTTTATTAAGAGTGTATGGTATGTTGGTTATTAAGTGGATGATAGAAATTTAACCTCAATATAATGTTTTAAATATTTCTAGTAACATTCATAAATTAAAGGTGGAGATTTATCTTAAAAGTAGTTAGGTATTTTTGTCTTTTTAATTAAATTAAATAATAAAAGAAAAATGTCATATGAAATGAGTTATTGTCTTTTGGATATGTTTTGGGTATGTGGTATTGATAAGCCATTGTATTTTCTCATGGTATTGTAACAAAAGATTTTTATAGATTAACAAGTACTACATAGTAGCTAGTACCTGCGTTTGATTTAAATATATCTAATTGAAGTAAAAAACAATAAAGAACTAAAATTGCATATATCCCATTTTGCAACAACAAGACAAGTGCATTTAGGCAAGAAAATGTAGTAGCCTTTGTTGCATTTATTATTTATCATCTTTGTTCATGCCACCATTGAATGTAGTTGTAATAATTTTGGACATAACTGCATTGTAAACTTCGTTTATTTCTCAAGTTATGGAATTATTTTGAATTAAAAATGAAATTTTGGAAAAGAAGAGGACTACAAATTCAATGTGGCTCCCTTCCCAAAGTGCATCATGCACAAACACAATATTAATGTCAATTTAATCGAGTTTAAATGTGCAACCCTGGACGAAGGCCAAAGAAATCCGATCATTAGTTTGCCACCACCATTCTATCCCTTATTTGTATGCTCCCAAGCCATCAACAATCGACTGATGCATATATTTTAGTGTGCGGAGAAAGCTTTAAGCGGTGGAAATGTAATATCTTTATGTAAAAAGTAAACATTTAATATATTTTTATTATAAGTAAACATTTAATTTAGTTTTATTATAGTGATTTGGTAAACTATGGACTATGTGGAAAGCCAGTGGAATTTAAAATGTTTAAAGTTATGTGTGATTCACTTGTATTTATGATGGAAATATAATACTTTTTGTTAAAAGTACTTTTACTACCATGATTGGGTAAATTATGAACTATGTGGAAAGCCTAGTAAAATTTAAAATGTTTAAAGTTAATTTAATTTTATTTAAAATTATGTTATGAAAAGGGGAGAAAACACTTTCATTTACCACAAAATTAGAGGATAGTTACTCTCTTTTTCTAGAGATAAATTATCTCAGTTGAGAAAAGAAGCGAGGGTATGGGAGGAAACTAAGATAACTAAGAAGTGAGGAAAAGAAGATTACACTACCAGTTAGGGTATTCTTTACCTGGTTGGAGCCAATGATATCCCAAAATTAAACTTGATTGAGTCTACAAGTTCCTGGGTTAAACTTATACAGTGTTGATGCCTTTGAACAGACCTTGTTAAGTCACTATCAAACAATTGCTCTGGAAGTGGAAAATTGGATCCAGGGGAAAAGTGGTGATTGTCATTCTCAATAGTTAGTAGGAGTTGTCTTCTCTTCTATAAATTTCCTCGCATCCTAAAAGATAAGTAACTTAAATTGTGAATTCCAAAACATAGAAAACTATTTGCATTTACAGGAGGAGAAGACATCTCCTCTATAAATTGACACTTCTTTGGTATGAATTAAATACATCATATCAAAGATTTAAAGGACAAAATGAATGCATATAATTCAACTATAAGAGAATAACCAGATAGAATGAAGAAACTCCAACATTAGGCGTCCATCATCAACATAACACTGTTACAATGATTAAACATTGTTCTAGGAGGCCTTGAAAATAAATTTGCAGAAGAGTATGAATTCAAAGAGAGTTATCGCTGCGATTGGTTTTGAATCTCTAGCTACTATAGTGCAAGGCGTTAAAGTTGCACTATAATTGCAGTTATGAAAAGCGTTGAAGTTGTATTATCATTGCAGTAATATCGTCGTGTGAGTTTCTGGCTACTGCTACCTCTACAAGCTTTTCGGCAGCAGCCAGAGGACCTGCTGTTGCTATTCCACCACCATGCTCCACTGTGTCGACGCAGAAAGGCCTTGCAATATCGACTGCCTCCTGATTACTGACGACATCCCATAGCCCATCTGTTGCCAAAATCAAAAACTCGTCGCTAGACGTAATTTCAAGAATGGTGGTGTCTGGTTCTGATGTCACCCATTCTTTATAGTCCGAATCACCTATCCCCCTCGATACAGCTAGGCTCCCAATTCGTGGAACTCCACCACAACGCAACACAAGACCCCCCAACTTCTCTATGCGTTCTTGCTCGTCCTCCCTCGCAACTTTATGATCACATGTCAGTGCTTCCGCTTCCCCACCATCATTACCTCTTCTTCTTCTACTAATAACTGCTCTGCAATCTCCAGCATTGGAAACCACCAACTTACCACCTATAATAAGAGCAGTTACACAAGTAGTACCGCCGGAAACACCCTGTTTCAAAAACTCATCATCTGTTCTCAAGTACCCAGCTTTCACTGCCTCCTCAAGATTTTTCTGGTCCAGAAGATCATTTTTATTAATAATGTGCTGCTCAATGCCATAGTCTTCTTCTTCATCATCTGTTGTTTGTAATAATTTATCTTCCGTTGCACAAAGCAAAGCGTTGACAATATTCTTTCCAATATTTTTAGCAGCAAAATCTGCAGCTTTGCGACCGCCATGACCATCAAATACACCAAAAAAGGAGACATCCTCCGCCTCATCCTCAAACTCCACTTTCGAATCATCCAAACTGTCATTATCAGTTGGATGAAAAACATTGAGAGTCAATGTCATGACCTTGTGGGTGTCTTCAATAATCGATTTTCCTTTGCCTTTCCGCTTTCCCTTTCTGCACGCAACTGCATAATAAGAGCCTTCCACGTCATAGCTTTCCTTTTCCGGAGTCTCCGGTTCCTCCGGCTCGGACTCCCACACCATAGCAGGGGATGGAGGTATAGTGAGCGTGGATAGGCCGTACCCTGTATTTTCTTGTGGAAGAGAAACGTTAAAAGTAAGAGTACGAACCTTGGAAAGAACCAGAGGAGCTACACCAGCTTTTGGAGATGGAGATGTGTCCCTGGAGGAGGGAGTGTGATGCGTTATTTCTTCATCATATTTGTAATCACCATCGACGTTGACGTGCTGTAAGGAGGAGGAGGTGAATGGAGTTGAAGGAGAAGAGGAGGATAATGGGGTTAATGTAAGAGGAAAGGGTTTTATCAACCGGGCTCCCGATGGGGTGGAAGGAGAATACAATATGGAAGGAGAACTCAATGGAGTTGGAGACTGAGACTTCAATGGACTTGGAGTTGGAAGAGAAAGTGATAGCGAATTAGAAGTGGAGGTGGATGGAGTTGAAGGACGCAGTAAGATTGAAGGTGACTTGGATGGACTGGATAATAGTAGTGAATTAGAAGACTTCACTGGAGTTGATGAAGAGGACAACGTTAGCCTTTCAAGTTCATACGTCACTTCATCAGGGGACGATGTTGGAGTAGAAGGCATTGTGATTGTTATTAATTGACACTCTGATTGTGCTAGGGGCACCCGGCTTCTCTAATTTATGCTCTAATTTCTACAGAGATGGAATCAGCTTTTAATCGTTTGCCAAAAAGTGTGCAGACAATATGGATATATATGACTCTTTGTTTGCAAATATATTCTCAAACGACGCCACCTTTCATATCTTACCATGGGGCATCACAATTTATTTCACTCCTCATAATTATTATTCTTGGGATATATATATATATATAAAACTGAACCTGATTGAGAAGCCATAACCACAAAGGTCACATTAAGAAAATATTATATATATATAAAATATTATATATATATATATATATATATATATAACTGACCCAATCAGAAGCTATAACCACAAAGATCGCATTAAGAAAATATTATTCATCGAATCATCTCCCACACTTTAATATTCTACATTTTTCAACTGCTCCTAATCGAAATTGGTAACGAAGCAAGGGACGTGAAGAAAGCTCCGAGTTGAATCAAATCATAGTAAACCAATATCAGGGCTAAAAAAATAATAAAATCCCATTAAATCAAATCATAGTAAACCAATATCATCCACACCCAATGAGGGATAGTGTTAGTCAACCTATGACTATAATTATGCCATCCAAAGTCAATTCTTATGAATTATAATCAAGTAAATAAACCATAAGTAATTTATAATGGACTAAAATCATAAGAAGAAATACATAAATGCATTAAAAGCATTAGAGCCTTTGGGTTAACCATAGGCATCTAAAGTAAACCATACCATACTTGATGTATAGTGAACCAATAATGAGGCTGACTATATATAGCCATAATTAACATAAGTCTAATGTTAATTATGGCCAACAATAATTAACCAAAATATTACATTCTCAATTAGAGTTAAATACAAACACATTAAATACACCAAATCAATAACTAATGACAACTATAATTAGACTAAGTAAATTGTATTTGATTCATTATCAATCATTAATAACTATAACACTTGATCCATAGTGAATCATTCTTAATCATTAATAACTATAGTGAATTCAACCATTATCAATCAATAAAAGTCAACTATAATCAACCAAAACAATTATTTGAAACCATTTCCATGAGTCAACTATAATCAACCAAAACAATTATTTGAAACCATTTCCATGAGTAATGAACTAAAGTAAACTAATATGAAACAATTAACTCAGCATCAACCTTAGAAAATGATAGTCAATCATAATCAATCAAAGTCAACCAAAATAAACAAGAAGCAACACAATTTAACCAACACAATCACTTTCTGATATTCCTAAATATAATGCATCATATGAGATGAAATAATATAAGTTTTTAACAACACCATCACCTTAAGTATAGTAACATAGACTTAAGTACCTACAGGTAATCTCTCCAACTAAAGACCCACAACTATTTTATAATTGTCCTTAAAATACAAAAATCAATTATAAATGGAGATATTAATCCATATAGAACGCATGTATTCCATATATATAACATATGTAGGACACGCTATATGTAGGTTATTCCCAAGGATGACAACCATTATATTAAGCTTTATTTACCAAAAGACCCCCTTCCCCAACTATTGTGAATTAGAATTGTTGATTTTTTATTTAGTTCTTGGTGTGTGTTACTATACCTATGGGGTTTTCAGTTGCAGACTTTCGTACAAGTGGGTGTTCCTTAATAGTATACTCTATCATTGATTGTCCTACACCTTATAGGATAAATACTAATTTTTAAATTATTGTAAAGGTAAGAGGTCAACTAACCACAAAATCATTGGTGGAGTTACATAATGTGAGTAAACAAAATGTTTATTTGACAACAAATCAAAATCAACTTCATCTAATATATCACAACAACAACAAAGGTTGTGGGGGGTACATTTTATGTGTATGGTGACTATTTAATATGCTATAATTACAAATAAGAGTTTGGTCAGAGACACAAATGAGGAGTTGCCTACATTTCAATTCAACTTTAGACAAACATGTTTTGTGATGAAAATCCACTTAGTGGACATTTTTAACCACTCTTGTGCAATGAGAAATTGATGCAATAATAACCATCAATAACATGCAATAGCTAAACAATGTGAAAAGTGAGTTCCTTGAATGAGCCCCTAGATTCAAAAGCATTTTAAATGGAAAAAGTTATTTCAGAACAATTTCTCATTTGAAACAAAATGAATATTATGTAACTCGTTTCCTTTACATTGTTGCACAAAGCTTTTGTAATGCAATCAAGTGTGATGGTCCTTTTGCATTTGTATGAATAAATACATATATCACAAATGATGCAATGCACAACTTCAACATAGAAAATTAGTAAGCATACATTATGTGTTTGGTATTACCCTATGAACAAGGCCATGTAGACAATGGTTTGTTTGTTTTCCCCTAGTTGTGCTACATTTTCAATAAGAAAGACACATATCATTTATTCGCAGGGTTATCATCGCCATAGGATAAACTAATGTCGATGATAGTCATCGATAACATGCAATAATTGAATGATATGAAAATACATGATACCATTGAATGCAAGTCAAGACTAGGATTATACAAAAATTTCTTAAATGAATCTTTGGATTCCAAAGCATCAATGAATCTTTGGTACCTTTGTCACTAGTGGCATCATTTGGTTCTTCATACCCCATCAACACAACAGACCAGACTTCTATTCCTAGAGACATTAAATATGTCTTCATTCTTACTTTCCAGAAGGCATAGTTTGTACCAGTAAATAGAGGGGCCTTATTTGTTGAGCATCCTTCTTGACTAGCCATTTTACTTACTTAGGACCTCCTTCCAATTGTTAGACTGCTACTGAAGGAACTTGACCTTGATACCAATTGATATTTAATATGGGAATCACTGGGGGGGGTGTGAATCAATAATTAAATTCTTTATTTCTGCTCAACTTGATCTTTTTCTTATGCAGTTAATGATTTATGTTTGTGCTCACTAGTTATTGTATTTCTTTTGCAAATTACAAGGAGAGCGGTTTACTGATATGTTTATCAAGAATTCAAAGCATTCACATAACATGCAAGAATCAAACACATGAAGACACCAGATATAAGTGGAAACCCCGAAGGGAGAAAACCACGAAATTTAGGCTAAAAGTGATGTGAAGGCAAGTTGCTACTCCTTTTTACATCAGATTTTTGTAGGCTCCAACCTACAAGAGGCTCCTACCTCAAAGGAAGCTACAACTCCCACTAGTTTTCTGCAAGCTACAACCCACATGAGGCTCCTACCTCAACATGCTACAACATGTTCTTTTTCAAGATGCAACATAGAAAAGAACAGAAATTTCTCAAGACACAAATGTTGGTTACCTCATATCCAATTCTGCTGTCAAGTTTTTTGCTGAATTGCTCCTTCTCTTCACCACTTTCATACATTAAAAAGGAACTCAGTTTCATTCCACATTTTCTATTTTATAAGTAATCCATCTTGGTTGTTTGTATTATTTGTAGGAATATGAAATGAAACATAGTCTCTTGGACTTCTAAAACTACTCACAAGCCTGTCATTTCATTTTCAGTTTAGAAAAAAATGTTTGTAAAAAGAAATACATCTGAATTAACATCTCATTAAGAAATAATTACAAGAGACAAATCAGATTTTGATTATCTACATTTTCTGCTCAAACAATTATATGTATTCCATCTTTTGTCTCAATGTTTAGCTTTCACAATGATTAGCATAGCCTTTGCACTTCACGTCACTTTCAACCTTTTACATTCAACATAAATTATCATCAATGAGCTCAGTGACATCAATAATATGTATCAACATTAATCAACAACTTAACTTGTCATCAATGCCAATATTGCCAACATGTGCTTCCCTTTTTTAGTTGAATCTAAAGCATTTGATGTACTCACAAAATTATTAGAAAAATGTTTAGTTGTTTTTTTCCCGAAGGGGTTTCCACCTAAAAAATTTTGTGTCTATTGTTTATTGCTTATTTATGCCTTGAATTGACGCTGAAGATTAATTAATGCTTTGAAATATTAATAAGTTACTAATTGCTAAGAAATACTAATTCACCCCCCTCTTAGTATTTCCAATAAACTCAACCCCTCTTACTCAATTCGACCCTCCATTGGAACCCTGAATTGATCCACCTGTGTCGCCCTGGCTAACTCGGCCACTACTGGCAACTCACACTAGCTAGGAAATAAACTCAGACTCCACTAAAAATTCGAGTTCCATTGGAAAATATGACTTCTACTGTGCAAATCAATCACTTTGGAAATTTTTCTCTTGCTCCAGCAACATGACCTCACTAAACCAACTCGCACTATTGGGGAAACTCAACCTCTTCAGATAAAATTGATCTCCCCTTGTCACTAAGAATTTGGAAATCACTACGAAGAAATATCTCTCCAACAACTTGATCTCCAATCATTGTTATCTCAACTATTGGTGCTTTCCACACTATCATTGTACCCTTACTCTCACTGCAAATCTATCTTTCGAAATGTGTTCTCCAAGTGCCCATCAATATTCTCTTATAATATCATGCTGACAAATCAACGACCCCATCACATGAATTTTCTAGAAGTCACTAGAGGAAAATTGATTTGTCTCAATTAACCCCAATTAATTAACCACTTTTCCTAAGTTAGACTTGGGAAAGTAATTAAACTGGTTAATTAAATCTAATTAAGACAATTTTCCTTATAGACCTTTTTTGGGTATTAGAGATAATTAATCCATTGTGTTCCTTAGTCTCATATACACCACTTGAGACTAGAATAATTGTCTGAGGTACACAAACTAACACAATAGTAATGTGTCATTCCCACGATAATGTCTTGTTGGAAATTGCTCTCATATGCAACACTAGCTCAACCATTTCCTTGTCATTGAATACATCTTGTACATAATTTCAAACAATTTTATAACTTGTAAGGCATCATCTAATTAAGGAATTTATCTCTATAATAGGATGTAAGGTCAATTGTGGTATACAAATATAGTTGCGCATATTCTCACATTTTTTTTGTTGGATTCATTGTTTAAATGCTTGATTGTTCTACATTGGAAGTTTCAACCTTTCCCAACTAGGCATCCTCAGGTGGAGACACCAATTCCATAATGGTATGATCATTAATTGAAGAAGTTAATACCATAACATGTGATTTTATCTCTTTGATTGCTATAAGTTTCAAATGACATCTACTAACACCTTCTGAGATTTTAGTTCTTCAAGTGGACATATTCAAAAGGCCATTGCCAATGGTCCTTTAGTTGTCCTCTATAATTAATGGATGCACATGTTAAAATAAGGTTTATCCAACCCCAAAGTGAAACATCCTCCAAGCACCTTCCTCCTTGGGATCAATGCCTCTCCTTTAAGATGGTGTGCGCTATAGCACTTTATTAAATCAATGCACCTTCTATGATGGCCTATCCACACATCCTATACAAAGATATCCTTCCCTAACCATGTGCCACATGTCTTCTCATGCACCCAATGCTACTACCATTTGTGCCAATGTGGTAAAAAAGCTCTAATTCTCCTCTTCAACATATGTGTTCAAGTCCATCACCAACCTTCATGAAGTATGCTCCTTAATGTAGGAACCCTTAAGTCAAGTGTCCAACCTCCAAGGTACATATCACATGGTCCTAATATCCATAGCTACGTTCCCTCCTCCAAGTGTCCAACAATCTTAGGTAGGTACATTCCTTGATTGAGCAATTGACTTCCACATTGTGAGCACTTGATAGGTTACTTATCATACCAATTAAGTCAATGAGCTCCTAAGTAATGTGTAATGAACAAAGTTCTTACTTCACAATAATCTTCAGAACACTTGGAAGACGAAGACACCCATTGATGATAGACATATATATATTAAGTAGTGTGTAAAATAATTGATATGAGATATGATGTTTATGATTGAGGGCTTGCTTATATACCTAGGTAGGTGCCCCTTCATGAACAATCATGTCCTTAAGGACATGCATCTTCAATAATTAATTGTTTAATTGAATCATTATTTATAACTAGTATTATTTATATAATTTATATTGTTTTTATATGTTTTTTCTTTATAACATTGTCTTCCTCTTCAAAAAGATTTGTCCTTAAAGCTTATTGATGACAAGGCATGTCATTTTTTCTTTCTCTTGTAATCTATTTACATCTTTCAGAATTCTTCAAGTTGTCATCTTTGATGATACAAGATGATAGGGTCCTCTAAGTGATAGAACTGAGAAGGGATCTAACCATCCTAAACTAATATATTCTATGGAATCTTTCGATAACTGGAAACTTGAGTTGAATTTCTACCGTAAGACTAGATTGTGATGACATCGATGTTCTTGGGAACATAAATCATGTGTTTCTTGTTTGGGTGATATGGATTTGTAGATTGACTGAGATTATTGCTTTTATGATTTGGGTGTCGATAAGGAGTTCTTATGTCCGGATCTCCCCTTAACATGTTTGCAGCGATTTCTTGGATTACTTGAGGAATTTGATTTCCTTCAAGTATAAACAGTTCTTGGTTAACTATTGCATCTTCACTTGAAATCTTCGTTGTTTGCACTACAACATTTGAATATGTTTTTACTTCCATTGGTTTTTAATCTTCTTGAGTTGTGATATGATTGGATTGGTATTAGTTCCTTCAACTTGGACTGTTACTTCGATGCTTCTTTCATGATAAGTTCTTCTAGTTTACTTTTCAATTATTTATTATCAATTTTAAGTTTTTTAATTTGAGTGAGTAGACTTTGATTATGATTTTTGAGATGTAAGAGTTCTTTAGTTTCTAATTCATCAACCTTATTTTTTGTGTTTTGATGTTCAACCTTTTCATCTTTTAAACCTCTAATTTCTTCTAATGACCTTTGATTAAGGTCTTTTAAGCACATATTTTCTTCCTCCTCTAATAGATTCTCGTTGAATTGTTTCTCGAGACATTCATTTTCTTGTTCTAATTTTTCTTTGTAGCCTTGGCCTTCTTGACCTTTGCAAGTAATTTTTTGCTATGGTCCCTTAGATGCCAAATTTCTCTGTTACTTTCTATTGATCTTCGTAAAACCGATCTTCGAGACCTTTATATTTCTTTTTTGATGCCTCATTTTTTGTTGAAGTTTTGTGATTCCTTCCTTTAATCTTTTAATTTGTGTTTGTGTATTGTCCTGATATTCTTCAAAAGTAAACAATTTTCGACATGTTGGACAAAATGCCTTGCAATTTTTAAAAATGGACAAATACTCAAATGTTGTTCTATCAAACGGGTATTTGGTTCAAAACATAAAATTAAGTATGGAATCCATAATTCCTTCATTTTCCAATTAGACTCCATTTTCATTCGTTAATAATTTCGTCAAACAATACTTTGTTTATCAAACTTATATATTCTTCATGTGAGTAACCTAATTCTTCAAAATATAATAAAGTCCCTTTTTAATATAACTATTTTATGAAAGAGTTTTAATTAATCCTTCCCTCTTTCTTTTTTAAATATTCCTTCATTAAGTTCTTAAACTTTAAAAAAGTAAAAATCTCCTTTATGCAACTTGGTAATATAATAATACATAATCCTTATATTATATAAGTAATTATAATTATTATATTGAGACAATATGTTATCCTTATAATCCCCAATTGGGTTTATTAGTTAATTTAATGGATCGATAATTTGGAAGGTTGGGACGCTTTGATGTGATACTTCAGAAGATAATGTCGATTGATTTCAAAATGATATCGGTTTGAACTGTAGTGAGCAGTTGATTGCTTCAGTCTGGGTTGAAGAATGTGGCAGGGTACAAAAACAATTTTGTATAAAAAAAATTTGTACAAATTCATATGGAAAGACAAAATTTGCTACTGTATACAAAATTACTTGAAGAAGATCACATTTTCTTTTTTAAATATCAATGGTGGTTGTACAACTTGGCATCACTTTGATTAGCATCAATGATATTGTGAAGGTCGTATGGCGTATTGCTAGCAATGGGAAAAATCAGCGGCAATAATGGATATGTAATCGAGAGGGCGCGAGAGGACCTATGGCGGGGAATGAGGCATGGTTTGTGTGGATTTGTCATAGTGCCGAGGAAACAAAAGACAGGTAACAACATAGGCTGAGTCAGTTGAGGGGTAGAAGGCGATGGAGAAGGTAGGCGGTGGTCGACGACCATGGTGGACGGTTGGCGGCTGGGGCCCAAATGCAAGTACTTATTATTTTTTTTGTTTTTGATATATATATGTTTTAACTTTTTTTAAATAATTTCATTTTTTTTCTTTTAATAATTTTTCCCGTATCTATTCTCTTGCCTTTTTTTAAATCTTTGTTTCTTTTTCTTTTTTAATTAATTATATATATATATATATATATAACTACTTTTTTTCTATTTTTTTTAATGGCCAAAGGCCTTACGCCGTAATGGAGAATCTCTAAACAAACTTTCTATAGCTAAAAGGCTCAATTGCAACGAAAATGAACTTAACGAATAACTGATGGTCAAAGACCATATTAGATTGACTCTATGCAATAGTTGAGCGGCCAAAGGATTGAACAACTATAATACCAATGTAATGAACATAGTTCGTACTTCACAATAATCTTAAGAACACTTGGAAAATGAAGACATCCATTGCTGATAGAAATATATGTATTAAGTAGTGTATAAAAGAATTGATATGAGACATGTTGTTTACAATTGAGAGTCTGCTTATATACCTAGGCAGGTGCCCCTTTATGAACAATCATGTCCTTAGAGACATGCCTCTTCAATAACTAATTGTTTAATTTAATATATATATATATATATATATATATATATATATATATATATATATTACTCATAACATAATGACACCATGCTAGCACTGTAACCAAGGTCAAGCATTCGCCAAAATTGAGCCATTCTATGTCCATGAAACATTAACAAAGGGGTTAGGAGACATAACACTCTCATAGCAAGGTGAAAACCCTTTCAAAGTAACCCTAAAATATAACATGGGATCCTTCCCATTTCAACAATATTCTATATATTTAAATAAATTTAATCCCTTTACTCACTCCTAGTTCTACACAAATTCTTGTAAACCAAAATAAATCCATCTTAAACCTTAATCTATCACAACATGGAGAGAGATCAAATTCCTTAAGGTCTTGAATTTATTTTTATTTAATTCTATGTTATATTCCAATTCTTTATATTAAATGATAAAAGAATTACACATTAAGAAGTTTGATCTATCTAAGTGTTTCACAGATTTACATTTAAGATGGATCTATGTTAGTTTGTTTTTCATATATAGTAATGTACACATGTAATCATTTATTTTTTGTTTAGCTAATTTTTTTGTCATGTTAATATGTACATACATAATTATTTACTTTTTTGTTATCGTGTATGTATGTACCTGCCAACCTGCCAACATCTCCCCTATATAACTATGAATAGAGTCTAATATTTCTTTTGTCAACTAATAAAAAAATAGTTTTTCTAATTTCATTAATAACTCATAATTATAAATAAGTATTTATTGATTTTTCAAGAGACTCATTCTACAGGACAGTGTGGAGGCTATGTGCAAGTATGTTCGTTTTCAACTTGGAGTTGACACGTGTCCTTCTTATATATATATATATATATATATATATATATATATATATTCTCTAAATAGGAAAAAAATATCTGTTATATTTAAAAAAAATATGATATGCATGTCTAATTAGTTGTCCATATGACTTAATATAATTTCATGTAAAGTAATCACAAGTAAAAAAACATGTGAGTAATATGTTTAAACTTTATATTTTTCAAAAATATTTTAACAATGAAAAAGTACACATTGTTTTTTGCACTCTAAAATAAGTTTGCACCAAAGAAATTGATTCCTCGAGCTTCATGTATGGAGCTATGTTGGTTTTATTGTGCCTAGAGGCACATTCTACAAGCGTATGTCACATCTACAATAAAATAATAATAAAATTTAATTTCAGAAAAAAATAAAAATGAAAATAATCATATGAATAAAAAACTACAACCAAAACTTTTAATATCTTTTAATTAAATATTTGTAAAACGAATCTTTAAAAGGAAAAACCATATCCTATTGATATTATTAAAATCTTTAAAAACAAATATTTCCACATCAAAATTGTAATATTTGAAAATATTAATTTGATATAGTTTTATTATAAATTTTGTATCATGCTATGCTATGTAAAAAAAAAACCATTAAATTTAATATTAATATTAATATTATTAGATTCAATAACTTTGGATTAATAATTTTTGGAAAAGTTTACATATCCAAAAATATGATATTTTTTAGACACATAATAAATCTGAAATTAAATAAATCTAGACGGGTTACAAAGTAAACACATTTTTTCTATTTTTAACTAAATTATAATTAAAAGAAATAAAATTATTATTTATAATTTAACTTAAAAATATAAATTTACTTAAATTTTTACTTTAAAAATTATTTGTAATATTTTGTAATTTTACTTTTAAATCAAAGCAATTTTTTAAATTTACTTTAATATTGATTTATATTTTTCTTATTATAATTATTTTTCTAATTACTTTATTTATATTTTCCTTATTATAATTATTTTTCTAATTACTTTTTAATATAAGCGTGCAGCGAATCATAATGAGTATTTCCATAGGTAGCTCCCAATTTGAGCAATAAACAACCTGTCTTCATCAGAAAAGAGCTCGAGCGCCCAATTTGGGCAAGGCTATCATATTCCCATAAATGCATAGGCGTATTTGAGAACCTTACCCAGACCACATTGGATGACATTGATGTTGTTCCAAGGTAGTAGTATGCAGACCAATGGGCAAGGAAGGGACTTGCTTGATCCCAAACCATATGCCTCCTTTTAAATCTTGTTGCTTCTGAACCTGGTTAGAAAACAGGGCATAAAGGAACCGTCGTCACAAAAATAGACTCTGAAATCTCCTCCCAATTGGGCTCTAAGCCACTTAATAAGTGAATCAATTGGCAACGATAAACGATTAAATTGACAAACAGTGGTAACTTCAATCGACATTGAATATTCCAAAAAGATGTAATCTACTTGAAGATAAGACTCACCAAAGAATCAGCCTTCTCCACTATAACTATCCACCGCTAGTCTTTGAGTTTTCTCCTGGGCTTTCTCCACTATAACTGTTCACTACTAGTCTTTCAGCCGTCTCCTGGCCTTCGCGTTGCTGCAAATCATTAGCCAAGGGCTTCCTTGAATGACTTCCTGACCCCATGACTCCATTGAAATGCGATCTCCAACTCTGCTCTCACACTAACTTATAGAATCCACTCACCTTCTCCTTGGCTAGGTGAACAACGGATGACCAGGGCAATAATTTTAACCACTTGCAGTCGATCTTCTCTATACTAGGGCTTTCATTAATTAGGTTTCTCTAGTACTCTTTGACACAAGTTCGATTCCAACCACTACCATTATAACCTCTAGGTGTCTACCTATGCCTTTGCCACAAGTCCAGAGAATCAAAACCCCTTACATGACACTTCATTATCACAATGATCACCAATTGAACTGCACCAGGCTAATTATACATCACATCTTAGGTTCATCATAATATTGTTTTAAAATTTTAGTTTTGCATTTTATCCCCACGCTAATATCACATAAGATCCTCCTTATGTGTAATGCACATTTTTTTTGGGTAGGTTTCTTTGCAATGTTTCAACTAGACGAATACTAGTAGTCTGTTCCATGCTTAATGGTAATCAAAATTGTTCTCGTCACTACTACTATATGTACCAATAAAACGAAATTCTAAATAGCTATGCCTTGTTCTCTTGCTACAACAAACATAAGGAATTCAATATTAAGTTTGCAGTAAGATTTTGGAAACACCAACAAAATTGCATGTAACCTAAGTCACCTGACACGAGGATTCGGGACACGTAGGATTCGGGATTCGTGGTGTCGGATTCGGGAAACGCTGACCCCGGAACAAGACACGGTTAGGACACGTTATATATTATTTTATTAAAATATATATATATATATATATATTTAAAATATATATATATATATATATCTTAAAAATTAGTTATTAGCATATTTCTTACACAAATTTTAATTAATGATACAAATTTATTGATTTCAAACATAGATCTTCATCTATAGCTATTAGCATGCATAGTACATACAAAATTCAAATAAATGTCAGTGGTACTGGTCACATAAATGAGTTACTAATGAAATTTCCCTGTGCCAAGTGTGCCAAATAATTAGAAAATTTTCAGTACTTTCTGAGCTGTACTGGAGCACTTTGAAACAAACAGTGAAAATTATAATAAGGTTATGCCACTGTCATATTAGATTTATGCACATTGCAGATGTGAGGGGTTTTTATGTTGATTTAAGTTTGATTTTCTCACTGTTATGAAACTAATAGGACAGCTGTAGCAAAATGATGAAGTAGGAAACATTAGGAGATCAAACCCTGGAGGCTCAACCACTAGAAGTCTAGAACCCACTTGCACGAGAACCTAACTTCAATGCTTCTGCAAACCCACCAGGGATCAGCTCAAGAAACAAACATTTGCTGAAGCCTGACAGTGACTGATATGAAAGAAAAGGAAGAAGATAAAGCAAAACAGTCATTGCCAGAGAGCTTTTGCACAACTCCCAGTCTCAGAGTCATTGATGTATATCAGTATTAGCTTCCAATTTGGAAACAGTGGTCTTGTTGGTCTATACAGAAGCAGTGAATGCGAATGAAAACAGCGAACTTAAACCCCTAAAAACGAATCCGAAACCAAAAATCGTTCCAAAAATCGTGACACGTTCCAAATTTTTCTGACACGCTCATGACACGACGTACCCGGATATGACACGACGAGTCATGGAAATATGACACGTGTCAGGACAGAATCGTGTCCGATTCGTCCGATTCGGGATTCGTCCAGGGGTTAGGACGAATCCGGTTTCATAGCATGTAACCCATAAAAACTTTTTCTAAGAGGGAAAATTCTAATTACTCTACACGATGTGATGCTCGGATGAACCATTCACACATTAAGATGTGAATGCTTAGCTGAAAAATGTGTTCCCATAAACCAGAAGCAGAACATGACAATAAATATAAATTTATTGTTTGAATATTACAATAAAGTTAAAATCACAGCTTGCAATTTAATTAATTGAATCACTTCAACCTTTTTCCATTGATATTGATCGAACACGAGCAATTACTATCCTCGAGTTTTCCTCCCCATTTTTTCCCAAAAATATAACAATAGGCCTTTCACTGTGGATTCCTCAGACAAAATTGCTGAAAGGAGTGGATTCGACATTCTGATTTTGAATGGATGATGTCCAAAGTAAATCCGCATCCGAGCATACTGTTACCTTTTCATCTCTTAATACGTTTGATGTGCTGATTAGCGAACCAAAACACATTGGAGTCTCATCTGTAAAATTAAGCCAGCCATGAGATTTAAACTCACAAAAATCAATTGAAATAATTTTTTCTCCCAACTTATAACTATAATTTTTTCCAATGTTTCAACTAAATCAAAACATTCCCCTATTTCGCTTTCTTAGAACTACCTAATTCCCTTTCTTAGAGCTAAAACCAATAGCACTCATTCTGCTCGAGTGTTTTTTGTATTTAGCATACAAGTGCTGAAAGTAAGAATCTTATTAGGAGGAAAAAAATTATATTTGTACTTACTCAGATCCCATTTTAGGCCACTGGTGGTAGTACTCTGAGATGGTGCACCAACAGGAACAAGACCACAATGTGGCCCTTCAACTGAATGATTTATTAAAATCTTATGGAAATGAGTTTTGGGAAGAAGATAAACAAGACTATGATTGCTCAAGAGAACAATTCGAATGTTTGAAAATCTATAAAGAATATTGATATTTCCCAACTCGTGGTCAAATCTTCCTCCAAGTGCTCCCACTACAAGAAGAGTCAACTGGAAGCAAGGGAAATATTATGATGAAATAAGAACAAGATTAACAAATTCAAAAAAGCAAAATGAATTTATGTGCAAGAAAATCGTAGCTAAGGAAAGAACGAACTAAAGTCTAGCAAGGAAAGAACACAGCGAAATGCTCAGCTTTACAATTATTCCAACTGGAATAAATTTCCAGAGAAAACTTATCTGCAACCATAGGACAATACCATCCCAAGGTCCCAAAGACAGTCAGAACAATCTCGTAATCATCTTTTTCTCGTTAAAGGTAAGGACTTATTATAACACTGAAAAAGATGTCATGATAATTATACATGGCATCCGATATAAGTTGGATGCAACACAATTTCAAGATACTTACATTAGACTTCTCCAAATCTGGCGTGCGATCCCTAATGAAAGCTATACATTTGTGAAGATCTGTTGTATCCTGATCATATGACTCATCCAAGACAGTTGAACCCTGAGAAAAAAGAGTACAAGAATAAATGATGAATACACATGGTAGATACTACTAGCCAGGTTATAAAATTCAAAGCTACATCTTTTCTCAAGACCTGGGGTCTCCCAGTGGTGATAAGTAAACCAAGAAAGTTGAAACCCAGAGATACGGGTAACCAAGTAAACATAGAATACATACAACGAAAGTACTACTGACCATGCTATCGAGGTTATATCCTGGATTCCTCTTACTGAACTAGGCATTTGCTCCTTAAAGTTGGAAAATGATAGAGTTTTACAAAGCATTGGGATGAAAGAAGAATTGCACGATATATGAATCATCCATCAATCATTTCATTTCACCTCATTTCACATCATTTCACATCATTTCACCTCATGGAAAGTACAGAAACTCTATATAAAGCAGTGTTGAAAATATCGGTATCGACAAAATATTGGCGAAGGTCCAGAAAACATCTTATCGGCAATATCGGCGAAAATATCGACAAATATCGGCAAGCATAAAAAAATCATAATATATTCATTTTTTTCAGATTTCTAAACATATAAAGCAATAACAACATGAACGAAACACATTGACACATAAATATGAAGAAAACACTGATATATATTATGTCAAATAGAAATGATACATCAAACTTCAAAGGCGATACCAAATCCTACTGATCCCTGATAATTGTCCAATGAAGGACTCAAACAAAATAAAATCACATGTCTTGTTGATCCCTGATAATTGTCCAATCAAGGGCTCAAACAAAATAACATCACATATATAAAACTTTAAAAGTATTTCATCATCATGAGTTATAAACTTATGTGTAGCAAAAGTTGCAAAACAAATAAAACTAGTAGCTATTTATCTGAGACCATTAGCCTCTCCCTAGCAGCTTTCTTTCTGTCTTGTTCAGCGATTGCTTCAAGAGCTTTTTGTATAACCTGTGCACTAGAAACCATACAAGGCATTACATCTGCATCATGTGCAGAGAGTCTAGCCAGATGGTATTTCAATCGTGTAACCCCTCCTGACATCTTGGCCCCACACAATTTGCATGATATATATGCCCGAGTTGCCCCACCAATAGCCTCCCCATACTCCCAAAATGGGTCCAAGGCTTTTGGCATATTTGACATTTGTAGTGAACTAATTCAAACCTAGGGCACAAAAAATTGGCATTAAACCCCCCAACACAAGAAATAATAAGTAATAACCACCTCATTTAAAAAAAAATTACTACGTTATTTGCACTTTGCAATGTGAATGAAAAATGGCAATAAGAGGGTGCATAAGACCGTTGGAAAAAAAAAATGAAGCTTGCTGTCCAAATATGGAGAAAACCCTTGCATTGGCTCATGGGCATGAAAATCATATGGAAAAATACAAAGAAACAAAATGTTGGTAGGCAAAGAGGCAAGCAAGCATAACCCTAAATCTATGAAAAAAACATTAACATAGGGATTTTTAAGAACATACCTATTAATGGAAGAAATGAAGTTTGTCTCACTATCCTTCAATCTTTGATCCACAAAAAAATCTTGGTGGCGATGATCATTGTTTGATCCTCAAACCCTCCTTGACAACCACCATGAAACTCTTCCCCTTCCTTCTCCAACACTCAGAGACAAAAATGAAGAAAAAAAACGATTTTCCCTTTTTCTAGCCGCGGAAAAACACGCCTGGCGATATTTTATGCCGTCTCGCGATATTTCGCTGAGATATCAACGATATCTCGGAAATATTGCGATATTTTCGGGAGCCAAAAATATTGAGATATTTTCTCGGTGATATTTCGGCTCGCCAAAAATATCGCGATATTTTCTATATTCGACGATATATCGCCAATATTATCTTCACTGATATAAAAAACTAGTTTAGAGAGGCACATTCTATAGAGAGATTTATTCTACAATGTAATATGTGGGTAATGTGTAAGTACAAATCCAATAAAATTAAAATTAAATAAAGAAAATTATTAAAATAAAAATAAAATAAAAAAATATTTATTTGATGTCGGTCCAAAGAAATTAAAAATAACTATATATTTTTTTGAGTATTTAGAAATTGTAATTTGATTTATGTTAACAAATGGAAGAAATTTTTTCTTTTCTTTTCTGAATTTAGAAATTGTGTTTTTGACCTAAGATTAATTAGAATTAGAATTATAATACTAAAAAATATTAGTAGATATATAAAAAAAATTAATTAAAAAAATCATTTAAAGATTTAAAACCTGTATAAAAACTTTCAGAATATTCCATAGAAATTGATAATTTAAAAAAGGTTTGTTCCATTTGATCCTTTCCAGACATAAATCCAATGTTAAATAGATCTAAACTGGTTTAACATATTATCCTGTTTTCATTTACAGTAGAACCAAGTATAACTTTGTTTCAATTTACATACCATATGGATGCAATAAAGATCAATTACAAAAGCAGTCATCAAATAACTTTTATTGGCTTCTCCAAATGTGGATCTCACGAGAATGAGAACGCAACATTCTTCTTCTAAGAAGAATATGCCTATGGAATTCGAAAATTACTGATAGGTCATAATGTTGATCTTCGGATTGTTGCTAGAAACCCCACCAAGGAGTTTATTAAGGAAATAAGTCACGGTGTGGAGGCAATTCATTAAATGTAAAAGCCAACAACACTATAAGACTAATGCACTAACATCCAGTTCCATCGCTGATTACTTAGACTTATACGTACTCTTAAGCTAAGAAGACTTGAAACTCTTGGGCACAACTTCATAGCTAATGCGTGCAATAGAGCAAAACTATGGAGGAGTGCTGCAAAAGATAATCTCTCCAATCCAGTTTTACGTTTGAACAACATCAAACTCAAATATTCCTTCTTAAGCGAAACTAAGTACTTCTCATGCTACTGGATCTCAAATTTCAAAGAAAGGAATCTCCTTTTCAAATATTAATGAACTTCTCCAGAAGCAATACAAAAGAGATACAAAAAACCCTCTTTGCCTCAATCGACTTCTGCTCCACCAGAACCAAATAACCCAATGCATCTAATACATACAGATATGTTGCAAGTGGGAAGCTCTGTCTGATTGAGTGAAGAAGTGGGATGCGGATAGTCAGTGCACTGCTCACAGAAGTAAAAGCAGTGAAGCAGATTCTCAGGTCTTTTCTGTGGTCTTAATATGGCGGTGAAAGAGGGTTTTCTATGGTTTGTTGGGATGTGTGTATTATGCCCAAGGAGGAGGGGGCTGAGCACTATTGATGTCGTATTCCAAGGGATCATTCTGGCAGCTAAGCGGGTGGTAAGGTGTCTTGAGTGCTTCCCCAATGGCAGATTTTATTGCATCATAGGTTCCAATCATTTCAGCATCCACTTAAGGTTCACGGTGATTTTGTCTTACGTGATATCCTCTCCTCCCCTCATTTTTACAGAAAATATATACTCCTTTCTACATCAGAAGCATGTCCTATCCCCTATTGTGAATGTTCAATGGACCTCTATTGAATCAGACGACAAGGTACACAGTGTTTGATCTCTCTGCCTCAGCTACAAACTACAAGTCTTTGCAAGGTTGGTTATTTTTAGGGGCTACCTACTAAAGCTTGTTTTGCTAAGAGTCTACTCACTGATGATCGTTGCTTAGTATGTGGTCCTCTAGAGATGGTGAAGCACATTTTTCTTGGACTGCAAATTTGCGAATAATTGTTGGAATTAGGTCCAGGTTCATCAATTAGCATTGCTTCAAGGGAAAATACATTGGCCAGCAGCACTGTTTGGAGACTTCCACTACTTTGTGCTTTCTTCTTTCTTAGGGATCTGGCCAATTACCCCCTCGCATCTAGGGATAACCACAGGAGATTTTTCTTTGATGATCCACATCACAGACAATGGTCCCAATGATGGCATTCAGGATTTACCAAAAACAGCTACTCGCAAATGCCTTCCACATCATGCTCAGCTCATTCTTTTGATGATTATGGTGCTAGGTACACATGAGGTACATTTATTCATTGCTTCATATTGAGTATTAATGCCAAATGTATTTGGCCATGAAAGTAATGACCAGATAATGAATCACGATGCTTTAAAGTTATGCCTTTTGCCTTGTTTCATCTTGGTGGTCATCATCTTCTCCTAGCCAAATGTTGTCACTCTTGGGTGCATTGGCACTATTGGGGGCTTTGATAGGTGTAACATGTACATGTCCCAATCCATACATAACATGTTGTATCTCTCCCATCTCTGATATCCGACCTTTTGGGTTGGTTGCCATGTGTCACCTTCTCCTAGCCAAATGTTGTCACTCTTGGGTGCATTGGCACTATTGGGGGCTTTGATAGGTGTAACATGTACATGTCTCAATCCATACATAACATGTTGTATCTCTCCCATCTCTGATGTCCGACCTTTTGGGTTGGTTGCCATGTGTCACCGACTCACCCCTATAGGTTCATGATTCATAATTCCACGAGAGGAAGGGACTTGAATAACTGAGGTCGATGTATCTTTATAAAATAAAGGAAAGAGCAGAATATAAAGTTCAAAATGTAGAAGAAAATGAAGGGATATCATTGATAAGTTAAAAGCTAAATTAAAGCTTGAGCCTTACATCATTACTAGAAGGCCATTTCCCCAACTTCTATGCAACAAAACATATAACTAAAAAGACTAAGTTAAATTATCCTAACCCCCTGCAATAAAAATGCATAAACAAGAAAAGGGATCTTTTTGAAATGAAGTAAAAGAACAGGGAATATAAGAAAACAAGAAAAGGGTAGGAAAGGAGTAGTAAGGCAAGATGTCAAGGAAAGACTAATTCAATGCATAAGCACTCCCTCTACAAAAGTGTCACTCATGAGGATGAATCTCATAAATAACCTTGGGTGACTATGACACCACTTATGAAGTAAGACCCCAAACCATACCATATGTTAGTGGACATACATTTTGACAGGTTCCTTGGGAAATACTTTTCTTCCTAGGTATAGACCTGTGTTGTGAAAATCGTAATTGGGATAATATCGGTGAGGGGAAAAAATCATAAAAAATCATAAAAATCGGGAAAAAATCGGTAAAAATCAGGAAAAAATTGGAAAATACAAAAATAATAACCGTTGCAGCTCCAGGTATATATTTCTTGGGCCAATACCATTCAGTGCTGATGAAGCCACCTTTTTACAATATCCCTCAAACACACATAACTGTATTCTCAATGCAAAGGTTCGTATCCAACTTTCAGTGCCCTGATGCTACAACGCTTGCTAGGTGCATTATCTGGGTGTTTCACTAATAGACAAGAGCCAACACTGCTAGGCATTCTCATTCCTTCCATGATTAACAAGAATCAAACAAGCTCCATGCAGGTTCAATTTGACACATTAAAACTGATTTCTGGGTGTACAAACAAGCAACGCAGAGATTGAATTGCAGACAATGCAGAGAATACAAAAATGGCAGTCTAGCGTTGATACATTCGTTCCACAAGTTCTGGTTGTCACATCATGCCATCGATTTTCAGAAGACACACTAGACTCTTCAAACCAAGTAATGGATCTCAGATTTGTTTGTAACAGTGCACAATTCCTTCCGCGATTTTTTCCCATTGAATTGCGATTTTTCCAACGATTTTTTGGGAAAAATAAACTTTTGTAAGAATCGCGTGATATTATCGGTTAAGTGAAAAACCCGCGATTTTTTTATTTTATAGTGATAAGATTGCAATTTTTGCAACACTGGTATAGACACACCTAATAGGGGGTAATGATGATCCTACCTGAGGAGATATCTTTTCGATGAATTTGATAACTTTATGAATTTTCAAGTCTAGGGCTTATGGATAAATACAATTTTTTCAGTAAGTGGTGTCTATAACTCTTGTTGGAATTTTTTTTTATAGTATTTTACCGTAGAGCACAGTAAATAATTTGTTCAGTTTATTTAACAAATAGAAGAAAATTTTTGAAATGAAGTAAAAGAACAAGGAATACAAGAAAACAAGAAAAGCGCAGGAAAGGAGTAGTAAGACACGATGTCGAGGAAAGACTAATTCAATGCACAAGCACTCCCTCTACAAAAGTGTTGCTCATGAGGATGAATCTCATAAATAACCTTGTGTGACTATGACACCACCTATGAAGTAAGACCCCAAAACATACAATATGTTAGTGGACATACATTTTGACAAGTTTCTTGGGAAATACTTTTCTTCCTAGGTATAGGCACACCTAATAGGGGGTAATGATGATCCTACCTGAGGAGATATCTTTTTGATGAATTCGATAACTTTATGGATTTTCAAGTCTAGGGCTTATGGATGAAAACAATTTTTTCAGTAAGTGGTGTCTATAACTCTTGTTGGAATTTTGTTTTACAGTATTTTCCTATAGAACATAGCAAATAATTTGTTCAGACAAATAGAAGAAACTTAATCAGTTGCTGCAGTAGGATTTTGGATTTTGGAATTTTCACAATAGATGGTTAACATAAGTGCCTACTTGAGGAGATATCTTTTCGATGAATTTGAAACCTTTATGGATTTTCAAGTCTAGGGTTTATGGATGAAAACAATTTTTTCAGTAAGTGGTGTCTATAACTCTTGTTGGAATTTTGTTTATGTATGATTATTAAGTGTAATTGTACTTCTCTAGTGGTATTGGTGCATTTGCTTCATATAGATCTTAGATTTAAATTCCTTCTCATAAACTCTAGGAAGATTTCTAGAAGAGACTCTTCCTTTGAATTGTCTTGAAGCTTCTAAGGTACTATGAAATTTTATCTATTGCAATTACTGGAAATTATTCTTCTAACTCAAAAATTAATTATGCAGTTTATTTGTTAAGACAAATAACGAATCAAATCACAGCTGCAATTTTCACCATAAAAATACTGTGGAAAATAAAATACTAGGGAAAACCGGTGTAGCAAATGAGGGTTTTAATATTAATGTTCAGCAACAATTCAAAGTACAATAATTTAGTTTCCTAGCTGGCAATCTAATCTAAAGAAAATACTAGCAAAAATATAGTGAGAATTTTCTCAACCCAAAGTTATTTTCTGCCTCCGAAATAGCTTCCCTAGCATCTATGCTGAGATGCATGCGTCACCCTCTGCGTAGTGCCTACGCTGGCCCTATGAAGATTTCAGCCTTACTTCCTTCGACTCTTCCGAGAACTGAAAAACTCCCCCCCAAAATGCTACTTCTCTCCTCTTCCACCTACTACTTGTTGAAAAAGTAAATGTAAATGTAAACAACCCAATATGAGGGTAGATGTCACATAAAAACGTAAACATGTAAATGTAAACGTAAAGGTAATGTTTAAACATCAATCTAATTATTAGTATGTATAGACACAATATAAATTTAAAATGCTAAGATGTTTACGAAAACTCAAAAAAGATGTATGGTAAATAAATAAAAATATAAATAAACTAGAGGTATGGTAAATAAATAAAAATATAAATAAACTAGAGGTATGGTAAATAAATAAAACTTTTTTTATATTTACTCCAGAGGTATGGTAAATAAATAAAAATATAAATAAACTAGAGGTACAGTAAATAAATAAAACCTCCTTTTATATTTATTCCATAAACCTCTTTATATTTAAAGAAAACTCAAAAAATATGTTTTATTTAGGTGAAGCCTATGAGCCAAATACCATGGGACAAATAATTATTAATACCATGGGCCAAATACCATATTTATAAAAGAGGTATGGTAAATAAATAAATATAAAAGAGGTATAAAGAGGTATGATAAATAAATAAAAATATATCAAATAGGATTAGAAATCAACATCTAATTATATACCAAGCCTATGGGCCAAATACCATGGTAAATAAAAGAGATATGATAAATAAATAAAAATATAAATAAACCAGAGGTATGGTAAATAAATAAAACTTTTTTTTATATTTACTCCATAAACCTCTTTATACTTACTAACACTCAAAAAATAGGTTTTATTTAGGTGACGCCTATGGGCCAAATACCATGGGCCAAATTATTATTAATACCATACAAAAAAACATTATTAACCCTAATATTAATATTAAAAGATTAATATTATTATTATTATTAAATATAATATTCATATTAATATATTATAATATTAAATTTAATAACTTTGGATGAATACAATATTATTTTTTTATATTATAATATATCATGATATATATTAACTCTATATATATTAATATATGGGGGGGAAGAATAAATACATAGAGTGATAGGGATGGAAAGATAGGGGAAGTGACAAGGGAGAGATGGAGATAAACTTAAGGATAAGGGAGAGGAGAAATGAAGATAGAGAGAGGGAGATGAGTGAGAGATGTAGAGACAGGTAAGAGAGGGAGAGGGAGACACAAAGATGGAGGGGGAGAGAGAGGAGAGAGGGAGGGAGATAGTGAGAGGATTGGGGGGTGGAGAGAGAGAGAGAGAGATGGGGGAAGAGAGAGGAAGGTAGGAGAGGAAGGGAGAGAGAGGAATTGCAAGGGAGGAGGAGAGAGGGAGGGAAGAAGAAATACATAGAGAGTGAGAAGTGGAGAGAGAGAGGGAGTGACGAGGGAGAGATGGAGAGAAAGTTGGTATGTTTAGGGGTGAGATAAAGAGACAAAGAAGGAGAGATGGACGGAATTGGGGAGAGAAGGAGAGAGGAGAGCGGGAAGGATCAGTCAGTGTGATTTTCTGGAGCTGGGTTTGCTGAGAAAATTCGAACAAGTGATCTGTTTCAGCGAGGGGGCAATGAGTACATAGCAGAGAGGTAGAGATAGTGCCTGAGGGTCAGCGCAAAGCTTGGAGAGGCTGACGCGGAGGCATCAAAAGCCACGCAGAGGCAGCTAGAGACTGCGCAGAGGTTGAGGGTCCTGCATGGGTGACGCAGAATGCCAGAGAGCTGACGCGGAGAAGTAGAAGGTTGACGCAGAGGCTTCTAGAGCTATGTTGAGGCTAGCAAGGTTGACATAGAGCCTTGGAGAAGCACTGGAAGGATTTTCATGGGGCAAACTAGTACTGAGAAGCTGAATCTCTGCTTCCGAGAAGAGGTATTACTGTTGTGTAGAAATCTCTGTTGGGTGAGCCAGTTCTGGGGACGATTGTCCAAAATAACAGTGTCCCTTGTGTGTTTGTCTAGTATTTCAGTTGTTGATCTGTATATGAGTTGAGGCTGCATTTGTTAGTATTTATATGAATAAATAACTTGTTAAGGAATAAACAAGTAGGTGAAATAAACCAGATAATGCAGTAGGGATTTCTAATGGGTAACATTTAGAAATATCAACACTTGATGAGGGTTGGAAGACTAAGTGATGGCATGACTGATGATTGAAAGAGACTTTCCTAATGAAAGAGACATAAATGCAGAATTCTTACATGATGACACACTCATACATTGAAAACAATGAAGAAACCGGTGTCCCAAACATTACTCATGTTGTCCTAAAATTTTTATGCATAAAATTTAAGGACAGTCACAAAGAAAAATAAATTTTGTCAACTTAGAGGCATATTTTCTCAATGGGACCTAGACCCATTGAGAAATAGGATTTTTTCCTCTTTCCAATGAGCCCTTACTTGCCCCGAACTCCCAGCAATTGAGGAGATAATGAATTTTTAAGATTGAAAAAATTATTTTGATAGTGAGTCGACCTGCACCTTGTCTTTCAAGTTGACCTCCATACAGTGATGTGTCTTTTCATTTTGTTGTACGAAAACCTCTATTTATTAGGGATCCGAGCTCATTCTTTAGCCATCATTTTTCGTTATGAAGTTCATAATTCGGTGGGAAACACCAAGGAGGACAGTAGCGGATAGCGAGAAGTATTCTTGAAGATAAGGACATAAAATATTTATGTTCTGGGTTTTTAAAATGAAATTGACACCTCCAGGTAGCCATAATTGTATTCTCAACGCAAAGGTTCGTATCCAACTTATCCCTCATAAAAGGTGGATTCATGAGCCCTTACTTGCCCCGGAACTCCTAGCAATTGAGGAGATAATGAATTTTTAAGTTAGAAATAAATATTTTGACAGTGAGTCGACCTACACCTTGTCTTTCAAGTCGGCCTCCATACAGTGATGTGTCTTTTCATTTTGTTGTGCGAAAACCTCTATTTATTAGGGATTCGAGCTCATTCTTTAGCCATCATTTTTCGGTCTGAAGTTCATAATTCGGTGGGAAACAGTAAGGAGGACAACAAAGGATAGTGAGGAGTATTCTTGAAGATAAGGACATCGAATATTTCTGTTATGGGTTTATAAAACGAAATTGACACCTCTAGGCAGCCATAACAAGTGTTGTGACCACACTCGGACCTACAACAGACCTGTGGCAAATATACTTCAGAGCTACCTCACTGAAATAGACTCAGAACTGTGGTAACTCGGACAGAGGTAAACTCTAGATCTTAACTTTGGACTGTGGCACATCTATCTCTTCGACCTAAAGTCTCACTTCCTGTGGCTCGGTTAATATTACTGTGACTGCGTAGATAGCTTTGTGGCACATATAGCTGATCTCTACCTCGGATCTCTTGTTGTAGTCTATCACATCGAATTGGTGCAACAACCTTCTCATTAAATCGTGCTTGTTGTAGCTTTGAATTGTGTCATCTACAATGTGAACAAGATACTCTGATCGCCTCATTGACTGTGTTATCATTGGCTCTGTGACTGCAAAGAAGGATTGGATAACATCAGGACGTTGAAGAAGAGCTTGGGTACAGTAGATAGAGACACGAAGATTCTGTGTGTAGACTTCCTATGGGATTAGCCTCAGAGAACTGAAGTGAACAGTCAACAAAGTCAAGGAAGGGTCAAGGCCAGTTTTACACTATTCTAGATTCAGAGTTGAATTATGATTGCAACATTAATACTCCTATACCTATAGTGAAGACTAATGGTGGAGACCTATTTTGGACAGTCAAGCACAATGTTTGAAGCTAAATAAATATGTACGGTGAAGAATCTTATTGAAGGAACACAAGTAAGTATATCACTCATTTTTTTTGTATCAACATACATTGAAATCAGTGAAGGGTTTTGGAGCATCTATTAAGGAGCCAGTGGAGATTTTTTTGAAGACATGTTTTAAAGGATAGCTTGAAGACACTCTTGGAGACTTTGATTGAAGCCTTTGTGGAGTAACCTTGAAGAAGATTCCAGATTGAAGACACTCTTGGAGACTTTGATTGAAGCCTTTGTGGAGTAACCTTGAAGAAGGTTCCAGATTGAAGACATCACCTTGGAGACACTATTGAAGATGCCTTGAAGGTCTTGAAGATAATGTTGAAGACCATGATGCATTAGCCATCATGAGGTAACTTGAAGATCCTTTTTTTGGGTACCATGAAGAACAACGGAGACACCTTCATGTGAAGAACAAGGTTGTCATTGATGACGAGACATGGAGACTAAAGTGAAGGGATAGTTGAAGATTGACAGGGCTCGTTGAAGAAGACATTGGGAGCCGTGAGTTACTACCAAACATATCTTGACGAAGTATTGCAGTGGGTTGGAGCCTCAAAAAGACAAGGTTGGTGCCTTGGAGGATAGGGTTGGAGCCCTAGAGGATCGGTGTCCTGAAGAAACCAGGTTGGAGCCTGTACCAGAGAAGGGTTGGTGCCCTAGAGGTTGGAGCCTCTAAACGCAGGGTTGATGCCTTGAGAAGATAGGGTCGGTGCCCTAAAGGTTAAAGCCTCACAAAAGACCAAGTTGGTGCTTGGAAAATACAGGTTGGAGCTTGGGAGATTGAAGATTGGTGTCTTCATCTAGGGTTGGAGCCCTACACAAACATTGTACTTGATTTATCGAGATTAATAAAAGTATTTATTCTTATTGTTCATTTTGTGTTCTAATTATAAGTGATCTAACTGGTAAAAGTAACAATTGAAAAGGAATAATGATTCACCCCCCCTCTTAGTATTTCCAACACCTCAAGGATCTTGCCCTTCATGTAGTCCTCCTGACTACAACTCAATATCGCCCCACCTCTTCTCTAGAGGTGCATGAGCACTCATGGCGCAATCATCATCATCACCCTCTTTGTCAGCTTGCGCTGGAGCAGCCTTTGAGTCAGACTTCTCTTCTTTGCCCTTCTTCCGAGGGCACTAAGTGGCGAAATGACCCAATTCTCCACATTTGAAGCATCTAACTTTGGATATATATTTATTTTTCCTCTTCTGTTGCCCTTGTTGTCTCGTTGATGCAAGAGTTGCATCCTCCTCTTCCTCCTTCTTGGCTCTGATCCCTTTGTCGCTGCTTCCCGCCTTGGTCAACCGTCTGATCTCTTCCTGTCGAAGAGCTGCCCACATCTCCTCCCAACTGGGGAGAGAAGCCCTGCCCAAGATGCTCTGGACAAAGGTTTCCCAGTCTTCAGTGACTGCATTCAGGGTAGTCCTGACCATGAATTCAGGATCTGGTGTAGACCCTACGGAAGTTAGCTGGTCTCGAATCCCTTGCAACCTGAGAAGGAAGGGATCGATTTCTTCTCCCTTCTGCATCTGATACTGTCTCAGCTGACTCTCAAGCAACATCTTCCGTTGAACGGAAGTTCCCTCGTACAAGGTGGTCAAGGCCTCCCACATTTCCCTTGTTGTGTCCTTCTCAACAATATGTGGGATTATTGAATTTGAGACAAATGAATCTTGATGTGATTATCGCTGAAAACCTGTCTCAAAAAATATGTGGGATCACATGATCCTTAACCCCGTCCAAGATCATGCACTTAGCTTTTTCCTGAGCCTCCTCGTACTTCTTCAAAGGATCAGCACCAATTGGAACAACAACAATCTTCAAGGCATAATCCTTGATCCGATTTTTGTCCAAAACTACTAGGATCCTGGCCTTCCAGATGACAAAGTTGGATGCTCCATCCAACCTGTCTTGATCCCTCGGTCCATTAACTGCCACCTCTGCTCAAATGAGTGTCAAAAGGTTTCTCTTCTCCCTCTTTCGTTGTTGCTCCAGCAAAACTCGGATATGGATTTCTTTGGCGCTAGAAATCCTCTAAGGAACAAGCTCCCTCTAAAATTTGATTTCCTTTACGAAAATCCTTCTTCCAATAATAGCCGAATCACCCCTCTCTGATCTCTCTTTGTTGCTGCTCAACACTGGATCTAGATTTCTTGGCAAGAAATCTTCTAAGGAATTGATTCCCTCTACTTTGCTTCTGCCCCACTAGGTATTGTTTTGCACCAACAGAATTAGCACCCCACCAGCAACTCCAGATGAAGTTTGCGTTGCACCTCTAGCCTCGGCAGCCGAAAAAATGAGACTCAACAGCCTTTGCGCTAGCCCAACAATAATTGCACTGCCCTTTGCAGCTACAACATCACACATACAAGCTGACGCAGACTCTGCGTGAGCTTCCCTCAGTGACTATGTCACCCCTCCTCTACTCTCTTGGCTAAAAACTGCGTTGTCTCTCGGGACAACTGTCTTCGGCACAGATTCTCCTCTGTCCTTTCAGTGATAGCTTCAATCTTCCTTGATCTGCAATCACTCTGATACCAGTGAAATCTTTTTGAATCTAACAAACCAAAAATCCTACTGCAGAAAACTAATTTACATTACCTACTTGTATTCTTCATTTAACAAGTTATTTTTAGAAATGTTCAGAAAATATTAATGTAAATACACTGCAGCCTACACCACTATATAGATCAAGTACTGAAAAATAAATGAGACAACCATGCAAAGGACACACTTATTTTTGGACTAAACGTCCCCGGAAAAACCCAATGCAGGAAAACTGGTGCAGCAGCTCTGAGGGTTTTCTATTATTAAGCAGAAGTTCTGAATACAAATGTTGGTTGCCCTCTCGAAAAACCAGTGACAAAGAAATACAATGGCGGAGAACTTGAGTGAGTTTTACTTCACTCCACCCGGCGGAATCTGGCTGATCCGGCAGCAAAACTAGCTAGCCTCGGCTACAACTTCACTGCCGCTTCGCAGTAACTGTTGGGCCTGCATGGAGCTCTCTAAGGCTTCACATCAGCTCTGTGTCAGCACTTTTGTCCACTACGTCAGCTTTCCTGGCTGTTCCGACTGTTCCTGGCGCTGGCCCTCCTGGCTCTGCGCTAGCTCTCCTAAGAACTTCACCTCAAAAAATCGATTTCCTCAATCTCTCTGTGTGTCTTCTCCAACTGACACAAAGCCTCCATTTATACTTTTCCTGTTGAGAAATCTACGACCGAGATTACGTCTCTAATCAATGACTAAGATTAAATTAGACTTGATCCTCGTCTCTTAGAACCTTCTCACCCATATTTTCATTAATACCCATTAATATCTTAATTTTCCTAAGTTTAGACTTAGGAAACCCCATTAAAAATATTAATTATTTTAATAAAATACAATTTGGGTGGAATTTCTCCAACCGATTTTTGGGTCTTGGAGATCTCATGTGTTCTAGCCTCTCCACAAAATTTCGGAGCTAAAGCACATCCGATGCTAACCAAAAAACAACAATAGCAATCATAAATTAATCAAATTTTATTAAAAAAAATTGTGGTGATTTTCTTAAGATTAGAACTTAAATATGCTTCAAAAGTTTTCTGACCTCCACCATTAATAAGCCCATTCACATTAGTCAAGGAAAAGGCTCCTCGACCTTGAAGAAATAGGTCTAAAAAATATGTGGCTTCTCTTAAAAAAAATTGCAAGCGATAAAAGCCTTTGAAAAATCAATTTCTATGCCAAAAATTTATGGGGAACCCTCCAAAAATTCATTGAAACACCTGCAAAATCACAAGGTTTGGCAAACAAAATTAATGGCAAGCAATTAAATCCCTAGAGGGCTTGAGGCCTAGAGAAAGAGAGCTAGAAAATTCTATGGCCCTCAAGAAAGGGTCTCCAAAATTAATATGAGCCACAAACAAACCCTCATAAGGTGCCAAGGCAAGCCCAAAGGCTAGCGGCTACCCTAGTGTTGAAATTTCTAAGTCTGACACATTAGAAATCACCACTACATTATCTGGTTTATTATCTCCTACTTGTTCTTTCCATTAACAAGTTATTTATAAATATAAATACTGAAATAAACACAAATGCAACCTTAACTCATATACAGATCAACAACTGAAATAATTGAGACAAACACACAAGGGACACCATTATTTTTGGACAATCGTCCCCAGAAAAACATAATACGGGAGAATCGGTGCAACAAATATGAGGATTTTATTATTATGCAGTTTATGAATACGACTAGGGTGCCAGAAATAGCTCACCCCACAAAGAATGCCCTTGACAGTAGTACCTATCTTTGGAGACAGATATTTTGGCTGATTAGCAACTGGATGATGAGCCCCATAGTGACAATTCCTTCGTTGGACAGCGAAAGTTGCTCCAAGCTTCCCTCTGGAACTGTGTCACCCACTGGAGACTGCATCACCCTCCTACAGCTCTGTGTCAACTCACCAACGCTCAGTCTGCCCCACGAAAACCACCCAGCACTGCCTCTTGGCCCTGCGTCAGCATTGCTAGCCTCTGAGCAGCTACTGCTGCCTCTGCATCACCCACGCTAGCCTCCTCAGTGTCTGCGTCAGCCTTCCTAGGCTCTATGTTGTCCCTCTGGCACTATCTCTGCCTCTCTACTATGTATTCTCAGCCTTCTGCCGAACTGCCCCTCACTGCAACATATCACTAGCTCGATTCTCTCAGCAAACCCTGCTCCAGAAAATCGAACTGACTATTCAATTTGGTATGTCTCCAACTAACCCTCAAGCCTCTTCTTATACTTTTCCTGTTGAGTTTTCAATGACCGAGATTAAGTCCCTAATCAACGGCTAAGATAAGATTTGGCTTCATCCATGTCATTTAAAACATTCTCACCCAATTTTATATTAATACCCATTAATATTTTAATTTTCCTAAGTTTAGACTTAGGAACCCCATTAAAAATATTAATTATTTTAATATCTCTCCAACCAGGTGGAATTTCCCCAAACGATTTCTAGGTCTTGGAGATCTTATGTGCCTTACCCTCTCCACCAATTTTCATGGCTAGAGCACATCTGATGCTACCACAAATCAACACCTAGAAGATCAGATCTAAAGAGAAAATGGTAAAACCCCCAAGCAAAACCCTTGGAAAAATTTGCAAAAATATTATGGAGGAAAACCCTTGAACAAATTTCGATTTGGAAGGAAAAATAGGCCTCCAAACCCTTGCAGGCACCAAGAGAAGGCTAGACAACTCTTTAAAAATTTTCACTGCCCTCAAAATCCCTAACCCTCTAGGCTAGGAGGTTGGTCCTAGCTTCAAAAAATGATCTTCAAAAAATCGATGGGATCAAGCCTGCGAAAATATATACAAATAGATCAAAGCCCAAAATCGATGCCCTTCTTCAGATCTGCAAAGAAGAATAAAAAGAAAAAACCCAACAAGTATATACAAATATATGGAAATATATACAAGGTTAGAAGGAAATATATACACAAGATCTATTCATAAATTTACAAGTAAAATCTCTTTAAATAGCAGATCTATTCATTAAAGTTCTAAAATAAATTTTGAAATAGTTTTTAAAGAGAGATCAAATTTAGATCTAGAGCAAATGGTAAGCAAAATCCCTTTTCTTATTTCGAAAGATTAGTCTTCAAGTGACCCACTATGGGTTCTTCAGCTTCTATGCATGAATAGTTGGTTAATTCAACTGAGAATGTCCCCAAGTATCCAAGATTTGATCAACAATATAATTTTCTACACACTTGAAAGATAATTGTTAGATCCACAGAGATTTGGATGGCACAATGATAGAGGAGTCTAAGGGTTTAACTAAAAACCAATAGATTTGCTCCACCTAGTGTGTTTCTCCAAATCTATAAAATGATGCAAGGTAATTGTACACCAATGAATCTTCAAGAGCTAGTGGAAATAACAAGATTAAAACACCATTAAAACATTAAGCACAAAAGATTGGAAAGATTATACCATATAACTCAAGAATAATACCATAGCTTTTCCCCAAAGACTTTTATTTTATTTCTCAGAAGAAAGAAAAAAAAAAAAAAAATTACAAGGATAGCAGAGCTTTGCTTGACCAAGTGATCCAAGAGGATCTAGACACATTTCCCAAGGAGCACCATGGTGAAGATAAACTCATTCGAATCCTAGGTTGAAGGTGTTTTCAATTTGAATGCAAATGTGCTCATATTTAATTTTTAAAATTTATAAAATTGAAATTGAAATTTTGAGAGGATTATCCTCAAATTCAATTTCTAAATTTATGTTGAAGTTGAGAGCCTTTAGGGATTACACTCATCCATAGGGTTTTGGATAAGGCCCTTGATAGTAAGATTTGAGAGATCTACTCCACATATATCTCAAGGTTATCTTTTAAGGGATTCATTGAGTTATTTTCTCCCTGGAGTAGGGGATCTAAGGAGATATTTTGGGATCTTGAAATCTATATAAGACCATCCAATGTACTTTGTGAGGAATGAGATTTTGGAGAGCTTGAGAGAGACATCTTGAGAAGCTTTTGGAGAGCTTCATTTTGAGGAGAGCTTGGAGAGCTCCATAGGTCTTTCAGAGGTTTTGTTGATTGATATGTACAAGTCTTAAATTCCTTTGTGTAGAAGACAGCTCTAGGTTGGCCACCTTGTTGTAAAGAGAAATGTACATCTTCCTCATTTCAATAAGACAATAAAGCGATTCGACCTGTTGGAGGCAAATCCGGAGACGTAGCCTAGTGGAGGGGGTGAACTCCATTATCAATGCTTGATGTTTGCATGTTTTGTTTATTCATGATTGGATTAAGTACTTTTACATTTACCTAGGACATAGAATTAATTAGATTTTTGGCTTAGAATTTTAATTAATTTTTTATTAGTAAATTTAATTAATTAACCTATGAGGGGATACATTATTTTTTCAACCCTCAAGACACTTTACACCATGATTTTCACATTTTTTACATCTCAAGGGGGAAAACCCATTTGCAAAAGGCCCTCACAGACTACCCAGTGCTGCGACACAAATATAATCTAGCAGATCAAGCAATTTGTAATAAAATAACCTAACCAAATAGTTAGGATTATTCTCAAATCACTTTTACATAGACTCGATCTAGAATACTAGGACTCCCCTAAGATCCCAGTGACAAAATCCATTCCGGTTTTGAGGTAAGGTTGAAGGAAAACTTTGTCGACCATCCGAGAATGGATCGGTGAGACAAAAAACCTCCCTGAATGTAGATCGTCACCAAAAAAGTAGGTTTACCTAGGCAATTACATACACGACACGGATCTACCGAGATTATTTACATTATACACATGCAGAATTGGTTTACATTATAACATGATAATCAGGATGATGATGATAGCTGAACGGCACGGACACGTCAATCAGGTGCTATCCCTTTTGCGAAAAAGGGGGTGTACTACTATGGGTCGTTGACACGTAGTGGTCAAAAACTCCCATGCTCACAAAATTGGGGTTATTACAATCGTCCCCGCCAAAATTTGCTTGTCCTCAAGCAATGCTCGAACAAGCGCTCCCTCTCTCTATTGGCCCAAATTGTCACTGCAAACAATACCGAGGTCCCAAATGTGTCACTGAGTCATCCTGAATGTGTGCACCATCCTATCATAAATGAATCCCTCAATACAAGGGTCCCATGCTAATTTCATAAAGATGCCATCATGCTGATACTGGGCCACTCTAATTATAACTAACTGCCCATCGTGCGCATACTATATCCTCCTCTCCTGGAACCTAATGATGAAATACCAGTAAAGGCCAAATACATCTTGCCTAGGCATCTCCATGATGCCAAATCCTACCCATCTATAGCTAACCCCGAACCTATGCAACAACAAGGAAAGGTTTCCTAGCCATATGATGAAGGCCTTCGCAAACTCCCATGTGTCCACCCAAGAGTGAACTAGATCACTCTCTATCATGACTTCGCTCATCATGAGACAAAGTGATCTATCAACCAACTGAATCCCTAGATCCCATTGCCAGACCTGCTACAGCATAGCTCTGACAATTACTGAAATCCATTCGCGCCTCGTCTCTAGTCCCTACATGCAATCAATATATAGGCTCCATTTATCATGAACTAATCTGATGCATGCTAAACTGCCATGTGTCTGCCACTACGTAGTACCGATGACTGCTGGAAACTACATGTGTGAAATAGCTACCCCCTAAATGCAGCCAATAGATGGGTATCTGATACTTGCAATCAACTCAGTGTATGCAGATCCATTCGGCTCCTGCCAGCCATCACCACTAAGTCTTCCATCCTCCCTTTTGATAATGTGCTAATACAATGTCTGGAGCCCAGACACCCACTGGAAAAATGCCTCAGTCATACACGGTATCCTCTGCTCATGCAAGATTCTGACATGCCTTGCGGAAAGAGTACCACATGTCTCCCCCGTGACCAGCTCTGCAAGGTGATCCCCTAGTTGGAGGGTGATCCCCCAATTGGAGGATTCAACGCATCTTTCGTAACAAATGAATGTCCTTACAATAAGAAAAAAAGATGACCTGGATATATTACAAGAACGATATACAAACCAAAACAAAAATTGAAGGTACGCTCTTCCATAACTTTTAGATATGGTCTAAAGTTCTTGAGGCTTCTCGATCATTGAAGAGTTTTTGACTAGTCTTGAATTATTAAAACATTGTTCCATTTCTCACCAACAAGGATGTCTTTCATAACAAGCTTTTTGAAATCATATTTAGTCCTACAGGGATAAGATAATAGCTTGTTCTTTCAACAGATTTAGTGATAGTAGCTTCTCGGCTTTTGAAGGATTTGGTCTCCTAGAGTAATCTTTAGATCTAGAACCTTATTAAGACTTCAGGATCATGATCACACAACCTCATACATTTTTCAGTCTTCTGAGGTTTACCTGAGGCTTATTCGGCCTCTTGAAATTGTCACTTTGATCGTTGAGGCACGAACTGATGTCAATGGAAATACCCTAGATTTATTTCTTGCAATGTATCCATACATTTTATAGGTTACTGGCTTTGCTAGACTTCATTGCTTGTGTGATTACCTAGATCTCCAATGCATTACACAGCTAAAAACAGTTGTTGATCTTCTCAATCTTGATCTAGGCAAACTAGGGCTAGATAAGATCAATTTCTAGGGCTGCTCTTTCATGCCCTAGCTCTGATCCCATGTTAATTTTAGGGTAGTTCTCTTAGTTGTTTTCACATGATTATTCTTTTCATCCATTCTTACATTTAATATTATACATCATAACATAATTATTTAGAGAACTACAGTAACAAAACATGAAGAGACAGTTGTTAGTTTTGTAGCATTGGACAAGTGTTCTAGTCTAGACTTTGGTTAGAGAGGCTAAGAAACACAAGATCTCAAAAACCCATAAAAGGTTTTAGAAGAAAAAACCTAGAGATAGCTCAATTAATTTAATTGATCAATAATTAAATATTTCCTAAGTCTAACTTAGGAAAAGTGATTAATTAATAGCAATTAATTGAGAAAGGTGAGAAACTCACATAGATTGAGTTTGAGATTATCTTAGTCGTTGATGGGAATCTAATCATGGTCGTTGGTTCACCAATGAAAAGCAGGACGTTGAGTTGAAGATAAACACACCAGTAATGCAAGTTCCTTGGCAAATCAAGCTACCCAATTGCAAAGATCAAGCAATGGAGAGAAGTTTGAGCCAAAAGGAAGGCAGGAGTGAGATTAAGGGAGCAACAATAGCGTATTCCAACGAAGATTCCCAATAGCAGAGCAACAAAACTAGGAGGTCGAAATATTTCTGCAGGAATGCCGAATGGCTAGTGCAAGCAACTAAAAACCCAGTACGAGTTGCGGGAAGAGAGTTTGCAATATTGTCGGAGGTTAGATCAAGCTTCAGAATGCCAAGAGAATTTCTTCCAGTCGCAGAGGGAGGCAGGATGACTCACTTGGAGCCAAGCTAGCAGGTCGTACGATTTTCCCAGGCCAGGCAGTGCAAATTCATGGAGGCCCAGTTTCTCAGTGGGGTTTGAGCAAGTCAGAGGGAGGCCGAGATAATTTGCAAAAGGGAGAAAATTTTTCTCCAAATTATTTTAGCAGAGATTTTGTTGCAAGATTTCCAGTTTGGCATCTAGATTGTACTCAAAATTTTCACTACATAATAATAATAATAAAAGCCTCATCCATTGCACCGATTTTCCCACATTGGGTTTTTCCGTGGACATTTGTCAAAAAATAACGATGTCAATTTTATTTTGTGTTTGTGCTCTATTTTCTCAGTTCCAGTTTTTATTTTCCGCAGTATTTTTGTGGTGAAGAAATTGCAATGTGATTTATTCGTTATTTCGTCGTAATGAAATAAATTGCATAATTAATCAGTTAGAAGAATAAATTCCAATTACTACATTTCGAGGAAATTTTCACAACATCCACACAAGAATTTACCCTAGGAAAACCCTATTCCAAGGAGTAAAACCTAGCAATCCTTTCCTCATAGAATCTAGTCAATAGGAGAGACATCAAAGTCAGACTCAAAGACAAACCTTCTCCATCCTCCTAGTCAAGTCTTGCTCCATAATAGTGCCTCAGTCCTGCTCAGATATGCTTCAAGCATTGTCTCAGATTTATATCCTTTTCATGCCATCATATTATCCTTTGTTTGCCTTAGGTTCGCTCTCTTTGATGACCTCGGATTCACATTTTTGTAGCCTCAGAAAGACCCGAATTATCAACAGATAGTTTGCCTCAGATTCATCCACTTAAGAGCCTCAGACAAGGCCGAATTTGTCTCCCACAAAAGAGATGTGAAATTGATGCCAAATGGAGGAGCACAAATGTCAATATATAGTGTTTCTCCTTCAATGGGTATGTCTTTTGCTGGAGTTGACTTGAGCAATTTAGAGAGACGACTTGACTAGGAGGCCATCTAGGCTTCAATGGAGCCAAAAATTCTAAATTTAAAATGCAAATTTTCTTCTTTTGAAATGAGCATGAAGAACATGCTTTACAACATTTTTTTTAACCTTAGCATGAAGAACATGCTTAAAAATAAATATATAATAAAAAAATTATATTATGAAGAGAGACCATAGTTACAAAATTCAACACATCAGTCATATGAATTCTCACCCATCTCGCAAGAGCACACGAACGAAGGTGGGCTTTTGATCAAAAGGTACTTTATTCATTTTGCAATCAGGTGATTATGTTTGTTTGTAGTTTGGGATTTTGGCATGGATTATGTGGTGACCTGAGAAAAGGAGGGGCTTTGAGCGTGACCTTATTCTCTCACCTTGAATGGGGGTTTAATAGTCAACCCTAGTCGAGTGGGACCTCCCTTAATGGCCCAATGGGTTTAGGAAGGGCACTACTAGAGAAGCCCTGATTGAGATCTCATGTTCCATCTATCCTGATACCATACTTACCACTTTCCATCTTACATTACAAGCCCTATATTCCACCTCCATTCTTTGGGTTCAACTGACCATTGGTTCTCTGGGATTTGGCACCCATACATCCTCATACCTAGGTAGGGCTTAGAACTTGGCCCTAGGAGGTTGATGTAACTAAAAGAAAAGGAAAAATCATAAATTGGCCACAAGCAAAATAAAAGAATATCAAAATGCAAAAGATGGTCGGTACATACACATTAGCACGTGGGCAAAAGCCTAGCATGAGCTATCGCCCAGTTCCTGAGCACCATATTATTGAATTGTTCCTATACATCATGAGAGGAACCCTTGCATGTCCCAACCTCGATGGGCAATGAGCTGCCACATCATTGAGGGGTAATAGAACTATTATACATCATACAAAGAAAGCTCTAACCCTTTGAGCTACAAGCAGTAATACAAAGAAAAATCAAGAAAAATGAAAAGGAACACAAGAGAGGTGGAAAAACAAAGGCTAGGTTGGTAACTCATGCATCCATGATTTCTCCCTCATTGCATCAATACACCCGAGATGTGGATCCACGCCATGTTGATCCATTTGAGCGTGGCACTTGGCCATCAAGTCTTCTCCCCTCCATTACCATCATTGTTTACATAACACCTATTGATTGAAAGGTGGACTGAGGAAATGTGACTTCTCCTTGTTGAATTTGTAGCTATGGTTGGTCTTTATAATGTACTTGTGGTCACTTGATGTAATTATAATTATCATTGTAAAGCATATTCATAAATGCTTGAGTCAAATGAAAAATTATTTTGATTCAAAGCCCCATTGCGATTTTTAAAAGATGTAAATTTGAATTTTAAAAATGATTTTTTTGGCTCCAAAAGTGACGTCGGCTTCCCTCCAATTCAAGTAAGCCCTAGCCAAGAGACGCATCCATTCACCCTAGATAGACTACTATATAAAGGCAGCTCCAACTCCTCATTTCGGTAATTCGCATTCCTCTCTCAACACAGTTTCTGGGCAAGTGAGCAAAGGTCAAGAAGGACAAAGAATAACGCTGAATTTTCTCTCTCCTATCTCTCTCTAGCAACTTGCACATGTGAAGGAATCTCTCTCTATGATTTGCAATTTCTGGGGCAACTGTTGTAGGGGGGCCGAATTTTTCTAGGTTACTGGGGCAACTGCTACAAGGCCGAAATTCTGGGGCATCTGGTATTGCAGAAGGACCGAAATTCTAGAAATGCAGGATCAATAGAAAAGTGCAGGATTAGATTTGGGTGACTTGACTTGGAGGAGAAGACCAAGTTTGACCATAGGTCTAGGTGTGTTTCTCATTGAACAAGAAGAATTTCTCTATTGAAAAGGTTGTTGGGTTTTTCCCTGTAGTGGGTTTTCCCAGGGTAAATCTTGTCTCTCTTTTGTGCATTGTGATCTTTATTGTTCTACTATTCTTTAATGTTGAATTCCTGAAGTATAATTGCTAAATGATATATTCGACAAGTTAAAAGATCTACATCAAAAGTATATCAAAATTTCAAGAATATTGTACTAACCCTAATTGCCCTAGAAAATCAACATGGAGTCGGAGCTTTGGTGACAAAAGGAAGGTACAATAAGATCATTTTTGTCGAAACCCTAGAGAGAGATTTTGATTAAAGTCCTTGTACATTGACATCTATGGCTTCCTCCATGAAATCTGAAAACAAGATAGTGGGTGCATCAAACTTCAGAGCTTGAAAAGTCATAATAGATCTTATCCTTGCTAAGAACAAAATGTTCGATATCGTGACAGGAAATACTACTGAACCAACTAATGCAGTTGGAAAGGAGAAGTTCAAGGAGGATGACATTACTGCCATATGTCTAATAGTGGACTCCATTAGAGATCATCTCATTCCCTACATTACAAAGCATAATACCTATTGTTGCTCAAATTGTACATGCAATGCTACAACGACTCTGGTCGGGGGTTGTCACTCTGATCCCTGACCTTTTCGATTTAGTTGTCTCCCAACAACAAACTATGGGAGTAGTCCCTATGGAAATGTGAAGATGAAGGACAAGTTGGCAACCAACGAGTCCGGGAGACACGATTGAGTGGCCTAGCTACTTGGTTAATTTTAGCAAGACTCAAGGATTATATTTGATTAAATGTGAGACCAGTGCCTTATGGAGTCAACTTCTTGCTTATTACCAATTGTACGCGAAGTAACCGGATGAACAATCATTGCGTGGATGCTTCACTAATTTATATGCTATGCAAATCCTAAGGCCTAGGTTGTTGATTTGTGGTAGCATTGGATGTGCTCTAGCCATGAAAATTGGTGGAGAGGCTAAGGCACTATCTCCAAGACCCAGAAATGGTTGGGGCAAATCCCACCCAGTTGGAGAGATATTAAAATAATTAATATTTTTAATGGGGTCCCTAAGTCTAAACTTAGGAAAATTAAAATATTAATGGGTATTAATATAAAACTGGGTGAGAATGTTCTAAATAACATGGATCAAGACAAATCTAATCTTAGCCGTTGATTAGGGACTTAATCTCAGCCGTTGAAGACTCGACAGGAAAAGTATAAGAAGAGGCTTGAGGGTTAGTTAGAGATACACCAAATTTGAATGCTCAGTTCGATTTTCTAGAGCGGAGTTTTGCTAAGAAAATCGAGCTAGTGATCTGTTGTAGCAAGGGGCAGTTTGGTACGAGGCCAAGAATACATATCAGAGAGGTAGAGCTAGTGCCAGAGAGAGCGCAGAGCCTGGAGAGGTTGATGCAGAGGTAGCTAGGACATTATGCATCCCAGTGTCCTAGGAAGAAAAACAAGGTAGAGGCTTCCGACTCCAAGGCAGCGCCAGCTAAGGCAGAGAAAGAGGTTGAGACTGATGATGACTGTGCCACGAGTGCTCATGCACCTCTAGAGAAGAGGTGGGGGACATCGAGCTGTAGTCAGGAGGACTACAAACTAGGGGCAAGATCCTTGAGGTGCCCAAACTCTTCGATCATATCCGACTATGGGAGCCCTTAACGATAGTAGCAAAATGATAGATGTCAGGTGGAGCAAAGTGTAGTGGAGCAGCAAGGCAATGTTTGGCTGCAGAAATCTGAGGCAGCGCAGTGGAGGTTGCAGCAGTGCGAAAAGCATAGAGCTATATGCAGCGGCGCAATAGCAGTAGAGGGAGCACAGTGTAGCAGCAGAGGCAGCTTCAGTTTCACGAGGCCTCCAAACTGACTGGGATGTCAGTATTTGGGAGAAGTCAATTACCTACTTCTCGGTAACTAAGTTGCAGTGCAACAGTTAGCATTGGCAGTGTTAGGGGCAACATATTGAGAGGGAGCAGTGGAAGTGGAAGTGTCATGGGCAACAGTAGAGGAAGTAGCAGTGCAAATGATGTGAGGCAGCAGACCAAGCATCAGCATAGGTACCGGTGTGGAGGATCAGTGTGATGTTCCAGTGATTCAACATTACTAGAGCACATTCCTCGCTAAGAGGGAGCGTTGATTTGTGGTAGCATCGGATGTGCTCTAGCCATGAAAATTGGTGGAGAGGCTAAGGCACACAAGATCTCCAAGACCCATAAATGGTTTGGGGAAATTCCATCTGGTTGGAGAGATATTAAAATAATTAATATTTTTAATGGGGTTCCTAATTCTAAAGTTAGGAAAATTAAACTATTAATGAGTATTAATATAAAACTGGGTGAGAATGTTCTAAATAACATGGATCAATCCAAATCTAATCTTAGCCGTTGATTAGGGACTTAATCTCGGTCGTTGAAGACTCAACAAGAAAAATATAAGAGGCTTAAGGGTCAGTTGGAGATACACCAAATTTGATCAGTCAGTTTGATTTTCTGGAGCGGGGTTTTGCTGAGAGAATCAAGCTAGTGATCTTTTGTAATGAGGGGCAGTTGGGCACGAGGCCGAGAAGACATAGCAGAGAGGCAGAGATAGTGTCAGAGAGACAGTGCAGAGCCTAGAGAGGTTGATGCAGAGGTAGCTGGGAGCTACGCAGAGGCTAAAGAGGCTAGTGTGGGTGACGCAGAGGGTCTGAGAGCTGATGTAGAGAGCCAAGGGGCTAATGCAGAGGCTAGCAGAGCTGACGTAGGGCCAAGAGGCAGCGCTAGAGATTTTCGTGGCGTAGACTGGCAGCTGGGAAGGGTGATGCAGTTCCTAACTGAGTAACGCAGAGCAGTGGAGAAGCTTGGAGCAGCTTTCGCTGTCCAGCTAAGGAGCTGTCGTAGTTGCTGTGGGATCGTTCATCTATTGATTGATCAGCTGGAATATCTATCTCCGAGGAGAGGTCTTAGTGCCGAGTACATTCTCTGTTGGGTGAGCCATTTCTAGCACACTAGTTGTATTCATAAATTGCATAATAATAAAACCCTCATATTTGTTGCACCAATTTTCCGCATTGGGTTTTTCGAGGACGATTGTCCAAAAATAACAGTGTCCCTTGTGTGTTTGTCTCAGTTATCTTAGTTGTTGATCTGTATATGAGTTAAGGCTGGATTTGTGTTTATTTCAGTATCTATATTTATAAATAATTTGTTAATGGAATGAACAAGTAGGATAAATTAAACCAGATAATGCAGTAGGGATTTCTAACGTGTAAGACTTAGAAATTTCAACATAGATGTGATGCATGAATCTTGGTTACTTTTAGTTATATGCCTATTCTAAGTATAATCTCCCTCTTAACTGTTTTGGAATCAGTGTTTAGAGTAGGTTGTGAGATGGAAGCCAACGGAAAGCAAACAAAGGCTTGATTAACGATTCCTCCCCCTGTGTTCCAACCACCCAATGCCTCCAGCACTGTAGAAACTATGGCTCTGATGACTGCAAGGTCACCGTGTTAACCACTAGAAAGGTGTTGAATCCCTCAAGCTAAATTGAGAAAGGGTGGCCCTAGATACCTATCAACCAAGCTTATGCTTGGAGGTAAGTTATTAATGCAACTAGACTTAGGATGCTTATGCAAGGAGTGTGAGTGATTTCTTAGATTAAGATTGTTTAATTGTTTAAGTACTTAAGTTATGATTAGCTTCTATGACAAGAGTACTTAATGATAAATGGTAAAACAATCTTATACCCAAGAATGTGCCAGATTATCAAGCGCCAATATTAATAGATCAATCCAATGATAGCAAGTTTAGAACACTTATCCAATTCAACAATGATGACAATTGCTTGAGACAATCAAAGTCGATGCCAATGATGATCCTATCCCAATATTAACAGATGCTCACTTAGAATGATTCACCACCATAGATACTTCACAACCAATAATTCTGAAGATGCCAATGCTTAAGATAAACAATAAAATTATCAAAGCTTCTAAAGATAAGATGCTAAAACAAGACTATGTGTTTAGCAATTATACAATGATTCCCTTTGAGATTAGCAATGTTCCTTAGACAATTAAATGCTTAACACAATAATACCAATTAGATGCCAAGATACTTAAGAGAGAGAGATGCTTCAATTAAATTTCAATGCCCAAATTAACTTAAACCATCCAACAATATTAGAGCTTAGATGTGTAAGTGCTTATCGAGTGATTTTAGTGCAAAAATTAATGATTCTTAGAGGCTATGCATGAGCTTACAAGAAAACAAACAAATGTTAGCTTTCAAATAACCAATGTTTAGACAAGTTTTCTCACAATAGCACTTAAAATCACTAGTGTAAATGAGCACTTATTAACTTGTAAGATAGAAGCAAGTAAAACCACTTTAGAACCAAAGAATGACAAGCATGTATAAACTAAATATGAGCAATGAGACACCTAATGACTTGCCAACTGAAAATATGAGTTAACCAGCCTAATTATGATGTATTATTCAGTGTTATATCAGATCTAAAAGCACTTATGAAAGCAATAAGAAAAGAGTGAAAACAGTGAGCTACCAATGTGGGAGTGTGTGTCAAAATGTGCCAAACAATTCCCAAATGCAAAAACAAGCCTATCAAATTGAAAATTTAGATTTTTAAGCCCTTTATGATATGATTATCAGATCTGATCCACTGGTTATGCAGAGATATTCAGTCCATAAATAAGTTAGATCTATGCCCAATAAACAATGCTCAATTCACCAAATGACTAGTAAATTTTTACCATGAATTTCTTAATGCATTTAGGCAACTTATATATGATTTTTGGGGCACTTAGATTTGAATTTTATCATTGTTATGAATGTATTCAGAGAGCTGTAGAAAATAGTGGGGAAAAAATGAGGGTTTAGAGATCAAACCTTAGGCACAAGGCCTTGAAAATTGCTTGCCCAATTTGTCAAAAAAAAAGTTCCAATGACTTTGTACCTAAAAAACCCACCAATATTCAGTCCTGAATTTTTTGAAGATGAAATGAGGGCTAGGAAGATGGAAAATGAAGGTCAAGAGAGGATGAAGCAAGGAGGAAGGCTGAGCAGCGAAGGGAAAATACTACGAAGGCCTGCGGCTTAGGGTATAGGGTAGGCCGAGAGGCCTAGAGCCCACGGCGAGGGGAGGAAAAGAGGGTGAGAGGGATGGAAGAGGCAACGGTAGGTGGGACGGAGGAGGCCAAGGCTAGGAGAGGGGAGACGGAGGGCAAGAAGGAGGGTAAAGACCTACGGCAAGACTTAGGAAGGGAGGTTGAAGCCTTTAAGGCTTACGACCAGGCCTAAAAAGGCCTAAAAACACCACGACCAAGGGGAAGGAGGAAGGTCGAGGCCCTCAAGGGGCTACGGCTAGCCATTAAAGCCAGAAAAGGTCTGACGTTGAAGGCTTGGAGGTTGGAAGTCCTAGAGGAGAATGTCGAGCCTAGGAGATCTGAAAATTTTGAAACCTTTGTTCAAAAATTGAATTTTTCTTCAGATCTTCAATTTTGCAGTGAAATCTTCAATAAATGGCCCTGCAAAAATTGTAAAGGCTAGATATTACCCTCAAGGGCCTAGATCTAGTTCTAATGCACCTCTTTTCCCTTGATCTGACCTGCACAAATGTATTTACAATAACCCAAAACCCCAATATATACAAAAATTCAAAATATCTCAAAACCCCAAAAAACCCCAGCTGCAAAACAAGGGTTAGAAAATAAAATAATTTACAAGTATATTATACAAATTATATTTACAAAATATAAAAGTGTACAATGCTTAGAAAAATTGTTGAGAATATTATTTTGTAGATTTTGACGATGGCTAAATGTATTTCGAAAGATAAATGTCAAACCACAACCTTAGTGAAGTTAGAAAACCATATAAAATATTCAGGATCCAAACATAGTCAGCCTGTGCCCACAGTTTGTGAACTTGGAGCCCAAGGGTTGGGGAACTTGCAAACACTATATAATTTCTCAAGAATAAAGCGTTAGAACAACAATGAATCGGATCACCTAAGATAAGGCCAAAACTTATCAATAAAATGTTCCCATCATCTAAAATGAAACAACGATTTAATAAAAAATTAAAGCACAATATAGGAATGCCCATACCTAGCACATACCATAAATCAGTAGAACAGAGACACCATGAATTACACTCTAAAGTCTTTTATTATGATTATTAAAAACATTCCCAGCGGGACAGTAGCTTTACATCAACTTTTACAGAGTTACACTAGCCAAACATCAGATGGCTTAACACAAATGGCCTCCAATTTATAGATAAATCTTCCAAGTGGAAAATAACGGCTAGTTGGTTTGATTCTCGTCAAAATAATCTCAGTCGTCGATAAATCCTTCATGAACTTTTAATCTATTGTCGAAAATACTTATTTTTGACGAATTTTCGTATTTCTCATTAAACCCATTTTTTTTAGCTCAAAAATAATTATTTTGAGCTAATTTTCTCAAAAACTTGACTTTGATTTCCCCCGATCGGGGTGGAGGAGATGGGGAAGCACGGCAAAATAATGAAAAGGGCGAGGTGGCAGGAGGATCCACCGCGAGTCATTAATATCACACAAACCGGCATGATGAAGCTCAGAGGCGGTAGGATCCCGAGGCCAGGTTCTGTCAGGGCAATCAAGACAGGTGATGGGAAGAAGGGCAGTGATCAGAAGAGGAGGGGAGAAGGTAAGAAAGGAGACATGGACGCGAGAGGTCGGAAGGTAGAGTGCAAGAGTTTAAAGGGTAACCCAAGGAAAGGCAAGCGCCGAAGGAAGGAGACGCAGGACAGAAGAAAAGGAGCGGAACTCCAACAGAAGCCGGTGTTGCAAAGGAACAAAGGGAGAACGGTTAAAAGCATCTGGAGCTGGAGCGATAAGGTAGCCCTCTCCTCCGCGCAGATAGTGAGTACAGGTGGCAAATCCGCAAGACACTCTACAGTTGCAGCAAGAGAGATAGAGACGGAAGCAACCACGAAAATGGAAGTAAATGAGGCAGGGCAGAGTAGAATCACGCGCAGAACTTGGGAGGGCATAACCCAGGACCAGGTAACAGGGGAAAAATGTGCGTTCGACAAGGAAGTTGAGATAATAGAGAGGCCACACCAAACTGCAGCCAGTAAAGCAGGAGAGAGGAGGACCCGGAGATCAGGGGGTAACCAACAAAGCACAAGAATAGATGTCGAGAAGAGAACCAGAGGACAGCGAGGTGCGGGGGTGACAGAGAGTATAAATTTTGAAATTGGGCAGGGAAGTGAACCAACAGTCAGGAAAGGGCCCATGCATCCACGTAGGAGAGGTGGGCGTCGAGGCAGGGACCGAAGCAGGGGATTCGAAAGGCAACAGGCGAACTTGGAACCGCCAGCGGAACAGAGGCGAGGACGTCGAACCATGAATCAGATGGTTCAAGAAGCGGAGAAAGCCTACGAAGAAGGCACAGATGCTGAGATACATAGGATAATTCAGGAGATAGAAGCCAAGGCGCTGCAAGAGGACTCAGAAGCTGAGATGGAGGACTGGGGAAATTTGATTCCTGATCCAGGTAATACCAGAAGTCGACTATCTCTTTATAAGCAGGCATTACATGTTTACTGGGTTGTAAAGAGAATTATGGCAAAAGCGATGGAACAAGTGGCAATGGAATTGGCTGAGGAGGCCCAGGGCATCCCGAACTTAAAGAAAGAAATGAAGAACTTCCAGATTACCCTGCTCATGCAAGATGAAAAGCTAGAAGAAATTAAACAGCTCCTGAAGATGATAGTGCCAGAGACAAAAGCTGAAGAGACCCTGCCCGAAAATGTGGTAGACTAATCTGTCATGCTTAGTTTATGCTTCTGCTTAGTTTTTGTTAGTTTTTGATAACAGGTTGTTAGATAGTCAAGTCTTCAGCTTCATTTACAGTTAGTTTTCAATGCTGGACAGTAGCAAGTGTAGTGTTTTTGATAGTAAAGTTCACTTGGCATGGACTGATAGACTGAAACTTTTCTTTTACTGGATGGCTATTAAGGATTTTAGGTGGCCAACAGACCTGGTTTCCCTTCGGGGCGGGTTGAGGTCACCAAACTTTTGTAACTATTATAACCTGATGCAATAGAAAATGAAAAGATCCCACTTTTACTGAAAAAAAAAACTTGACTTTGATTTGACCACCAAAGCCCAAGGGTCCAATTGTTCTTGAAATTTCCAATATTCCCTTGGTGGGGGACCTCCAAAAGTTAATTTTTTCAAGACCCTCGAATTTTTCCACTTGGAGAATTTAATTTCTCTAACATTTTAATTTTTTACTCTAATTAATTAATTTTTTGGCTTAGGATTAATTTTTATTTTTACCAGAAAAATTAATTAATTGACACTTCAGGGGATTAATTATTTTTTCACCCTCAAATATTTTAGCCATGGTGTCTAAGTATGAGGTACCATGCACTAAAATATTTTTTACATAAGATTTTACAAAATTCAACGCTCAAAAGGGGAATACCCGTTTGTTATAGGCCCTTAAATAATTTACCCAATTTGCAACACAACATCATCTAGTAGACCAAGTGACTCGTAATAAAATAATTTAGCCAAATAACTCAAATTATTCTCAAATCACTTTTACAGAAGACTCGACCAAGAACACTAGGACTCACTTAAGACTTCGACGATAAATTCCACCCTAGCTTTGAGGTGAGGTTGGAGGGAAACACTTTGTCGATCATCCATGTTTAAAAACACACATGAATTAGTGAAACAAAAAAACCTCCTAAGATGAAATTCGTCACCAAAATAATAGGATTACCTAGGTTGTTACATACATACACGTCTTACTAGCATCATTTACATTACAAATTTTGCAGAATGGGTTTACAATGACTCAAAAAGTTGATGGCTAATGATCCTGATCGTTGAAAAAAATTTGTCCAACTGCTTCCTTGTGACTTTGACAGAATGTGTGCAATAATACCTCCAAGAAGATGTATGATGTCTATTACCACTCAAACTAGCAGGGGGCATAAAAACGACTCCTAAACGGATAACTACTAGATCAAAGGGCAACGATGGAGACTCCCTACTGTGTCACCTCAGCTAAGACTCCCTACTCCTTATGGACTTTCACCGATGGGAGGAGACCCAGTATATAGAAAGTCACTTGTGAAGGTTGAATCGACCAATGGATGTGAAGTGACCTTAATAATCCCTTTCCTAGAAGGGAGGTTAAGAATAGAGCTTACTTGCTTGTTAAGCAAGGTACAAAGATTTCTAGGATAAGAAGGTGAGAATTTGACGGTTAGGTTAGAGGAATCTGCCTTATGAAGGAGTTTCCCAATCCAAAAATCTTTATTGGACTTAACTTCTTGAAGATTTGACTTTTCAAAAGTGTGGGACCACATGGGACCAAGTGGACATAGCCTAGGTTAAGAGGGAAGAAATTAGCAACCAATGATGTTCTTAACCCAGACAAGGAAGGGGAAAGGATCAAAGCAATAATTTTCACTTAAAGGTGTCAACTTGATCTTATGAGGCACTAGCCTAGGGAACACTAGGGCAAAGTTTGATCTCGAAGCTAGGGTTTGGATTATATCACAACTCCACCGTTGGAATGGCTTCTAAATTGGAGGATTCCTTGAGGACGCACAGTGCAGTAAAGGCTATGAGATCGAACTTTTTCTTGGGCTATTTTGTCGAGAAAATGAGCCCTAGGTGACCCAACTGTTAGGATATTCCGACACATAGGAAATAGTTAAGTATAACTTGGTCTAGTATAGAGTTAGGTAAAGTGTGTTTCTTTACTATGTACATTTTGTAACTTACAATCCGACGGTCACGATATGTAGTGATCCGACGATTCATTCTCTCCTCGGTATTACCGACACTTAATCCGTGGCTTAACACCCGATTGGTCCATGATCTCTATTTAAAGAGCATTGAGGGTCATTTGTAGGTTACCCGTTCATGAGAGAAGCTTATGTAAATTTTTATTCTTTTATTAATAAATTGCCTGAAGTGGCCGCATTGGCTCAGGCCGTGGACTGTTTCCCTCTTTGAGGGTTTTAACCACGTCAAAAGCACTGGTGTATTGATCTGTGATCTGTTTGTGAGCGGTGTCCTTTGGTGTTCTGTCTGAGGAACTTACCCTGTAAATTCCTACATGGTATCAGAGCTATTTGAGGGCCGCGACCGTTGGTGATCCAAATCTGAAGCCGGTAGAACTGCACCCGATTTCCGTTTCCTAGATCTACTTTTTCTGACTACTTTCGGGCCGAGAGGACTGCTCTATTGTGTTGGGAGCATCTGTTCCAATGAGGAACCCCTTTCGTTTCATGCGAAAAGGTTTCCGGTAGCCCTAGCTGCATCATTTTTAAGATCTGGAGGTATACAGTGTTTATTTGCAGTTTACAGTTATCTTCTCTCTGTTTATTTCGGTTTCGGTTTATTTAGCCTTTTTTTATTACCGGATCTATACCTTTCATTTCTGCGTATGCTCTTTGCCCCGCGACTCTGTGCGATCTGGGCAAATCAGAAACAGAAAGGAAGGATTTTTCTCATGCGTATGCTCTTTTCCGCTGCGCCTTAGTGTGATCTCGGAAAATCAAAAACATTGAGAAAAATATTTAGTTTCCAGCTAAAGCTAATTTCGAGCTGCAAGGTTCGTTTCTTTTTGTATGTCCGTGTTGGGTTTTGTGTTTTTTGTTTTGTAGGAAAAAAGAGCTTTTTCAAAGCAAGCACGCAACCCAAAGCTTCAACCCCCCCTCTCTCTCTCAAACTTTTTGTATAGCTCACTTGGTCCAAAGCTAATTTATGAGAGTAGAGGTCTTGAGTTCAAGTCTCCTTTTTGTGGGGGCGGATTTTTCGTTTCCGCACATTCCCACACTTCGTCGGCATCTTCATCAAATTTTCTTCAAAAAGCCATAACTTCTTCATTCGGAAGCCGTTTTCAGAACCATTTTTTTGAAACAGCCTAATTTTTCAAGATCTTTCCATTGGAACACTTAGTTTCAGCATCTATACCTTCAGTTTCTGTTAAAATGGAAAGTCCATGCCAAGTTATTCTTGACAACACCAACTACTTCCAATGGTGGTCCTACATTGTGGATTTACTTAAAAGTAAAGGTCTCTACAGAATAGCCTCAGGCCAAGAAACCAAACCGAAAGATGAAGATAAGGCAGCTAAATGGGAAAATAGGCAAGATCAAGCACGTGGATTGATAGGGATGTCTATTTCTCCAGATCTTAGATTCCATATTGCAGAACTTGGTACTCTTGATGAAGCATTGAAAAAGATTACTAAAGTTTTTGGAATAAAAAATGAACTTAGAGCCCATCAACTTGAAAATGAGTTGCTTACATTGCACCCCAATAATTTTTCTTGCATTGAAGATTTTTTGTCCAAGTTCAAGACCCTTAGACTTCTCTTGGAAGGTGTTAAGGTTAAGAAAGAAGATAGTAACCTTATCTATTCCATTCTCACTAAGCTGGGACCAGCCTACTCTGTGTTTGTTTCCACCTTCCATTCTACAAGAGAAGCCTTCATTTCTCAAGGACAAGACTACAAGTCCCCTTCCTTTGATTCTTTTTGTGATTCTTTAATAAGAGAACAAGAAAAACTCTTACACCTTGGTCTTCTTAATCTTGGAAACTCTTTTAAGAAAGCGTTAGCCGCCCAGCCGCAACCAAATCCAAAGAATCCTAAGAAGTTGTTTCCTAAAAGGAATGGTCCTAAACCAAACAAGGGTCCTAAGCAATTTTAGCCTCAAAATGAAAAATCATTTCAACAAAATGATAAGACAAATAAAAACAAAGGGAAGAAGACTGATAGACATTGCAACTTTTGTAATCGAGATGGCCACTTAGATTCCAAATGCTTTAAGAAGATGGAATCCTTGGAAGCAGCAATGAAGAAGCATAACATCCATTTGGAGCACTCTTCAACTTCAACTTCATCTTCAGGAATGGCACTTTCTGCATTTGGTTGTCAAGCATCTCGGTCTGGCTATGCACTAAATGTATCTTCTTCTTCTCAGTCTCATGAGTTGCTCATTGATTCTGGAGCTTCTTATCACATGGCCAAAAACAAAGCCATGTTTTCTTCTTTAAATGATTGTAACACCAAAAATATATATGTTGGTGATGATAGATCTCTTAGTGCTGTAGGGACTGGAACTGTTCATATAGACAATGGTCAATTTAATGATGTATTATGTGTTCCAACCTTATCCTGCAACCTTCTATCTGTATATCAGATAACTCATTCAGGTGAAGGTAAAATCGTTGAATTTTCACCTCAGGATGTTGTAATTAAGGACCTAAGAGATCCTAGACAGATTTTAGCTACTGGCATTGCTGATGATTCTACAAGGTTGTATAAGTTTCACAACTTTGGGTCATCAAATCTTCCCTCAGTATTTGTTGCTCATAACGATGAAGTGAGCAAACTTTGGCATGAGCGATTTGGTCACTTAAACTATCGCTCTCTTCAGAATCTATGTAAAGAAAATATGGTGACAGGTCTTCCAATGGTATCTTGCAGAGATGGTGTTTGTTCCGGATGTGTACTAGGAAAACATCATCAAGATAGTTTTGAAAAACGTGCCTCTTGGCACGCCTCAGCCCCTTTACAGCTCGTGCATAGTGATTTATGTGGTCCACTTCTAGTTGTTTCATTCTCTGGCTACAAGTATTTCTTAACTTTCATTGATGATTTCTCCAGACGCACTTGGGTATACTTCTTAAAACTCAAGAGTGAAGTATTTAACATGTTCTTGGCCTTTAAGGCCTTTGTTGAAAAACAATCTGGACATCAAATTCTTAAGCTAAGATCTGATAATGGCGGAGAATATGTTAACAACAAATTCATCAACTTTTGCACTGAGAATGGAATTCAAAAGCAACATATTGTTCCATATACTCCACAACAAAATGGTGTAGCTGAAAGGAAGAATCACACCTTAAAGGAAATGGCTAATTGTACGTTTCAATCTAAAGGACTTAGTCTTAATTATTGGGCAGAAGCAATTAACTGTGCAAATTACATAATAAATCGCACTCCTACTAAGGTTTTAAAGAATATCACTCCAGAAGAAGCATGGAGCTCAATTAAACCAGATGTAAGTCACTTTCGTGTTTTTGGAAGTGAAGCATGGGCCCATATTCCAGATGAGAAACATAAAGCTTTAAAACCTAAGAGTGAAAAATGTATTTTTGTTGGATATTCTGAAGATGTCAAAGGATATAGACTTGTTCCACTTAAGTCCAAAAATGTTATCATTAGAAGAGATGTAAAGTTTGCTGAAAATATATCGGCCTGCGAACCTAGTTTGGCGGATGTGCCACCTCTCCCTATCTCTTCTACTTTTGAAAATATTTCTTCTTCAGATGATGAAAGCGAGGATGAAAATCCTCCCCCACCTTCTCAGGATCCTCCTTCAACTCCGCAGCTTCCAAAATGGGTCCGTGCTACTCGAGATGCAGCAGGTGATCTTGCCGGTGATCCTACAGATCAGCGACGTACACGTTCTCAGTTTGATAGAGCCTCTTCTTTACTGGCTCAAGCTTCAGTGAATTATGATCCTGACACCTTTGCAGAAGCTTCAGGCCATCCAGATTGGGAAGCAGCTATGAATGAAGAATATCATTCATTATTGGCAAATGATACATGGGATCTTGTTCCTCTACCAAAGGGACGAAAACTTGGTAGATGCAAATGGGTTTACAGAACCAAGTATGGACCAGATGGGAAAGTTGATAAACATAAAGCTCATCTTGTTGCTAAGGGTTTTTCACAAGTTGAAGGCATTGACTATACTGAAACCTTCTCCCCTATTGCCAAAATGAACTCTATCCGCCTTGTTCTTTCCCTTGCGGCCTCTTTCAAATGGGAAGTCCATCAGATGGATGTTAAATCCGCCTTCTTGCATGGGGACTTGCATGAAGAAATCTATATGGAACAACCTATTGGCTTTATACAAACAGACTCCAGCCTTGTATGTCGGCTTAAGAAATCCCTTTATGGTCTCAAGCAAGCTCCTCGAGCTTGGTATGCCAAAATAGATAAATTTCTTTTAGAAAATGGATTTTCTAGGTGTCATTCTAACAATATTGTCTACACCAAGAAAGTGGGCAAGTCTCTTATCATTCTTGTTCTTTATGTTGATGATCTTATCCTGACTGGTAGTGATCCCAACCTTATAAACCATGTGAATTCTAGCCTTAAAAGGAAGTTTGAAATGACAGACTTAGGACACTTACATTATTTTTTTGGTCTTCAAGTCTTGCAATCGAAGGAAGGTATTTCCCTTTCCCAGTCCAAGTATGCCTATGATATTCTATGCCATTTTCACGTGGAAGACCGTAAGCCAACCCCTTCTCCCTTTCAGTCTGGAGTCAAACTTTCAGTCACTTGTACTTCTCTTGAAGTTGATGCTACCTTATACTGTCAACTTGTAGGAAAACTTTTGTATCTAACCCATACTCGTCCTGACCTTTCCTTTGTTGTTGGCCTTGTTGCTCGGTTTATGCAAAACCCACGTGAAAGTCATTGGATAGCAGCTAAAAGAATACTTCATTATTTTCGAGGTACAGTTTAGTTTGGGATTCATTACAGTGCCGAAGCATCTCCTCTATTGGTTGGTTTCACTGATTCCGATTGGGCTGGTGACCCTGATGATCGGAAGTCTACTACAGGTTATCTGTTCACTCTTGGTTCAGGACCTATTACATGGGCTTGCAAGAAACAAGGTGCCATTTCTCTTTCTTCAGCAGAAGCAGAGTATCGTGGTGCCATAGAAGCTAGTAAGGAAGCCTTGTGGCTTCGTCAGATCCTGTTAAAGTTTGTCTTTCAGTAGCAACATCCGACTACACTTTGGTGTGATAATCAAAGTGCCATTCAACTATGCAAAGATCTAGTCCAACATCAGCGCAGCAAACACATTGAACTACACATGCACTTCATCAGAAAGCTCATCCACGACCATGTTCTTAAAGTGCAATATTGTTCAACAGATGATCAAGTTGCAAACATCTTTACAAAGGCTCTCACAGAGGCGAAGTTCACTTAACTTCGATTTGTGGTTGGAGTTCAGGAAGTTGTCACTAAGGGGGGATAGGCTCTAGTGCCTCCTTCCTTCTCCTATTGTGTCATATTTGTAAATCCTTCAATCCTATCCCAAGTTGTTCTTAAGGGGGGATGTTAGGATATTCCAACACATAGGAAATAGTAGTTAAGTATAACTTGGTCTAGTATAGAGTTAGGTAAAGTGTGTTTCTTTACTATGTACATTTTGTAACTTACAATCCGACGGTCACGATATGTAGTGATCCGACGGTTCATTCTCTCCTCGATATTACCGACACTTGATCCGTGGCTTAACACCCGATTGGTCCATGATCTCTATTTAAAGAGCATGGAGGGTCATTTGTAGGTTAACCGTTCATGAGAGAAGCTTATGTAAATTTTCATTATTTTATTAATAAATTGCCTGAAGTAGCAGCGTTGGCTCAGGCCGTGGACTATTTCCCTCTTTGAGGGTTTTAACCACGTCAAAAGTACTGGTGTATTGATCTGTGATCTGTTTGTGAGCGGTGTCCTTTGGTGTTCTGTCTGAGGAACTTACCCTGTAAATTCCTACACCAACTTGGCTAGACCTAGAAGAGAGGGGGAAAGGTAAAGAAAAGTATTCTTTGAGTGATCACCTATTGGAGAACCAGTGCCTTAATACCTTGGGGAGAATGAAGTCTAGGAGAATGATGAGAAAGGAATTTGTATTCCAGTCAAGGAGGCCTTAAGGACTTCTTCGCTCAACCTTTAGGGCAAGAGGAAGGGACCTCAAAGCTTTTATACTTCACTTGGAAAAAGAAATGGCTTATATATATAAATATCCCAATGGAATCATCCCTAGGAGATTTTATTCACATACATGGCCCAAACATTGAGAGATGTTATATAGAAACAATAATTCCACAAATTTGCAATGCAGCAATTAGCCCTATTATAGCGAAAATCCCATTCAATGCATATGACAAAAGTAAAACAAGAATAGCATTAAAATTGTGTACTTACATGTAATAGAACATATCCAACCATCAATAATCTGACAATAAAGAATCTCCAAGATAAAATACTCCAATCCAAACATCAAAATTCATCCATGCTCCAATTCTTCATCACAAAAAAGGTGTGAAAATCTCTAAAGAGAAGAGTGATCCAATCCAAAGTGATGATGAGAAAATGAACTCATCTCACTTGTATTTACACACTAATTAGGAGTTCTAATTAGTCTCTTACGCCTACATAAGCCCAAAAAATAAAATAATGTGCTAATAACCTAACTTTTGGTAACAAGCCCACCAAAATAGCCCATAAATGAAATAATAAGCCTCTCAAGAGGTCAAATGATAAACACTACATGTTGTAGGTTTCTCCAAGAGGCCCGATGAGGTTTATAGGTGCCATAATGAAATATAAGATCCTCAAAATTTATATTTTATAAATTATAAATTTATAATTAATAATATATATTAAATTTGTATTTGTATATTTTTTCAACTTTAAACAAGAAAACTTTAATGATAATCATTTAAACATGTTTAGTCTCTCCCATATAAAAACACAATTTTTTCATAGGAGATTCTTCTCAACCTGATAGTGGTCTAGACTTTTCTTGATGTCTAATCATCCACCTGCCCCATGCATGGTGTGCTCTGTGGTAAAGCAATCCCAAAAAGTTAAAACAGTGGTAGCCTTACCCTTCCACAAAACACGCTTATTCTTTTAGGCATATTTTCCTAGTTTTAATCTTAACATGATATTATCAGAATGCTGTGAGAAATTGGCAGATTTTGATACTTAATTTAGCCCTTTTCCAAAATAGCCCTTCGCCATTTAACAGCATCAGCTGATTACAGCTTATGGCTGGTCTCAATCCTACTTTCTATTTGACCGAAAATGTCTGAACCTGTATGTGTGAATTTACAGTTTATAGTTTGATGGTTATTAAATTATTTGGCTCGGGAATGAATGTTTCATAAATTCATTCCAAATTGATTTACAAGAATTTGCAGGCTCAAATTACAGAGTAAGAGGTCTCTTTTCCAGTTCTCGTTTCGATGCCATATAAATTTATAATATTAAAGGCATTGAAGATCCACAAATACAGGAGATTCATAATTTACATTGAGACTCTAGCAAACCTTGGGCATGAGTTTTGAAATTGTTTTTATAAATTTATAGCATAAGACTAATGGAGAGACTGATCATAAGAGTCTTCTGCGGTAGGAAGGGACTCATGAATGTGCAAACAGCTACCCTTTTTTTTCCAACTATGGTCATCACCTTATTAAATATTTCCACAAAGCTACAACCAATATGATATGATATTTTGCTTGTGGGATTGTACACCCATAATGTTCCTTTATAATATTGAGATATCATAATTATATATGATTTCAGAATACTGTGTTGCGCATAAGTTTTGAAAAACTTATCACTATTGATAAATTTTTACAATGATTCATTACCCTTGAGCAGCACGTCATGCCCACAGAGCAATGCTAAGGCATGTGAACAAAGACAGTCTTTGGAAACTGTAATCTTTGGAAATGATGGCAGAAAATTTCCTTGAGAAACATTCAGAAGACCTTACAACCATCTCTGAAGGACAACCCAGACCAATGACCATCAATGACTCCAAAAATGATATCATTTGTTTATGGCATATATTCTATATTCTATGGCATATCATTTTTTAAATTTCAATAATAAAAAAATTATTTGAAAATTAAATTTTTAATATAGTTTTTTTATGAAGAACCCAAAGAACCCAACCCGAAGAAACCCAGAACCCAAGCACACGAAGAACCCGAAGAACCCAAGAACCCAAGAACCCGTTAAAGGAAAAGAACCCAAATTTTTTTTTTGAAGAAACCGGTTCTTCATGGAAGAACTCGGTTCTTCTGGGTTCGTCTGGGAAGAACCCGTACCCGAATCCGGTACTTGGGTGCGGGAACCCGGGACGGGTTCGAGAACCCCACCCCCGGGTGCGGGTACCCGTGCAACACAGCTCAAAAGTAATGGACAAGGGGGTGGCCCCTTGTTCTCCAAACAATAAACCTGTGGTGCTCCCACTAGGTGTGGGGGCACAATAATAACCTCATGGGTCTCCAAATGAGTCAAAGATCCCTGTAGCCCATCTGCAAAGGCTCAGATGATGGTGTAGGTGATGCCCCATCACCCTACAAGTCCGGGGTCCGCTGCCAAGTGTATGGTACCTTTGTGGCGCTGGCTGGGCAAAGATGAACCAAGTGAATCTTCCTCATCCACTAGGTGGATCTCGAGCCAATCACTAAAAATATCTGGGAATCCATGGAGTATTGTCTACTGTTGTGGAGGCCCATGGCTCTTAACAGACTAACACACACCCTAAGGCCTACATGTGTCAATGTAGCCCTCTGGAGGGTTAGGACCCTGTATAGGGAGACCAAACCCAAGATGGAGACCATCTGCAATCATGTATAAGATCCAATGCATCCCTTAACCTTTTAATACAACAAGTCATCAAGGAGATCGAGGAAAAGAGCTTACAAACCATGGACCACAAGTGGGGACTTCATAATGGTCTACCCTTCTATAATGAGCTTTGGCATGTGCTAATGTCTCCAAATTCCAAATGGGGTTAACCAAGTATCCTATTAGGTGGTTTCTACTTCTAAAGGTGATAATATGTCTGAGGTACATCCTTTAAAAGGTGGTGGTATGTGATAAAGAGGTGAATGGAGTAGGGGATGAGAAATGGCAGCCTTGGGCCACATGCTGGGGTACAAGGGTGGCTAGTAGAAGGAAAACCCACACTTGGGTATATAATGTATAGGATGGAGCAATCATGGTACATGAGGTGCCCCAACGGTGATTTTTCCAACCTTTTTTATATGCCTTTTGCCTTTTTATGATTTTTCTTTAATTAACTGCTCAGGGCTGAAGGGGTAAGAGCATGATGTGTGAGATATAGCAGCGGATACCCCCCTTTAAGGTAGGGTGGTTCATTGCCCACTAAGGGGTTGGGACAACCATGGATTCCAATACGATGTAGGAGGCTCAAAGAACTTATAGGAACTAGGTTGATGGCCATGATGATGGGGTAGAGCTCATGTATTGGCTTTTTCCCACGTGCTAAATGTGTTTGTCTCGGCCATCTTTTGCATTTTGTAGTACATTTTCCTATTGAATGTTGTCAATTATGCTTTTACTTTTCTTTTTCGCTGCATCAACCTTTGGGGCATCATTCCAGACCTAACCCAAGGTGTGGGCAAGGTGAAGGGGAGAACTAGCCCTATGTGGACTCAGGTGGGAGAAATGATGAATGGGGTAATATTGAGTGGAAAGGGGGTAATATATGCGGAGGAGGGAGTGGGAACACGCAACCAAAATCAAGGTTTCCCGTGAAATACCATCCGTAAAGCAAAATGGTTAGTAAAAGAGATCTCACAGGACTAGAATCCAAGGTTAATATCTAAAATGGGTTTACGGGACAAGAGCACAAACCTAGCCCATTCTTAATGTTGAATCCCCAATTAATCCATGCCCAAAAGTGTCCATGATAAGCGAACTACAATACTCAATTTCCAAATGACAAGGCATACCTTTAGGTTTAAGAGGCCCATTGTCAAATGTGGAAGACTTTAAGTGATGAACAAAAGGATAAGGCAAAGGGGAAGGTGAAGTATTATATTCAACGAGTTTTTCCTCCTCAAAATCATCATTTTCATGTAAGGGAAAATAGTGACCCTTCTTTTCAAGGGTATTGATGGATATGTCATCATAAATAATGCCTGAGAGAAAGGGGAGACCACTCTCAATCTCATCTTCCTTGTCGGTGTCATAAATGAGAGCACAACCAAATTGAGGACCAACAATTTCCCATTTCTCCTTTTCAATCATAGTTGCAGGAATCGCCCCCCCCCCCCCCAGATCCTAAGCCGGAATCGCGACCCGTACGGAATCGTTCCGGAATCTCCAGGCGAAGCGCGATTCCAAATTTTAGGTTGCGCGATTCCGTTTTTTAAAAACGATTCCTGGTTTTTAGGTGGCGTTGCCCCGGATCCGCGCTTCGGAGGGCGATTCGGGCATCCGGTTGCGCCACGCAACCCGCCCGGAAGCGCACGCAACCCGGACGCAACCCGCGGGCAGCAAAAATTAACTTAAATTTTTTTTAATTTCTTTTAAAAGTTAACTTAACTTAGCATGAGGGGGTGGGTTAGGGTGAGTTTAGGGTGAGTTTAGAAAAGAATAAAGCCCCCATTCTCTTCTCATTTTCTCACTTTGAGTTTATGAGAGTTGGAGAAGAGAAGAGAGGAGAGGAGAAGAGAAGAGAGGAAAGGAGAGGAGAAGAGAGGAGAGCTTGGAGGAGTGAAGAAGGAGGAGCTAGGAGAAGGAGGAGGAGCTTGGAGCAAGAGCTTGGAGGACTTCATCTACAAGAGCTAAAGAGGTAAGTTCAAACCCCAAACTCCCTTGTTTTTTTGAAAAAAAAGTTGTATTTTTCTCCTCCCTCTCCTACTCTTTCCCATTGTTTCTACTTGCTCCTTTATTTACAGGTTGTCCACCACCTATATCCATATTCCAAGATGGTGTTCTTTTGGCTTCTATGTATCATTCCACTCTTGGTTTTAATGATGGCAAGGGTGAGGAATAGAGGGGAAGAGGAAGGGGATGAACTTGGTCCTAATAGTAGTGACCCAATGTATGATGAGGAGGAAGGGTTTGAAGAGGAAGGGGATGAACTTGAAGGGGACACTGAAGCACAAGATGGGAAAGGTACATCAAATCCCTTGTGGAACTATGTGACCAAACTTGATGGGGGAAAGGGTGGTGGATCTTACAAATTTGTGTGCCCTCATGGTTGTCATGGAGGAAAACCATATACGGGTTCATATACCCGTCTGAGGAGGCATCTTTGTGGGGTGCTGGACAGTGATGAAAAAAAGGGTTCTGTGGGGGTACAAATTTGCCCAAACATTTCAACTGAAGAAAGAAGAAAATACATCCAAATAGAGATGGCTGCACAACGAAAAAACAAGAAACAAAAAACTCATTCTGAATCAAGTGCAACCTCTAAATTTGGTAGTTGCCCATCTCCTCTTGGTACTTCTGCAACCTCTGGAGGTAGAAAAACAATAGGGGATTTCCTTAATGTTTCTGGGAGGGATGATGTGGATGGAAAGATAGTCCGTTTTCTTTGTGCTTGCGGTGTACCATTCAATGTGCTTCGCTCTCCCTATTGGCATGACATGGTAAAGGCCATCAATGAAGCCCCAAAAGGATACAAGGCCCCCAACTATGAGAAAGCTAGAACAGTGTTATTAGAAAGAGAAAAAGCTAAGGTTCAAAGAGCTTTGACACGTTTTACACATGAGTGGGTGGATTCTGGGGTATCCATTGTATCAGATGGGTGGACAAATATTAGAAACCAACATTTGATAAATGTTCTTGGTGTTTCTTCTAGTGGTGCAGTATTTATTGCATGTCATGACTCCTCCTCCATCAGTGCAACTGCACAAAACATTGCAGATCTCCTATTGAAATCAATCAAAGATGTTGGTCCGAATAATGTGGTTCAAGTGATCACAGATAATGCAGCAAATTGTAAGGCAGCAGGAAAAATTATTGAGCGTACTCATCCACACATCTTTTGGTCTGGGTGCCTGGTTCACACATTGAACCTTTTGATGCATGATATTGTGAAACACAAAGATTGTGGGTGGATTGCTGAGGTTTACAGGAAAGGGAAGCAGCTCATTAAATTCATCACAGGGCATACAAGGGTAAACTACTTCTATGGCACTTACTCCAAGTTGCAATTGCTTAAAATTGCAAAGACAAGATTTGCTAGTTATTACCTCACCTTTAGGCGGCTAGTGAGGGTGAGACAAGCTTTAACTAATCTGGTGTGTGCTGAAACATGGGATGAAATTAACACTGACACAGATGGTGCTAATGTAGTCAAGGACACTGTTCTTGACAGTTACTTTTGGTCACAGGTTAAATATGTTTTGCAATTCACCAAACCAATTTATTACATGATCAAGTTTGCAGATTCAGATCGACCAGTAATTGGGGAGGTGTATGAGCAAATGGATAGCATGTTGGGGCAGATTAAAGACAATGTTGAGCCTAGAGATACCACCTTGTACAATTATATTCGTGTAGAGGTGCAAAACCGATGGGAAATGCTAAATATTCCATTGCATGCATTAGCATATGTTTTGACACCTAAATACTATCATCCATCATGGCTTTCAACACCAGCACCTGGGGGGGGAAGCAGGAAAAAACCACACCAAGATAGAGAGGTTCACGAAAAATATATGGCTGCATTGAGTAGATTAATCCCTGATAATGAGGAGGCTGCATTGGTACGGAGACAGGTGAGCAACTATACGCTCAACACTGGTCCATTTGGGAGCATGCATGCAATTCAAGATCGAGAGCATTTTTCTGCTCTTGAGTGGTGGAACATGCATGGAGGGGCTACTCCACTTCTACAGAGTTTGGCATTGCGGGTGCTATCACAGGTGGTAAACACTTCTTCTGCAGAGAGGTGTTGGAGCTCTTATTCTTTCATCCACAGTGTTAAAAGGAACAGGTTGAATTTAGACCGGGCAGAGAGCTTGGTTTATGTTCATTACAACTTGCGATTGTTGTCCCATTACTATGAAGATGCAAAGTCTAATAAAGACTTGTTGACTTGGGACAAGAATCCACAGGAGCCCAATTTGGAGGATGGAGTGTTGCGACTAGAGCAATTAGAGGATGCTCTTATCCAGGTATGTCCATTGTGGTATGAATTTTCCAATTTTCCCTTATAAAGCATTTCTCTAATTCATGTTTTTAATTTTTTTGTTAACTAGTGTTTTTTTTTTTTTTGCATGAATTTTTTGAGCGATTCTAGGATGATGATGACCGTGTTGATATGCCACCACCCCCACCCCCATCTGGTCCCTTGGTTCCTAGGTTCCATGGTTCAACACCAACAGCAGGGAGTTCTTCTTCATCAGTTCCAGTGCCACGACTTACACAGGGACCATCTTCTTCATTGCCACCACGTGGAGGCCCGCCATCACGTTCTATTCGTGGTGGAAGGAGGAGAGATTAGTAGATATATTCACAATCTACTTCTTTTTGTCATAGATTACTCATTAGACTTGTAGACTTGTGAATTTGAATTTTGAACCTTTTTGGCTTGGCGGTGACCAAGTGACATATTTTGTAAACATTATTATTTGAATTTTGGACATGACAAATGTTGACAGTTGCTCACTTGCTAGATAAATCATAATATGCTCTATGTTTTATGTTTTATAATATGCTTAAATGTTTTATGTTTTATAATATGCTTAAAAATTTGATGTATGTTTGTAATAGCTAGAATATAGATGATTGTTGTACTAGTAAGTAACTACAATGGAATCATGGATGCCATATCTATCTTGATTTATGCAAAAATATGCATGTTTTCATGTCTTCTACAATTAATTTGGTATTTGGGATGTTTGTTTTGAGTATAAATGCAAAAAAATATAAAAAAATATATATATATAGCAGACGCTTCCGCGGACGCTTCGCTTCCTAGATTTTTGGAAAATGACGCTTCTGCGCTTCCGCTTCGCTCCCGCTTCGTGCAACATTGTTTTCAATATGGAAGTAATCTTCAATGTCACCTTCCAAGGGGCTAATGGGGTCACCTTCTTCAAGGTTCCCAAAGGAGTTTCATCGAGAGTAATATTGTTGAGAAAGGTAAGGTTAGTCTCAACTTCACTTTCCATGGAATCATGCTTCCCAACACGTGTTCTCAAAATCATTATTTTCATCATGTGGACCCAAGGAGGACTCACCTTCCCATTCATCACTTAGATTCTCAAGGTCTTGATGATGCTCAATGAAGCCTTCCTCTTGAATGCTCAATGCGGGGCATAGTTGAAAATGCCTAAGAAAGCCATCAACAAACTCCTCAATAAATGAGATGCTCCTAGGTTTGTGATTTTGTAACCATGAGTTACGACCATAGAGAGAACTAAAGAATAACAACATCTAGTGGACCACATTCTCCTTTGAAGTATGTGCATTAAGTCTTTTCCACATGGTCAAATGCGGAGGTTGGGTCACCATCAAACATAAGTACCCCATGTACCATCCTTCTTGTGACATGATTGGGGTGCCCAAGGATGCTAGAGATGTCCAAAGCGGGAAAATCATCAAAGAAAGACACCCTACTTTGGGTATACATGTAAATTCTATAGGAGCCGCCAGGTTGATTTTAAAGATGCATAGAAAAATGCTTGCTTCACCCTACAAGCATCGACCTTCAAGTTCAATGAAGAACTAAGGCTTTGTTCTTCCAATGGAGTCGCCAATCATGATATGTCAATGTGTCGTATGGGGAACAAAACACACGTTTCATGTCTTCGGCAACAACGCCGAAATGTTACCGCTCAAACTAGCAAGGGGCATAAAAGGGACTCCTAAAGGGACAACTAATAGATCAAAGGGCAACAATGGAGACTTAGCCCACTGTCACCTCAACTAAGACTCCCTACTCTTTACGAACTTTCATCGATGAGATAAAACCCAGTATATAGAAAGTCACTTCTGAAGGATGAATCGACCAATGGATTTGAAGTGACCTTGATAATCCCTTTTTCAGAGGGCGGGCTAAGGATAGAGCTTACTTGCTTGTTAAGCAAGGTACAAAGATTTCTAGGATAGGGAGGTGAGGATTTGAGAGTTAGATTAGAGGAATATGCCTTATGAAGGAGTTTCCCGATCCTAAAATCCTTATTGGACTTGACTTCCCGAATGGTTTTTAAAGATTTGACATTTCAAAAGTGTGGGACCACACGAGACCAAGTGGACCCAACCTAGGTTAAGGGAGAAGAATCTAGCAACCAATGATGTTCTTAACCTAGACAAGGAAGGGGAAAGGATCAAAGCAAGAATTTTCACATAAAGGTGTCAACTTGATCCTATGAGGCACTAGCCTAGGGAACACTAGGGCAAAGTTTGATCTCGAAGCTAGGGCTTGGGTTATCTCATAACTCCACCATCGGAATGGCTTCAAAATTGGTGGAGGCCTTGAGGACACACCAACATAGTAGAGGCTAAGAGATCAAACTTTTTCTTGGGCTATTTTATCGGGAAAATGATGCCCTAGGTGACCCAACTTGGCTAGACCTAGAAGAAAGGGGGGAAGGTGAAGAAAAATATTCTTTGAGTGATAACCTATTGGAGGACCAATGCCTTAATCCCTTGGGGAGAATGGAGTCTAGGAGAACGATGGGAAAGGATTTGTATTTTGGTCAAAGAGGCCTTAAGGACTTCTTTGCTCAGCCTTTAGGGCGAGAGGAAGGGACCTCAAAGCTTTTATACTTCGCTTGGCAAAAGAGATGGCTTATCAAGATAAATTCCCTGATGGAATTATCCCTAGGATATTTCATTCACATACATGGCCCTAACATTGAGAGATGCTATATGGAAACAATAATTCCACAATTCAACAATCAGCACTATTACAACGAAAATCCCATTCAATGCATGTGACAAAAGTAAAACAATAATAACATTGAAAGTGTGTATTTACATGTAATATAACATATCCAACCATCAATAATTTGACAATAAAGAAGCTCCAAGATAAAATACTCCAATCCAAACATCAAAATTCATGCATGCTCCAATTCTTCATCCCACAAAAAGTGTGAAATTCTCTAAAGAGAAGACAAATCCAATCCAAAGTGATGATAAGAAAATGAAGTCATCTCACTTGTATTTATACACTAATTAGGAGTTCGGATTAGTCTCTTAGGCCTACATAAGCCCCAAAAACAAAATAATTTGCTAATAACCTAACTTTTGGTGACAAACCCACCAAACTAGCTCATAAATGAAATAATAAGCCTTTCAAGACGTCAAATGATAAACAATACATGTCGTAGGGCCCTCCAAGAGGCCTGATAAGGTCCATAGGTGCCATAATGGAAAATAAGACCCTCAAAAGTGATGGACAAGGTGGTGGCCCTTTGTTCTCCAAACAGTAAATCTATGGTGCTCCAAATGGGTGTGGGGGCACAATCATAACCTCATGGATCTCCAAATGAGTTGAAGATGCCTATAGACCATCTGTAAGGGCTCAGATGATGGTGTAGGTGATGCCCCATCACCCTACAAGTTCTGGGTCTACTGCCAAGTGCATGGTACATCTGTGGGGCTGGCTAGGCAAAGGTGAACTTGTGCATCTTCCTCGTCCAATAGGTGGGTCTCGATCCAATCTCTAACATCTTTGGGGATCCATGGAGTGTTGTCTAGTACTGTGGAAGCCCATGGCTCTCAACACACACCCTAAATGTGTCAACATAGCCCTTTGGAGGGTTAGGACCCCGTATAGGGAGACCAAACCCAAGATGGAGACCATTTGCAATCCTGCATAAGATCCAATACGTCCCCTAGCCTTCTAGTATAGCGAATCATCAAGGAAATTGAGTAAAAGAGCTTACAAACCATGGAACACAAGTGGGGACTTCATAATGGCCTACCCTTCCATAATGGGCTTTGGCATGTGTTAATGTCTCCAAACTCCAAATGGTGTTAACCAAGTATCCCATTAGGTGGTTTCTACTTCTGAAGGGGATAATATGTCCAAGGTACATCCTTTAAAGGGTGGTGGTATGTGATAAAGAGCTCAATGGAGTAGGGGATGAGAAAGGGCAGCCTTGGGCCACATGATGGGGTACAAAGGTGGCTAGTAGAAGGGAAGCCTACACTTGGGTATATAATGTATAGGAGGGAGCAATCGTGGTACATGAGGTGCCTCGACCTTTATTTTTCCACCTTTCTTTATATGTCTTTTGTCTTTTTATGATTTTTCTTTAATTATCTGCTTAGGGCTCAAGGGGTAAGAGCATGATGTGTGAGATATAGCAGTGGATACCCCCTTTGAAGGTAGGGTGGTTCATTGCCCACCAGGGGTTGGGAAAACCATGGATTCCTATATGATGAAGGAGGCTCATAGAACCTTTAGGAACCAGGGTGATGGCCATGATGATGGGGTAGAGCTCATGTATTGGCTTTTTTCCATGTGCTAAATGTGTTTGTCCTAGACGTCTTTTGCATTTTGTGGTACATTTTCCTATTGAATGTGGTCAAATATACTTTTGCTTTTCTTTTTAGCTACATCAACCTCTAGGCCTGACCCAAGGTGTGGGCAAGGGAAAGGGGAGAACTAGCCCTATGTGGACCCAGTGGAGGAATGTGGACCCAGGTGGGAGAAATGATGAATGGGGTAATAATGAGTGGAAAAGGGGTAATATATGTGGATGAGGGAGTGGGACCACGCAACCAAAATCAGAGTTTCCCGTGAAATACCATCCCTAAAGCCAAATGGTCAGTAAAAGAGATCCCACAAGACTAGAATCCAAGGTTAATATCCAAAAGGGGTCTAGGGGACAAGAGCACAGACCTAGCCCATTCTTTCTGCCAAATCCCCCCGTTAATCCATGCCCAGAAGTGTCCATGATAAGCAAACTACAATACTCAATTACCAAATGACAAGGCATGCCTTTAGGTTCAAGAGGCCCATCTTCAAACATACGATCATGGCAGATGGGTGAGGGACCACATGGCTGGCTCAGGTGGCAGAGAAGTGGCACAACGAGCTAGCTGGTGGCTGCAAGGGGTTGCTCGCTGTTGGCTGAGGACCATCTTGGAAAAAAAAAAATTTCCTAGGGGTATCACCCACAAAATGGTGTGTAACAATGCCCTAATAAATCTCTACACTATCAAGAATGTCAGTTAGTTGATGAGTTTGAAGAATGAGCTCCAGAATAAAAAGATGATTAATGATGACACTATGGCTTCATACTTTATAAGTACTTCGCAAATCAAAGATCAAATTTCAGCTATTGGAGAGTCTATTCCCGACCAAGAACTTGTGACTACAACACTCAATGGTCTTCCTAGATCATGGGATGCATTTTTCGCAGGCATAAGCAGTTGGAAAGAACCTCCTTCATTTGAGCAATTATGGACATCATCTGCTCAAGAAGAAGCAAGATTGATGACCAAAGATTGTCAAGATGAAGTTCAAGCCCTTACAACTCACTTCAAGAACAAGGGAAAGAAGAAGTTTGGACCTCAACAATAGAAGGGATCTTCTTCCTTTAAGAAAAAGAAAGACTTATCAAAGATACAATGTTAGTTTTTGTAGCATCGAATGGTGTTCTAGTCTCAAGACTTTGTGGAGAGACTAAAACAAAGGAGTTCTCTGAAACCCATAAATCATTTATGGAAATTCCACCTAGAGATGGCTCAATTAAATTAATTGACCATAATTAAAAATTTCCAGTCTAACTTAGGAAAAATGATTCATTAATAATAATTAATTGAGAAAGGTGAGAATTCTCTAAAAACTCACATGGATCAACTTGGAGATGATCTCAACCATCAATGAAGTTTTAATCTTATCTGTTGGAGTCCCAACTGGAGATTATAAGAAGAGGTCCATAGATAGATGGATAACACACCAGTGCAAATACTCAGTGATCTAGACAGTTCAATTTTCCAGTGCAGATGATTCAGCCAGAGAAATTGAGTCAGAGATTGAGTAGCAGGTGGCATAGCAGCAACATAACAATTTTCCGAAGGAGTGTCCAGTTCCAAAGAGTCAGAAAGAGGAGGCTGAAATTTTCTCCAGGAAGCAATGCAGGGACAACGCAGTTGCTTTAGCAAAGTAGTTCAGTTTGGCTGAAGGGAAGGTCATTTTCAATTCCTGAGACTGGGAGGATTTTCCACAATGTCGGAGAGACAATTTTCGATTCAGCATCAGGCAAGACGACTTGATTAACATCTGTTTTGGGATGAGCATTTGGTAGGCTGCGCAAAGGTGATGCGGGCCCTGCGCAGAGGGTTTGGGTGACTTTCTTTCTAGAGGCAGTCATGTGTCGATATTGCTTGGAGAGAGTGTAAAATCCCTCAATATATTTTTGCCGGTGTTTCTCTTGGGTAGAATAGTCAGTTTGGTGACATTTTATTGTACTTAGAAATTTTGTTGCTGCATAATAATTCGGAGTTATGATGGATCTCAAATAATAATAATTATTATTATTATTATCCAATTTTAAGGTCACGGCCAAGCCATACACCAAATTAGTGTATGAGACCCCATTATTTGTGGGACAAGGGACCCACCTTCGTGTAGCGATTTGACTGCTAAGTCTACGAAGGCATACATACTCTACCCCCCTCTGGTTTTGAACCTGTGACCTCTTACGAGGAAACACATGCTCTTAACCATTAGGCCCACTCAAGCTATACTGGTTTTCCTGCATTGGGTTTTTTTGGGGACTTTTGTCTAAAAATAACAGTGTCATAATTTTTGTGTGTGTGCTAGCATTTATCAGTTTCCAACATCTTTATTTCCGCAAAGTTTATTTTTATTTGTGAAGAAATTGCAGTGTGATTAATTCGATATTAATCAGAAATTAATAAACTGAATAATCAATTAGGAGAATTAATTCAAGTTGTTGCATTTCAAGGAATTTTCACATACAATGCTATGGCTATCAAGAATATGGATATTTCAAGAGAGATTGCCCTAATATGGCTAATAAGAAAAGAAAAGGCAAACAACATGCTTCTGCAACAGAAGTTGAAGAAAATGAAGAGCCAAAGAAGACCAAAGGTGAAAAAAGACTTCTTCTACTACTCCGCTTTCACAGGTTCCTTTGCAGATGATGATGACATGTGGCTAGTAGATAGTGGAGCATCAAGACACATGACCGAAGAGTGTGGGAATATTTCAAGCATGACAGAGAAGAAGTTATCTCAAAGGGTTGAATTGGGAGACAATAACAGCTATGTAGTCAAAGGAGTTGGAAAGGCATCCATAGAGCTAGAATCTGGTAACCACGTACATCTCAACAATGTCCTTTATGTACCAGGTTTAAAAAAGAATCTTGTCTCTGTTTCTTGTTTAGAAGATAAAGGAGATAAGGTTTCTTTTGTGGATGGCAAAGTACTTGTGTGCTCAAAGGGCTCTAGTATAAATGATGCTAGGGTTATTGGGATTCATATTGGAAAGTTGTATGGACTTGTGAGTCAACCAAATCAAGCATTATTATATGACAAAATAGATCCATTTGTGTTATGGCACCAAAGGTATGGACATCTTCCTTTTAGAGCATTGCTCGAATTAAGTGAAATAGTGTCAGGGGTTCCTGAACTACAGATAAAGAACGATGGTGTATGCAAAGGTTGTGCTCTTGGGAAGAACATCAAGAAACCATTTCCAAACAGTGACAACAAATCTAAGAAAACTTTGGACTTGATTCATTCTAATGTCTTTGGTTCGATGCCCATGAAATCACTTGGTGGTTCATTGTACTACGTGGTATTCATTGATGACTTCTCCCATAAGACATGGATATATCTCCTAAAGTCAAAAGATGAGGTATTCGACATGTTCCAAGAATTAAAAGCTGAATTGGAAAACCTGACAAGTAAAATTATCAAGATACTGAGATTTTACAATGGAGGAGAATACACCTCAAAGGAGCTTCTGCTTTCTTCAAGTATGCTAGGATTAAGAGGGAGCTAATTGTCCCCTATAATCCACAACAAAATGGTGCAGCAGAACAAAAGAACAGACCCATTGAAGAATCTGTCAAGGCAATGATGCATGATTTGGACTTGTCATTGTTCTTATGGGCGAAGCATCACGGGCACCTGTGTACATTCAAAATCGAGGTCATCATAGAGTTCCGGAAGCTATGACTCTTGAAGAAGCCTTCTGCAAAAGGAAGCTTGAGGTTGGGCACATGAGAATCTTTAGTTTTCCTGTATATATTCATGTTCCTAAGGATAAAAGGAACAAGCTTGAGCCTTCAAGAAAGAAAGACATATTTGTTGGATACAATGAACCTTCAAAAGCTTACAAAATATATATTCCAGAGCAGCATCAAATTGAGGTCAGTGGAGATGTCATCTTCGATGAGAAAGTGACATATTGGAATTCTAAGGAAGTCGTCATAGATTCCTTGGAAGAAGTTAAACAAGAAGCCTCAAGGGAAGAGAACTTGAGTTCTACAGAATCTACCGGAAGGCCAGAAGGGTCTCAAGATCTAGCAGAACCAGTCATAGTTCTTGAGATCAAGAAGAGACCAGCATGGCTTAGATCCACATTAGAAGAGGCGGAAGGACACGCAACTCCTGTCGGCACATCTAGAGAAGTGAAGGAACCTAAAAGGTTCTCCAACTATGCAACTCTCATGACAAAGTTCATTGATGAAGAACCTTCCACATATGAAAAAGCATCTAGTAACCAATTGTTGAAGGAAGCAATAATGAGGAGTACCAATTAATAATGAAGAATGATGTTTGGGAAATTGTGCCAAGGCTTGAAGGGAGGTCTATGGTGACTTCCAAGTGGATCTACAAGATAAAGCATGTTGCAGATGGTAGTATTGACAAATACAAGGCGAGGTTTGTGGCTAGAGGATTCTCCCTGAAAAAGGGAGAAGACTATGAGGAGACTTTTGCTCTAGTTTCCAAGTACACCTCCATTAGATCCATCATTTCTCTTGTTGTTACGTTGGGATGGAATTTGCACTAGATGGATGTGAAGACTGCTTTCCTTGATAGTGATTGAGGAAGAGGTGTACATAGAGCAATCTCAAGGATTTGAGGTATATGGAAAGGAGTCTCATGTTTGTAGGTTGAAGAAGGCCTTGTATGGACTCAAGCAAGCTCCAAGAGCTTGGTATGCTCGTATAGACAGTTATTTGACGAGATTGGGATTTACCAAAAGCAAAGCCGATCCAAACCTTTACTTTAAGGTTGTGAAGAATGCACTTGTGATCTTACTATTATATGTAGATGACTTGTTTCTGACAGGTGTCGAGCCTCTTATCATTCAGTGCAAGAAGCAGTTGGCTTCTGAGTTCGACATGAAGGATCTTAGGTTGATGCACTATTATTTGGGATTAGAAGTATGGAATAAATTGGGTAAAGTCTTCCTTTGTCAAGGAAAGTATGTGGTAGAGATCCTTCAAAGATTCGGTATGATGGATTGCAAATCCATAGCAACTCCCATGGTGACTAACTTGAAGAAGTCAAGAGGCTTCGACTCCAAATTGATAGATCCATCTATGTACCGACAATTGATTGGAATGTTGATGTATTTGGTTAATACCAAGATGGACATTTGCTTTGCTGTGAACACCTTGATCCAGTTTCGGGTAGAACCGAGACACAAGCATTGGATTGCAGCAAAGCACATCTTGAGATATTTGCGTGGTACAGTGAACTATGGCTTGAAGTATGTTGCAAACAAGAATGTACAACTTCAAAATATACAGACGCTCATTGGGCAGGAAGTGATGAAGACATGAAGAGTACCTTGGGAGTATGCTTTAGTTTGGGATTTGCTATGATATCATGGATAAGTAGGAAGTAGATGTTGATTGCACTCAGAACTGTTGAAGCAGCGTACATGGCAGCCAATGAGACCTATACTGAAGCAGTATGGCTTTGGAAGTTTGCAGGATTATTTGGCCAAGAGTTGGAACCGACAGTGATACACTGCGATAATCAAAGTTGTGTGAAGTTTCCAGAGAATCCAGTGTTCCATGACAAGTTGAAGCATTTTAAGATCAAGTACCACTACATCCGTGGCATGGTGCAGAGGAGAGAAATAACACTCTAGTACATCTCCATCGATGCGAAGATAGTTGATATTCTGACGAAGTCGCTGCCAAGGGAAAAGTTCATGTACTTCAAAGACAAGTTGGGCTCGTGGTGATCACCCCTCTCATTGAGAGGGAGTGTTGGTTTGTCTGCAGCATGGACAGACATTCTCCTGAAGGGGAGAATGGGTCTAAGAGATCCAGAGGGCTCAATAGGTAGTTTTGAGTGAGTGTCTCTTGGAGGAGGACCCTAATCACACACCATAAATGGTGGAGTGAGGTCCTGGACCTTGATCACACACCAGGCATGGTGGAGTGAGGTCCTTCAACATCTGGACCCTGATCACACACCAGAAGGGTGGAGTGAGGTCTTGGACCCTGATCACACATTGAGTAGGGTGGAGTGAGGTCTTGTTCAACATCTAGACCCGATCACCAACCAAGAAGGGGTTGAGTGAGGTCTTGGCCTAGAGTGCTCACCAGGAAGGGTGAGTGAGCGCTTGCTAGTTGAGGGTATCAACATTTTTGGCCTAGGTGGTGGCCATGGGATTCGAGGATCAATCACTCTGGAGGAGTGAGTCTTGATATGTTGATGACATTTCCATGGGTTTGGTACCGCCTCAGATAAGGCCACTAGCGAATCTTGATGATAGTAGATGATGTTGATAATAATGGATAACCTTTTCTTTAGAGAAATTTGTTCAATCTGAGAACACCTATGATGGTGATTATGAATACCTCCCTAGTTAAGAGGGAGTGTTGAATTTGTAACTATGGTCGGTCTTCATAATGTACTTGTGGTCACTTGATGTAATTATATTTATCATTGTAAAGCATATTTATAAATGCTTGAGTCAAAGGAAAATTTATTTTGAGTCAAAGTCCCATTGCGACTTTTAAAAGATGTAAATTTGAATTTTTAAAATGAAATTTTTGGCTCCAAAAGTGACAAGTCAGCCCTGGCCAAGAGATGCATCCATTCACCCTAGACAGACTACTATATAAAGGCAGCTCGAGCTCCTCATTTGGGTAATTCACATTCCTCTCTCAAGATAGTTTCTGGGCAAGTGAGTGAAGATCGAGAAGGACAAAGAAGGACGAAGAAGAAAGTTGAATTTTCTCTCTCCTATCTCTCTCTAGCAACTCGCACATGTGAAGGAATCTCTCTCTATGATTCGCAGTTTCGGGGCAACTGTTGCAGGGGGGCCAAAATTTTCTGGGTTACTGGGGCAACTGCTGCAAGGCCAAAATTCTAAGGCATCTCATATTGTAGGAGGGCCAAAATTCTAGAAGTGTAGGATCAAGAGAAAAGTGCAAGATCAGATTTGGGTGACTTGACTTGGAGGAGAAGACCAGGTTTGACCATAGGTCTAGGTGTGTCTCTCATTGAACAAGAAGAATTTCTCTATTAAAAAGGTTGTTGGGTTTTTCCCCATAATGGGTTTTCCTAGGGTAAATCTTGTCTCTCTTTTGTGCATTGTGATCTCTATTGTTTTACTGTTCTTTATTGTTGAATTTCTGAAGTATAATTGTTGAATGATATATTGGAACAAGTTAAAAGAAGATCTACATCAAAAGTAATTATCAGAATTTCAGAAATATTGTGCTAACCCTAATTGCACTAGAAAATCAACACCCCTTGGGGGTTGGAAACACCTAATAAAGTGTTCCTATAGCCACTCATGCCTAGAGAAGAAACACCATTGCGAGTTCAAAGCCCCATATTTGGAAAGGGAGCCTTGCTTGCAGTGTCAAATAACCCTTTACATTTCAAGCATGGTTCACTTAGATGCAAAAATTATTATTGTACTTCATGATTTGTTGCTTGCTAGAATTTGTAATGTGATCGTTAGCTAGTTCCACAGCCATGACCTCGGCAACTTAACTGGGGCCCAGACCTCCATAGAGGCATATTGACACATACAAGTAAAGCGCTGAGAGCCATGGGACTCCAAGAAGCAGTGGAGCATCATACACACCCTTGGGCACCTCCAGTAGCCATGGCATTTTGGCACATTGCCCTACATTTAATGACTTTTTGAAATGATGCACCTGGTCCCAACATGGTCCCCAGTCGGCTTAGTAATTTATGAGGGATGGCAGCTAATCCAAGGCCTAGATGAGGATGGTCTCACACCTTGAGACATGGGAGGGATAACACCAACTTGGAAGCCCTCAAATTTGGAGCAAAGACCAACACTCTAGCCATTTGGAGACCCATGAGACTACCTTTGTTGCCCCAAGATGAATTTTGGGGTCCACAGAGGGATATTGACAAAACTTTGAGGGCCAACCCTCAGAGGGTGATTTTAGAGAGCTTCTACACCAAGTTTGGCACTAAGAGGAACCAATGCATGCCCTAGAAGGCCTAATGCATGGATGACATCAACATATCTTACGCTACGGGTGACACGTGTGGGAATTTTTTTATGTTTTAGGTCTTCGCTAATGGGTTGGTTTGTAACCCACCTCATCATTGTAATTCTACTTATCCTAGAAGCTTTTAAGCTAAAATACATGTTATTCCTCATATAAATAGAGGAGAAGACTATTGTATTTCTCATCATCACTAGGACTTGGATATTTCGGCCTCTCATAGAGAATTTCAGCGTCTTTCTCTTGTGGAGGAAATCAGATCTATGAATGCATTTTGATATTTGGAGCTACTTGCTTGTTTATGGAGCTATTGTCTTGGATCAATGGATGGAATTTCATGCATGTTATCTTGTAAGTGAGCATTTTGTTAGATAAATCTTTTCTTTATGTCTAATGTATGGAATATATTGAATCTAGAGTTTTCTATTTTGCCCTAATTTATTGAAAATCTATTGGATAGAATCTAGATATCATTATTGCATGCATTACTCATGAATAACATGTGAATGATAATCCTAGCAGTGAACTTTGATTATCTCTCCCATGAAACTTCTTGATATATTGCATAGTTAATCAATCGCTAGGGTTTTTGGTGCCAGGGCATGAATTATCCTTCCTCCTTAGCAACTTTTAGCTATCTAATTGACTCATAGACTCCATCCTCCCAAGGAGCTAGGCACTGGCCATCCTTTCTTGGCAATCAAATCACTTTTCATCCATAAATTGTCTTTTTCCTCTTGACCTAATTAGGCCCCTTTAAGGCCAAGCATCTAAACTAGGGCTTGGTGTGAATCTCTAGGGAGAGAGCATTCTTGAGATTGGATAACCTAAACATCAAGAGGATAGCATTTGCCACAAAATCTCTCCTTTTGGTGGCCATCCACTTCAATCTCGTCCACAAATTCCTTCGCCCTAGTCATTTTCCCTAGGGTACAACCCTAGTTTGGATTTAGCTTCAACTTTGGAGCTTCTCGAGGGTTTCATGTGCCCTTTTCTTGATGGAAACCCTTTCTCAACATCTTGACCTTGAGTCATCCTAACTCTCAACCAACAAATCAAACCCCACGCAATATCTTGCCCATTATAGGCCTCTACAAGGAAAGTGAATTGCCTCCTCTTCATAAAGGGAGACTTAAACCTAAAATTGTGTCTTTCCCTTTAAAGCCTCTAAGTCACCCTGCACCTCAAATTTTAGAATACCTATTAGGTGACCTATATACATACCAGAACTCCTCCCATTGGTGAAAACCTATAAAGAACAAGGGGTTTTGGTTGTAGTGATAGTGGGCCATCACCCTATTATTGTCTCTTGGTCTAGTATTAGCCGTGTAGGGTACCCCTCTTCAAGGCCTGCTAGATTTTGCAACAACAAGACCCGGGACATTATTTGATGGGCATCACTTGTTCCAAAGCCTAGATAATGATGGTCATCCTTGAGGTGACAAGGGAGGGCTTGCACATCACCTTGGAGCCCCAAAGCTTGAGTTAGAGAGTGCCACGTCACCCCCTTTGTGTGAAAATTCCTAATCCTCAAGGAACCCCTACTGCAGCAAATCTGAATCTACTTCACCTACTTGATTTTAATATTCATTCATCAAGTTATTCTCTGAATACTGAAGCAAATTACTTCTGCAGCCTACACTACTTTAATATTTGATTACATGAAACAGAAAACTGAGCAAAGAACAAGATACATAGGACACAGTTATTTTTGGACAAAATAGTCCCCGGAAAAACCCAATGTGGGAAAATCGGTGCAGCAACTCTGAGGGTTTTCTATTATTAAGCAGTAATTCTGAATTCAAACGTTGGTAGCCCTCTTGGAAAACCAATGACAGAGAAAATACAATGGCGGAAAAACCGAGTGAGTTTTATCTCACTTCACCCAGAAGATTCCAGCTGATCCGACAACAAAACTGGCTAACCCTAGCTACTTCTACGTAGGCCCTTGGTCAGCCCTACAAGCTCTACGTCAACTCTGCGTTGTCTCTTCTACCCATTGCGTTAGCTTTCCCGAATGTTCCAACAGTTCCCCAACAGTTTCGTCTTTCTACGTGGAGGGCAGCTTCTGCTTCTGCGTTGGCCCTTTTGGCTTTGCGTCGGGCCTGCGTGGGCCCAGATTGGCCCAGCGTTAGTCCTCTTGGCTGTTGCGCTGCCTCCACTAGCTTCTCTCCGCCTCTCTGTCAATACTCCCGAACTATTCTTGCCCCTCTACTGCAACTGATCACCTAGTTCGAATTTCTCAGCTTCCTAGCTCCAGAAATCAAACTCTAAGATCAATCTATTCTCTTCGTGTGTGTTTCTAACTGAACCCCAAGCCTCGTTATACTTTTCTCGTTGAGACTTCAACGACCGAGATTAAGTCTCTAATCAACAATTAAGATAAAAACTTGACTTGATCCGCCTTCTAGATCATTCTCACCCATATTTTGATTAATACCCATTGATATTTTATTTTTTATAAGTTTAGACTTAAGAACCCCATTAAAAATATTAATTATTTTAATAAAATACAATCTGGGTGGAATTTCACCAAACGGTTCTGGGTTCTTTAGAACTCATGTGCCTTAGCCTCTCCACCAATTTTTATGGCTAGAGCACATCCGATGCTACCAAAACCTAACACTTTGCTCCTTTGAGGGTGACTTAATGCACCATGGACATGACATTTTGGCCTAGAGTCACTTTAGAGGCTTGCACATAATACTGGAGATGTACCTTGGAGTATGGAGCACTCATTAGCCCATATTACACCTTTTGGTGGCTTAGAGAGCTCATTTCGAGGATGACATCATGCTTTAGGAGCATTTTCTACCACACATGTGGGCATTTATGGCACTCTTGTTCTGCTTTTGAGCTATGCGGTTGGTTTGTAACCTCTTTCTTGTGGAACACTTAAAGTAAACTTGTCAATAGGGCTTCATTAGTTGTTTTATTGTAAAAAATTTGTGACTGAGAGAAAGGAGAATATCAATGTCTGACTAACATGAACAAGGGATCGCATGCAGGCTAAAACATGCCGCGCTGGCTTATTGGGTGGTTTTGACTTTATATCTCCTAGGGAGCCAACATGATGAAAATCACATGTAATTATCATGCTATATTAGGGGTAACACCTCTTAAGGCATCAATTTCAATGGCACAATCTAAAGCTATTACTAAGTTCTAACACCATAAAAGGATATATACACCATAACAAATTGCCTGGTAAAGGCCCAACCTTCCTTATACTATTAGTTTTTGTAGCATTGGATGGTGCTCTATTCTCAAACTTTGTGTAGAGGATCAAACACAAGAGATCTCAAAAACCCAGAAATCCTTTCTGGAAATTCCACCTAGAGATAGTTCAATTAAATTAATTGATCGATAATTAAAAAATTCCTAAGTCTAACTTAGGAAAATCGATTAATTAATAGGAATTAATTGAGAAAGGTGAGAATTCTCTTGAAACTCACATGGATTGACTTAGAAATGATCTCAACCATTAATTAAGATTTAATCATGGTCGTTGAAAACTCAACTGGAAATTACAAGAGGAGGTCATGGAGTTGATGGAGAAAACACTCGAAGAGCAATTCCTTAACACAAGTAGAGTTTCCCAGCTGCACTGATTCAGCAGAGAGAAGTTCGAGCCAAAGAGGGGACGCAGAGTCAGTGAGGGGCAAAGTTGGTGAGTCCAGAGGAAGCTTTCCAGTTCTGGAGAGTCAATTACAAGAGAGTCAAGTTTCCTCAATGGGGCTGCGGAGGGCCTGCACAGAAGCTTCAGACGCAGAGTTCGATTTGGCCAGACAGAGGGTCAATTCAGTTGTTGGAGGTCAAGAGAATTTTTGGAGGGGCTAGCGAGTCATTCTCAGAGGCTAAGTTGGGCAGACAACTTGATCAGAGCAACTTCCAGGCAGAGCATGAGAGGGTCTACGCAACATTGGCACAGAGGTTGACGCACGGGTTCGAGCAGCCCAGCTTGTGCCAGTATTTGGAGCTGGATCTGGGTCAGGGAAAGAATTATTTCACTGATTTTGTGGTTAGATTATATTGTGGAGGATTGCCAATTTTGGGCATCTAGTTGTACTTAGAATTTCTCATTGTTGCATAATAATAAAACCCTCAGTTGTTGCACCAGTTTTCCCATATTGGGTTTTTTTGGGGACATTTGTCGAAAAAAAAATTTGTCAGGTTTTTAAGTGTGTGCTAGCATTTTCTTAGTTTCCAACATTTTATTTTCTGCAGTGTTTTTTATGGTGAAACTTGCAGTGTGATTTATTCAATATTTGTCGTAACAAATCAACTTCATAATTAATTTACAGTTAGAAGAATAAATTTCTAGTTGCTGCAATTAGAATTGTAAATTTTCACATGGTATCAGAGCATAGTTTACGAAGAGGAGGCTCAAAGACGAAGAGGGAGAATTTTGTGGCTCAAAGGGAGCAACAACACAAATTTCCAAAGGTTGCATAGTGCCTAGCTAGGCAGTGTGAATTGCTAGACAGGGGGTTAAATTTCCAGTTGTAGAGTGCAAGAAGGGTCGATTTGTCCGGGAAGTGATTCCAGCAGGCAATAGGTGAGCAACTCAGTATTTTCGCAGAGAAGATTTCTTGTCGGAGGCTTGAGCGCAGTTGGTTTTTGCAGCAGTTTGCAGTAGCAGAATCAACACCGGGTGGAAGAGAAATTGCACACACAAGGAGTTTCTCTCAGAGGGTTTCTAGTTTCAGAAATCTGAAATTTCTAGTTGCAGCAGGAATTAGCAGCAGGCAAATGTTTTCACTCCAAGAAGAAGCGTGATTAGCTGTGCTAGCAGCCGAGTAGGTGAAAGAGGGATAATTCCACCCTAGGTCAAGGATTTGCAATGATGGCTTCAGCAGGACTCTAAGATTAGGACATAATAGAGGGTGCATCGAACTATTGTATCTGCAAGGTCAAGATGTCATTCCTGCTAGACGAATTTGGTTTGAAGCAATACACAAAAACGTTGTTGTCGTGCCTACAGATCCAGATCAGCTAGGGAATTACAATAAGGAGATGACCAAGGCGAAGCGGTTGATTCTCGATGGAGTTCGAGTTCATATAGTCTCACATGTTGTGGCCAAGAATACGGCCAAAGAAATGTGGAATGCTAATGTCTCACTATATCAGAACCCTTCCAAGTAGTGGAAGATGTTCCTGAAGGAAAAATTGAGGAATGTTCGAATGTAGAAGGGTAAAGACATTAACCCCTATCTCACTAGGATTTAGGATATCCAAGATGAGTTTGCATCCATAGGAGAGTCGCCCCCATCTACTGAAATTGTGTGTTTGGCCCTCAACAGTGTCACCAAGGAGTGGAAGACCTTCATCCAGGGAATTCTAGGATGAGATCAGTTACCTGGGTGGGACATGAAGTGGGCAATTCTCACACGAGGAGATGAGGCGAGCTCTAGTAAAGAGCTCCATCAATGACAGTAGCAGTAGAGGATCGAAGGGTGTGAAGGAGGAAGAAAATGTGGTCCTTGCATTGAAAGGGAAAGCAAAAGGTCCTAGTCAGGGACAAGGCTTGTAAGGAGAGAAGAAGAAGAAGAAGGATTTGTCCAAGATCAAGTGCTTCAGGTGTGGCGAGTTTGACCACTACAATACCTAGTGTCCTCAAAGAAGAAGGACAAGAAGGAGAAGCAGGAGCAAGAAACAACTTCGACAGAGATAGATTAGTTGTCCCCCATGTTGGAGGAACAATTTGCTTTGTATGCAACTATACCTCCAGGAGAGAGGTGGGAAGACATCAAGTTCTAGACTCCAAGGTTGCAGAGATCCAAGCAGGGTCCAACGCAGATGTGACAAGGAGATTAGCTCTAGATTATTGCAGCAGGATCATTACCCTTGCTACAATGGCCCACAGTATTCAGTAGCAAGAGGATCATTGTCAGTGGGTGCAATCAGTTCTAGAGTGACAATTGTAGACCAATTGTTGTCAGATGCTGAGGGGCACAGAGTAGTATTGATAGCAGTGCAAGAGGCACGGTGCAGAATCAACAACAATGCATATTTCCCAATGGACAATGCAAAGGCTAGTAGCAGTCAGAGACTCAGGAGATAGTTGTGGCACAGAGACACAATTGATTCGAATACTTGTGGCACAGAGACACAATTGATTCGAATACTTCTTAGTTACAGTGGTTGCAACAACAACAACAACAACAGTGAGAGGGAGTGTTAGTTAGGTTGTAGTACAAATGCAGAGTCGGCAGCAGTACAGGTTGTACAGTGCAGTGTCAGTAGCAATACAGGTGCATCATGGTTCATCTACAACTAGTGGCAGATGAATCAGAGTTAACACAGTGGTTTATAGACAGTGGTAGGTAGCTACAGATGTCAAACATTAGCAGAGTGTATGGGAGGATGATGCAAAAACAGATTCTTGTAGCAGTGCAGCACTAGAACACCTTCGTCACTAAAAGGGTGTTAGTTTTGGTAGCATCAGATAGTGTTCTAGTCTCAAACTTTGTGGAGAGGCTAAAACACAGGAGATCTCAAAAACCCAGAAATATTCTAGAAATTCCACCTAGAGATAGCTCAATTAAATTAATTGATCGATAATTAAAAAATGCTCAAGTCTAACTTAGGAAAATCGATTAGTTAATAGGAATTAAATGAGAGGCGAGAATTCTCTAGAAATTCACATGGATCAACTTAGAGATGATCTCAGCCATCGATTAAGATTTAATCGTGGTCGTTGAAGACTCAACTGAAGATTATAAGAGGAGGTAGATGGAGAAAACACTCGAAGAGCGAATTCCTTGGCAGAGGTCGAGTTTCGCAACTGCAGTGATTCAGCAGAGAGAAGTTTGAGCCAAAGAGGGGACGTAGAGACAATGAGGGACAGAGTCAGTGAGTCTGCAGGAAGTTTTCCAGTTTCGGACAGTTAGTTACAGGAGGGTCAAGTTTCCTTAGTGGGGCTATGCAGGGCCTGCACAGAAGCTTCGGAGGCAAAGTTCGATTTGGCCAGACAGAGGGTCAATTCAATTGCTGGAGGCCGGAAGAATTTTCAGAGGGGTTAGCGAGTCATTTTTAGACGTTGCGTTGGGCAGACGACTTGACCAGAGCAACTTACAGGCATAGCGTGAGAGGTTCTGTGTAGAGGTTGATGCAAGGGTTCGAGCAGCACAGTTTGTGCCAGTATTTGGAGTTGGATTAGGGTCAGGTGAGGCAAGAATTGTCTCACTAATTGTGTGGCCGGATTATCATGTAGAGGATTGTGAGTTTTAGGCACCCAACTGTCTCATATTTTCTCACTGCTGCATAATAATAAAACCCTCAACCGCTGCACCGGTTTTCCCAAATTTGGTTTTTCTGAGGACATTTGTCCAAAAATAATTGTGTCAAATCTTTATGTGTGTGTGCTAGCATTTTCTCTGTTTCCAGCATTTTATTCTCTGCAATAATTTTTATGATGAAAAATTGCAGTGTGATTTATTCGATATTTGTCGTAGCAAATAAATTGCATAATTAATTTACAGTTTGAAGAATAAATTTCCAGTTGTTACAATTAAAAATGTAAATTTTCACATATACTCTGCAGAATAATTTTCCCAGAAAATTTTTGGGTTCCCTACCTTACAATTTCTTATGGCAATACAAAATTACTAGAACAAACAACACATGTTTAAGTTTTTGTTTTACTAAACTACATTGTTCTTCATTCTTTAATTTATTGTTTCCTCCAATACTTATCGGAACATCTATAATCAGAAATTTTAGAACAGAGGCATCAAAGAAACACAAAGGGCCAAAATTACTAGAACAAACAACACATGTTTAGGTTTTGTTTACCAAACTACATTGCTCTTCATTCTTTAATTTATTGTTTCCTCCAATACTTATCGGAACATCTATAATCAGAAATTTTAGAACAGAGGCATCAAAGAAACAGGAAGGGCCAATTATCATAAAATCAAGACACGGCCATTAGTTTGAATGGCCAGGCCTTTCTCAACGTACGATATCAAGCATCTTTTCTACCTTGGGCAATACTAAAGCAGTATCTTAAATACAGGCACATCATTTTTCCCACAAAAATCATCTACAGAGTTCTTCAGGTATCTTTTACAATTATGACTGTTCCAAATAAGCTCAAACAATGTATGATTGTAAACGATACCGAAAACTGAAGCTAACAAGAAAATGCATAATGCATGTAGACAAAAAGATAAGGTCACTGATATCATGATGTATATATATTTCATTTATCTAGACACCTACCAAATTGTCATAGAATTCTCTGACTTCTGGACGGATGGAATCCAAGTCTCCTTTTATTACGTCCGGTTTGTACCTAGTTTGAGTAGAAAAACCTGAATCAGTACATTGCAGAAGAAACAAAATTCTGCTAAATATTTCCAGCATATATATTACATAATCATAAAAGCAGAACCAGAAAGACAAGAAATGGCCTTCAATCATATTCCAATGGTACAATCTGACACCTCAATTATCAAACTAGCCTCCCAGAAAAATGATCATTAGGCATTACGGTGAATCGATATATTACACAAAACGACATGTGTGCTGATCCCAAGCGCAAGAAAATAAACTCTTGAAACAACATATATATCCAGCTAGAATTTAAACATCTAGGGAACCGTTAAGAAGAGCCAATTATAGACCAAAAAAAACTCCAAAAATAGTAGCGAATACACCCTCTTCCAACACACATCCCATCAGGCTGTGGTTTAGTGGCAACTTGGGACAGTTGCACCAAGCTGACCCGGGTTCAAATCCAGGGGAGCATACTCACCCTGCATGGTGGTGATATATTTGGCAAGAAGGTTAGGCTCTCGATAAAAAAGGCTTACCCCAAGTTGACCCAGGTTCAAATCCGGTGGAGGGTACCCTCACCATGCATGGTGGTCCTGTATTTGGCAAGAAGATTAGGCTCTCCTCCAAAAAAGATGCCATATATTGATTGTATCTTATGTATCGAGCATCTCCCCAGCAAGTAACATACTTTGAGCCAACCAACGCTCTCTTCTAACATTATATCTTATGTATCCGAGTATCTTTCCAGCAATTAACATAGTTTGAGCCAACCAACACCCTCTTCTAACATAAATGTAGTGACAGCATCAAAAGAAAGTGGGGAGGAGAATTTACTCCGGGTTTACTGACTAACCAACAGGTTTCCATTTCAAAAAAAAACCTAGAGAGAAAGGGGTAAAGAAACGTAAAGAAGTATTTATTAATAATAATGAAAATAAGATAATTTCATTAATGTTCAACAAATGACCACAAAGTAGACCAATGGCATTAAAAGAATACATTCAAGGTAAAAATCTCAAAACCTAAAAAAACCATGGCATTTCCACCATCATCCATGACACTTTTATAAAATAAATGTGAAAACTAAGGCATCCTTAATTGCTAGAAGCAACAAAGAAACCTACGATATAGCCCTTTTATACCCCTCAAAGTGCATGTACAATTTCATTGCTTCTTTCCAGCAGTTGAAGAGATCACTATCTACAGGAATTCTGCCAGCAAGCTATGCTAGACCATTTTTTTTCTAGGCCGAAACAAAGGAGTTGTTCAATCTGTAAGCTTATCTCAACAGAGGATGCATGAAAAGAGGGCTTGAAATTTATAATTGCTGATCTTGAAGCCAATCAGGATGCTCTACAGTGCTACGGAATTATTTGGAAATATTGAGCAGAATAATAGAAGAAAATGATGCTACAGGAATATAGATAATGGTAACATAAAGGAGTTTATGAGCTTGTAAGGTGAGAAGCTTAATTCAGAGGTTGTAGCTCAACTTTGTTACACCTCATGTTGTGTGAGGTTCCACTTTGTGATTTTCATCACATTCATGAGATTTGCTGTTGGTAGCTTGGAGCATTGGACTGACTTAGGTGATACATCTTCTTGGAGCCCCTTCTCTTCATGGCATTAAATCATTTGATAGAGGTATTTGTTTGGGGGAGTCTCACTTGTCCTTGGTTAGATGATTATGCATGTTGATGTGGTGGTCTACTCACATGAGCTTGCTTTGTTGATCACCCCTCAGTTGCACATTTGATGGTTATGGAGAATACTATGTGGTTTTGGTAGACGTGTTTATCTTGGATGTGCTACATCTTGTTCTTGGATGATGGTTCTAGCCCCCAAGGGATTGATGATGGAGTTAGGAAGCAGAAGTTTCATGATGTTGTTGGAAATTCCCAGTGACTTTTGCATGTTGATGTTGTATTATTGGTATTATTAGGAGGGGGTGTTCTACATGGTCCTCTTGTGTTGAATGTGTGGTGGGGACATACTTGATGATTAGATGGGATAGCATTTTCTATTTTCCACTTCGCTTATGATGTTGATGGGGTTGGATGATGCATATTGTGGCAATGCACTTTGTCTTGGTAAGATTTCCTTAGGCAATATGACTTAAGATAGTAACATTTGCTAGATATCTCCTAGAGGCAATGTGTTTGATGATGTTAGTACCCTCATTGATGTACTCTTTCCTAAGTTTAAGTTAGATAAGGAGGGTACTACATACATATTTGATGATCAAACCTTTCTCTAGGGTTTGATGAGGTATTAATAATGTAATAATCTATGTGTGGTGCACCCTAGGTTCAAACCTAGGTAGAGCTTCTATTTTTTTTTATCATGGTGTGATTTTGCTAGGAGATAACCTTCATTTGCATGGTAAAGCAGTTGCTAGAGTGCAGCCCCAACATTGGCACACATGTTCATGTTGATTTAATCAACTGGTGACTATTGGGAGGATGGGCAATGATTTTATTTGGGTATTAACCTTTGTGCACACATGTTGAGGTTGATGTAACCATTCAATTGTTAATTTAATCTATTTAATCCAGTTTAATATTAATTGCTTGAGCACCCTACTTCTCTTGGCAATTGTTCACACTTGGAGGGTGTTCTTTGGAGGAGGCATAGGGTCTTAATGGAGTACTATCCTCTTAAACACAATTTTCAAGGTTTGCATGCATTATTTTATTATTGTTGGAGAGGTTGGCAAACTTCTCTAGGGTGCACCTTCTTTGGTTAGTTGAACACCTTTATGACATGTTATATGGAGGTGTATTTTAATATTTTATGGATGAGTAGTGTAGCCACCTTGGCACACTTCTCTAGGTCATGTTACCCCGCATGTCAACAAGGGTACATATAAAAACTTTTGCAGCATTTATCACCACCATTGTAATCCCAAGGTCACACAACTAGGTGAGGTTTTGTAATAGGTATCCCAAGCTTGTGTCATGTTCTTACTGTTTGTATCTTGTTGTCTTGGTCAATCTATGGCGGCTCCCTTGTCGTTCATTTTGGGTTCCTTTCGTCTTGTGTAAGAATAGAGGGCCTTAGGTGAGCCTACTTGAGGACTCATGGTTTTATGGGAGCCTACTTTTGTAAGGGTGATCACCGGTTTATGGGCCAATCCAATCCACATCAAGGTGCACCTATGTCATGACTCTTGCCACACGGATAGAGTCTATAGAGTTTGTAGGTGAGCTTGGGTTTAGTGCGGTACCTTCAAACAACTCTCATCCATGGAAATCTCATATTGATAGCTTTTCACATTTTTCGAGGTAGTTCATAGTTCCCAATGCAAAGTGGTCTTAGTGGTCAAAGTCAACTTGGCCTCAGATTGTTCAGTTTGATGAGAGGAATTTATGCCATGTTGTATTTTTTGTAGGTTTTAACCCTGTACAGAAATTACCTGCAAACAAATTCTTCAAACAGAAAAATAAACAATGGCGAGAATAGAAAACAAATATACACAAAGATTTTCCCCTAGATCCCAAAACCAGGACTACTAGATCGATTTTTCATTATGTTCCTTTCAATGTTACAATACATATATATACATGTAGAAGCATTCATAAACCCCAATCCATTAACCCTAGATTATAACATAACCATAGTTCCCTTGATCGATCTACTAAATACCATGTGTTGAAATTTATAAGTCTGACACGTTAGAAATCCCTACTGCATTATCTGGTTTAATTTCTCCTACTTGTTCATTCCATTAACAAGTTATTTATAGATATAAATACTAAAATAAACACAAATGCAGCCTTAACTCATATACAGATCAGTAACTGAAATAATTGAGACAAACACACAAGGAACACCATATTTTTGGACAATCCTCCCTGGAAAAACCCAATGCGGGAAAACCGCTGCGACAGATATGAGGGTTTTATTATTTGCAGTTCCTGAATACAACTAGGGTGCCAGAAATGGCTCACCCAACAGAGAATGCCCTCGGCAGTAGCACTTCTCCTCGAAGATAGATATTCCAGCTGATCAATCACCGGATGAACGATCCCACAACAACAATTGTAGCTCCTTAGCTATCCCCGACTAAGATTAGATTTGGCTTGATCCATGTCATTTAGAACATTCTCACCCAGTTTTATATTAATACCCATTAATATTTTAATATTCTTAAGTTTAGACTTAGGAACCCCATTAAAAATATTAATTATTTTAATATCTCTCCATCCGGGTGGAATTTCCCCAAAATATTTCTGGGTCTTGGATATCTTATGTACCTTAGCCTCTCCACCAATTTTCATGGCTAGAGCACATCCGATGCTACCACAAATCAACACCATGGGCCGAAAACCATCATGCCCAAAAACCATGTGCAAAACTCAAGCACAAAACCATGGGTAGGTTCGGCCACCATCTTTGGGTCCGCCCCCCAATCGTGGAAAGAATATAACACATACCCAACATTCTCCCACTTGTTTATTTCCACACAAGGGGTCACAAGAGAGCTTTGTCACTGATTCAGGCCTGCAACACTCATTGTTTCTCTACACCAAGAAAACTTCTCAGTGCTCACAGACTTCATCAATGCATCTGCAACATTCTTCGCGTGTCCACCTTTACCTACAACACCTTTTTGTCCTCAAGCATATCCCTCACAAAGTGATACTAAACATCAATATTCTTTGTCCTCGAATGATAAGCAAGGTTCTTAGCCAAGAAAATTGTACTTTAGTTGTCACAATCTATCCTTATAGCTCGTTGCACCAACCCCATACTTGAACACAATCTCTGCAACCAAACTACTCTCTTGCTTGCATGAGTGGCTACCATGTATTCAACCTCTGTAGTTAAAAGTGTCACTACAAACTGCCTCTTACACATCCAACTAACTACTTCTCCAAAAAGGTTAAACACATACCCACTTGTAGATCTTCTTTGATCCAGATCTCCAGCCCGTTCTGCATCAACAAATCCACGAATGTCCAAAACTCTATCCAATCCTAATCTTCCTTGGTAGCACAAACCATGATCACCAGTGCCACACAAATACCTGAAAACCGCTTCACTATTGTCCAATGCTCCTTCCCTGGATTCGACATAAACCTGCCCAATACTCCCACTGCATGTGCAATGTCTGGTCCAGTGCAAACCATTGCATACATCAGGCTACCAACTGCACTCGCATATGGAACACGGGACATGTCATCTTCCTCTTCTTGTGTCTTAAGACATTGTTCAACAGATAGCTTTACACCTACAAGAATAGGAACCTTCACTGGTTTACTATCCTGCATATTAAACCTCTGCAATATTGGCTTGACATACTTCCTTTGGTTTAACCAGAGCTTCCTCTTTGCCCGATCTCGTTTAATTTATATGCCCAAAATATAGTTTGCAGCACCAAGATTTTTCATGTCGAATTTGGAGGACAATTGGGCCTTCAAATCCCGAATAATTTCTTTGTCATTTCCAATCAACAACATATCATCCACTTACAAGACCAAATAAATAACATGGTCACCAATTAATTTAAAATGCACACAGTGATATTCTTTGCTTCTGGTGAAGCCTAGTCCCCATATATATGTGTCCAATTTCTGGTACCATATCCTTGGTGATTGTTTTAACCCATACAAAGACTTTTTTAACTTGCATACCAATTCTTTCTTACCCTTCACCACAAAGCCTTTTGGTTGCTTCATGTAGATCTCTTCTTCCAGATCCCCATGAAGAAACGTTGTCTTCACATCCATCTGTTCTACCCCAAAATCAAAAGCAGCAGCGACAGATAAAAGTAAATTAATAGAAGCTAACTTGGCAACAGGAGAAAAAATATCACCAAAATCAATTCCTGACACTTGGGAATAACCTTTTGCTCCAACTAAGCTTTGTATTTCTCCACCTTACTTTATGCAGTCATCTTTTTCTTAAACACCCATTTGCTTCCATGGGTTTCCTTCTAGCCGACAACTCCACCAGATCCCAAGCCTCATTTTTGTCCAAAGATGCCATTTCATCAACCATGGCCTCTTTCCAAAGTTTGCCATCCTCTGAATCTATTGCCTCCCTAACAGTTCTGGGATCATCATCAGTAATAGATAAAACAAAATTTGAACAGAAAGCAGATGGTATATACCTTTCTGGCTGCCTTTTCTCTCGAACTGATCTTCTCAAAGCTGGAGTTTGTGGCTCTTCATATTCTGATTCTTGTTTTGCTATAGAGTTTGATTCTTCCTCCTTTAGTTCAAACTCTATTTTTTCAGGTTCCTTTGGTAGGACTTCATGTTTAATAACATCTTTCACCTCTCTAAACACCACATCTCGACTGTACACAACCTTCCTCGTTTATGGGTGCCAAAGCTTGTAACCTTTTAAACCATCCTTATACCCAATAAAAATAAACCTTTCATATTTACTATCCAACTTGGTTCTTTTCTCCTTTGGAACATGTACATATGTGTCACATTCAAATACCCTCAGATATGAAAGAGAGGGTTTCTTACCAGTCCATACCTCATGTGAATTATTATCCTCCAACATTGATGAAGGTGATCCGTTAACGAGGTAACATGCAGTATCCATGCCTTTGCCCAGAATTCTTGTCCTAACCCAACACCACTGAGCATGCTTATTGCCTTTTCCATCAACGTCCTATTCATTCTTTCTGCAACTCCATTTTGCCTATATCACACTTTTTACAAAACTCTTCAAATTCCTTCTTGCAAAACTCACCACCATTATATGTCCTCAACACCTTGATCTTCTTCTCTGTCTGATTTTCCACTAGAGTCTTAAATTCTTTAAACCTGTCAAAAATCTCAGATTTCTTCCGGAGAAAATATATCCGCGTATTCCTCGAGAAGTCATCTATAAATGAGACATAGTACACAAACTTACATACTGATGGAACCAACACAGGTCCAAACACATCACTATGCACAAGCTCTAATATCCCTTTCACCCTCTTAGCACCAGAGGGGAAACTCACTCGATTCTGCTTCCCATAACACAATGTTCACAGGAATTGAAATCTAGAGAGCAATTACACATACCTTCTACCATACCATTACCATGCAGTATTTGAAGACCCTTCTCTCCAATATGTCAAAGACTTTGATGCCATAACATGATCTTTTCTCTAGAGACCGCTAGATTTTCTACTCCACTTTCAAGAACCACAAAACTATTGCACCCATCAATAATAGTGCTACCCAGAAGCTTGTACAGAGTTTCAAACCGAACTCCCCACATCAATACCAGTGCTCCCCGAACCATCTTGCATGTATCTTTCTCGAACACTGTTTTTACACCTACTTCATCCATCTTGCTTACAGAAATCAGATTTCTGGCTATTGCAGGAATATGCAAAACACCAAAAAGTGTTCTAATCCTTCCGCACTACCACTGCGTAGAAGCAGTGAGAGGTAGAAGAGGCTCACGAAGAGCCACACCATCCTGCTCAGCCAGGTAGGAGTGACGCAGTTGGCCAGAGGAGCGATTTAGCCTTGCCAGGATTGCGCAGAGCTAAGAGTCTCAGTTTCTTCAACGGTTGGGGCCTAGGGAGCTGTGGGCAGATTGTGGATTATGAAGCTAGTGGGGTGTTGTTGCTATCGAAGCAAAATAGTACCTAACGGGACAGAACCAAGGTAGAGGGAGTCGCTACCTAGGCAGATTTCTAGCCAAGAAATCCATATCAGTGTTGCAGGAGCAAAGGGGATCGGAGAGGAGCGGTTCGACAGTTGGCAAGAGGATTTCTAGAGGGAAATCGAGACTCAGAGGGAGTCGAAGAGAGGATTTCCAGGAGGGAAATCGAGACTCAGAGGGAGTCTAAGAGAGAACTTCCAGGAGGGAAGTCGAGACTCAAAGGGAGTCGAGGAGAAGAGTGGAGATGGCAATGAACAGACTGAGGGATCAGGACAGGTTGGTTGGGGCATCCAACTTTATCATCTGGAAGGCCAAGATCCTATCTGTTCTGGATAGACAACACATCAAGGGCTTCGCCTTGAGAATTGTGGCTATCCCAATCAACCCAGTTGATAACGAAAGGTATGAGGATGCAATGGCCAAGGCAAAGTGCATAATCCTTGATGGGGTCAAGGATCATGTAGTTCAGCATATTTCCGAGAAGAACACAGCAAAGGAGATGTGGGATACCTTGACGACATTGTTGTTGAAATTTCTAAGTCTAACCCGTTAGAAATTTTTCTGCACTATCTAGTTTATTTCTCCTACTTGTTAATTACTGAACAAGTTATTTAACCATACAAATACTGAAATAAACACAATGTAGTCTCAACCATCTACAGATCAACAACTGAAAGAAATAGAGAAACACACAAGGGACACCATTATTTTTGGACAATCGTCCCCGGAAAAACCCAACTTGGGAAAACCGGTGCAGCAGTTTTGAGCGTTTTATTACTGTGCAGCGTTTTTCAGTACAACTGGGTGCCAAACTAGCTCACCCTCCAGAGAAAATAATCTGGCAGTAATACCTCTCTTTGGAAGCAGATATTCTAAAAATCTGCTCCACGAAACTCTCTCTAGCGCCTCTCTGAAGCACTGCGACAATCCTCCTTGCCTTTGCGTCAACCTGAAACCCTCTGTGTCAGCCCTCTAAGGCTTTGCACAACCTCTCTGGCCCTCTCCATCACTTTTGCAGCCTCTGCGTCACTCACGCAGGCCCTCTGGCCCTCTGCGCAATCATTGTTGGCCTCTGCGTGGCTTCCTCTGGCTCTACGTCTGCCTCTCTGCCTCTTCCCTGGTCTTCCGGCACTATATTTACCTCTCTTCTATGCAGACACTGCCCCTCGTTGCAACTAATCACTGGTTCGATTTCTCTTAGCAAACCTCGCTCTAGAAAATCGAACTGACTAATCACTCTGGTGTATCTCCAACTAACCTTCAAGCCTCCTCTTATACTTTTCTGTTGAGTCTTCAACAGCCGACATTATATCTCTAATCAACGGCTAAGATTAGATTTGGGTTGATCCATGTCATTTAGAACCTTCTAACCCAGTTTTATATTAATACCCATTAATATTTTTATTTTCCTAAGTTTAGACTTAGAAACCCATTAAAAATATTAATTATTTTAATATCTCCTTCACTGGGTAGAATTTACCCAAACCATTTTTGGGTCTTGGAGATCTCATGTGCTTTAGCCTCTCCACCAATTTTCATGGCTAGAGCACATTTGATGCTACCCCAAATCAACACTCCCTCTTAGTGAGGAATGTGCTCTAGTAATACTGCACCACTAAACATCACCCTGATCATCTGGCACCGGTACCTGTGCTGATGCTTGGCCTCCCTACCCAACATCCTCTGCACTGTTGCATCCTATACTACTGCCCATGGCTCTACCACTCCCACTGCTACATTTGTACGACAGCTCCCTCTGCATCTGTGTTGCTGCTGGTCCTTCCTTCTAACACTGCAACCCTCTCTCATCATGCTACCCATAGCACTACCACTGCTACTGTTGCACTGCAACTCAGTTACTGAGATGATGGTAACTGATCTACCCAACTACTGACATCCTTATCAGGCTAGAAACCCTCCTGATGTTGAAGCTCTCTCTGTCGCTATCTTATGTTCCTTCTACTGCCTCTGCGTTGCTGCAACACTTATGTACCTCTTGCACTACTGCAAACACCTTTGTGTCTTCCTGCACTGTTGCAACCTCCTCTGTGCCTCTTGCACTGCTGCAACCTCCTTTGTGCCTCTCGCACTGCTGCAACCCTCTCTGTGCTATCAGGGACTACTGCACTCTAGCAATCTCTGTCGTTCCATCCGCATCCGCTTCTACCGACATCCATCATCCTGCTACTGTCTCTCGGGGCTCCCGTAGCCAGATATGATCCAAGAGTTTCGGTATCTCAAGGATCCTGCCCCACATCTCCTATAGTCCTCCTAAGTCCTGACTACAGCTCGATGTCTCCCACCTCTTCTCTGGAGGTATATGAGCACTCATGGCACAATTTTCATCATCCTCTACCTCCTTCTTTGCCTTCGTTGGCGCTGCGTTGGAGTCAGACGCCTCTCCCTTATTCTTCTTCCTCGGACACTGGGTTACATAATGGCCCAGCTCCCCACAGTTGAAGCACTTAATCTTGGAGAGGTCCTTTTTCTTCCTCTTCCCCTGCTGCCCCGCAGATGCCAGAGCTGCATCCTCCTCTTTCTTGACCTGGGCTCCTTTGCTACTACTTCCTACCTTGGTCAGTCGTCTGATCTCTTCTTGGCAAAGAACTGCCCAAAGTTCTTCCCAATCTAGAAGATTCACTCTGCCCAAAATGCTTTGGACGAATGTTTCCCACTCCTTCTCGGAGACTGCGTTCAAGGCGGTCCTCACCATTAACTCCTGATCCAGCTTGGCCCCTATGGAAGTCAGTTGGTCACGAATCTCCTGCAACCTGCTGAGGAAGTGATATATTTGCTCCCCTTTCTGCATCTTATACGACCGCAGTTGATTCTCCAGTAGCATCTTCCTCTGCACGAAAGTGCCTTGATACAATGTCATCAAGGTGTCCCACATTTCCTTTGTCGTATTCTTCTCGGTAATTCACTGAACTACATGATCCTTAACCCCATCAAGGATTATGCACTTTGCCTTGGCCATCACATCCTCATACTTCTCGTTATCAACTGGGTTGACTGGGATAGCCACGGTTCTCAAGGCGAAGGCCTTGATGCGATGTCTATCTAAAACAGACAGGATCCTGGCCTTCCAGATGACAAAGTTGGATGCCTCGTCCAGCCTGTCCTGATCCCTCAGTCCGTTCATGGCCATCTCTGCTCTTCTATTTTTTCTCCTCTGAGTCTCTACTTCCCTCCTTGAAGTTCTCTCTTCGACTCCCTCTGAGTCTCTACTTCCCTCCTGGAAGTTCTCTGTTAGACTCCCTCTGAGTCTCGATTTCCCTCCTGGAAATCCTTCTGCCAACAGTCGAATCGCACCTCTCCAATCTCCTTTGCTCCTGCAACACTGATCAGGATTTCTTGGCTAGAAATCCGCCTAGGTACCGACTCCCTTCTACCTTGGTTTTGCTACGTTAGGTATTGTTCTGCCACAACAACAACAACACCCCACCAGCTTCAAACTCCACAATTTTCCCACAGCTTCCTATGCCCCAACAACTGAAGAACTAAACCTCTAGGCTCTATGCAATCCCGGCAGCGGTTGAATCACTCCACTAGCCAACTACGTCACTCCTACTTGGCTGAGCAAGATGATGTGGTTCTTCGTGAGCCTCTTCTGCCTCTCACAGCTTCTGCACTGGCCCCTTCTCTAGCTCAAACTGATGACGCAGGTCCTCTACGTCAACCCTTCTCTACTGCTTTCTACTTAGGAACAACTTTTGTCACTCAGGACAGTGGTTTCTGCTGCAAATTCTATGATTCAGCTGGTGCCTTCAGCTCTCCTGTGATTTGCAACGCTCTGATAACATGTTGAAATTTCTAAGTCTAACCCGTTAGAAATTTTTCTGCACTATTTGATTTATTTCTCCTACTTGTTAATTATTGAACAAGTTATCCATATAAATACTAAAACAAAAACAATGCAGTCTCAACCATCTACATATCAACAACTGAAAGAAATAGACAAACACACAAGGGACACCATTATTTTTGGACAATCGTCCCCGGAAAAACCCAACTTGGGAAAACCAGTGCAACAGTTCTAAGGGTTTTATTACTATGCAGCTTTTCTGAGTACAATTGGGTGCCAAACTAGCTCACCCTCCAAAGAAAATAATCTGGCAGTAATACCTCTCTTGTTAGGATATTCCGACACATAGGAAATAGTTAAATATAACTTGGTCTAGTGTAGAGTTAGGTAAAGTGTGTTTCTTTACTATGTACATTTGTAACTTATAATCTGACGGTCACGATATGTTCTAGACATGAAGTGATTCGACAGTTCATTCTCTCCTTGGTATTACCAACACTTGATCCATGGCTTAACACCCGATTGGTCCATGATCTCTATTTAAAGAGCATGGAGGGTCATTTGTACTGTGGCCGCTCATGAGAGAATCTTATGTAATTTTTTTTCTTTTATTAATAAATTGCCTGAAGTGGCCGCGTTGGCTCAGGCCGTGGACAGTTTCCCTCTTTGAGGGTTTTAACTACGTCAAGAATACTGATGTATTGATCTGTGATCTATTTGTGAGCGGTGTCCTTTGGTGTTCTATCTGAGGAACTTACCCTATAAATTCCTACATGGTATAAGACCTATTTGAGAGTCGTATCCATTGGTGATCCAAATCCGAAGCCGGTACAAGTGCATGCGACTGTCGTTTCCTAGATCTACTGTTTCTGACTGCTTTCGGGTCGAGAGGACTGTTCTATTGTGTTAGGAGCATCTGTTCCAGTGAGGAACCCCTTTCGTTTCACGCGAAAAGGTTTCCAGTAGCCCTAGTTACGTCATTTTTAAGATTTGGAGGTATACAGTCTTTATTTGCAGTTTTAGTTATTCATCTCTCTGTTTATTTCGGTTTATTTAGCTCTCTATTTTTTTTATTACCGGATCTATACCTTTCATTTTTGCGTATGCTCTTTGCCCTGCGACTCTGTGTGATCTGGGAAAATCAGAAACAGAAAGGAAGGATTTTTCTCATGTGTATGCTCTTTTCCGCCGCGCCTTAGTGTGATCTTGGAAAATAAAAAAAATTGAAGAAAATATTTAGTTTCTGACGAAAGCTAACTTCAAGCCATAAGGTTTGGTTTTTTTTGTTTGTCTGTGTTGGGTTGTGTGGTTTTTTGTTTTGTACACAAAAATAGCTTTTTCAAGTAAGCACGCACCCTAAAGCTTTAGTGACTAACAAAAAAAAAAAAAAACCTTCCTCTTTTCCAAAAATTACTAACCTTTTAAACTAGCTCACTTGGTCCAAAGTTACTTTATGAGAATAGAGGTCTTGAGTTCAAGTCTTTTTTTGTTGAGTTACTTTTTCAAAAAGCACATGTAACTTATGTTTTAAAGTTACTTTATGTAAAAGCGTTCTCACCCATTATAAAAAGTGAGTCACTTATAATTCTAAAGTCTCCTTATCTTTTATTTAAGTTACAATTTAGTGGGTATCTCATAAAGTACCATTGTAAAAGTGACTTTCACTTATTTATAAAAGTGGGTCACATAAAATCTTTTTTTTAAGTGAGTTAAATTAAATTAAGTTTGGAAAGGGGGGGATTTTTTTAAATATAACATTATCATTCACTTCCACACATTCATGCACTTCGTCGGCATCGTCAACACCTTTTCTTCTAAAAGCCATAACTTCTTCATCCGGAAACCATTTTCAGAGCCGTTTTTTGTAATTGGCCTAATTTTTCGAGATCTTTCCATTGGAACACTTTGTTTCAGCGTCTACAGCTTCAGTTTTTGTTAAAATGGAAAGTCAATGCCAAGCTATTCTTGACAACACCAACTACTTCCAATGGTGGTCCTACATTGTGGATTTACTTAGAAGTAAAGGTCTTTACAGAATAGCCTCAAGCCAAGAAACTAAACCTAAAGATGAAGATAAGGCAGCCAAATGGGAAAATAGGCAAGATCAAGCACGTGTGTTGATAGGGATGTCTATTTCTCCAGACCTTAGATTCCATTTCATAGAACTTGATACCCCTAATGAAGCAATGAAACATCTCACTAAAGTTTTTGGAATTAAAAATGAAATTAGAACCCATCAACTCGATAGTGAGTTGCTTACGTTGGACCCAAATAGTTTTTCTTCCATTGAAGATTTTTTGTCCAAGTTCAAGACCCTTAGACTTCTCTTGGAAGGTGTTAAGGTTAAGAAAGAAGATGGTAGCCTTATCTATTCCATTCTTACTAAGTTGGGACCAGCGTACTCTATATTTGTTTCTACTTTCCATTCTATTAGAGAAGCCTTCATTTCTCAAGGACAAGATTACAAGTCCCCCCTCTTTTGATGAATTTTGTGATTCTTTAATAAGAGAACAAGAAAAACTCTTACATCTTGGTCTTCTTAATCTTGGAAACTCTTCTAAGAAAGCATTAGCCACCCAACATCAACCAAATTCAAAGAATCCTAAGAAGCAGTATCCTAAAAAGAATGGTTCTAAACCAAACAAGGGTCCTAAGCAATTTTAGTCTCAAAATGAAAATCAATTCAACAAAATGATAAGGCAAATAAAAACAAAGGGAAGAAGACTGATAGACATTGCAACTTTTGTAATCGAGATGACCACTTAGAATCCAAATGCTTTAAGAAGATAGAAGCCTTGGAAGCAGCAATGAAGAAGCATAACATCCATTTGGAGCACTCTTCAACTTCAACTTTATCTTCAGGGATAGCACTTTCTGCATGTGGTTGTTAAGCATCTCGGTCTGGTTATGCACTGAATGTATCTTCTTCTTCTCATTCTCATGAATGGCTCATTGATTCTGGAGCTTCTTATCACATGGCCAAAAACAAAGCCCTGTTTTTTTCTTTAAATGATTAGAACACCAAACATATATATGTTGGTGATGATAGATCTCTTAGTGTTGTAAGGACTGAAACTGTTCATCTAGACAATGGTCAATTTAATAATGTATTATGTGTTCCAACCTTATCCTACAACCTTCTATCTGTATATCAGATAACTCATTCAGGTGAAGGTAAAACCATTGAATTTTCACCTCACGATGTTGTAATTAAGGAGCTAAGAGATCCTAGACAAATTTTAGCTACTGGCATTGTTGATGATTCTACAAGGTTGTATAAGTTTAACAACTTTGGGTTATCAACTCTTCCCTTGGTATTTGTTGTTCATAATGATGAAGTGAGCAAACTTTGGCATGAGCGATTTGGTCACTTAAACTATCACTCCCTTCAAAATCTATGTAAAGAAAATATGGTGACAGGTCCTCATATGGTATCTTGCAGAGATGGTGTTTGTTCCGGATGTGTACTCGGAAAACATCATCAGGATAGTTTTGAAAAACGTGCCTCTTGGCACGCCTCAGCCCCTTTACAGCTTCTACATAGTGATTTATGTGGTCCACTTCCAGTGGTTTCATTCTCTGGCTACAAGTATTTCTTAACTTTCATTGATGGTTTCTCCAGATGCACTTGGGTATACTTCTTAAAACTCAAGAGTGAAGTATTTAACATTTTCTTGGCCTTTAAGGCCTTTGTTGAGAAACAATCTGGACATCAAATTCTTAAGCTAAGATTTGATAATGGCGGCGAATATGTTAACAACAAATTCATCAACTTTGGCACTAAGCATGGAATTCAAATGCAACATACTGTTCCATATACTCCACAACAAAATGGTGTAGCTGAAAGGAAAAATCGCACCTTAAAGGAAATGGCTAATTGTATGCTTCAATCTAAAGGACTTAGTCTTAATTTTTGGGTAGAAGCAATTAACTGTGCAAATTACATAGTAAATCCCACTCCTACTAAGGTTTTAAAGAATATCACTCCAGAAGAAGCATGGAGCTCAATTAAACCAGATGTAAGTCACTTTCGTATTTTTGGAAGTGAAGCATGGGCCCATCTTTCAGATGATAAACATAAAGCTTTAGAACCTAACAGTGAAAAATGTATTTTCGTTGGATATTCTGAAGATGTCAAAGGATATAGACTTAGTCCACTTAAGTGCAAAAATGTTATCATTAGAAGAGATGTAAAGTTTGCTGAAAATATATCGGCCCACAAGCCTAGTTCGGCGGATGTGCCACATCTCTCTATCCCTTCTACTTCTGAAACTATTTCTTCTTCAGATGATGACAACGAGGATGACAATCCTCCCCCACCTTCTCAAGATCCTCCTTCAGCTCCTCAGGTTCCAAAATGGGTCTGTGCTACTCGGGATGGGTTCGATGGAGCCTCTTCTTTACTAGCTCAAGCTTCAGCGAATTATGATCCTAACACCTTTGTAGAAGCTTCAGGCCATCCAGATTGGGACACAACTATGAATGAAGAATATCGTTCATTATTGGCAAATGATACATGGGATCTTGTTCCTCTTCCAAAGGGACGAAAACTTGTTAGATGCAAATGGGTTTACAGAAAAAGTTTGGACCAGATGGAAAAGTTGATAAACATAAAGCTCGTCTTGTTGCTAAGGGTTTTTCACAAGTTGAAGGCATTGACTATACTGAAACCTTCTCCCCTGTTGCCAAAATGAACTCCATCCACCTTGTTCTTTGCCTTGCTGCCTCTTTCAAATGGGAAGTCCATCAGATGGATGTTAAATCTGCCTTCTTGCATGAAGAAATCTATATGGAACAACCTCTTGACTTTATACAAACAGACTCTAGCCTTGTATGTCGGCTTAAGAAATCCATTTATGGTCTCGAGCAAGCCCCTCGGGCTTGGTATGCCAAAATTGATAGCTTTCTTTTAGACACTGGCTTTTCTAGGTGTCGTTCTAACAATACTGTCTACACCAAGAAAGTGGGTAATTCTCTTATCATTCTTGTTCTTTATGTTGATTATCTTATCCTTACTTGTAGTGATCACAACCTTATAAACCATGTGAAGTCCAGCCTTAAAAGCAGTTTGAAATGACAGACTTAGGACACTTGCATTATTTTCTTGGTCTTCAAGTCTTGCAATCCAAGGAAGGTATTTCCCTTTCCCAGTCCAAGTATGCCTGTGATCTTCTACGCCACTTTCACATGGAAGACTGTAAGCCAGCCCCTTCTCCCTTTCATTCTGGAGCCAAACTTTTAGTCACTTGTACTTCCCCCGAAGTTGATGCTACCTTATACTGTCAACTTGTAGGAAAACTTTTGCATCTAACCCATACTCGTCCTGACCTTTCCTTTGTTGTTGGCCTTATTGCTCAATTTATGCAAAACCCACATAAAAGTCATTGGAAAGCAGCTAAAAGAATACTTCATTATGTTCGAGGTACAGTTCTATATGGGATTCATTACAATGCAGAAGCATCTCCTCTATTGGTTGGTTTCACTGATTCCGATTGGGCTGGTGACCCTGATGATCGGAAGTCTACTACAGGTTATGTCTTCACTCTTGGTTCTGGACCTATTACATGGGCTTGCAAGAAACAAAGTGCCATTTCTCTTTCTTCAGCAAAAGCAGAGTATCGTAGCATCGTAGAAGCTAGTAAGGAAGCCCTGTGGCTTTGTCAAATCCTGTCAGAGTTTGGCTTTCAGCAGCAGCATCCGACTACACTTTGGTGTGATAATCAAAGTGCCATTCAACTATGCAGAGATCTAGTCTAACATCAGCGCAACAAACACATTGAACTACACATGCACTTCATCGGAAAGCTCATTCATGACCATGTTCTTGAAATGCAATATTGTTCAACCGATGATCAAGTTAGAGACATCTTTACAAAGGCTCTCAAGGCGAAGTTTACTAAACTTTGATTTATGGTTGGAGTTCAGGAAGTTGTCACTAAGGGGGGATAGGTTCTAATGCCTCCTTCCTTCTCCTATTATGTCATATTTGTACATCCTTCAATCCTATCCCAAGTTGTTCTTAAGGGGGGATATTAGGATATTCTGGCACATAGGAAATAGTAAAGTATAACTTGGTCTAGTGTAGAGTTAGGTAATGTGTGTTTCTTTACTATGTACATTTGTAACTTACAATTCGACGGTCATGATATGTTCTAGACATGAAGTGATCCGACGATTCATTCTCTCCTCGGTATTACCGACACTTGATCCTTGGCTTAACACCCGATTGGTCCATCATCTCAATTTAAAGAGCATGGTGACCGTTCACGAGAGATGCTTATGTAAATTTTATTTCTTTTATTAATAAATTGCCTGAAGTGGCCGCATTGGCTCAGGTCGTGGATTGTTTCCCTCTTTGAAGGTTTTAACCACGTCAGGAATAATGGTGTATTGATCTGTGATCTGTTTGTGAGTGGTGTCCTTTGGTGTTCTATCTGAGGAACTTACCCTGTAAATTCCTACATCTCTTCGGAAGCAGATATTCTGAAAGTCTGCTCCACGAAACCCTCTCCAACACCTCTCTGAGGCACTGCGTCGGCCCTCCTAGCATCTACGTCACCCTAAAACCCTCTGCGTCAACCCTCTAAGGCTCTGCGCAGCCTCTCTAGCCCTTTACGTCACTCACGCAAGCCCTCTGGCCCTCTGTGCAGTCACTGCTAGCCTATACGTGGCTTCCTCTGGCTCTGCGTCTGCCTCTTTGCCTCTGCGCTAGTCTTCCGACACTATCTATGCCTCTCTACTATGCACTCACTGCCCCTCGCTGCAGCTGATCACTGGTTCGATTTCTCTTAGCAAACCTTGCTCTAGAAAATCGAACTAACTGATCACTCTGGTCTATCTCCAACTGACCCTCAAGCCTCCTCTTATACTTTTCTGTTGAGTCTTCAACGACCGAGATTACATCTCTAATCAACGGCTAAGATTAGGTTTGGCTTGATCCATGTCATTTAGAACCTTCTAACCCAGTTTTATATTAATACTCATTAATATTTTTATTTTCTAAAGTTTAGACTTAGGAACCCATTAAAAATATTAATTATTTTAATATCTCCTTCACTGGGTAGAATTTCTCCAAACTATTTCTGGGTCTTGGAGATCTCATGTGCTTTAGCCTCTCCACGAATATTCATGGCTAGAGCACATCCGTGCCACCCCAAATCAACAATTGTATCAAGGAACTTCCGTGCAGAGGAAGATGCTACTGGAGAATCAGCTATGGTCGTATCAGATGCAGAAGGGGGAGAAAATAGATCTATACCTCAGCAGGATGCAGGAAATTCGGGACTAACTTACTTCCTTAGGGGCCACGCCGGATCAGGAGTTCATGGTGAGGACTGCCCTGAATGCAGTCTCTGAGGAGTGAGAGACATTTGTCCAAAGCATTTTGAGTAGAGCTCATCTTCCAGGATGGGAAGAGATGTGGGCAGCTCTTCACCAAGAAGAGATCAGACGGCTGACCAAGGCGGGAAGTAGCAGTAAAGGAGGTCGAATCAAGAAAGACGACGATGCAGCTTTGGCATCTACGGGACAACAGGGGAAGAGAAAGAAGAAGGACATCTCTAAGATAAAGTGCTTCCATTGTGGGGAGCTGGGTCATTATGCAACCCAGTGTCCCAAGAAGAAGAATAAAGGAGAGGCTTCTGACTCTAAGGCAGCTCCGACTAAGGCGGAGAAAGAAGTCGAGACGGATGACGACTGTGCCATGAGTGCTCATGCACCTCTAGAGAAGAGGTGGGGATACATCGAGCTGTAGTCAGGAGGAATATAGAAGATGAGGCGCAGGATCCTTGAGGGACCCAAACTCTTGGATCATATCCGGCTCCGAAAGCCCCAAGTGATGTAGCAGGATGACGGATGTCGGTAGAAGCAAGATGCGGATGGAACGACAAAACAGTGCTAGAGTGCAGGGATATGTAGTAGCGCAGTGAGGGTTGCAGCAGTGCGAGAGGCACAAAGGTGGTTGCAACAGTGCAGAAAGGCACAGAGGTGTTTGCAGCAGTGCGAGAGGCATAGAGTTGTTGCAGCAGCGCAGAGGTAGCAGAGGGAGCACAGGGTAACGACGGAGGTAGCTTCAGTATCAGGAGGGCTTCTAGCCTGACAAGGATGTCAGTAGTTGGGTAGATCAGTGACTTCTCAAAAACTGGGTTGCAGTGTAGTAGTAGCAGTGGTAATGCTATGGGTAGCATGATGCAGCGTGATGAGAGAGAGTTGCAGTGCAGATGCAGTGTTGGGAGGAAGGACCAGCAATAGCACAGATGTAGAGGGAGCTGTAGTACAGATGTAGCAATGGTAGTGACAGAACCATAGGCAGCAATACAGGAGGCAACAGCAGAGGATGTTGGGCAGCAAGCCAAGCATCAACACAGGTACCGGTGTCGGATAATCAGGGTGATGTTCAGTGGTGGAGCATTACTAGAGCACATTCCTCGCTAAGAGGGAGTGTTGATTTGGGGTGGCATTGGATGTGCTCTAGCCATGAAAATTGGTGTAGAGGCTAAACCACATGAGATTTCCAAGACCCATAAATGGTTTGGGGAAATTCCACCTATTTAGAGAGATATTAAAATAATTAATATTTTTAATGGGTTCCTAAGTCTAAACTTAGGAAAATAAAAATATTAATGGGTATTAATATAAAATTGGGTGAGAATGTTCTAAAAGACATGGATCAAGCCAAATCTAATCTTAGTTGTTGATTAGAGATTTAATCTCGGTCGTTGAAGACTCAACAGAAAAAGTATAAGAGGAGGCTTGAGGGTCAGTTGGAGATACACCAAGATTGATCAGTCAGTTCGATTTTCTGGAGCGGGGTTTGCTGAGAAAATTCGAACAAGTGATCTGAGTTGCAGCGAGGGGCAGTGAGTGCATAGCAGAGAGGCAAAGATAGTGCCGAAGGACCAACGTAGAGGTAGAGGAGGCTACGCAGAGCCAATAGGAGCCACACAGAGGGCCAGAGTGACTGCGCAAAGGCTAGCAGGGCCTACGTGGGTGACGTAGAAGGCCAGAGAGCCAGCGCAGAGCAGCAGAACGCTGACGCAGGGGGCTTCTGAGTGATGTAGAGGCCAGGAGGGCTGACACAGAGCTTCAGAGAAGCGTCAGAGAGATTTTAGTGGAGCAAAGTTGTTGAATATCTGCTTCCGAAGAAAGGTATTACTGGTTGATTGATTTCTCTATTGGGTGAGCTAGTTTGGCACCCTAGTTGTACTCAAGAAAGTTGTTTAATAATAAAACCCTCAGAACTTCTGCACCAGTTTTCCCAAGTTGGGTTCTTCCGGGGACGATTGTCCAAAAATAATGGTGTCCCTTGTGTGTTTGTCTATTCTTTCAGTTGATGATCCGTAGATGGTTGAGAGTCAAGACTGCATTTGTGTGTATTTTCAGTATTTATGTGGTTAAATAATTTGTTAAAGGAATAAACAAGTAGGTGAAATAAACCAAATAGTGCCAAAAGAATTTCTAACGAGTTAAACTTATAAATTTGAACACTAATGTTTATTATTCTTCATTGTTGACCATTCCAGGACATTCACAAAGGGAATTGTGGACTATATTGGACATAGTGAGCTAAGTCGACCCCTTAGTGATCAAATTATTCCTTGTAATGTAATGTTTTATGAAAAAATACGAAGTCTCCAACTAGTGGATGACTAGTAAATAATTATTTTTGGAGTCCAACTAGTCATTAGTGAGTCATATCTAGCTATTAAAAATGTCTTATAAAAGGCCAGCCTCCCCTCTTGTAATAATTGTTGTTGTCATGTGAGATAAGTATCATCTAATAAAAGAGCTTCATTTTTGCAAACCCTTGTTCAACATTTTATTGTTCAGTGTATGGGATAGCTTCTATTTGTATTTCTTTTGTCAATTAATTGTGTTATCGTGGCTATAATCTAATAATCTCTTTAATAAGTAAAATTACCCAAAGTTAACAAGTTGAGCTATCAAGGGACTACAAGTCACATGGAGAGGGAAAATTAAGAGGAGACTCCAATTTGTTCTTCTGTTTTGCAGGTGGATCTCTTCAATCAATTGAACCATTCCAAAGGGGAGCTTCAATTTGGGAAGGAGTTTGTATTCATCTCTCACTCAATCTGAAGACCGAAGACCACCACATAAAGGGGACGCTGCTAGTTGTGTTTGAAATCTAGAGAGGTTATTAAGTCAATGATGTGGGCAAATTCTCATAGTTGACCAAACCCAGTCCCTTGACCACTACATGATCGATTTAAGAAGACATAAGTTTAACATCCGGACAAAGTGAGGTAATCTTCGTACAAGGTATAATCTAACAATTACTTCCCTCTTATAAAACTCCAAAACTTTTATTTTCAAAATTAGATTAGGAGTATTTACTTTGTTAGTTTATCATTTCTTATATCAAATTAGCAAGTTTTACCTTGGAGATATTGATTTAAATTCTAGATCTAAACCAAAGATAGATACATTATTTCACTAAGCACGTCTTACACTTGTATCTAACCAAATAGCATTGCAGATCCAAGCTTCTATTGGCTTTAGCACACAAGATCGACACCAAAATCAAATATTTTTTGCATTCTACAAGTAAGTTATCCTTACGAAATATTTTTAGTGACTCTAATTTGCTTGTAATTGTTTACTTTACTATATAGAGTCCATTTTATTCAATTTCCAGCCCTATTAAAAATAGTACTTTTACATCTGGATTTTTTTGGGCACTTTGCCTAAAAGGGTTTCATCCCATTTCTATAAAAAACAATTCCCAGCTAGCTGGAAATTGTCTTTTTCAGCTGTCACAGGTTGAGGAGAGGCCTTCAGAAGTCTCATCTTTTATCCTCCAATATTCACACCCCTTTAGCCTCAAGGAGTGCTTTGGCACTCATTGGTTGGCTAATTTGCGCCTAATAGATTGTTGTCCTTGGTATTTTACGCAGACTTTACAAACTGCTTTTACAAATCAACAAGTTGTTTTGACCAATAAGTCCCTAATCAACAGTCCAAACTAAGAAGTAAGACCATAGATGGTTAGGATATTTTTTGTTTATGTCGTTTGGTGTTTACTTAATTTTTGTTTAGTTTTCTATAATAACATCATACTCAGAAACAACGAGACATGTCCATATCTCAACTCCTCCACTCCTTCTCCACGCCATTTAAGGCAATAGTCTTACTTGGAGTTAGTTGGGGTTACTTTTGGGAATCATCTTTTGACCATTTAGGAGGTAGTTAGGTCTAACGAGCAGGGATTGGGCCAAGGTGACAGTGAGTTTTCAGGATGATAGAAACCCTATTAATTGCATCGATAACAAGTCACCTTTCTCTTGTGCAAATCATATTGGAAAATCAATTGATAGTATTGAAAAACAAAACTAGGTTTGGCACGTGTTTTGATGGAAGGTAACCACTTCGGCATTTCTTCCTTGAGCTCACTTCATATGGACTCTAGAGATTATTTATTGATTGTGGGGTTAAGCTAGGTACATGGCACAACCTGCTAGGGTGCAGCTCTTCTAGGTGCTCTCTTATCATTATTACATGGATATTTCAGCTACACTTGACATCATTTGACCTCTATTGGAGAGCACCCCCATCTCTTTGACTTGGCACATATACCATTATACTTGGAGGTTGTTATGGAGGAGTTTTATTGAGCATGTGGCATATTAGGAGGACAAGTGTCTCCTTGCAATAATCTTGCATGGACTTAGATCTTGAGGAAGGCCACAAATGGCACATTGCATGCACTTAATTGGTCTTTTTCTATAATTGGAGCATCATCTTAGAAGGCGCACATGTGGAAACATTCCACTTGCTATTTTGGGAGTTGACAACCTTATTTCTTGTGGAGCACTCCATCTAGTTGTTGTTACCCACCAAAAGTGGGTGATCCCATATGAGAAAATTTTCTTCCATCATCTTGTTGATTTCTGGTAGCATCGGATGTGCTCTAAGTCTCAAATTTTGCAGGGAGGCTTGGGCACATGTATTCCAAAGAACCCAAAAAATATTTTGGGAAATTCCACCCAGAAACAATTTTATTAAAATAATTAATTATTTTTAATGGGACCCTAAGTCTAAACTTAGGAAATTAAAATAATTAATGGGTATTAATCTAACTGTGGGTGTAACTTCTAGAAGAAGACAAGGATCAAGCAGAAATGATCTTAGCCATTGATTAACTTCTAATCTGGGTCATTGAATGTCAACGAGAAGATTATTTAAGGAAGCTTGAGGGTCATTTGGAAGACACACAGAGAGTTGATCAGTCAGATCGAATTGTTGAAGCTAGAGGCAGCGCAGTGATTTGTAGTGATCACGCAGAGAGGGGTAGAGGGAGTTTTGGCTGGAGGATCTTCTTTGGAGCCAAGAATACTCAACAGAGAGGCAAAGAGACACACAGAGGAGGCAGCACAAAGGTAAAGAGGGTGACGTAGAGCCAGGAAGGGCTCACGCAGGCCCCACACAGAGCAGCGCAGAGGCCTCCAGCGCAGAAGTCTGAGTTTGTTGAGGAGGCTGACATTTTTGAGTCGGGAGGGCTGGAAAAGGCTTCTGAAGGCAGATCGATTCTCAGTTGAGCTGACACAGGGCTTTAGAGGTTGATGCAGGGCCCACGCAAGGGTAGCGCAGAAGTAGCCGAGGAACTCGTGGTTCAGTTGCAGGATCAACCGAGACTTGCAGTGTAGAGTGAGGTAATCTCACCAGTTTATTCTGCTAAGAGATATTCTCTGTAACTGGATTTTCAGGAAGGCATCCAGTAGTTCTATTCAGAATACTTCAACTTAATAATAAAACCCTCAAATCTGTTGCACCGGTTTTCCCACATCGGATTTTTCCGGGGACATTTGTCCAAAAACAACTGTGTCATTTGTGTTGTATCCTTCTCTACTGTTCAGTTTCTTGTTTTGACATATTTTTTATGGTGTAGGCTGCAGTGTATGTATTTTGATGTTTGTCGTAGGAAACTGCAAATAACTTGTTCATGTAAATCTAATAAGTAGGAGAAATATCATCAGTGTTGCAGTATGAATTCCCAAGTTTAAGGAATTTTCACACATCTCTTCCAACTAGCAGCCAACAACCACTAGTAGTTGACTACACAGCCAGCCACCTTCATACCATCAAATGTTCAACAATCTCCCCCTTTGGCATTGATGGCGACACTGTAGACTCCCCCTCAACTTGGCACGGTCTGCTTTGATGCTAAATTTCTCCCCCTTTGACATCAATGGCAAAGAAAACTTCACTTGCACCCCCCCTAAACCAATGCAACCTACTCTGCCATGAGTTCCTCCTGCTGAGTAGCTACCACCTCCTACCAAAATGCATACGTTGTACCACTGATCCTCCAATTGTCGATTGCGGTTCGCCTGGACCTCCAATATGCGATTCATCCCGACCTTCGATTCGTCGGGACCTTTGATCTCCAACATTCCTCACTCCACAAGGTTTGAATCATCCTGAACTTCAGCAGGCCATTTCTCTTGAACCACAAGTCCATTTCTGGACTTCCGCATACAGTTGGAAAGCTCTTCCAAAGGACTTTACAATGAAAGGAGTCTGATTAGCCACTAATGTTGATTTGCGGTAGCATCGGATGTGCTCTAGCCATGAAAATTGGTGGAGAGGCTAAAGCACATGAGATCTCCAATACCCAGAAATGGTTTGGATAGATTCTAAACAATTTGGGAGATATTAAAATAATTAATATTTTTAATGGAGTCCCTAAGTCTAAACTTAGGGAAAATAAAATATTAATGTGAATTAATATAAAACTGTGTTAGAAGGGTCCAAAATTCATGGATCAAGCCAAAGTTAATCTTAGCCATTGATTAGGGACTTAATCTTAGTCGTTGAATTGTCAACGAGAAAAGTATAAAAGGAGGCTTGAGGGTCACTTGGAGAACACTCCGAGTTGATCAAGATTTCGATTTTCTGGGGCAAGGTTTGTTGAGGAAGTCTAAAGAGTGATCAGAGTTGCAGCTGAGAGGCAGTGAATGCAAAAGCAGAGAGGCAGAGAGTGTGTCGGGAGAATCAGCGTAGAAGTCGGGAGAAAGGGACACAGAGCCAGCCAGAGGCCATGCAAAACCAGCTAGGGCCTAAGCAGAGGCAACCAAGAGTTGCGCAGTGCCTCAGAGAGCCAGCGTGGGTGACGGAAAGGCTCTAGAGGCTAACGCAGTGCCTCCAGAGGTTGACGCAGGGGTTCTTGGGCTGACGCTAAGCCAAGAAGGGCTGACGCAATCCCTAGAGGCAGACGTTGGGGTTTTCGTGGGGCAGATTGGAGCTGGGAGTTGTCAGGGTGTTTATCATGGGTTTCAGCCATAATATTTGCTTCTGAGTAGAGAGGTAATACTGCCGAGATTATTCTCTGTTGGGTGAGCCAGTTTTGGCACCCAGATTGTATTCAGAAACTGCATAATAATAAAACCCTCAAATAGTTGCACCGGTTTTCCTGCATTGGGTTTTTCCAGGGACATTGGTCCAAAAACAATGGTGTCACTTGTGTTCTTGTTTTGTTTCCTTCAATTGGTGATCTGTAATGTGTTGAGCATGTACTTGTATTTATTTTCAGTATTTACATGGTAAATAACTTGTTAATTAATCAGAACAAGTAGGCAGAAATAAATCAGAAAAGTACATGAAGGGTTTCTAACAATTAGGCTTAGAAATTCCAACAACTAAGCCCATATTTTGCCTCAAAAGATGGCTCGAAAGTCTCTACCTAGCTGGAATCACAACCACCAAGGCATGAAGCCCCATCATGACGTTGAGCCTTATTTGACATCAATTCCAACACTTACACAGCCAACCACCTTCATACCATCAAATGTCCAACAATCTCCCCCTTTGGCATTGATGGCAACACTGCAGAATCCCCCTCAGCTTGGCATGGTCTGCTCTGATGCAAAATTTCTCCCCCTTTGACATCAATGGCAAAGAAAACTTCACTTGCACTCCCCCTGAACCAATGCAACCTACTCTGCCATGAGTTCCTCCCGCTGAGTAGCTGCCAACTCCTACCAAAATGCATACATTGTACCATTGATCCTCCAATCGCTGATTGCAATGCACCGGGACCTCTGATATGCAATCTGTCGAGACCTTCGATCTCCGATATTCCTCACTGCACAAGGCCTGAATCATCATGAACTTAGGCAAGCCATATCTCTCGAACCACAAGTCCATTTCTAGAATTCTGCATATCGTTGGAAAGCTCTTCTAGAGCACTTTCCAATGAAAGGAGTCTGATTAGCCATTAAGCCCATCTTCTACCTCAAAAGATGGCTCCAAAGTCTCTACCTAGCTGGAATCACAACCACCAAGGCATGAAGCCCCATCATCAGGCTGAGCCTTGTTTGACATCAATGCCAACACTTACACAGTCAACCACCTTCATACCATCAAATGTCCAACAATATCCCCCTTTGGCATTGATGGCAACACTACAGACTCCCCCTCAGCTTGGCATGGTCTGCTCTGATGCCAAATTTCTCCCCCTTTGACATCAGTGGCAAAGAAAACTTCACTTGCACTCCCCTTGAACCAATGCAACCTACTTTGCCATGAGTTCCTCCTGCTGAGTAGCTTCCACCTATTGAAGAATCTAGGGAGCTTGACATGCCGTGAATCCTCCCAAAAGAGAGGAGTGCCTTCGGGAACGCGAACACAGGTGGTGCATGGTTGTCGTCAGCTCATGCCGTAAGGTGTTGGGTTCCCATCATCAGGTCACTAACTTCTTTAACCTTCTGGCACTGGGCAAGCGTCATCCCCCATACAGGAGAAGGGGTGCCTCCTCAAGAGGTCGCAGTGACTAGGCCCGGGCCACTGTTTACCAAAAACACAGGTCTCCGCAAAGTCGTAAGACCATGTATGGGGGCTGACGCCTGCCCAGTGCCGGAAGGTTAAGGAAGTTGGGGACCTGATTTTTTGAAAATGTGACTAATGTGATTCTTCTTAGCATAATAACTAGTTCTGAGGTGCTTTTCAATTTTCCTTCTTATTCCAATCTTCACTTATTATTATTAAAGAGTGCCTTCGTTAGTTCATCAAATAGATACCACAACAAAGAGACAAGAACAAGATGCTGGCATTCTGCTAGGGCCAAAACCTGTCCCTCTTGGAGAGGAAAACCCGCAAAAAATTCTTCTTATAGAGATTCCAATTGACGAAAAACAAGACCATGACCCTTGACCTACTAGGCCACTCCAAGACCAAGACACCAATCCTCTTCTTATTGTTGAGATCATCATCATCATTACTGCTTCACCGAGATAATCATCATAGTACCACAGAGGTCCTTAGTTGCACCATTCCCTGCTTCATCATCATGTCAACGAGGTGAGCTGCACCAAGAACTTGATGATGACCTTGTCTTCATTAAGAACGAGACCATGATTGCTGCCTTACTGAGATCTTGATTGTGTCTAGAATGTCGAGAGTCGAGACTGTATATATGTGAAGTCATCATTATGTCGAGATTGTGACTATCTAGAATGTCGAGAATGTATGTGCTATAGTGTGATCTGAGTTCACCTTCATGACTGTGATTTCATCCTTCATTTAGATCAATACCGAGGAGGAGACTGTGATTTATGGAGACTGTAATTACCTTGCACTATGATTTGTGTCAAGGAGGAGAACCTATAGTTACTTGTTGTCATTATCACTGAGATCACAGATATGTCTGAGATCCTGTACCCATCGAAGTCATGTACCTTTGTCCTTATTCGAAGTCACTTATCCGAGATTTCTTACTGCACTTTTCACGAAATTTCAAAGCTCCTGTACCTTCATTCGAAATCTCAGAGACATCCGAGATTCTTGTTTTTTGTGGTGACCTCAGCGGGCTATTTATAGTAGTTAGGTCTCTGTAAATAAGCCGACATGTCACCTTGAATTGTTGTGTCTCTTTATTGAGCCGACATAACATTAATATTCATTTTGAGGCCGACTTAGCTGTTCTCTTCATCGTTTTGCAGGAAAACTTCTTCGTGCTTGTCTTTGGAGGATTGTGCTTGTCTTGGAGGGTTGTTCTAGACTTGTATACATTTTACATAGGCTCATGAAGAGCTCCTTATTCATGACTTTGACTCTTTGACCTTAAATCTAAATCCTAAGGCTCTCAATGGGAGCCATCTATAAAAATAAACTTCTTGCTCATGAAACCCATGCAGCAAGGAATAATAAATTTATTTTCTTGTTTTACAAAAATAATAATTACAATGTCATGAAAACCGAACCTAGTTACATTTTCTTCAACACTCCCTCTTAACTAGGGAGGTATTCATGATGGTACTTGGTCATTCTCAATCTAAATAATTTCTCATAAGAAGAATCGGATTGGTAACCCATCTGTTATAGCATCATAGTAACCAACATTGTTTATAGCAAGGCCTTGACTAACAAGGCTATCTCTCATAAGTTCAGTGCACAATGTTGGCAAGACAAATGATTTATAGACACATTTATCATTCTCTCAAGGTACATACCCACCCGGGTGTTCACTGAGTATGACCTTCTAGGACTATTCTTATCTTGGGTTCCCAACCCTCAAAGAATATCGGTCCTCTTGCCTACTCTTATCTTGGATGCCCTACACATCCTCAAAGAGCATCGGATGCCATATGATTACCCAATCCTCCATTCTTTCTTCCCAGGTGAAGACAAGAATGTTGTGTCTATCATATGTCTACATTTCCATTCATGGCCTTCACCTAGACTTACGATTGTTAGTCCTGGTCTAGTGCATGACACATGAAATAGAAAAATACAATTATCACTCCTTTTTAATCAAGGGTGATCTAATCCAAGCTCCCACTTGATCAGGGACCTGTCAGAGCTCCCTCTTAGCTAGGGTCTCTTTTATACATTAGCAACTTCTTCTTCGTGGGTCCTTCAACTACCTGATCATCTTCTCTCGTTGATGTCATGAAAATTAGTTGAGCTTATTTATTGTAGGGCAACAACCATCGATCACTTTCCTCCTTAGTTCGTCATGTCATTCCTTTCTTCATGGAAAGTGGCCTTCTCCATATCTGGAACCTTCGCCATATGACTACTTCTTTCTTATCATGCTTCTTCCATTCATCACATGAATGCTAGTTGTACTTGTAAGTAGCCCTACATGAATTTATCCAGATATTATTCAAGAAATCAAATATATCATTAAATCAAATTGTACCTTACTAGGTGGCTCTTCATCATGACATCTTTCTGTAGGTATCAACATCCTGCATTCATGTTGACACATCTCCCAAAGATATCCATTGTCAAGGGTCTACATCTTTTCCATCAGAGTCTTCATATCTTTCCAAGAGATTTTCTAGTCAAGTCTTCTTGATCTTTTGGATGTTGATTGCCTTCATCAAGGTTGCATATCTCACGATCTCTTCCTTCCTTACACATTCCATTCCCAGGTGCCTTTTAATCAAAGTTTCTTAGTTGTGATCAGCCACCTCATACTTCATATGAGGACATATTATGTTGATTTCATCTAGTGTGACTTATGTCTTCTTGCATCCTTTTAGAGGAGGAGATCCTTTTTCTCTTGATCATGCTTCTCAAGATAGAAGTAATGATCTATGTTACCTGCAACCATATGACATGTCATTATAATATTAAACACAAGCATACATACCTTATTTTTACCTTCAGGTCATCGAGGCTTCTTCCAGCAGCTTCCTTGATTGAAGAGATCTTAAATCCCTTGATCTGCTTCATGTCATCATGTCATCGTCTCATGGATTCCATAAGTTGGAGTTCCTGTTGAAACACTTGCTTCCTTTCTAGATTAGTGAATCCTACGATGAGGATTCCATCAGAGAATTTTGAGGATCTAGTATATCCCCAACTGGAAAATGTTTCCTTTTTGACTTGATGTATGATGAGCCTTGTCCTAGATGACTTCTTCCTTTCCTTCAATGTCCACTGAGGTTTTCAAGAGCTATATCCTTCATGTTTTGTCTGTCATGAATTTTGTCCTTCATGATTCCCATGGTGATGTCATGAGCTCTTGTTTTTAATGCTTCCATAATGCCACGATGCTTCTTATCATCATTGTCGTATCTTATAACAGAAGCTTATGATAGGACCCTTTTGTGAGGGATACCATCTTACTCATAGGAGAGATTTGTTACTCCCTCCTTTTCTTGGCCTTTTTCTTCAACTTCCTCCATCTATTTGGTGATATGAGCTTCCATAATTTTAGCTATACCTATTCTGCCTTGTTTGAGGACCAAACTTCCCTTTCCTTTCTACACATGATTTAGTCCTTTACCCTTCAATACTTTTGCCATCAACTTGTCTTTCTTTATTTAGCATAGAGACCATAAGTTGTCGAATGAGGTAACCTTCTTATCTTATGGATATTTGTTATCTTGATTATCTGTTAGCGCATTATGGTTATCTTCCTTTCTAGGTCTTGTAGATGGAATATGTCCTACATCCTTTGATACCCTTTACTTTCATGTAGATCAGATTTCATGTGACCTTCTTCATTGCATCTTTAGAGAATGAGTTTATCATCTACATCACTTTGATGTCTCCAATATTTCTATGTGAGGGGATCTTTCATAAGCATCCCTTTCCATAAATTCAGAGGAGACCTATTAATATGTTTAATGACTTCAGCTTCTTAGAGGACTATGACTATCCTCCTTCATGCAAGGAATCTTGATGAACCATCAACTTATAGATGTCCTTGCAATTCATGAAGTCATTTAACCAAATTTATAAATTGAAAAGATACTTACTTGTCATGTGAAGATGAAATCTTCACCTTGATTATGTTGATGATGGTTGAAGAAGATGTATGAGGGATTTTTCTTGGATGATCTTCTTTTAAGTGAGAAATCCTTTCCTTAATAGAAAAGGTTGCTCCCTTTTGATGAGGATGATTTGTTGCTTCCTCGGATGGTCTTCTTCTAGGGAAAGGGAATGATCCTTGCTTGATTTCATAACTTTGGAGATGATAGTAACTTCTTGCTTTCAATATGCCTTCTTTTGTAGTGTAGATCAGGGTTTCTTCCATGGTGTCAACTTGTTCCAAGATGAGGTCTTGCTTTGTAGACAACCTTTATGAGGGCCTTGGTGGCCTTTTGATGATGCTTGTGAGCATAAAAGCTCTTGTTGTTGTAGACTATCTTCTAGATTGCATAGACAAAAATCCTTTGCTATTGTAGACTGTTGTTGTAGACTTGATCCTTTAATCTTGACAAAACCCTTAAACTTGTTTTAATGCCCTTCTTGAAGACTGATCCTTGTATGTCTCTTTTGTTGCCCTTCCTTTGACTTCAGCACCTTAGCTCTGATACCATGTTGAAGAATCTAGGGCAAATGTAGTTAATGTGATTCTTCTTAGCATGATAACTATTTGTGAGGTGTTTTTCAATTTTCCTTCTTATTCCAATCTTCACTTATTATTATTATAGTGTGTCTTTGTTAGTTCATCAAATAGCTACCAAAACAAAGAGACAAGAACACAAGATGTTGGCATTCTGCCAGGGCCAAAAACTCTCCCTCTTGGAGAGGAAAACCCACAAAAAATTTCTTCTTATAGAGATTCCAATTGACGAATACCAAGACCATGACCCTTGACCTACTAGGCCACTCTAAGACCAAGACACCAATCCTCTTCTTACTATTGAGATCATCATCATCATTACTACTTCACCGAGATAATCATCATAGTACCACAGAGGTCCTTAGTTGCACCATTGCCTGCTTCATCATCATGTCAACGAGGTGAGCTGCACCGAGAACTTGATCATGACCTTCACCATTGCCTGCTTCATCATCATGTCAACAAAGTGAGCTGCACCGAGAACTTGATCATGACCTTGTCTTCATTAAGAACGAGACCATGATTGTTGCCTTACTGAGATCTTTCCTGTGTCTGAGACTGTATATCTGTGAAGTTATCATTATGTCAAGATTATGACTGTCGAGAATGTATGTGCTACAGTGTGATTCGAGTTCACCTTCATGACTATGATTTCATCCTTCATTTAGATCAGTACCGAGGAGGAGACTGTAATTACCTTGCACTGTGATTTGTGCCGAGGAGGAGAACTTGTAGTTACTTACTGTCATTATCACTGAGATCACAGATATGTCTGAGATCCTGTACCCATCGAAGTCCTGTACCTCTGTCCTTATCCGAAGTCACTTATCCGAGATTTCTTACTGCACTTTTCCCGAGATTTCAAAGCTCCTATACCTTCATCCAAAATCTCAGAGACATCCGAGATTCTTGTTTTCTGTGGTGACCTCAACGAGCTATTTATAGTAGTTAGGTCTTTGTAAATAAGCCGACATGTCGCCTTAAATTTTTGTGTCTCTTTATTGAGGCGACATAACATTAGTATTCATTTTGAGGCCAACTTAGCTGTTCTCTTCATCGTTTTGTAGGCAGACTTCTTCGTGCTTGTCGTTGGAGGATTGTGCTTGTCTTGGAGGGTTGTTCTAGACTTGTATAAATTTTACATAGGCTCATGAAGAGCTCCTTATTCATGACTTTGACTCTTTGAACTGAAATCTAAATCCTAAGGCTCTCAATGGGAACCATCTATAAAAATAAACTTCTTGCTCATGAAACCCATGCAACAAGGAATAATAAATTTATTTTCTTGTTTTACAAAAATCATAATTACAATGTCATGAAAACCAAACCTAGTTACATTTTCTTCAACACCACCTCCTACCAAAATGCATATGTTGTACCACTGATCCTCCAATCGCCGATTGCGATTCGTCGGGACCTCCAATTCACTGATACCTCTGACCTCTGATATTCCTCACTGCACAAGGCCTGAATCATCCTGAACTTCAGCAGGCCATATCTCTCAAACCACAAGTCCATTTCTGGACTTCCGCATACCGTTGGAAATCTCTTCCAGAGCACTTTCCAATGAAAGGAGTCCAATTAGCCACTAAGCCCATCTTCTGCCTCAAAAGATGGCTCCAAAGTCTCTACCTAGCTGGAATCACAACCACCAAGGCATGAAGCCCCATCATCAGGCTGAGACTTGTTTGACATCAATGCCAACACTTACACAACCAACCACCTTCATACCATCAAATGTCCAACAATCTCCCCTTTTGGCATTGATGGCAACATTGCAGACTCCCCCTCAGCTTGGCATGATCTGCTCTGATGCCAAATTTCTCCCCCTTTGACATCAATGGCAAAGAAAACTTCACATGCACTCCCCCTAAACCAATGCAACCTACTCTGCGATTTGTTGGGACCTCCAATATGCGATTCGTCGGGACCTCCGATCTCCGGTATTCCTCACTACATAAGGCCTGAATCATCCTGAACTTCAGCAGACCATATCTCTCGAACCACATGTCCATTTCTGGACTTCCGCATACCGTTGGAAAGCTCTTCCATAGCACTTTCCAATGAAAGGAGTCGGATTAGCCACTAAGCCCACCTTCTGCCTCAACAGATGGCTCCAAAGTCCCTACCTAGCTAGAATCACAACCACCAAGGCATGAAACCCCATCATCAGGCTGAGCCTTGTTTGACATCAATGCCAACACTTACACCTAACCCTCAAGCCTCCTCTTGTACTTTTCTTGTTGATGAATCAACGACAGAGATTAAGTCCCTAATCAACGGCTAAGATTAAAACAGACTTGATCCTCATCACTTAGAAGTTTCTCACCTATATTCTTATTAATATCCATTAATATTTTTATTTTCCTAAGTTTAGACTTAGGAACCCATTAAAAAATTAAAAATATTAATTATTTTAATAACTCCTCATCCAGGTGGAATTTCTCCAAACAATTTTTGGGTCTTGGAGATCTCATGTCTTCTAGCCCCTCCACAAAATTTCGGAGCTAGATCACATCTGATGTTACCCAAAATCAACACTCCCTCTTAGTGGGGAATGTGCTCTAGTAACACTTCTCAACTGATCCACTGCATTAGTCCTTTGTGTTGTTGATGCTTGGCCTGATGCCCTTCATCCACTGCACTGTTGCAACTTGTACTGTTGCCCATGACACTGCCACTGTCACTGCTACATCTGTACCACAGCTCCCTCTCAAAATGTTGCCTCATGCTACCCATAGCACTGCCACTGCCAACTATCGAACTGCAACTCAGTTGCTGAGAAGTAAGCAACTAAAACTTCACCCAAAAACTGACATGTTGGTCAGTCTGGATGCCTCATGATGTTGAAGCTACCTTTGTTGCTAATATGTGCTGACCCTCTGCTGCTACTGCATTACTGCAAACTACTTTGTGCCTCTCACACTGGTACAACATCCATTGCGTTGCCTTAGACTTTGGCACTCTATCTCTGCCACTGTCGCTCCATCATACCTCGCTCCAACCGACACCCGTCATTTTTTTACTGTCGATAAGGGCTCTCGTAGCTGTATGTGATCCAAGAGTTTGGGCACCTCAAGGATCCTGCCCTTATGTAGTCCTCTCGACTACAACTCCATGTCGCCCCACCTCTTCTCCAGAGGCGCATGAGCACTCATGGCACAATCGTCATCCTCGTCTTCCTTGTCAGCTTTCGCTGGAGCAACCTTTGATTCAAAAGCCTCCTCCTTGCCCTTCTTCCGAGGGCACTGAGTGGCATAATGTCCAAGTTCCCCACACTTGAAGCATCTGACCTTGGTTATGTCCTCCCTCTTTCTCTTCTACTGCCCTTGTTGTGCCAATGATGCGAGAGTTACATCCTCCTCCTCCTCCTTGAACCGGGCTCCCTTGTCGCTACTCCCTACCTTGGTCAACCTCTTGATCTCTTCTTGTCGAAGAGCTACCCACATCTCCTCCCAACTGAGGAGAGTTGCTCTGCCCAAGATACTTTAGACAAATGTCTCCCAATCCTCGGTGACTGCATTCAAGGCAGTCCTAACCATGAACTCAAGATCTGGTGTAGACCCCATGGAAGTCAACTAGTCTCTAATCCCTTGCAACCTGAGGAGGAAGGGATCGATCTCTTCTCCCTTCTGCATCTGGTACTATCTCAACTGATTTTCTAATAGCATCTTCCGCTGGATGGAAGTGCCCTAGTACAAGGTGGTCAGTATCTCCCACATCTCCCTTGTTGTGTCCTTCTCAGCAATGTGTGGTACTACATGATCTTTGACCCCGTCTAGGATCATGCACTTGGCTTTCGCCTGGGCCTCCTCGTACTTCTTTAACGGATCAATGTCGACCGGAACAACAACTACTTTCAAGGCATAGTCCTTGATGCGATGTTTGTCTAGGATACCCAAGATCATGGCCTTCCAGATGACAAAATTGGAGGCTCCACCCAATCTATCCCAATGTTCCACCAAGGTTCCGGGACGAGGGGGCGAGGGAGCGAGGGGGCGCGGGAGCGGCCTATGCAAAAGCTCCCTACCATTTTTTAGGAAACGTGGGGGAGCGTCAGGGTCTTAAAAATTTATAAATATAAAATATAATTTATTAATTGAGTCCACTATGACAATTTGGTTTGAATTGAAAAGCTGCAAAGCATGATCATTGATATGAATATCATTTGACATTATCCAAATTTATAATATCATATAAAATAATAAATTTAAAATTCTAATTCAGCTTGGTCAAATTCTAATTTAGATTTTGGTCAGACAGAGGGAGAGCTTTAGCTTGATAAGGTAGCCACTGAATTCTATGAAAAGATAAATGAACAGATCAGGAACACTGCATTGGCAATAGAAGGGGCAACTACAATGGGTTGTCCAGCTGTATTGGATCCAACAGCTAGAAGTTTGTTACATTATATATAATATAGACAGTACACCATATGCTGAAAGAAGAGTTTTAGTTCCAGGAGAGATGAGAAGATCACATGAAAGAGTTTCTGACAGTTTACTATCAAATGACATTGACTGCAGGATGACCATCTGCGAACCAACTTGGGTGACCAACGATGGCATGGATAATTTGTCTACCTTATTAGAGCAATGCCATGCAGTTCAAACTTCAAACTAGCAGTGTATTTCAGGGGTGAAAATAATTTTCAGACCTGAGAATTCACGCTAAGCAATTGTGCTCTGTGTAAATTTTGTAACTGTATAAATTCATATATAACGACAGTTCCTGAGATTTCTTGCTGCCCATAGTATTTTGTCATGCTTGCAGTAAACACATGTTAGTCTGTAGTCCACCCAATTATTTCCCACATGACATAGGTGCTGCTTCCATAGTTTGTATGTCAAATGTCATGCAAATTAAAAACACAAACTGAATGTCTCATATTCCTTCCCTGTCACTCCAGTTATCTCCCCACTGTAATCAAGCCATCACTTGAGAAAAAAAGGAGAAGTTTTAAAAGGGAAAATTCATGTACGTGCTATATGGTCCAGCAAATTTCCATGATACTGACCCTCTAAAATAACGCTTGTTGAAACCAAAAGACAGCACAAGACGTTATCGCCATACAGAACATGAGTAGCTTTGTACCACTTTAGGTCTATTAAATCATAAACTATAAGCAAGGCCATTTTTTTGGGAGCGTGGGGAAACGTTCCCTCAGGGAAGGGAAACGTTTCCTTGGCAAGTCCCCCTGAGTTTCCCTCCATTTTGGGAGCGTGGGGAAACGTCCCCTACTAGTCCCCAAGTCCCCGGAGCGCGGGGGAGCGAGGAAACTAGACCCCTAGGGGGGGGGCGAGTCCCCGTGGAACACTGATCTATCCTGATCCCTCAATCCATTGACCGCCATCTCTGCTAAAAAAAAATAGGACTAGTTCTCTTCTCCCTCTCCTGTTGTTAATCTAGCAAGACTTGGATCTGGATTTCTTTGGCGCTAGAAATCGTCCAAGGAACAAGCTCCTCTAGACTCCCTCTAAGTCCTAATTTCCTTCACGGAAATCCTCCGGCCAAATGTCGAATCACTCCTCTCTAATCCTCCTTTGTTGCTGCAACCCGGATCTAGATTTCTTTGGCTAGAAATCTGTCAAGGCAATGACTCCCTCTACCTCGGCTCTGTCTCCACAGACACTGTTCTACACCAACAGCGACAGCGTCCCACCAGCTCCTCAGATCGAATCTGCTCTACTCCCCCAGCCCCGACAACTGAAGAATATGAGCTCTTCTGGATCTGCACAATCACTGCGTGAGCTAGATCAACTCCTCCTGGCCACTGCGTCACTCCTTGGTCTAGAAAGATGACGTGGCTCTGTGTGAGCCTGATTTGCCCCTCTCTGGTTATGCACTGGCCTAGACAGCTGATGCAATTACTGTGTGGGATCCTCCCAGCTACTACATCACCCTCACCTGGCTCAGAATGCTGACGTAGGCACTGCATGAGCCTCTACGTCACCTCTTCTACACTGCGTCACTCTCCCTCTGCGTCTCTGGCTCTGGAACAACGTTGTCACTCGGGACAACTGCTTCTCTACAACAAATTCTCAGGATTTCTCAGCTGGTGTCTTCAATCTCTATGATCTGCAGTCCTCTGATACCATGTGAAAATTTCTGAATCTACACATCAGAAATCCTACTGCAATCATTGGTTTATCGTCTCCTACTTGTTCTTTACATTTAAAAAGTTATTTAATTATATAAACAATGATGAAAACATTATTGCAGACTACACATACATATAGATCATAAACTGTAAATAGAATGAGACAATCACACAAGGGACACCATTATTTTTGGACAAGCGTCCCCAGAAAAACCCAATTCAGGAAAACCGGTGCAGCATATAGAGGGTTTGTATCAGTGTTGAAAATATCGGTATTGGCAAAATATCAGCAAATATTGGCAAGCATAAAAATGTATAATATATTCATTTTTTCAGATTTCTAAACATATAAAGCAATAACAAAATGAACTAAACACATTGGCACATAAATATGAAGAAAGCATTGATATATATGACGTCAAATAGAAATGATACATCAAACTTCAAAGGCGATACCAAATCCTGCTGATCCCTGATAATTGTCCAATCAAGGACTCAAACAAAATAACATCACATATATAAAAGTTTAAAAGTGTTTCATCATCATGAGTTATAAACTTATATGTAGCAAAAATTGCAAAACAAATAAAACTAGTAGCTATCTATCTGAGACCATTGGCCTCTCCCTAGCAGCTTTCTTTCTGTCTTGTTCAGCAATTGCTTCAAGAGCTTTTTGTATAACCTCCGCACTAGAAACCATACAAGGCATTACATCTGCATCATGTGTAGGGAGTCTAGCCAGATGGTATTTCAATCGTGTAACCCCTCCTGACATCTTGGTCCCACACAATTTGCATGATATATATGCCCGATTTGCCCCACCAACAGCCTCCCCATACTCCCAAAATGGGTCTAAGGCTTTTGGCATATTTGACATTTGTAGTGAACTAATTCAAACCTAGGGCACAAAAAAAACAAAAAATTGGCATTAAACCCCCCAACACAAAAAATAATAAGTAATAACCACCTCATTTAAAAAAAATTACTACATTATTTGCATTTTGCAATGTGAATGAAAAATGGCAAGAGGTTGCATAAGAAAGTTGAAAAAAAAAATGAAGCTTGCTGTCCAAATATGGAGAAAACCCTTATATTGGCTCATGGGCATGAAAATCATAGCAAATGGAAAAAAAACAAAGAAACAAAATGTTGGTAGGCAAAGAGGCAAGCAAGCATAACCCTAAATCTATGAAAAAACCATTAACATAGGGGTTTTTTAGAACATACCTGTTAATGGAAGAAATGAAGTTTGTCTCACTGTTCTTCAATCTTTGATCGACAAAAAAATATTACTTGGTGGTGATAAGCGTTGTTTGATCCTCAAACTCTCCTTGACAACCACCACAAAACTCTTCGTCTTCCTTCTCCAACACTCAAAAACATAAATGAAGAAACAAAACGATTTTCCCTTTTTCTAGTTGGGGCATAACACGCCCAGCGATATTTTCTGTCATCTCGCGATATTTTGCTGAGATATCGCCGATATCTCGAAAATATCACGATATTTTCTCAGCGATATTTCGGCTCGCCCAAAATATCACGATATTTCCGATAATCGGTGATATATCATCGATATTATTTGTATTATTAAGCAAATTTTTGAATACAACTTGGGTGCTAAATCTGGCTCACCAACAGAGAATAAACCCAGAAGAAGTAACTATATCCAGAGACAGATGAACAAACCCCACAGGTGACTGTGTTGTTCCCAGTGCTGGGCAGCGATGGTTGCTCCAAGTTTTGCGTTGGAACTGCGTTACCTCCTCTAGGAGCTGCGTCACTGTAACACTGCGTCGGAGCTCTCCCTCTACGTCACTGCGTTAGAGCTCTCCCTTTGCATCACTCCGACACTGCGGCAGATCTCTCCCTCTGCGTCATTGCATTAGAGAGCAACTGTGTCAGAGCTCTCCTGGTGCTCCTTTGCCTCTCTATTATGGATTCTTGGCCTTGGACTGAAGTCCCTCTACCGAACTGCCCCTCTCACTGCAACAGATCACTTGTTCGATTTTTTCAACAAACCTCGCCCCAGAAAAATCGAACTGACTGATCTCTCAAGTGTATTTCCAATTGACCCTCAAGCCTCTTATACTTTTCCTGTTGATGAATCAACGGCTGAGATTAAGTCCCTAATCAATGGCTAAGATTAAGACAAACTTGATTCTCATCACTTAGAAGTTTCTCACCCATATTCTTATTTATACCCATTAATATTTTTATTTTCCTAAATTTAGATTTAGGAACCCATTAAAAATATTAATTATTTTAATAACTCCTCATCCGGGTGGAATTTCTCCAAACGATTTCTGGGTCTTGGAGATCTCATGTGTTCTAGCCCCTACACAAAATTCCGGAGCTAGAGCACATTCGATGCTACCCAAAATCAACACTCAATTACCAAATGACAAGACATACCTTTAGGTTTGGGAGGCCCACCTTCAAACATATGATCGTGACAAATGGGTGAGGGACCACATCGCTGGCTCAGGTGGCAGAGAAATGGCACAACGAGCTAGTTGGTGATGCAAAGGGTTGTTGGCTGCCAATTGAGGACCATCATGGAGAAAAAAACTTCTCCTAGGGATATCACCCACAAAATAGTGAGCAACATCTAGCTCCAACTGGGACATGAACTCTCGGAAAAGTGGGCAAAGCTACTCGAACAGAAGGTCATGACAACACCAACAATCTCTTGGTCACCGTAGACCTATTACCTGCACATATCAAAGACTAAACCCACGGGGAAGCATGTTTCTATGGTGTCTTATGATCACCCATGTTTAGTGTTAGGTCGTAAAATCAACAACAAAAAAGAAAAAGAAAAAAAATGCGAGCTCTAATCTAAATGCAGCTAGTCTACCATGAGAAATATCATATGATGTTAGTTCTAATGCAAAAATCAACATGCAATGCATCCTACTCTAACATGCATAAACTACAATGTCAAGTCTCTAAGAAAGGGGTGATACGACTTGACCGGCTCAGGCCAAATTTCGCCATTGATGTTGGAATTTCTAAGTCTAACCGTTAGAAACCCTTCATGTACTTTTCTGATTTATTTCTGCCTACTTGTTCTGATTAATTAACAAGTTATTTAACATGTAAATACTAAAAATAAATACAAGTACATGCCCAACACATTACAGATCATCAACTGAAGGAAACAAAACAAACACACAAGTGACACCGTTGTTCTTGGACCAATGTCCCCGGAAAAACCCAATACGGGAAAACGGGTGCAGCTATCTGAGGGTTTTATTATTATGCAGTTTCTAAATACAATCTGGGTGCCAAAACCAGCTCACCCAACAGAGAATAATCTCGGTAGTAGTACCTCTCTACTCGGAAGCAGATATTCTCGCTGAAACCCTGGATAAATACTCCGATAGATCCCAGCTCCAATCTGCCCCACGAAAACCCCAGCGTCTGCCTCTAGGGATTGCGTCAGCCCATCTTGGCCCAGTGTCAGCCCAATAACCCCTGCATCAACCTCTAGAGGCACTGCATCAGCCTCTAGAGACTCTGCATCACCCACGCTAGCTCTGTGAGGCAATGTGTAGCTCCTGGCTGCCTCTGCGTGGCCCCTAGCTGGCTCTGCATGGCCTCTAGCTGGCGTGGCCTCTGGCTGGCTCTGCGTCCCTTTCTCCCGAGGTCTACACTGATTCACCTAGCACACTCTCTGCGTCTCCGCTTCTGTATTCACTGCCCCTCAGCTGCAACTCTGATCACTCTTTCGACTTCCTCAGCGAACCCTTCCCCAGAAAATTGAAATCTTGATCAACTCGGCGTGTTCTCCAAGTGACCCTCAAGCCTCCTTTTATACTTTTCTCGTTCACAATTCAACAGTCGAGATTAAGTCCCTAATCAACGACTAAGATTAACTCTAGCTTGATCCATGACTTTTGGACCGTTACAACACAGTTTTATATTAATTCACATTAATATTTTATTTTCCCTAAGTTTAGACTTAGGGACTCCATTAAAAATATTAATTATTTTAATATCTCACAAATTGTTTAGAATCTGCCCAAACCATTTCTGGTTGTTGGAGATCTCATGTGCTTTAGCCTCTCCACCAATTTTCGTGGCTAGAACACATTCAATGCTACCCCAAATCAACACTCCCTCTTAGCGAGGATTGTGCTCTAGTAATACTCCTCACTAAGCATCACCCTGATCATCCGGCATCGGTCCCTGTGCTGATGCTAGGCCTGTTGCCCAACATCCTCTGCACTGCTGCATCATGTACTGCTACCCATGGCCCTGCCACTACCACTGCTGCATCTGTACGACATCTCCCTCTACATCTGTGTTGTTGCCCATGGCCTTGCCACTGCCACTGCTACATCTGCACTGCAACCCCTCTCATCATGCTGCATCGTGCTGCCAATAGCACTGCCACTGCTAACTCCTGCACTGCAACTCAGTTACTGAGAAATAAGTAATTGATCTCCCAACTCTGACATCTCCGTCAGCCTAGAAACGCTCCCAATGCTAAAGCTCCCTTTGTCACTGACAAGTGCTCCCTCTCTAACCTCTGCGCTGCTGCAACAACCGTGTGCATCTCGCACTGCTGCCTCACTCTGTCCTGGGACACCTGCACTGTAGCTCCCTCCGTCGCTCTATCCACATCCGTCTCTACCGACATCCGCCAGTCTTGCTACTCCTCTTTGGGGCTCCTGTAGAAAGGTATAATCCAAGAGGTTAGGTACCTCGAGGATCCTGCCCCTCATCGCCTATAGTCCGTCTGACTATAGCTTGATGTCTCCCCACTTCCGCTCAAGTGGCATGTGAGCACTCATGGCACAATCATCATCTGTCTCCACTTCCTTCTCCGCCCTTGCTGGCGCTGCCTTGGTCTCAGAAGCCTCTCCTTTGCTCTTCTTCCTCGGACACTGGCTCGCATAGTGACCCAGTTCCCCACAGTTGAAGCATTTGACCTTAGAGAGGTCCTTCTTCTTCCGTTTCTCCTGCTTTCCCTCAGATGCTAGGGCAGCATCCTCCTCTTCCTCCTCCTTGATTCTGATCGCCTTACCGCTGCTTCCCACCTTGCTTAGCCTTCTGATCTCTTCTTGTCGAAGAGCCGCCCACATTTCCTCCCAATCTGGAAAGGTTGCCCTGCCCAATATGCTCTGGACAAACACCTCCTAGTCTTCTAGGATTGCGTTCAGGGTTGTTCTCACCATCAATTCTTGATCTGGCGTGGCTCCTATGGAAGTCAGCTAATCTTGGATCTCCTTCAATCGACTGAGGAAGGGGTTGATCTGTTCTCCCTTCTGCATCTGGTATGTCTGCAGCTGATTTTCTAGTAGCATCTTCCTCTACACAGAAGTATGCTGATACAACTTTTTTAGGGCCTCCCACATCTCATTTTCCGTATTCTTCTCGGCAATGTGTGGTACTACATGGTCCTTGACCCCGTCAAGGATGAGATGATGCTCTTGGCCCTCGCCATTGCATCCTCGTACTTGTCATTATCAGCTAGGTCAATTGGGACTGCTATTGTCCTCAAGACAAATTGCTTGAGACGGTTTCTGTCTAGAACGGATAAGATTCTAGCCTTCCAGACTACGAAGTTTGAGGCTCTGTCCAGTCTGTCCTGGTCTTTTACCCCGTTCATTGCCATCTCGCTGCTCCTCTACTTCCTTCCTGAAAGTTCTCGGTGTGACTCCCTTTGAGCCTTGATTTCCCTCCTGGAAATCCCTCTCCCAATGTGGAAATGCCCCCACTCTGATTCTTAGTGCAACTGCACCACTGATCTAGATTTCTTGGCTAGAAATCCTCGGTAGCAACCATTGTTTTAAGATCCGGCCGGCTCGGAACCGACTCGACCGAGTCGGTCTGAGCCGAAAAAAAAATAAAAAAAAATAAAATTCAACCCGGCAGAAAATTCGATTCGGTCGGCCGAGTTATGACTGACCCGGCTGAGTCATAGCATGACTCGGTCGAGTCAGTCATAACTCGGCTGACTCGGCCGGATCCGTAACTACTCGGCCTAGTAGCTGATAGTGGCTAGTGAACCATAAAAACACGCCTCTTTTCTAAGTGCGGGGGACTCCAAAGGGGTTTATGAATTAGTTTGTTGGTCTTTGGGGTCCATTCCCCTCTCCCAAACCCTAGTATTTGATCATATTGCCCTACTAAGGCTATGCTATTCATGGTAATGTTAAATTCTTAAAGTAAAAGTGACATTCTCCTTAATCTTCATTTTCATCCTTTTACTTAAATTTTTAACATTACCATGAAATGACTCAGAATGTTTGAGAATGGTTCCAGCCTCATTGGATTTCATATGGAGAAAGTAGAATTTTAGATTTCATTCAAAATCCAGCAGACTTATCGGTTTTTCAGGATTTCAGGATTGGGGGATTGCAATGTTTCCATTGAATTTTGTCATGTATTAGGGTATGGAACTCGTATTTAATCAAGAGCACCAATCCCTCTATGTACCTTAATGTTAGTGACATTGGTTGTCGAACTCCTCCGAGATTCGTTCCCAAACTGGGAGCTTCCGAAAATGTCACTCCCACTCCTGTTTTTGCTCCCGCTCCCCACTTTCACTCCCGCTCCCAAGTAACACTGAGCCAAATGATGTTGGCAACTCTAGCAGTAGCCAGTAGTATTGGTCACAGACTTTTGTTGTAGAGGCCATTTCTAGCCTCCTTGGTTGTGTTTTTGTTTTGATCTCTATATCATCATCGTGTATGTATTGGACAGTGCACTGGGTGCCATTTTAATATAACGGATATATTCATGAGCCTACTTTGATCATATGTTGTCTTCTATCTATATTCTAATGCTGTGTGTTTGGAAACATGAATGAAAATCTTTAAAATTATGTATTTTATAAAAAATAAATATTTAATGTATTTTTTACAACGACCGAGTCATTGAAATCGAGCCGGCCGAGTCGACACCGAGTCAGATTCGGAGTCGGAGTCGACCCTCGGCCGAATCGAAGTCTAAGTCAGAGTTTTAAAACATTGGCAGCAACTGCCTCCTCCTTGGTCTTGCCCTGTTAGGTACTGTTCTCACTACAATACCCCACCAGCTTCACTCTGCAACTTACCCGCAGCTTCCTAAGCCCCAGCAAACTGAAGGTTAGAGCTTCTAGGCTCTGCGCAATCCCGGCACCAACAAAATCCGCACCTCCTAGCCACGGACGTCAATCCTTCCTGACTGAGAAAGATGACCAGGCACTGCGTAGGTCAAGTCTTCTCCCCTTTGCCACTGTGTTGATCCTCTTCCCGACTCAAACTTGATGACGCAGGCACTGCGTCACCCCTTCCTTGTTGCTTCTCTGCTAGGAACAACTTCCGTCACTCGGGATAGCTGTTTTTTGCTACTGCTGCTCTGCTCGACTAATGTCCTCAGTTCTCCTGTGATCTACAACTGCACTCTGATACCATGTTGGAATTTCTAAGTCTAATTGTTAGAAAACCTTTATATACTTTACTGATTTATTCCTGCCTACTTGTTATGTTAATTAGCAAGTTATTTACCATGTAAACACTGAAAATAAGTACAAGTACATGCTCAACACATTAAAGATCATCAACTGAAGAAAACAAAACAAACACACGGGTGACACCATTGTTTTGGACCAATGTCCCCAAAAAAACCCAGTCTGGGAAAATCGGTGCAGCTATCTGAGGGTAAAGCAGGTTTTCCCTTTTGGGATCCCTGGGTAAAAGTGTCTCAATTTGTGTAAGTTGTTTTTGTCTCTGGTGTTTTATTCCACTGCTTCTAATTTGTTAAGAAACTTTGTATCTTGGTAAAAGTAAATTTGTTTTCAGTATTTGGTTGCCTTGTTTTCAGTCATTCATCTAAGTAGTTACAGAGTTTCATGGAAATTTACCCCTTTTTATCTCAGATCTTTATAATATGATTGCATAATTTTTTTTATTGGTTAATTATACATGTTGGTTTATTAATATATATAGTATCTCTGCTCTGTTTCTCTGACAATATAAATCAGTCCCCCCTGGTAATGTATCTAAATTTCAACACATTGCCATTTTTAACCGAGATGGAATGGGAGCCTACTGAATCCGATTCCAAGAATCAGTATCCATAAAATATTTCCGCAATGCCCAACTTTATTGTCTTACTCCACAACATCTAAATACAAGATACATCCATTGTACAAAGAGTCACTCCCTGAAGGAAATGCCTTGGCCTTGAGCCATGATTCGTCTTGGGTTGAAAGAATCCATAAAGAACACACAAGATATGCTGCATAGAGATTGCATTTGATGAGTTGACCTTAAAAAGACTGGGTGGGTTGATCCCTAGTAAAAAGCCAGCCCTTCATAATCTTGAAAGGTCTTGACTCTTACCAAGTTGAGTTGGTACTTTTGGACTTAAATAGAGGACGCGGCACTCACGAAAGTATCTATCTTATTTAATACCGTATTTCATAAATCACTTCTGCAATATTAAAAGGCCAAAAGAAATAAAATCAAAAGTTAAAATTAGAATGGTGAGTACTCTGGCACCACCCAGGCTTATATATTTTATGTTTGGTGTCTATTTAGGCTTCTATATCCTATGTTTGGTTTCTTTCTACACGTGGAATCAAGTGTTACTAAGCTAATGCCCATATCCTATGTTTGGTTTCTTTCTACACGTGGAATCAAGTGTTACTAATCTAATGCCCATTTTCTATTTTGTAGGATGTTATTCAATTTTGACTTTGTATATAAAGCTATTATAGTTTTATAATTTTTAATAATTTAATTGTTATATATTTTGGAGGTTTTTTTGGGCATATTTTTTGGTCAAATTTGTTTAGAATCCAGCAGGAAATTGTTGACATCACAAATTTGATCTGTAAAGTCTGCACAATCCTAGTGTTCTAGGAGTTTTTCAGAGAACTAAACTTATTTATGCATTAAAAACCAATTTTGAATAAAAAACAAAATCTGACCAAAAATTATTTCACCAGTTTCTAGTGAAAAACTTTAAAATATAAAATAACTAAATAATACCCTACAAAATTTCATAAACTGTTTTTTTGAAAAATTTCATAAACTGTTTTTTTTTTAATTTCACAAACTGTTTTTTTTTTTAAATTTCGTAAACTGTTTTTTTCAAGAAAGAAGTTAGAGATGTCATTAAACTCAATGTAAACAATAAAACCATCCATTTTTTTTAAATCTTTACTTTTAACCTGATAAAAATTTTGTGTACGTTTGAAAGTTTATGGATATGAAACATGATCCATAACTGATCATTTATAATAAGTATTTGAAGAATATTATTTAGTATAGTTTAAATGTTTTATATTTTGGTTTTATTATTTTTTAATGGGTAAAAATTTGTTAAAATCATATATTTGAGTTTGTAAGGGTAATTTTTCAATAAGTCAATTTGTTAAAATTGTCTGTTGAGTTGTTAAGTTTATGTAATTTTAATATTGTAAGGGTTGTTTAGACAGTTGAATCTATTTGCTTCGCCAAAAAATATATCACTAGATTCAGGTGAAAAAAGCCAAAACTTAAGAAGAACAACCATAATCTATAAATGTGATAAATTTAAGTTGTATAATTGCTAAATCTACATGTTGTATTTTAAATAACAAAAAAATCACAATTTTATCTAAACTTTTGGTAAAAAACAAAATATATATTAATTAAACTACACCCAAATTATTCTGCTAGGAAAAATAACCAAAAAAGACATCAAATAAATTATAAAACCTTTAAAATGTCTTATAGAGATATGCTAATACAAAAGCCCCAGCCCCCATATGAATATAAACTTAAGGAAACATACACCAGGCATGGCTCACATAGGACAACATGAAAATCTCTGATCCTTAGAACCTGTGTAATTTATCTAAGCTCAGACTCGCAAGTCTTGGCGAGGGCATGTACTCGCTAGATTTATGGAAAACTCGCCACAAACTCGTTAATATTTTTAATGCACAAAATTTCTTATATCTTAAAGTTTTTCTTTATCTGCCAAGACTTTGTCGAGCCTTTCCTAAATCTTTTCCAGGTTACGAAATCTTACAGTCCAAAGTGTGATAACATTGCTTAAACGAAAAAAGATAGATACTCATAAAGGAAAAAGCACTAGCCAATCAAGAGGCCGCAATAACTGCTTCGATGAAATCTTCTACCGGAGCCCTGGATCTGAATGAGAGAGAATATCCAAATAGGAATTACAGAGAGACTTAATGAAAAGTTAATTGGCATCTCTATCATCACTTGTCAGGGAGGGGAAAAAATAATTGTCAGATGTTTCTGTTCTTTTTGGCAATTTTTTTTAACAAATTTTCCAGGTTCTTTTGTAATTTTAAGTCTTAGTGGCGTGATTTGCAAAGGACAAGTCTACCGAGGTAGAAGAATTGCCCAGACAGTCACTTTTGGTCAGAATCAGGGCACAAAAAATTCAACAAATCTTGTAAAAAGAGTGCTTATCCTGTTTTTAAAGTGGAATTGGATTTAGCACCATCAAAAACTTCTGGAGCACCTAAAATCTTAAAGTTTAACAACTGTAACTTAAATTTACAAGAATATTTTAAAGTTTAATAACTGTATCCTAAATTTACAAAAATCCTTTCTCAAAATATTACTATAATGAAAATTTTTGTAAGATTTTAAAAACATTTAATTTAAATTTTTTAAAGTTTTAAAATTTTGAGTTATTTATGGTACTGACAAAAATTCAAACATTCTAGTCTTCAAATTTTGTAAAAAATTTCTTTCCCTCCAGAAATTTGGAATCCAGGTGAAATTGTGGCCGGGCTAGAGAACGCCGATTTTAACACTCAGATATTGAATTGAATTTGGGAATAACGTGTTAAAAGTTTAAACCCGTATAACCCTGAAAAAGTAAACTTGGAAAGACGTCAGGCTTTTGATGTGAAATAACCAATCCCTGGTAACGTCTTAAAAGGAATATAACCCCAGACCACTGTCACATCTAAAGGTGGGGTTGCGAGAAGGTAATGGGGTACCTATTTTGTATTATCTGTTTTGTTTGGCAGCAGGGTTTGGTCGATGCAGGCAACTGAAAAGCCCTATACGAGAGATTACGGTCAATCAAAAAGGAACTCAGATTTTTTGGGCTTTTGCTATACTGGGCTAATAGGTCGTTTTCGGTGAGCGGAAAGAAAGGGACAAGTTTAACTTCTTTCTTTCCTTTTCTTTTTTAATTTACATGGTCATATCTTAATGGTGTAGGAACAAAATTGGTTGAATGTAGTATTTATTTTATGAATTTTAAATAAAATTAATTAAAAATTTCAAAATTTAAAATATTTGATTAGAGCATATTTTTTTAACGTTTTTTAAATAAAAAAAATTCTAAATAATTTTATTCAAAATTTTGTAAAATTTCAAAATTACAATTCTCAATAAAATTATATAATTTAATAGGTTTAGAATATGCCCTAAAATTGTGTTTGTTTGGCTAAGAGTTAGTCTTTCTAAGACTTAGGAAATAGGGTAACAACCCAAGGTCTTGCCCCTTAGTGACTCAGCGCCATTAGCAAGTAGCGTGGTTTTCCTTGAATAGCAATGATGAGTCAATGTGATATATCACTGTCTCACTACTAATTTGACAACTAAAGTGTGATAATAACAATGATGAGTCAATGTGATATATAATGTCCCACTACTAATTTGACAACTGAAGTGTAATAAATTTTCCCTCTGCCATCAACAAGTAGTGTGGTTTTCCTTGAATAGCAATGATGAGTTAATGTGATATATAACTGTCTCACTACTAATTTGACAACTAAAGTGTGATAATAACAATGTGATATATAATGTCCCACTACTAATTTGACAACTGAAGTGTAATAATTTTCCCTCTGCATAAAAAAATTATAGCATAATATATTATTATTATTATCCAATTTTAAGGTCATGGTGCCATCAACAAGTAGTGTGGTTTTCCTTGAATAGCAATGATGAGTTAATGTGATATATAACTGTCTCACTACTAATTTGACAACTAAAGTGTGATAATAACAATGTGATATATAATGTCCCACTACTAATTTGACAACTGAAGTGTAATAATTTTCCCTCTGTATAAAAAAATTATAGCATAATATATTATTATTATTATCCAATTTTAAGGTCATGGTGAAGTGTAATAAATTTTCCCTCTGTATAAAAAAATTATAGCATAATATATTATTATTATTATCCAATTTTAAGGTCATGGTCAAACTAGATAGAAATTAGTGTATGAGACCCCTTGTTTGTGGGACAAGGGACCCACCTCCAAGAAGTGATTTGACTGCTAAGTCTACAAAAGCATATATACTCCTACCCCCTCTAGTTTTGAACTCGTGACCTCTTAGGAAGAAACACATGCTCTTAACCATTAGACCCACTTAAATTGTATAAAATTACAATTTCCCTGACAATTAGAAAAAATAAAAACCTACATAAAATCATCTAAGCTATCAAATTCACCAAAAAACCAAACCAAATAAAACATAATCACATATGTGATTATATATATATTGACCAATCTCAACAAGTGAGAACCCACCACAACCAACATATAAAAACCAAACATTGGCCACATATATTGACCAATCTCAGCAAGCCAGGTGACCCAGTGGAGAAGCTCTTCAGGAAACCAAACCTTGGCCACATATATTGACCAATCTCAAAGGTGACCCACTCCAGGAAATGGAGAATCCACCTGTCACTTCATGAAAACAAACCTTCGCCACATATATTGACCAATCTCAGCAGGTCAGGAGCACTTCAGGAAACCAAACCTTGGCCACACATATTGACCAATCTCAGCAAGTCAGGTGACCCACTCCAGGAAATGGAGAGCCCACCTGTCACTTCAGGAAACCAAACCTTGACCACATATATTGACCAATCTCAGCAGGTCAGGTGACCCACTCCAGGAAATGGAGGAGTCCACCTGTCACTTCAGGAAACCAAACCTTGGCCACATATATTGACCAATCTCAGCAAGTGAGATGACCCACCAAAACCAACATGTCATTATTTCAAAGCCACAATTTCCTAAAACTCCCACTTGACCCCAGGAAATAGAGGAGCCAAGCAGTGACTTTCTGAAACAAAACATTGGTGGGAATAACAACGGTGCTGATTTTGGACCAAGCAGCGCCATTGACAACCATTTTTCTACGAAAACATTTCCAATGGACCAGAAAAGCGCTTCTGGTACTGGTGAAGCTAAATTGTGTTTATAAATCTAACGCTTTATGTCTGAATTTGACATGTAAATATGATAAAACCAACAGAATTGACATCCACGCCAAAACCCACCTAAAGATTTAAAAATTACCAACAATGACAAGCAGTTCTCGACGTCTGAAGATCGAATCCCATTGACTAATAAAGGCAATTCACCATTAAAAAGAATTATTCAAGACGCACATACCTTTTACGAACAAGCAGGGGATCTTCCTGGGGGAAGAAGCTCGGAATTGTATCGTATAGGCGATTGGCCCCTCCGTCTGCACACAACCGTAGCAGCGCTGCAGCACAACACCAGTGTCAAAATATTCAATTATTCCCCTGTTTTAATGGCTGTCAAATAACCAGATTTATCCTCATTACGCACCTCGATCCCACAGAGTTGCGGTGAAGCGGGGGAGGTCATAATTGAGAATAATCAGCGCATGTGACCGTTGCCTGTTACCGCCACCGGGCGTCGAGAGAAGGAAGTCGGCGCTGCTGTGCTCCATAACTTCCATGGTTTTTTTCTGCTTCAACATTCGCAAGAATTTTCTCCTTCAAGAATCACAGGAAAGGGAGGCTCCACATCATTCCATTAGCGAGATCTTCTAAAGTAAAAAGTGGGATCCTAATTTTAATACGACTCAGAGTCAGTGTCGGCCATTACGACTTTTCAAAAGTGAACTTCTCTTCACTGATAGTTTGCTGGAGATTTATATTTGAAACTATGGAATATATGTTGTAGTTCTACATGTGAGATAAGATTAAAATAATTATATTTATGTTTAATTAATTAATGATCACAAAATAAGTGAGAGGGATTGTTGAGTATAAAATAGGTGAAAGGGATTATTGAGTACAATGATGTTAGTACGAAGTGGTCTCTTATAAAAGATACAATACATGAAGTAAATCAACATCTCGACCACGTTTTAACTTAAAATTACACTTCCTTTTCCTATAAAAAATACAATGGATGAATTAAATCAACATCTAGGCCAATTTTGACTTAAAATTACACTTCCTTAAATCCTTCATAGAACATTAAAGTAACATGGATTATATTATTAACTTTGTAAATGTAATTTTTTAAGTAGTGTAAGATTTCTATGAAATGTATATGGTTTATTTAACTTTAATTTAGTTTTATATTATAAAATTTAATAATGTTTTTAAAAGTTTTATTTTTAAATTATTTTTTAATTTATTTTATTTTGTTTATATTTTATTTGTGTAAAAATGTAATTAAGAAAAAAAAATTCTAAAGAAAAAATTGTATTTTTCAATACTGAAAATGGAAATTTCATTTTGGAGATGCGATAGTGTGCATTCAAAAAACTATATAGGCTCTTCCAAGAAACAAAAAATATCAGTAGCATGTTTCTCCCACCTGTGCATGCATAAAAGATCTTCAAGATTGTTAGTTTGAATTATTTCTACAAGTGAGTAAAAATCCTTTCACTTAAGTTATAGGTGACTTATAACCCTAACAACAAAAGTTGGTTGATTATATGCTTCAGATCTACAACCAAACTTGAACAAAAAACCCTACAACGCAATAGATCTTGCAAATACAAACATGTAACAACATAAAATAAAAATGCAAGAACCCAATGGAAGACTTGAATAATAATTTTATTAATGAATACACGTGGTGAGGAGAAATTACAACATGGGTCTGCAGTTCCCCTCCGTGGGATGGGTCATTTTCTTGTCCTTGTGCTTCAATGGTGTGCTTCTCTCTCTCTCAATTTGCAATGGGCATAAAATAAAATTGGTGTTTGAATTCAAGTGGGAGGCCAATTGCTATGAGACGATAATGTTGACGATGAAACTGGTAATGGTGAAGAATGGATAGAAAACCTTCTATTTATAACAAAGTATTGAGCCAAATTAGGAATTAGAAAATAATAAGTCTAGATCCATCTTAACTTCGGATTTATCAAGCGCTAAGAGGGATCAAATCTCTCGAGGTGCAAACCTCTTTTTTGAGTGCAAAACTGAGGAAAGGTTTGCACCTCAAGAGATTTTATCCCTCTTGGCACTTGATAGATCCGGAGTTAATATGGATCTAGGCCGGTTTTAGTAGTGTGCGACCAAGGAATATATATCGAACATATGACTAATTTTATCTATAATATATAAATACAATATTAATATAATCATTTTAAATGTGCTAAATATGTCTGAGATTTATCTAATTTTAAATTTGCTTAGTTACCTCAATTTGTTGAAATGATAAATATTGTTAACAACTTTAATGATGAAAAATGATGAAATAAAAATTTTGAATGCAAAGTGACAATGTAATAGTGTTGAATGATAAAAAATGTGAATAACAAGAATGTATTCAATTACAAATATTCTTCATTGTGATCAATCTCAGATCATTTTCTTCTACTCACCCTTGTTAGTTTTGTCATATTTTCATATTGATTATATGAAAGTTAAAATTGTAAACCATTTAAATCTTTACCATGAGTTGTTGTAGTAAACATCATACTTTATCTCTCTTGCTCTCCAATATTAATAGGCTGAATTACTATAACACAACAATCAATGTACATTGTCAATAATATTTTGTGCTTACACTAAAATCAATGCACACTGTTAATCTAATCACTTTAGAATTAATGTACCATCATACATCCAATTACATCAAATCAGAAATCAACATCTACACTAAAATCAATGCATCTAATGCAAGCAATCAAATAAGATTAGAAAACATCTACACTGAAATCAATGCATTTAATGCAAGCAATCAAATAGGATTAGAAATCAACATCTACACTCAAATCATTGTATTTAGTGCAAGTAAGAAAATAGGATTAGAAACCAACATCTCCATTGAAATCAATGCATATAGTGCAAATAATCAAATAGGATTAGAAATCACCATCTACATTGGAATCAATGAATTTAGTGCAAGCAATAAAATAAGATTAGAAATCACCATCTACATTGAAATCAATGCATCTAGTGCAAGAAATCCTCTTCCCTCTCTCCTCCCTCTATCTATATCTATCTCTCTTTTGTCTCTCTATCTCACCCCCCCAAACAAACACGCTCTCTCACTCCATATCTATCAATCTCTTTGTCCCTCCTTCCTTCCCCCCCCCCCACTCCATCTATATCTATATCTCCCTCCATCTCTCCTTCTTTGTCTCTCTATATCATCCCCCCAAACACACAAGCTCTCTCACTCCATATCTAACAATCTCTTTGTCCCTCCCTCCCTCTCTTCATCTCTCTCTTCTTCCCTCTCTTCACCTTCCATCTATATCTCTATCTCCCTATGCCTCTCTATCTCACCCCCAAACATACACTCTCTTTCTCCAATCTATCTATCTATCCATCCCTCCTCCTCCTCCTCTCTCTCTCTCTCTCTCTCTCTCTCTTCCCCTTCTCTCCCTCTCCCCCGGTTCTATCTCTCTTCCCTCTTGTTATCCCCTCTCCCTCTCTCTCCATCTTCCTTACACCTCCCCCCCTCTCTCTCAACCTTTCTCTCTCTATGTCTTTCTTCTTACCTCCCTCTCTCTCCCCCTCCAACTCCATCTCTCTTTCCCTCCCTCTCTCCACTCTCTCACATCCTCTCTCTCTTCCTTCTCTCTCTCCTTTTTTCTCCTACCTCTCTCTCTCTCTCTCTCTCTAGATTTGTTACTATATCCCTCCCTCTCTCCCTCTCTCTCCTTCTCTCCCCCCTTCTCTCCATATCTCCGTCTTTGTCTCTTTATCTCACCCTCTCTCTCTCCACTTCTCACCCTCTATGTCTTTCTTCTTCCCTCCCTCTCTCCCCCTCCAAATCCATCTCTCTATCCCTCCCTCTCTCCCTCCGTCTCTCTCATCCTTCCTCTCTCTCCCTTTCTCTCTTACCTCCCTCTCTCTTCCCCCATTGCTCTCCTCCTCTCTCTCATATTTCATCTCTTTCCCTTTCTCTCTTACCTCCCTCTCTTCTCCCATCACTCTCTCTCTCTCTCTCTTTTCCCTCCACTCCCCTCTCTCTCTCTCGTTTCCATCCAATCCTCTCTCTTACCCCATCACTCTATCTCTCTCTCTCCAACTATGTTACTATATCCCTCCCTCTCTCCTTCTTTATCCTTTTATCCCCCCTCCTCTCCATCTCTCCTTCTTTGTCTCTTTATCTCACCCCTAATCATACACACTCTCTCTCCATCTCTCCCTTGTCACTCCCTCTTTGTCTCCACTTCTCACTTTGTATGTCTTTCTTCTTCCCTCACTCTATCCCCCTCTAACTCCATCTCTCTATCCCTTCCTCTCTCCTCCTCCCTCTCAAGTCCTCTCTCCCCCTTTCTCTCCTACCTCCCTCTCTCTTCCTCATCTCTCTTTCTCTCTGCCCTCGAATCCTCTCATTATCTCCCTCCCTCTCTCCTTCCCTCTCTTCCCTTCCATCTTTGTGTCTCCCTCTCCCTCTCTCTCTCTTCATTCCTTCTCTCCCCTCTCCTTAAGTTTATCTTCATCTCTCCCTTTTCAATCCCCCTCTCTCCACCTCTATCACTCCATGTCTTTGTTCTTCCCTCCCATATATATATTTATATATAGTTAATATATATTATGATATATTAATATATAATTATAATATAAAAAATTTAATATTGTATTAATCTAAAGTTATAAGAAGAATTTCGGCGTAAATCACATGTAGAAAACCTTTGTCGACGCGTTTCGAACCAACTAGTGTGGTTCATCGTCAGGACAAGTTGAGGAGTCAGATCATGGCTGCATATTAAATAGGGAGAGCAGATCCTCCAAACAGCTAGGTTGACTAGGTTGACCATCAATGCATATTGACCAGTATCTTCATGCCGATTCCCATCATTTCCCTGCTCAAAAGTTGGGTGTTCTTAACACCCTCGCTACTTGTGCCCTCAGGATTTCTGATAATGAGAGCTTCGAAAGGAGAAATACCATCTCCTTAATGTCTTTATGGAGAATGGATATAGTAGGAGCCTAGGTCAGAAGGCTTTCCTTAAAGCCTCTAAAAATTCGTTAATTAAGAAAGAACCTAGAGAACGCCTGCTAGGTGTCCATCTTCCCTATGTCTAGGGAACCACAGACAAGATTGCTCGGATCCTTAAGAAGTATGATATTCCCTCAACCTTTAGGCCCCTCAACACCATTCATAAATCCCTCCGATTGGTGAAAGATCCCATTGACCCTAAAGACATGAAGGGTGTCTACTTGATCCCTTGTTCTTGTGGGACCCCCTATATCGGGGAAACAGGGCGCTCCATCCATCAGAGGATCAACGAGCATGCAGCTGACCTAAGACATGGGAGAACCAAGTCTTCAACGTTAGCAGAGCATGCAGAAAAGACCAAGCATCAGGTCTGTATAAAGGAGGCCAAGGTTATTGCTAGGGTTGCGCAGTTCCATCACCGTAAATTCAAAGAAGCTATTGAAATTGAAAGAAGGCTTAACAATCTCAATAGAGATGACAGCTAGAAGATCAATAGTTGTTGGATCCCTGCCCTTTCTTCTTAGTCTTGATTTTCCTGCCCCCCCCTCCACCCCCCCTTTTAACCTTTTCGAGCTTTCGATGTTTCCCCTTAATTTCCCGGATCCTTCTCCTTTTAGCCATGTCTTTTCCTTCCTCCTAGGGTTTCTCCTTTGGCTCTGTGGTTTACTATTGGTCTTGTTCTTGACCTTTTCTTCTTCTTTTTTTAATGTGTCGCTCATTCTATTTATTTTTCCTGAAAGATATAAATAAATAAAAATTTAACCAATATTCATTAATAGTTTATTTTTTCCATTAAATCAATTTTATTAAAAAACCCCCTTTACTTATCCCTAGTGATTTAAATAATTAATTAAATAAGTTAATTTAACAACCATAATAAATAAATAAATATTTATTTATTTATATTTATAAATAAATAAATAAATAAATAAATAAAAATTTAACCAATATTCATTAATAGTTTATTATTTCCACTTAATCAATCCTAAAAAACCCCCTTTACCTATCCCTAGTGATTTAAATAATTAATTAAATAAGTTAATTTAACAACCATAGAATAATATATAATAAAACAGAATAACATTCTTGTCCCTAGGGAATTAATAAATTAATTTAATAACCAAAGAAAAACTTTCTAAAAACCCCTTTACTTATCCCTAGTATATAAGGAATTAAATTTATTAATAACCAAAGAATAATGTATGAAGAAAATAAAATGGAATTACTTTCGAATATATAATATATTATAATATTTTTAATTATTTATTAGAGAGAAAATTTAATTACTATAATTATAATATTATTTTTATTACTTTTGACTAAAATAAAATGGTATTACATTCGAATATATAATAATTTAATTACTATAATTATAATATTATTTTTATTTTTCCTTATTTAATATGCAGCGATGATCTGACTCCTCAACTTGTCCTGACAATAAACCACACTAGTTGGTTCGAAACCCGTCGACAAAGGTTTTCTACATGTGATTTACGTCGAAATTCTTCTTATAACTGTTATGGATCACAGAAGCCTCAATTCAACAATTAATATAAAGTTATTAAATTTAATATTATATTAATATTATAATATATTAATATGAGTATTAGATTTAATAATAATAATATTACCAGTACTAATATTTTTTTTTTGCATGGTATTAATAATAATTTGGCTCATAGGCTTCACCTAAATAGAATATCTTTTTTTAGTGTTCTTAAATATAAAAATGTTTATGGAGTAAATATAAAAAAATGTTTTATTTATTTACTATATCTCTATTTATTTTTATTTTTATTTATTTACCATACTTCTTTTATTTACCATGGTATTTGGCCCATAAGCTTGGTATATAATTAGATGTTGGTTTTTAATCCTGTTTGATATATTTTTATTTATTTACCATAGCTCTTTATACCTCTTTCATAAATATGGTATTTGGCCCATAGTATTAATAATAATTTGCTCATATGCTTTTTATTTATTTACCATACCTCTAGCTTATTTATATTTTTATTTATTTACCATACCTTGGGAGTAAATATAAAAAAATAATTTATTTATTTAACATACCTCGGGTTTATTTATATTTGTATTTATTTACCATACTCTTTTTTGAGTATTTGTTAACCTTTTTATATTTTAAATTTATATTGTGTTTATACATAATAATAATTAGATTGATTTTTAAATAGGGCACCTTAAAAATGTTAACCTCTTTATATTTTAAATTTATATTGTATTTATACATAATAATAATTAGATTGATTTTTAAATAGAGCACGCTAAATTAAAAATGTTAAACATTACATGTTAAATGTATTTATGCTTGAGATCTACCCCATATTAGGTTGTAGAGCGTCTATCCGCACAATAAAATATTATTGAATAAATCAAAATCTAGGTGTTGAAAATACCTTATTATATTTTTTAAGAGGGAAAAGATATTCAAAATGGTAAAATATCTTTATTTAGAAAGTGTTTAAAGTAATTAAGAAATAAAAAATAAATCTTAATCACTTGAATAAATCAAAATCTAGGTGTTGAAAATACCTTATTATATTTTTTAAGAGGGAAAAGATATTCAAAATGGTAAAATATCTTTATTTAGAAAGTGTTTAAAGTAATTAAGAAATAAAAAATAAATCTTAATCACTTTATGAGAATTAAGAAAAATGTGAATTTGAAATAATTATTAAATAATGATTTAACAATTATCTAAAAGGAAAATAAGGAATAATAAATAAATAGTGATTTATTTAATTATTCCAAGGTATTAAGTCAAAAATAATAAGAAACAATTAACAAATAATGATTTCTAAATAAAATTAAATAAATAATTGATTTATCTAATAATTTTCATAGGGGTTTTGAATTTTAAATGAGAAATAATTTAGGAAAAATGGTTTACTAAATTATTTCATATGGTGAAAGTGAGTTTTACAATGGTAAAATTAATCTTACATGGTGTATTTCAATCAACCTTGTACAAAATAGCTAGGTGATCATTTTTGGGTGATAACAAACTGCCCCCAACGTAAGAGTTTCAGGAGCAAATTGTATGACTGAAATATGTTGTAAGTTGCACTTTCACGAGATACCGAGAGAGAGAGAGAGAGAGAGAGCTGAAGCAAGGCAAGGAAGGACTGAGAATGGAGGGGGCGAGACCTACTTAGTTGATATAAATATCCTTTTACTGGTAAGTGCATAATGTCAAATGAGGCGGGGTAGACATACCCATGTCTGCCGAGACAACTCAGTACAAATAATAATGATGTGCCCAACAATATGGGTTTGAGCAACAAAGTACATGATACATGATATGTTGGCGTCAATGGGTCAAAAAAACGATATAACGATACAACGAGTCCCATATACATAATGTGCCTGGAAAATAAAAGTTAGGACTGATACAATGAAATCTGTTGATATGACTACATGAGACATAATGCCCCTCAAGCTTACATGGTGAGGGGAAATCATAACCAAAGAAGGCCTGCTAAATATGAAAGGGCTCTGAAGATCTGAATGGACTATCTAAAGGAGACATGCATGTTGTGGACTCTACAAGCGGTGGAAATCCAACTAGTCAAATCTACGAAACTGCATTTGAGTCTAGATCATGCGTTGTTGACATCTAGACGTGTGGGGGGCTACCTAAAGGGCCACCCCATTATGAGGTCTGGAACATCTCACACACACTTGGGAAATGTTTGTACAATATTTTGAATCACTGGACCATTAAGTGTATAATACTCAATCATGTGATAATGAGCTGGAGTCGAACACGTGAGAACTTACCAAGGCAAATGTTAATGATGATTCCCTTTGCTTGATTTGAGGAACCGAATAATGATGAAATATGGAACCAAGGTACACCTTTCTCTAGAACTCACAACTAGAATAGATGTGCTAAAGTTAACAGAATAGGGCCTGCCAGAGTTGAGGCAATGATGATTCCTCAACAAAGGCACGAGGGATATAAAAATCTGACTAGTAGACTGACACCAAGAATGATGATGGAGTAATAAGATGAGTGGTAGACTGATGAATTCCCTTGTCAGAGCATATTATGCATGATTGACCAAACAACGACGAACTCAATTCCAAAGGGGATGGTCAATTGCTCAGACGAATGCTTTTGAAAGAAATGGGATGAATGAAATGGGATGAATGTAATGGAATAATGAATGAAATGGGATGAATGTGATGGAATAATGAATGATGGACTATAATAAGACACGATGGGACTCTGAATAGACCCCATGGATCCAAGGGTGACTCATTTCTAATTCTATGAACAAGGGTGACTCGATGATGCTGCCACATGGGGAAGGCCCAAAGGGGACCGTAAAAACATGAGTAAATAATGGTTACTCATGACGAAACTCGATACATAAATCAATAAGTGCAAAGGCATAGTGGTACCAGAGTACAAGCGACTCATATGAAGAGATCAGTTTTGAGAGGCAAAAAAATGAGAGCTCATGGAAAAAATGACTTCCTCGTGAAGTTTTAAATTACCTAAAATGAATAAAGACCCATTACAGAGTTTGGTGAGAGATTTTCCTTTAAAAGGACTTCTTGCCCCCAAATCTAATTCATTTGCACATTGAGTTTTTGGGGAATTTGGAGAGGGGGAGAAGGCCCTAAATCTTGGTGAGCTCGTAGCATACAAATCGATCGTCAGAATTCATATCTACGACTTTTAGGAGGGTGACCTAACTTTACTCATCAATTTCAGTGGGTTAAATTTTCAGATTAGGGCCTCAGCTACCTAGGGGAAACCCTTGTTCTTCCTCACGGTCACAACGCACATGTTGGGACATTTTTTGCGCCCTAGGGCACATAAAAGAGGTTGAAAAGTGTCCCCAGTGTAGTTTTCAAGGGAAAGATTGCGCCCAAAACCTCAGGGAAAAACTGAGTTGGGGGTTTCCTAGAAGCTGAAGCTGAGTTTTGAAAATGCATGTTATCACTATGAGATGACAAAATATGATGGTATTTTGTAGGTATGGCAAAGTTAAAGTTGGTATGGTGAGAATGAGATTTTGATGATATTCGCATGAGATTCAGGGGAATCAGGCTGTCAGATGAGCTCTGGCATGGTATGGGTTTCTTAAGTTCATGGAGAACCCATTGATAAGGGTGGGTGAGCCACTATTATCCTGGAGTGTGACTTACTATGACCCAGATCATGAGGCCTTTGTTATACAGGGGCATAGGATCGAGATCACAATTCAGGACATATACTTTTTTACAGAGTTTCCACCCTTGGGGGTGGTGGGAGAGATCCATCCAGTGCTGCCTCGTGGGAGACATATTAGAGAGTTTGTTGATCATCATTGTGTACCTGGTACTCTATTAAAGGATACGAGCATTCAAATACATGACTTGGAGAGGCTTGAGACACGAGCTATGTCGCATCAGTGGTGCAGATCTTAGGTATTCATGCCTTCCACCACGTTTCTGGAGGGCAAATGATGCTGGTGGAGAGTGTACTAAGATATACCTACTATCGGTGGGCCCAAATGTTTATGACATCGTTGAAATATTAGTTAGGTCTATGCAGGTAGCGGGCCAATGATAACTGTTCATTTGGGACAGTTTTATGCACATTCTTCTTTGATAAGATCCCCACCATCCGACCACATGTACAGATTCGGGATGGGGATCCACAAAGCATAAGATGCGTTGTTGGGGGAAACTACTACAACAGGCTTGAGGGGGGGAGTCATACAAGTGTTCTAACCTAAGTTCTTTTACCATTGGAATCAAATGCCACTCTACGTAGACGATTATCCATACTGTGGTACGAACTTCTAGGGAGATCTTGATCTACCACTACCACCGGGATGAGCTTGGTGACTAGATGGTAAGTCATAGTTGCTATTTTTTGTATGCATGTATAGTTTAGAAAATATATGTATGTGATACTAATTTTCAAACTTGTGACATGCAGATATAACACTGGTGAGGCCGACAGGATATGCGATGCGAGTTACAACATTTGGGTCTATAGATCAGAAGGAGTCGACATCACAACAGAGACCAGATAGTGATGCATTACTGGAGGATCTTCATCATAGGTTTGACTTGATACTAACCGAGGTGACAATGCGTGGGTGGCACAAGCTAGAAGTTCAGTATACAAATGCATGTACCGGTCTTCCCTCTTAGTGGCGAGCTATCACGAGGAGCATAGCGATGGTCAGTGAGGAAGACCGAGACTTATGAGCTGAGGGTATGGACCCATTGGCATGAGATTCACCAAATGATAGTGATTAGGTGTAGGGGCGTAGGTGCCCCCATTTTTATATGCATGATGATATCATGTTATGGGCATGCTATATGTATTTAGAGTAATGGACTCCAAACACTATATGATGGATGTTATGATACATAATATGGTTATGCATCTTTTTGTGATGACATGGTTCACCATTTGTTTATTTTATGGATGCCTTCTTGTATATGCATGTGATAAATGTCAATATAGAATGTTATTTGCAATGGTATCTACATAGTTATTTTGTGCTCTAGGAACATGACTGAATGAAATGGATTCAAATTCACGTGCCAAAAGCTTAACTCGTAGATATTTTCTAAATAGGACAAGATTACACACATAATAAATGTCATTCAATTGCATGACGAGTAGTAAGGAGTCGAGACAACATAGAGGTGAAGGACACGATGATCAAGGGAATCAGCTAACAAACCTATCACATCATCATAGTCAACCTGATTATTGGTGGAAGATCCGATGCAGATGCTGTTGGAATGGACTACCGAATGCAAAGGCGTAAAAATGGCGTAAGCTACTAAGGCTAGATTCTTGGAGAAGATACTCGCACCATCGACGTAACTGATATAGGGTGTGGATGATGGATCCATCTGAAAGGCACAAGAAGATATTGAATGAGATGATGGGAGATGCAACCTACTTAAATGATCCAAAATGAATTTTGGATAGACTTCTAAGTCTAAGTGTTCCTCACAGAGGAAAATGGAAGTCCAAGGATGTTCCTGGAAAGAGCCCCATTACAAAGATCTTTTCCTTCTGAATCTACTACAACTTGAATGGGCTAAAATGGACTTCGGAGGTAGAAGTTATCGCAGAAAGAAGTTGCCCTTTGTTCTTTGGAAAAAGAGGCAAAATCTTCAAAAATGGCAAAAAACCCTTATAAAGGGAAATCACATCGAAGATGGTCCAAGACGTGGACTTAAGCGGAAAGGGAAGAGACCCTCGATTGCCGATCCCTGACATATCAGGTCGGAGGCATGCATGTGCAAATAACATAAGGAAAGTACCCGGGTCGATGCAACATTGCGATCGCCGATATCGGCAATCGGCGATGCCATGAGGCAAGGAAAGGACCCGGGTCGATGCGACATTGTGGTCACCGATATCGGCAATCGGCGGATCGGCATCGACGATGCCACGAGGCAAGGGAAGGACCCCTGAGGCTATGCGACATGCGATTGCAATATATCGCATCTCAATGTCCCATCGCAGCGATATAAAGAGGCGATAACATGCCGGACTCGATGGATTTTATAAGCGCGGTTCGATAAATTTTGAGTTTCGATATATGTCGAGTTTTTTGTGTATTGATGCATTTCGAGATAAAAACCAAAATACAAAGGAAAAACACCTGAAGTGATAAAGCCAGACCTGAAGGGGAATTATAGGTGCAATTCATAAAATTTTAGTTCCATAAAGGCAGGATTTCGGGCGGGCCTTAGGCGGAAAGTGGTATTGGGTTGGCTCCACCTGATCCCACACACTAGTCGACACGTGGCTGGCGGAGGAGAGAGGAAAATCTCCCTTTCAGGCGAGTAACCTCCGTACTCCTAAGCCACTCCAAAATGGATATTGACCGTTGGATTGGAGATCCCGCAAATCAACGGTGGGATTGCGATAGCGGCCAAAGGTAGACCCGATGCAATATTAGGGCAAATGTGATAATATTTGCAGTTTGATAGAAGGCATTTTAATAGGTTTTTCAATGTATTTCCCGTGTATTTGGGATTTTGCCCAATATGCCTATGCGATGCGATATGCTGCCTAATGGCGGACCCGATAAGGTTTTTAGGGGCGATTTAATGGAATTTCACATCCGGAATTCACGCCCAATAGTGTATTTTCCCAGAAAACCTTTGTGTAATGGATTTTCTCTAATTTCAGGTTTTTGCCTAAGGAAAAGCTCTGAAACCTCTATAACCGCTCCAGATCATCATGCCACGCTGCAAGCGGGTGTTTTTACCAGCAATGATGCATTTTGAAGCCACAGAGCCACAAAGCCAGATGGATAGTCGAACTGAAAAGGAGCAGGGAAGCCGCAAAGGTGCAGATAGATGATGATACGCAGAGAAATGGCTGGGGTAGCCGAAAAGCTGGAAAAGTACCTCAAAGGAGAGCAGAGAGAGCGAAAGCTAATGCATAGAGCAGCTGAGGGAATCACTTGAAGGTCAAGAGAACCATTGATGCACGTAGAGGCCAAGAGAGAGCTCAGAGAAGCCAGAGCCGAAGAGCCAGAGCCAGAAACGGGAGCCAGAGCCAGAGCCAGAGCTGAGAGCCAGAGACAGAGCTAGAGCCAAAGTCGAGAGCTTCAGAGCCAGGGATGAGATGGTGTTCTAAACCCATTGTTTCTGTGTAAAACAGTGGAGTTGAGTGTGGAGCTTGTAAAAGAACTGATGCCATAATCCCAGAGAGCCTAGTTGAGTTGACTAGAGCTCAAGGAGATGTAGCCCAAGAGTTTTGGGTGAACTCCATATTAAACTTAATTTCTTACGTGTGATGCTCATTTGTTGTATTGTTTCACTGTTATATGTTTTATATCAGTTTAAGCAAATCAATTACTGCACATAAACAATTTTAAAGAAAACATAAGCATACACCTATATGTTCAAGCACTTATTAATTCCGCAATTGGTTAATCATGGTTGTCTTGGGAATAATTAAGCTTTGGAAGTGGGAGAGGTTCTTGTAAGTTCACAAGAAGCCTTTAAGCCCCATTTTCAGATCATGTGGTATCAGAGCTTGAGATTGATTAAACCCACCTTCAAAGAAGGTTATATCAGAATGCTTGATTGATAGAGCAAAGATTGTTTGTCTGAAAGGTGTTTGGGCAGTCAAGGATTGATTGTCTGATTGATTGTATGCTTGTTGCAGACTGACTATTTTTGAGTTTGCAGAGGAGAAGGAAGAAGGGATGAAGGCATTCTTCTTATCCCAAAGGACCTCAAAGCAATCCTTGAAGCACAAGAGGTTTGTTGCAAAAGGTTGCTTGAATAAGCTCTTTGTTAATCTTGTTTGAAGTTCTTTTGTGCATTTTGATAATGACAACTTCTACAAGTGAGTCCTCAAATTCCTCCTTCATCACAAGACTCTTTGATGAAGATATGAAGCAAGGCTTGTTCATCATGATGGATATGGTGAGAGAAATGTATGAGGATGGAAGGAAGAGAAGCATACTTAGAGAGCAGTTGAATTTTGTGGAGGAAGAGAAGCAGTTGCTTTCTGACAAATTGCAGGAAATGGAGAGGCAACTTCATATTGCAAATATGAACCTGAAAAGGATGCATGAGTTGGAGTCACAACTCTTTGTTGCCAAGGAAGCCTTAGTTAAGTATTAGCTTGAAGAAGAGGTAAATAGTTCCTGTTTGTCTTCAAATTCTTCTAAGAATGCTTATATTGGTTCTATTGAAAGACATACTAGAGGCATAGGTTCCAAGCTAATGTCCAAGATGGGCTATGAAAGGAAAGGCTTGGGTAAACATGCACAAGGTATTGTTGAGCCAATAATGATTGAGGAAAGGCCTAAGTATTTGGGTCTTGGCTATGGACAAGCTTATGGAGAGTGTTCCAAAGCTGCCATGAAGGCCATTGAAACAGATCCAAGGAGGAGTTGCATTGCAGGTCTTCAAGAGTGTGAAGATTGTATTCAGGAGGAATGCAATAGCTTGAAATATCATTTGCAGGATGCAGGTGTTTAGAAGCACACACTTGGACTAGAGAGTTGTGGAAACTCTGAAAGCCTTGAAGAGGTTGATGGTGTTCCAAATGGAGCTACTTCTTCACTCAATTCACCTCCTCATGTAGGCAATAAAGGTGAAAGAGAAAGGTATAAATCTGGTTCTAAACATATTCCTTTTGATTTTGCAAAGCATGATAAATTTCCACATAGAGATGGGAAAAGAATTGCATGTTCCTTTTGTGGTTTGGATAACCATCATGTTTCTAGATGTTGGAAGAGAATGGCCACATATAGGAAACTTTTGAATGAAAAGAAGTAAGAAACCAAAGGTCCATTGGACAAGGCAAATCATGTTGTCAAGAGGATGCACATGTGTTGCACCTACTGCCATAAGCAATGAATTCTTGCTGCAAAATGTTGGACTCAAAATCCAACAATGCTTCCACAAAAGCTGAAGAAAGTGGAAAGAGAAGATGGAAGAAATGGAAAGGAAGTTTCCATGAATGATGTGTCTCAGGATGAATCACATGTTGATGCTGATGTGCAGACAAAGGTAGTACCTTTGAAAGGGATTGGTGAGAAATGGTTAGAGTTCTTATCCAATTAAGATTGCATGTCTATTGATGCATCTATTTGCATTTCTTTGTTAATGGAATGCAAGTTGCAGGACTTTACCAAGAAGGTGAATGGGAGAAGTTGAGTAGGAGGATCACTTTGTTGCTGCAACATTACATTTCATTTCAGCTTCGAAAGTACAGTGTGCTTAAGTGAAAGTTGAAGGATGAAATGTATGCATGAGCATGAGATGCATGACCACAGGGATGTTGATGTTTTCCTTGTATTTGAACATGTATGTGTAATTAACTTGAAGGTCTGATTGCTTTAAACATGCATGTAATATTGAATTGAGAAAAGTTGATTTGGTCTCCAAGATGGAGATAACGATGAAGTGTTTCCTCTTTTTAAAAAGAGTCCTAATGGTCTTTATCTACATGCTTAACTTGAAGGGTCATTTGTTTAAAGGCATGTTTTGTGGGCTTGTTGTCTAGTCCATCATTTGTATGCAGATGTAAGACATGGAGGTGTTCACAAGATGTGAATCTGTTTCTTTTGTGAAGGAGGAATTTAGTCCATCCAGTTGTTGTCTGTGTTTCTATTGTTGTTCACAGCTTTTCAAACAGGTACAAATGAAAATTTTATGGAGTAGATGTACTTCAAATTTGTTTGAGCCACCTTGGATCAATGACCAAGGCAGAAAAGTTCAAACTACCTTCTGTGACCATTTCAGCAGGAGTTCTGCAGAAAGGCAAGGAGTAAGACAAGGAGAACCAACACATCCAGGAAGGAAAGTGGTCAAAGGCTTTGGTTCATAGGAACTATGAAAGGCAATTGTGTGGAGGCTGAAAGAAGAGGGTGTTGTTACTCTCATTTACTATTCAGATCAATATATCAGTCTTTTGGAGACCAAAAGTTCTTTAGTGGGAAGGCGTGATCCAAAATGGATTTTGGATAGACTTCTAAGTCTAAGTGTTCCTCACAGAGGAAAATGGAAGTACAAGGATGTTCCTGGAAATAGTCCCATTGCAGAGATCTTTTCCTTCTGAATCTACTGCAACTTGAAAGGGCTAAAATGGACTTCGGAGGCAGAAGTTATCGCAGAAAGAAGTTTCCCTTTGTTCTTTGGAAAAAGAGGAAAAATCTTCAAAAATGGCAAAAAACCCTTATAAAGGGAAATCGCATCGGAGATGGTCCAAGAGGCAGACTTAAGAGGAAAGGGAAGAGACCCCCGATTTCCGATCCTCGACATATCGGGTCGGAGGCAGGCATGTGCAAATAACATAAGGAAACGACCCGGGTCGATGCGACATTGCAATCGTCGATATGGGCGATCAGCGAATCGGCATCGGCAATGCCACGAGGCAAGGAAAGGACCTGGGCCGATGCGACATTGCGATCACCGATATCGGCGATCGACGGATCGGCGTCGGTGATGCCACGAGGCAAGGGAAGGACCCCCGAGGCTATGTGACATGCGATTGTGATATATTGCATCGCAACGTCACATCGCAGCAATATAAAGGGGCGATAACATGCCGGACCCGACGGATTTTATAAGCGCGGTTCGATAAATTTTGAGTTCCGATATATGTCAGGTTTTCTGTGTATTGATGCATTTCGAGATAAAAACCGAAATACAAAGGAAAAATGCCCGAAGCGATAAAGCCGGACCCGAAGGGGAATTATAGGCGCAATTCATAAAATTTGAGTTCCGTAAAGGCGGGATTTCGGGCGGGCCTTAGGCGGAAAGCGGTATTGGGCTGGCTCCGCCTGATCCCACACACTGGTCGACACGTGGTTAGCAGAGGAGAGAGGAAAACTGCCTTTTCAGGCGGGTAACCTCCGTACTCCTAAGCCGCCCGAAAATGGATATCGACCGTTGGATCGGAGATCCCGCAAATCAACGGTGGGGATTGCGATAGCGGCCAAAGGCGGACCCAATGCAATATTAGGGTGGATGCGATAATATTTGAAGTTCGATGGAAGACATTTTAATGGGTTTTTCAATGTATTTCCTGTGTATTTGGGATTTTGCCCAATATGCCTATGCGATGCGATATGCTGCCTAATGGCAGAACCGACAGGGTTTTTAGGGACGATTTAATGTAATTTCACATCTGGAATTCACACCCGATAGTGTATTTTCTTTGAAAACCTCTGTGTAATGGATTTTCTCTAATTTCGGGTTTTTTCCTAAGGAAAAGCTCTGTAACCACTCCAGATCATCATGCCATGCTGCAAGCGGGTGTTTTTACCAGTAATGATGCATTTTGAAGCCACAGAGCCACAGAGCCAGATGGCCAGTCGAACTAATAAGGAGCAGAGAAGCCGCAGAGGCGCAGAGAGATGGCGATACACAGAGAAACGTCTGGGGTAGCTGAAAAGCCAGAAAAGTGCCTCAAAGGAGAGCAGAGAAAGCGAAAGCTAATGTGTAGAGCAATTGAGGGAGTCGCTTGGAGATCAAGCGAACCGTTGATGCACACAGAGGCCGAGAGAGAGCTCAGAGAAGCCAGAGCCGAAGAGTCAGAGCCAAAGTCGAGAGCGAGAGCCAGAGCCAGAGCAGAGAGCCAGAAAGCCGAGAGCTTCAAAGCCAGGGATGAGATGGTGTACTAAACCCATTGTTTCTATGTAAAACAATGGAGTTGAGTGTGGAGCTTATAAAAGAACTGATGCCATAATCCCAAAGAGCCTAGTTGAGTTGACTAGAGCTCAAGGAGACGTAGCCCAAGAGTTTTGAGTGAACTCCATACTAAACTTGTTGTCTTATGTGTGATGCTCATTTGCTGCATTGTTTCACTGTTATATGTTTTATATCAGTTTAAGCAAATCAATTACTGCACATAAACAATTTTAAAACAAACATAAGCATACACCTATATGTTCAAGCACTTATTAATTCCGCAATTGGGTAATCATGGTTTTCTTGGGAATAATTAAGCTTTAGAAGTGGGAGAGGTTCTTGTAAGTTCACAAGAAGCCTTTAAGCCCCATTTTCATATCATTAAATGCAAAAATAAAAATAATCAATACACATCTCAATGGGAAATGTTATGGGTAGAATTTCTTCAAGTAGAGTGCATTGCGAGGGTTGGGAATAATTTCTCCTTATGGACCTTCTAAAAGGTATGCCCCCTTTACCAAACACTTACGAATAATATAAGGATCGTTCCATAATGGTTCAAACTTTCCATGCCCTAGGACATCATAAGCTTGGTCAAAACAAGAACATGGTTGCCTTCATGAAAGGTATGAGGGTGGACTTTACGGTCATATTGATATTTGGTACAATTTTTGGCTGCTTCAATGGTTTGCAAGGCAACACAATGGTCTTCATTAGCATGCTCAAGCATGATGAGTCTTTTTTCTAAAGTTTGGGTGTATGGGAGGAGTTCGACAACAAGGTGGAGGGAGGGGATTTCACACTCAATCGGTAAGACTGGCTCCTATCCATTGACAAGGTGGAAGGGAGTGAACCCAGTGGCAGTTTTGAAAAAAGTTCTATAGGCCCACAACGCGGTGAAGAGCATAAGATGCCAGTTGGTCTTGTGCTTATTCATCGTCCACTGAACCATGGTTTTAACGATTTTATTAATAGATTCAGCTTGTCCATTTCCTTGAGGGTAATAAGATGATGAATATTGGTGTTCAAAACACAACAGTGAGGATAGCTCACACCATATCTCATATTCAAAGTGTCAGCCATGGTCGGATATAAATTGTTTTGAAACCTTGAATCGAGTGATAACATGGTTTAAGAAGAACATGGCTGCAGTAGTTGCGGTGTTATTGAACGTGGGCATAGCTTCAGTCCATTTGCTAAAATAGTCGACGACCACGATAATATACTTATGGTTATTAGCGGATGGGGATCGACACTCCATAAAGTTAATGGCCCATTTATATAAAGGGTTGTCTACGATGACAGGATGGTGGGGAGTAGGTGGAGCTCGAGCCTTAGGGGCGTCTAATTAACAATTGGGACTGTGTTTTATTGCCTCAATGTAATCGCTAAAGAGAGAAGGCCAAAAGTATCTGGCATGCATGATTTTTTGGGTGGTGGCCATTCCAGAGAGATGATCATCACAAGAACCACCGTGATAGGCATTGAGCACTTGCTCAACTTCAACATGGGTGAGACAACGACAAAGGACAATGTTGACACCATGACAATAAAGATCATCACCAATTAAGAGATAGAAAGGGGCTTGATGTCAAATACGTCATCGAGCATCACGATTGAGATGGAGGGTGAATTTGTGGGTTCACAAATAGGTGAGGATATCGCCATACCAAGGATCGTCAGAGGTTATAATGAAAAAGTGTTCATTTGGAAGGTCATCATATACCAGCACATCGAGCACACCAGTAGAAAATCCATAAATGAATTCAGTAAGGGTTAAACCTTTCTTACTCCTAGGTGTGACAAATTCTAAATCAAATTCCTGAAGGATAATGATCCAACGGGCATATTTCTCATTGATGATCCGCCAATTCAACAGGAAATCCATGGGGTTGGAATTGGTCACAACTTTGGTGGTACACGTAAGGATATAGTGATGAAGTTTCTGAACAGATAACACAACAACCAGGGCCAAATTTTCTTCATGTGAATAGGACACGAGGGGTCCGTTAAGTTTTTTACTGAAATGATAGATGACGTGCTCATTTCCAGTTCTATATTCCTGTATTAGGACCCCAACAACCGAATAGGTGGAATCTGAGACATACAAGATGAAGTCCCTCTCAAAGTTAGGTGGATTAATCAAGGGGGCAGAAGTGAGGGAATGTTTGAGGGCATCAAAAGAATGCTGAACTCGATCATCCAAAACAAAAGGAATGTTAGATCGAAGGAGTCTGAGAAACCCATAAGTAGTGGTTTCATAGTCAGGAACAAACTAGCGAAGAATGTTGGCTTTGCCTTGAAGGCTTTGTAACTAGTGAAGGGTGCGAGGAGGAGGACGTTTGATAATGTATTGAACTTTGAGAGGGTCAAGGGTGATATCATCTTTGAAGATAATAAATCCCAACAACCTTTTGATGGGAACACAAAAAACACACTTAAGGGGGTTGAAGCAAATGTTATACTTATGACATTGAAGGAAGATGGTACGTAAATCATTAAGGTGTCGCGACTGAAGCTTGGAACGAGTAGTGAGATCATCTAGATACGCAAGGATAATGTGAGCCAAGTCATGAAAAAAATAAGACATCGCACATTGAAAACTGGGCCAAAAATTATTTAAACCGAAAGGCATGACCCTATAAGCAAAAGTTCCCCATGGACTAGTAAAGGAAGTTTTAAGTTTATCGGCATAGCGGATACGTATCTGGTTGTATCCCGAGAATCCATCCATAAAGGAAAGGACCTCATGTCCCACACATTTGTCAATTATTTGGTCGATGAAAGGTGTGGAGAAGTTGGCTTTGGGACAAGCTTTGTTCAGATCACAAAAGTCCATGTAGACACGAATGGTGCCTTGTTTCTTTAGAATGGGAACAAGATTGGACACCCATGTGGTGTATTCAATGGGATAAATGAAACCGACCTTCTTGAGCTTATTGATTTCGACTTTTATAACACCACACTTGGAAGGATGGATAAACCTTTGCTTTTTGCAAATGGGAATGGCATCGGGATGTGTGTCGATATGGTGTTCAACAATGGCGGGATCTAGTTCAAGCATATCAAAATAGGACCAGGCGAAAAACATCATGAAATTATTTGAATAACTTAGTGTAAGCTTCAATTTCTTTTGGGATACATTGTGCCCCCAAGATGATATTCTCTTCAACCCCTGGTTTATTCGAAATGTTAATTTTAATGGTAGGGGAAATGTTAGCCATATTTCCTTCTTTGAAAACATATGGTGCGGGAATGGGATTTTTGAACCAATCAACCTCACCATGGATGAAGTCATTTGATTCCATAACACATTGATCATGGTTTTTTTGCGGAAGGAATAATGCGTGATGGTGCATATCATCAAAAGGATAATCAGGGGTGGTCATGGCTTCCATGATGTCTTCATCAGAATGAAAGATGGGAGGAAGGGAGGAAGAGGGACCACATGATGAAGAGGAACTATATGAGCCATCTTCATGAGAGACAAGATTCACATGCGCATTGTCATAAGGGTTGGATGGATGACTAGTAGATGTGACATCTACCAATGTTGAGACCAAAGTGTCCTTCAAAGAAGGTTCGAAAGAAGCATAATATGAAACTCCTTTAGAGTCTAAATAAATTGATCCCATGGATGACGATAGGTAGAGAATAGGGGAAGAATTATCCATCATCTCGAGATCAGGAGGGGGAATCACGATGGTGGGTTGAGAAACCTCTTATCTTGGCGAAGCATTGGGGCCAGGACCCACAAGTAGAGGAGAAGTAGAGTCACTATGAGCGACATCTAACTCGTGAAGCACTTGAAGTGTATCACAAAAATATTCGAGATGAGGACAGTGATGGGAATAATGTCCATGCTTATCACACCAAGTACAAGGGTGAATCGTGCATACGTTTTTGTTCTTCTTGGCGGACTTGGGTAATATAACATGGACCTCAAGAATGTTAGGGTCAGGAAAAGTATCAGAGACCACATTTTTAATATGAGGGAGTTCGAGACAATTATTGGTGGTATGCCCAAAAATATCACAGAAAGCACAAGGGGGAGAAGGATTGGTGGTTTAGGAGGAGTGGGATTTTCCTGGGGTGCCTTGTATTTGTTTCCTTTTTTCTGGGATTTTCTTGGGGTGCCTTGTCTTTGTTTCCTTTTTTCAGGGATTTTCCCCCCTCACCAGATGTTTTTGTAATAGGAGTGGCTTCCTGTTGAGTTTGTTGTGGAACTAAAGCAAAGGAAGGGGAGGGAACAATGTATTGTACCAGAGTCAAAGTTGTATAAGGTTTGAGTTGATTGGGGGCAGTGTTTGTAGGAGGATAAATGTACCATATTGGGTTCCCCAAAGTGATGTTAGGTAGACTCAATGTAGCCATTGCAGGGGTAGAAAAGATTCATGGTGGTGGGAATAAGAAAGGTATCTAATCGGAGGGGTAATGACCTAGGGGAACTACTCTTGGGTGGTTGAGTTTTGGAGTAACGATTCCTGGTTGTAAAGGACAATGGGAAATACTAGTGGAAGGGAATTGGCATGGAGGAATTGTAGTTGAAGGATGGGTTGAGTCTAGAGTAGGGGGTTGCAGAGGAGTTGGCTATTGGGAAGGCATACTAGGCCGCTTTCCAGCGGACCCTGATGCTTGAAGCATGCAAACACTCAAAGAGATAGGCTCTAAAGGGGTAGGTGGTGGCCCATAATAAGACTTAAGCAACATGGAATCTTTATAGACCCCAGGGGAAACATTGGCTAGGGCAGGGGTGGTCTTATTGCCAATCATCGATGAGATAATGGACTGGGGAGAAGTCCGGGACTGAGGAGAAGTTTGGGACTGTCATAATAAGTCAACTGATCAATAGCGATGATCTTTCCATTATGAGGGAAACACATCTTGCGAAAGACATAAGATGTAACAATTGACCTGACATATGTATAACTACAACCTATAAAGACGTTATAATCTAAAGGGGTGTCAATGACTTTGATATCAATCAAAATAGTCTTACCAGCAATAATGATGGGGCAGTTGTGATATAAACCAAGGGGCTGCGAGGGGTGGCCGTCCCAAGCACAAAGAGTGATAGTGGATGGTGATAGGTTAGGGGAAACAAGTTGCTTCTAGACACTAGAGTCCATGACACAGGTGAAGGCACCTTTATCTATTATACACCTCTGAACAATGGTGTTTTTTATGGAGACTAGTATCTGAAAGGAAATAGATGAAAGTAGGGGGGAATGTTTCACTTTATTAATATCAAGGAATCAAGGATGATCATATCATCAATAGTTGGATCCACAACACCTAAATCAGATAGTATAGCTTTCCATTGGGATGGGCACGTTTGGAAGACTTCTAATGTTGACATGGCAGCTAGGGATTGTGCCAATTCATCTACTATGTTATATGTATGGGCGGCTTTAGAATAAGAAACATTTCAACGTAATGGGCCTTTGGTGATATTGGGATGAACCTATACCTTATGTGAAGGGATATGTAAGGTACCATTTAGTGACGACAGGGGCTTAGTGGAAACATTGGGTTGTGAATCAATCATTGAATTATCAAGAAGTTTGTCATATTGGCACGATCAAGTCTGGAGGTTGATTTCTTCGGAATCAATCATGAGGATATTGTAATTATTTTTGCCAGATTGTGAAGGTTGGGGGGTTGCGATGCTCTAGGTGGATTGGGAAGCCACATATCCTTGATGAGGAAATGGATTGGTTAGCACTGTCAGCTATGATGAAGAGGGATGAGGAGGTGGAGCCATAGGTTGAGGTCCTCTAAAGACAGTCGCTTAAGCTTCCCATGCATGGCACATCTGAGGTAAAAGGGGAAATTCATGAGTATAATGGAAAAAAACTCTACAACAAGCACAAGGTTTATTAGTTCTAAGAGCCTTGTTCTGCTTGGGTTGTCCACCTTGTTGCTAGGTTGCGGGATTAGGATGGTCACCCTTAGGGGCATTAGGTTGTCGACCTTGATTACCTTGGTTACCTAGAGGTTGTCGATTTGGATTACCCTTCCCATTATTCATTCTCTTAGGGTTCGGTGGATTAATAGTACTCTGTTGAGCATACACTTGATTATGTGGAGGTGGTTGATGTTGTGGCAAAGGAGGTGGAGGTGTGGACGGTTGAGGCACTAGTGTTGGTGGGGATGTAGTGCTAAGCGGTGCATAAGGATAGTAAGGGTTTGCAACAACATTTTGATAACCCATTTGATCAACAACTATCCCTGACATCGACCGATGAGGATGGGAAATGCATATGATGTGTTTGTACCTTGGTAAGAGTTGACATGCGAAGGATCGGGAAGGGATAGGTGTAAGCGGAACTGGTCCCCCCTTGGGGTTGACCATAACTCATAGGAGGTTGAGGATATTATGGTGGTTGAGGGTGGGATATCCAATGATATTGTCAATGACATGAGATGCCCCTAGTGCATTAGTAGTAATAGGACGAAGCAGATCAGGGAGGACATTATAAACATAACCTGACTGGGCATATATCAGATCATATTTTAAGGCTATCTGGAGAGCTTCTTCCTCAGTTTGAGGGAAGTGAGAGGTGATATATTTACTGATGGGGCCCAAAAGGGTTCTCAAAACCAATCCATATATAGACAACCTTCAAATTTAGGGGCTCTACACATGCTCCTCCTTCTGCACCATTATTGTACATGGTAAAAAAGGCGGGTGGAAAATTTTTGACGAAAAGAGGTCAAGAGTTCGGTACCTGTGTCGTATCGAAGAGGTAATTGGAAGTATGAAAGGAAATATTTGGCGAGATTTGCAAAGGTAGAATGAGAGGCATGCGATTGGTCCACATACCATTTGACAACAACTCTAGTTAGGGTGTATTGGAAGAGACGAACATGAATGGAGTATTTAGTAATGGAATTTGATGAACACCAAATGTGAAAAGAGAAAACATTATTGGTGGGGTGTTCTTTAGGATTACCTTCAAACTTGGGAAGTTTGGAAGGGAGCTTGGTGGACATGTGAGGCCAATTTTGGTTATGGAGAAGAGGATTGTTGATAAGTTGGCTGAAATCAGGGAGGCTCAAACCAACCATATAAGGAAGAAAGGGTGGATTAGTGGCCATACCTGAAGAGGTTTTGCCTATGGGGTTACCTTGGTTAAGACCTTGGTTACCACCTGGGTTTCCACCACCCACATTAGTGCCTAACATGGTGGTGGTGCGAGGTTGGGAAGATGCGGAATTAGAGGAAGAAATGTAAGAATTAGAAGAACTAGAGTTAGTATGGGGACTCAATGGAGGACTAGGAGGATGGTTCTGAACTCGACGAGCAGAAGTAAGATGTCATAAGGGGAACTAGGAGTGAATGCCCAAAAAACCTTGCGACAGGTGCCTAGGGGGTGCAATGGTGTCAAGACAAAGATGACTCAATAGACTAAAGGGTGATGATAGGAGAAAAGAGTAACAAACAACAAGAAAACACCTAGTGCAGTGGTGCCAAGTGTAAACTAACTATAATGATATGCTACTCTAATTCAAGCAAACATGTCCTATCAAAGAAAAATGACCTCTACCCTAAAGGTGATCTAATTATTCAAACAAGTCCTAATTCTACTGTTTTAGATGGCCTTCCAAGGGACTTCTTGCTTGAACGAATATGATCCCTGCAATCAAAGTTGTCTAGAGAAAGGTGGGGTAGAGGACCAACTGCTTTCCCACAACCAGTCTTATAGAGTGCTTTCCTAAGATTGGAAACTAAGGTTACCTTTGTCCCATAAGGGAGGTCGAGTCTTAAGCTTATTGGTGATTAACCATGGCACAAAATTCCCTACCACGAGTTGGGTAACCTCAAGGAGAACTTCTCACACTGTGATCTAGCCTAATCCCCTTGGAATCGGGTTTCTGATGTGCTCTGATTTTGGACCGTGGGATGGTGAAGAATTTTAAGCTCCCTAATATGTCAACTTTCTATGTCTCAATGTAAGTGATCAATGGGTGTTATTGGAAGCCTATCCCACTGATCCTACACCTAACTACAAATATTGTTTTGGCCCTGGTGCCCAAGTGGGCTTAATATATGTGAGTTAAGTTATTAGTGTAGATTGTTTCAAGGTTTGACTTGGTGATGATAACCAAGCTCACGTTCACTTAGGGTGTGTGTGAGTGAAAAATAGTTGAAGTGGATGAGTCAATTAATCATGTTTTGATGATGACAATGCTTGTGAAAATAAAGTGCGTAAACTGTAAATAGTACTGAAAATGAACAGTAAATAAAAAGCAAATTGAAGCACACAAACCCCCACCCAATAAGGCAATCAAGTAGCAAAAAATGAGGGGAAAAAAGCAACTCAAGGACACAATAAAATGGCCAAAAGATCTAATGTCTAAGGGACTGGGATCTAAAGGTAAGAGTTTGTTGAAAATGGAGCAGAAAACCAACAAGAAACAGAGGTGAGAATGCTGGAAAAAGACAGGAAAGAAGCTGAAAAAGTAAGGATACACAAGGGGATCCTGAGGGTGAAAGTAAACACAAGACTCTAAAGGGAACAAAGTGTTGTAAAAGCCTGTCTAAAATGACTGTAAAACACTGGACAAAACACTAAAAAACAACGACTGAAAATGTTGCACACTAGACTCCTCAACTCAATAATTCTCATCTTAAATTATGGAGGTGTACTATAAACCCTTCCCAACATGCAGACAACAACCTCAACAAAATATGGAAAAACTTATTTTATTTTTATTTTATTTTTTATATATATTTATTTATTTTATTTTTGTTTTTTGTTTTTAATTTATTATTATTATTTTTTAAATTGCAGTGCAGAAACTGACCTGAAAAGTGCGTTAGGTGTAGTTTCTGGGCTGAAAAGTGCACTAGGCGCAAAAAAAGGGCCAAAAAGTGCACTAGGCGCAGAAAAGGGCCAAAAAGTGTGTTATGTTCTGCTTCTCTCACTTGGCAGATTTGACCCAAATTGTGTCGTCTCCTGCTCGACTGGTACCTGTGACTTGCGAAAAGATGCGAAACCCCAAAAAAAGCGGAAAATTTTCTAGAAAAGAGAAGAAATCTAAAAATAGAAATTGAGAGGACTAAAATTTTGAAGAAACACTCATAATAACTGAAACAACAGTCACCAAAGTTCTGAATTACTACACCAGTGGAGTCGCCATTTGTTGACGACTAAAGTGCTAAAGACCCAATGGAGTTGCCAGTTGTTAGTGTGAATTATTTTTGCAAGTGAGCAAAAATACCTTCACATAATTTATAGGTGACTTATAACCATAACAACAAAATATGGCTAGTTCTATGCTTCATATCTACAACAAAACATGAATAAAAACCTTGCAACACAATAAATCTTGCAAATAGAGACATATAACAATACAAATAAAAGTGCAATAACCCAATGGAGGACTTGAATAATAATTTTATTAATGAATACACCTGGTAAGGAGAAATTACAACACGAGTTTGTAGTTCCCCCTCCATGGGATGGATCCTTTTATTTTCCTTATGCTTTAGCGACATGCTTCTCTCTCTCAATTTGCAATGGGCAGAAAACAAAAATGGTGTTTTAACTCAAGTGGGAGATCAAATGCTATGACACGATAATGTTGACGATGAAAATGGTCATGGTGAAGATGGATAGAAAACCGTCTATTTATAACAAAGTATTGAACCAAATTAGGAATTAAAAAATATTAAAATATTATTGACTAAATCAAAATCTAGCCATTGAGAATACTTTATTATATTTTTTTAAAGGGAAAAGATATTCAAAATGGTCAAATATCTTTATTTAGAAAGTGATTAAAGTAATTAACAAATAACAATGATTTATTAATCACTTTGTGAGAATTAAAGAAAATACGAATTTGAAATAATTATTAAATAATGCTTTAACAATTATCTCAAAAGAAAAATAAGGAACAATAAAGAAAGAGTAATTTATTTAATTATTCCAAGGTCATTAAGTCAAAAGTAGTAAGAAACAATTATCAAATAATGATTTGATAATTATTTCTAGAGAAAATTAAATAAAGAATGATTTATCTAATTATTCTCATGGGGTTGTTTGAATTCCAAATGAGATATAATTTAGGAAGAATGATTTACTAAATTATTTCATATGGTGAAAGTGGGTTTTACCATGGTAAAATTAATCCTACATGGTGTATTTTGATCAACCTAGTAAGAAATGGCTAGGTGATAATTTTTTGGGTGATAACAAAGATCCCCTCATATTGCTAAGAAAACAAAAATCAGGCATATTTTACAGGCCTGTCTAGTTTGTTAAGAAGTTGTTACAAAGGTTACATAAATATGACAATATACATAATCCATCATAATGTTTATAAATTGACAAAAACAAAAATAGATAAATGTATAAGTTCATTTCATGTTTGCTCCTACTGCAGACCCTCTATAAAGGGCCTATGGTAGTATTCAGAAGGTGTGTCCCCTATCCATTCTGTGATCTTTGAAGCACCCATAACTTTTCGAGCGTCTTCTTTAAAAAGGGTGCCATTTGTTTCTTTTATTTCCCTGTATACATGATGACATGAGATTATGTTAAATGCATGTTTACGTTGCAAAATTTCTTCTAAGATAGGATCTAGTGTGTGCACATGACGTATTTGAACATTGTTGAACTAATTAATGATAATCATAGAATCGTCAAAGATCTGAATATGCTAAACATTTTTCTCAATAGAAAATAGAAGAAGGAGCTTAAGGCTAAGAATTTTAGTGTAGTTATTTGATCCTCTGCCCAATCCACCCTGTCAGTTGAAATTGTGATTTTCCTAAAAATAAAGAATAGCATCCCCCTTCCCCCACCCTCTTGTGAAGAGACCCCATCAAATTAGGCACAACAGATGGATTGGTCAATCTCTTCAGCGATAATGTTACGCATATTTTATACTAATATTGTTTCAGGGAGAAAGCTAGAATAGCTTATACCTAGGAAACCATAATGTCAGGAGCAGATGGATTGTCCTAAAAGATCTCATTATTCCGAGAGAGCTAAATACCCCAATTTATGGGAGGAGGAATTCTTCTCAATTTCTTGGGGGAAACCCCCTCCCACCAATTCTTCCATGCATCGTTCAAAGATTCTCCTTGCCAACTTAGTGCAGACCCCATATGATTTTTTTATCAAATTCCATACCCTTATAGAAAAAGGACATAAGAGGAAGAGATAATCCATTGATTCCTCATAATTATTGCATAACACACACCAGCTAGGACCAACCATATTCCTCTTTTATAAATTGTCCCCTATTGGGATCTTGTTATACAAATAGATCACTGAAAAAGATGTGATTTAGCCGAACATTTGAACTTCCATAGCTTCTTCCACCACCAATCCAAAACGACAAGTTTCTGGTTTTCATTGATGTGCAAATACTCTGCTTTGGGACTGTATTCTCCTGACAATGAGTGTACCCATGCAAGAGTGTCTTCTCTATCTCGTATGCGTACATGAGATGTATTGATAACTACAATATAATTTTGCCAGAGATTTGCAAAGTTTCCATGGAAATTTCATTGGTGAGCAAACATCCACCCCTAAGCCCAAATAAAGGTACGAGTGACATTAGTTACCCGATTTAAAGTATTTACACCTCTATAATTAAGAATAACAATCAACTCTTAAGGCAGTCGGTAATTCTCCCCACACCCCACCCAGTTGCCAATGCCTATCTTTACGTTTGACCCATTACCAACCTTCCATGCCATATCCTCCTCAATTACAAAAAAGGAAGATAGTATAACTCTCCAGACCACTGATATTTTAGACCTCTTCTTATCTACCCGATGAATCCATTCTGTTAAAGACTAAGGGAAAATCTATTTTCTGTACAATATTGCCTTCCAAAAACTGTTTGTTGAAATCAACCTCTAGCCAACCTTCATTGCCAATGCCTTAGAGAAGGATTAAAGATTTTTTAATCCCCATCCACCCCGAATATTAGGCAGAGAGATTTTGTCCCATTTAAGCCATAAGAATATTCATCCTTCTTTGGAGAAAATCTATAAAAAATGACAACATATTTTGTAAATGGAATTCAAGACTCCTTTAGGAATCCACGATAATAACATCCAGGAAATAGGAATTGCCTCAAGAATAGATTTTATAAGAACCAATATACCATCTATATATAGCCACTTGTAGCTCCAAACCTTCAATATTCTCTCAATATTTGCAATGATCCAATGCCAACCTACATTTTTATAATAATTAGGTTTTAGATGGAATCCCAAGTATTTTAATCCATCATCAAAGTTGTATGAGTGAAAAGGAAATAAATTTTGTACATTGATATATTCATCCCTTGATAAATTGAGTGGAGAGATAGTTGATTTATAGATGTTTATTTTCTTTCATGTAGCCTTTTGAAACAGTGTCAATGCATTTTTAATGGCAACAATTTCATTTCTTGAACCATCACAGAATAATAAAATGCCATCAACTAACAATAAATGTGTAATGGTCAAATCTTTAGCCACCCAAGCACCTCCTAAGTCCCCCCTTCTTTTTGCATATGCTAAAATCCTGCTCAAAGCTTCCTCCACCAAAATAAACAAGAGGGGTGACTGGGGGTATCCCTGTTGAGCATGAAAAAAGTTTGAGCCAACTTTGTTTATCAGGACAATGAAGGACACCAATGTGATACAACCCATCACCTAATTTATGAAAGTGACTTCAAAGCTCAGGTAGTGAGGAGCATACCTTTAATTTTCCTTGAATTTAGGCTATGGATCCCTTGTTGCGCAACCCTAATGGCTTCATGGATCTTCCTTCCCTCTAGAAAAGAAAATTGTTCCTTTGAGATGTTATTAGATAGAATGAGCTTCAACTTATTTGCTATGATTTTTGAGAGTAATTCGTACATATAGTTATAATGAAATAGGCTTGAAGTCATCAAAGGACTGAGGGGCTTCTTATTTAGGGATGAGAGCGATAAAATTCGAATTGAAAGAACCAAGCATCCAACCCAAGGAACAAGAGTCCTCCTCCACTCTTAAAAGATCTTTCCACAAAAAATCATATAACTCATTAAAGAATTCCAGTGACCATCCATCAGGACCCAGAATCTTGTATTTCTGAAAGCTTTGCAAAACCTTTTTCAATTCTTCCTCAGTAATAGGCTTCATTAGGTTTTGATTATCCTCATAATTAGAGAATCTAGGGAAAAATTGTGTCAGTTGAATTACTTCTGCAATAGTTATTTCAGGAGGGGCTTAAAATGATTGCAGAAATGGTTTTTCCCCAAACTGAAAATCTCATTGAAAGATGTGGCTCTACCCCCGTCTGGAGTGTCCAAATCCTAGATGGTGTTTTGAGCATTACATCCCTTAGAAATTTTTTGAAATAACTCCTATTTTCGTCCCCAATTTTTAACCAAATAGCTCTGCTTTTTTGTCTCCATGCTTCCTCTTTTTCTTCCAAAATTATTCTTTTTGTAGCTTCCAAATGAACAATCCTTTGTTTTGAGTCCTCATTCAGATACACCGCCGCTGCCCCCCCCCCCCCCCCCCCCCCCAATTCAGGAGATTCTAGTCTCTCTACTTCTTCCTCCAATTCTTTAAGCTCCTCCTCTCATTGTTTTTTTTGGGCAGATCATTGTATGGTAGCTTGTTTAACCCTTTTGAGTTTCTCATAAAATTGGATTGCCACAAACACCATCTTATTCGGATTAAAGGGGACCCATGTTTCAGATACCAACTTGCGGAGTGAGGCATCCTTAATCCACATATTTAAAATGGCTTCTAGGCTTATTTGAATTCCCCTTCAAGTCGAGAATGATAGGGTGGTGATCAGATTCACCCCCTACTCCAATCCACTGACAAAACAAAGGGGTTATTTCCATCATAGCTTATGTCATAAGAAAACGATAAACATGTATCGCAACATAGCATCCCCTAATCTTCGATTCCTCCTAGTGGGATTAGATTTGATCAAATGCACATAAGATAATTTATGGTCCATCAGAATGTGATTAGAGTAATCAAATAAAGAGTCTACATGGACATGAGGGCCATAAGTTTCTGAAATTCCAATAGAAAAATTCAGGTCACCCCTGATCACTATATTATTTGATTTCATAAAGGATCTAGACATAAACATGTCCCATAAAGTCTTATTGTCATGACATGGTTCATAAATATTTAGAACCTTGAGATCCTTCCCCAGATATGCATAGAAAATGTCAGCCCCTAAAAACATCTCACCCCCCAGGAGCCAACAAGTTTAATATTTTTCTTATTAAATCTAATTGTTAATCCCTCAGATCTACCTTTAGCATCAGAATCTATGCAAATCCAACTAGGAAATAAAGAATCCAACACCCCAACAACCTTGTCCCCTTCTCCCAACATCTCTTGTAGAAAAATAATATACATATGATCAGAAAAAATCAGCTGCTTCAAAGCTAATTTCTTGGATGGGATAGCTAAAAGCCTATAGTTAAAGGAGATAAAGATCATTTGGGGATTGAGATAGGGGCTTATTCCACTCTAAGTGCCCCACCAATAGACCTTTTTATGCCTGCAACAATATCCAGGCTTGCCTTGAAGTTAACCCTAGAAATGTGCGATTTTCTGCTCCTTTGTCGCCCACCATGATGAACCAGGAATGAGGACCCTAGACCTCCCACACACGAGATGGAATCCCATTCACGAATGGATGATCGAAGATTATATATAGGGTTGGTATCATAGGATGAATACATAGCAATAGAAGGAATATATAAGGTAGAGGGTCCGTTAGGGCCAGGACAGGGGATAGTACATGACACTGGATCCAAGGAAGCCATATCAAGCAGACAAGACAAAGAGGGAGATGATGAACCCATATTCATGTCAAGAGAAAAAAAATCTAATTAAACATGACACAAGAGGGGAGGAAGGGTTAATACCCAATGATAGAGGACCTGATGTGGAGGGAGGATCAACATTTGCATCTTGCATCTTAGGTTCATCTTGTCCAAGAAAGTGTAACTAGGTTCGGTCTTCATAAATGTAATTTTGATATTTGTATTTATAAAGAAAATAAATATTATTTTTGTTGTTTATACTAATGAGTTTCTTGCTCATTGAATAGGTCTAGCACATGTTAAAGTGGTAGAGGGAAGTCAAAGAGTCAAAAGAAATGATGAAGGCCCTTAAGGGCATGTTACACCATGTATATACTTGTATTAGAGTCAAAAGAATACCTCCAAGCAAAGTCACAAGTCTCCTCCATGCAACGACATCACCAAAGAAGAAAATCCGAAGTATAAAAGTCAAGTCGGCCTAAAGGAGGGACAAACCTCTATATATAGAGGTTGTCCACTCCTCCAACGACAAGCATCAAGCATCTCTGAAATCAGCGAGAAAGGAAGTCAAGAAAAGGGTGAAGAAAGACGAGGAAAGGGAGCCTCTAGTGCAGCGAAGAAGGAGGAAACAAAACCGAGCCTTGGAAGTCTGTTCTAAGGTCAAATTACAGTCACACGTGCGAGAAAGAGAGGGTCTATCTGCTGTCATAGTAGCCCTCTACCACAGTCACATATCTCTCATTGTTTGGGCTAGAAACATAGGCCTATAAGGCCTCCTACTCAAGCGAAGAAGAAGCTCACTCAAGCGAAGAAGGAAGAGGTCACTTTCATAAGGTATCCCCTCACACGTGCGAAGAAATAGGGTTGCACTGTTGTCACAACAAGTCTGCAACTATACCTTAAGAAGGTGCTCGGTTGGAAAGAAAATAAGGTACCCTTCATATGTGAAGGAGCCTACTAAGAATCAAAGAAGAATATCTCTTCTGGAGCAAGTATAACCAAGACTACTATCAACTTTTGGAAGAAGAACGAAGTGCTAGAAGAAGGAGGACGAAGTGCTAGAAAAAGAAGGACAAAGACTTGACTTGTGCTTGGAGGATATTCTTTTCAAGGGTCTAGGGTTTGGCATTGATCAATAAAAGCTTCAATAAGAGAAATTTATGAAAGGGTTTTCCTCTCTAAGAGAGAGAGGTTTTTCCCTGGAAGAGAGCTAATATCTTGTGTTCTTGTTTCTTGTGTTTTTGTAGCAATTTGATGAAGTAAACACACATACACTAATAATAAGAATAAGATCAAGCTAACAAGAAGAATTGAAAAAATTTCTTCACAAATTGTTATCAAGTCTAGAAGAATCCTATTATCACTAATTTCCCTATATTCTTCAACATGGTATCATAGTTAATGTGACACCTCAAGGAAAGGGCATCTCAATAACACTCATAAGGTGACACATCAAGGAAGGACATCTCAAGAACATCTAAAAGGTTGAAGCATCAATCCAAGAAGTCTCAGATACATCAAGGACAAGAAGGTCTACCATCTACTATCCATCAAGAAGACTACAAAGAAAGAAGAGAAGCCTTTCATATAAAGGCACCTACAAGAAGATCCAATCAAAGAAGGACCTACATCAAGCTACACCATCTTCAAGGGAAAAAGCACTACAACTCAAGTCCTTCTCTCCAAGCAAATCTCATCATCAAGCAAGTCTATTTGAAGGAAGCAATTTGAAGATCACCAAGATCCAAGAAGGTAATCCATCTAGTCTTCAAGAAGAAAGCAAGACTACTACATCACAAAATCTATCAAGTAAGTATATATATGTCCCCTCCTGAACATACCTCAATGTATTTTTGCAAGGAAAGCAACAAATTGGTTGGGACCACTAACTTCCTTGCATGGAAGAAGAGGATTGATTTACTTCTCAAGGAGAATGAACTTCTAGACCTCATCAAAGGGAATATCACTATCCCTGCTAAGGAACAAACTCAAGCCTTAGCAAAGTACAATAAGGATGAGACAAGATCTCAAAGGATTCTAATAGAATCTATCAAGGACTCTCTCATTCCTTATGTCTCCAAATTTGAAACATCAAAAGAAATCTATGATAAACTAATAGAGCTATTCTCGGTAAGCACAACTGGAGAAGTGATATCTCTACGTAATGATTTGTACAAGATGAAGATATCAAAGGAAGGAATAGCTCCCTACTTCATGAAGATCTCTGAGATGAGAGATCAACTTCAAGAACTAGGAGAAGTCATGTCTGACAAAGAAATGACAACTCTAGTACTCAATGCTTTACATGAGGGTTGGGGCAACTTCACATCAAGCATATATGCTAAAAAGGAAGCTACCCCACTAAGTGAACTTTGGTCTCTATGCAAAATTGAGGAGACTAGACTCAAAGCCAAGGATGATGTGGGATCAAAAGAGCAAGCATTTGCTACCATGGCCAAGAGAAAGGGAAAATTTATTAATATATTTAATAAATGTTTTGATTTTAATACAATTAATTATTTGTATTTATATTTTATTGATTTGATGAACAATTAGATGTGAACAATTTTATAAATAAAATATTTCTTTTTATAATTTTTTTAGGTTTATTTTAGTAATTAATATATTATCTTAGAGTTTATTTACTTCATAAATTTTTATATTGGATAGGAATGAGCTACTTTGTAGCATATTTACTTTTATCTTATGATTTTTTTGTGATAAGACTTTGTAAATATTTATTTTTCTCGAGAAAATAGATATTTATAGAAATTTATTAAATATTAAATACCCATTAATTAAATAGTGTAGTGATTTTTAAATTTCTTTAAAAACTAAATTTTGATAATCAAAACTCTTCATATATATATATATAGATATTTCCAAGGAAATATCTAGGCTACTGGCTTATTTGCACAGCCTAACCTTGAGAGTATCAAGGAGAATTAACCTTACGACTTCTTATTAACAAGGTGCTTTAGCAACAACAACTCGAACAATTGAGCTAACCCTCATAAATTTCACATAAACTGTTATTAACATTAAATTATTTCATAATCTATATTTTAAATTTTCTAATATTTATGTTTAAATGTAATTTTTAAATTTTCCAAAAAAAATAAATATAACCATAACACATAATTGACTCATATTATGCGTATATCTATTTTTAATGGAGGTTATCTTTTAATTAATAATATTTATTAAACATACTTTGTGATAGGATAACATCATAGATGGTTGGTAAATGGGTCGCTTTACCTATTTATTAGGCATTTAGATTTACAAGTAATACAACTTTATTTTTTTTTCCCTTTGGAAAAAACGTAATTTTCATTGATATATAAAAATTACATGCTGTATATGCATGAGCATATGCTATATGAGGCAGTGCCTGTCAGTTTCAAAAAGAAATCCAAAAAATTTGATGCCTTTCTTCCACGCAGGGAGGCATCCATTTATGAAATGATCATCATATTGTTTTTGTCAAAAAAGAAGAGTAGCATAGAAAGGTTGGTAGTTATATAATTTGTCCATAGTTCTTGCTGAAAAAATTGAAATATAAATAAAACATATGGATATTTACAGGTGGTAAACAAAAAACCCATGATCTAAGCTCCCTGAGAGCTTGTTGTAGCATCTATGTCCATAAAGGGCCGGTGGTAGTATTGGTAGAAATTTCCCTCTCTGTGTTCCTGGATCATCCAAGTGTCGGATGGCCTGTGCGCAACTTCTTTGGATAATCTGTCAGCATCTGCATTTCGCTCCCTGAAAATGTGATGACATGTAAATGAGTCAAAAGCAGTAATAAGACGGTGGGCCTCTTCCAGTATGTGTAACAGAGTGTATGCTAAGCATCTAGATTTTTTGTTTATCCAATCACAAACTATTTTTGAGTCACCAAAGAGTTGAAGGTCTCGGCATTGGATTTGTAAAGCATGTTGGATGAGGAATTTTGCAGAGGATAGTTCTGCAAAATTATTAGTACCTCCCCCTAAACCCATCTGTATGTGGAGGGAATGAGAGACAGAGAGGTTTAGAATGGCTCCTCCCCCACATCCGTCCTCTTGGGTAGACCCGTCAAAATAAGCCCATGGCTTTGAATGGTCTATGGATTTGGGAATGATGGTTCTGGTTCGAGATTTTTCCTTGTCATCAGGTATGATGGAATAGTCAGAGATGATACAAGAAGTAATGGAGGGCCAGTGCGGCAGGGAGTTTTGGAAGATGAGGTTGTTTCGGGCTATCCACAGTCCCCAACAAATAAGTAAAGGTAGATTTCTGAGTTTTTGTGGGCAGGCGCTTGTCCACCAATTCGACCAAGCTTCCTTTACAAAAGCGCCTTGCCACCTTGTCGGGAAAAAATCATTGTTCAAATCGAAAGCCAAAGTTCTCGGGCAATCAGACATTCAATAAAAAGATGAGTGATAGATTCATTGTTGCATTTACATAGGTGACACCAGAAGGGGCCATGATGAGCTCGCTTAAGCAGGTTATCTCCAGTGGGGATTTTGTTCTTTAGAATGGTCCACATGAGAAGTTTGCTCCTGGGGGGGATTTTAGCTTCCATAGATGCTTCCACCATGATTCTAGGACTTGTGGGTGATGATCATCAGCTAGTACTAGATATCCCTCCTTTGGTGTGTATCTTCCTGCTTTTGAGAGTGCCCAGACAACTTCATCTTCATCCTCACCAATCCTGATATGTGCCTCAGTGAGGGCCCTGATGAAGGTATTCCATTGTTGAGTCCATTGATGGGGAATGTTTAATCTCTGGGCCATTTTCCAAGCTTGCTGAAAAGGGGTGGAGTGCTCCACATCTGCTATATGACCAATATGGGTAATGTTGCTATCCCTAAGGAAAGAGCAGAGGTCATCTGGCAGCCTATGTAAGTTTTCGCAACCAATCCAAGGATCTTGACCAATCCTTACTTTCATTCCGGACTGTAAGTTTCCGCAACCAATCCAAGGATCCCGACCAATCCTTACTTTCATTCCGGACCGAATTTTCCAAGTAATGTCGTCCCTGATGATGTTAAGTGAATTTGTTACTGCCTTCCATATAATGGAGACCCCTGATTGTAATCTCTGTAGTTGACTTATCCAATCCATCAGATTTGAGGGGGCAATATATTTTGAACAGGCCACCCTGGTCCATAAGCTGTTTGTAGTAAGAAGATGCCATCCTAGTTTTTCCGCCAAAGCTGAGGATAAATCTTCTAATTTCTTAATGCCCCATCTACCCCATTTCTTGGGCAAAGTTAGGGCCTCCCACTTTACCCATGCAAAGATTCTTCCTGTTTGTTTTCCTTTCCAAAGGAATCTGCAACATAAAGCCTGAATTATGGATAGAATACCCCTGGGGATCCAAGCCAGTGACATCCAATAGACCGGGGTGGCCTCCAGGATAGCTTTAATGAGCATGAGTCTGCCTGCCCTGGAAAGGTATTTGTGGTACCAAATGTTTAGTCTTTTCTCCATTTTGGAGATTAGCCAGGTCCAATCTGCAATCTTGTACCCCAGAGGTTTCAGCTTGTAGCCCAGATATCTAAGACCATCCTCCAGCCTGAGAAGAGTGTATTGGAATCTTTGCAGTGCATAATGGATTTCATGGGGGGAACATCCAGTCTCTGTGAGGGTCGACTTGTTGCAATTGACAATCATACCCATGGTTTTTTGGAATAATGCAATTGTGTTCCTCATGTGTGTTAAGTCTCCAATGCTTCCATTGAGGAAAAGAATAACATCGTCCACAAATAATAGATGTGTCAAGATGCAATCATCTGTGATTTTTATTCCCTTTAGTCTGCCTCTTCTGAATTCTTCTTTAACCAACATGCTGAGACCTTCCATTATCAGTAGGAACAACAAAGGGGATAGGGGGAACCCTTGTCGAAGACCTCTTTCAGAATTAAAAAAGGGGGAAGCTGCCTTGTTGATCAGCACACTGAAAGGTATGTTAGTGATGCAGCTCATGATCCATTTTATGAAATCAAAGGGGAATCCCAGGTGGGTTAAGAGCATTCTAATATATAACCAGTTTTCTCTATCAAAAGCTTTTGAGAGGTCTACCTTTAGGATCATACCTTTGATTTTCTTGGAGTGCAGAGAGTGTAGCACCTCCTGGGCAGTTCCCACTACTTCATGAATTTGTCGATCTTGTAGAAAGGCAAATTGCTCCAGCGAAATGTACTTGGATAAAATGGGCCACATCCAGTTTGCAATAATCTTTGCCATGATCTTATAGATGCAGTTACATAAAGATATAGGTTTGTAGTCATCAAAGGTGGAAGGGTTGTCGAATTTTGGAATGAGGGCGATGAAAGTGGAGGTGAAGGATTCAAGAATCTTTCCACTAGTTCTGGAGTGTTCAATGACTTTTAGAAGGTCCTCCCCCAGAGTATCAAAAAAAGCTGAGTAAAACTCAATCGCCCAGTCGTCTGGTCCTGGGCTCTTGTCCTTCTTAAACCATTTGATCATGGCTTCTAATTCCCCGATAGTAATCTCCTTTGTCAGTTCCATGCCTGCCTCCTGATCCACAAATTGAGGGAATAGTTGGGCTACTTGTATAATTTCGGCTAGATTAGCATCAGGGGGGCCCTGTAGGTCTGTTTAAAGTGTGAGTTTGCTAAGGAAGCCAGCTGAGGGAAAGTATTGACAGTGTGGCCTTTCTCGTTCGAGAGTTGCCAGATGGTGTTGATGGTTTTCCTGCCATTTGCAAACTTGTGATAGAACTTTGTGTTGTCATCACCCTCTAGTAGCCAGGTCGCCCTACTTCTCAGTCGCCAAACTTCCTCACGATCCTTAAGAATTTTCCTTCTGGTGGTATATAGCTCCGTGAGTCTATTTCTCTGATCGTTCACTCTGTATGCCCCTACCAGGTCTTTTTCAATCTCAGCGATTTCCTTCTCGGCATTCAATAGAGATTGATCATCTTTTATTCTCTTGTTGTGTGCCCAGGCTTTTGATAGTTTCTTCAGCTCCATGAGGTTGTGAGCGAAACCCTCTGATATGTTCCCACCCACACCCGGGGGATGCGCCCTCCAGTATTCCTTGATCATCTGATTATAAGTGGGGTCTTTTAGCCAAGAGGAGCTGAACTTGTAAGGTCCCTTGGGCTTTCGAGGACCCCCTCTGATTTCCATAAATATAGGTAGGTGATCAGAGACTCCTCCCGATCCCACCCATTGTCTGTGGAGAAGACCCAAGGTCAAAAGTCCTTCCTTAATAAGGAAACGATCAAGTCTTCGAGCAAGACAGTCCTCTTCGGCCCTATTGTTCCTCCAGGTAGGTGTGAGCTTGGTAGAGGGGATGTCCAATAGATTATGGGAGTCCATCAGATTCTCAAAATAGGCAGATAAGGGGTCCTGTTGTGCATGATGCCCCCATGACTCAGAGTGTCCTATGGAGAAGTTTAAGTCCCCTCCCATAATTAAATAATCATTCTGAAAAACTTCTGAACCAAGGAGATGGTCCCAGAAGGCAGGCCTTTGTTGGCAAGGCCCATAAACATTAATGACTTGAAACTCCAAGCCCAAATCAGTTGAGAAGAGGTCTGCCCCTATGTGCCCAAGACCTCCCCAACAGTTACAAAGATTTAAGGTGCGGGAGTTGTATCCCAGGGCAAGGCCTCCTGATCTTCCATTAGCATCTATTCCTATGAATTTCCATCCAGGGAACATGGCCTCGAGGAGGTGAGTAATGGTGTCAGCAGGACCCAGAGTTTCTTGGAGAAGGATGATATCAACGGGAGAGGTATGAAACAGTTTGCAGAGGGCTAGTTTTTTTTTGGTCTAGCCAACCCTTTGCAATTGAAGGAGGCAATCTTCATGGGGGGGGTCAGAAGGGGGGTTCAAAGCTCTAAGTGCCCCGTGAATGGTTGATTGCTTTCCCAAGGCAATTTCACCTCTGGCTCGAAATTGAGCCTTTGAGAGGGAGGAGGGTCGACCCCGCAGAAGCTTGGGAGGAAAGGGGGTTAAAGAGGGATCAAGGCCGATATAATCTTGGGTTATTATCTTCTTCTTAGCCTTTGATCGGGTTCGGTACCGAGGGGAAGGAGGACCTGCTACAGGAATAGGAGTGAATTCGGGGGGGGGGGGGGAAGGGGGTGTTGGGATGGCTCCAGAGGAGGCGAGAAATGATGAGGGAGAGGGGACGACTAGAGGGGATTGAGAGGGAGGGTTTACAAATTCTTTTAAAGAAAAATCTACTGGAAATTCATTTAATCCATCAATATCATGATTGCAAGAGGGAGTAGGAGAGATTGGTCGCTTACTCGAAGAAACCACCAACCCAGTAGCCGCTCTTGCCCTAGTGAGAGGAGGGGTGGGAGGTCGAAGCGGAGGCCTACCGCATTTCTTCGGGGTCCCTACAAGAGAGACATGTCTGATTGAGGTGGATCACTTTGAATCCCGTCATCCTTGTTATGGGGTTGCTTCCCCTGATCCTGGTCTGTCTTCAGGGGAATTTTCCTCCCAGCTTCTCCCCTATCCTTGTTTTTGTTGAGAGGGCAGTCCTTGAAGAGATGCCCAACCTTATGGCATCTCCTACATCTGAATGGAACCCCTTCGTAGTTTAGGTTCTGCCTTCGAGAGAAGTTCCTCCATTGGATTGTGATATATTCCTGAAGCCCATCACTGGTGTCAATGTGTACCAAAATTCTTGCATACACCATTCTTCCTGTCGAGAGGTAGGTCTTGTCATATTCCAGATAGGTGCCCAGAGAGTTCTCGATATGCCTAAAGATGTCTTCTGACCAGAACTGAAGAGGCAGGCTGGGTAGTCTAACCCAGAGAGGGCTAGCGCCAAGCTATTCTCTTTCTGGGTCGAAAAGTGGTGTCCATCTCCGAAGGAGGATCAGGGCTTGCTCAATATGCCAAACTGCTGAAAGAACCCAGTTGGTATGCTCTACCCTGGCAAAACAAAGCGCGAACCATCCTTTAACAAAATTCTGAACCACTGGTGGTTCAGCTAGATGATGCCCCCAAACCTCTGTGGCCCACTGCTTCAATCTGGTAGCACTGTAAAAACGACCCCTGACTCTTCCAACTAGCACTCGCTCGGCTGTGTCCATCGCCTCACTCCACTGGAAATCCTCGCCCAAACTCAGGAAAACCTCCAAAGCTTTTGGTCTTAGGACCCTTTGCTTCTTTACTTTCTGGGTTCCTTCATCCGGTATGGGGTTCTGATGGGTTTCTCAGGAAGGGTTAGTCTCAGGTGCAGGGTCGCCCAAGGGAGGATTAGTGGGAAAAACCCCCGAGATGGGTGGGATTTTAGTGATATTTCCAGAAGGGGGGCCGATGAGGCTGGCATAGGTAGCCCTAAATCAGAGGCAACAGGATCGTTTTTGGTCGTTGTAGAGAGGATGCGGGAGCCAGCAGAGGAAGGGGAAGATGAGATACCCTCATAGGAGATGCCCAGACTGGGATCTAGGGTTTGATCCACGAAATTTAGGGTAGAAGGGGACAATGGTTGGGCTGTGAGGTTAGGCATGGAGGGGGAGGCCTCTGAGAGTGTAGCCACCGAGCACGAGGGCCTTGAGATCAAGGGAAGCGAGGCAACAGTGTCGGTGAATTCACAGCCATAATGGAAACTGCTTACCGGGTTAACCTGGGGAGAAGTCCAGATGGAGGTACCTGCTAGTGGGTCTTCCGAGTAGTCGACTAGGTCCTCCATAACCGTCGCTATATTTCTGCGCCAGCTGCCTTCAGAAACCAAATTCTCTTATCATTTTAGTGACCAGGTAACAGGCGGGGGTTTGTCGAGGACTAGGGTAAGGGTAAAAATCCAAGCAGTAAGAAAGGAGAAGTGATAATGACGACGAAAAACGAGAACGATGTGAGAGTAAACGGGGCTGGAGTACGGGAGGGCGGAGAGTGCAACAACATAGTCAGGCGGTCGTAGGCGTGGAGCAGTCTGCAGGTTCTGGTCGAAACCCTAGCCCCATTCCTTTCGTCGTTTCTCCTTCTTCTCATTTCTATCCATTCATGCCAACCAACTCATTAGTAATACAACTTTATTATCCTAATTAATTATGCATTTGAATGTTGTGAATTGATTGTAAAAAGTGTATTCAATTAGATTTACAAATAATACAACTTTATTATCCTAATTAATTATGCATTTGAATATTGTGAATTGATTGTAAAAAGTGTATTCAAGGTCTATGGTTGAATCATTTTTCTCTGAAATTAAAAGACAATCTAAGTCACTTTACAAACATGTAATTATGAAAATAACTTTCCAAGTTTTGGAGAGAAGCGCGTAGGAACAAAAGTCTAATTTGAATGTTAATTGCTACTATTATTGAAGAAGTAGCTAGTTGTTTATTACCCAACAACCAAAAAAATAAGGATTTATTAGTTATATTTAATTAAATTAATTAATTAATATCATATTATTAATTAATTAAATTAACTAATAAATATTAAGTTATTAAATTAATTTAAATGTTACACAGTTAATTAATTAAATTAATTAATTAATATTGTATTATTGGATAAATAAAGATTTATTAGTTATATTTAACTTAATTAATTAATAAAATGTTATATTATTAATTAATTAAATTAACTAATAAATATTATCTTATTAAATTAATTTAAATATACACAATTAATCAATTAATGTTGCACTAGAGATTGAAAGGAGACTAGAAAATTCGTAGTTGTTCTTAACTTTTATATATATCTATTTCTTAATTTTTATTATTTATTTATAGTTTTATCTTGACTATTAATAAAGGATTAATTATCTTTTCATTATTGATTGATTTATTTATTTAGTTAGTTAATTAATTTATTAATATTATTTATTTACTTAATTTTGTTTTTATTTATTATTATTATTATTTTTTTAAAGTTTGACTATTTATTATTTTTAAGTTTTTAAAATTAATTGTTTGGATTATTTAAGATTGACATAAATATTAATTTTATTTTAGTGTTTTGATTATTTATATTTCACCCAAATATTTTATTTAAATTTGACTATTTATTATTTTTATTTATTTTTAAGTTTTTAGAATTAATTGTTTTGATTATTTAAATTTGATCCAACTATTATTTTTATTTTATTATATTGATTTTATTAATTGTTTTATTGTTTTGATTATTGAGGTTTGACTTAAATATTATTTTTATTTTTATTTTTACATATTCATTTCATTAAAATTTTCTTTTGATTAATTATTTTCCTTAATTCATGATGTGAGAGAAGTCTAAATTCAAATGCTACACAATTAATTAATTAATGTTGCACTATTGGAAAAGTAAGGATTTATTAGTTATATTTAATTAAATTAATTAATAAATGTTACATTATTAATTAATTAAATTAACTAATAAATATTACTTTATTAAATTAATTTAAATGTTACATAATGAATTAATTAATGTTGCACTATTGGATAAATAAGGATTTATTAGTTATATTTAATTCAAATAGTTAATAAATGTTACATTATTAATTAATTAAATTAACTAGTAAATATTACTTTATTAAATTAATTTAAATGGTACAGAGTTAATTAATTAATGTTGCACTATTGGATAAGTAAGTATTTATTAGTTGAATCAGTCCCGAGGACGAGTCTTGTCCTACTAGACTCCAAACATAGACAACACAAAAATGTAGACTGTGGAATATTTGAACCTATAATTTCAAAACCGCACCACAAAAATCTACAAACCAATAAATGTTACATTATTAATTAATTAAATTAACTAATAAATATTGCGTTATTAAATTAATTTAAATGCTACACAATTAATTAATTAATTAATGTTGTACTATTGGATACTTAAGGATTTATTAGTTATATTTAATTCAAGTAATTAATAAATGTTACATTATTAATTAATTAAATTAACTAATAAATTTACCTTATTAACTTATTTTAAATGTTACACAATTAATTAATTAAATTAATCAATTAATGTTGCACTATTGGATAAATAAGGATTTATTAGTTATATTTAATTTAATCAATTAATAAATGTTAGGCAATTAATTAATGTTGCACTATTGGATACATAAAGATTTATTAGTTATATTTAATTTAGTTAATTAATAAATGTTACATTATTAATTAATTAAATTAACTAATAAATATTACCTTATTAATAATAATGTCTTTCAGATTAATCACATCATTAGGATTTGTTCGAACTAACTAATATGGTTCATCCATAAATCACATTAGTTGGTTAGAAACCTCAACCAAATCGTAATGATGTAATTAATCTAAAAGACATTATTATTTACAATATAGATCACAAAAGTCTAAGATATCACATTACCTTATTAAATTAATTCAAATGTTACCTAACTAATTAATTAAATTAATTAAACGTTGCACTATTAGATAAGTAAGGATTTATTAGTTATATTTAATTTAATTAATTAATAAATGTTACATTATTAATTAATTAAATTAACTAATAAATATTGTCTTATTAAATTAATTAAAATGTTACACAATTACTTAATTAATGTTGCACTATTAGATAAGTAAAGATTTATTAGTTATATTTAATTTGATTAATTAATAAATGTTATATTATTAATGAATTAAATTAACTAATAAATATTACCTTATTAAATTAATTTAAATGTTACACAATTAATTAATTAATTTTACACTATGGATAAAATTATTTATATTTAATTTAATCAATTATTAAATGTTACATTATTAATTAATTAATACTACCTTATTAAATTAATTTAAATGTTACGCAATTAATTAATTCATGTTGCACTGTTGGATAATTAAGGATTTATTAGTTATATTTAATTTAGTTATTTAATAAATGTTACATTATTAATTAATTAAATTAACTAATAAACATTACCCTATTAAATTAATTTAAATATTACACAATTAATTAATTAATGTTGTACTATTGGATAAAAAAGGATTTATTAGTTATATTTAATTTAATGCTAATAAATGTTACATTATTAATTAATTAAATTAATTAATAAATACTACCTTATTAATTTAATTTAAATGCTATACAATTAATTAATTAATGTTGAACTAATAAATACTACCTTATTAATTTAATTTAAATGCTATACAATTAATTAATTAATGTTGAACTATTGGATATGTAAGGATTTATTAGTTATATTTAATTAATTAATTAATTTAACTAATAAATATTACCTTATTAAATTAATTTTAATATTACACAATTAATTAATTAATGTTGCACTATTGGATAAGTAAGGATTTATTAGTTATATTTAATTTAATTAATAAATAAATGTTACATTATTATTTAATTAAATTAACTAACAAATATTGCCTTATTAAATTGATTTAAATGTTACACAATTAATTAATTAATGTTGCATTATTGGATAAGTAAGGATTTATTATTATATTTAATTTAATCAATTAATAAATGTTACATTATTAATTAATTAAATTAACTAATAAATATTACCTTATTAAACTAATTTAAATGCTACACAGTTAATTAATTGAATTAATTAATTAATGTTGCACTATTGGATACATAAGGATTTATTAGTTATATTTAATTTAATTAACTAATAAATGTTACATTATTAATTAATTAAATTAACTAATAAATGTTACATTATTAATTAATTAAATTAACTAATAAATATAAGTTTATTAGATTAATTTTTTTTTTTTCTAAAGCAAGAGTTGTACCTTCTTTATCATTAAATCGGAAAATAAATTACATAAAATACAACAATCCACGTGGAACTGTGGACCAAGGAAAAACTAATCTCTAAAAACCAAGGGCATCGAGCTAAGTGCAGAAACCCTAAACCCTACCAACAAAACCGCAAGACCCTCAAAAGACAAACAGTGTCGAGGCCATACAATCAACCCACAAAAATCCGAAAGAGGGACCAAATTTAAAGGAAATCGGGTCCGAATGGGAGAATAACCCTCGAACATAAGGAATACGCAAAAATCATTGAATCCCGCCAAGAAACGAAATATATTCCTCGTCCGGACTTGCATCCTAAATCTCAACCGTCAAAACTCCTCACCCGATCCAACGGCTGAGGAAAACGTCACTGTACCTAGAAGCACGATGATTAACCGCTTGGACCCACTTACATGCTCGTTTATTCCTGACCATAGATCCGCCGTGCTTGATCCGATAGCTGAGGATCATATCGCGTGGGTCTAAAGCACTGATAGTTAGCGCGCGATGAGGGCGGTATTCATTCCCTCCCCTTGGCCACGTGTAGCATGGTGAGTGGAATCGCTCCCATTTCAGAAAAACCGCTTCCAACTTGAAAGGCTTGCGATAAACCGAATACCACCCTGCGAGTGGTATTGTGTCCATATGAAGAAAATCTGGGGTATTCAGGTCGTCGAGAAAGCTTGGATTCCGGCCTCTCGCTCCATCCCCTCTGCGCCGGTTCATGGACCCATGTAAAATGATGCTCCATCCCTCTGGCCACCTACCCGAGAAGCAGAGTCCGCCGAGAAACCCACTAAAGACCAGACTGTGGAAAAAATAACAAATCATAATGATTCCAAATCATCCAGACCCTGCCTCCAGGGCTCTGTTTTGAAACACCATCATGTCTTCATCCACCTGGTCGTGACAATGTGCCTTAAGTCTGTTCTGAGGCATCCCTTGCCAACCCATCGCGACCCTGCTGACGGTACAGTGCACTCCTTGATTGGCCAGAATATTCGCCAGTTTGTTGGCTGTCCTTCGCACATGGTTAAAACTTACTGTGCGAAGGCACAGGAGGTGGAGCTGGATCCGTTGAAAGACCTGGATCAGCCTCCAGTGTTTTGATACCTTCTCCTGCTCCGTGCCACAGCTAATTCTCTTGACCGAGTTAATGGAATCAACTTCGACAATCACATTTTGGCGATTATCCTGCTCCAGGAATTCTAAACATTGATCCAGAGCCATTAATTCTACCATATTGTTAGTGGCTCTTCCTAAATGGCAATGGAAGATGAAAAGGATATTTCCATTTTCATCCCTTAACACCCCTCCAAAGCCAGCAGTGCCCGGGTTGCCTTTTGAAGCCCCATCAATGTTGTATTTCAAAAAACCCTGAGGGGGAGGATACCAGTAATCCTGCTCAGTATCCATTTTCATTACCTTCCTGTCCAAGCCCTGAGGAATAAGCCCCTGCATACCCAACTGTCGGAGTATCCTCATTTCAACATTTGAAGGTGGATTCTTAGGGGGATTTCGCACTAAAGTGCCATCTGTCTCCTTAAGCTATTTTAAGATCTGCTCAAAGAGACATTGGGAGGGTCTCTTTTCATTTTTGAAGATTTTGTTGTTCCTTTCTTTCCAGACATTCCATATAATGAAGCTTGGCGTAAGAGCCCAAGCTGAGCCAAGAAATTCATTATCAGAAAAATTTCACCTCCAGTTGTTTAGGGTATTGATAATACTCCCTCTATCCCTGTCGGTCTGTTGGAAAATGGTGGCAAAATAATCCCACAACCAGGAGGTGAAGATGCAATTATTGAGAAGGTGCTCCATAGTTTCCTCTTGGGCCTCACAGAGCTGGCATCTGGAAGGCCCCAGAACACCCCTTTTCCGAATGTTATCCCAAGTCAGAATTTTCTTATGTTGAACCAGCCACATGAAGAGTTTAATCTTCATCCAACCTTGATGCCTCCATAGGTTCTGCCAAATCCTATCTGGAACATGAGAATCCAGCTCAAGGAGTATGCGTTTTGCCTCCTTAAGATTAAAGGTACCCTCATTATTGTTGCCCCATCTAAGTTGGTCATGCCCCCCTGTTACTAGAATCTTCCTTTGTTCCAACATTTTCATAAGAGCCTCTGCTTTTGCTTTCAAGGGGCTGTCATCCCTGTAATCAATGTTCCTCCAGGTTCTCCATTTTCCTGCACTATTGGTTTGATCCCAAAAATATTTTACCTTAGATAACCCTATGGTGTCTGTCTCTTTCTTGAGGTCCAAAAAATCCTCTTTTAACAGTATAGGTTCTTGTTGCCATTTATCCTCCCAAAATAAAGCAAGATCTCCCTCTCTGATTTCCCAGAAGCTGTTCTTTTGTACTAAGCCTCTGTTCTCCCAGGCCTTATTCTAGATGTGTGAGCCCTTTATACTTCCAGACATCCTTATGTGATCATTAATTTGCCAAGTGCTGGCATATTTTTCTTTCTAGATACTAGCCCATTGAGCCTTTGGGTCTTTTACCCAACGCCACCATAATTTTGCCCCTAAAGCTCTGCTTAGAACCTCTGGATCATCCAATCCAAGACCCCCATGATTTTTAGGTTTGCAAATTTTTTCCCAGGCTACCAAGGCCCATTTCTTTCTTTCCTCCCTCTTACCCCAAAGAAAGTATCTTTGAATGGTTTTGAATTGATGCAAGACTCCTTTTGGTGCCGGGAGCACTGAAAGCATGAAAACTGGGATTGATTGAAGAACAACCTTTGTAAGCACCAACCTACCAGCCAAGTTTAAAGATCTAATAGTCCAGTTCCTGATTTTATCTTGCATCTTATTAATCATCAGCTCCCAAATGCTCTTGTGCAAAGGTTTAGCAGTTAGAGGAACTCCCAAATATTTTGAAGGGAGGACATCCCTTTGAAAGCCCAGAATTATGGAGATATTCCTTTGAATAGAAATATTGGTATTAAAGAAAAAAAATCTTAGATTTGGAAAGATTAACCTCCATACCTGTAGCCATGGCAAAGTCACTCAGGATTTGTTTGTATGCAAGAGCTTCTTTGACCGTGGGGATTCCCTGCAACATGGTATCATCAACAAATTGTTGATGAGTCAAGGCCTGTCCATTCTCAGAAAGTTGGAGACCCTTGATTTTGCCAACTTCTTTTGCATGCTTGATAGACCGACCAAGTCCTTCCATCATGAGGATGAAGAGAAAGGGAGAGAGCGGATCTCCCTACCTAAGGCCTCTTGAAGGAATAAAAGTCTCAGAGGGAGAACCGTTAACCAATATTGAAAAGCTGGAAGAAGTTACCAGGGCCATGACCCATCTAACCCAGTTATGATCAAACCCAAAAGCAATAAGAACCCTCCTGATATAGGTCCAATTCAACTTATCATATGCTTTGGCTAGGTCCAATTGCATGATCATTCTAGCCTTCCTATTGCTAGTCAGTGAGTGCACCACCTCATGCGCTTGAATGATATTATTGAGAATTTTCCTGCCTTCCACATAACCAGATTGTTCCCCAGAAACTAGAATAGGAAGAAGAGGTTTGAGTCTATTGGCAACAACCTTGGATATTATCTTGTAAACCACATTGCACAAAACTATTTTGAAGGTGCTCAGCACCATTTCCTTATCTATGAGCATAAGGTCCTCTGAGATTATGAATCTATCTAACTTTGAGGCTACTTGAGACTCTCCTCCTCTTTTATTGTTCCAAGTAAAGAGACCATTACTCGTATCAATGTCAACTAGCTTCATATTATCCATAAAAGTTAGAAATGCTAAAGAGTCTTTGTTTAGAGTTCTGGTTCCTCCTTTTTTCTCCGAAAGTGATTTGATTATGTTGAAGTACCCACCCATGATCCATGGTATTCCTACATGTCGTCTTTGAGATCCACAAGAGAATCTAGAAACTTGAGTTTATTATCCATTCTTTGAGGGCCATAAACATTCGTGACTAGATAGGTCTCCCTATCTCCCACAGGCTGAATAGCCACTGATAAATAATTCCTAGACGCCTCAACATCTATTATGCCAGTATTTTGGGGGTTCCAAAGAGTTAGTATGCCTCCTGCTGTATTCTTTGCTTTGACTTCTAGAAACTCAAATCGATTTAGCCATTTGCTATATATTTCTTTTATTTTTTGAATGAAACATTTAATTTCCTGGATGAAGATCATATCCAGAGCTTCTTGTTTCATTCTATTACTAGGTAATCTTTGTTTTCTTTTACTACCTAAACCCTTGATATTCCAAGAAGTGAACTTCATCATTAAAGATTTGTAAAGGAGTCGCTGGTTAGGTCTTTCATCTTACCTGAATCTATCATTAGCTTTCCGCATTCCATCAATAGCTCATTCTGCTTTTTCCTGCCTCTTTTCTTTCCTGGGTTTCTAGATGCTAATCCTGGTGTGTTTTTCATAGTTTTCAAACCTTTGTTACCCTGTCTTTCAGTGTTTCTTTGCCTATCCAACCCTTTAGCCTGAGTTTTCCATATGTACAACTGCTGTACTCTATTGAACTCTTCTTGAGGTAACGAGTCTACCCCTCACATGGTTCCCTGTTCCAAGAACCTTTCCAGATCTAGATGTTCTCTATCAAGAATCTCCTATAGTTCATGGTCCTCCATTTCCATCTCACTCTGGGTCATTTCCTGGTCCATCTCCAGTTCTACATCGCTCATCATAATCTCTTTCTGTTTATTAATATCCTTTGTTTGATCATTGTCTTCTTCTTTCTCCTTCTCCACTGGACTTCCCTCCATTCCCTGATCTACTTTTGTTATCTCTTCTTCTTCTTCGAGTACTTGGTACCTGTTCAGACTGGCCTGTAGCCCTTCTGTTTGATGTTGCTTTAGTCCCCTTTTTCCCCCTTTTCCTCTATGACTCACTTTGTGAAAGCTTTCAATATCTTTCATTGTGGTAGCTTTACTCTTGTTCTCTATTTTACTGAGAGGGTAGTCCCTGAATAGGTGCCCATGCTCATGGCATCTGCAACATCTGAATGGAATATGTTCATAATCTACTATTTGCACCCATTCTTCATCAAAAACTTCCAAGATAACCTCATCTAGTAGAGCTCCGGAGAGATCCATCTCCACACAAATTCGTGCAAAGGAAGTGTATTTTCCCCATTTGGTGACCTCAGAAGCTTTGACAAAACTCCCTAATTTATTTCCTATGGTAGTTAATGATTCCGTTTGCCAGTAATCAAGAGGGAGGGAGTACAGTCTTACCCAGACCAGGATCGAAGTGAAAGTCTCTCGCTCCGAGACAAAGTTCATCATCCACGGCCGCATGTAGAGGCATGCTGCTGCATAGAAGTAGGGCCCTCCTTTAAACACCCTGTCTTTATGCTCAATATTTGTGAAGACCATAGTAAAGAATCCTTTTGACCCAAGATGTAGGTCAATGCTTCCTTTTGGTTTCCAGTGGTATTTAATCCATGTCTGTAATGCCTTTTCAGTGGGCCATAATCCCATGAATTTACAAATGATAGCATATGTCCGCATGTGGTCCTTGTGTGCCTGCAGAGCAGGATCATTCAAAACTACTCTGGGTGTGACCTCAGCTTTGGGTTTACATGGTCCCTTTTGTGCTTTGTTTTTTGCTCCCTGTTCCTTGTCTTCTTCCTCATTTTCTTTTGTGCTATTATTCTCCCTTGATTTGTTTCCCTCTTGCTCCTCTTCCATGCTCCTTTTCCCTTCTTCTGCAGGACCTCTGACATTTTCTATTGGTTTCTTACCTCGGCTGGCCACGGCCTGCTTGTAGGAGGGAGTGGAGCTCCCTCCTTTGCGCCCTTCCATGGAGTTCAACACTGCTTGATGGAGGGAGTGGAGCTCCCTCCATCCTTTCGTAACATTAATCATGGCACCGAGCCCAATGAGGCCATTCTTACAGCTCACACCTCGATCTGGTATAATTAAATTAACTAATAAATATTACTCTATTAAATTAATTTAAATGTTACACAATTAATTAATTAATGTTGCACTATTGGATATGCAAACATTATTATTATATTTACTTTAATTAATTAATCAACGTTACATTATTAATTAATTAAATTAACTAATAAATATTACCTTATTAAATTAATTTAAATGTTAAACAATTAAGTAATTAATGTTGCACTATTGGATAAGTAATGATTTATTAGTTATATTTAATTTAATTAATTAGTAAATGTTACATTATTAATTAATTAAATTAACTAATAAATATTACCTTATTAAATTAATTTAAATCTCACACAATTAATTAATTAATGTTGCACTACTGGATACGTAAAGATTTATTAGTTAGATTTAATTAAATTAATTAATAATGTTACATTATTAATTAATTAAATTAACTAATAAATAATACCTTATTAAATTAATTTAAACTTCGCACAATTAATTAATTAATTAATTAATGTTGCACTATTGGATAAGCAAGGATTTATTAGTTATATTTAATGTAATTAATTAATAAATGCTAAATTATTAATTAATTAAATTAACTAATAAATATTACCTTATTAAATTAATTTAAACTTCGCACTATTAATTAATTAATTAATTAAAGTTTTTTGGTAGAAATCACATAAGAGAAATTTTTGGCTGACCCATTTCAAACCAACAACTGTGGTTCATCATCAGGACCAGATGAAGAGGCAGACCATGACAAAAGCTTAAATAGAGAGCAATGTAGAGACATAATTTCAAGTAATGACTATATTTGAACAATAATATTTAAATTATGATATTAATTTATTAATATATTAAAAACAAATATTATTAAGTAACGACTATATTAAATGACTAGTTTTTGAAAAACAATATTTAAATAATGATATTAGTTTATTAATTTATTAAAAAATATTAATAAGTAACTACTAGTTTTTGAAAAATAATATTTAAATTAATTTATTACAAAAAAAGTCAAACTCTAAACAATAAGGGAAGTCAAAAATTATAAAAAGGAGTCAATACCCTAATGAGACAAGATCATTTAATAAATAAAATAATTAATGGAAATAAAGTAAACTAAATAAAAAAACAATTAATGGAAAAATAAATAAAATAAAACAAAAAATACACAAGTGAAAAGAAATATATATATAAACAAAAAATACACAAGTGAAAAGAAATATATATATATATATTCAAAAAAAAGTAATCAATAAATAAAACAGGGTAAATAATAAAATATGGGCCCATTAAAAAATAACAAAAATACTAAAAGGAGTTAAGAACGAATATGATGATAAAATACATAAAAAAAACACGAAGGATCAAGAAAATAAACTCCAATGAAGAATAAATCAACAACAAATACTATAAAAAGGACGCCAATACCTACATAGATAAACAAACAAACAAAATAAATCCCAAAAAGAAGCCTAAAAAACTAGGAGGACAGGACAGGGGCCCAACTTCTACTAATATTCCAACCATCATCTCTATTCAAATTATTGGTTTTTTTTTTCAATTTCTAGGGCCTCCCTCAATTTACAATGATGGAAATGACTAACCATAGCAACGACTTGGGCCTCCTCAATGCAGATGTGATGCTTATATTTATCTGCATGCTCTGCCAAAGCAGAGGAGTGGGTCTTGCCATGCTTGATGTCAGCGACATGCTCACGAATCCTTTGATTGATCGAGCGACCAGTCTCACCAATGTAGGGAGTCCCACAAGAGCATGGGATAATGTAAACACCCTTCATATTCTTGGGGTTGAATAGGTCTTTTACAAATCTAAGGGAGCTTCGAATGGTGTTTAAAAGACTAAAGGTTGAAGCCACCTTATGCTTCCTTAGGATCCTCACAATCTTGTCGGTGGTCCCATGGATAAAAGGAAGATGAACACCAGAAAATCGATCCTTGGAATCTTTCTTAGCACTAGGACATTTTTCAGCTCTTAGGAAAGCCTTAGTACATTAGTGTCTACTATACCCATTATTAAAGAAAACACTTAGGAGATGTGCTGAATTGATGCCCAATCTGCCTCACAAAAACCCCAATGCTGCCTCTGAGTGACTGCGTCTGCCCTCCAGCATCTGCGTCACCCTCCTGGAGTTGTGTCATCTCTCCTTGGTGCTGTGCTGCCTCTTTGTTATGTATTCTTGACTTTGGACGAAAGTTCCACTGCCGAGCTGCCCCTCTCTGCACTAGAAGCTTACTCTGAAATTCTCAGCAAACCATGCCCCAAAATTTCAATCTAGCGCAAGTGCTACTCTCCCTATGTGTGTTCTCCAATTGACCCCAACCCTTCCTTTATAATTTCCCTGTTGAGAAATCAATCGCCGTGATCTAATCTCTAATCAACGGCTAAGATTAAATTAGACTTGATCCTCATCACTTAGAAGCTTCTCACCCATATTTACATTAATTCACTTTAATTATTTCAATTTCCTAAGTTTTAATTTAGGCACCATTAAAAATACTTAATTATTTGAATAGCATGCACTCCGGGTGGAATTTCTCCAAACGATTTCTGGGTCTTGGAGATCTCATGTGTTCTAGCCTCTCCACAAAATTTCGGAGCTAGAAAACATCCGATGCTAGCCAAAAATCAATAGGAGGGACACTAGATTGTGACAAAAGTTTGAAGATCAAAATTACAGTGGAGAATATTTGTCTTCAAGCCTTATGAAGGAGGAAGAGAAATAAGATGTACCACCTCTCAAAAAGACAAAAGGATAGAAGCATGAAGAGTAGCTTGACATTGCCACATCATCATCAAGTCCATGTCATTCGTTTTAAGTCATGTCTTTTCAAGATGTCACTTCAAGGTTTCAAATGAGCCATCATGTGCCACACCATTTATGGATGTAATTATATAATTTTTAGTACTATGATAAATGTAATGTAAAGTGGAAGTCCAATAGTCACCTATAGAATGTGAAAGGTCATGTAGAAGTCTAAGAGTCATGATGGAAGTCTAAGAGTCACAAGGGAGGTGAAGAGTCACCCTATTTGTTATATATACAATGTCATAGCTCAAGCAAAGGACTTTTCACCTTGACTCCTCCCACTAGGCATTATAGAGGAAGATAGTTATTTTGAGGAGCAAGTGGTAGCTCTAACGTTCCACTATTGGAGCTATTTGTGTTCATTATATTGATGTATCCTGGAACTTTTACGTAATACTTGAAGCTCGTTTAGCCAACACACTTTCATGCATATGTTGTAAATGTTGTAAGAATATTCTTTGAATGTTTACGATATGTTGTTTTCATCTATACTAAAGCAATTGAACTACTTTAGTGACTTTGGTGCTTATGTTGTTGAAGGTGTGTTGTATTTGTTTTAATGATCATTGCTTCTATGTGAACTATTTCGCTAATTGATCAACGATTCTTTTATATATATATGCTCGTGTGTATTTATTAGATTAGTATTATTTCTCTTCTCTCAGAGGCTCGCTTTTATTTCCTCTCCGGTGAAAGAACCTTGATACATTGTACAACTGAACATTCCACAAGGCATACTCACTTTTTCATTGAAAAGTACATGTACATTACTCTCTCATGTTGACAATCACACCCAAGGCAAATCTTTAAGAAAAATGGCAGTTAGGCCTTATTTCCGAAAGGGCTCCTACACCAAACAATGCGAAGTCTAATTGAGACTTTTCATCGAGAAGACCCCCTTGCATGTTGGCAAGATCCAACACCGTCAACATTTTGGCGCTAGAAGGAGGGATACCACTTTTTTATGGCTGATAACTCACCACATCCTAACAAGAAGACTTCCGCACAGGTCAATAACGTTCCCATTTCCACTCCAACTCATACTCCTGAGAAAGTGGAAAATTCTCAGTATAGTCTGGAAAAAGAATTTGAGGTTACTTATGATCAGTTCTGGATGATCTAACGCATTACACATTAGTTTGCGAAAGCTCTTGGTTTACTCCATGTTGTTGCTATTCTACCTCATAAGTTTGTAGAGAAAGAAACTACTCCCAACGGCGTATTGGTTTCTTCGTTGGAAGATTTGGTTATCACAACCCTTGAGGAGTTAGTCGATCCTATGGAAATAACAAGTCACCAAGGGGAACTTTCACCTATCGAGGAGAATTTAGATAGTGAAGGGGAAGATTTTCAGTTTTTTGATGAGGAAAATCTTGATTGTAACACAAATTTTAATGGTGAAGGGGAAGCCTATTCATACTCAAAAGAAGAGGAGAAGGAAAGAGGCGAAGCCATGGTTGATGTATACTTGGAATGGATGGCCCAAGGGCCACTCACTCTTCTGGACAATCTTCATAAGATGTAAAAGAATCCAGAAAAGTTGATGTCAAAGTTCGATCCCAATAAGAAGACCAAAGCACAAGACCATATTGACGATTTCTACATGCATTTATGAATGCTTTATGTACGTTTTGACGATGTTGCTTGTAGACTCTTCCTATATGCTTTAGAAGGTAGAGTGTTTGTATGGTATCATAGTCTTCCGGCCAATTCAATCCATAGTTGGAGGGAGTTTAAGAAGCTATTTTTGGAAAAATTTGTTGACGATAAAACTCTCGCCATGTTATTAAAAGAACTTGGGAACCTGAAAATGGGGGACAAAGAAAGAGTTAAATATTTTAACCAAATATTTACTCGTTTGTTGAACAAGTTCCTTGCCAATGTACAACCACACAATGACATTACTAAAGATTATTATACAACTTCCTTGCCAACTGACATTTTTGTGTTTGTCAAAACCACTGCAAAGAATAATTTGGCCATCAAATTTGCAGAAGCTCTTGCCGTAGAAAAATATTTGCGTTTTATTGGAGTCATTGAAGACACCGATGATCCTAAAGACTCCAAGGAAACTGGTAAGAAAACACAAGCCTCTTCCAGCAAAGCTAAGGAGAAAGACTCTTTCGATATGGAAAGCTTGACCAAGTATTTGAAGTTGCTCACGAACAAAGTATCAAAGTTAAAGAGAAGGTCAAGTGAGGCATCCACTACTGAAAACAAGTGTTTTAGGCTGACTTTATTTAAAAAGAACAATAACTCTGAACTAACCAAATCTTCTTAAAGTTCTAATGTGATGTTCAATATCGAAAGTTTGGGCATGAATAATTTTTGCAATTTTCACCAAGAGAAGCATTTAGAAAAGATGTGCCCACAGTGGAATCACAATATGAACACTATGATTTCTAATCTGGTTGATACCTTGTTAGCATAAGAACAACCTAAGCAGAGTGAAAAATAAAATGAACCTGCCGCGATTGAAGAAAGTTCGGGTGCTAGACACTCATTGAATATGTTTGATGTTATATACAACGTTGATAAGAAGAGTTCTGATGAACTATCCATAAGTGAATCTCCTCGCCAACAGTGAACTAGCCGCTATAATTTGAGGAGAAAGAAATCTATTTCTGAGTAGGAACTTATGAAGCAATTTTTGCATAGAATTCTACCACCTTCCAATCTAGCTCAGAATTCACACAACAAGTCAGGAAGTGCTCCCTCTTCCAAAAACACTTCCACCAATAACAAGAACAATTCCACCACTCACGAAGCATCAAATAAAGCTACACAACCTGATCCGTTAGCACAACCTGTTAAGATGGAAAGTATAGAATACAACGTTGTCGACAATACAAAGAGAGCTCATGCCAACATTTCAATCTTTGAACTCACAAAGATAATGGGTCAGTCGAAGAACTGATTATCCAGGCACTCTCATCACTCTCTTCGGAAGGTAAAGAAATTTATTCTTATCAGATAATGTCTGGTAATTCTCGCAATATTATCAAATCCGTGGTTAATGCTGTCAATTTGAATTATAACACTCTCTGCCCTCCGTTTCTTTTAACTTTTGAAATCTTTAATTATAATGTCCATAATTGTTTGGTTGATTTTGGTGCATCCGCGAATGTTATGCCATTATTTGTCTCTAAGAAAATTAATGCTAAATGGGATAAAAATGATGCATAGATCATACAGATGGACAAATCATTTGTCTAGACAATTGGTGAAATCAACAATGTTATCATTCATTTGTCATATGACCATAGAGTTCACCAATGCATAAACATTGTAATTGTGGACATTCTTGAAGCCTATGGTTTACTATTGAGTGGAGATTGGTCTAGCGAGTTACAAGGGTACTTTTCAACTGACTGGACACATTTGTGGCTTCCATATAAGGGCAAAAACAACTAGATTCAAGTAGAAAGCGAGCCTTACATGAAACATACCGTGACACAACTTGAGGGGAAAAATGAACCAATGGGCTTTGCATATGTCATTTTCATAAATTGTTTTATGGAAGTAGATCACATATGTTATGTAGCACAACCTTCACCTATCCCACTAGATACATAGTTGGAACTCCTTCCTTGAAGTCCAATTGGTGCAAATGAATCTTGTACAATATATGTAAATAGTAGTAGTATAGGACATATCCCTAGTATTGTTAATATTTGGATATTTTAATTTGACGATTTGAAAACGAAAGAGGGATCTGGAGCTAGTTGCATTTAAAATAGACCCACAAGAGAAAAACATATGATCTCTTTCCGCTTAGAATTTGAGTGCACCAACAACATTATTGAATATGAGGCACTCATTATGGGTTTGAAGAAATCCATCAACCTCAAAGTTGAAGTGCTCAAAGAAATAGGTGACTCTAAAATTGTCACACACCAGGTACGAAATACGATACATTGTGTGTCACCTAATCTCTAAAACAATCAACAAGAGGTATGGCATTTGATTTCACAATTTCAAGATTTCAATATTATTTTTGTTCCTCGAATTTACAATGATGTCGCTGATATGTTAGCAAATTCAACTGCTAGGTTGTCACCTCTAAAGGATGGATTTTTTGTTAAAATTATTTATAGGCCATTCGTTCCTGATAATATTACTAGTTTTCATGTTTTTAATGACGATCATCAAATAATGGATTTCATGGCAAACACAGACGCATTCAAGGACGCAACTATCGATGAAGACGAGTACGAGAAAGCTTTGCAGGATTCGGCTCAAGCAAGTAGAGGAAACCCCATGCCCAAAGGTGTGGTTTCATTGGAAAAGTTGTATGACTTGCATAATCATTTCAAGGGACCAGTCAACGCAAAGACTCATAGTTCTAATTTGTTGTACGAACAAGTAAATCTTGGTACAATAGAAGATATGAAGTTTGTGAATCTCGGTACTTAAGTTCGTGAATCTGCCTCTTTAAGCAGTATCGAGATGTCTTCCCATGGACGTATGATCATCTTAAGACTTATGATACAAAAATAATCCAACATGTAATTCCCATTAAAGAAGGGGTCAATCCTTTCCAGAAGAAACTGAGAAAAGTTCATCCCATGCTTGAACCCCTAATTCAGAAAGAATTAAGAAAACTATTGGATGCTTAGATCATATTTAAAGTTTGTCATTCAACATGGGTCTCCAATCTGGTTCTCTGAATCCTAAGAAGAACATTTTTGCAGTGTCCGAGGGAAATATCTTGGGCCATAGCATCACAAAGAGTTGGATTAAAGTGGACCCTAAATGGGTCAAAACCATCACTTAGATTCCCTTATTGGTAAACAAGAAAGTTATACAGTCCTTGTTAGAGAAAATAAATTTCCTTCGTAAGTTCATCTCAGACTACACACAGATAGTCAAACTGTTACAGGAGATGATAAAGAGGGATGCAACCTACAAATGGGATAAAATGGAAAAGGATTCCTTCACCCATATTAAGCAAGCAATCATAGAAACTCCAACACTATATAGTCCAAACTTCGATAAATATTTCCTGTTGTACACTTTTTCTTATGATACTTCTCTTGCTTCCATTCTCACGCAAAAGGATGATCAAGGAAATGAACATCCCATATCATTCATGAGCGCTGATTTGCAAGGACCCGAGCTAAATTATCTCGCCATCAATGAACAAGCTTATGCAATGTACAAGGCGGTGAAAGAAGCCTTATCTTTTGAAGAATCGTGTTATCATCTGTGTGCCTCACCTAGATGTTAAATCATTGTTTGTTCAGCAAGAGATGGATGAAAGAAGAGTGAACTGGATGATAATCTTGCAAGGGTGCGATATTGAGTTCAAGCCAGTTCACATGATAAAAGGCCATGGTCTATGTGAGCTAGCAGTAGAAGCAACAAGTTCATTAGAAGATGATGCTTCTGAATGGGAGAAAAAAATTGGAATGTATAACATCGAACAAGCTACCCTCACTGACGCATCCACCTTTTGGTACACAAATGTACGACAATATCTTTAGCATGGTACGCTTCTCTCACATGTATCAATGAGACAAAAGAGGGCCACTAGAATAAAAGCTCTATCGTATCAGTTGGTACACATAGTGCTTTTCAGAAAGCACCATAATAGGATCCTACTCAGATGTTTGGAAGCACCTGATTCAGAAAGGGTATTGCATGATCTACACGATAGACCATACGAAGGGAAATTCACGGGTGACACTAGTGCACACAAGATTATGCGAGCCAATTGCTATTAGCACACACTTTTCAAAGATGCTCATGCTTATGCCTGCAAATATCCAGTTTTTCATAAATGTTTTGGCTAAGATAAGAAGTCAACTATCCCATTGCAGCCTATTATTGTAGAAGGACCTTTCTAACAATGGGGATTGGACATCATCAGTGAAATTTTTCCACACTCATCGAAGCAACACCACTACATCCTCACTAATACAGACTACTTCACGTGGTGGACATAAGAAAATCCTCTCAAACAAATGAATGATCAAGAAGTCATCAATTTCTTTGGAAAAAAATATCATTACTAGGTTAGACATTCTTACGTCACTTGCTTTCGATAATGCAAATTATTTCTCTTCGCTTAAACTTTACAATTTTGCATTAGGAAATGGTATTATATTGAAATATTCATCTAACTATTATCCACATGGTAACATTATTGTTGAATTAACCAATAAAAACTTGATCTGTATTATGAAAAAAATTGTCTATTCTGAGCAAAGGAACTGACACAATGCTTTGGTGAATGCTCTATGGGTTGATCGTGTTACGCATAAACCATCTCTAAGAACCTCCCCTTACTTTATGGTTTATGGAAAGGAAGACATCCCACCTCTGAAAATTTACTTGCTTGCCCTTCAACTTTCACAAGAATCTCAAGGTAAGCCTTGTCTTTTTGTTCAAATTAGGATAGAAACTCTTTTGAAGTTACAAGAAGAAAGGAGGAAAGTAAAAGAGAAAATTTCTCTTCATTAAAATCGTATCAAGAGATGGTTTGATAAGAAGTCTGCAGGGAAGAAGGAATTCAGCGTGGGAGACTTGGTATTGAAGTGAAATAAATCCCACGAAGAGAATGGGAAACACACAAAGTTCCAATCCCTGTGGATTAGACCCTATCTTGTTCATGAGAAACTTGGTTACCATACTTATCATCTTTAATATTTGGATGGGAAGATGGATTCACTTCCTGTAAATGGAAAAGATCTTAAACAATATTTTCAATAGTTGTATAGGGATGTGACCCTACCCTTTGTACATATTCCTCTTGTGTTTGTAGTTTGCTTGTTTGTTTTTTCATGTTGAGTCTTTTTTGTTGTTTTCCCTCTGTGAATAAAGCCGTGTGGGAGCATGTATTGTTTGGTTCCAATGTATGTGGTGAAATTGTAAAGGACCTAGTGACATGACAACATTTTGCTAATGTTTTCGTCCTTCTTCTTTGTATTGGTTTACATATTTTGGTTGATGATGTTTGACGAAAAATACGATCCATTCATAAGGAGAGCTTTATGTAGAGCCATGACACTCGTATATATTTTAGGAACTTCATTTATAATATTGGTTATTTTGATTTGGTGTTTTGCACGCTGATCCGATTTAGTAGATGTTAGGATATTCTGACACATAGGAAATAGTTAAGTATAACATGGTCTAGTGTAGAGTTAAGTAAAGTGTGTTTCTTTATATGTACTTTTGTAACTTACAATCCAACGGTCACGATATGTTCTAGACATGAAGTGATCCGATGGTTCATCCTCTCCTCGATATCACCGACACTTGATCCGTGGCTTAATACTTGATTGGTCCATGATCTCTATTTAAAGAGCATGGAGAGTCATTTGTAGGGTGACCGTTCATGAGATAATCTTATGTAAATTTTCTTTCTTTTATAATTAATAAATTTCCTGAAGTGGCTACGTTGGCTCAGGCCGTGGATAGTTTCCCACTTTGAGGGTTTTAACCATGTCAAGAATACTGGTGTATTGATCTATGATCTATTTGTGAGCGATGTACTTTGGTGTTCTATCTGAGGAACTTACCCTGCAAATTCCTACATGGTACCAGAGCTATTTGAGGGACGCATTTGTTGGTGATCCAAATCGGAAGTCATTACAACTGCATCTGACTGTTGTTTCATAGATCTATTGTTTCTGAATGCTTTTAGGCCGAGATGACTGCTCTATTGTGTTAGGAGCATCTATTCCAGTGAGGAACCCCTTTCGTTTCACGCGAAAAGGTTTCCGATAGCCCAAGCTACATCTTTTTTAAGATTTGGAGGTATACAATCTTAATTTGCAGTTTTAGTTATTTATCTCTCTGCTTATTTCGGTTTATTTATCTCTCTGTTTTATATTATCGGATCTATACCTTTCATTTCTGTGATGCTCTTTGCCCCGCGACTTTATGCGATTTGGTCAAATCAGAACAGAAAGGAAGGATTTTTCTCATGCGTATGCTCTTTTCCACCACGCCTTAGTGTGATCTCGGGAAATCAGAAACATTGAGGAAAATATTTAGTTTCCGGCAAAAGCTAACTTCAAGCCATAAGGTTTGGTTTTTTTGTATGTCCATGTTGCGTTGTGTGGTTTTTTGTTTTGTAGACAAAAATGGCTTTTCTAAGTAAGCACACACCCCAAAGTTTTAGTGACTTAAAAAAAAGACCTTCATTTTTTCAAAAAATTACAAACCTTTTAAACTAGCTCACTTGGTCCAAAGTTAGTTTATGAGAATAGAGGTCTTGAGTTCAAGTCTTTCTTTTTGTTGAGTTACTTTTTCAAAAAGCGCATGTACTTATGTTTTAAAGTTAATTTATGTCAAAGTGTTCTCACCCATTATAAAAAGTGATAAAAAGTGAGTCACGTATAATTCTAAAGTCTATTTATCTTTTATTTAAGTTACAATTTAGAGGGTAGCTCATAAAGTACCATTGTAAAAGTGCATTTCACTTATTTATAAAAGTGGGTCACATAAATCTTTTTTTAAAGTGAGCTAATTAGATTAAGTTTGGGAAGGGGAGGAGGGATTTAAAAAAATAAATAAAAAAATTAACATTATCATTCACTTCTGCACATTCACGCACTTCGTTGGCATCTTCAACAACCTTTCTTCAAAAATCCATAACTTCTTCATCCGAAATTCGTTTTTAGAGCCGTTTTTTTTAATCAGCGTAATATTTCAAGATCTTTCCATTGGAACACTTAGTTTCAACATCTATAGCTTCAGTTTCTGTTAAAATGGAAGTCCATGCCAAGTTATTCTTGGCAGCGCCAACTACTTTCAATGGTGGTCCTACACTATGGATTTACTTAGAAGTAAAGGTCTTTACAGAATAGCCTCAGGTCAAGAAACTAAACCTAAAGATGAAGATAAGGCAGCCAAATGGGAAAATAGGCAAGATCAAGCACGTGGGTTGATAGGGATGTCTATTTCTCCAGACCTTAGATTCCATATCACAGAACTTGATACCCCTAATGAAGCAATGAAACAACTCACTAAAGTTTTTTGGAATTAAAAATGAAATTAGAGCCCATCAACTCGAAAATGAGTTGCTTACATTGGACCCCAATAATTTTTCTTCCATTGAAGATTTTTTTTCCAAGTTCAAGACCCTTAGACTTCTCTTGGAAGGTGTTAAGGTTAAGAAAGAAGATGGTAGCCTTATCTATTCCATTCTTACTAAGTTGGGACCAACCTACTCTGTGTTTGTTTCCACCTTCCATTCTACTAGAGAAGCATTTATTTCTCAAGGACAAGACTACAAGTCCCCCTCTTTTGATGCCTTTTGTGATTCTTTAATAAGAGAACAAGAGAAACTCTTTTAAGAAATCCTTAGCCACCTAGCAACAACCAAATTCAAAGAATCCTAAGAAGCAGTATCCTAAAAAAAATGGTCCTAAACTAAACAAGGGTCCTAAGCAATTTCAGTCTCAAAATGAAAAATCAATTCAACAAAATGATAAGGCAAATAAAAACAAAGGGAAGAAGAATGATAGACATTGCAACTTTTGTAATTGAGATGGCCACTTAGAATCAAAATGCTTTAAGAATATGGAAGCCTTGGAAGCAGCAATGAAGAAGCATAACATCCATTTGGAGCACTCTTGAACTTCAACTTCATCTCTAGGAATTGCACTCTCTGCATGTGGTTGTCAAGCATATCAATCTGGTTATGCACTAAATGTATCTTCTTCTTCTCATTCTCATGAGTAGCTCATTGATTCTGGATCTTCTTATCACATGGCCAAAAACAAAGCCATGTTTTATTCTTTAAATGATTGTAACACCAAAAATATATATGTTGGTGATGATAGATCTCTTAGTGTTGTAGGGACTGGAACTATTCATCTAGACAAAGGTCAATTTAATGATGTATTATGTGTTCTAACTTTATCCTGCAACCTTCTATCTGTATATCAGATAACTCATTCGGGTGAGAGTAAAATCATTGAATTCTCACCTCATGATGTTGTAATTAAGGACCTAAGAGATCCTAGACAGATTTTAGCTATTGGCGTTGCTGATGATTTTGCAAGGTTGTATAAGTTTAACAACTTTGGGTCATCAACTCTTCCCTCGGTTTTTGTTGCTCATAATGATGAAGTGAACAAACTTTGGCATGAGCGATTTGGTCACTTTAACTATCACTCCCTTCAAAATCTATGTAAAGAAAATATGGTGACAGGTCTTCCTATGGTATCTTGTAGAGATGGTGTTTGTTCCGGATGTGTACTCAAAAAACATCATCGGGATAGTTTTGAAAAACGTGCCTCTTGGCATGCCTCAGCTGATCCGATTGGAAAATGGCATCAACCCATGTTATTCATCCACCCATGGAATTTACCCATGGTATTATAAGTGGCATCTACCCATGGTATTGTAAGTGACATCCACCCATGGTATTCATTCACCCATGTTATTTTTCCATGGTATTGTGACATCCACCAATGATATTCATTCACCCATGGAATTGAGTCGTGGTATTGTGACATCCACCTATGGTATTCATTCACCCATGGAATTGACCCGTGGTATTGTAACTGAAAAATACTATAAGTAACAAGTCGCATTTTGTAAAAGGACAGATTGTCTGCCACAATGTAGCTCTTATAGTTGTTCTCTATTTTAATAAAAAAATTCTTTGTGGTTTTGTTTATTGGGAATTATCCTCTTTTTCTTCAGGCATTTAAATTTTTCAGATCTTGGGGGCCTCTCCCCCAAGATCTAAAATGGATCTTGGGGGAGAGGCTTCAAGATCTGAAAAATTGAAATGCCAGAAGAAAAAGAGGAGAATTCCCAATAAACAAAACCACAAAGATTTTTTTTATTAAAATAGAGAATCACTGTAAGAGCTACATTGTGGCGGACAAACTGTCCTTTTAAAAAATGCGACTTGTTACTTATAGTATTTTTCAGTTACAATACCGCTGGTAAATTCCATGGGTGAATGAATACCATGGGTGGATGTCACAATACCACGGGTCAATTCCATGGGTGAATGAATACGATGGGTGGATGTCACAATACCATGGGTGAATGAATACCATGGGTGGATGTCACTTACAATACCATGGGTGGATGCCACTTACAATACCATGGGTAAATTCCATGGGTGCATGAATAACATGGATTGATGCCATTTTCCATTCGGATCATCAGCCCCTTTACAGCTTGTGCATAGTGATTTATGTGGTCCACTTCCAGTTGTTTCATTCTCTGGCTACAAGTATTTCTTAACTTTCATTGATGATTTCTCTAGACGCACTTGGGTATACTTCTTAAAACTCAAGAGTGAAGTATTTAACATGTTCTTGGCCTTTAAGGCCTTTGTTGAGAAACAATTTGGACATCAAATTCTTAAGCTAAGATCTGATAATGGTGGAGAATATGTTAACAACAAATTCATCAACTTTTGCACTGAGCATGGAATTCAAATGCAACATACTGTTCCATATACTCCACAACAAAATGGTGTAGCTGAAAGGAAGAATCACACCTTAAAGGAAATGGCTAATTGTATGCTTCAATCTAAAGGACTTAGTCTTAATTTTTGGGCAGAAGAAATTAACTGTGCAAATTACATAGTAAATCACACTCCTACTAAGGTTTTAAAGAATATCACTCCAGAAGAAGCATGGAGCTCAATTAAACCAGATGTAAGTCACTTTCATGTTTTTGGAAGTGAAGCATGGGCCCATATTCTAGATGAGAAACATAGAGCTTTAGAACCTAAGAGTGAAAAATGTATTTTTGTTGGATATTCTGAAGATGTCAAAGGATATAGACTTATTCCACTTAAGTCCAAAAATGTTATCATTAGAAGAGAAGTAAAGTTTGCTGAAAATATATCGGCCTGCGAACCTAGTTCGACGGATGTGCCACCTCTCTCTATCCCTTCTACTTCTGAAAATATTTCTTCTTCAAATGATGACAGCGAGGATGAAAATCCCCCCCACCTTCTCAGGTTCCTCCTTCAGCTCCTCAGCTTCAAAAATGGGTCCGTCCTACTCGGGATGCAATAGGTGCTCTTGCAGGTGATCCTACAGATCAACAATGTACACATTTTTAGTTTTATAGAGCCTCTTCTTTACTAGCTCAAGCTTCAACAAATTATGATCCTGACACCTTTGGAGAAGCTTTAGTCCACCCAGATTGGGACACAACTATGAATGAAGAATATCATTCATTATTAGCAAATGATACATGGGATCTGGTTCCTCTTCCAAAAGGACGAAAAATTGTTAGATGCAAGTGGGTTTACATAAGCAAGTTTGGACCAGATGGAAAAATTGATAAACATAAAGCTCATCTTGTTGCTAAGGGTTTTTCACAAGTTTAAGGAATTGAATATACTGAAACCTTCTCCCTTGTTGCCAAAATGAACTCTATCCACCTTGTTCTTTCCCTTGTTGCCTCTTTCAAATGGGAAGTCCATCAGATGGATGTTAAATCTGCCTTCTGGCATGGGGACTTACATGAAGAAATCTATATGGAACAACCTCGTGGCTTTATACAAACAAAATCCAGCCTTGTATGTTGGCTTAAGAAATCCCTTTATGGTCTCAAGAAAGCCCCTTGGGTTTGGCATGCCAAAATGGATAACTTTCTTTTAGATACTCGCTTTTCTAGGTGTCATTCTAACAATACTCTCTACACCAAGAAAGTGGGTAAGTCTCTTATCATTCTTGTTCTTTATGTTGATGATATTATCCTTATTGGTAGTGATCCCAACCTTATAAACCATGTGAATTCTAGCCTTAAAAAGCAGTTTGAAATGACAGATGTAGGACACTTGGATTATTTTCTTGGTCTTCAAGTCTTGCAATCCAAGGAAGGTATTTCCCTTTCCCAGTCCAAGTATGCTTGTGATATTCTACGCCACTTTCACATGGAAGATTGTAAGCCGACCCCTTCTCCCTTTCAGTCTAGAGCCAAAATTTCAGTCACTTGTACTTCCCCTAAAGTTGATGCTACCTTATACCGTTAGCTTGTAGGAAAAATTTTGTATCTGACGCATACCTTTCCTAACCTTTCCTTTGTTGTTGGCATTATTTCCCGGTTTATGCAAAACCCACATGAAAGTCATTGGAAAGCAGCTAAAAAAATACTTCACTATGTTCGAGGTACAGTTCAATTTGGGATTCATTATAGTGCAGAAGCATATCCTCTATTGGTTGGTTTCACTGATTCTGATTGGGCTGGTGACCATGATGATCAGAAGTGTACTGCAGGTTATGTATTCACTCTTAGTTCTGGACCTATTACATGGGCTTGCAAGAAACAAAGTGCCATTTCTCTTTCTTCGATAGAAGAAGAGTATTTTGGCATCGTAGAAGCTAGTAAGGAAGCCCCGTGGCTTCGTCAAATCCTGTCAGAGTTTGGATTTCAGCAACAGCATCCAACTACACTTTGGTGTGATAATCAAAGTGCCATTCAACTATGCAAAGATCCAGTCCAACATTAGCGCAACAAACACATTGAACTACACATGCACTTCATCAGAAAGCTCATTCATGACCATGTTCTTGAAGTGCAATATTGTTCAACCAATGATCAAGTTGCAGACATCTTTACAAAGGCTCTCACAGAGGCAAAGTTTACTAAACTTCAATTTATGGTTGGAGTTCAGGAAGTTGTCACTAAGGGGGGATAGGCTCTAATGCCTCCTTCCTTCTCCTATTGTGTCATATTTTTACATCCTTCAATCCTATCCCATGTTGTTCTTAAGGGGAGATGTTAGGATATTTCGACACATAGGAAATAGTTAAGTATAATTTGGTCTAGTGTAGAGTTAGGTAAAGTGTGTTTCTTTACTATGTACTTTTGTAACTTACAATCCGACGGTCACGATATGTTCTAGACATGAAGTGATCCGATGGTTCATTCTCTCCTCGGTATTACCAACACTTGATCTGTGGCTTAACACCCAATTGGTCCATGATATCTATTTAAATATCATGGAGGGTGATTTTTAGGGTGACCATTCATGAGAGAAGCTTATGTAATTTTTCTTTCTTTTATTAATAAATTGCCTGAAGTGGCATCGTTGGCTCAAGTCGTGGACTGTTTCCCTCTTTGATGGTTTTAACCACATCAAGAATACTGATGTATTGATCTGTGATATGTTTGTGAGAGGTGTCCTTTGGTGTTCTATCCGAGGAACTTACCCTACAAATTTCTACAGTAGAGAAGGACAAGGGGAAAATCTATAATGAGTATGTTAATGTCAAAGGTATATATATATCCTTCTCTGAAGGAAAAACCTCTTCTGCTCTCAATAAGTTGAGATCCTTCTTGCACCCCATGAAATAATAAGTGTCTAAACACAGTCCTATAAATAAAAGAAATAAAGGGTGAAAAAAGAGAAAGGCTTCCAGTGCAGAGAGGTGAAGAAAGCAACATCGTGTTCATGCTTACTTGCAGGGAAGCAATGCTTGTGTTCCTGGAGTAACTCTGCCAAGGTATTGTCCAGGCCTGCAGGCAGCTGAGCAACACCAAAGATGAAAACTAAGACTCTGACCATTAAGCTCACAAACATATTAACCTTCTCTCGAATCGAGACAATTTGGATTTATATGATCTATGAATGTGTTCACCCAAGAAAGGAATTAAGGGGACTATATCTATAACTGGTTTAAGTGGGGAAGTCAAAGTAATTTTCATGATAAATCAATACTTTCTGTGAAACTAGACCCTGCACAAAAGTTGGACCAAGGTAGAGAAGTTAGAGTTCTTCCTGTGTGTCTCCAAGTGTTGTCGTTGCTACAACACCCTCCAAAATTTTGGCCTACATCCAAATTTCGGAGCCTACTTTAACCTTGCATGTTGTTTCTAAGTAGTACAAGTCATTCCATGAATATCCTCTAGTTTTCTAGTCCCTTGTGAAGAAAACCAAAGTGTCATCTTTTGGCATGGGAAATGTCGCACATTGCAAATGCGAAGTTAGAGTTCTTCCTGTGTGTATCCAAATGTTGTCGTTGCTACAACACCCTCCAAAATTTTGGCATACATCCAAATTTCGGAGCCTACTTTAACCTTTCATGTTGTCGTTTCTAGTAGTATGAGTCATTCCATGAATATCCTCTAGTTTTCTAGTCCCTTGTGAAGAAAACCAAAGTGTCATCTTTTGGCATGGGAAGTGTCGCACATTGAAAATGCGAAGTTATGGTTCATTTCAAGGGGTAACTTTGGTACCGATGAGTCCTATTTATCATATAGACACGTATTACACTCATTCCCAAATTTTTATGCATTTTTGCACTAGGGTTGTCACTATCATCGCAAAGTACATCCTAAGTGTTGCACTTGGAAGAGGATGTTGTATTGCTATCCCATTGAGGGGATGATGTTGTTCTTGAGTACTGAGTGATCAATGTTGTGTCGTTGATTTTTCTAAGTGTATGATCATGTTCAAGTTTTATCCTTGCTCACTTTTACCTCACTGATCCCACACTTAGTCAAATTCTGGAAATATCCTACCCAATCGACTTGACCTCACTCAACCCCCAGAAGTTGCGCACTACACAGTGTCAACCCTCAAGCTGATCCATTGCCTATTGGAACCACGCAATGCATAGTTCATGTCTCCAAGGACTGCGTATTGCGCAATCTTAATGCTTAACCCTAGCCCCTTGACCTCCACAACTATGCATTTCATCCTCCCATTCATCCTCCTGTGCACTACGTAGTGGAAAGCCTCAAGTTTTCATCCTTTCTCCTTGAGCTGTGTAATCCCTAGTCCTCTCTCTCTCTCTCTTTTATTGTGCATTGGGAAACTTCAAGGCTCAAGACTACCTCATTGAGCTCCTCAAATACGCAGTCATATTTCCTAGGCCCCCAGAACTACGCACTGCATAATCTCAATCTTTAGTCCATATCTCTTGGTCCCTAGAACTATGCACTGTGCAATCCCTAAATCTTCCTCTCAATTCATCACCCAGTTCTAGATCGATCAACATTTTCATGAAACAAGTTAGGCTATGAGATTTCTGGACTGATGTCATCTTGTCATGAGTGGTTTTTAGTTGCAGGTATTATATCTTGTCATGAGAGGACGATGATGGAGGAGAATAAGAAGGAGACCATGTTGTAAGACACCTATGAAGTTGAAAAGATAAGACGGCCATTAAACAAGAATATGGAGGGACACTAGGTTGCGATAAAAGTTTGAAGATCAAGATTATAGTGGAGAATCCCTATCTTCAAGCCTTATGAAGGAGAAAGAGAATATCATGTAACGCCTCTCAAGAAGTCAAAAGGATAACAACATGAAGAGCTGCTTGACATTGCCACATCATCATCAAGTCCATGTCATTAGTGTTAAGTCATGTCTTATCAATATGTCACTTCAAGGTGTAAAATGAGTCATCATGTGCCACATCATTTATGGATGTAATTATGTAATTTTTAGTAATATGAGAAATGTAATATAAAGTGGAAGTCCAAGATCCACCTATAGAATGTGAAAGGTCATGTAGAAGTCAAAGAGTCATGAGGGAAGTCCAAGAGTTACCCCATTTGTTATACATATAGCCTCATAGCTCAAGAGAAGGAATTTTCGCCTTGGCTTTTCCCACTAGGCATTGGAGAGGAAGATAGCTCTTTTGAGGAGCAAGTCGTAGCTCTAACACTCCACTATTGGAGCTAGTGGTGTTCATTCTACTGAAGTATCTTGGAATATTTTCTTAATACTTGAAGCTCGTTGAGCCAACACACTTTCATGTGTATGTCATAGATGTTGTAAGACTATTCTTTGAATGTTTGTGATATATGTTGTTTACATTTGTACTAAGCTTTTGGTTCTTATCTTGTTGAAGGTGTTTTGTATTTGTTCTAACGATCATTTCTTCTATGTGAACTATTTCACTAGTTGATCAACGATTCTTTCATATATATATATATATATGTAGATGTATATATATATATATATATATATATATATATATATATATATATATATATATATATATATATATATATATATATATACACACACATATATATATATATATATATATATATATATATATATATATATATATATAGATATATATATATATATATGTATATGTATATATAGATATATATATATATATATATATATATATAGATGTATATATATACATATATATATATATATATATATATATATATATATATATACATATACATATATATATATATATATATATATATATATATATATATATATGCTTGTGTGTCTTATTAGATTAGTACTATTACTCTTCTCTTAAAGGTTCACTTTTATTTCCTCTTTGATGAAAGAACCTTGATACAGTCTACAACTGAACATTCCACAAGGCATACTCGTTCATTCAAAAGTGCATGTACATTACTCTCTTGTGCTAACCATCACAACCAAGGAAAATCTCTACGAAAAATGGCAGCCGGGCCTTATTTACAGAAGGGATCCTACACCAAACAGTGTGGTCTAATTCAGATTTTTCATCAAGGATACCCCCTTGCATGTTGGTGAGAGCGAACACTACCAAAAATATCCTTGGACACATAATTCACTTATTTTTACAGAGTTGAATATATACCTAATTAGCAAAATAGATGGGACATTCCATGGGTCCATTGATTGCATGTTCATTTGGAGTATCAAGCAAGGCATATTGTGTGAGATCATTGACCATTATGTTCTATGAGGCCTCATGCGATTGCTCATTCCACTCCTATGGTTCCATAGATAATGAACCTTTTAGAATTTTGTGGTATTGAGTGAGGCAACTCATGCAGGATCATCAATCATTTTGATTGTTGCGATGTCCTGTGTGATCGTTGACTACATTCTTGGTGGTGTTGTAGATATTGTAACATTTTTAATTTTGTCTCGAGTGAGGTGGGATGCACGTGATCATTAATTGTTGTGTTTACGTGAGGTATTGAATGACTAACTTTTCTCTTGGAGGTTTTCTACAAGGAGGGATGTGGGGAGATAAATATTTTCACTACCTTTGAATTCAAGTGATCAAAGAGAATCTAGATGTATAATTCTAATTGAGATTTTGTTTGGAGTTCTCTTTGCTCTAATACGCAAATACCTCGAGTTTTGTTATGTATGATAACACTCCTTCTCATTTGTACCTTCAAGTTATTTTGTTTATGGCTTTAATTGATCTTGGGTTCACTAACTATTTAATGTGATCATAATATCTTATAAGCCCTACTGATTTTTTCATTGGATTTCTTTCAAGTATTAAGGATTGATTGCAATGCCATATTTTTTGTCAACATATCCATTTTGAAATTCATTGCACAAATTTACAACATATTTCATGTTGAAAATGCAACAAGATGATGGAGCTTAGTGAAAAGAAGTCGCCTTCACTAAGTGGGCCCGCAGGCTATTTTTGGCGCAAAGTCTATTTTTAGACATATGGATCATGGTGTATGAGTTGCAGGATGCTATTTATGGATGATTGGTCATGTTGGTAAAAATAGATGGACCTATATTTTTAGACATATGGGCGGAGTATATTTTTAGACTGCCAGTCTAAAAATAGAACAGTCGAATATTATTAGCTCTTAATAATATTTGGACTATAAACATTATCTTATCCTCTTGCAGCACTTCAGTTTGAGCTACGGATGTGGCACATGTAATTGCCAGAAGGAAATACGCTTTTCCTATGGGTTAATTGAGCTATTGCATAATGGACTTCAGTTAGAACACAAGTGATTGAGTTTGGTGGAGTTGATTGAGGAGTCGATGGAGTTATGTTCAGTTTGACTTAGTTGAACTAGTTGTATTTAGTCTAACTGCCAAATACACTAGTGATGAGTGATGTGAATTAATTATTAATTAATTCACTAATTATTAACTCATAAATCAACTAAAGAATACATCAGTTAACTCAGTGCATGGACAGTTCAGTGGAGACAAGTGTTAGAGGTGGGTGAAAGGGTGAGACTACTATTAGTTGTGACTATAGTTGTGCATGAGATTTGCACAATCATTGATGGATATTTCCAATGAGGATTGCGCAGTACAAGCCAAGGGAATTCGAACTTGGATCTAATCTATTCTCAACTTGGATTGCGTAGTAGAGGCAGGCAAACAGTGGAGGAGATTTGAACGCGTGACTTGTTCAGATCTGAGCTAGTTTTGTGTGTAGCATGTGGAGATAGTACTGAGTACTTGTGAGGAGTATTGTACTATGTATTGTTACATGTTCTCTATCATTATAATATACAGATAGTTGGGGTTTTTCAGCTGTATGCTTTCCCCATTACATACTGTGTTGATATGTGTGTTTGATGTTTCAATGTGCGCATGCGATTATTTTTAATTCCGAAAATTGATGATCAATGGTAGAGGAGGTTATGTATTATGCATGTATTCCACAAATAGTGTATAATCAGGATAATCTCTGTGAATAAGTGTTATATTATTCAAATTTCTACATGGTATCAGAGCGAAGTTGATCATCAGATCTATTATTCAGAAAGTGATTACATTTTATTTCTTCAAGCAAAGTCTGTAATCAGGGTAGGTAGCCTCTGGATTCATCCTTCTTTTGGAAGGTGAGATATCCAGTAAATGCCCATACAGTCAATCTCTGTATGAGAAATACTTTGTTCTCACGAATTTTAGATCAGAAGCGGTTGAGTTTTGAGCTGGTGGAATTCGAATTTGTAGCAGTGTTTTCTTGGTGTCGAAGTTGAAATGTCTTTCAACGGATTGTGATTGGAGTATGCCCTTGAAGGCAACTCGAATTATATTGCATGGAAAGACAGGATGGAGGCGGTGTTAGATGACAATGGGTTGAAGGAGTTCATATATGTTGAGGTCCCAAAGCCTACTGATGTTGCTCACGTTGAGGCTTGGCAAAAGAAGACAACAAAGTGTTGAAGGATTCTGTTGGAGGGCGTGAAGGATTACATTGTATCCAGCCTGCATGGAAAGGCTTCTCCATACTTGATGTGGAAAGCATTGACATATTTATTCCAAAGCAAGAGCGACCAGAGGAAGTTGGCACTCAAGGATAAACTTAGAAACATTAAGTGTGAGAAAGGAGACAATATGCCCAAGTATCTTACGAAGTTCACCCAATGCTGGGATGAGCTGGGAAGTGTGGGGGTGACTGCTGATGATGAGGACTTGGTGAGCTTGGCTCTCCTTGGTCTTCTGAAGAGTTGGCATTCCTATCAAGACTTTGTCAATGGTCGGGAGAAATTGCCAGGATGGGAGAGACTTTGGTCTGATTTTGTGCAGAAGGAGATCAGGCGGAATACCAGGGACGGATCTTCATCAAAGGCATATGATGAAGAAAATTGCGCTTTGGCCACCAAAGCAAAGAAGGGGAAGAACAAGAACGCTTCTCATTCCGGTGCGAAAGGCAAGAAGCAGGACATGTCCAAGGTGAAGTGCTTTCACTGTCACCATCACGGACATTATGCCACAAATTGTCCGTAGAAGAAGAAAAATAAGAAAGCTGCTGGATCTGCAGCGGGAGAGGCCTTAGCCTCGCAGTTTGAGCTGGATTTTTCGCTGATCGCATGCTTGGTATCAAGTGTGATGAGATCAGTATGGTTCTTGGACAGTGGTGCGTCTTTTCACATGACAGGAGATCGAGATTTGTTTTCTGATCTGGATGAGAAAGATCTTGGAGTGCACATCGAGATGGGCGATGATGGTAGATACAGTGCAACTGGTATCGGTACCATTTTCTTTGAGAGGGAGTCTGGTAAACCCTTCATATTGAAGGAAGTGATGCATGTTCCAGGATTGAAGAAGAATCTTATCTCTGTGGCAATGTTAGAAGACAAGGGATATGATGTTGTCTTCAGCGAGGGAAAGGCTTTCCTGCGTAGTAAGATAACTGGAGAAACCCGGAAGATAGGGGTTCGAGTCAAGAACCTTTATCAATTGCATGTAGATGGCTGCACATCAATGGCATGCAAGGTAGAAGGATTGGTGAGTCGGGATGATGGCGAGCTGTGGCACCGGAGATTGGGCCACCTTCACCATGGAGCCTTGAAGATAATGCAACAAATTTCTATTAGGCTTCCTAAAGGCACTCTTGCGCAGTCAGATCAGTGCAAGGGGTGTACTTTGGGAAAATTTGTGAAAGCCACCTTTCACGAGAAGGATAGTCATGCCACGACGATCCTTGAGAGAATTCACACAGACGTGTGTGGACCTTTCTCAGTAGCTTCGATAGCAAAGCACAAGTACTATGTGATCTTTGTTGATGATTTCTCTTGAAAGTGCTAGATCTTCTTCATGCAGAAGAAGAGCGAGACATATTCAAAGTTTTGTGAGTTCAAAGCACTGGTCGAGAAGGAATCGGGGAAGAAGGTGAAGGCTCTTAGGAGCGAAAATGGTGGTGAATTCATCTCTGGCGAGTTCAAGGACTTCTGCAGCGCAGAAGGGATTCGAAGAGAGCTCATAGCTCCCCATAACCCACAGCAGAACGGGGTTGTTGAGCGGAAGAACAGAACGATCGTGGGTGCTGCATGGACGATGTTGCATGATCAGGGCCTAACCCTTCACTTGTGGGCGGAGGCATGCAATATTGCAGTATATGTGTAGAACCGTTGTCCTCACAAGATACTTGGCATGAGTACACCCGAGGAGGCTTATTCTGGTAAGAGGCTTGATATTTCCCATTTGAGGATTTTTGGTTCTCTTGTTTACATGCATGTGACGAAGGATGCCAGGAAGAAGCTGGAGCCGACCGAAGAGGTTGGGATATTTGTGGGGTACACTGATACACCCCACAACTATCGTGTGTATTTGCCAGACAATCGCAAGACTGTTGTGCGACAGGATATCAAATTTCAGGAGGAGAAAGCCATGAAGTGTTCGCTTGAGAGGGAGCCACACTTGCATGCAGATGAGGAGCTATTAGTTCCTAAGGATGAGCTTCAGGATGTGGATCAGCCACAAGATGAAGTTCATGGAGTGGAAGAGACCACTCATGCAGCGCCAACCATCAGAGGGCGAAAGCGCACTACAGAAGCTGAGCAACTGGCTCAAGATGCAGAGAAGGTTGTAGGACCACCTACAACACAACGCAGACAGAGACAGTCACCTGATCGGTACACTGGATACATGGCTCTTGTGAGAAAATGTGTCGTGACTGAGCCATCCTCTTTCGAGGAAGATGTGGAGGATCCCGCATGGGTAGATGCCATGGTGGAAGAGTATGATTCAATTGTCAGAAACAGTGCATGGGAGATTGTCCCAAGACTGGAGGGGAAATCAATGGTGGGTTCGAGATGGATCTACAAAGTGAAGCAGGCAGTTGATGGGAGTGTGGAGAAGAACAAGGCAAGATTTGTTGCCTGAGGCTTCTCACAGATAGAGGGGATCGATTATGAGGAGACCTTTGTACTTGTCGCAAGGTATTCTTCCATACGGACGCTTCTTTCTCTCTCAGCGCAGATGGGGTGGCACATCCATCAGATGGATGTGAAGACTGCGTTCCTCAATGGAGTCATTGAGGAGGAGGCGTACATAGAGCAGCCCGAAGGTTTTGAGATCTTCAGCAGCGAGTTGCATGTGTGCATGCTCAAGAGAGCGCTGTATGGGTTGAAACAAGCACCTCGTGCTTGGTACACACAGATAGATAGTTATTTCACCGGACTTGGATTCTCCAAGAGTGAGGCGAATCCTAACCTATACCAGATTGTGGTGGAGGGTAAGTTGCTGATCATTGTACTTTATGTAGATGATTTGATTTTGATGGGAGATGAGCTGTTGATACTTTCATGCAAGGAGGATCTTTCTAGAGAGTTTGAGATGAAGGACTTGGGCCTCCTTCATTATTTCCTGGGATTGGAAATTTGGCAGTGCAGTGATGGACTATTTGCTTCTCAGGGTAAGTATGCCCGGGAGATACTGGAGAAGTTCAACATGCATGGCTGCAAGCCTGTTGATACTCCTCCTGGAGGTTGGAGGAAGGAGGATGCTACTTCAGTGGAGGTAGTGGATGCCACTGTTTATCGACAGTTGGTGGGGTTACTTATGTATCTGGTCAATACAAGACCTGATATATGCTATGCTGTTAACCAGCTTTCACAAGCTATGGTTAAGCCAACCAAGCTCTTCTGGAAGGCAGGCAAGCATGTATTGTATTATCTCAGAGGCACATCGGGATATGGATTGTGGTACAGACAAGAGGATGAGGTGAAGCTATGTGGCTTCACGGATGCAGATTGGGTAGGGAGCCCAATGGACAGAAAGAGCACATCTGGAGGGATCTTTAGTATCAGGTCGACAACAGTTTCTTGGTACAGCAGGAAGCAGAGATCCGTGGCACTTAGTTCAGCAGAGGCCGAGTATATGGTAGCAAGTTTGGCTGCATGCGAGGCTACATGGATGAGGAAGATCTTGGTCGGGTTGTTCAGGTCACACTTGGAGCCTACTGTGATTTATTTTGATAACCAGAGTTGCATTAAACTCTCGGTTAATCCAGTATTTCATGATAGATCCAAGCACATCGACATCAGGTACCATCATATTAGAGATTGTGTGCAACAGAGAATCATGTTACTTTCATACATTCCCACAGAGGATCAGGATGCTGATATCTTGACGAAGGTGCTCACCAGGAGAAAATTCGAATACCACAGAGGCAGGATAGGGGTTGCAGATAATCCATATCTTGTTGAGAGGGAGTGTTGAAAATGAAACAAGATGATGGAGCTTAGTGAAAAGAAGTCGCGTTCACTAAGTGGGCCCGCAGGCTATTTTTGGCGCAAAGTCTATTTTTAGACATATGGATCATGGTCTATGAGTTGTAGGATGCTATTTATGGATGATTGGTCATGTTGGTAAAAATAGATGGACCTATATTTTTAGACATATGGGCGGAGTATATTTTTAGACTGCCAGTCTAAAAATAGAACAGTTGAATATTATTAGCTCTTAATAATATTTGGACTATAAACATTATCTTATCCTCTTGTAGCACTTCAGTTTGAGCTACGGATGTGGCACATGTAATTGCCAGAAGGAAATACGCTTTTCCTATGGGTTAGTTGAGCTATTGCATGATGGACTTCAGTTAGAACTCAAGTGATTGAGTTTGGTGGAGTTGATTGAGGAGTTGATGGAGTTGTGTTCAGTTTGACTTAGTTGAACTAGTTGTATTTAGTCTAACTGCCAAATACACTAATGATGAGTGATGTGAATTAATTATTAATTAATTCACTAATTATTAACTCATAAATCAACTAAAGAATACATCAGTTAACTCAGTGCATGGACAGTTCAGTGGAGACAAGTGTTAGAGGTGGGTGAAAGGGTGAGACTACTATCAGTTGTGACTATAGATGTGCATGAGATTTGCACAATCATTGATGGAGATTTCCAATGAGGATTGCGCAGTACAAGCCAAGGGAATTCGAACTTGGATCTAATCTATTCTCAACTTGGATTGCGCAGTAGAGGCAGGCAAACAGTGGAGGAGATTTGAACCCGTGACTTGTTCAGATCTGAGCTAGTTTTGTGTGTAGAATGTGGATATAGTACTGAGTACTTGTGAGGAGTATTGTACTATGTATTGTTACATGTTCTCTATCATTATAATATACATATAGTTGGGGGTTTTCAGCTGTATGCTTTCCCCATTACATACTGTGTTGATATGTGTGTTTGATGTTTCAATGTGCGCATGCGATTGTTTTTAATTCCGCAAATTGATGATCAATGGTAGAGGAGGTTATGTATTATGCATGCATTCCACAAATAGTGTATAATCAGGATAATCTCTGTGAATAAGTGTTATATTATTCAAATTTCTAAATTTCATAAAGAGTATAGTAAGCCAAGCACTTATTCCTCTAGAAGGTTTATTATGCTTATGTACATGGTACCTCTACATAGATCATCATGTACTCAAAAAAATCTTCATCAATTACTATTGTCTTATTCTATGAATTAAATATCACCTAAAATCTTTGAGGGGAAAAAAATTACTTAGAAATTAAAAATATGGCCACCATTAGGCTCCAATTAGTGGTCAAGATGTTTGGAAGGCAATGTTCAAGGCCAAATATGGGCTTTGGGTTTAGTTGGCAGAGGATCTCAATTCACCCAACACCCATGGTACCTTCAGGAACCTCATGAATGATGTATGGTGACTTTTTGCATAGTTCAATTTGTTTAGGCGTACCTCAACAATGTGTTGATCTACAACAAAATTTGGGATGAGCTTGTTGAGCATATTGCACCAATCATCCAACTTTGCACTAACATAAATTGTATGCCGAAATGGAGAATATCATCATCTTTGGCATGAAGCAATTAGAAGAGGTAGATTATTTGTGATAGGATTTCCCCAACTTACATTTATGACCCACAAAGCTTTCTTATCTTGGCATTCATTCTTATAGTAATTTCATTTTGGGTTTCACATATTGCACATCCCTCAACAAGACGTTGTATACTGGCAACAAACACACTTTTTAAATAGCATCAGGCACAATAAAAACAATCAATAAATTAAAGCATTGATTGAGCTCTATGCTTTTGACTATGTGATGGAAATAATTATCATTCAAAATGATATCCTAGTTGCTATCGCTCAAATATTAAACAATTCCCTCCAAAACTACTCAAAGTATGACTATGAGATCTATGTGATAGTACATATTAGATAATGAAAACATTACATATTGGGTAAGAAAGTTGTCATACATTTGAACCATAAAACTAAGCATTTTATGAAAAAAATGAGAAAATTAAAAAATAGGCACCAATGCAAGTAAAGGACTTATCTATAATGATTTCCCCTATTTATTAAGTGTAAGTGCAACTCAACGAATTGCAAAATACTATACTTCACTTGACAACCATGGAGAGAATTGTTGACCATTTTAGACACTTATGGACATTCAAGCTATGGTTGGAAGAATCAAAACACCTCAACCCAACACTTGTGTAGATTCATCAAGATCTCTTAGGGAATTTGAAAAATGGCTACTTTGGCAACAATATGTGTAGCCTTGGAAACATATATACTAACATGAACATAGAGAGAAAATATTATCAAGCGGAGTGCAAAGTCAAGAAGGCATTCCAATGCCTATAAAACTCTAGTATTTTACCAAAATGATTCCACTAGCATAACTTCCACACATAGGTAGAAATGTACATAGAGGTTTCTTTATTTGCATCATCACTAGAAGAGTGAATAGGAAGCAATGCTTTCACACTTCTATATTGTATGTAGTGACGAGAACTTGTCTTCATGGATTTTTAACAAAATGTTATAATTATAATTCTGTCACAGATTCATTCTCTAAGGTGGCCCATACCTTGTGCCATGAAATAAATAAACCACAATGCCAAATATGATTTTTTTCTTTTTAGTTCATGTATAGGTCAATTTTGGGTTTCAACATCTATATTCTCAAATTGTGATCACAAATTCATTAGAAACTTGCACAAGTCTCTTTCAAGCATGATGGGAACAAGGCTAAACATGTCAACAACCCTTTTTGTCTACAAACAAGTGGATAAACAAAAGTGGTTTACCAAACATTGCTTATTTATTGCACATTTATACTCATAGAGAGCCCCACACTTGGGACAAAAACATGGGTTTCACAAAACATATTTATGAGTACACTCATCACAAAATCTATGCAACAAAATGCATTCAAAGTATATCTTGGGTTTAAACCTAAGTAATAATTTGGGATACATTCTTAATGTTAAAAACCAACAAAGTAACAAAGTTCATCTAATAGATCCAAAATGTTTAGATCTATAATAAGATATCATAAGCTACTAATAAGTACAAGCAATGCCATGACAAACATTACACCTCATGCAACTTCACAATTGGGATAAGGTTTGGCTTCACAGATAAAAGGAAAGATTGAAAGGACAACACTAACAACTACATTGATTATGGTATAGTCCATATACTATCTCAAAACAATGTTACAACAATGTATTTAAAAGTGATTTTCCACCCTATCTTGGTCTACATCTAATTTTTAATGTCAAACATTTGCAACCATATGGTCCAGCTTATTGAAGGAAGTGTAACTAGGTTCGGTCTTCATAAATGTACTTTTGATATTTGTACTTATTCAAGAAGATAAATATTATTTTTATAATATATGTCAATGAGTTTCTTGCTCATTGAAATAGGTCTAGCACATGTCAAATTGCTATAGGTGATTCAAATAGTCAAAAAAAATGTTGAAGGCCTTAAGGGCATGTTACACCATGTATAAATATATATTTAAGTCAAAGGAATAACCTCCAAGCAAATTCTATTCCTATACAATGGCACCACGGAAACTATCTGAAGTCTGCTCAACAAATCAGCCTCCTAATAGTCCTCAAGTTATCCTACAAACAGTTAACAAGTCGGCCTGCAAACAGTTGATAAGTTGGCCTAAATGGAGGGGAAAACCTCTATATATAGAGGTTGTCCACTCCTCTACACAATGCATTCACTCAGCTCTGAAATCCGCAAGGTAAAGAAGGAGAATATGAACGAAGGAAGGTCTACAAGGGCAATGAAGTAAGGAGGAAGAACAACGAAGTTTGAGGGACTATTTACTAGGGTAAACACAGTCACATGTGAAAGAAAAGGAGGAATTTCTGTATACATATTAGCAGCAATATAACAGTACCATACTTCTCATTGTTTGGGCTTGCAACTTATACCTAGAAGGCCTCTCATTGAAGCGAAGAAGGGACTCTCACATATGAAGGAGAAAGGAACCAAACTCACCACGAATCCTCCCACATGTGCAAGAATTTAGGGTTGTCGTGTTGCCACTACAGGTCTGCAATCCTACATGAAGAAGAAGCTTGATTGGTGAAGAGAAGAAGACCATCATCCTATGTGAATAGGTGCACTTAGGATCAAGCAAAAACATCTCTTCTAGAACTAGTATAAGAGAGCATATCACCATGGAGTAGGAGAATGAAGTGTCAGAAGAAGGAGGACGAAGTGTCGGAAGAAGGAGGACGAAGTGCTGAGAAACGAAGTGCCAGAGTATAAGGTGTAGAAAGGAGGGAAGACTTGACTTATGCTTGGAGGATCCTCTTGTCAGGGGTCTAGGGTATGGCATTGATCAATAAGAGAAACTTACTAAAGGGTTTTCCTCTAAAGAGAAGAGATGTTTTGGCCCTGGCAGGGAGCCAACATCTTGTGTTCTTGTTCTTATGTTTTGGTAGTAGTTTGATGAAGTACCCACACATGCATTAATAATAATAAGAAGAATATTAAGCTAACTACAAAAAGTAAAAAGACTCCACAAATTGTTATCAAGTAACGAAGAATCACACTACACTACTTTGCCCTAGATTCTTCAACATGGTATCAGATCGTAGGTGACACATCAAGGAAAGGGAAACTCAAGAACACTCATCAAGGAGAAGCATCTAAAATGTTGAAGCATCAAGCCTAGAAGTCTCAATCACTTCAGGAACAAGAAGGGTCTACAATCTATAATTCATCAAGGATGTATAGAAAGCTAGAAGAAGAGCCTTACATAACGGCACCTACAAACAAGAACAAATTGAAGCAGGACCTACATCAAGCTACAAGACTTCAAGAAAATCTCATCATCAAGCAAGTCCACTTGGAGAATGCAACTTGAATAACATCAAGATCCAGGGAAGACAAGCCATCAAGCCTTCAAGGAGGAAGCAAATCCATTACATTTCAAAATCTATCAAGTAAGTACATGTCCCCTTCTAAATATATATCAATGTCTTTTTGCAAGGAAAGCAATAAATTGGTAGGTACCAATAACTTTCTTGCATGGAAGAAGAGGACTGATCTACTACTCAAGGAGAATGAACTCCTAGAGCATGTAAAAGGGAATATCACTATCCCTTCTAAGGAACAAACTCAAGTCTTAGCCAAGTACAATAAGGATGAGACAAGAGCTCAAAGGATTCTGATAAAATCAATCAAAGACTCTTTCATTCCCTATGTCTCAAAATTTGAGACATCGAAAGAAATTTATGAAAAGCTGGTAGAGATATTCTTGGTATCCACAACCGGAGAAGTCATCTTTGAGGAATGGATTATACAAGATGAAGATAACAAATGAAGGAATAACTCCCTACTTCATGAAAATCTCTGAAATAAGAGATCAACTTCAAGAGCTTGGGGAAGTCATGTCTGACATAGAAATGACAACTGTAGTACTCAATGCTCTACCTGAGGATTGGGGCAACTTCACATCAAGCATATATACCAAGAAGGAAGCAACCACTCTCAGTGAAATGTGGTCTCTATGCAGGACAAAGGAAACTAGACTTAAGGCAAAATAAAATGTGGGATCAAAGGAGCAAGCATTTGCTACCATGGCCAAGAGAAAGGGTAAATTTGGCAAGTTTGGTCCATGAAGAACAATTAACAAAGACATGTCCAAAATCCAACGTTTTGGATGTCAAGAATATGGACACTACAAAAGGAATTGTCCTAATCTTAAGAAGGACAACAACAACAAAAGAAAAAGGGAATAAGCTCACATAACTCAAGAGGTGAAAGAAGAAGGAAAGAAGCAAAAGGAGGAAGATCCTCTAGATCTCTACTATGACTAGGTCAAACTCTTTACTTCTAGACTTCTTTCAAAGTTTTGAGTAGTATAGGAGCATGTAGGAATAAAATAATATTTCATAGCTAGAAACATGCTCTAGAATTTAGAAGCATGACATACATAGAGTTCTAGATACTCATGAAGATGTAACATTTATTATAAGAACAAAAACGCATAAGTAGAAATATCTTCTAGAATATAGGAGCATGGCAGATATAGCTCAAGATATTCATGTACAAGAAGCATACCTAGTATAAGACCCCATCCACGATTAAAGAAAAATTGATCATGATTAAGAATCTTAGAATATCTCCACCATCAAAAGAAAGGAAACATTTGCAAGGCAAGGATCTTTAAGATCCTATGATGGGATCTTCAAAAGAAGGTTCATGGACCAAACTAGATGTCTCATTGGAAATCCCATTCATGGGATTTAAGAAAATGATGATATGCAGACATTGAGCTAAGATGAAGCAAGAAGGGCCATACCAAGGACAACCAAATGAAGCCTAGATGATCAAAGGAGAATCAAGATGAGGTATGTATGCATTAAGGTTTAGTCATGTTATCATTTGTATATTATTGAGTAATGGGATAGCTCTATAACATGATCAAGCATGAAAGAATCTCTTTCACCAAGAACATGCTTGAAGGCATGTACCACAATGCAATGAAGGTCAACAAAAGAATATGCTCACATAAGGAGTGTAAGATTGCTCACTAAGAAGCAAGAAGAAGTGCTGACAAGTCCAGGAAGAAAGCAATGAAGGAATGCTCTCACAAGAAGCATTAGATAGTTGACCTATCTATCTGATAAGAAGCAAATGAAGAAAGAGATCAAGCATGTGGAAGAACAACAATATCATCGAGAATCACCATTTGACAAGAGACTTTGAAGATATCTCTCGAAAGAAGACAAGACAACTCTCATAAAGGAAGAAAGGACACTTGACATCTATGAAGGCCTTGGAGATGTTGAAGGATGTGTAACTAGGTTCGGTCTTCATAAATGTATTTTTGATATTTGTACTTATTCAAGAAAAGAAATATTATTTTTATAATATATGTCAATGAGTTTCTTGCTCATTGAAGTAGGTCTAGCAAATGCCAAAGTGCTATAGGTGAGTCAAATAGTCAAGAGAAAATATTGAAGGCCTTAAGGGCATGTTACACCATGTATAAATATATATAAGTCAAAGGGAAAACCTCCAAGAAAAGTCAACTCTATTCCTATACAATGGAACCTTCAAAATCCTCCTTCAAGCATGCTACAACACCATGGAAACTATCTGAAGTCTGCTCAACAAATCTGCCACAACTCCCCTCAAAGTCGACCTATAATGAAGAGGACAAGTCGGCCTAAAAGAAACTAGTCAAGTCAACCTACAAGTGGGTTTAAATGGAGGGAGAAAGAGAACAAGAAGGACGAAGAAAGCGAAGATAAAGGTCTACAAGGGCAACGAAGCAAGGAGGAAGAATAATGAAGTTTAAAGGGCTTTTTTCTAGGGTATACACAGTCACACATGCGAGGGAATGAAAGACAATCTGTGGCCATAACAACAGTAAGATCAAAGTTGTATATTTCTCTTTGTTTGGGGCTAAAACTAGGCCTACAATGCCTCCTACTCTAGCATGGAAGAAAGACTCTCAAGCGAAGTAAGAAAGTAGAAGACCAAAGTATAAAGGACTGTTTCTAGGGCTAGAAATAGTCAAACGTGCGAGGTGCAGTAAGGTTATGTCTGAGCCATAGCAATAGCCAGCGAACAATCCATTGTTTTGGTAAGAGATCAAGTCTACAAGGACTCCCAAGCCTAGCGGAGGAGCCTATCTCTCTAGCAAAGGTGAAAGGCCTCTAATTGGAGGACGAAGTGTTGAAAGACAAAGTGCCGGAAGAAGTGCCGAGACATAAGGTGCAGAAAGGAGTGAAGACTTGACTTGTGCTTGGAGGATCCCTTTGTCAGGGGTCTAGGGTTAGGCATTAATCAATAGAAGCTTCAATAAGAGAAATTCACTAAAGAGTTTTCCTCTCAAGAGAAGAGAGGTTTTGGCCCTGGTAGAGAGTCAACATCTTGTGTTCTTTTTCTTATGTTTTGGTAGTAGTTTGATGAGGTACACACACATGCATTAATAATAATAATAATAAGAATATTAAGCTAAAAAGAAAGTAAAAAGACTCGACAAATTGTTATCAAGTAATGAAGAATCACACTACACTACTTTTCCCTAGATTCTTCAACATGGTATCAGAGCTAAGGTGGCACATCAAGAAGAGGGAAACTCAAGACACTCATCAAGAAGAAGCATCTACAAAGTTGAAGCATCAAACCTAGAAGTCTTAATCACTTCAAGGACAAGAAGGGTATACAATCCATCATTCATCAAGGAGGTCTACAAAGCTAGAAGAAGAGCCTTACATAAAGGCACATACAAAGAAGAGAAGATTGAAGCAGGACCTACATCAAGCTACAATTCATCAAGTAAATCATCAAGCAAGTCCACTTGGAGAAGGCAACTTGAAGAACATCAAGATCTAGGGAAGACAAGCCATCAAGCCTTCAAGGAGGGAGCAAATCCATTACATCTCAAAATCTATTAAGTAAGTACATGTCCCCTTCTGAATATGCATCAATGTCTTTTTGCAAAGAAAGCAATAAATTGGTAGGTACAAATAACTTTCTTGCATGGAAGAAGAGGACTGATCTACTACTTAAGGAGAATGAACTCCTAAAGCATGTCAAAGGGAATATCACTATCCCTGTTAAGGAACATATTCAAGCCATAGCCAAGTACAATAAGAATGAAACAAGAGCTCAAAGGATTCTGGTAGAATCAATCAAATACTCTCTCATTCCTTATGTCTCCAAGTTTGGGACATCAAAAGAAATTTATGATAAGCTAGTAGAGTTATTCTCGGTATCCACAACCGGAGAAGTAATATCTATGAGGAATGAATTAGTAATATCTATGAGGAATGAATTATACAAGATGAAGATAACAAAGGAAGGAATAGCTTCCTACTTCATGAAAATTTCTGAAATAAGAGATCAACTTCAAGAGCTTGGGGAAGTCAAGTCTGATAGAGAGATGACAACTGTAGTACTCAATGCTCTACCTGAGGAGTGGGGAAACTTCATATCTAGCATATATGCCAAGAAGGAAGCAACCACTCTTAGTGAAATGTGGTCTCTATGCAGAACATAGGAAACCAGACTTAAGACAAAAGAAGATGCGGGATCAAAGGAGCAAGAATTTCCTACCATGGCCAAAAGAAAGGGTAAATTTGGCAAGTTTGGTCCACGAAGAAAAAACAAAAAAGACATGTCCAAGATCCAATTATTTGGATGCCAAGAATATGGAAATTACAAAAAGAATTGTCCTAAGCTTAAAAAGGAAAATAACAACAAAAGAAAGAGGGAAGAAGCTCACTTGACTCAAGAGGTGAAAGAAGAAGGAAATAAGAAAAGAAGGAAGATCCTCCAGATCTCTACTATGACTAGGTCAAACTCTTTACTTCTAGACTTCTTTCAAAGTTTTTGAGTAATATAGGAGCATGTAGGAATAAGATTAATATTGCATGGCTAGAAACATCCTCTAGAATCTAGAAGCATGATATACATAGAATTCTAGATACTCATGAAGATGTAGGAATTATTATAAGAACAAAAATGCATAAGTAGAAATATCTTCTAGAATATAGGAGCATGGCACATATAGCTCAAGGTTTTCATGTAGAAGGAGCATACCTAGTATAGGACCTCATCCACGATGAAAGGAAAATTGATCATGATTAAGAATCTTAGAAGACCTCCATCATCAAAAGAAAGGAAACATTTGCAAGGCAAAGATATTTAAGATCCTATGATGGAATCTTCAAAAGAAAGTTCATGGACCAAAGCAGATGTCTCATTGGGAATCCCATTCATGGGTTTCAAGAAAAGAATGATATGTAGGCAATCTAAGATGAAGCAAGAAGGGCCACACCAAAGGATGATCAAAGGAGAATCAAGATGAGGTATGTATGCATCAAAATTTAAGTCATGTTATCATTTGTATATTATTAAGTCATGGGTATAGTTCTATAACATGATCTAGCATGAAAGAATCTCTTTCACCAAGAACATGCTCGAAGGCATGTACCACAATGCAATGAAGGTCAATAAAAGAAATATGCCTACACAAGGAGCATAAGATTGTTGACTAAGAAGCAAGAAGAAATGATGACAAGTCCAGAAAGAAAGCAATAAAAGGAATGCTCTCACAAGAAGCATTAGATGGTTGACCTATCTAATAAGAAGCAAATGAAGAAAGAGATCAAGCATGTGGAAGGACACCATGATCACCAAGATTCACTATCTGACAAGATGCTTTAAAGATATCTCTCGAAAGAAGGCAAGACAACTCTGATAAAGGAAGAAAGGACTCTTGACACCTATGAAGGCCTTGGAGATATAAAAGGTACAAATGACTGATTCTACTCTACGAAGATGTCATGATGAAGAAACCATCCTGTTTATCTAGATTGTAATTGATGTCAATATGGCAATATTCTAGATACTAAATAATAATGTGAAGCCAAGCAGAGCAGATCCATGAAGCAACATGAACAAGAAGCCAAAGAGGAGAAGCCATTGTGAAAGCCAAAGAGTAAGAGGAAGATTTCATCGGAATCCATCAAAAGAAGAGCTATCGAAGCAATGTATCAGAAGTCATAGGAGTGAAGAGAAGCCATAGGAGCGACAAGCCAAGACAAAGCAAATCTATCGCATATGCCAAGAGTAAGAGCATATCAGAGGAAGGAGTAAACTGTTCACAACACATAAACTGGAGGAGTTAGCATATCATATTGGTGGGTTCTATTATATGCCATCGCACAAAACCCCTGATTGCGATATACAACACGGACCCGATAGCTCCATTACAATACGACTTAATGAAACACCGCATCCGCCACTATCGAAAGTTACATATCACATGTCTTAAAAAGGGTCATGCTAAAATTGTCGATTGCAAAATGTACTGTGGACCCGATGGTTCCATTACAGTACACCTTAATACAATATCGCATCTGTCGTATGAACTTTCATATCGCAAGACATAAAGGTCATGGTAAAACCTACGATTGCAATATCATTGGAGACCCACTGCACCATTGTAATACAACTCAATATAATATCGCATCCGTCGTGAAATAAAAAACCATAAAGTTTATTATGTATCACCACCCAAAATCTACGATTGTGATATATATACGGACCCGCGGGACCATTACAATTCACCTTAAAGAAACATCGCATCCGCCTATCGGAATTGTCATATCGCAAAGCTTTTTAAAGGATGTCACACCGTCGATTGCGATAAACCTGACAGACCGCCGATTGCGATGGAGATGTGGACCCGATAAATCTATTGACAACTATTTAATATTATATTGCGTCCGCTTCATCAACAATATGAGTATCAGTTATGTTACATCGGTAATGTTAAAAGGTTGCGATTGCGGGATTTCAAAAAATTGCATTGATAATGTGGCATGTGGGACCACCATATGGGCCTCGGATGAATATTAAAAAGGGCCTCTTCGATATATATTGTAGTAAGAAACCTCCGAAAGTTGCGATTGCGATTAACGGTGAGGTGGCATGTGGGGACTGCCAGACTTCTATTATAATATTGTTATAGCCTCTCTGGTTTCTCTAAAAATAAACAAGTCGACCTCCCTCCAATAAACGTGTCTCTCAAGTATTGGTGAAACTCGTATAAAAATGAGTTAAAATGCTTCACTTCCTAGCATCGATCTCAGGCATCAAAACAGAGAATAAGGAAAGTTCACAACTCGTGAATTTGAAGAAACAGAGGAAGCCGAAGGTCTAGCAGACGCAGAAAGTACAACAGAAGCCGAAGGCCGAGCGAAGAAGGAAGTTGAAGATAGAGCGGGAGAACAATATTTTGACTTGATTCATCTTGGAAGGATCAGACCCGAAGTGAAGCCATAGTGCAGAAAACGACTTGTTACAAAGACTACGAGGACATGGTTTGGTAAAGAAGTCTTTGAAAGCAGAATAATACAAACAAACATTTCTTAACAGAGTAAATATATAGGGTTGGAGCCCTTGGGGTTGGTGCTTAGAATTGGAAGGATTGGTGTCCTTGGAGTTGGTGCTCCCAAATTCAAGGTTGGTGCCTTGGTAAGATAGGTTCGGAGCCCTAGAGGTTGGAGCCTCATCAAAGTTCAAGTTGGTGCTCGGAAAAATTCATAAGATATTGTACTCAGTATTTTTTTTCTATATTTTAATCAAATCATTTCTTTGATTAAGATTGTAAAGAATCTAAACTGGTGATAATAACAATTGAAGAGAAATATTGATTCGCCCCTCTTAGTATTTCCAACACATCCAACAAAAGGCAATGTTGAAGCAATATCAGGATGAAGTCATAATGGGCTACTAGGTCAAAGCATGTAATCAAGCAAGTACAATGAAGCATCCATGAGAAGAATATTATGAAGCATGGACAAGATGACAAAGGAGTAGCCAAGATGACAATAAAACCTAATGTATGATATGAAAGCCACTTTCCTCGAAGGAACCAATGACATGACAAATCAGGGAGGAAAGTGATCAATGGATGATGCCCTACCTAGAAGAAGTTCGAACAAAGACTTCATGACATCAAGAAAGGAAGGAGATCAAGCAGCTGAAGGACCCACGAAGAAGAAGCTATTGATGAAGGAAGTAGTCCCCAGTTAAGAGGGAGCTCTCACAGGTCCCTGATCAAGAGGGAGTTTTGGATCACCCCTGATTACAAAGGAGTGACAATTGTGTTTTCCATTTCATGGGTCATGCATTAGACCAGGACTAACAACCATAAGTCTAGATGAAGGCAATGAATGAAAATGTAGACACAAGATAGACACAACATTCTTGTCTTCACTTGGGAAGAAAGAATGGGAGGATTGTGTAATCACCTGGCATCCGATACTCTTTGAGGATGTGTAGGGAATCCAAGACAAGAGTAGGCAAAAGGACCGATATTCTTTGATGGATGGGAACCCAAGATAAGAATAGTCCTAGAAGGTCATACTCGGAGAACACCCGGGTGGGTATGTACCTTGAGAGACAATGATGAAGGTGTCTATAAATCATTGGTCTCACCAACATTGTATCTCATGGTCTCCTAAAGAGATGGAGTTGTTAGTCAAGGTTTTGCACTATGACAATGTTGATGGATATGATGCTATAACAAATGGATTGCTAATCCAGTTTCTCTTATGTGAATTCTTCAAGATTGATAATAGCCAACCACCTTGTAATGTTGTATGAATACCTCCATAATTAAGACGGAGTGTTGAAGGAAGTGTAGCTAGGTTCGGTCTTCATAAATGTACTTTTGATATTTGTACTTATTCAAGAAAAGAAATTTTATTTTTATAATATATGTCAATGAGTTTCTTGCAAATTGAAGTAGGTCTAGCACATGTCAAAGTGCTATAGGTGAGTCGAATATTCAAGAGAAAATATTGAAGGCCTTAACGGCATGTTACACCATATATAAATATATATAAGTCAAAGGGAAAATCTTCAAGCAAAGTCAAGTCTATTCCTATGCAATGGAACCTTCAAGAAGCTCCTTCAAGCATGCTACAACACCATGGAAACTATTTAAAGTTTGCTCAACAAATCACCACCAAACTCCCCTAAAAGTCGGCCTATAATTAAGAGGACAAGTCGGCCTAAAAGAAACCAGTCAAGTCGGCCTACAAGTCGGCTTAAATGGAGGGACAATCCTCTATTTATAGAGGTTGTCCACTCCAAATAGAATGCATCAATTGTGCTCTGAAACCTGCAAGAGAAAGAGAACAAGAAGGACGAAGAAAGCCAAGGTAGAGGTCTACAAGGGCAGCGAAGCAAGGAGGAAGAACAACGAGGTTTAAAGGGACTGTTTCCAGGGTATACACAGTCACATGTGCGAGGGAATGAAAGACAGTTTGTGGCCATAACAACAGTAAGATCACAATTGTATATTTCTCTTTGTTTGTGGCTAAAACTAGGGCTACAAGGCCTCCTACTCTAGTGTGGAAGAAAGACTCTCAAGCGAAGTGAGAAAGAAGAAGACCGAAGTATAAAGGATTGTTTATAGGGCTAGAAATAGTCACACATGCGAGGTGCATTGTCATGTCTGGTCTATAACAATAACTAGTGAACAGTCCATTGTTTGGACAAGAGATCAAGCCTACAAGGACTCCCAAGCCTAGCGGAGGATCCTATCTCTCTAGCAAAGGTAAAATGCCTCTAATTGGAGGACGAAGTGCTGAAAGACAAAGTCCCTGAAGAAGTGCCGAGACATAAGGTGTATAAAGGAGTGAAGACTTGACTTGTGCTTGGAGGATCCCTTTGTCAGGGGTCTAGGGTTAGGCATTGACCAATAGAAGCTTCAATAAGAGAAATTCACTAAAGGGTTTTCCTCTCAAGAGAGGAGAGGTTTTGGCCCTGGCAGAGAACCAATATATTGTGTTCTTGCTCTTATGTTTTGGTAGCAGTTTGATGAGGTATACACACATGCATTAATAATAATAAGAAGAAGATTAAGTTAACAAGAAAAGTAAAAAGACTCCACAAATAGTTATCAAGTAACGAAGAATCACACTACACTACTTTTCCCTAGATTCTTCAACAGGAGATATAAAGGGTGCGGATAACAGATTCTACTCTACAAAGATGTTGTGATGAAGAAGTCATCTAGCAAATGAAAAAGAAATGTTGAAGCAATATCAAGATGAAGTCATAATGAGCTACTAGGTCAAAGCATGTAATCAAGCAAGTACAACGAAGCATCCATGAGAAGAAAATTCCGAAGCATGGACAAGATGACAAAGGAGTAGCCAAGATGACAAGAAAACATGATGTATGACATGAAAGCCACTTTCCTCGAAGGAAGAAATGACATAACAAACCAGGGAGTAAAGTGATCGAGGGATGGTGCCCTGCGTAGAAGAAGTTCGAATAAAGACTTCATGACATCAAGAAAGGAAGGAGATCAAGCAACTGAAGGACCCATGAAGAAGAAGTTGTTGATGAAGGAAAGAGTCCCCAGTTAAGAGGGAGCTCTAACAAGTCCCTGATCAAGAGGGAGTTTTGGATCAGCTCTGATTACAAAGGAGTGACAATTGTGTTTTCCATTTCATGGGTCATGCACTAGACCAGGACTAACAACCGTAAGTCTAGATGAAGACATTGAATGGAAATGTAGACACAAGATAGACACAACATTCTTGTCTTCGAAAGAATGGGAGGATTGGGTAATCATTTAGCATCTGATACTTTTTGAGGATGTGTAGGGCATCCAAGACAAGGGTAGGCAAGAAGACTGTTATTCTTTGAAGGCTGGGAACCCAACATAAGAATAGTCCTAGAAGGTCATACTCGGAGAACACCCAAGTGGGTATGTACCTTGATTGACAATGATGAAGGTGTTTATAAATCATTGGTCTCACTAGCATTGTAGCTCATGGTTTCGTAAAGAGATGGAGCTATTAGTCAAGGCCTTGCACTATGACAATGCTGATGGATATGATTCTATAACAGATGGATTGCTAATCTAGTTTCTCTTATGTGAATTCTTCAAGATTGATAATAGCCAAACACCTTGAAATGTTGCATGAATACCTCCCTAGCTAAGAGGGACTGTTGAAGGAAGTGTAACTAGGTTTGGTCTTCATAAATGTTCTTTTGATATTTGTACTTATTCAAGAAAAGAAATATTATTTTTACAATATATGTCAATGAGTTTCTTGCAAATTGAAATAGGTCTAGCACATGTCAAAGTGCTAAAGGTGAAGCAAATAGTCAAAAGAAAATGTTGAAGGCCTTAAGGGCATGTTACACCATTTAAGTCAAAGGGATAACCTCCAAGCAAAGTCAAGTCTACTCCTATGGAATGGCACCATCAAGAAACTCCTTCAAGCATGCTACACCACCATGGAAACTATCTGAATTGTGCTCAACAAATCAACGTCCTAGCAGTCCTCAAGTCGGCTTACAAACAGTTGACAAGTCGGCTTGCAAACAGTTGATAAGGCAGCGTAAACGGAGGGATAGACCTCTATATATAGAGGTTGTCCACTCTAAACAACGCATTCACTCAGCTCTGAAATTCGCAAGGGAAAGAAGGAGAAGAGGAACGAAGGAAGGTATACAAGGGCATTGAAGCAAGGATGAAGAACATTGAAGTTTGAGGGACTGTTTTCTAGGGTAAACAGAGTCACACGTGAAAGAAAAGGAGGGCTTTCTGTATACATATCAACAACAATATAACAATACCATACTTCTCATTGTTTGGGCTTGCAACTTAGACCTAGAAGGCCTCTCATTGAAGTGAAGAAGGGACTCTCACATATGAAGAAGAAAGGAACCAAACTCACCATGAATCCTCCCACACGTGCAAGAATTGGGTTGCAGTGCTACCACTATAGGTCTGCAATCCTACATGAAGAAGAAGATCGATTGGTGAAGAGAAGAATATCATCATCCTATGTAAATAGGTGCACTTAGGATCAAGAAGAAACATCTCTTCTAGAACTAGTATAAGGGAGCCTATCACCATGGAATAGGAGAACGAAGTGCCGGAAGAAGGACGACGAAGTGCCGGGAAACAAAGTGTCGGAGTATAAGGTGCAGAAAGGAGGGAAGGCTTGACTTGTGCTTGGAGGATCCTCTTGTCAGGGGTCCAGGGTTTGGCATTGATCAATAAAAGAAACCAAGGGTTTTCCTCCCAAGAGAAGAGAGGTTTTGGCCATGGCAGAGAGCCAACATCTTGTGTTCTTGTTCTTATGTTTTGTTAATAGTTTGATGAAGTACACATACATGCATTAATAATAATAACAAGAAGATTAAGCTAACTAGACAAAGTAAAAAGACTCCACAAATTGTTATCAAGCAACGAAGAATCACACTACACTACTTTGCCCTAGATTCTTCAACAAAACTATCCTTGAATAATTTATTACATAGCTTGGATGTGGCATGGATTCTAACCTCAACACACATCGTGTAATCAAGCCAATCACTGACAAGACAATTAAACATCCAAAAAACAAGATTGTTTTGTTGTGCAAAACCATTAATACAAGGCATTTCCTTGAGCAAGACAATACTAAATTCTAAATCATGTATGCTAGAAATTAATTAAAGTTCTCTGTCACAATGGGAATTGATTCTACTTCAACCAACTAATCAACAATATTTTCTTTGGAAATTTCTTCCCTCGATACATTCGAGTTTAAGAGTGTGGTCCATTTATGTGTGTAGGAAACCCACAACCCCCACCATAGCAATATTTTTTGTATGTCTCTTTCTATTATTTGAACTTTACTTTTATGTTGTGCTACCACTATCAATTACATCAATAATATTTCTTAATGTCGACTGAATGTAAGCACTTTACATCTATAACCTTAATGTTATATGTGATCAGGCTTCTATTTAGTTTATAGCACCTCTTCAAAATCCATGGAATTTGATCTCGAATGAATTTGTTTCTCATCCTATCCAAGTGTTTTATTATGTTAATTTTTATTCTCTCATTTTTTCATTCTTATGGTGATGTCTCACTCCTATTTATTTAACCTAATTCATGAGTGTTATAGCTCCAAATATCACCCTTGGTATTTGTGATGCTTGGTTTATGGCCTAGGGCAACCCCTCTTTCCAGACTTGGTCTAAATATTTTAAAAATAGTGTTTTACTCCCTATACGCTACTTTGCCCTGTGATAAAAGCATGTACACACGAGTTAGTCAATACCCAACCCGCGTATATGTGTTAAAACACTTAAAAAAATTAAATTTCCTTAATTATGGGCGGAGTTCATGGGTTTTACCTGTTGATTACCTCCTAGTGCCTGTGGCCTAACTGTTTCCTAACTAAAAAACTAATTGGGAGAAGTATAAATAGACTTCTATGGGAAGGCCTTAAGGAGGAGACAAGAGATATAATTACTATACTGAGATTATCCCCTGACCAAGTCTAAAGTGTCCCTGTGCTTCAAGCACTTCCCCAAGTTCAGGAAACCGTTGTTTCCTTGAGTGTTGATATTCTCCCACTTGCTTGAGATATCATGGTATTGGTTATGGAAGGAGGTTGTTGAAGACTGGGACTGGATGGATCCGGAGGACGGTTCCGCTTGGAGCCGGAAGAAGAAGACTCAGGTGAACTCTTTCCGTATCTATTATAGCTTTCTACAATAAAAAGAAACATTGTCTTGTTCCTGAGATTGACTTTGTTTATGCATCAGATGTTGTTGTTGTAATTCATGTATGAATGATTATTTTGATGTATAACTAACCATTTTCTTATACGATATAAAGTTGATTTCATTAAAATGCTTTATCTATATGTTGCTATGTATGTTCGAATTGGTTGATTTGCAGATTCGAAGATCATCAGGCGCTGCAGAAGGTCTGAACACTGCTGGAACTACCCAAACGAAGGACATTTGGGTATGATCGTTATCACATAGTTTGTTTATATAAGCATGTTTCCTGAGTTGTATGCATGTTTCTTACTGTAGATTGTTTTTGCTCTGTTAGGGTTCCAACTAAAACCCTAGGGTACTTAGTCCCCTAACAATGAGACCATAAATTGGTAAGCACTACCATTGAATATGAGTTTTTCACTCAAAATACTAAGGTCACTTCTCACCAATCTATGAAATTAAAAGATTGTACAAGCTACACTTTATCATTTAAAGCTCTAAAACCCAAGTCACATGACACACTTTTGTGGGGCATGTAAATACAAGTATTTGACATGAGACGCGTGACCCTAAAAACACAACACAAAATATGGGACACCAATACCTAATCCTTAGGCAACAAATTTCAACCCAACATTTTTCATAGCTTTTTGTAAGAGCCCATAAGGTGTATAACATCAAGCATCGTGTACAAGGACTTCAATCATGTGCCTCTAGATCTATCATTTGACTATTGTAGGTGGGTTCACTATGAAACCTAAAGGAATGGCCACCAAAATATCAAGGTCCTTGTGACCCATAGGAGGCTAAATATTGATTAAATGACGGAAATGACAACATTACATAAAAAAATATTGTACACAAAAATACCTTAAAAAATTATATTTTTAACATCATATCATTCCCAAGTGCCTTCAATTAGCGCTTTTAGTAATTTTACATTTTGAATACAAGTTAATCTTTTTTCACACAAACAATACTCTTATGATCCAAGTTTACATACCAGTTATAAATAAACCTATCAATTTATTATGTCATAGAAAAATTAAATGTTAAATAAACAATAACAACATCACCAATTGCAATATTGATATGCATTTGAAATAAATTAAGCTTAAATTTTACATAGTGAAAATTTTCTACGTATAATTGTTGGAGTTGAGCTCAAGCGGTAGAGGCACATATTATGTCTATGGTCATGGTGGGTTCAAATCTCCAAAGACATGCTCTACTTGGTAAAAATTGTGAAAAAGCCATATAAATGAGTTTTGCTGAATAGTCCCATAACCATTTTGTTAAAAAAATAAAGAAAAAAAAATCCGCTTATAATTATTAAAACTTTCATTGAGCCGAGAGACTCATTCTACAACTCAATATGATGTGTAACACTGTTTGTCCATCATCAAAGTTGAAATTATGCTCATGTCGGCCAAAATACCAAAAGAAAAAAAATTATACAAAACATTTAAATAATGTATGCTTATAAAAAAAAATTGCACGTGAAGAAATTGGATCCCTCTCGGCTCATGTTAGATCCGTATTTAAGATGGTTCTATGCTGGTTTGCTAGAACATCCTCCACTTGTCTTTAAATTACTTGTTTCTTGATCGTGCGAATAAAATGTATCTCTAGCATAGTATAGGTATAAAATAAAAATCATAAAAGGGAATTGTGGCCATCCTTCCTAGCAACGTGTCAAATAAATCGATAATTTCATAGTTACCCATCAGTTATCTTAATCATTAGTGCATATTACCTTAGAAGTTAATCTTATTCATGAAAGCCTCATGCATCTTATTAACATAATATATGAATTTATGCACTTTTTCATCTCTCCACAAATTTTAAACTCCCCACCCACCTTTTTGAACAACAAAAAAAACCTTAATCAGATTTATAAACCATTGGAGCAGAATCTTTCCCTCCCCGACCCAGAAAAAAGCTTACCGGATTTATAAACAATTGAAGAAGAATCTTATTGACCATATGTAGACAAATATATGGTCCATTTAGCTTTTTGAGTACACAGTGAAAATCAAAGTGTTTTGTCATTTTAATAAAATAATGAAAGAAATGGTTGAAAATGTAATGTGATGAATCCAAATCAACTCCTTGATTATCTCATTTTTAACATATGCTTTACATATGATGTGTCAATGCTGTTTATTACTATTAAGATTCACCCAACATAAAACAATCAAGAAAATGTCGCAACACTTTCTTTCTGCCAAAAGTTCAAGGCCAAACACATCTGCTAATTTGACATTTTCAGACATTGAAGCAGCATCTCAGCGATCACATTTAATCATGCATATGGTCCATTTGAAATGTTTTAGGTGAACATACAAATTCGATTGAATAACATCTGTTGATAATAAAAGTTATAATGGTCTGACACCAAGTAGTTCTAAGCATTAGAAATATGTTGTAAGTTCCATCGTCGTACACTCCAAACTTGTTTGGGATGGTAGTGGAAACAGGATTGCGTATTGTGATCATTTCACACCTAGGCATACTAAACGGTTACATCAATTAGCAGCAAGTCATGGCACAAGAACAACAGATTTAACTTTGAATCCTTGTTGTAATTACTAAGTTAGTGCTGGAGTTTAAAATCAAACACAACTAACAATTGTAGACAGATCAACGACTAAACCATACTTACTCTAGGTAGTTGTCGTTTTGTCTGATTTTCAATTATAGGACTTGGTCAACTAGATTTACTGAGTCAAGAATGTCAATTTAACAAACTGGTTGGTTGAACTGAATGCCAAGTAGTGACAGGTTTACACCCGGGGACAATCAACTACCCAATAGTTGTGATTTATATCCACACTAGAAGTAATGACTCTAATGATACCTCTTGGTTTCTTAATTTAGAATGTATTGTCTATCGTCTACCAATACCTCTTTGTTCTTTACTCTAGAAAATGTGTTGCCCTTTGTTAAAATTGGCAACCAGGGTCAAACCCCATGTGGGTCATCTTATTTATGGCAGTTGATATTTTTCTTGGATCCCTTTCATCGAGAGGTGTAGGATTGATCTAAAGATAATCCGATTCCGATAAGTATTCATGGAGTTATGAATTTATTTGTGTTATAAGACAATTCGTCAAGGTCGGCCAGCAACCAAATAAACCCATGTGCTCAACATTTTAGTATAAAAGGAGATGACTTGAGAGTCATTTCTTACACACACTTCTATCTTGATTTCTCTCCACTTGTCTTGGGTTTTAGTGGAAGAGAAATCTAGGAGTGGAAGCCCTGGACGTTGGAGAATAAGAGGCTGCCCTAGCCGCAGTCAAGAAGAAATACGCTGCCCTAATCTAGAAGATGCAGTCATGAAGAAAAGCCTTAACGCTATCAAGAAGGATCCCTAAACCTATACGTTGGTCCCTACTAAAATGCAGACCTAAAGGCTGCCCTAACGCAGACCTAAAGGCAGCCCTCACTAAGACCTAAAGGCAGCCCTAACGAAGCTATCCTAAGGCAGCTCAAGAAGAAGGAGGACGCTGATGTGAAGGGTCAAAGGGACAGCGTGGAGGCTGCCCTAGACAGTGTGGAGGCTGCCCTAGACAGCGTGAAGGGCTGTGTGGACAGCGGAGCCTTAGCCGCAACATGAAGGATCAAAGGGACAGCGTGGAGGCTGCCCTAGACAGCATGAAAGGGCTGTAGGGACAGCGTGGGGACAGGACGGTTAAGAGCACAATAGGCAAGCAACTAGGCCGAGGAGAATAGAAGCAATATGCTGCTGTTTGTGGACGGATAGCTGGGTGTGTAAGGGCTGCCAGATGCCCTAACCAGTCACCATATAAACAACAATAAAGACAGCATTCGAACAACAGTGTTGTAGACAGCAGCAAAGTAAATAGGACAACTGGGCTACATGGTGTTGCTAACTAGTGCAGCAAATGTATGGGACAGCAAGCTAACTAGTGCAGCAAAAATGTATCGGACAACAAGGTAACTAGTGCAGCTAAAATGCATAGGACAGCAAGGTGACTAGTGCAGCCAAGATGCATGGGACAGCAAGCAAACTTGGAATGAACAGTGGGACAGCTGTATGCCACATAGGACAGCAGTGACTAACATGTTACAACAAAGGCACATGGGACAGCAGCAAGTATGGACAGCAAGGCAAGCATGATGTGTACAGCATGGTCATGAGGTCCAGCATTATGATGATGGGTGCAACATGGTGCAGAATGGTGAGGTGCAGCATGATGACGAGATGCAGCACAATGTTAGGTGAAGGAGTCACCTTCGAGAATCAATTGAAGCAACATGTCTTCAACTGATCTCATGTATCATCTTCGTAGAGATTATCTATGCTCTTATTTGGATAAGTCAAGTGTTGAATTCTGTTGTAAATGTACTATCTCTCTTTCTCTCTCTGCTGAGCTATTGAAGAACATATAAGAAGAATTGATCAAGGGTTTCTCCACATTGGGGTTTGTCCCTGGCTAGCGCCACATCTTGTGTCCTGTGTTCTTGGCTTGTCTTTTGCAATTTATGTTTATGTTCTATCTGCAGTTTACTTTAATGCTGATGTGATTGCTAATTTGGAAAAGATATTGAGCTAACTGTGAAAATTGAAATAAATTGCTCGAAGCATAGAACATACCTAAAATTAACACCCTTTGTAACCGATGCTGGCTATTACAACTAAAATTTCGCAAAACAGAGAGTTGTTTAACGTCTAAATTGGGGAACAACATATTTTACATGTCACAATAGTGAATAATTTGGCTATACAAATGACATACATTGAACAGAGAATTGCACAAGCTAACTTTATACTAAAAATTTTCAAACATGGTCATGTAGGTAAGATTAAAGACCCCAAGTAAATTAGGAAATGAAGGAAAAATGCAGTGTTACAAGGTAAAGGCTAAAATTGTTCTTAGGATCAAATATAACTTATGGAAAACATAATAGGATCCAATCATTTTTTATGCTTGTAGCTGTTTAGGACTAATCCCTACCAATTCTAGATATACCAAACCTATGGATTTTCACTTTCAAAAAAAAAAAGGTCACACTTTAAAATTGCAGAAACTTTTAAGCATATGTATACACATGCATTAACTAGAATACAATAGTGATGCAACAAATTTTGTGAATGTTCTTATTTAATGGCATGACACCATTCTTGAAATTGTGCCCCCGGTGTTCATTTGATGTCTTCTTCCAATCCGCTACCATGAATGAGCTAAGAAGCATGGACAAAAAACAAATTTTTCAATCAGTATTGAGGTATTACAATAAATAAGCATAAAATCACTTATGTGCTATAAAAATTTTCACAACAAATAACCTCAATTTAGAACCAAAAATGAGCTGAACTTGAAGCATGACCCAAGTGCTGAAATATATTGAAAAGTGGTCCTGTTTTATGTTCAAGTAACTTCCATATTATTTTCAAAACATATTATTGTCATGTGGCCCTTATGACCTCCTCGTAATTTGACGAAATTCTTTTCAATCCTCAAAGATAAGTAATTTATATCTCTCTTCCTTAATTATTATTGCTTTATTATTAGCTAGCCTCTTCACTTGGTTTCTTTTGTTGGTCATAATCGTTTCTTCCATAACCTCCTAATAAGGGCCGCAAGTACATTTTAAAGGCTGCCAAAGCCGATGAAAACATTGGGAAGAACAAAACAAAGTTTGTGGCAAGAAGGTTTTCCCATGATCAGTGACTTGTGCTCAAGAGGGAGAAGTTGTACAATCATAATCACTGGAAAAGCCCCTAATTCAGAAGGAGCTGGCAGGCCAACAAGTTTGAAGGATGTCATTGTGCTGTAATCTATGGAAAGTCAATGATGAATTCAAAGTGGAATTACAAGATCAAGCTTTTGGTAGATGGCAACATAGAGAAGTAAAAAGTGAGGATTCTCCCAAACAGAGGGAGAGGGTTGTTGAAAAGTGTAACTAGGTTCGGTCTTCATAATGACATGTAATTGTGATTTTATGTAATAGATGTAAAGAAGAAAAATAAAATTATTGTAATGCTTGCATCATGGGTTTCATGAGCAAGAGATTTTATTTTTAGTTAAGGCTCCCATTGAGAGCCCTTAGGGATATTGTCATCTAGTCATAAAAGTCTAAAGAGTCATTGTCATGTAATGAAGGCATGTTACACATTGTAAAGAGTCAAACTTGTTTTGTAAGTCACCCTCCAAGACCTTGTCACTAGCCCTCACTCAAGTCGGCCTACAACAAAAGGATAATTCTAGAAAGGTGAAGTCGGCCTACTCCAAGGGATCATGTCGGCCTAACAATGATGAACCAACCACTATAAATAATAGTGCTTGGCCTCATTTGGAGGACATCAACTTGGTGAAGCAAGTCTCTATCTCAAGTGCACAAATCATCTTGGAAGAAGCCTTAAAGCCAGCGAGGGAAGAAGGAAGGATAGTGAAGGAAAGAGTCATCATTGAGGACTATTTTCGGGCTAGTATACCCTCACACGTGCGAAGGTTGCAGGTCTGAAGTTGGAAAGGAAGGATCGAAGATTGCAGTCACCTAGAAGTGATCTTGTTTGGGTGGAAGTCTTCACTTAAGGAAGTCGAGTTAGAGAGAGAAGAGTCTCTCTCAAGGAGGAGACTATTTGAGGAGCCAAATCAGATCTAGGGTTTCTGTTGTGAAGATAAAGGGTTGCAGACCTACAAGAAGAGGTCGAGAATCTGAAGGAAGTCGAGAAGAGGAAGAGGAAGAGCAACATTGATCTAGGGGAGAAGAGGAGGCTTGTGACTTGGTCTTGGAAGGGCTCTAGTGTCAAGGGTCTTTGTCATGGTCTTGGTATTCGTCAATTGAAGGTTCTATAAGAAGAATTTTGTTTGGGTTTTCCTCTCAAAGAGTGAGAGGTTTTGGCCCTGGCTGACAGCGTATATGTTGTCTCTTGCCCTTTTTATTGTTCACGAGTAGGTAATTGTCTTGATGAAAAGAACACAATAATAACATAAGAAGAGAATGTCATAATCAAGAAGTAAAAAGACAAAAGCAATTATCATAATAGAGAAATCACCTATGTATTGATGCCCTAGATTTCTCAACAAGGGCAATGAGGAGATAATTGCTCCAATTCTCAGAACCACCTTAGGGCTTTGAGAAGTAGAAGGACTCACGTGGCAGAGGGAGCACCTAGTCAGGGTGACCAGAAAGCAGCCATGACACATCTGTTGAGGTATTGACATGGTACATTTGGATGTAAACTGAGAAGTACAACTGTAGGGATATACAAAATCAGATTGAGCAAAGAGTGTTGAAGACAGGGTGATGATTCAATTTTGATTATGCTTTGGGGAGGAAGCAAAAATCTATCGCACTCAGGACTGTAGAAACCGAGTATATTGCATCTAGTTTGGCGAGTTGTGAAACAATGTGGCTTTGGAAGCTACTTGTAGGATTATTTGATCGGGTGCAAGAGACGACCATGATGATAGGTCGAAGCACATCGAGATCATGGTACCACCACATCTGGGACATCGTAGAAGGGAGTAGTGAGGCTCCAATATTTTTATATAGACGAGAAGGATGCTGACATTCTCACGATGCCTCCATCCCAAGGTGATGTTTGTATACTCCAAGGTCAAGCTTAGATTAGTCGAGAACGCTTCCTCAATCAGAGAGAGTGTTGATGTTGTAGAATCAAGGGACAAACATTCTCCCTAGGGTCAAGGGTGTAGAAAAATTTTAGTTATTGACAACCCATCTAGTTTCAAGTTCTTGCCAAGGTTCAATGCCCAAAACCCATTATTACATATCACTGATATTTATATGTTAGTTTTCATTTAACAAGAAACATAAGGACTACTCTATTGTTTCTCTGTTCAGTTGATATAGGAAATAAATGAGCAAGCACAAACTGTTGAAGAATCTAGGGCTAACATAATTGAATAGATTCTTCGATACATGATAACAATTTGTGAAGTTTTATACAAAATTAATCTTAGCTTGATATTTACTTCATTATTAGTGTGTATGTGTTAGCTTCACACAAATATTTTGGCTTTCTGCCAGGGCCAAAACCTCTCCCTCTTGGAGAGGAAACCCATGCATAAATTCTTCTTATAGAGATTCCATTAACGCATACCAAGACCATGACCCTTGACACACTCTACCTCTCCAAGACCAAGGTATCAATCCTCCTTTCTGTCACTGTTGAGATCACCCTGCACCATTGAAGCCATCACTACAACATCACTGAGATCCGCCATTACATTATGTCAACGAGGTCTTCTTCAACATGATGATTGTGCCTTATATCTTCATCATCACCGAGACAGCGATCCTCAAATACAGTTTTTCATCAAGTAGTCCTAGTTACTATATCATTCCTCCATTACTAGTTTGCTGGAGCTTTAGTACTGCTTCTCCATATAAACTGTGATACTGCTCCTTATGCAGAGACATAGTTCCGAGTCTCACTGTGATGTATGATCTCTCTATATCCCTGTGATCATCACTGAGATTGAATGTTGTCTACTGCAGGAATACCATTCTTGAGACCATCATGATCTTTATGTCCACATCCGAAACTTGTCTTGATCCTTTTATTTGAGATAGATATGCCAAGAGTGACATGCCCAGACTTTGCTACTCTCTCCATGTGAGGATACCACCTTCAGATCTTAGGTATGCTGAGACTCCAATTCTATCATTATTCATAGTTCCATGCATCGAGGTTGTGACTGCACCTAAAACCCAAACTAGGTGTAGTCAAACCCAGCGGCTCCTCTCTCCATGACTGTGGCTTCCCTCTTCTTCATGATTGCGGCTTCATGCCTTAACTACGACTCCTCTTCCTCCATTGGCTGTAGCTTACTGCAACTCCTCTTCCTCCATTGACTGCAGCTTACTGCGGCTCCTCTTCCTCCATTGACTGCGACTTACTGCGGCGCCTCTTCCATGCAAGATTTCAGACATTTGAATTTTCTCTTGTTTTATTTTCGTTGACCCCTCATGGGTATTTATAGTGGTTAGCCTCCCAAATTGAGCCAACCTACATCCATGAACCAACGGGTCTTTTTATCAAGCCGACATAACATTTATTTATTCATTTAATTCATTTATTTGGAGTCGACCTGATCATTTCTTTATCGCTTTGCTTGCAAACTTCAGAGGGCTTGTTTTGAGGCATAGATCTTGGTCTTGGAGGGATGTTACACTTGTTGAAGACTTGTATACATTTACACAAACTCATGAAGAGTTTCTATACACATGACATGACTCTTTGACATATAAAATAAATCCTAAAGACATCAAGAAGAAGTCCTTCACCTAGTGACACTTCTTGCTCATGAAACCCATGTAGCAAGATTACAAAAATAATTTATTTCCTTTCATTACATCAAATAAAAAGATCATGTCATTATGAAGACCGAACCTAGTTACACTTTCTTCAACACTCCCTTTTAACTAGGGAGGTATTCACAATGGTACTTGGTCTTTCTCAATCTGAAGAATTTCTCATAAGAAGAATTGGATTTGCAATCCATTTGTTATAGCATCATATCAACCAACATTGTTTCCATTTAGCAAGGCCTTGAATAATAGCTCTACTTAGATTAGCGCACACAATGTTTGTGAGACCAATGAATGATAGACACACATCATCATTGTCTCTCTTAGGGTCATACCCACCCGGGTGTTCTCCGAGTATGCCCTACTAGGACTAATTCTCATCTTGGGTTCCCAACCCTCAAGAATATCATTCCTCTTGCCCACTCTTGTCTTGGATGCCCTACCATATCCTCAAAGAGTGTCAGATGCCAGATGATTACACAATTCTCCATTCTTTCTTCCAAACTGAAGACAAGAATGTCATGTCTGACTCTCCCTCTTAATCAGGGACGAGTTCCAAGTTTCTCTTTACTTACAAACTTGCTCAAGTTCCTTTTTTCATAGGAACTTCCCAGAGCTCCCTCTTACCCAGGGACTCTATCATCAATGCTTTATAGGGTCTTCTAGTTGACCGACGATTCAAGACTTCGATGTCATCAATTCCTTCATATGTAGGGCTCATCCATCCATCACTTTCCTTCGTCATGTCATTCCTTCGTTCCCGGAAAGTATCCTCCTTGGTTTTACATCTGGGGCTTCCTTCATAAGCTCATCTATCTTCACTTTTCTTCAACAGTGATTGCTCTGGATCACAAGATACATAGTTGTGACATCCTTCACAACTCTCCTTTCCTTGATCCTGCACACATACCCAGACTTTTCCAAGAGGTCGAACACCAAAAACAAATCACATATTACCTTTTGGTGATGGCCTTCTTCCAATGACATCTTCTTGTAGGTATCAATCATCCTTCATTCATGTTGACACATCTCCCGATGATATATGTTGTCAAGGGTCCTCATCTTTTCAGACTTCCATCAAAGTCTTCACATCATTCCGGGAGGTTTCTTGGTCAAGTCTTCCTAATCCTCTGGATGTTGACTGCCTTCGTCATGGTTGCATGTTTCATGATCTCTTTCATCCTCATGTCTTTCATTCCTAGGAACTCTCATAGTTCTTCAATGGTCACCAACTACCTCATACCATATTATGACATATTATGTTGATTTCATCTAGTCTTACTTATGTCAGAGGAGGAGATCTATTCCCTTTTGATCATGCTTGATCTATTTTATCTGCAACCACATGTCATGACATTTCAATATCAAATGCAAATACAAATACAATCATGCAGACCTTATTTTCTTTCTGGTATTTTCCTGCATATTACTTGATTGAAAAAGATATTCAATCCCTTGGTTTGCTCCATTCTTCATGTCACTGAACCACCAACCCATGAGTTCTAGGAGTTGGAATTTCTGACGAGACATTTGCTGCCTTCCCGGACTAGGAGATCCTCCATTGAGATCTCTATTAGAGATTCTTCAGGGTCTAGTATATCCCCATCTGGAAAATGTTTCCTTTGACCTGAATGACTTCTTCCTTTTCTTCAATGTATAATGAGATTCCTCAGAGCTATTTTCTTCAAGATTCCATAAGATCTCTTGATGCCACGATGTATCTTACTATGTTCATATCTGCAAGGACTCCTGATAGGATCCTTTTGAGAGGGATATCATTTCATCCATAGTGGATATCCATTATTCCCTCTTTCCCTTGATCCTTTCCTCAACTTCCCTGCACTTATTTGTATCTTATACAACTTGCCTTTCTCTATTTGACATAGAGACCATACACTATTGATCGAGGTAACCTTCTTGTTTATGGACATCTTGTTGCCTTACTTATCAATAATATTAATGATGATTATTTTACCAGATTTCTCCATTGATATTTCATGAATATATTTCTTCACTCTTTGGCGCCTTCTACACTTTACTTCGGAGAATATATCCTCTAGTATTTTATGTAATCTTCTTGTGTCTCCTTTCTTACTTCATAGAACCTTAAGAGTTCTTATGACTTAAAGGAGACCTTGATGTGCTGACTTCACTTCTTCATAAGGATTTTGTCAATCCTATTGCAAGAGCTTTATCTAACCCATATATCTTCTTGCACTGATGAAGTCAATAAACCAAAACTTGATTATAGAATAAAAATACTTTCTTGATACGTGAAGATGAGATCTTCACCTTGATTGAGGTAGATGCATTGATGCTTCCTCCAGATAGGATCCTTGCTGAAGCTTATCCTCAACCTTTCAAAATGATTGTTCTGAATATCTTATCCTTGCATCATTGAGTTGAGGTTGATTGCCATGATGTAGAGATCCATCAATAGGTGTTATTATGGCTGTGAACACCTTCATTCTGCATTGAGAACTATCCATATACCTCATGCTGCAGATGATCTGCTTCTTTAAGTAGGAATTTGAGTTGTTCTTTATTGGAAGGATGAATCTTTGTATGCCATGATGTGGATTGTGAGAAACACCAAAATTGTTGTTATAGATCAAACTTCAAAATTCTTGCTGAAGATGACTAAAGTTGTGAGCTCCGCTTATTGGACCTTGATCTTCTTCGATATGGTGTAGGTAGATTGTCTCCTTGATCATGTTTGTGTTTGCATACTGCTGTTGTAGACTTACCCTTTGATCTAGGGTTTGATCAAGGTATCGTTCTTGATCTTCTTTCAGTTTTCTATGCTTGAATCTTGATGTTGGCATGTCTCTTTTCTGCCCTTCTTTGATTGTTGAACCAATCCCTCTGATACCATGTTGAAGAACCTAGGGCTAACATAATTGAGTTGATTCTTCGATATATTATAAAAATTTGTGAAGTTTTATACAATTAATCTTAGCTTGATCTTTACTTCATTATTAATGTGTATGTGTTAGCTTCATCAAACTGCTGTCAAAAACAAAAGAGACAAGAACACAAATATTTTGGCTTTCTAACAAGGCCAAAACCTCTCCCTCTTGGAGAGGAAAACCCATGCGTAAGTTCTTCTTATAGAGATTCCATTGACGAATACGAAGACCATGACCCTTGACATACTCTGCCTCTCCAAGACCAAGATATCAATCCTCCTTTCTGTCATTGCTGAGATCATCCTCATTGCTGCACCATTGAAGCAATCACTACAACATCATTGAGATCGGCCATTACAATATGTCAACGAGGTCTTCTTCAACATGATGACTGTGCCTTATATCTTCATCAACACCTCTTGTGATCTCTTCCTTTCCACTTGTCTTTGGGATTTGGTGGGAGGAGAGATATTAAGATGATACACTGCCCTAAGAGGAGATGCCCTAGATGCTGTCATGGGAAAGAAGGATCTACGTAGCCCTAAAGAAGATGTCCTAGCTCCTAACGCTGGCATGGAGATGAAGGCCTAACACAGTTATGAAGATAGGCTTCTATCACTACCCTAATAAAGCCCTAACGCTGCTTAATGAAGAAGCCTCCTAACGCAGTAAGGAAGAGTCCTAAACATAGAGATTTGGCTACTACCCTAACCCTAAACGCAGTCTCCTAGCCGCAACACTTAAGGTTGCCCTAGGCCGCAATCCATGAGGGTATATACACAGCAAGAAGGGACACTTATACACAGCAAAGGAAGCTACTTTAACGCAGGCAAGGAGGCACCCTTATCTCAACCCTAAAGGAGATCTAACTACAGCTAAACCTTAGCCCTAATACGTTGTCCTAGGCCGCATTCATTAAGGGTTTGGATGCAGCAAGGGGAGGCCCTTAACAAGCCCTAATCGCAGTGCAAACAAGTGTTTTATGCTGTTGTTCTAAAGCCCTTATCACAGGTCCAATAATGACTCTAATCCGCTGTCCTAAGAAGACTAGCCGCAGGTCTAAAAGGGAGTTTTAGACTCAGTTTAGTAGCCCTATTCACAGCAGTAAGGAGGCCTAGAAGAGGCCCTAATCTTAGGCTTGAAGAAACCCTAATTCACTATCTCAAATATTGCTATCATTGATAAGGAAACCTAGCAGCAACAATGATAGATACTGTTGTTCTAAAGCATGGGTTAGGTACGTTTGGAGTTGTTGTCTCTATATTAGAGGACTAAGGGAAACGCTGTTTGTTTGGGCCTGTTGAAGGAGTCTGCAACTATAGCCTAGTTGCTCTGCTAGGTTGTAAGCCATAGCAAGCAGCTAAGGCTGGTATGCATTGAGTGTAAATGGTTGCAGCATATTGGATGCAGTATGTTGGGTGCAACATAATATAATGAAGTGCAGCATAGTATGATGGGAGCAACATAGTGATGAGAACAACTCGGTGATGGGTGCAGCACAATGATAGGTGTAACATAGTGATGGGTACAATATGGCGATGAGAACAGCTCAGTGATGGGTGCAACACAGTGATAGGTGCAACACAGTGATGGCTACAGTATGATGATGAGGTGCAACTCAGTGATGGGAGCAACACAGTGATGAGAACAACTTAGAGATGGGTGCAACACTGTGGTGGGTGCAACACTGTGATGGGTGTAGCATGGTGATGGAATCACCTTGGAGAATCAGTTGAAGCAATATGCCTTCACCGGATTTCAGATCAGCTACCTCATGAGTTATCTTCTTAGTGAAGATCTCTGATCTTATTTTGTCAAGTCAAAATGTTGACTTCTGATGTATATGTACTATCTCTCTTTGCTGAATTATTGAAGAACATACGAAGAATTGATCAAGGGTTTCTCCACATTAGGGTTTGTCCCTGGCTGGCACCACATCTTGTGTCCTCTTGTCTTGGCTTGTCTTCTGCGATTTATGTTTATGTTCTATCCGGATTTTACTATCATGCTAAATGTGATTGCTAATCTGGAATTGATATTAAGCTAATATGGAAAATTAAAGTAAATTTGCTCTCAGCATAGAACATACCTAAAATTAACAATTGGACTACAATTTCATTTGCCAGATTTATTTTCAAGCAATAAATATTTACTTTTGGTGCTGATCTATTTTGTTATTTAATTTTTGTCATTGGATTATATGCCTGCCAATAATATAAATTGTATGTTGTTGATTATTTTTTTTCCTTTTTATTTTCTTCGTAACACCCCTAGACGGGTTGAACTCCATACCAATTGACTCTACCATAGGGAGCTTGACCCTGATGGAACTAAGGAGAATTGAACCCGCGCCTCATGAGAGAGGGGCAATGACTTGGTAGGGGGGCTTCAATCAACTGGGCTACCCATCAGGGATATATGTTGCTAATTAATGTACTGTTGCGTAATTAAATTAACTCCTAGAATAATTTCTTGCTGACTATAGCTTAATCAACATTAGTTATTTTTAGTGACTACCCCCCTAGTTTCGCCGGGAGTTAGCCTAGACAGAGGAGTCGATATTCAGTGGGAAATCTTTGTTAAATTTTGCATGTCAAATATTTTCTTCCTTCAAATCCATAGGATAACTACTACTGTGCTTTTCCTATTTAATATCTTTACTCGTAAAAAAGATAGTAAGGGTTTTGTGAAGTGGAAAATTTATTTTCCCTCCTTACTTCAATCATTTGTCATTTATCTCTAAAATTTTTCCCCAAGACTCCATCACACAAGTAGGATTAGGCACTTGTGAATTTTGTGTTGATCAAAAACCTCCAAAAATTAAATATTTTCATTTTTTATTTTCCTCCGCTTTTAAGGCAAGCTACTAGGGAATTTTCCTAGGGTTGAATTGATTCTAGGCCTCTAGCAGATGTATGTTAATGGATGAATACATAAGATTTATCTCTCTTTACCTATTAAATGTAAAATCAAGCTTTATTGGTGGTAAATCTTCCCATTAGAGGGCTGATGTCATCTTTTCCTAATCAATTTTGTGCCTTGGAAACCTAACCCTAGTCTAGCTTCAACTTGAAGTCTATTTTGATGGTTTGTTCTATCGCTTTGTTGATCTAATTTCTAGCAAACCCTTTCATTGACTTTTATATGTCTAGGTATTCCCTTATTGTTGCATATCAAGAACCCCTAGTTTATAGAAGTCTTTATCTAGCCTAGGTGCATGATACATTGCTCCCTCATAAAAAAGAATTGAGCCTCATCCAATGTAGAGTATCTTCACTTAGTCTATTTTCATCACCTTGAGCCCTATATTTAGAGTATCACTATAGGTGACTATTGGGAAGCCTCCTTTTTGGTAAAATTCCACTAAAGACCAGGAGGAGGATTGTTGAGGTCATAGTGGCAATATCTCCTAATTTGTTGTTACAAGGTCTAGCCCTTACCTTGTGAACTCCATCACAAGGCCTCCTAGCTTTTGCGGCAATAGTAACCATTCAATCATATTTTGATCCCGTCTTGTATGTTGTCTCTAAAGAACACTTACTGGCCAAATGTTTTTACATTCCAATTTTTACTTTATGGTGAAGTTGATTAAAGTAGAACCTCGTCCTTGCTGATACATATATTTCTTCTGCAATTCCAATAACAACTACCCTTATTTGTAGACATGAATAAAATTTCCATTCCATTCAGTCTCTTAGATTAATTCCAACATGAAAACATTTTTCCCTAATATGGAGGTTAAAATATTTCTCACGATTACAGTCACCCATGCTTATAACCATTTAAAATTGCAGAACCAATAGAAAAAATGGCAAGATATTTAGTTTTGAAAACGTAATGTAATATTTTACAAATTATGTCACCATGCTTTATTTTACAAATTTTCCCCAAATTTTATATTCAAAAAGGAAAGAGCTGTTTGAAGGCTCTTTAACTTTTATCCCAATTATTTTGCCAAACTTCCCATGTTTAAAGTCTCTTTCAAAGGGCCACTAGGAGCCTCCACTGTCCACAAGCCATGCTTCACCCAGATGCCAACTTAGATTTCGCCCATCCAAAAAACCACATGAACCTTTATCCTCCTCAAGCAGCCTCTTCCCATGATAATCAAGATAATTCCTTAAGGTGACCAAATATTTGAACAATTCAAATATATGAAACAACAGAGAGTGTGACAACACAAAGCAATCAATTATTAGCTCATCTGTTGCAACTAAATAACAAAAGTTAAAACATACAAGAGAAAAGAGAAAATTTGCCATACCAGGGAACCAAGGCGTTCATATCCCTCCATTACTTGAGGATCCTCTTCGTCTTGATAACCAACTTCTAGTATCCTTGGACCATTAACTGACCAAAGTCCCCTATGTCCTCCTTCCTAAATGTAAAAAATAAGACCAAATACATTCAATATCTATTTGTCCAAGATGTCGTATAGCATTGACAGGCTTGAAAATATTAACACAAAAGACCAACCAAAAGGATTGATCTCTTGAAATGAAAATCAAATCACTAAAAGCATGAGATGACAAAAAAATGTGAAAAGCACATGCTAAAGATTGAAACTAGTCAAACTCTAGAAAGTTTTGCAGAAATTAAATCCTACGAGTGTTTAGAGTTATTTTGGAAGAAATAATTGAATCGAAAGTAAGAGAAAAATTAATCATGTGGGACAAGAACTTGAGAGCAGAAAAGAGAACAAGGTGATACATATTCATGGTTTCAATTTGGACTGCCAGCAGCAGATCCCATGCAAGTATAAAATTGTTATCAGAAACGGGTGGTCTGCAGTGGTTCACAGAAAAAATGCGAGGACCAAATGTGAAGCTAGAATAAAGCTTGCTCAGACCAAGAACAAGCCAAATCAGGACAAAAGTGATCATCTTGGCCGATTTGGCTAGTTCTATTCAAGACTGGCCCTCAAAAACTTGAGTCCTAATTACATGCCTAATGAGTATTTGGTGTGTAATGGTTCAGATATATATATATATATATACTTGAGTCCTAATTACATGCCTAATGAGTATTTGGTGTGTAATGGTTCATATATATATATATATATATATATATATATATATATTAAAATTTCCATATTTTATGTATTTTTTAGTTGGCTTGTTCTTCAACCCCGTTTTTAGGCTATCTCTGATATGATCCAGTCTTGCTCTGACCCTGTGTAGGTTTCAGTCCCAATTCCAACTATAATAATGCTGAAATCTACTGACCCACATAGAGACACCCTCGGAGAAACACTCTTGACAAGAAGTGAAAGGCTCCACATAGCCAAGTAAAGTGGCAATTTGTCAGTAGACCAATAAGGCAAACACGCACAATTTGTAGCCAGTAGGAAAGAAGCATATTTTATAGTATGCAAAACAAAAGCAGGAGTGGAGCATTTGCTGACATGCACTGCAATCTTACACAGTTAGGCAGCAAGAAAAATGGCAAATGTAGCGAAATTTCCATAACTTTTTAAGCAGAAGGACGCCACACTTAGGAAGCAACATGGTTTAGGATTTGTGCAATATTGGGATATTCTGAGCATATAAAAGACCCACAACCTATGGTGAATGAATCTGTTGCATGTGAAGTAAATGGAAATGTAAGTAGACTCTAGAGAGACCTGAAACCCATAAGAAAAATTAATCATGTGGGACAAGAACTTGATAGCAGAAAAGAGAACAAGGTGATACGTATTCATGGTTTCAATTTGCACTGCCAGCAGCAGATCCCATGCAAGTATAAAATTGTTATCAGAAACAGGTGGTCTGCAGTGGTTCACAGAAAAAATACGAGGATCGAATGTGAAGCTAGAGCCAAGATTGTTCAGACGAAGAACAAGCCAAATCAGGACAAAAGTGATCATCTTGGCCGATTTGGCTAGTTCTATTCAAGACTGGCCCTCAAAAACTCGAGTCCTAATTACATGCCATCATGCCCAAAAAACCAAAAAGAAGGAGAAAATGCCTTACATGCTATATACATGTACAAACATTGAGTATTTGGTGTGTAATGGTTCAGATATATATATATATATATTAAAATTTCCATATTTTATGTATTTTTAGGCTATCTCTGATATGATCCAGTCTTGCTCTGACCCTGTGTAGGTTTCGGTCCCAATTCCAACTATAATAATGCTGAAATCTACTCACCCACATAGAGACACCCTCGGAGAAACATGCTTGACAAGAAGTGAAAGGCTCCACAAAGCCAAGTAAAGTGGCAATTTGTCAGTAGCCCAATAAGGCAAACATGCACAATTTGTAGCCAATAGGCAAGAAGCATATTTTATAGTATGCAAAACAAAAGCAGGAGTGGAGCATTTGCTGACATGCACTGCAATCTTACACAGGTAGGCAGCAAGAAAAATGGCAAAGGTAGCGAAATTTCCATAACTTTTTAAGCATAAGGATGCCACACTTAGGAAGCAACGTGGTTTAGGAGTTGTGCAATATTGGGATAGTCTGAGCATATAAAAGACCCACAACCTGTGGTGAATGAATTTGCTGCATGTGACGTAAATGCAAATGTAAGAATAGACTCTAGAGTGACCTGATACCCATGAGACAAATTAATCATGTGGGTCAAGAACTTGATAGCAGAAAAGAGAATAAGGTGATACATATTCATGGTTTCAATTTGGACTGCCAGCAGCAGATCCCATGCAAGTATAAAATTGTTATCAGAAATGGGTTGTCTGCAGTGGTTCACCGAAAAAATGCGAGGGCCGAATGTCAAGCTAGAACAAAGCTTGTTCAGACCAAGAACAAGCCAAATCAGGACAAAAGTGATCATCTTGGCCGATTTGGCTAGTTCTATTCAAGACTGGCCCTCAAAAACTCGAGTCCTAATTACATGCCATCATGTCCAAAAACCAATAAGAAGGAAAAAATACCTTACATGCTATATACATGTACAAACATTGAGTATTTGGTGTGTAATGTTTCGGATATATATATACTAAAATTTCCATATTTAATGTATATATATATATATATATATATATATATATTAAAATTTCCATATTTTATGTATTTTTTAGTTGCCTTGTTCTTCAACCCAGTTTTTAGGCTATCTCTGATATGATCCAGTCTTGCTCTGACTCTGTGTAGGTTTCAGTCCCAATTCCAACTATAATAATGCTGAAATCTACTCACCCACATAGGACACCCTTGGAGAAACACTCTTGACAAGAAGTGAAAGGCTCCACATAGCCAAGTAAAATGGCAATTTGTCAGTAGCCCAACAAGGCAAACATGCACAATTTGTAGCCAATAGGCAAGAAGCATATTTTATAGTATGCAAAACAAAAGCAGGAGTGGAGCATTTGCTGACATGCACTGCAATCTTACACAGGTAGGCAGCAAGAAAAATGGCAAATGTAGCGAAATTTGAAATTTCCATAACTTTTTAAGCATAAGGATGCCACACTTAGGAAGCAACATGGTTTAGGATTTGTGCAATATTGGGATAGTCTGAGCATATAAAAGACCCACAACCTATGGTGAATGAATGTGTTGCATGTGAAGTAAATGGAAATGTAAGTATAGACTCTGGAGAGTCCTGAAACCCATGAGAAAAATTAATCATGTGGGACAAGAACTTGATAGCAGAAAAGAGAACAAGGTGATACATATTCATGGTTTCAATTTGCAATGCCAGCAGCAGATCCCATGCAAGTATGCAAGTATAAAATTGTTATCAGAAACGGGTGGTCTGCAGTGGTTCACAGAAAAATTGTGAGGACCGAATGTCAAGCTAGAACCAAGCTTGTTCAGACCAAGAACAAGCCAAATCAGGACAAAAGTGATCATCTTGGCCGATTTGGCTAGTTCTATTCAAGACTGGCCCTCAAAAACTCGAGTCGTAATTACATGCCAGCATGTCCAAAAAACCAAAAAGAAGGAAAAAAATGCCTTACATGCTATATACATGTACAAACAGTGAGCATTTGGTGTGTAATGGTTCGGATATATATATATATATATATATATATATATATATATTAAAATTTCCATATTTTATGTATTTTTTAGTTGGCTTGTTCTTCAACCCAGTTTTTAGGCTATATCTGATATGATCCAGTCTTGCTCTGACCCTGTGTAGGTTTCAGTCCCAATTCCAACTATAATAATGCTAAAATCTACTCACGCACATAGAGACACCCTTGGAGAAGCACTCTTGACAAGAAGTGAAAGGCTCCACAGAGCCAAGTAAAGTGGCAATTTGTCAGTAGCCCAATAAGGCAAACATGCACAATTTGTAGCCAATAGGCAAGAAGCATATTTTATAGTATGCAAAACAAAAGCAGGAGTGGAGCATTTGCTGACATGCACTGCAATCTTACACAGGTAGGCAGCAAGAAAAATGGCAAATGTAGCTAAATTTCCATAACTTTTTACGCATAAGGAAGCAACGCGGTTTAGGAGTTGTGCAATATTGGGATAGTCTGAGCATATAAAAGACCCACAACATATGGTGAATGAATGTGTTGCATGTGAAGTAAATGGAAATGTAAGTATAGACTCTAGAGAGACCTGAAACCCATGATAAACAGAGGCATGTGTGCAGAGTAAACAGGTTTTAACTGGGCATAGGGATGCAAGCCCAAAACAAGCATAGAAATGCACCTATTGGGCACAAATGCAAACTTCCCCAGAAATAACAGAGATAGCAGTAGATATGTTTATGTGATGTGTATCTAATCTTTTGGGTGTGAAGCGAACAAAGTTCCTTCTACAGATTAATTACTCCAAAAGACTTGGAATATAAAGATATCCATGAGGATACAAATCAATGTTTTTAAAACCGGAACCGGTGACCGGACCAGTCCACCTAATGAACCGGTTTACCGACCGGAACCGGTCTAACCGGCACTGGTTTGGTCTAAACGAACCGGTTTTTAAAAAATACATTAAATAATTAATTTTTAATGAAACAAAACTATTTTTAAGATGTAAAACCATGATTCCAAGCCAATAGAGACAAAATATGCAAAGTTTGCTCATTTATATACCATGTAAAGGTGAATACATCAAAATGGCACCGAGTGCAATACATATCATCAACAAAATAGCAAAATACATAACAAATGAGGCTCTAAATGGCCTATAAAGTCCAAAAACATTGCTGCAAGCTATGAGGCCATTGGCCTACTACAAGTCTACAGTATACACATGATCAATCATCAAGTTCATTACCACTACTAGACACAAGATCATCATCAGGAGCTACATAGACATCATCTGGTTCAGAGTCTGAGGATGCCTCAGCCTGATCTGCAACCTCAGTATCAATGCCACCAATGACAATAGAAGTGGACCTAATGGAAGCACGAGTTTGTCGACCTGCATGACTAGTGCCTTCCATTGGTTCTTTGCCTTTCCTTGATGCCGCTATTGATCCTGGTTCTGATGCCACCACATAATCTGCTTCATCCCCCGCCAAAGCCATGTCGATATCAAAATCAGCCTCAAACACAGGTTCTTCAGTCTCCTCCACCCATTATGATGTTGGATCAATATCGTCCAACACAATGGGATCTAGATTAGGAGTTTTTCTCATCATTTGGAGCTCTAATTGCATTTATTGTTTACCCCCAAACCATGAAATCCTGAAAACCATTAAGTCTGCTGAATTTTGAGTGAAATCTAAAATTCTAGTTTCTCCATATGAAATCCAATGAGGTCGAAACCACTCTCAAACATCCTGAGTCATTTCATGGTAATGTTAAAAATTTAAGTAAAAGAATGAAAATGAAAATTAAAGGAAATGTCACTTTTACTTTAAGAATTTAACATTACCATTAATTGCCAACATTGTTAGGGTTGAAACACCCTTAGTCCCCCCCCAAAACCCCTCAAACACAGTCAAAAACATGTTTTTTTAACTTTATGGTGGTTGTGCCTAAAACCGGCCGGTTTGTTACAAACCGGCCGGTTCCGTCCTAAACCGGCCGGTTTTCACCGGTTAGGGCACAAAAATGGAGAAGTCAGCATTCAAACCGGGTTTTTTGGCCGGTTTAGACCGGCAGGCTTGCTAACCGGCCGGTTAGACCGGTAACCGGTTTTTAAAAACGGTTTTTAAAACACTGATACAAATATTATATATTAAATGCAATGTTCCACCAAGACTCCGGGACGGGGAGACGCGGGTGCGGGGAGACGCACAAGGGGGACGTGTGGGAGTACCCTCAAATTTTAGGGAAATTTAGGGGGGACGTCAGGGTATATAATTTTTTTTCCTTTTTAATATATATATATATATATATATATATATATATATATTTTTTTTTTTTTTCAAATTCATATTCAATAATGAAAGCATAAATAGAATGATACATACATAATTGAATTAAATAATGAAATACATTGATCCATACTCATCATCCTTATTAATACATACATGATTCATCCATAAACCACGAGATTCAATAATGAAATACTCTGATCCATATTCAGTATTCATTATTCACCATTCTCGAATCTACATTGATTTGAAAATAAATTCATCATTCATCATTCTAGATTCTAAATTGATTTAAAATTAAAATTCACCATTTATCATTCTAGAATCTAATTAGTACTAAGCAAAATAGACTAGAATAGATACTGAAATCTAAAGACTGGAATAGTAAAATGATATAACTAAAACTCAAAAACAACGGAGTGATGAGTCAAAAAGTCACTCTAAAGTACACAGAGGGCTTGGTGCTCTTGATTAAATACTAATTCCATACCCTTGTACATGACAAAATGCAATGAAAACATTGCACTCCATCGAATCCTAAGTTCCTGAAAAACTGATCTAAAGATTGGAATAGTAAATTGATATAACTAAAACTCAAAAACAATGGAGTGATGAGTCTAAAAGTCACTCTAAAGTACATAGAGGGCTTGGTGCTCTTGATTAAATACTAATTCCATACCCTTGTACATGACAAAATGCAATGGAAACATTGCACAACATCGAATCTTGAATTCCTGAAAAGATGTTAAGTTTGCTGGATTTTGAGTGGGATCTAAAATTCTACTTTCTCCATATGAAATCCAATGAGGTCAGAACCACTCTCAAACATCCTCAGTCATTTCATGGTAATGTTAAAAATTTAAGTAAAAGGATGAAAATGAAAGATAAAGGAGAATGTCACTTTTACTTTAATAATTTAACATTACCATGAATAGCATGGCATTAGTAGGGACATATCGTTAAATACTACGTTTTCCCTATCATAAATCATTGTTTACAAACAAATTTAAGGGGGGACGCATAGCCCATTTTGAAGGGGGATGCCCAGGCGTCCCCCTTTTGGGGAGTCGCGCCCCCCACACTGGGGAAACGTCCCCCCTTGCGTCTCCCCAAAAAGGGGACGTGAGGAAACGTTTCCCCAGACGTCCCCCCGTCCCGGGTGCGAGGGGTGCGCGTCCCCGTGGAACACTGATTAAATGTGTGAATAAGAATGAATTACAATGAGAGCAAGAGGCTTGCTTATATACTAAGCAGGTGTCTCTTCATGGAGAGTCATGTCTCATTTAGACATGCCTCTTCAACCTAATTACTAATTAACTAACCATTATTTATCATTATTATCATTTACATTATTTTACATTATTTCCTATATATTTATTCATAACATTGACTTCTCAAAAAGCTTTGTCCACAAAGCTTGTTAATGAAAAGGGCTTGATATCTTTTTCGGCTTCGAATGTCTTTCTATCTCAGAACTGTCATCTTTGTCGATACATGTTGATATGATCTTCTAAGTGACAAACAAAATTGTCGCATTGAGAAGGGATCAGACCATCCTAGATTAATCCTCTGTGGAATATTCTGATCACTGGTATTTTGTAGCGAATTGTCATCGTAGGACTAGACTGAGGTTATTTCAATATTCTTCGGAACATCAGCTTCTTGTTTATGTTCTGAATGGTACATATACGTAGCTTGATTGAGTTGTCTACTCTCATGATTCGGATGCTGATAGGGAACTTTTTTGGTTTGACATTCCCTTATTAAGTGTGTGGAAATTTTTTGATTTACTTCAGGGGACGATGTTGTTGAGTTGGTTACAAAACCTTCACTTGGGATATTAATCATCTGAACTGCAACATTTAAGTGTGTTGTTTCTTTGATTGGCTTGTCTTTTTGAGTTGTCATATTCATTAGATCGGTATTTGTTCCCTTATCTTCAACTTGGACTGTTATGACTGGAAATTTCGACACTTCTTCTTGGGTGAATTGTTCTAACTTGTATTTTAATGCTTTCTTATCATCCTTAAGTTTCTTAATTTGAGTGAGTAGACTTTGATTATGGTTTCTCAGACATTAAAGTTCTTTGATTCCTGATTTATCAACCTTATTTTCAGTGTTTTGAATTTTAAGCTTTTCATCTTTTAGATCTTTAAACGCAAAGTTTCCTCTTCTTGTTCTGATAAGTGCTTCTTGAGTTCTTTCTTTGTGACTTTAGTCTTCTTCACTTGTGCCAGTAATTTTTTGACGTGGTCCTTGAGACGAGAAATTTCTTCGTCTTTTTCCATTATTGCTTTGTAATGCATATCCACAAGATTTTTATGTTTGTGTTTTAACGCTTTCTTGTTTCGCTGAAGTTTGGCTATTTTACAATTCTCTTGATCTTTTAGCTGCACTTTCTCGGTACACTGGATTACATCGTTTTGTGGGAGTGATGATGGATGTTCAACTTGGAATATGGATTCCATTTTCTTTCTCTCCTCAATAAAATCAACATGTTGTTGCTCAAGTATTGTCATGAATTGTTCTATATCTCTTGTGAATGATTGTTTTTTTATTATTACTTAGAGACTCCATATTTTTTTTTTCTTCACTTCTTTTAACTTTGTATGGAATTTTTTTTTTCAATTTGTATTGTTATTCCTTTTTTTTATACTTTTTTGCTAATACTTTTTCTTTTATATAAATTCTATGTTTTTAATTAATTAATTAAATTATATAATTAAATTAATTAAGTTATAATAAATTAAATTAATGATCAAATATGTAACAATATATAATATATAGTTACTAAAAGCTCTGACGGTTGAAGCGGTCACCACCGTTGACTACGGACAGTCATGTAGTCGTGAAAAGATAAGTCAGCCTTGTTCGTTCGTAATTTTTGGTTTCAAATGTCTTCTCGTCTCGAAACAGTCATCTTCGTCGATACAAGTTGATATGATCTTCTAAGTGACAAAAAAAACTGTCACACTAAGAAGGGATCAGTGCATCCTAGATTAATCTTCTGTGAAATATTTTGATCACTGGAATTTTGTAACGACTTGTCATCATAGGACTGGATTGAGGTTACATCATTATTTTCTGGAACATCAGTTTGTTGTTTCTATTCTGAATGGTCTCGATACGTAGCTTGGTTGAGTTGTCTACTTTCATGATTCGGATGTCGATAGGGAACCTTTTTGGTTTGACTTTCCCTTATTAAGTGTGTGGAATTTTTTTTATTTACTTCAGGTGACAATGTTGTTGAGTTGGTTACAGAACCTTCACTTGGGGTGTTTATCATCTGAACTGCAACATCTAAGTGTGTCTTTTCTTCAACTAGTTTGCATTCTTCTTGAGTTATGATATTCACTGGATCGGTATTCGTTCCCTTATCTTCAACTTGGACTGTTACGACTGGAGATTTCGATACTTCTTCTTGAGTAAATTGTTCTAACTTGTCTTTTAATGCTTTCTTATCATCCTTAAGTTTCTTAATTTGAGTGAGTAGACTTTGATTATGGTTTCTCAGACGTAAAAGTTCTTTGGTTTCTGATTCATCAACCTTATTTTCAATGTTTTGACTTTTGAGTTTTTCATCTTTTAGATCTTTGATTTGTTCTAATAAATTTTTATTAAGGTTCTTTAAACGTAATGTTTCCTCTTCTTGTTCTGATAAGTGCTTCTTGAGTTCTTTCTTTGTGACCATAGTCTTCTTCACTTGTGCAAGTAATTTTTCCACGTGGTTTTTGAGGCGAGAGATTTCTTCATCCTTTTCCATTACTTCCTTGTAATGCATGTTCCTGTTGTAACGCTTTATTATTTTGCTGAAGTTTGGCTATTTTTCCTTTCTCTGATCTTCTAACTGCAATTTCTTGGTACACTGGATTACATCGTTTTGTAGGAGTGATGATGGGCTTTCAACTTGTAACATGGATTTCGTTTTCTTCATTTCCTTGTTAAAATCTGTATGTGTTGCCTAATTGTTGCCATGAATTGTTTCATATCTCTTGCTAATGATTGGTTTTTTGTATCACTTAGACATTCAACTAAAGTAAAAAATTTGTAACATTTTGTGCAGACGACGTTTTGATTTCTGAATGACTCTTAACAATTAAGATATCCTTTTGAACAAAAAAGACATATTGGAAAGAAACCCATATTATTGTTTTTTAGCTTGATTATGGAAAAATATCAGTATGTATTCCTCCTTGGTATTTTCAAAAATACCCCTTATGATATTAAGAGTAAAATGGTTTATTTCCCTTTTACTTTTTATAAAATACCATCACAATTTTCCTTTTTTATAACTTGTTTAAAGTAACTTTTTCTTAAAAGAACCCTTGGATAATAGAAGGTAGCTTCCTTTCATCACAAACCTTAAAAGTCCAAATATGTCTTCTTATGACTAGCTGAGGCTCAACACCAAAACATCCAGATTAGCTTGTATGCTTGAATGTAAAAATACACAAATGGTCATACGTTTGAATGACTTACTTAACGCAGTTGAATCCCAAAAATGATATCTAATACACAAAAGGTATTTGTAATAATAATTTATTATATATAAAAATGTCTAAGTGATGATTGTTACAATGAGGACCCGCATATATATACCTAAGCACGTGTCCCTTTGTGACTGGGCATGTCTTTTTAGACATGCCTTTTAATATTTGATTATTTAATATTTACATTAATTTTATTTAGTTTACTTGTTATGAATTATATTCATAACATAGCCCTTTCCTTCGAAAGCTTTGTCCTCAAACCTTTAATGTTGTCGATTTTCATCACTTAGTATTTGTCGTTGATTTTCTTCACTTAGTGTCTTTCGTTTCGATATATATAATCTGGTCATCGTTTTGTCATGTAGCTCATCATTAATATTCCATTGGATTTTTATAGCTCTAATTTATATTATATATATAGTCTTATTTTATTTATATATTTTTAATTAAATTTAATATATTAAAATAATATATGTACCTTTATTACATATAGAACTTGCAATTGGAGCCATATGATGGGTTCACTGTTCAGGGCAGCGTATGTCTGTCAAAGGTTATGACGTTTCTGTAGGCAATAAGGCAGCGGGGAGTGGTGGAGATGTTAAAATTGGCAACTAGGGCCAAACTCCATGTGGGTTAGCTTATTTATGGTAGGCGATATTTTTATTGGATCCCTCTCATCGAGAGGTGTAAGATTGATCTAAAGATCATCCCATTCTGATAAGTATTTATGAAGTTATGAATTTATTTATGTTATGAACAAATTGTTAAGTCGGCCAACATCTTACGTAGGCTCAGAAGCCCAATAGACGTGTCTATTCATCATCTACGTTTTTAGTATAAATAAGTGTGGACTTGAAGTCATTTACACACACATTCTTCATGTGATCTCCTCCTCTCCACGTCTTGGGTTTTTGGAGAAGGAGAAGACACAAAATAATACATTGGATGCCCTAGCTGCAGAGGTTCTAAATGTAAAAATTTCTCATTTCCCACCCCGGTTTTCAATTTCACCTTATTTCTCCCATATAGTTAAATGCCCTTTCCCATATCCATACATTCAACAACTGAAAAAATAAATTTTTGCTGAAAACACAAATTCTGGAAATTTTGCAGAATGCTGGAAAATGCAGAAATAAAAATATCAGCAGGTACAAACAGCCATTTAACACATTTAAGCACAGTGATTTTTGGTCAAGGTGACCCTGGAAAACCCCCCTACAACTCTTGGGGAAAACTAGTTTGAGAGCTCTTTCTTATTTCTGGAAAATGCCTTTTACAGTGAGAAATATTCAGCAAAAAAATCAGCGAGCAAATTTTACAACTTATCTTGTTTTCCGTGCCTCACAGCCAACTGAAAAAACTAGCAACAGCAAAACAGAACAGCAATAAATGTTGTACGACCTCCTCAATTTTCGTGCCAAATTTGCTGTACAGCCTCCTCGATTTTTGTGCCCAACTACTATACAGTTTTCCTAGAAAATCATGCCCAACTTGCTGTACAGTTTTCCTAGAAAATCGTGCCCAATTGCTGTACGGCCTCCACAAATAAATGTTGTACGGATTTCTAGAAAATCGTGCCAAATATCTGCCTTTCACTGTGTGCTCACTCAGCTATATGGATTTGCTAAATTGTTGCCTTGGAATGTGTGCCAAGCTGCTGCCTCCTTCTCCTCCCTGTCCAGAAATCTCCCTTGCTCTCTTGCTCTCTCTCTCTCTCTCAATCTGCTCATGAAAGAATAAGAATGACCTTTTCCTCCTTTTCCTCCTTTAATCTAACCCTAAGTGACTTTTGGGTGATCCCTAAATCCAATCGCTGAAATAGATTGAGATCTAGGGCTGAGATTAAATACTCATTTAAATCTCACTTTCTATTTTTTAATTCACCCCACTTTAATAAAGACCCACTTAGTCATTTATTTCCAAAGTCAATTTTCCTTTCTAATTTTACATTGACTTTATTAAAGTCACTTTAAAATTAGACTTTAGTAACTTTATCACTTAAAGTCACTTTTAAATTAGATTTGACTTTATAAAAATTATAAAGTCACTTTAGGAGAAAAATTAAATTCTTTTGGACACTTTTCCCTAGGCCAAAGATCAAAGCCTTAGGGAACCACCTGTCCTCCGGTACCAAATTTCAACACTCCCTCTTACCGAGGAAGGTGTTCCTCACCACACCCATCTTGTCTCTGAAGTAGTCATGCTTGCCTCGTGGTAAGGCTTTGGTAAGAATATCTGCAACCTGCTCATCAGTGGAAATATACTCAAGCTTCATAGCGCTCTTCTGAACACAGTCTCTGATGAAATGATATTTGATCCCGATATGCTTTGACCTGTCATGAAATACTAGATTCTCCGTGAGTTTAATGCAACTCTGATTATCACAGTAAATCACTGAAGGTCTCAACGGCTGACCAAATAAGCCAAACAACATATTGCGAAGCCAGATGGCCTCACAACTAGCTAGACTGGCTGCCATATACTCTGCTTCCGCTGAACTCAATGCTACTGACTGCTGCTTCCGGCTAAACCATGACACTACTGCTGAACCCAACCCAAAACAACACCCTGAAGTGCTCTTCCTATCAGAAGCACAACCTGCCCAATCAGAATCAGTATAACCTGCCAATCTCACTCCATCCCCCTGCCTGTAGTCCAGACCATAATCCACTGTCCCCTGCAAGTACCGCAAAATGTGTTTTGCAGCCACCCAGTGAACCTTCCTAGGCTCACACATAAACTAACTCATTGTGTTGACTGCAAAACAAATATCTGGTCTAGTGTTGACCAGATACATCAAGGAACCAATCAGCTGCCTGTAAAATGTGGGATCCACCAACTCGGAATCCAAAGCATGAAGCTTCTTCCAGTTGGTGATCGTCGGTGTCGACATGGGTATACAATCCTCCATGTGGAATCTGCTAAGGATGTCCACAATATACTTCCCCTGCCCCAGGAAGAAATGCCCCTCCTCCTGCCACACTTCCAAACCCAAAAAGTAATGCATCAAGCCGATGTCCTTCATCTCAAACTCCGCCGCAAGATCGCTCTTGTAGTGCTCTATGAGTCTCTCTGCACCTGTAATGATCAAGTCATCCACATACAACACCAGAATGAGAGGCTCCTCACCTATCACAATAAAGTAAAGGTTCGGATCTGCCTCACTCTTTGTGAAACCCATCCCCTGCAAGTATGTATCTATCCTGGAGTACCAAGCTCTGGGAGCTTGCTTCAAGCCATAAAGGGCCTTCTTCAATATGCACACATGGGACTCCTTCCCATGCACCTCAAAGCCCTGTGGCTGCTCAATGTACACCTCCTCCTGTATGAAGCCATTGAGAAATGCAGTCTTCACATCCATCTGGTGGATCTTCCAACCCATTTCTGTTGTTATCGATATAATGGAGCGGATCGAAATATATTGAGCCACGGGAGCGAAGGTCTCCTCATAATCAACTCCCTCTACCTAGGAGAACCCTCTAGCTACAAACCTCGCTTTGAATTTCTCAATGCTTCGATCTGCAGCATGCTTTACCTTGTAAAGCCATCTGGAAGTAACCACGGATTTTCCCTCAGGCCTCGGCACCACCTCCCAAACATCATTCTTCATGATAGAAGAATACTCCTCCTGCATGGCGTCTCTCCAGACCTGTTGGCTAGCTGCCTCCTCATAGCTAGAAGGCTCAGAGTCAAGGATGCTGGTAACCATTGCCATAGCTACAAAACCTCTCAGGTCGTCTACTCTCTTTGATCGGCCTCTTAGGCTCAGCGACAGATGTGGCATCTCTCAAGGTGTCCTGAAGCCAGTTGGGCTTCCTTTTCCTTGAGTGCACTTCTCCCATAGGAGAATGAAACTCCTCCTCCCCATTATCATCAGGAGCCTGAACTCCTGACTGTCTGTCTACTGTCCTCCTGCCTACACCTGAACCTGTAGAAGCTGAGGTACCGTGTGAACTGTCCATCAGTGGACTCCCTAGTGAACTGCTCTGTGGATTGCTTTGCATGCTGCCCGGAGCACCACCCCTCTGGCTCGACGAGTCACTGTTCACTGACGGACCTGAAATCCTCATAGATGTACCTCCGGATCCTCCTGATCCCTGCCCACTGGATCCCTGCGACTGACTCAACTGCTGCTGAGGGTCTGGCTGATCCAGATACTCTAACTCCCATGACCTCCTAAAGGCCCTGTCCTCCTCGAACTTCACATCCCGCCTGACAACAACTTTCCTCTGTGCAGGAATGTAAATCCAAAAGGCCTTTGAGGTCTCACTGTAGCCCACAAAGATACCCTTCTCTGCGGTGGGCTCTAGTTTGGTCCTCTTCTCCTTGGGTATGTAGGAGTATGTAATGCACCCAAAGATACGAAGATGACCAATATCAGGCTTTTTCCCAGAAAAAGCCTCCTCTAGAGTCATGTTCCCCAAGGCACGATGCAAACTCCTGTTCTGCAAATAAACAGCTGTGTTGCAGGCCTCTGCCCACAAGAACAATGGCAACCCCTGATCATGTAACATGGCTTTGACAACCCCTACGATGGATCTGTTCTTCCTCTCCGCAACCCCGTTCTGTTGGGGGTTGTAAGGAACAAAGAACTCCCTCCTAATGCTTGCCTCCACACAATAGTCAACAAACTCTCCAAGGATGTACTCTTCCCCATTATCCGACCTCAGGGACTTGATCTTCCGACCTGTCTGTGTCTCCACAAGAGCTCTGAACTCCTGAAACCGCTTGAAGACCTCATTCTTGGTCTTCAAGAAATAAATCCAGGTCCTCCTGGAGTGATCAACAATGAATAAAACATAGTACTCATATCCACTCAAGGAAACATGAGACATCCGTCCGCTCACATCAGAATGAATCAAATCAAGTATCCCAGTCGCTCTGCTGTCACTGCTGGGAAAAGGGGATTTGGCAAACTTGCCCATCGCACATCCTCTGCAAGTATCAAAATGATCAGTACCGAAATCTGGCACACCTGTAGTGATCTCCCGCAAGGTCCTCAAGGCTCCATGATACATATGTCCCATCCTGCGGTGCCAAATCTCACACAGCTCAGAAATGCTAGCTCTGCTGTCGGTACTACTGCTCAATGCCATAAGGGACTGGAATGCAAACTTGTACACCTTTGCATGGCGTACACCTATCACTCTAACTGAATCAGCTGGAGTGCCCCTGGGATACATCAACACCTGTCCTCCTCTGAACAGTACCTCATATCCTCTGTCCTCCAAAGCTGAGATGGATATGAGGTTCTTCCTCATCCCTGGTACATAAAGAACATCTGACACCTTCAAAGGAGGTTTGGACTCCCTCTGAAATGTCAGTGTCCCCACACCGACTGCTCTAACAACTCTGTCATCACCGAGTACTACCTCTATATCAGTGCCACTCTCTGAAAGCTTTGAGAAGTACTCACGGACTCCTGTCATGTGACGTGAAGCCCCACTGTCCACATACCAGATACCTGAAGATGCTCCGCTAATCGAGGGAAAAGCATGCTCCCTCTGAACCTGTGTGGCAGGTGATCCTGCACTAGAGGACTCATACGCAGTGAACCCAAACTCCCGGTCAAAACGAACTGCAAAGTCCTCAACCTCTGCTGAAGCTACCACGCTCTGGTTCTTCCCCTTCTTCTTCTTCTTCTCCGGACACACAACTGCATAGTGTCCCATCTTTTGACAATTCCAACACTTCACCTTGGAATAGTCCTTCTGTGTGTTACCCTGTTTACCTTTACCTTTGCCTTTGCCCCCACCATTGCTTGTGGAAGCCTGCTTCTTCCCTTTGCCTTTCTTGCCTCCTGCCGACAGTGCTACATCCTCATCCTGCTCAACTGGCTTGGCTGCCCCAAGCTGACCTTTCCTGATCTCTGTCTGAATGCAATCATCCCAAAACCTCTCCCATGTGGGAAGGGTCTCACGTGCACAAACCCCATCAACAAATTTCATCCATGAACGGGGGAGGCCATTCACTGCAATCCGCACCAACTCAGTGGGTGGAATGTCCTCTCCAATTGCTGCCAACTCATCTCTCACATTAGTAATTTTTGTGAGATATCCAGCTGCACTATCATTGCCCATCTTAATGGTCTTCAGCTTCTCCCTCAGGACCATTTTCCAGTTCTCATTGGTACTCTGGTAGAAATTGGACAATGTTGTCCACATCTCATGGGCATTTCTCTTTCCTCTCACATGAGGAATGCAATGGTCTTTGACTCCGTCTAGAATCAGTCTCTTACCCTTGTTGTTCTTTTTATTATACTCGGCCAACTGAGTAGCATCAGTAGGCACAACAACAAGGTTCTATGTGGTATGCACCATGATGTCCCAGACTTCTGCCTCCTCAAAGATACTCTGCATTCTCTCCTTTCAAACGTTGTAATTTGTATGCCCATCCAGCCTATCCTCCACCCTCAATCCCAATGACATCCTGCTGTCCTAAAAACTGAAAAATAACACTGCTGTAGTAAAGATAAAACTGTTGTTTGTGAAAAATCAGCTTGCTGGAATTTTCTGAGTGAAAAATCAGCAGGCTGTAATTTTCCTCCTTGCTGTCCCAAACTGCACTTCAGCACTCAAGCTCTGATACCATGTAAAAATTCCTCATTTTCCACCCCAGTTTTCAGTTTCACCTTATTTCTCCCATATAGTTAAATGCCCTTTCCCATATCCATACATTCAACAACTGAAAAAATAATTTTTTGCTGAAAACACAAATTCTGGAAATTTTACAGAACGCTGGAAAATGCAAAAATAAAAAAATCAGTAGGTACAAACAGCCATTTAACACATTTAAGCACATTGATTTTTGGTCAAGGTGACCCTGGAAAAACCCCCTACAACTCTTGGGGAAAACCAGTTTGAGAGCTCTTTCTTATTTCTGGAAAATGCTTTTTACAGTGAAAAATATTCAGCAAAAAAATCAGCAAGCAAATTTTACAACTTATCTCGTTTTCCGTGCCTCATAACGCACTGGAAAAACTAGCAACAACAAAACAGAATAGCAATAAATGTTGTACGGCCTCCTAGATTTTCGTGCCAAATTTGCTGTACGGCCTCCTTGATTTTTGTGCCCAACTGTTATACGGTTTTCCTAGAAAATCGTGCCCAACTTGCTGTACGGTTTTCCTAGAAAATCGTGCCCAACTGCTGTACGGCCTCCACAAATAAACTGTTGTACGGATTTCTACAAAATCGTGCCAAATATTTGCCTTTCACAGTGTGCTCACTCAGCTGTATGGATTTGCTAAACTGCTGCCTTGGAATGTGTGCCAAGCTGCTGCCTCCTTCTCCTCCCTATCCAGAAATCTCCCTTGCTCTCTTGCTCTCTCTCTCTCTCTCAATCTGCTCATGAAAGAATAAGAATGACCTTTTCCTTCTTTTCCTCCTTTAATCTAACCCTAAGTGACTTTTGGGTGATCCCTAAATCCAATGGCTGAAATAGATTGAGATCTAGGGCTGAGATTAAATGCTCATTTAAATCTCACTTTCTATTTTTTAATTCACCCCACTTTAATAAAGACCCACTTAGTCATTTATTTCCAAAGTCAATTTTCCTTTCTAATTTTACATTGATTTTATTAAAGTCACTTTTAAATTAGATTTGACTTTATAAAAATTATAAAGTCACTTTAGGAGAAAAATTAAATTCTTTTGGACACTTTTCCCTAGGCCAAAGATCAAAGCCTTAGGGAACCACCTGTCCTTCGGTACCAAATTTCAACACTAAACGCAGTCAAGAGTAGTTGTAGTAAAAAGAGCCGCAGTCATAATCCCGCAGGCATAGATGGTGGCCGCAGTAATAAAAAGAAGGCCACAGTCAGGTAAGATAACTGCAGGCATGCATGAAGGAGCCACAGTCAATCCGCTGTCCAAACAGCCATTAACTTATCCGCTGTCCTAGCAACCTTACACGCAGTTCATGAAGACATTCATTCACAGTCAATGTGATCCCCTAATCTGCTCCGTTGTCATATGGAAGAGAAGAAGCCGCAGTTAAAAGGAGACCTGTAGCTGCCAAACGCAGTGTGAAGGTGTCACCATTACGCTACAGCCATGTGGCCCTAAACGCTGTAATCATACGCAGTCATGGTTACCTTTATACGTTGTTCACAAAATACACAGAATACAAAGATATATATATGTAGTCATAACTGCACTTAAGCATCGTTGTAGCAAAGGCATGGAACATCAGTCGAGCAAAGGTTATATTATTGTCTTGCTATGACTCAATGATGAGATAAGGATTCGATGAGGAAATCCTTGGCACATGTATCATCAATGTATTCCTGTGGCAAGAAGATCCATGAAATCCTACAGCAGCTTGATGATGAATAAGACCATGGAAGATGTAGCGTGATGCATGGGTAGCATGAAGCATAATGATCATGGGCAGCATGATAGATGAGATCATGGGCAGCATGATGAATGGGCAGCATGATAGATGAGATCATGGGCAACATGATGCATGGGCAGCATGATGGATGAGATCATGGACAACATGATGTATGGGCAGCATAGTGATCATGAGCAGCATGATGATGCATGATGCAGCATGATGGTGCTACACGGTAAGGTGCAACAAATGGACGAGATGCAGCACTATGATAGGTGAAGAAGTCACCTTAGAGAATCAGTTGAAGCAATATGTCTTCAACTGATCTCTGTAGATATCAAAAGTCAAAGTGTTGACTTCTATTGTAAATGTACTATCTCTCTCACTTTCTCTGCTGAACTTTGAAGAACATAAAAGAAGAATTTATCAAGGATTTCCCCACATTGTGGGGTTTGTCCCTGGCTTGCGCCACATCTTGTGTCCTCTTGTCTTGGCTTATCTTCTGTGATTTATATTTATGTTCTATCTACAATTTACTTTAATGCTGATGTGATTGCTCACTGTGAAAATTTAAATAAATTGCTCTAGCATAGAATATACCTAAAATTAATAGGAAACGACAAGTATTACACAACATTAGTCAACCATTAAAAAGAGCGGAACAATCAACTATTAAAACAATGGGACAGTTATATGACAAGTCTTAAAACTGCGGTAGAGAAGTTCAAAGGTGGAAGAATGTCAATGGAAATGTTGTGTTGTGTGGACGCAAGAAGAGAATTTAAGATTGAAAAATGTCAACGGAAATGTTGTGCTGTGTCACAGCAATTGAACGGGACAAAGGAGTTGGACTATCGAATATTGACCATGTTTGCCGGATATTAAACAAAAGTCGCAACAGATTATCATTTATGCTTTGCTTCTGGAGGAGCTAATTCTTGAATTTGGAATCTCAAAAAGTCTACAGTTGCAGCCCGCGTAAAAACATCCAGAGTCAGTAGCGCATCTGGTAAACTTCTGTGTTTTTGCGTTCCAGAATCCATGTATTTGGCAATTGTACAGAGTGTGTTGTAACTTGCTTCAATGATGTTATCAGAGGATCTGAATTGGAATCTGTGCATGAAGAAACTTCCATGGCACCTACAGGATCATGCATACTGCTGCAAGGTTTATCATTAGAAATTCCTACAAAATGATTATACAATCTAGTAGAACCTTCAATTTTTACATCATTCACAATTTCTGTAAGTTGCTGCCTCTCATAATTTCCAAGAGATACTACTTTTGTGCTATCATCAGTTACAATAGGTTCTATTGGAATCTCTGGAGTCAAACTGTCATCATAATCTAATTCAATGTCCCGGGGCTCCTTAGGATCAGATGGAATAGACTCTTCATTTAAGTAAACTGCTTCCTTTTCCTGCTTAACACGTTCACACTGAAATTCCACCTCCTTGCTTTCTTCCCCGCTAGAAAACCTCCAAACATGATCAATTATCATCTCTAGAGGTGTTATCCAAAGAATTTGAACCTCTTCAATCTGTATACTCTCAGTCAAAGATGAATTTTCTGTAATAATGTGCTTTCCCATCTCCTCTACAAAATCCCTGTTTATGGCAAAGCTGTCACTGGCAGCTTCTGTAGCATGTTGGGACCCATGTGAAGTGACTTCTGAAATACTTGATTCTGGTGGACTGGCTTTGCTGCAGCTCACTTTGTTGTAATCTTCTCCAACGACTGATTCTGAAAGCTTTGTTTTCTCCAAATGATCATCATCCAACTTTGAAACATCAAGTTTACCATACCTGTTTTGCAATAAGTAAGCTTGCCTCTTTGCTTTCTGAATATCATCAGTGGAAAGGGGACGGAAACAACTTTTGGAAACTGTTCCACCAGCTTTGACTTTTCTCCTACTCATTCCTAGCATGGGCTCTTCTACCAGGCGGACTTTCCTACGTTCTTTTGTTTGATCAAGAGGAACAGAATGGGCAGGCCTCTTTTTTGAACCTTCAGATGAATCCATATTTAGAAGACAACCTTGCAAGAGCTTTTGCTACCTAGTTGAACCAATACCTGTAAAAGAACGTGCACCCTTCATTTTTTAACACTCTCGAGGATCCTCAATGCTACCTATTTTGGTTCGTTTGTTATTACTGTCAGTTTCTTGCATGGACTTGACTACTTGAGGAGACAACTTTCCTTCCACTCTGACTTCTCCCAAATAGCTTGCTCCATCTTGCTAAAACAATCCTTGCCCTGTTGGAAATATCTGATGTACGATAAAATCGAAGTTTATTAACAGTCTGCAAGACAGTTGACATTTGAACAGGGAGGGCTTTATGCAGTGGCAAATGACAAAGAACCTTGAATAAAACGTGTAGCACAGTTGTTTGCTCCTCAACTGATGCTACACGGCCATATCTTTCATTCTTTGTGATTGCTACTAGGCTTAGTTCCGATCTTCTTATGACTAGCTGAGGCTCAACACCAAAACTCAATATGCTCCAATTATTCCAGCCATTTGGTTCAGGTGGGCTTCTAAAGAATTCATTAGCGTGATGTTGGAAAGGCACCTGAGGGAAATGGTTGATTTCAAAATATTTGTTCGTAGGTGTTTCATCATCATTAAATCCTTCCTTGCATTCTCTATAAATTGTTAGGTTGTTGTTCGTTTGATTAGTCTCTGGAGTCTCATTTTGTTCATGCATTGTATATTGTTTTACATCCTCTTTTATAGATTCTATATCTTCAAAAACCTGCTTTTTCTCAAGAGCCACCGATGGCAGATTTTCATTGACATCTTTTTTCAACAAGGATAAATCTAATATCATTTCATTATCAATATCTACAACAGCCTACTCTTTCTCCAGAGTCATAAATGGTAATTTTTCATTGAGGACTTCTTCTTCATCATTATGATATTGTACATCTCCTTGTTTCTCAAGATAGTCCTCATCTTAATCTTGTTTCGTTTATTCACTGTCGCTATTAACTTCCTTATTATCGATTTCCCTTTGACATGCTTTAATTTTTGCATATGATTTTTCTAAACGCTGAAATGCTTCTTGAATTTTACTAAAATTCTCCATGGATTCAGTACGTGAACGTAATGGCACATTGTGCAGCGAACGACATTCAAAGACTCGCATGATTATATTGTGCGCCATGGCTCTAATACCACTGAAGCATAAAAACTGATAGCTTGTATGCTTGAATGTAAAAATACACATAAGGTATTTGTAATAATAATTTATTATATATAAAAATGTATGTGTGATATTTGTTACAATGAGGACCCGCATATATATACCTAAGCAGGGATCCTTTCGTGACTGGGCATGTCTTTTTAGACATGCATTTTCACTTGACTAATGACTATTTAACATAACCAATATTTGATTATTTAATATTTACATTAATTTTATTTAATTTACTTGTTATGAATTATATTCATAACACATTATTTATGATTAATATCATTTACATTATTTTCTATACATTTTATTCATAACACAATCAAGCTCAAAAAAAATATAAGGCTTAAAGAGCAGTTGCAAAATCTTGAGAAGAATCATAATATTGATAGAACTGAAGTTGTCCTCTTGAGACTTGAATAACTAGAAAAGAGAGGAGAAATGTTGACAAGTCAACAGAAGGAAAAGGTTGAAGATTACAAGAAGCTAGAAGCAGAAGTTGATCAAAAACTGAAAGAGCAAGAGTAAAAATTTGAAGAAGCCACATTGAAAATTCAACTAGAAGAAGCAAATAAAATAGAAGTGATGAAAAGCCAACTGAAGGAAAAAGAAGAAAATTGTGAGAAGCTTGAAGCAAAAATTGTCTCATTAAGGAATGAAGTTCACAAACTCAACAAGAGAAGTTCTCAAATGTTGGATGATATTCTCAGTAGTCAAAGATCACCATACGACAAAACAGGTCTTGGTTATGTGGGTGAGACTTCATACAAAGAAGATGCACACCATAAGTCACCAAAAAATCAAATTGAGCAGAAGTCTGAAGATTATGCTAATATTCTTCAAAGCCCCAATCATAGTGAAAGCAAGGAAGGAAATCATAATGAGTCTGGAAAAGCGACTACACCAAGAAGCTATGCTAATGGTCTCAAAGGATCCATACACAACACAAGCAGCAGTATAGTAAGAAAAAAAGATTAACAAAGCAATGAATCTTCTTCAAAGCAGAACAACTTCAAAAGAACTACTTCATCAAGGCAATCCTACTCAACCAAGTATCAAACCATATTTCTTGGTCATTGTTTTTCATGTACAAACTTTGGACATAAAGCAAGGGATTGTAGAGCCTATGATAGGAATGATTATGTAAGTGAAAGAGGGCCTTTTCAGAGCCCTAGAAGTGAAATTGTAGGCAAACAAATCAAAGATCCTAATGGTTGCATCAACATAAATCATAATTCATTCACTCCCCTTGTAATGACCCGCCTATAAATAAAATACGAGTATTAGCATACATACGAGACCTCCATACGATAGCTACGTATGCATGGACCCGCATGTATCGCACTATATATAAACTAGTTACTACAGGAGGAGATATAAATTAAGGCAATAAGTTAATACCACACCAGAGTATCATATATATTATAAGTCCTTAAAACCAGCAGAAAATATTAATTTTAAAATACAGATTAAAATTACAATTTAAAATTAAGAAAATAATAAAATAATAATATAAATTAATTAAAAAGTATAAATTTAATTAATTCATTAAAAAAGAATATAATAAATAAACTTTATTAAATTAAACCACTGTTGATAATATCGGCGATATATCGGCGATATTCGGAAATATCGCGATATTTTCGGCAAAACGATATATCGCCGAGAAAATATCGCGATATTTTCTGTTTTGAAAATATCGCGATATTTTCAAAATATCGGCAAATATCGGAAAATATCGGCAAAATATCGCGATATTTTGAAAATATCGGCAAAATATCGGATATATTTTAAAATTTGAAAAAATTATTTTTTATGCTTGCCGATATTTGCCGATATTTTGCCGATATTGCCGATAAGATATTTTCTGGACCCTCGCCGATATTTTGCCGATACCGATATTTTCAACACTGAATTAAACCATGTATTCAAAAAATATCATTGAAATCAAATGAGATTTGATTTCATAAAGCACACATAACCAAAATTTTGACACGGGGATGAGGAGAAAGCAGTGGATGAGGAAATAAAAGACGAGGGAAAAACTAGTTTGCGGGGCAACAGAGTGGAGAATAATTTTGGATACGAGTCTTGATTATACTGAAGTTTTGGGGTACGGGGGAATCAGACTGTTTCAATTGGAAAGCTTTTTGAGACTAAGTACCTAAGTTGGACTCAGTTCGGCAAGGAGGTTTTGGCAGTTTAAGTAACGCAGTCGGACAGGAATTGCAGCAGAGCAGGACAGAGAAATTGGCAGCAAAGCAGACAGCAGAGCAGGACGGACAGATTGTCAGCAAAACAGACATGTTAGTATTCAATAGATTAATTATTTAAATTCTGTTAAATTCTGTATGCAAGATTTCATGTTCTGCTATTATAAAATCCGCGAATGAATGGGTTCTTACATTTGGTATCAGAGCAAAGGTTTAAACCCTTTTGACCTTACAGACCTTACACCCACCTGCATATTCTGCCCTCTTTGATTTTCAGGTAGACCGGAATCTTGTTGGCATAGCTCCACAACTGTAGAAATAGTTTGCCCTTGCCTTCATTTTCTAAATAAAGTTGTGAACTGTAGCTAGGACTCAGAGGCAACAATATCAACGTTAAACTAAGCATCAGAGGGAACTTGAAGCCTCTTTTCGAACAGTTTCAACCCAACGTAAATATTTCGCCGACCATTAATGAGCAAAAATATTCCGCGTATCCACATCCATGGACGGGGCATAAGGAAGCGTGCACATCAATGGAGTGTCCATTACCTCCAAATCCCCCTCCAGTATTCTCACAATTGTTCTCATTGAAGGCCTCATCGCCAGGTTGCTCTGAATGCACCACAACGCCGTCTTTATCACCCGACATGCCTCCTCCATCTCCTCATTGAAGGCCTCATCGCCGAGTTGCTCTAAATGCACCACAACGCCGTCTTTATCACTCGACATGCCTCTCCTCTGATCTATTCAATTTTAATCTGTCGTCAATCAATTCATCCATTTTTCCTTGCCTCGCCTTACGGTAAGCAATGGAAGAAATAAAACTAGTGATCTGAATCCTAAGTGTTATCCACATTCTTACTGCCCCTTACTATTTCCAGAAGCACCATTCCGTAGCTGAACACATCGGTCTTGGATGTGATTCCTGACTCTGAAAGCCACTCAGGCGCCATATATCCGGGCATCCCTCTCACCTGCGTCACCACGCGGCTTTGCAGATCTCTGTTCAGAGACCTCGCCATGCCGAAATCGGAGACTTTCGCCTTGAAATTCTCATCCAGCAGAATGTTCTGAGGTTTGACATCAAGATGTAAAATACAAAGTCTAGCCTCAGATCTGCAAATCGCTATGAGCCAATAGAGCGATGAATTGCAAGGAATGGTTACCTTACGCGTTATGCATGAAAAGCGAGCTGTTGGATGCAACATCACCAAAAGGAAAGTGGTCGACGAATTCAAAACACCCGTCATCTGTCAGTGCCAATTGTGAAATGTCCATGGTGTAGTTAAATTACCGAAATGTTAAAAAAAAGGCGTAGTTTCAATATTGATTGAGTTTGAAAATTTAATTTAAATTTTTTTAGAGGTTTTCAAAATGTTTAATAACTTAAGCAGTTAAAAATATATATACATATGATTGTATCGGTGTTCTGAGATTTAATGGATACATATTTTGGAATATTTTATATATTTTACATGATTTACTTTGTTATTTTAAGCATTTTAAGTTTTAGATTTATTTAAAATTTGATATATATTTTATACAACTTACTTTGTTGTCTTAACAATTTTAAGTTCTAGATTTATTTAAATTTTGATCTTTAACTTATTTTATTGTTTGAAAATTAAACGTTGTGCAAAATCAATTTACATCCGTATTAAAAATTTAAGTTAAATTTGTAAAAATATGAAATACAAATAACTAAATGTTAAAGTAATCTTAAGAATACTAAATGTTTGACTATGATGCATGGGTCTTCATAGAATTATTAGGCATTAGGATAGAATACTTTGCATTAGGACAAGGAGGTCGTGAGACCACCCTCCTTGACCTCGGTACCAGTAAGACCCGCCTAGCAGGTAAAAATAGCTAAAATAACTATACCATTTGTAAAGTTAAAATTGCAAATTATACGTTAAAAATGAAAGTATACTTCAAAATTTTTACAATTTTATTATGTATACAGGAAACACTATGATGGTAAGGACATATCAGCGACGACGACATGATCGGGTAGCATCACCGTCATTAATGCCACCACTGTCGTCATCACCATCTCCATCGCCACCACCATCATCATCGCCTCCATCGAGACCATCATCAACACCAATCGCTCCAGCACCAGAGTTGACCGTGATAATGCACTCATTAGAAGCCTTATTGGAAACATTAAAAGGGTCAACAATGGCTAAGACCAAAGAAGAACCTCAACCCTTAGCAACCAATTCAGCGGAACCAAAGAATTTTGAGTATAAAAGATCAAAGGAAGATATTTCTAGGGAGCTACAAAAAATTAAACTCCCAGAATTTTCAGGAGGACGAGCTGGAGAACGTGCTGAGGCATGGTTAGAAGGAATGAACAAATGTTTTAAACTAAGAGAGTACTCTTCTTCTTCAAAAACAAAAATTGTTATATTTCAATTAAAGGAAAGTGCCTTGATTTGGTAGGGAAATCTGGAAAAACAGCTACACCTCACAACGGATAATGTGCCTTGGGAATTGTTCGAGGAAAGATTCCGTGCTAAGTATTTACCTCCATATTTCAAGAACAAGCAGCTGGAGCTTTCAATACATTAACTCAAGGTAATAAATCAGTGGAAAAATATGAAATAAGGTTTATGGAGCTTGTGAAATACATTCACTACTTAGATTCTGATGAACGTCAAGTTGAACGCTTCATATTTGGGTTAAACCCTCGCATCAGGGCCTTGGTTAGGATGTGGAAGCCATCATCAGTAGCCGAGGCGGTAGAATGTGGCCGTTATGCAGAAGAGCATCTAGGAATAAAAAAAGATGTCGGGCCAGTAGAACCTCTACAATTAGGGTTTCTAGGAAAGACTCCCCGAAATTTCTTCAGGGGAAGTAGCTCAAGACCACCTTATGGTAATAGATTTACCCCAAGAAATGTAGGAGCAAGAGCTCCCATGGCAGTTAATACTATAGCCGATGAATCATCAAACACAAGTCCATGGAAATCTCATGGAACTGCTAATAGAGGAAGAAATACAAGAGGAATCAGTATGAGAGGGTGAAGCTCTTTATCTAGAAACTCACAATATGATTCAAGAGGACTGACCCAAGTTAATTGTTGGGGATGTGGAGGACCACATTTTCAACGTGATTGTCCAAAAGCTTCATCAAGTATATTACAAAGGGTAGGAAAAATACCAATACCTAATACCCAAGGCAATCATAGAATTCATGCAGTAGTCAACAACAATCAAGTAGCACATCAGTCCACTGTAGTGGAATCCTCAGGTATTATTAATGGTATAAAATTCAAAATCTTATTTGATACTGGTGCCACAGATAGTTTCATTTCGTCATATGCATTAAATAAATGTGGGCTGGCAGCTCGCAGGCAAAATGATTTCAGACAGGTAAAAATGGCCTTAGGAGAACTCCAATCCGTAGACTTATGTGTGAATACATGCAAAATTGATCTATGGGTCTATTCGACTAAATTGAAATTTTATGTCACAACCCTAAGAACTTATGATCTTGTCATAGGTATGGATTGGTTAGAAGCTCATCAAGCTTGGGTACACTGTTATGGGAAAAGAATTCTCGGTATAAATGATGAAGGAGAGGCGATCCAAATTCAAGGTATCAAGAGAAAAGTATCTTTACGCTACATATCAGCAATGAAAATGAAGCGTTGCTTAAGGAAAGGTTGTCAGGCATATGTAATTCAAGAAGTAAGTAAAGAAAAAGGACCATCCTTAGAACAATATCCAGTGTTAGCCGAATTTCCAGATGTATTTCAAAAGGAACTACTAGGATTACCCCCCGAAAGAGAGCTAGACCTCACAATAGAATTGAAACCTGGTACTCAACCAATCTCTAAAACACCTTATAGAATGACAGCTTGGGAACTTCAAGAATTACAAATTCAATTGAAGGAACTATTGGATATAGGATATAATCGACCCAGTGTTTCACCTTGGGGTGTTCCTATATTTTTTGTCAAAAAAAAAGATGGATCCTTAAGATTATGCATAGATTATCGAGACTTGAATTGAGCTACAATAAAGAATCGATATCCTATGTCTCGAATTGATGACCTCTTCGATCAAATGAAAGGAGCTGTTGTCTTTTCAAAAATTGATCTTCGATCCGGCTATCATCAGCTAAGAATTTCTGAAAATGATATTTCTAAGACTGCATTCTGAACACGCTTTAGGCATTGTGAATTTACTGTGGTATCATTTGGATTAACTAATGCACCAACAGTATTCATGAACCTTATGAACAACGTTTTTCGCAAATATTTTGATTCTTGATCAATTTGTACAAGTTTTCTTAGATGATATTCTTATCTATTCCAAGAACAAGAAAGAACGTGAAGACCATTTACGAATAGTATTATCTTGCCTCAGAAAACACCAATTATATGAAAAGTTATCCAAGTGTTCTTTCTTTCAGAAAGAGATTCATTACTTAGGTCTATCTGGTGAAGGAATCTCAGTAGACCCTGAGAAGGTAAAAGCAATCATGGAATGGCCAATACTGAAAAATGCACATGAAGTGCGAAGCTTTATGGGTTTAGCTGGTTCCTACTGAAAATTTGTGGAAGGATTTTCCAAAATCGCAAAGGCAATTACAACTCTTCAACATAAAGGTGTTAGGTATGAATGGACTGAGGAATGTAATAAAGCATTCTCTGAACTCAAAAAACTACTGACCAGTGCACCAATCTTAAGAGTCCTTGATATGGACAAAGATTTTACGGTATGTACTGATGCATCTAAACAAGGGTTAGGTGCAGTATTAATGCAGGATAGACGAGTAATGGCGTATGCCTAAAGAAAGTTAAAGCCTCATGAAGAACTCTACGCCACTCACGATTTAGAATTAGCCGTTGTAGTACTAGCTTTAAAGATACGGAGACACTATCTAGTAGGGCGAAGCTTTACGCTTAAAAGCGACCATCAAAATCTACAGTATTTATTCACCCAAAGAGACCTGAATGCTAGACAAAGACGATGGAGTGAATTCCTAAGTGAATATGACTTTGGAATATCATATATTAAAGGAAAAGAAAATGTAGTGGCAAATGCTCTAAGCAGAAGACCCCAAATATTTTCCCTCATACCTATCAAAGTAGACTTAAGGCAACGAGTACTAGAACATCTCATAAGAGATAGTTGGTATTTAAAGGTAAGATCTAGTCATGATAGTAAAAATCCAAAAGAATCTAAGTTTAAAGGATATGAACTAGAAGATGATGGAATCTTACAATTTCATAAAAGGATGTATATTCCTGATAATAGGGATCTTCGAGACACCATCCTTAAGGAAGCCCACAGAGCAGTATATTGTGCTCATCCTGGAGTAAAAAAAATGTATATTGATACCAAGAAAATCTTCTTCTAGTCGGGCATGAAATGTGATGTCGTTCAATTTGTTGCAAGATGTTTGGAATGTCAACAAGTAAAAGCTGATCATTGTCATCCAGCAGGTCTCTTACAACCTCACGACATTCCTATGACCAAATGGGAGATTATCTCTACGGATTTTATCACTGGGCTACCTCTTACTTCTCAAAGACACAATGCTATTCTAGTGGTAGTGAATAAATTAACGAAAAGTGCCCATTTCATTCTCGTAAGATATACTTATGAAGTTGTTAACATAGCTCGAGTATTCATAAATGAAATTATCAGATTTCATGGAGTACATAAGAAGATCATATCAGATAGAGAATCACGATTCACTTCAAGATTCTAGACTTACATGCAGTCAGCCTTAGGAACTCAACTAAATTTGAGTACAGCTTATCATCCTAAAACTGATGGGCAAACAGAAAGGGTAAATCAAGTACTTGAAGATATGTTGAGGATGTATGTTATCGATCAGCAATCGCACTGGGAAAAGTAATTATCCTTAGTCGAATTTGCATACAATAACAGTTACCACAGCTCAATCGGAATGCCTCCATTTGAAGCATTATATGGCAGACCTTGCAGAACACCGTTAAGTTGGGACAGGTTAGAAGATCGGGTGATAGTAGGGCCAGAATTAATCCAAGAAATGGAGGAGCAAGTAAAACAAATTAGACAATGGTTAAAAGAAGCACAGGATAGATAAAAGAGTTATGTTAATGCTCACAGAATTGATAGGAAATATGAAGTAGGGGATCAAGTTTTCATCCGCATCAAACCAAATAAAAGCACTATTCGATTCGGAAAAGGGACAGTTGTCACCCCGATTTATTAGATGATTTAAAGTCATGGAAGAGTTGGACTTGTCGCCTATCGTCTTGCACTGCCACCTCACTTGCATAAAGTTCATAATGTATTTCATGTATTTGTATTAAGGCATTACATAGCTGACCAATCTCATAACCTTCAATGGAAGAAACTGCAGGTATCGGACAAAGGAATCATATCGGTCAAACCATTACGTATACTGGAACGTAGAGTTTGACAGCTCGGGAATCGTCTGGTAGACCAAGTTAAAGTCCAATGGGACAAGTATAGTCCTGGATCGGCTACTTGGGAAGATACAAAAATCATATGTCAAAAATACCCCAATTTGTGTCCATTTTGAAGAACTTTAAACCATATTTTGTATATATTTACTTTACTTTAAATCAGATACTCAGAACCATTTTGGAATGATCACATATAAACGTGAATTTTTATGATATGTTATCTGCTTAATTCCACTGGTACGTGGATACCAAGACGGAATATGTCATTCAAATTAATCTTACTGAATTATAGATATCAAAGTAAAGTTTAATATTTGATTAATCTTGCTATAAAATTTAAATCATGAATTCTGATAGGAATTAAGATAGTATAAATTTTGCTTTATTTATGCATATCAATGAGATAGAAATAAAAGAACGATTACAATTTCAATATGAAAGTTGATAACATGAGCAGGACATGACGAAATATGTTGTACTAGAGATAACATGTATAAGCTATACAAAAATTGTTTATTTTATGTATATACTGATGCATATGTTATAATATATGGACAAGTGTTTATGTTGCAGCTAGTATTGTTACTAAAACGGCCACGTGATGACAAAAACTTCAGTATAATTAAGACTCAATAACTCTGGTTCCAGTAGGAGGGATGGAGGTATTGTCCACTATTTATCCTCCAAAAACCTGGAGTCATGGGAGGACTGTGCGAATCACGCTCCCCTAGACGTGTGATGATGACTACCAGATGCCTACTGGGCAATCAGGTTGATGTAATCAACGCTGACACCCTTGAGAGTCTATGAATGGTTAATCAGTATAGCTGACACCATGGCATACTCTAGTAGAGGACGGATAGGATGGAAGCGGAAGAGATTAGGAAGGATAGGATGATTCTAGAATAGCTTGGGGAGCCTGGTTGGGGTCAGGCTTAACTATTAAAATTATAAACCTATCAACATTCAAAATCACAAATTTTAAAATGTCCTCACATTAAACAAGTATGTAATCACGGAACATAGTCCTCATATAACTACACTAATTACTAAAATAATAATACACTATAATCACTAATATATTTTAGTATAATCCTAACTTCGGGACGAAGTTTTTGGAAGGGGGGATGTATGTAATGACCCGCCTATAAATAAAATACGAGTATTAGCATACATACGAGACCTCCATACGATAGCTACGTATGCATGGACCCGCATGTATCGCACTATATGTAAACTAGTTACTACAGGAGGAGATATAAATTAAGGTAATAAGTTAATACCACACTAGAGTATCATATATATGATAAGTCCTTAAAACCAGCAGAAAATATTAATTTTAAAATACAGATTAAAATTACAATTTAAAATTAAGAAAATAATAAAATAATAATATAAATTAATTAAAAATTAAAAATTTAATAAATTCATTTAAAAAGAATATAATAAATAAACTTTGTTAAATTAAACCACGTATTCAATAAAGATCATCGAAATCAAATGAGATTTGATTTCATAAAGTACACGTAACCAAAATTTTGACACGGGGATGAGAAGAAAGCGTGGATGAGGAAATGAAAGAAGAGGGAAAACCCAGTTTGCGGGGGGCAACAGAGTAGAGAATAATTTTGGATACGAGTCTTGATTATAATTTTGGATACGAGTCTTCGATCTTCTTTCTGCACTTCTTCCAAGTTCAATCCTGCAGCAACCAAACCCTAACCCAGTGGCGAAAACCCTAGCTTCCATCCTTTGCACGTATGAGGAGAGAGAGAGAGAGAAAAAAAATAGCCCAAACACTTTATCTTTGTCCTCCTCCTTCCTTTGCTAGCCTCTTCCTTCTTCTTCTTCGCTCACTTGATGGGAGAATGAATTGTGTCTCCAGTCGACGAAGTTCCTCAAATTAGGTAGACTTCTTTACTGGTAGGCCGACTTGGTCTTGGAGGGTTTCTTGACACTTTAAACTACAAAAATAATTAATTTTACAAGTTACAATGTGCCTGAAGGAGTTTTCAACATATGACAATGACTCTTTTGACTTCTTGACCTAGGCCAAACCCTAGAAGCACTCAATGGGTGCTTGACCTCTAAAATAAAAGACCTTGAGCATGAAACCCAAGCTCAAAAAATAGCAATAATAGTTTTTCTTTCATTTTACAATACACAAGAATCAAAAGTACACTTCATATTTATAAAGGCCGAACCTAGTTACACATTTTTCAACACTCCCTCTTAACTAGGGAGGTATTTATAAATGGTACATGGAAATTCTCAATATGAAGAGATCTCATAAAAAGAGTCGGATTGGTAACCCATCTGTTTAGCATTGTAACAACTAGCATTGTCACATAGCAAGGCCTTAACTAATACTCTATCTCTCCACAAGATTAGAGCACAATGCTAACGAGACCGATGATTTATAGACACCATCATCATTGTCTCTCAAGGCACACCCCACCCGAGTTTTCACAAAGTATGTTATTGGACTATTCTTGTCTTGGATAGCTAGTCCATAAAGAATATCGATCCTCGACTACTCTTATCTTAGATGCCCTACCTCATCCTCAAAAAGTATTGGATGCCAGATGTTTACCCAATCTTCCATTATGTCTTCCCAAGTGAAAGCAAGAATGATGTGTCTATCTCTCCCTCTCAACTAGGGAGGATATATCAACTAGACCAAGCTTGTCTCTCAAATATATATGCTTCTTATTAGGAAGAGATTTTGTCAATATGTTAGCTACTTGCTCATCAATGGAGATATATTGAGCTGCAACACACCATCCTATACTAGCTTCCGAATGTAGTGATACTCGTTATTTATATGCTTTCTCTTTCCATGAAACACTGGATCTTCAGATAATCTTATACAACTGGTGTTGTCAAAATGTATCATTGTAGGGTCCATTGGTCCTTCAAACAAGTTGGACAACAACATCCTCAACCAGACAACTTATCTGCTTCACATGCTGCAATTTTTTCAGCCTCAACATTACTCAAAGCAATTCAATCTTTCTTTATGTTCATCCATGAGAACATGGAGAATCCCAAACTAAAACATCCTCCTGTAGTGCTCCTACCATCCTGCTCATTGCCTCCCCAGTCAAAATTTGTATATCCAATAAAGTGGAAATCATTACTCCTTTCATATTTCAGTCAGTAGTAGATTGTACCTGGCAGATATCTCAAAATGTGCTTAGTTGCTATCTAATGATAATGCTTCGACACAACTTGGAACTGACTGAGAACATTTACTACAAAACATATGTTTGGTTGAGTATTCACCAAGTACATCAGTTAGCCAATCGATTGTTTATACATAGTCGGATCCACTAGGCTTGATTCGAAACTCCTTAGTCTTCTCAAGTTTGTGATCATCGGGGTTGTCATTGGTTTGCAATCCATCATGTAAAAACCTCTTCAACATCTCGATCACATACTTCCCTTGACCTAGATAGATCTCATCAAGTCCCTTCCAGATTTCCAGTGCCAAATAGTAGTGCATCAGCACAAAATCCTTCATATCGAATTCTATTGCTACCTGTTGAAGCAAGTGTAACTAGGTTCGGTCTTCATAAATGTAATTTTGACATTTGTATTTATTCAAGAAAAGAGAAAATATTTTTATATTATTTGCCAATGAGTTTCTTGCTCATTGAAGTAGGTCAAGCACATGTTTAAGTGCTTCTAGGAAGTCAAAGTGTCAATGTATTTATGTAAGACCCTTAGAGGGCATGTTACACTATGTATAATATTGTATAAGGTCAAAGGAATACCTCCAAGACAAGTGCAAGTCCTCTCCATGCAGCAATGTCCTCCAAAAGGAAGCTAAACGATGAAAATGATGAAGAAACAGTCAAGTCGGCCTAAAGACATCATGTCGGCCTAAAGGAGGGACAATCCTCTATATATAGAGGTTGTCCACTCCCCCTCAACGTCCTCCATCAATCTTTGAAATCAGAAAAGTAAAGTAGCCGAGAAAGTGAGGGAAAAGCCTAGTCTAAAGGGTCTCCAAGACAAGCGAAGGAAGGAGGAAGAAGGCTGAAGTGAAGAGGACTGTTTCTAGGGCTAGAAACAATCACACGTGCGAAGAAGAGGAGGGTAAGTCTGCGGCATAACAACAACTAGAGAATAGTCCATGAAATATCATTGTTTGGGTGAGAAATCAAGTCTACAAGGACTCCCAAGCCTAGCGAAGGAGCCTATCTCTCTAGTGAAGGAAAAGGACCCTAATTCTCTAGGGTTCCTACCATACGTGGCAAAACTAGGGTTGTTGTTCAGTCACATCAAGTTTGCAGACCTATCTCAAGAAGAATCTCGTTGGATCAAGAGAAGGATGTCTCCTTAAGTGAAAGAACATCTCGAAGAAAGGAAGAAGAATATCTCATCAAGAAGCTAACATAACCAAGGTCTATCTCTAGACAAAGCAATGAAGAAAAAGGACGAAGTGCTAGGGAGCAAAGTACCGGAAGAAGGAAGTCTATGTGCCGAGGAACGTAGTGCAAAAAAGAGGAAGGACTTGACTTGTGCTTGGAGGACATACTAGTCAAGTGTATAGGGTTTGGCATTAGTCAATAAGAAGCTTCAATAAGAGAAACTTACTGAAGGGTTTTTCTCTCTAAGAGAGAGAGGTTTTGGCCCCAGCAAAGAGCCAATATTTGTGTTCTTGTCTTTTTTATTTTGATAGTCGTTTGATGAAACACACACTATAATAAGAAGAAGAAGACCATGCTAAGATAATTGTAAGTGCATCACAAATTGTTATCAAGTAGTGAAGAATCCTAGCAAACACCAGTGCCCTTCATTCTTCAACATGGTATCAGAGGTAAGGTACACATCAAGGAAAGGGAATCTCAAGAACACTCATCAAGGAAGAACATCTACAAAAGTTGAAGCATCTAGCCAAAAAGTCTCTATCACATCAAGGACAAGAAGGTCTACCATCTATCTTTCATCGAGAAATACTACAAAACAAGAAGAAGAGCCTTACACAAAGGAACTTACAAGAAGAGAAGATCAAAGAATGTTAATTTTAGGTATGTTCTATGTTAGAGCAATTTATTTCAATTTTCACAGTTAGCACAATATCTTTTCCAGATTAGCAATCACATCAGCATTAAAGTAAACTACAGATAGAACATAAATACAAATCGCAGAAGACAAGCCAAGACAAGAGGACACAAGATGTGGCGCTAGCCAGGGACAAACCCCAATGTGGGGACACCCTTGATCAATTCTTCTTATATGTTCTTCAATAGTTCAACAGAGAGAGAGAGATAGTACATTTACAACAGAAGTCAACACTTTGACTTATCTAGATAAGAGCATAGATCATCTCTAGGAAGATGATACGTGAGATTAGTTGAAGACATGTTGCTTCAATTGATTCTCTAAGGTGACTCCTTCACCTATCATTGTGCTACATCTTGTCATCATGCTGCACCATGTTGCACCCATCATCACAATGCTGGATCTCATGTTGCGGTTGTCCCAATGTTTAGCATTGTTGTACCTAGTGCCATAGCTGCACCATGTTGTCACCCATGTGCTTGTTGCACCATTGCTGCTTTGTGTCCTTGCTGCACCAAGTACTATACTGTTGTCCCAATGTACTTGCAGCACTGTGCTTGCTGCTCTCCATGCTTTACCATGTTGTTGCTATCCATGCTTGACCATGCTTGCAGCTGTCCCAAGCTTCTTGTTGTTGTCCATGCTTCACCATGATTGCAGCTGTCTCATGTTTCACTATGCTTGCAGCTGTCCCATGTATTAGCTTGTTGTCCCTTGCATTGCTTGCTGCTATCCAACTGTTGCATCTAAACATGTTGTTCCGCGCACCTTACTGCACCACGCTGCTGCAATATACCATACTGCTGCATCCATCACATGGCTCCCACAGGCTGCTCTAAATCTGATCCAAATCTGGTCAATATCCTTGACCCAACGCACCTCTAACACTGCTCCAAATATGCTTGTCACTTTGTTGTTCCTAACTGTTCTGGTTAGGGTACTTGGGCAGCCCTAAACTCCTCTCAACAATCCTCGAATAGCCCTCCAAATCTGCTTGTCACTTTGCTGTTCCTAACTGTTCTAGTTAGGGCACTTGGGCAGCCCTAAACTCCTCTCAACAGTCCTCGAACAACCCTCCAAATCTACTTGTCACATTGCTGTTCATAACTGTTCTGGTTAGGGCACTTGGGCAGCCCTAAACTCCTCTCAACAGTCCTCGAACAACCCTCCAAATCTGCTTGTCACTTTGTTGTTCCTAACTGTTCTGGCTAGGGCACTTGGGCAGCCCTAAACTCCTCTCAACAGTCCTCGAACAACCCTCCAAATATGCTTGTCACTTTGTTGTTCCTCGCTGTTCTGGATAGAGCACTTGGGCAGCCCTAAACTCCTCTCAACAGTCCTCGAACAACCCTCCAAATCTGCTTGTCACTTGGGCAGCTTCAACATGATTTTGTCTTAGGCAGCTTCACCATGACAATGTCCTAGATCTAGGGCACATAGAGCTAGGGCATCATCTTCTAGGAGCTGCGTAGATCCATCTTCCCCATGGCAGCATCTAGGGCAGCTCTTCTTAGGGCAACATATCTCTTAGGATCTATCCTCCCACCAAAACCCAAAGACAAGTAGAGAGGAAGAGATCACAAGAAGAGTGGGTAGAAATGACTAGCAAGCCACCTCTTTTTATACTAAAACGTTGAGCACATGTGGGTGTTATTTAGTTGTTGGCCGACCTTGACGAATTGTCTTATAACACAAATAAATTCATAACTCCATAAATACTTATCGGAATTGGATGATCTTTAGATCAATCCTACAACTCTCGATGAGAGGGATCCAAGCAAAATATTAGCTGTCATTAATAAGATGACGCACATGGAGTTTGGCCCTAGTTGCCAATTTTAACAAAGAAAGACCTACATCAAACTACAAGTCATCAAGCAAATCTCATCATCAAGAAAGTTCACTTGGAGAAAGCAACTTGAAGAACATCAAGATCTAAGGAAGGCAATGTTGATTTGGGGTAGCATCGGATGTGCTATAAGCCTCAAATTTTGTAGGGGGGTTTGGGCACAGGTATTCCAAAGAACCCAAAAAGCGTTTTGGGAAATTCCACCCATAAGTGATTTTATTAAAATAATTAATATTTTTAATGGGGTTCCTAAGTCTAAACTTAGGAAAATTAAAATATTAATGGGTATTAATCTACTTAGGGGTGAAACTTCTAGAAAAAACCATCGATAAAGTCAAAACGATATGAGCCTTTGATTATGTTTTAATCTAGGCCTTGATTGCTCAACAGGAAGATATAAAAAAGGACTTGAGGGTCATTTGGAAAATACACCAGGCAGATACTCAGTTGCCAAAGAGAAAGCAATTTTCTCACTAGTCGAAGTTTGGCAAGGGAAAATCGATTCAGAGGGAGAGTTGCAGGTGGAGGAGAGGCAAAGAGGGTTCAACATCAGTCAAGGAGACAGGGACGAAGACATAGAGCAACAGAGGGAACAACGTTGGGCAGATTGATGCTTGGAGAGGCAACACTAGCTTGGGTGACACAGGGATTGCGCAGGCCAGTCCAGAGGCTAGAGAAATTGACGTTAAGCAAGACAAGGAGACGTAGAGGGTCAACGAACATCTCTCTTGAGTCAGACACTTGTTCAGGAACGTCTGTAAATATTTCTCAGTTCTATACCGCTGGGTGAAATTTTGTACATGTTGATTTTTGCTAAAGAATAATAAAACCCTCATCTGCTACACCAGTTTTCCTGCATTGGGTTTTTCTAGGGACAATTGTCCAAAAATAACTTTGTTATGGTGTTTGTATATGTGCCGACATTTTTGTTCTTATATTTAATTTCTGTAATGTTTTAATTGTGAAGGCTGCAATAGAATATGTTTCGATATTTGCCGTAAGAATACAGTAGATAACTTATCTCTGAAGTAATAAGTAGAAGAAGTCATATTAATCACTGCAGTAGGATTTCCATTTTAGAAATTTTCACATGGTATCAGAGCTACAGGGAAGCAGAAGAGAAAAGTCAGAAGATCCAACGTTGAGAAAGGAAGGGAATTCGAAATCCCTGCAAGGGTAGAAATTCGAATCTCCTAGAGGATTGAGCAGTTCAAACCAAAGAGATTGGATTTCGTGGGAAAACTCTCTCTGAGTGAGCCGACAGAGAGGTAAGTCTTTTCAGTTGAAATTTATTAGTGGTAGAAGGAACAACACAGTAGAAGACTCAGCAAGGAAGACATAGTTTTTTCCTACAGTGGTTGCTGGGATAGATTAGCATCATAAATTGGCACAATACGGATACTCAAAATATCCAAGATTTGACTATGAGATTAGATGAAGAATTTGCGTGCTTAGCTAATTCAGCATCAACGAATGTTTGGTACATCGATAGCAGGGCTTCAGCTCATATGACTGGAGTACGAGAACATTTCTCGAGCGAGAAAGAAGAACAAATGGACTTCCAAAAAATATGGGAAACAGAACGAAGTGTACTCCCGTAGGAAGAGTCACCATAGCTTTTCAGACAGAAGCAGGGACCGACATCCGAGCCAACAATGTTCTGCTTGTGCTAGGATTAGGGATGAATCTAATTTCAGTGTCCCAGTTACAGGACAAGAGATATGATGTATACTTCATCGGAAAGAAAGTATACGCTAAGCATCCAGGTTGGAAGAGGAAAAAGCAAATTGGGGTTCGAAGCAACAAGTTGTATAGGTTGCAACTCGAATCGCCAATGGCACTGATAGGCAACAACTATAATCATGAGAAGGAGTGAAATGAATTATGGCACAGAGAGACTGTTACAGGGGTACCAGTCCTAAGCAATGAACATGATGACTTATGCAGAGGATGTGTACTAGGAAAGTACGCAAAAGCAACCTTTCCCAGAAGTAACAATAGAGCAAGGGATGTATTAGGATTAATACACTCAAATATCTGCGGTCCTATCTCCACAAGGGCTCTTAGTGGTGGCGAATACTTCGTCACTTTTATCAATGATCACTCTATTGATCTAGATTGTCATTGATTTCAATATGGCAATATTTTGGATACTAAATAATGATGTGAAGCCAAGAAGAGCAGATCCGCGAAGCAATAAGAGCAGTAGACCCAAGAAGGAAAGTCGAGGAGGAAAGATATCGAAAGTCATCAAAAGAGAAAGCCAAAGAGTAAGAGGAAGAAGTTCATCGAAAGGAGCAAAAAGGAACACGCAGCGGAAAAAGGAAGAGCTAAGAAATAAAGAGGAACACACAACAGAGGAGCATAGGCAATGTTAACAAAGGAGTTAACAGTAATATCAAAGAAATAAGCGGAGGTAGTATTAAACCATGGAAACCCATTAAAATCCCTAACACATGTAATAAAACACATCGGCGCCTTTATATCGACGACTTTACCAGCGGTCTATTATGTGCCACTACCCAAAACCTCCAATGTGTGATATGAGGTGCGGACACGATCGTTCCATTATAACGCGCCCTATTGTAATATCACATCCGTTGTATCAGAAGCTTCACATCGCAAGTCTTAAAGGAATGTCACACTAAAACTGCGATTGCGATATAATATGCAAACCTGAAACAGTTTATGGTAACAACCCTAGTGCAATTTCACATCCGCTCGAAAGTTACGTATCGCAAAGAATGTTACACTCATAAAACCTCCGATTGCGATAATAATGTGGACCCGCTGCACCATTATAACATAACACAATATGATATTGCATCTGTTGAATCGCAAGTTCTTAAAGGATGTCACGCTAAATACGTCAATTGTGATATGCACTGCGGACTCGACCACTCCATTAGAATACACTTTTATATAACATCGCGTCCGGCTATCGAGAGTTACGCAAATTATAAAGGGTTGTCACCGTTGGACCGCTGAATTGTGATAGACCCGACGAACAGCTGATTGCGATAGTTTCGCAGACCGCCGATTGCGATAAAGTGGTGGACCCAACGGGCTTATCAAAAACTGTTAAATACAATATTGCATCCACATTATCGCTAGTTTCAAAGGGATGTTAAAACCTCCGATTGCGATAATATTGTGGACCCGATGGATTCATTAAAAACAGTTTATTAAATATCACATCCGCTCCATTGGAAGATAGAGCATGTGCACACTTGTAAAACCTCCAATTGTCATGAAGTTGTGATTGCGGGATTAAAGGAATGACTCTGATTCTCATGAAGTTGCGATTGCCGGATTAAAGATGATGACATGGCATGTGGGACCTCCAAATGGGTATAGCCTCTCTTATGATGTGATTTCTATAAATAAAAAGGTTATGTTATAATTGATTGAATATTAACAAAAGGCCCTCCGATATATTTTAATGCACTACCTCATGCACAAGTCAGCGTCTCCACCAATGAATGTGTCTTTACGTTTATTGGAAAAACTCATATATTTATATAAATTGAAACCAATGTTGTTAAAATCGTGATATTATCGTATAATCGTGATATTTTCAACAAAAAGATAAAATCGCGCTTAGTACTCGGATAAAAAAAGATTTGCCCGATTTTTTCGAAAAAATTGTGGGGGGGGGGAATTATTTTATTTTATTTTTATTTTAATTTTAATTTTTAATTTTTAATTTTTTAATTTTTTTTTTTTTTTTTTTTAATTTTTATTTATTTATTTATTTTCGAGGAGGAGGTGACCCAAGCTACCCCTGTCACAAGTAGAGGACGTGGTCTACCTCCTGCAGCTCCTAGTTCTTCAACTTCTAGAGCACAGCAGACTCCATAGTCTATTGTGGCCTGCCAACTCCACTGCCATCTACATCTAGAGGCGCAAAGGAAATCAGTAGTATTAGACTTTAGTTATTTGGTTCATTTCATTGTATATGACATTATGACTCATGATATGAGATACATTATTATATTTTTTGTTGATATTTTGAGGTTGAGTTGGGACTCAGGAGTCAGGACTTACTATTCAGGACATGATTCACTGTTATGTGTGATTTTAGCACTAGAAATGATATTAAACATCTTATATATTAGTTCTTTTATCATATTTATGTGTCAATGTATTTATTTTATGTTGTAGATGGTTTAGATATTAAAAAAATTGAAAAAAAATGAATATTTTGTACCAAACGATTTTTTCCCGATTATCACTGATATTTTCCCGATTATTACGATTTTTTCCGATTTTTTCCTCGCGCTAATATTATCCCGATAACGATTAGTGCAACATTGGTTGAAACGCTTCATTTCAAGTTGTGGATCTTGCACATCGATTATAGAGAGAAGAAGTAACAGTTCACAACTCGTGAACTTGAAGGAACAGAGGAAGTCGAAGATTGAGCGGGAAGGAAGAAAGCCGAAGGTCTAGCAGGAAAGAAGGAAGTCGAAGGACAAGCAATTCTGTTGATTGGGTTAATATTTGAAACGCTCAGACCTGTGATGAATTAATCAAGTACAGAACACAGTTCTGTGAAGAAAAAATAAAGTTTCATCTGTCTTCGTTTGAAGGGAGCAGTAGACAACACCATCATTGAAGCGTTTGTGAGTTTGTTTCTTGGAAGTAAGATATCGCGACAGTAAGAACAGTGAGAAGCAGTCACTCCTGAAACAGTTACCACAACAGTAAGAACAAAGGGTTGAAAACAGAGAATTGCCTTTGTGCAAACATTGAGGGCTTAGTGCAACTTATCAAAGATATCCTGTTGAAAAGCATCAACAGATCTTGGAGACATTGTTGGAGATCATGATGGCTATTTAAAATCATCATGAGGTAACTTCGCAAACTCTGTTTGGGCAATATGAAGAGTTGTGAAGACTCCTTCATATGAAGACAGGTTGTCATTAATGTAGCAATGAAGTTGTAGATTGACAGAATACAGTGAAGAAGATTTTGAGATCAGTGTAATACAATCAAAACATTCCTTGACAAGATAGGGTCGGAGCCCTTGGGGTTGGTGCCTCAGAATTGGAAGGATTTGTGTCCTTAGAGTTGGTGCTCCTAAATCCAAGGTTGGTGCCTTAACAAGATAGGGTCGGAGCCCTTGGGGTTGGTGCCTCAGAATTGGAAGGATTAGTGTCCTTGGTGTTGGTACTCCTAAATCCAAGGTTGGTGCCTTGACAAGACAAGGTTGGTGCCCTAGAGGTTGGAGCCTCACAAAAGACGAAGTCGATACTTGGCAACAAGTTGGAGCCCTATATATATTGTACCTAATTTATTGTAAAGATTATATTAATAAAAGAATTTATTCCTATTGTTCATTTTGTGTTCTAAATATAATTGATTTAACTGGTAAAAGTAACAATTGAAAATAAATATTGATTCACCCCCCCCCTCAGTATTTCCAACAATTAGTATCAGAGCCAGTACCTTCATTCAAAGCCTAACAGCTTGAAGGTTGATCAATTAGAACACAGATGTTGAAGCCAAGGAAGAAAGTCTCCAATCCTCCTAAAGATGTGTCTCCCTCAACCACCAAATTTGAAATCAATCAATTTGTGAGGACTCCATTGTGCAATGGAAACTTTGATATATGGGAAGCAAGAATGAGGAATTTCTTAAAAACTCAAGGCATTGAAGTCTGGAAATAGGTGACTACTGATAATATGATGGATGAAGAATCCGAGTACAATACAAAAGCAAGGAAGGCAATCCTGAATGGGCTACCAGAATCTATAAAGGAAAATTTAGAAAAGTGTTCATCAACAAAGGGTATATGGGACAAACTTCATGACCTTCACTCAAGAGGAGCATTGACCATGACCACTAGTCAAGAAGATGATGGAAAGCAAGAAGGAAATCTAGAACCCATCATGGAAATTGAAAATGAGAATGATGAAATCAAGGCTAAAGAAGACCTAGAAGATGAAGAAAATGAAAAAGATTTTGAAGAAGATCTCCTCACTAAACTTATGGCTGCTATGGAAGAAATTATCAGTTTGAAAAAGGAAAACGAGGAACTTAAGAAGAAAGCACTAGCTGGTGACCAAGACCAAACAAGGAAGGAAGTTGACCTTGTCAAGCTTCAAGTACAAGAAAGGGATGAAGAGCTTGCCAAGCTTAAGAAGGAATTTCATCAAAGCAAAAGAAAGCATCATGAAGAAGTCATATCCATGACAAATCAATTGGATAAGGCAAAGAAACGGGAAGATACCTTGTCAAGCCACCTTGAACAAAGGCACAAAAGCTTGAACAAACTTGAAGTAGATATTGGTCAATACAAGGAAGAGGTTTCCTCCCTTAGATCTCAACTAGAAGAAGCAAGGAAACAAGCACAAGGAGCTGAGAAGGTGATGGAAGCTTCGACATTCATAAAAGGACAAATTGATGACGCATAAAAGGAGAGAAACACCATGATGTACCAACTAGAAGAAAAGGATGATGACATCATCAAATTAAAATCAGAGATCACTTCTCTTAAGGCCCAATACTGTGAAGCAACCAAGATCAAGGAAGAAATGGAGAGTAGCCTAGCAAAAGAAAATGAAGAAATTTTCAAAATGAAGTCAAATATCATCTCCCTTAAAATAGAAGCAAATGAAGCAATACATATCAAGGAAGAGTTGGAGAAACAACTTGCTAAGAAGAATAATGATTGTGAAAGAATGGAAGAAGAGATTGTCTCCCTCAGGAAAAAGGTAGAAGGGATGGACAAATTTTTGAAGAGCTCCCAAGCCTTGGATGACATGCTCAGCCATCAAAGATCCCCATTTGATAAATCAGGTCTTGGCTATGAAGGAGAATCCTCAAGCAAGAATGATAATGCTTCAAACAACAAGGATGTGAGGAAGCTAGAAAGAAATATTGATGCTCCCAGTTCCAACAAAGGAAAGGATAAGAGTCAAGGCAACAATGAAGTCAGTCCCGTTCCAAGAAGAAATGTAGATAATATCAAGGATGCAAGAAGCAATGGTTATAATCAAAGGATCTCAAGGCAGAAAGACTTCAGAAGTACATCAAGGAAACCTTCTTCCCCTAGGTACCAAAGTATATTTCTTGGCTATTGTTACGCTTGTACAAACTTTGGACACATGGCAAAAGATTGTAGGGCATATCACAAAGATAAATATTATGGTCCCCAATAATCTTCGAGAAGCAATGTTGCAAGAAGAAGTCATGAATTCTTAATCATGAACAACATAGAGTGCTTCAAGTGTCATAACATTGGTCATATGGCACGTGATTGTAACTTGTCTTGGGCACCTACTCAAGCTAGAACTATTCCAGAGAAGAAAGTTACACAAGTATGGAGAAGAAATCAAATACAATTTGAAAATCTCCTAATCTCTCCAGCCAACAACACATGTTGTTGATTTAATGAAGATATCCTTGATATTCTGAGTATTTGATGATGGGATTCTGCCAAAAGGAGACCATGCATACAGTTAGGGGGAGCTTATGATGATTAGGCATTCTTGCAGAAGTTATTCATGATTGGATCCTTATGAAATCCTTAATGAGCTATATTGACAATCATTCTTTGATAAATCATTCCTCATAAACACTCCACTGAAGAACATGATCTTTTATCTATCCAATGGACTATTGTTAAAGATGTTTTCCACTTGATCACTAAGCAAAAATTGGAGCAGCAGAAAAGGCCATCTAATGCTAATAAGGCGAATAACTATGTTGCTGTTATTACAGAAGTTGAATGTCTCGACTCAGGGATTTGATGTGAGAACAGGTAAATTATGGACAAAAATAGAGGCAACCTTCTTCAGACCTATTGCTACTCGGTCAATCCAGTGTTGCAGACTTCAGTTGTGAAGTTTCAAAGGCTTGGACCTGTGCATAGACTTCGGATAGAGAGCAGTCCTATTATATGCTTCAGTCCTCAGTCTTGTGGAGCTCGTCTATTGGTCCATCAATCAGACTTACACCTTTGGACTTGTGGTAAGCTGTCATCTATTGGAGCTCAGATTACCTTAAGAAAGTGACACTTGTTCAACTCGGATTTGTGACAGGCAGCGAACATGTTTTGGAGGACTTACTACTCAGTCAGTCCTGTAGTGGTAGTCACCTCGGTGGAAGGATTAGTAAGGAGACTCAATTGTAGTGTCTCAGACTAAGAACTGTGGTGTAGGAATCTTGTTGAAGGACGCTTGATTGTTGTGCAGAAGAAGATTTCTTTGAAGACATTCTTAGCCTTGTTGAAGCAGTCTTATAGACATCTTATTGAAGGAGTTTTTACTACTTCTTGGAGCATTACTTTGAAAGGTGGTGAAGGGTAGTATACAGCAAATTGGATGGCAGTGACTTAAGGAGAAGCACAGAAATACAGAGGAAATCAGATTTGAAGAAAGACAATTTCAGTGGCATTTTCTCTTGTTTCGGACTATGAAGACCTCTTAAATCTCACTGCGGCAACAACAGAATACGGGCAACAATCCTTCTATCTTGAGCAAAAAGAAGAGCACCATGACAGGGGGAGTAACATACCCATGAAGATCTACTATTCATGAAGAATAGGAGCAGCTTGACAGGGGGAGTCCCTGTGCACTCCTTTGCCATTGATGTCAAAGGGGGAGAGAAGAAGAATATTGCCATCAATGACAAAGGGGGAGATTGTTGATATAGATTTTCATTGATGTCAATATGGCAATATTCTGGATACTAAATAATGACGTGAAGCCAACTAGAGCAGATCCGCAAAGCAACATGAGCACTAGACCCAAGAAGGAAAGCCGAGGAGGAAAGATATCGGAAGTCATCAAAAGAGAAAGCCAAAGAGTAAGAGGAAGAAGTTCATCGGAAGGAGCAAAGAGGAACACACAACAGAAAAGGAAAGAACTAAGAAACAAAGAGGAACACGCAGTGAAGGAGCATAAACAGTTGTTGACACCTAATCTTCATGATTGGGGAATTTGTAACATAAATAAATCAGGAATGTGAACAGTCATCGGAAGATGAACTGAACAATCACTCCTAATGTATAAAACAATAACATACCTATGAAATAAACACACCAATAAGTTTTTCTGCCCTTGGAGAGTTACTGCCTGGCCTGACATGGTATTAGAGCCAGCCCTTTTTTTAGCTGTTGTAACTCCCTATTCTGCTCCTCTGCTCCTCTGCTTTCCATTCAAAAATGCTGCCTGTTCATAAATATGGTAGCCTGCTTCACACTGTCACCTGAACACTGGTGCCTCACATTTCCTGCGCCCTCTTCTCTGACCATTTTTTCCTTTTCATATTCACTGTAAGCTGCGCTGCTCATCCTCTTAAATACATTCTGGAAGTTGTCAGAGGCGTTAGAGGATTTGACAATCCTAGGCGTTGGAGGCAGACAGAAGCGAGCATGCATTGGAATGAGTCTATCTACATGCCAAAGGAATGTATGAATGATGTTCCTGATTTGAATGTTGCTCCGTTCTGAAGAACACTGGTATATATAAGTTGAATGTGTTTTGGCTATACGCTGTCATGCTGTGTTAAACGCTGCTTTATATAAATTCCAGAAATGTGTTAAAACATTGCTTTATATAAATTCCAAGATTGAATTTGTAATCACGTGAAAGGTAAACTAAGCAGTAATCCGTGGACATTGAAGAATCGATGCAATCATCTATTAACTCATCACATTTCTGAGCATTTCACAGATTTGGAATTTATGGTGAGAGCTGGTTATTTATTCATCTTCATGTACAACCTGAATATAAGTCGTATGATCCTTTTTTTTGTGGTTGTCATTATATTTGAAATTACCATCTCACGTGGTAATTGAGTTTTTAAAAGGAGACGTATGCCATATGCATATATAATAGTGGATTTATATGGATTTATATAAAACTTATATGAAGTTTATATGAGATTCATATGGTGGATTCATATGAGATTTATAAGGTGGATTTTTTTTAAGATTTATAAGGCAAAGTTTTATGAGATTTATATGATGAACTTATATAAAACTTATATGAGGTTTATGTGAGGTGAATTTATACAATGATGGATTTATATGAGTCACATTGTGGATTTGAAATCCTTTGAGAATGCTTTTTTGAGTACACTGGCAGAAGTATTCTTTTCTATCAGCAAAAGTTTTTTTTTACAGAATGCATTCAATCATCTCTATGGTAGGAATAGTTCTCACTGGCAAGGAGAACTATCCTGAATGGTCCCGGATGATAAAACACACCCTCATCTTCAATGAGTTGTGGAAGGGAGTGTGTGTCGGAGAAGGAGACAATGACCTAGTACAGCCTACATCAGACAAAGAGCTCGTCATTTGGGATAACAAGAACATCAAAGCATATGCATTAATCGCAGCATCTGTAAATGAAGAAGTAAGTCGCCATATTTCATCATATTCAACCAGTGTTGCACACATCGCGATAAAATCGCGATAAAATCGTAAAATCGCGATTTTTTAATTTTGCCGATTCAAAGCGCGATTTTTATCGAAAAAATCGCCCCTTTTTTTATAGCGATTTTTATCGAAAAAATCGCTGAAAAAATCCTTTGAAAAAAGCTTTCAATTTGTGCCAAACGAGCTCCCGATTTTAACGAGATTAAAATCGCTGCAACACTGTATTCAACTGCCTTTGAAGCTTTACAAAAGCTCAAAGAACTCTATGACTCACATTTTGCACTTGAAGTTGTTCAGCTCATGATTAAACTCTTCACTCTTGAACTGAAAAATAATGATCCTCTTGCTCTTGCATCTGAAGTAAAATCCATAATGCATGATATCAAATCCACTAAGGTTGAGCTGGATATCCCTCTTATTGCTTTTCTCAAGGCACTCTATCCTACTTACTCCAATTATCTCGAGTCTTTACAAGCAAATGGAAATCTTAAAGATATAACCTTTGACTCTCTTGTGAAAAAGTTTGCTGAAAGAGAGAAAGCCTTTGGAAAGAAGACAGTCCCTGAATCTTCTGAAGAGACTGTTTTCCTTGCTCATAAAGAAGAGCATCATGCTCAAGATTCTACAAGAGGAAGAGGTGGACGAAGAGGAAGAGGAAGATACTTCAGAGGCAGGGGGGGCAGACATTCTCAAGGAGAAAAATCAGATCTGCATTGCATTCGCTGCAAACGAAATGGATCACATGATGCTTCTACATGCAAGCTACCATGGGGCAAAATTGAGCAGAAAAGAAACCAGCAGAAAGGTAAAACTGATGATACAGACAAAGGTAAAGCACCTGAATCCGCTCACTATATTGAGGCACAATGTAACATTGGAGTAAATGAAGATTTGTTTAATGCTTCACTTGCTTCTTCAAAAAATGATTGGTTGCTTGATTCAGGAGCAACATGTCATATGACTCATAGGAAAGATTTTTTTGAAGATTTCACTGACAGTGTTGATGGAGCAGTATACTTTGCAGATCAGTCAAAAATCAAGCCATCAGGGCTTGGCACAATCAGGCTTAAACTCCCTGGTCTTCCAGACTTTCTTCTGGATCATGTTCTATATCTCCCACAGTTCAAGAGAAACTTGCTGTCCTTGGTCCACATCCGCCAACAAGGTCACTCCATTCATATGTTTGATGGCAAGCTTGAGGTAAGAAAAGCATCTGACCACTCACTTGTCATGAGGGGAATAGAAGAAGAAAGACTTCTCAAACTGCAAGGAACCTCTACTCATGCACAACATTTCTCATATATTTCTCATCATGAAGAAGGTACACTTCCATCAAGTTTATTATGGCATGCTAGATTTGGACATTTAAACTATGACAGTCCCCGCTTATTGAAGAAAAATGGTGTTGCTGGTTTGCCTACAATTCCTAGGAAACATAAGCAATGTGATGCTTGCATTCTAGGAAAGCATAGCAAATAGTCTTTTCATGATTCACATTCAAGAGCACATAGGAAGCTTGAACTCATTCATTCTGATTTATGTGGTCCAATGCCTGTTCCTTCTGCAAATGGAAATAAATATATCATGACATTTATTGATGATTACACCAGAATGTGTTGGGTTTATTTATTGAAGAACAAATCTGATGCTTTTCAAACATTCAAGAATTTTCATAAATGGATTGAAAATGATGCACAATCTCATATTGGGTCTATTCGCACTGATAATGGAAAAGAATATACATCAAATGAATTTGAAAACTATCTTCGCCAACATGGGATCAAACATCAAACAACTGTACCTTATAATCCCCAACAGAATGGTGTAGCAGAAAGAATGAATAGAACAATTTTGAATATGGTACGATCCATGCTTTTCTTCAAAAATGTAAAGATAATGTTTTGGGCTGATGCTGTTCTATGTGCTGCATATATAAAGAATAGATGTCCATCTAATGCTATAAGAAACAAAACTCCTTATGAATTGTGGTATGGACATGTTCCTTCGGTAAAACATCTCAGGATCTTTGGTTCCACCTGTTATGCTTTGATACCAAAGGTAGAAACAAACTTGGTGCTAAAAGTCGTAAGTGTATCTTCCTGGGGTATTCAAACACCTCTAAAGCATACCGCCTCTATGATGAAGTAAATAAAAAGTTTGTTGTATCTAGAGATGTCATTTTTCTTGAATCATCCAAATCTGACAATGTTGTTGAGCGGCAACTTGATCGCTTGGATAGATTCGAAAAACGAAATCATTTCAAGAATTTGATAATCAGATTCCACATCTTGAAGGGGGGATTCCTATACTAGAACAACATGTGGAATCTTCTTCTGAAGAACAATCTCCTCTGCATGAAACTCCAACTACGGATGATGCTTTAAGTGATGTAATTGATAGAATTGGGAGACTCAATCTTGATTCAGTCCCAACTCAATCAACAGAGCAGCCTGGACCATTTCAGAAAGGTCCCCCAAAGTGGCTGACAAAGACACTTGAAAGTGTTCATCCTGGTGAAATTGGAAAAACAGGAACCAGAAATTCAAACCGACAAAATGGAGGTGATGTAGATGACTCTAATTCACCTGTTGATATGGATGTTACTTATGATTGTGAATTGAACTTGTCTACAGATTTTGAACCAACTTCCTTCAAAGAAGCTGCTTCTCATGATGAATGGAAAGAAGCGATGAAAAAGGAGTATGATGCCCTCATAAAAAATGGCACTTGGAAGCTGGTTGATCCTCCATTTGGAACCAAACCAATTGGCTGCAAGTGGGTCTACAAGAACAAGTACAACGCTGATGGCTCACTTGACAAGCACAAAGCTAGGCTTGTGGCAAAAGGTTTTGCACAGAAGGAAGGGGTCGATTATGAGGAAACTTTTGCCCCCACAGCAAAATGGGCCACCATCCGGACACTCTTTGCACTAGCTGCTCAAAACGGTTGGAAAGTCCATCAAATGGATGTAAAAACTGCATTCTTGAATGGAGATCTAAAAGAAAATGTTTTTATGTCCCAGCCTAAAGGATTTGTTGTGAAAGGACATGAACATAAAGTATGCAAACTTGTGAAGTCCTTGTATGGCCTCAAACAAGCACCACGAGCCTGGTATGAAAAACTAACTGAGCATCTTCTGAAACTCAACTTCAATCATTTTGATCTTGATGATGCAACTTTATTTGTCAAGAAAGTTGGCAAAACAATTGTGTATCTTGTGGTATATGTAGATGATCTTTTAATGACAGGGAACAACGAAAGCCACATTGCATCCATAAAGAAGGAATTAGGGAAAAGTTTTGAAATGACTGATTTGGGTTATGTTCATTACTATCTTGGCATTTAAGTAACCCAACATCCAAAATCCATATTTCTTTCTCAAAAGAAATACATTGGAGATTTGTTAAACAGATTTGGCATGACAGAGTGCAATCCTCTTTCTATTCCAATGGAACAAAACTTAAAGCTCACATCTATTGAAGGAAACGAATTTGAGGATGCAACAAAGTATAGACAGCTTGTAGGAAGTCTCATCTACCTCACTACTACCAGACCAGACATTTAACTTACTGTTGGAATCCTCTCCAGGTTCATGCAAAAGCCTTGTGAGGGACATTGGTCTGCTGCAAAAAGAGTTCTAAGGTACTTGAAGAGAACTCAAGACCTTGGAATCAAGTATACACAGGTGGACGACTTCAGCTTGATTGGATACTCTGATTCAGACTTCGATGGAGACAAAGAAACTGGGGTATCTACTTCAGGATATGCTATGAGTCTTGGATCAGGAGCTGTCTCCTGGAGATCACGCAAACAATCAGTTCCAGCAGATTCCACAACTGAAGCAGAATACGTGGCAGCAGCTGAAGCAACGAAACAAATTGTGTGGCTCAGGAAAATTCTTGAAGATTTGCAGGTAAAACAAGTACAATCAACTCCACTCATGATTGATAACACCTCTGCAATAAAGTTGGCCAAGAATCCAAACTTCCATGATCGAACAAAGCATATCAATACTAAATATCATCTGATTCGACATCATGTTGAGGCCAAAACAATCCATCTCCGTCATTGTTCCACAAATGAGCAAGTTGCAGACATCTTCACCAAAGCACTTGGAAAGGAAAAGCTTGAACGATTCAGAATGATGCTTGGACTCACCAACATCCCTTCAGATTAAGGGGGGAATGTTGACACCTAATCTTCATGATTGGGGAATTTGTAACATAAATAAATCAGGAATATGAACAGTCATCGGAAGATGAACTGAACAATCACTCCTAATGTATAAAACAATAACATACCTATGAAATAAACATCCCAATAAGTTTTTCTGCCCTTGGAGAGTTACTGCCTGGCCTGACAACAGTGTTAACGGAGGAGTTAACAGTAATATCGAAGATATAAGCGAAGGGAGTATTAAACCATGGAAACCCATTGAAATCCCCAACACATATAATAAAACACATCGGCAGCTTTATGTCGGCGACTTTAGCAGCGGTCTATTATGTGCCACTACCCAAAACCTCTGATGTGTGATATGAGGTGAGGACCCAATTGTTCCATTATAACGCGCCCTATTGTAATATGGCATCCGCTGTATCGAACCTTCACATCGCAAGTCTTAAACGAATGTCACACTAAAACTGCGATTGCGATACAATATGCGGACCCGAAACAGTTTATGGTAATAGCTCTAATGCAATATCGCATCCGTTCGAAAGTTATGTATCGCAAAGAATGTTACACTCATAAAACCTCCGATTGCGATAATAATGCAGACCTGTTGCACCATTATAACATAGCACAAAATGATATCGCATCCGTTGAATCGCAAGTTCCTAAAGGATGTCACACTAAAAACATCGATTGCGATATGTACTGCGGACCCAACTGCTCCATTAGAATACACTTTTATATAACATCATGTCCGGCTATCGAGAGTTCCACAAATCATAAAGGGTTGTGAACGTTGGACTGCTGACTGCAATAGACCCGACGAACCGTTGATTGCGATAGTTTCGCAGACCGCCGATTGCGATAAATTGGTGGACTCGACGAGCTTATAAAAAATTGTTTAATACAATTTCGCATTCGCAGTATCGCTAGTTTCAAAGGGATGTTAAAACCTTCGATTGCGATAATATTGTGGACCCGATGGATTCATTAAAAATAGTTTATTGAATATCGCATCGGCTCCATCGGAAGACAGAGCATGTGCACACTTGTAAAACCTCCGATTGTCATTAAGTTGCGGTTGCAGGATTAAAGGAATGACTCTGATTCTCATGAAGTTGCGACTATGGGATTAAAGGTGATGACATGGCATCTCGGACCTCCAGATGGGTATAGTCTCTCTTATGATGCGATTTTCGTAAATAACAAGACTATGTTATAATTGGTTGAATATTAACAAAAGGCCCTCCGATATATTTTAATGTGCCACCTCATGCACAAGTCGGCCTCTCCACCAATGGATGTGTTTTCCTATATATATATATATATATATATATAAGTTGAAACGCTTCATCTCAAGTTGTGGATCTTGGGCATCAATTATAGAGAGAAGAAGTGACAATTCACAACTCGTGAACTTGAAGGAATAGAGGAAGCCGAAGATCGAGCGGGAAGGAAGAAAGTCGAAGGTCCAGCAAGAAAGAAGGAAGTTGAAGGACGAGCAATTTTGTTGATTGGGTTAATCTTTGAAAAGCTCAGATCTGTGATGAATTAATAAAGTACAGAACACAACTTGAAGAACAGTTTTGTGAAGGGAAAATAAAGTTTCATTCGTCATCGTTTGAAGGGAGCAGTAGACAACACCAACATTGAAGCATTTGTGAGTCTGTTCATTGGAAGTAAGATATCGAGACAGTAAGAACAGTGAGAAGTAGTCACTCCTGAAACAGTTAACACAACAGTAACAACAGAGGGTTGAAAATAGAGAATTGTCTTTGTGCAGACATTGAGGGCTTAGTGCAACTTATCAAAGATATCCTGTTGAAAAGTATCAGCAGATCTTGGAGACATTGTTGGAGATCATGATGACTATTTAAAATCATCATGAGGTAACTTCATAGACTCTGTTTGGGCAATATGAAGAGTTGTGAAGACTCCTTCATATGAAGACAGGTTGTCATTGATGTAGCAGTCAAGCTGTAGATTGACAAAATACAATGAAGAAGATTTTGAGATCGACGTAATACAATCAAAACATTCCTTGACAAGATAGGGTCAGAGCCCTTGGGGTTGGTGCCTCAGAATTGGAAGGAATGGTGTCCTTGGAGTTGGTGCTCCTAAATCCAAGGTTGGTGCCTCGACAAGATAGGGTCGGAGCCCTTGGGGTTGGTGCCTTAGAATTGGAAGGATTGGTGTCCTTCGAGTTAGTGCTCCTAAATCCAAGGTTGGTGCCTTGACAAGACAGGGTTGGTGCCCTAGAGGTTGGAGCCTCACAAAAGACCAACTTGGTGCTTGGCAACGGGTTGGAGCCCTATATATATTGTACCTGATTTATTGTAAATATTATATTAATAAAAGCATTTCTTCCTATTGTTCATTTCGTGTTCTAAATATACTTGATTTAACTGGTAAAAGTAACAATTGAAAACAAATACTGATCCACACCCCCTCTCAGTATTTCCAACACACTCCAGAAAAACCTGGATCTATTTCTTAAAGACTAAGGATGAGGTCTTTGAACATTTCGAGAGTTCAAGGCTCTTGTTGAAAATATGATAGGGAAAAAGATAAAGGTATTGCATTCAGATAACGGTGGAGAATATATAGACAAGGATTCACAGATTTCTGCACAAAGGAGGGCATCAAAAGAGAATGGACAGCTCCATATAACCCAGAGCAGAATGGAGTGGTGGAACAGAAGAACCAAACTATTGTTGGGGCAGCCAAGGCCATGTTGTATGATCACCATCTACCTAAGTATCTATGAGAAGAAGCTTGCAACACAGCAGTATATATTCAGAATAGAACTCCTCATAAGGCATTGGGGAAGAGAACGCCCGAAGGAGTATTCACAGGGAAGAAGCCAGAAGTCAGTCATCTCAAGATATTCGGAAGTGTGGCCTATTGCCACATTCCAGACGAGAAGCGTAGCAAACTGGATCAAACTGTAGAGAAGGGGTATCTCATAGGATACAACGAGACCTCAAAGGCATATAGAATCTACATTCCAGGCAATAGGAAGATTGTAGTAAGACGAGATGAAAATTTCATGGAAGACAGAGCTTTTAGAAAATCTAGTGAAATGCCTACAAAAGATCAGTTAGGGATGTTCCATTAATCCAAGAATAGCAGGGGCAACAAGAAGGATAGGCAAGAGAACATATGATCTAGGTGGATATTGGTGGCCACCCGCCTATTCCACTTGGACCCCCACCTTTGTTTCTTTCAATTTTTTAGTTTCCTTATTTGTAGCACAATTTACTATTTTTGGCAGTTTTCAGGTCCTGAACTTCCGAAGCCATTTTGAGGCCCTACACAACATTTTTTTGGGGAAAATCAAGACCAACATGACTCATAGACTGATGTTGGTCATTCAAAAGTTGTAATCCTCGGATAGATCTCTCTAACGAGGTATTGTGGGCGTCAAACGAAGATCGTATGCCAAAGTTACGACCCCAGGAAGTTGATGTACCAATTTACCCAAACGGGGCCCAAAGTTTGGCGCTTCATCTCCTAGGGTTAGGTTTTTGGATGTTTAGGATTTTCCATTGTTTCTCAATAACAAATAGTCCTTTGAGCCTCATTGTAACACAATTCAGAGGCATGTAGCCACCACATCTCTTCTCAGAGATAAGCTACTATCGCCCGAGCTAGTCTTATTTCCATTTTATTTGTAAGCATATTTCAGTATTTGATATTAATGAAATGAAATGTTATTTATATTACATCTTTGCATTTATGGTTATATCTATAATTTTGTTGCATTCCTGTTAAAATCCGGACCAGTGATATCAGAGCAGTCTGCTCTTTCTCTGTTTTTCTTTACATGTCCCCAACGAGGTCAGGATATAACGAGTTAGGGCTCAATCTGGTTCAACCTTTGCAAGATCAACCTCGCAATCCCCATCAATTGCCCTGGGGGAAGAAAAGAAAGATGAGAAGGCAGGAGATCCTATCAAAATGTTGCTCGAAGAGGCCCTCGAGAAACAAAGTAATGTGATGATGGATAACTCTGCCCAGATCCTTCAACAATTGCCCACCGGCGGCGCATCCACAACTAGCAGCCACTCTAGAGGCTCCACTCCTTTTAATGTACAAGTAAAGTTTGACATTCGCATATTTCAAGGCCAAATAGATGTAAACGTCGTATATAAATGGTTAAATCTACTAGAAGGATATTTTTCTGTTCATGATTTTTCTAGCCAAAAAAAGATTACTTTTGTTGTTCTCAAAGTCGCCCCCCACGTCAAGGACTGGTGGGAAACCTACTGTGAGCAAAAGGATGAAAGTACGACCTCACTTTTTTCAATCGCACCCACTTGGAATTTTTTCGAGGATGCCATCAAGGAGCAGTACTACCCTGTCCGGAGCAATGAGGATAAATACATAAAGTGGACAATGTTGCGGCAGTGAAGGAAAAAAGATGTGTTGGAGTTTACCAATGTTTTTCATGCCATTCGCACAAAGTTGGGTATCAAGGATTCTGAGAAACATTTGGTACTCAAGTATCACGGCTGCCTACACAGGTACATCCAAGACGAGATAGAGTTCCTAGACATCTCCTCGCTCAGCATGGCATACCAATACACCGTCAAGATCAAGCAGAAGTTTAAATAGAAGAAGCCAGACTTTGGATCTGCGAATTTGAAGCAAGGGAAAGGTGCCCCCAAACCGCAAAACAAAGGACAAAGCCAAGGCGGGGCGGCCAAGGACAACCCGCCAAAGCCGCAAGCAAAGAATAACACCGCAAAGCCGAAGGACATGAGAAAGCGGTTTGAGTTCCATAAGAGCTCCACTCACAACACAAGTGAGTGTCGGGCCAAGCAGTCACTGGTGGCCAAGCTGAAGGCTTCGAAATCAGATGCATGTTTGGACTCTGAATCAGAACCCGACAAGGGGAATGCCAAAGGGAAGTAGATTATCGATGCGGAGCCCAACACCACCATTGCTACCATGAAGATCCAGAAGGAGGAGCGCCTCTTCCACTCCCAAATGTGGGTGTCAAAGTTTTTGAATCTAACACATCAGAAACCCCTACTATAATATTTGGTTTACTATCTCCTACTTGTTCTTTTACATTAACAAGTTATTTAATAACATAAACATCGAAGTAAACACAATTGCAGCCTTCACAAATATACAGATCAACAACTGAAATAAATTGAGACAACACAAGGGACACAGTTATTTTTAGACAATCGTCCCCGGAAAACCTGATTCGGGAAAACCGGTGCATCATATATGAGGGTTTTATTATTAAACAGATTTTTGAATACAACTAGGGTGCCAAAAATGGCTCAACCTTCAAAGAATATCCTTGGCAGTAGTACCTCTATCCGGACACGGCAAATCACCAACCGAATGATCAACCCCATAGTGACTTTGACTGTTCCTTATGCGAAAGTTGCTCCAAGCACTCCTCTGCAATTGTGTCACCCTCTCTGAAACTGCGTCACCCTCTCCGGCTGATCTACTCTCAGTCTGCCCCACAGAACCTCCTCAGTGTAGCCTCTTCAGCCTAGCATTAGCCTCTACAACCCTCTACACTGTCTGCATCTGCCTCTACAACCTCTGCGTCCTCTGTGTCAGCCCTCCTAGGCTCTGTGTTGCCTCTTCCGACACTTTGTTGCCTCTCTGATATGTATTCTTCAGCCTTGGATCAAAATCCTTTGCTGAACTGCCCCTCGCTGCAACTGATCACTCACTTGATTTCCTCAACAAACCTCGCCCAAGAAAATTGAATTCTTGATCTCTATTGGTGTCTCTCCAACTGACCCTCAAGCCTCCTCCTATACTTTTCCTGTTGATGATTCAATGACCGAGATTAAGTCCCTAATCAGCGGCTAAGATTAGATCTGGCTTGATCCTCGTCTCTTTGAACTTTCTCACCCATTTTATATTAATACACATTAATATTTTAATTTTCCTAAGTTTAGACTTAGGAACCCCATTAAAAATACTATTTATTTTAATATCTCTTCATCCGGGTGGAATTTCTTCAAACGATTTTTGGGTCATGGAAATCTCATGTATCTTAGCCTCTTCACCAATCTTCATGGCTAGAGCACATCCGATGCTACCAAAAATCAACACTCCCTTTTAGCGAGGAATGTGCTCTAGTAATGCTTCACCATAGAAACATCACACTGATCTTCCACATTGATACCTATGTTAATGCTTGCCCTATTGCCTCACATCCACTGCACTGCTACTTCCTGTACTGCTACCCATGACACTGCGACTGCCACTGCTACATATGTACTGCAACTCCCTCTCAAAATGCTACATCATGATGCCCATAGCACTGTCACTGCTAACTGCTACATTGCAACTCAGTTACCAAGAAGTAAGTAACAGACTCCATCCAATCACTGACATCCTAGTCAGTTTGGAAGACTCTTGATGCTAAAGCTACCTCTGCTTCTATCCTGTACTCCCTCTGCTGCCATTGCGCTGCTACAACCTCTTTTGTGCCTCTCGCACTACTGCAACCTCCACTGCACTGCTATAGGCTTCTACACTCTAGCACTACCTTGTCGCTCCATCACACCTTACTCCACCCGACACCTGTCATCATGCTATTGTCGTTAAGGGCTGCCGTAGCCCTATGTGATCCAAGAGTTTAGGCACCTCAAGGATCTTGCATGTAGTCTTCTCGACTACAACTTGATGTCACCCCACCTCTTTTCTAGAGGTGCATGAGCACTCATGGCACAATCGTCATCAGTCTCGACATCCTTCTTTGCTTTTGCTGGAGCTGCCTTAGAGTCGGAAGCTTCTCCCTTGCCTTTCTTCCTGGGGCACTGAGATGAATAATGTCCCAGCTCCTCACAGTTGAAGCACTTTACCTTGGAGATATCCTTCTTCTTCCTCTTTGTAGTCCCTGTTGTCCCGCAGATGCAAGAGTTGCATCCTTCTCCTCCTCCTTGCTCTGAATTCCCTTGCTTCTACTTCTCGTCTTGGTCAATCTCCTAAGCTCTTCCTGTCAAAGAGCTGCCCACATCTCCTCCCATTTGGGGAGAGTCGCTCTGCCCAAAATATCTTGGACAAATGTCTCCTACTCCTTAGAGACTGCATTCAGGGCAATGCTGACTAAGAACTCTGGATCTGGAGTAGACCCTACTGAAGTAAGCTCATCATGAATCCCCTGCAACTTGAGAAGGAAGGGATCTATCTCCTCTCCCTTCTGCATCTGATATGACCTCAGTTGATTCTCTAATAACATCTTCTGCTGCACGGAAGATCCTTGGTATAAGGAGGTCAGGGTGTCCCACATCTCCTTTGTTGTGTTCTTCTCAGTGATATGTGGTATGACATGATCTTTGACCCCGTCTAGGATCATGCACTTCGCCCTTACCTGAGTCTCCTCATACTTTTCATTCTCAGCTGGATCAACTGGGATAGCCACTACTTTCAAGGCATATTCCTTGATGCGATGTCTATCCAGGACTGTCAGGATCCTGGCCTTCCAGATGACAAAATTGGAAGCCCCATCCAATCTGTCTTGATCCCTCAGTCCGTTCACTGCCATCTCTGCTCTTCTCTGGTAGACTCCCTCTGAGTCCTGATTTCCCTCCTGGAAATCCTCCTGCCAACTGTCGAACCACTCCTCTCCAATCCTCCTTTGCCACTGCAACTCAGATCTGGATTTCTTGGCTAGAAATCCGTCGAGGTATTGCTTCCATCTACCTTGGTTCTGTCTCCTTAGACACTATACTGCACTACAGCGTCCCACCAACTCCTCAAATCACAATCTGCACAGCTTCCATAGCCCCAACAACTGAAGAATCTGAGCCCTTTCAGGCTCTGCAGAATCACGGCTTGGGTTGAATCTGCTCTTCCGGCCAACTGCGTCAATCCTACCTGGCCAAGAAGGATGATGTGGCTCTGCGTGAGCCTCTTCTGCCTCTGCACTGGCCCTTCTCCTGGCTCAAAATGTTGAAACAGGCTCTGCGTGAGCCTCTGCGTCACCCTCTTTGCACTGCATCACTCCTCTTGCCTTTTCAGCTCTGGAACAACACCGTCTCTCGGGACAACTGCTTCTCTGCTGCAAATTTTCATATTTCTTCGGCTGATGTCTTCAGTCCTCTCCTTGATCTGCAATCGGTTTGATACCATGTGAAAGTTTCTGAATCTAACACATCAGAAACCCCTACTGCAATATAGGGTTTACTATCTTCTACTTGTTCTTTTACATTAACAAGTTATTTAATAACATAAACATCGAAGTAAACACAATTGCAGCCTTCACAAGTATACAGATCAACAACTGAAATAAACTGAGACAACACAAGGGACAGTTATTTTTGGACAATCATCCCTGGAAAAACCCAATTCGGGAAGATCAATGCAACATATATGAGGGTTTTATCATTAAGCAGATTTCTGAATACAACTAGGGTGCCAGAAATGGCTCACCCTTCAGAGAATATCCTTGGCAGTAGTACCTCTATCTGGAGACAGATATTCTGGCAAACCAACAACCGGATGATCAATCCCACAGTGACTCTGATTGTTCCTTGTGCTGGACAGCGAAAGCTGCTCCAAGCACTCCTCTGGAACTGCGTCACCCTCTCCTGGCTGATCTGCTCTCAGTCTGCCGCACAGAACCTCCTCAATGCAACCTCTTCATCCTAGCGTCAGCCTCTACAGCTCTTTGCGTTGTCTGCGTCAGCCTTTGTGGCTTTCTGCATTAGCCTCTGTATCCTCTACATCTGCCTCTACAGCTTTGCGTCCTCTGCGCTGGCCTCCTTAGCCTCTGCATCAGCCCTCCAAGGCTCTGCGCTACCTCTTCCGACACTTTTTTACCTCTCTGATATGTATTCTTCAGCCTTGGATCGAAATCCCTTGTTGAGCTGCCCCTCATTGCAACTGATCACTCACTCGATTTCCTCAGCAAACCTTGCCCCTGAAAATCGAATTCTTGATCTCTCTTGGTGTCTTTCTAACTAACCCTCAAGCCTCCTCTTATACTTTTCCTGTTGACGATTCAACGGCCGAGATTAAGTCCCTAATCAATGGCTAAGATTAGATTTGGCTTGATCCTCGTCTCTTAGAACTTTCTCACCCATTTTATATTAATACACATTAATATTTTAATTTTCCTAAGTTTAGACTTAGGAACCCCATTAAAAATATTATTTATTTTAATATCTCTTCATCCAGGTGGAATTTCTCCAAACGATTTCTAGATCTTGGAGATCTCATGTGCCTTAGCCTCTCTACCAATTTTCATGGCTAGAGCACATCTGATGCTACAAAAAATCAACAGTGGGTAAAGGATTCCCCGCTATAGTTCATTGTCAATAGCAAGAGCCAAAAGAACCTCATTTCGGTAGAGGTCGTGAAGTAGCTGGGCTTACCGACCATAGCACACCCACAATCGTACACCATCGGGTGGCTTCACCAAGGACGGATCTTCGCGTAAGCCAGCAGTGTTGCCTTCCATGCAGCATCAAGCCCTTCACGAATGAGGTATTATGTGACGTTGCTCCCCTTGATGTTTGTGATGTAATATTAGGCCAACCATACTTGTGGAAGCGACATGTTGTGTATGAGTCAAGGCCTCGTGTTGTTATTGTTACTTTGGGAAATAAGTTTTACAGGATACCGTAGGTAGCACCGCCTACCGCCATCTCTTTGGTTACTGCAAAACAATGCAGTAAGCTCATTTCCAAAACGGGAAATTTGTTTCCCTAATGATACGCCCTTAGGAAAAAAAGAAGACGGTGGCCACGACCTCCAGACGAAGCCCCTCTACACAGCAACAACAGATGGACAAGGACGTGGAGGAGTACAAGGACATCTTCACCTCCCCCGCATGGGTGCCTCTGCATTGTCAAGTCAAGCACTCCATCGACCAATCTATCGATGCTCCGTTCAAGAGAACGACGAAATCAAGAGGCAGATTCAGGAGCTGCTACAGAAAGGTCACATTCGGCCGAGTTCATCACCTTGTGGGAGCCCGATCGTGTTGGTACAGAAGAAAGATGGGACTTGGGGACTCTGTATTGACTTTAAGTCTGGATATCACCAGGTACTAATCAAACCCTCTGATGTGTGGAAGACTGCCTTCAAAGCCAAGGAGGGCCTTTTCGAATGGTTGGTTATGCCCTTTGGGTTGACGAATGCTCCTGTAACCTTCATGAGGCTGATGGATGACATCTTGCGGCCATTCACCAACTCATTTGTAGTGGTATACTTGGATGACATCCTGATCTTTAGCCAGAGTTGGGAAGAGCACCTCCACCACATCTGAAAGGTTCTCCAAACACTACGGCAACACAAGTTGTGTGCCAATTTGGAGAAATGCACTTTTAGCATGACTCGGGTTCAAAATCCGGGATACATTATTGATGAACGGGGAGTGCATGTGGATCTAGCCAAGATCCAAGTCATTCGAGATTGGCCAACCCCAACCACTCTGACAGAGCTCCGCAGCTTTCTGGGTCTTGCCAATTTCTATCGCGGGTTCGTGTTGGGATTCTCTCATATCACTTGGCCCTTGAGTCAAGTCACCAAGAGAGGAGCGAGAGCAAAATTCTTTTGGTCTAAATCTCAACATAAGGCATTCGCAGAATTGAAACATCGTCTCTACTCTGCACCAGTGCTCACGTTACCAGACTTGCAACAACCATTTGAGATCGAGACAGATGCCTCTAACTATGCTATTGGGGCAGTCCTTACTCAATAGGGGCATTCAGTGGCACATCACAGTGAGACACTTTCAGACGCAGTCCAGAAGTATCCCACTTATGACAAAGAAATGTATTCCACTGTGCAGGCCTGCTGACAATGGAAGCATTACATTTTGGGGAAGGAAATGGTCATCCACACAGACCACTGACCCCTGCAGTTCATATAGGCGCAAGGGAAGTTGCAAAATGATAGCCATCAGAAGTGGTCCACATACTTGCAATAGTTCCATTTGAATATCAAGTATAAGAAGGGCAACACCAATAATGTTGCAGACTGCCTCAGTCGACCACCGATTGTGGCGTTAACCATCGTGCTCAACTCCTGTGGGCACGAGACTTCTGATTGGGTACTTCACTACAAAAACGACCCAGAATTTGGCCACACATACCATATGCTCTTAGAGGGTCAACAAGTTCCAGATTTTCACCTCTAGGATGCCCTGTTATTCCACCTGGGACACCTTTGTGTTCCTTCAAGTGAGTGTGCCAAGATGATTTAGGAAGCGCACTACAGTCGGGCCGCCGAGCATTTCGGGGTCGAGAAAACGGTGGCAGTACTGCAGAAGTATTTCTATTGGCCGAATCTTCGACAGGATGTCGGGAAGTACATCAGATCCTGCACTGCCTGCGTTATTGCCAAACTGACCATCAAGAAGCAAGGCCTCTATACTCCGATGCCTACCCCTAGTCGACCTTGGGAATCCATCTCCATGGATTACATGTCGGGCCTTCCTTCTACTAAGCATGGCAACCACTTTGTTTTTGTGGTCATTGACAGATTCTCGAAGATGCCCATTATGGCGACCTACAAGAAGAATATCACCACAGAAGCCATTGCTAAACTCATCTTTGAACGAGTGGGGGTACACTTAGGGATCCCACAGTCTATCATCTCATATCGAGACAGCAAGTTCCTCAGTATATTTTAGTCCAGTCTCTGGTCAATGTTGGACACCAAGCTCACTAAGTCTATAACTTTCCATTCCCAAACTGATGGCCAGACAGAGGTCGTCAACAGGATGATCGTACACATTCTGTGCATGTACAACTCAAAGCATCCACCGCTCAAATGGCCACAACCCTTTTCAGGTGGGCTTGGGATTCCAACCACTATGTCCCATTGATGTGGCCATACCATTTGCAGCTACTCAGGCAGATTCGGCTCATGTCTAGTCCGAAGCTGATAAGGCAAACAACTTCAATGAGCACATCCAACATATCCGCCAGTAGGTCCACAATATTCTAGAGAAATCAAATGCCAAATACAAGCAGCGACATGATCAACATCAGGTGCAACACAAGTTTTAGGTGGGCGCCAAAGTCTGGTTGCATTTGCAGAAGGAACGCCTTACCGGAGCCTATCGAAAACTCAAACCACTCCAATATGGTCCTTACACCATTACCAAGGTTATGGGAGACAATGCATTTGAGCTCAGCATTCCCCCATTCCTTGGCCTGCACCCAGTGTTCAATGTGGACCGCCTTCGACCATACTTCCCACCATTGCTAGACACATCAAACATTGCAAAACAACTCACACCTGCAGAGTTATATCCAGATTACATGGAACAAGCCACAACTGATCAGATCATGGACACACATATCAAGAACACCCGACAACAAAAGATCCAACTATAAGGAGTTCTCAAAGCAGGCAAACTCCTTCATCAAGGCAATTGGCTCACCAGGGACCAAGTTCAACAGAAGTTTCCTCATCTCATGGAGGAACTCAACGCAATGGGGACCATTGCTTCCTAAGGGGGAGGAATGATCCAGGTGGATATTGGTGGCCACCTGCCTATTCCACTTGGACCCCCACCATTGTTTCTTTTAGTTTTTCAATTTCCTTATTTGTAGCACAATTTACTATTTTTGGCAGTTTTTCAGGTCTTGAACTTCCAGAGCCATTTTGAGACCCTAAACGACGTTTTTTGGGGAAAACAGAGACCAACATGGGTCATGGACCGATGTTGATCATTCAAATGTTGTAGTCCTCGAATAGATATTTCTAATGAAGTATTGTGCGCATCAAACAGAGATCGCATGCCAAAGTTATGACCCCGGGAGGTTGATGTACCAATTTACCCAAACGGGACCCATTGTTTGGTGCTTCATCTCCTAGGGTTGGGTTTTTGGATGCTTAAAGTTTTCCATTGTTTCTCAATAATAAATAGGCCTTTGAACCTCATTGTAATACAGTTCAGAGGCATGTAGCCGCCACATCTCTTCTCAGAGATAAGCTACCATCGCTCGAGCTAGTCTTATTTCCATTCTATTTGTAAGCATATTTCAGTATTTGATATTAATGAAATGAAGTGTTATTTCTACTACATCTTTGTATTTATGATAATATCTGTAATTTGTTGCGTTCTTGTTTAAATACGGATCAATATACCTAGGAAAAGTACAGTGACCAGTACCAGTATTTCCTCAGTGGGAGGAAATGCAGATGCTTCTCAATAGACGAAACAACAAAGTGAGGAAGAATTGGTCGAACCTCCCACCGCCAGTGGTGGAACGAGCAGAGAAGTGCGTAGACACTGAGGGATGCAAAGGAGTTTGTTGGAGCTCCTAGAGCTGAGAAGAGGCAATGGAGACAACCAGATAGATACCAAGCATTGGTAGCTCAGGTTGGAGAACCCTCTAGCTTTCAGGAAGTTGTTCAACACCAAGTGTGGGTAGATGCCATGGTGGAAGAGTACAACTCCATCATGACAAATGATGTCTAGGAAGTAGTACCTAGACCGGAAAATAGATCAGTTGTAGGTTCGCGATGGATCTACAAGATCAAGTATGCTGCAGACGGCAGCATAGAGAAGTACAAGGCAAGGTTCGTGGCAAAGGGGTATGCTCAGAAAGAAGGGATAGATTATGAAGAGACCTTTGCCCCAATTGTTTGTTACAACTCTATCAGATTTGTTACATCCCTAGCAGCTTAAATGGGATGGGAGATTCACCAGACGGGCGTCAAGACAACATTCTTGAACGGGTGATAGAAGAAGAGGTGTATATAAAACAGCCCAAAGGCTTCGAAACTCATGAGAAGAAGTCTCATGTTTGCAGGTTAAAGAAAGCCATGTACGGGCTCAAGCAGGTGTATTTGCAGCAAGAAGCAGAAATCAGCAGCACTGAGTTCCACAGAAGCAGAATATATGTCAGCCAGCACAGCGACGTGTGAAGCCATATGGCTTAGAAAATTGCTTGTGAGCCTATTTAGGAAAAGGATAGAGGCGACCAAGGTTTACTGCGATAATCAGAGTTGCATCAAACTCTCTGAGAATCTAGTATGTCACGATCGGTCGAAACATATAGATATCCGTTGTCACTTTATCAGACACTGTGTTCAGCATGGGGCAGTACAACTACAGTATGTTCCCACAAGATAGCAAGTGGCCGATATACTCACAAAGGCTCTCAGAAGAACTAAGTTTACACAGTTCAGAGAGGAGTTGGGTATGATTGAAAATCCGTTTCAATAGCAGGAGCAGGATGCAGTGCAGATGCAGTGTTGGGTGACAGGACCAGCAACAACACGGATGCAGAGGGAGCTGCAGTACAGATGTAGCATTGACAGTAGCAATGTCAAAGGCAGTAGTATAGTAGCAGCAGCAACGCAATAGTTGATGGACAGCATGTCAAGCATCAGCAGCGCAAAGACGATGCTTCAGAGTCAGAGCAGTATGCAGAGAGGCAGTGTATTGCTAGAGCACATTCCTCGCTAAGAGGGAGTGTTGATTTGGGGTAGCATCGGATGTGCTCTAAGCCTCAAATTTTGCAGGGAGGCTTGGGCACAGGTATTCCAAAGAACCCAGAAAGCGTTTTGGGAAATTCCACCCAGAAGTGATTTTATTAAAATAATTAATATTTTTAATGGGGTTCCTAAGTCTAAACTTAGGAAAATTAAAATATTAATGGGTATTAATCTAATCAGGGGTGAAACTTCTAGAAAATATCGTGGATCAAGTCAAAATGATCTGAGCCATTGATTATGTTTTAATCTAGGTCGTTGATTGCTCAATAGGAAGATATAAGAAGGGACTTGAGGGTCATTTGGAAAATACACCAGGCAGATACTCAGTTGCCCAAGAGAAATCAATTTTCTCACTGGTCGAAGTTCGGCAAGAGAAAATTGATTCAAAGGGAGAGTTGCAGGTGGAGGAGAGACAGAGAGGGTTCAACATCAGTCAGGGAGACAAGGACAAAGACACAAAGTAGCAGAAGGAACAACGCTGGGCAGATTGACGCTGGGAGAGGTAGCGCTGGCCTAGGTGACGCAGGCATTGCGCAGGCCAGTCCAGAGGCCAAAGAAATTGATATTGAGCAAGCAAGGGAGACGTGGAGGGTCAAGGAACCTCTCTCTTGGGTCAGACACTTGTTTAGGAACATCTGTAAAATATTTCTCAGTTCTATATCGCTGGGTGAAATTTTGTACATGTTGATTTTTGTTGAAGAATAATAAAACCCTCATCTACTGCACTGGTTTTCCCACATCGGGTTTTTCCGGGGAAAATTGTCCAAAAACAACTGTGTTATGGTGTTTGTATATGTGCCAACATTTTTCTTACATTTAATTTCTGCAATGTTTTAATTGTGAAGGCTGCAATAGAATATGTTTCAATATTTTCCGTAAGAATACAGTAGATAACTTATCTCTGAAGTAATAAGTAGAAGAAGTCATATCAATCACTGCAGTAGGGTTTCCATTTTAGAAATTTTCACAGGCAAGCCATCAAGTCTTCAAGGAGAAAGTAAGTCTACTACATCTCAAAATCTATCAAGTAATTATATGTCCCCTTCTGAATATACATCAATGCCTTTTTGAAAGGAAAGCAACAAATTGGTAGGTACCAATAACTTTCTTGCATGGAAGAAGAGGATTGATTTACTTCTCAAGGAGAATGAACTCCTAAAACACATCGAAGGGAATGTTACTATTCCTGCTAAGAAACAAACTCAAGCCTTAGCCAAGTACAAAAAGGATGAGACAAGAGCTCAAAGGATTCTAATAGAATCTATCAAAGACTCTCTCATTCCTTATGTCTCCAAACTTGAAACATCAAAAGAAATCTATGATAAACTAGTAGAGCTATTCTCGGTAAGCACAGCTGGAGAAGTGATATCTCTACGAAATGAATTATACAAAACGAAAATATCAAAGGAAGGAATAGCTTCTTACTTCATGAAGATCTCTGAGATGAGGGATCAACTTCAAGAGCTAGGGGAAGTCATGTCTGACAGAGAAATGACAACTGTAATACTCAATGCTCTACTTGAGGATTGGGGCAACTTCACATCAAGCATATATGCAAAGAAGGAAGCCACCTCACTAAGTGAAATGTGGTCTCTATGCAAGATAGAGGAAACAAGACTAAAAGCAAAAGAGGATGTGGGATCAAGGGAGAAAGCATTTGCTACCATGGCCAACAGAAAGGGAAAATTTGGCAAATTTGGTCCACAAAGAACAAACAACAAAGATGTGTCCAAAATCTAATGCTATGAATGCCAAGAATATGGACACTACAAAAGGAATTATCCTAAACTAAATAATGACAACAACAACAAAAGAAAAAGGGAAGAAGCTCACATGAATCAAAAGGTGAAGGAAGAAGAAAAGAAGGAAGATCCTCCGACCTCTGCTATGACTAAGTCAAACTCTTTACTTAAAGTCTTCTTTCAAAGTTTTGAGTAGGATAGGAGCATGTAGGAATAGAATAAAATTGCATGGATAGAAACATCATCTAGAATCTAGAAGCATTATGTACATAGAGTTCTAAATACTCATGTAGAAAGAGCATTTATAAATAAGAATAAAATGCATGGTTAGAAATACCTTCTAGAATATAGGAGCATGGTAGATATCAGTGTTGTGAAAATCGCGATATTATCGTTTTATCGCGATTTTTTCCCGAAGCCGATATTATCGCAAGTAATAATCGCAGATTTTTTTTATACCTGATAATTTCGAAAAAATCGCGATAATTTGAAAAAATCTCGATTTTTTCGAAAAAAATTGTGATTTTTTCCGAAATTATCGTAGGACGTCTGGGCGACGCGGTTTTATAAGGCAAAAAACGATCTTTTTTTATTTCATTTGCACAGTTAGGCGTGCAGAGGGCAGTGGAGTGTTGGAGAGGGCTTGGAGAATTTGCTTGGAGAGGATTGGAGCTATTTGAAGTGCGTGGAGGAGGAAATCAAGAGGAGGAGACCGATTATCTCCATAGAAATGGTATGGGCACCAATTTTTTTTGTTTTCATTGTTTTGAAACTTTGTTTATGTTTTTTTCATTGTTTTTGGTTGGGTAACTTGGGTTTGGAATGGGGTTTATGAAATTTGCCCAATGTAATTTTTTTTTAGTTTTTTTGGTGGGGTTTGGAATGGGGTCTTTGATGTATTGTTTTTTTAGTTTTTTTGGTTGGGTTTGGAATGGGGTTTCTTAAAAATTAAAATGTATGTAATTTTTTTTAGTTTTTGTACAATGTAAAAATTAAAATACTAAATAGTAAGTTTGTAACTTGTAAATTACTAAATACTAAATTGTAATCCTTATTTTCCCATAGGTTCACAACTTCACCGAAACACCATTCAAGTTTTCAACTTCAAAGTTCAAAAACAAACATGCCAAGGAAATTGGACCCTTTTTGAGAATTTGGTGAACCTAAAGCTCCGAATGATAGACTAAACTTGACTTGCAAGTTGTGTGGCCACCCTATGTCTGGGGGTGTGTACAGGTTGAAGTATCACCTTGCACAAATCCCTGGATTTGATGTGGGGCCTTGCACAAATACAAATCTTGAACTCATCCAAAGAACCATGAAAGCATTGGAAACTTTAGACCAAAATAGAAAGGCCAAAGAAGAAATGAAAAGGCAACTAAAAAAGTCAGCTAAAGCAAGTCGCACTGGTTCTACTGCAGCATCAACCAATCCGGTAGCTGCCACATCATTTTTTGTTCCTCGAACCACACCTCGTTCACAGCCATCTATCAGTTCAATGCTAAAAAGAACTGAGAAAGAACAAGGTGACAAGTTACTGGCAAAATTTCTCCTCTGGAGTGATATTCCGTTCAGCATTGTAAGGAATAATCCATTTTTCCAACCTTCTATTGATGCTATTGCAAGTGTTGGCCCAGGGTACAAAATCCATTCTTATCATGATTTCAGAGGCCGGATTCTTTAAAATGAAAAGCTTAACTGTACCCAAAGATTGGAGGATTTTAAGGCATCATGGGCACAAACATGATGCACTGTTATGTCAAATGGTTGAACTGACCAAAAGGGGAGAACCCTTATAAACTTCTTAGTTAATTGTCCCAAGGGGACTATGTTTATCAAATCTATTGATGCATCTGCACAAATCAAAGATGCAAGAACTTTATGTGATTTGCTAGATGTGTTTATTTTGGAGGTGGGTGCAGAAAATGTTGTCCAAGTCATAACGGACAATGCTTCAAATTATGTCGTTGTTGGCATGATGCTTATGGACAGGCATCCTAGTTTATTTTGGACACCTTGCGCTGCACACTGTATTGATTTGATGTTGGAGGACATAGGGAAAATTCCCTTTGTCAAAGATATTGTTGATTCATCCCAAAGCATTACAAAATTTATATATAACCATACATCTGTGCTTAGCTTGATGAGAAGATTCACCAACAACAAAGAGTTGGTGCGCCCCGCCATTACATGGTTTGCCACCAGTTTCATATCTCTTCAATCCCTCTTGAATTCTATGTGGGATATGAAGAGAATGTTTCTTTCAGAGGAATGGCGTGCTTTGCCAATGAGTCGCAAACCAAAGGGAGAGGCCGTATGCAGACTAGTTTCATACCAGGAAGACTTCTGGGTGGGAGTGCAGGAGGTGTGCTGTTGGGTCCCTATAATACTAGTGATTACCCCATTACTATTGTAATTGTACCTCTTATTAATATTGTTGTGCCCCTATTATCCCCATATTGTTATTAATGTGCCCCATAGAATCCCTCTATTGTTATTTTTGTGGCTTTATATTATTATTGTTAGGTCGGCTGGGTTATATTGTGACTCCTTAGACTCCTATATATAGAAAGGAGGTTTTGTCATTTGTATCATCCAAGAACTGTTCATTTATGTAATGTAAAGGAGGTTGCCCCCACGAAGAGGCTGAATTCTAAGGCGTTGATCTATCTTTTCTATCTTTTCTTGAGCTGGTTTCATAACATTTGGTATCAGAGCTTTGGGTTCTAGAGTTTCGCTGCTCCAAACAGGTCATCGTGGCATTTTCGCTATAACTTTTTTCTGCGATGTTTCAGAAGCTAAAAAAAAACCCATTTGAGAAGACATCGCGCTGAAGCTCGGGTCCAAATTTCAGAGCTTTTCGCGCTATATTTGCGGAGATATGATCTGAGGAAGTTGGTATTTTTGCAGACTCCTGAATTACATTCCAAACAGGTGACCTGGGGAAAATCGTCATAACTTTCTCTCTGAGCATCGGATTGAAATTTCGTAAGAAGGTATAGAAAGAGGATGGACTGTAGTTTCTTGTATATATTTTGCAGAGCCAAAGGTCGAAACAGTGACTCGTGGCACGTCGTAAAAGTTCGCTCTACTGAACTACTTTATAATCAAGTCATTGTGGGAGATTTCGCATAACTCTTCCTTGGAGAACCCAATTTGGATCAGACTGGTGGCATTGGAAAGAGGGCTACTGCAGGTCACAATTTTAGAACTGGATGATTTGAATGTACAGAGATACATCAGAGGCAATATCGAGCTCCTACAAAGTGAAAAAAGGTGTGTAGATTCTTTTAAATTTTTGCTTAAGATTGGTTTGAAATTTATTTTGAAGGAATTCAAAGGGCATAGCAGAGCATTATTATCGGTAACTGATGCCCCGAGGAAAGAAAATGCAAACACCTAGTAAGGAACCTGAAAGCTCTAGCATGACTCATGAAGAAGAGGTTGAAATGCAACATGACATATCAAAATTACAAGACCAGGTGCAACAACTGTCCCTTGCACAAAAAGGAACAGAATCTAAGATGGATGGTTTAAAGAAAGATGTAGAAGCTAAGATGGATGGTTTAAAGAAATGCGTAGAATCTAAAATGATTGACGTGGAAGCTAAGATGGATGATTTGAAGATAGATTTGAAGACAGGCATGGAAGATTTGAAGACAGATTTAACAAAGTTTCTACAAGAAATGCTTACTAATGGCAAAAGGGTAGTAAAGGAAACTCATGATGAAAACAAAAGAAATGTTAATCATGATTTCATAAACTCTAATGTTGGATCGAAGACCCACCATATTCCAAAAATCGATATGAGGAAGTTTGATGGCAAGGATCCCGCAACATGAATATTACAGATGGACAATATTTCGATCTCAATAATGTGCAAAACACACAAAAGGTACGTATTGCAACTTTATATTTGGAACCAAATCAGTTTGTATGGTATCAATGGCTTTGCTCTCTTAAACAATTTATCACTTGGGCAATTTTTATGGAAGAATTGATAGCACATTATGAGGATACAAAAAGCAACACTTTCTTTAGCCAATTGATAAGTCTCAAACAAAAGGGTTCAATAATGGAGCACATTAAGGAGTTCCAAAAATTGAACATAAAGGTAAAAAATATTCCAGAGGAGCATAGGATTGATGTGTTCAAAGGGTCTTTAAAGGATAATATCCAACATGATGTTCGCCTTTGGGACCCTGATTCATTAGAGAAGGCATTCAAGTTAGCAAGAAAAATGGAAAGCAAAATTATGGAAACTAGGAAGCATACCACTCACAACTATAAAGACGGAAGTGTTGTTGTCCCTAGTCTTCCACAACCTATAAGGTTGACACCACAACAATTGGAAGAAAAAAGAGTAAAAGGGCTTTGTTACAGTTGTGATAGCAAATACACTAAAGGTCATAAGTGTGCTGAGAAGAAATTATTCTACATAGATTGTGAAGAGGAAGAAGAAAAGGAGCAAGAAGGGTCAAAAGAAAAGGATATACTCCAAGAACAAAGCCTAGATAAAGAAGAAATGAATCCAACCATATCTTTTAATGCATTGGCGGGAATTACCACTCCTCAAACCATCAAGATAGAAGGACAAATCAAGAAGAAAAAGGTAATAGTGTTGATTGATTCAGGAAGTACCCACAATTTTATTCATTGTAACGTAGCAAAAGAATTGAATTGCTTCTTATATCCAGCACCAGAGTGTCAAGTGATGGTTGCAAATGGAGGAACAATAAATTGCTCTGGAAAGTGCCATAATATAAAGCTATCCATGGGAGAATATGTATTGACTAGCCCAATGCTTTCCATTCCAATGGGAGGTGTTGATGTTGTACTAGGAGTCCAATGGCTACAATCTTTGGGTACAATAGATTTTAATTTTCAAGAACTTTTCATCAAATTTTCTATGGAAGGAAAGGAAATTGAATTAAGGGGTATTGCAGGGAAACCAGGAAATATAATCAGCTCTAATGGTATGACAAAGCTTCTAAAAAAAGAACAAAGAGGTGTAATTGCACAATTATGTTCGCTAGATGTTTCCACATCGGAATCATCTATTTCTCCAGATCTCAAAAAAGTCCTGGACAATCATTCTAAGGTATTTGAGACTCCCAAAGGTCTCCCACCTATGCGCGATCATGATCATGCTATTCATCTGATTCCAGGAAGTGTTCCTCCAAACATCAGGCCGTACAGATATCCTTATGCCCAAAAGAGTGAAATTGAACGTATGGTTGCAGAAATGCTAGAGGCTGGTATAATTCAACCGAGTCAAAGTTCTTTCTCTGCTCCAGTAGTATTGGTGCACAAGAAGGATGGATCATGGCGCATGTGTCCGGATTATAGGGAGCTCAACAAGCTCACTATTAAAGATAAGTTTCCCATTCCTGTCATTGATGAATTACTGGATGAATTGCATGGATCAATTTACTTCACCAAGTTGGATCTTCGTTCAGGATATCATCAAATCAGAATGAAGATTGAAGACATTCCGAAAACAGCATTTAGAACTCATGAGGGTCATTATGAATTTTTGGTCATGTCTTTTGGCCTTACCAATGCACCTTCAACATTTCAAGGTTTGATGAATTCAATTTTCAAACCACTCCTTAGAAAATTTGTGTTAGTATTTTTTGATGATATACTAATCTACAGCAAGTCTTGGAAGGATCATGTTGAACATGTTGACAGGGTGCTACAACTATTGGAGGAAAAACAATTATATGCAAAAAAATCCAAATGTTTCTTTGGAGTCCAAGAGGTGGAATATCTGGGTCATATTGTATCTCATGAAGGGGTTAAGGTAAACCCTAGCAAAATTAAAGTCATTAAGGAATGGAAAATCCCCACATCCATAAAGCATCTGCGAGGATTTCTCGGGTTAACAGGGTATTATCGCAAGTTTGTTAAGAATTATGGGAGAATAGTAGTACCTCTAACAACATTATTGAAGAAAGATGCATTTTCATGGACTCGAGAAGCAACAAAGGCCTTCGAACATCTTAAAGAGGCAATGTGCCAAGCACCGGTCTTAGCTACACCGGACTTCACAAAAACCTTTATTGTGGAATGTGATGCTTCAGGAAATGGAATTGGTGTTGTTCTAATGCAAGATGAAAGACCCATTGCTTTTGAAAGTCATCCAATCAAGGGAAAGTTTTTACACAGCCATTTATGAGAAAGAAATGTTGGCAATACTCCATGCACTTAAGAAATGGCGACCCTACCTAATGGGAAGACACTTCAAGGTAAAAACGAATCACGATAGCCTTAAATACTTTTTAGAACAAAGATTATCCTCTGGAGAGCAACAAAAGTGGGTCACAAAGATGTTGGGTTATGACTTTGAAATCATCTACAAAAAAGGGAAGCAAAATGTGGTGGCAGATGCACTCTCAAGAAAGGATGAGGATGTGGAAGCATTGTTGTGCGCCATTTTTATTATCCAACCAGATTGGATAAACGAAGCAAGGGAGGAATGGAAGAATGGCGAAGAAGTGTGGGCACTTATTCGAAAGTTACAACAAGATTTCAGTACGTCGGATACATTTAGATGGCAAAATGATTCGTTATGGTACAAAGATCGCTTATACCTCTGTAAGAATTCCCAGCTAAAACAAAAGATTCTTATGGAATTGCACACTTCTCCCTTAGGAGGGCACTCAAGATTTTTAAAAACTTACCACAGGGTTAAGAAAGAATTTTTTTGGGATGGCCTTAAATCAGATATTCAAAAGTTTGTGGCGGAATGTTTGGTTTGCCAACAAAATAAAGTTGAAACAATTAAGACACCAGGTCTATTACAACCTTTATCCATTCCAAGCCAACGTTGGGAGGAGGTTTCAATGGATTTTATCACAGGTTTACCTAAGTCTGAGGGAAAGAGTCATCACGGTGGTAGTTGACAGACTTACCAAGCATGCACACCTTTGTGCATTATCACATCCATTTAAAGCCAATACAGTTTCTACTGCATTTATGGAAACAATTCAAAAGCTACATGGAAACCCAAAGATTATTGTAAGTGACAGAGATCCCATTTTCACTGGAAATTTTTGGACAATTATTTTCTTGTCTTGGTACTCAGTTAGCTCATAGCTCATCTTATCATCCTCAATCTGATGGGCAAACTGAGATAGTAAACAAATGTTTGGAAGGATATCTTCGTTGCTTTGTATCTGATAAACAGACACAATGGGTCAAATGGTTGCCTCTGGCTGAATGGTGGTATAACACTTCCTTCTATACAGCAACAAAAATGACCCCATTTATGGCACTTTATGGGTATCAGCCACCATCCATCACATCATATTTAAGAGAAAATTCTAAGGTTCAGGCAGTGGAACATCACATCGAACATCAACAACAAGTCCTCCAACTCTTAAAGGATAACCTCGTGTTGGCACAAAATAGAATGAAACAACAGGCAGATCAACATCGCAGCGAAAGAAGTTTTGATGTAGGTGATTGGGTATTCCTACGGCTACAACCATATAAGCAAATGTCCCTCAAGCAAGCTAAGAAGGATAATAAATTATCACCAAAGTATTATGGTCCATACAAGGTGTTGCAAAAGATTGGTATTATGGCATACAAATTCGAGCTGCCTGCAGCTTCTCGATTGCACCCAGTTTTCCATGTTTCATGTTTAAAGAAGGTTATAGGCGACAAGCTCCAAGTTCAAACAATATTGCCAAAACTTGACGAGGAAGAAAAAATTATATTGGAACCGGAAGTAGTCATAGAAACAAGAACTCGACAGCTACGAAATCGATCAATTTCGGAGTATCTTATCAAGTGGAAGAACTTATCTGCTGAAGATTCCACATAGGAGGATGAGAATTTTATACAGAAGTATCTAGAACTACTCAAGCGTTGAGGACAACACTTTTTTGAAGGAGAGGGGCATGTTGGGTCCCTATAATACTAGTGATTACCCCATTACTATTGTAATTGTACCCGTTATTAATATTGTTGTGCCCCTATTATCCCCATATTGTTATTACTGTGCCCCATAGAATCCCTCTATTGTTATTTTTGTGGCTTTATATTATTATTGTTAGGTCAGCTGGGTTATATTGTGACTCCTTAGACTCCTATATATAGAAAGGAGGTTTTGTCATTTGTATCATCCAAGAACTGTTCATTTATGTAATGTAAAGGAGGTTGCCCCCTCGAAGAGGCTAAATTCTAAGGCGTTGATCTATCTTTTCTATCTTTTCTTGAGTTGGTTTCATAACATGTGCGTCGTTACTGAACCTTTGGTAAAGGTTCTTCGGTTGGTTGATGGTGAGAAGCCCGTAATGGGCTATTTGTATGAGGCCATGGACAGGGCCAAAGAAGCCATTCGGGCCTACTATGATGATAAGAGAGATGATGGGTTTCAGAGACAACTCCTCCTATGGGGAGTGATTGATGAGCGATGGAACAACACACTCCATCATCCCATTCATGCTGCTGGGCTTTTCCTGAACCCCGCATTTTCTTACTCATGTGGGTTTCTATTTGATGCTGAGATCATGGATGGATTCTTATCCTGTGTCTAGAAGATGGTGCGATCTCCAGCAAAACGTATAGAGATCTCTAAAGAAATTGAAACATATAGGATGGCAGGTGGCACATTTGGCTTTGACATGGCTATCATTGATAGGACGATTAAAATGCTAGGTATTTTTTAGTTTGTAACTTTGTTTCAAATTTCATTGTCTCTTCAAATTCCATTTTTTTCTTATGTTTATTTAAAATTTTATTTGTAATTTTGCTGTAGATGCATGGTGGAGAATGTACGGTGGCAGAGTACCCTTTCTGCAAAAGCTTGCCATTTGCATCCTCAGCCAAACATGTAGCTCCTCAAGATGTGAGCGCAACTAGAGTGTATTTGAAAAAGTACACAACAAGAAGCGCAATAAGTTAACACTTAAACATTTAAAATATTGCAAATTTCCAAATAAAGTTTTGAATTCATTAAACAATATTTTTTTTTTAATTATTAATTATTATTTCATGATCTTTGTACAAGTTGGAGTCCCAACGACTTAATGACATGGTCTACGTCTACTACAACCTTTGATTGTGGGTGAGGCAACATGAGAGGCCACCTAATGTGGAGGCCATCTCATTGGATGGGATTGACACCACTGCTGCATGGAGGGTTGAGGCTGAGAGGCCTCTCATGGAGTCTGCTGATGATTGGTTACTGCAGGATGTAGTGGAGGGGGAGGAGGGGGAGGAGGAGGAGGAGGAACAGGAACAGGAGGAGGAGGTGACACCACCTGCCCGGGCTACCCCTGCCACCAGTAGAGGACGTGGTCTACCTCCTATAGCTCCTACTTCTAGTTCTTCAGCTTCTAGAGCACAGCAGACTCCACTGCCAACTCCACCAGCACCAGCATCTACATCTAGAGGGAAAGGGAAAGCTGTGGCATTTTCTCGCAAGAGGGGCAGAGGAAATCAATAGGATTATACTTTAGTTATTTTCTTCATTTTATTGTATATGACATTATGACATGATGAGATACATTATTATATTTTTTGTTGATATTTTGAGGCTGAGTTGGGAATCAGGAGACAGGACTTACTATTCAGGACATGATTCAATGTTATGTGTGATTTTAGCACTTAAACATCTTATATATTAGTTCTTTTATCATATTTATGTGTCAATGTATTTATTTTATGTTGTAGATGGTTTAGATATTAAAAAAATTGAAAAAAAAAATGAATATTTTTGTACCAAACGATTTTTTCCCGATTATTTCCGATTATTTCCCGATAATTATGATTTTTTCCGATTTTTTCCTCGCGCCGAAATTATCCCGATAACGATTAATGCAACATTGGGAGATATAGCTCAAGATATTCATGTAGAAGGAGCATACCTAGTATAGGACCTCATCCACAATTAAAGAAAATTGATCATGATTAAGAATCTTAGAAGACCTCCATCATCAAAAGGAAAGAAACATTTGCAGGGTAAGGGTCTTCAAGATCCTATGATGGAATCTTCAAAAGAAGATTCATAAACAAAGGCAGATGTCTCATTGGGAATCCCATTCATGGGATTCAAGAAAAGGATGATATGCAGGCAAGCTAAGATGAAGCAAGAAGAGCCACACCAAGGACAACCAAATGAAGCTAAGATGATCAAAGGAGAATTAAGACGAGGTACGTATGCATCAAGTTTAAGTCATGATATTATATGTATATTATTGAGTCATGGGAATAGTTCTATGACATGATTGAGTATGAAAGAATCTCTTTCACCAATGACATGCTTGAAGGCATGTACTACAATGCAATGAAGGTCAACAAAAGAAATACTCACATAAGGAGTATAAGATTGCTGACTAAGAAGCAAGTGAAGAAGGAACGTTGACTAGTCCTAGAAGCAAGCAATGAAGAAGTTCTCTCACAAGGAGCATAAGGTGGTTGACCAATCTATCCAAGAAGAAGTGAAGAAAGAGATCAAGCATGTGAAGAACACCATGATCATCAAGAATCACTATCTGACAAGATACTTTGAAGACATCTCTCGAAAGAAGGCATGACAACTCTAACAAAGGAAGAGAAAGATCAAAGGACCCTTGACACCTATGAAGGCCTTGGAGATATGAAAGGTGTAGATAACTGATTCTACTCTACGAAGATGTCATGATGAAGAAGCCATCCAACAAAAGCACCATTTAATGTTGAAGCAATATCAGGATGAAGTCATGAAGGGCTACTAGATCAAAGCATGGGAACAAACAAGTACAAAGAAGCATCCATGTGAAGAGTAGTCTGAAGCATAGACAACATGACAAGGAATAACCAGATGACAAGAGAACCTGATATATGACAAGAAGGCCACTTTCCACGAAGGAAGCAATGACATGACAAACCAGGAAGGAAAGTGATCAATGGATGGTTCCCTAGCAGGAAGAAGTTGAGATGAAAGTCATGGAACTTGACCTAGAGACTAGTGGGGTTTGGAGGATCAATCTCCCTTCCCATTGATTATGGATTATTCTTCCTCTTCTTGAGACAATTCTAGATGCAATGATGATGCAATTGCCCGCCTTCTTATATTGAGACATGTCATCTGAGATGAGACTTATGATATGAATTGAAATTTCTCCCTAGTTGAGAGGGAGTGTTGAAATTTGGGTAACGTCGGCATGAATTTCCCCAAAGGGAAAGCCAACTACCCCAAATATACCCCATCTTGCCCATGAGAGAAAACACGAATTTGAATTTGATTATTATTAATGTGACAAAATATTAAAAGAGAATTTGAATTTAGATTTCCCTCCTAATTCACTAAAGTCGGCTCACCCAAGTAATGTGGCATGGATCTACCTCTATTGTGATACACACGTTCGATCTTTGTGGCCCGCATTCAAGTTCTCAATCCCAAGCCTTCTAGTTCGCTCTAGGCTCTCTGAGGTTCCCAACAAATTCTTGAGGCTCGCTCCTCAGTGAATCGAATTACCTTCTGAGCCTCGCATCATCTGGTTTTGCCTTGCTCTTTGTGTCTGTATACCACAGAGGCTAACAATGCTTCACATATGTCTCTATCTCGCGTATATACTTTATGGTTTGCATTTACATGGTCCACATCGTGTTTATGATCTGTTGTGGCATGTGTATCACATTACATAATTTTGGGCTCGCGTTTTTGTGACACCTTTTATCTGAAGCATTGCATCATATTCATAACCAAGGCATCGCAGCACTGGGACATCACATATGCTTGTCGTATGTAGCATAACAATGGTAACACTATAATACTTCTTGTGGTGCATATTAAACAACAGTGGCATTAATATATTGTATATACCATACAGTGACGTGATTACTCACATTGATCCTTTTGAGGCTTGCTTTATTCTATGAGTCTAACACTCTACACCTATGACTCACATTGTTTTATATAACTCGTTATATCATTGTGCTCACCTTGAATCTTAGTGGATCATCTTTATTATTGGTATCTTTGTGAGCTCGCACGTATATGTATCATATTGTAGTAATAGTGTTGGATGATCAATATACTTGACAATATTATATGACTGTGATGTTTGTACTTCAAAGTCAGATAGTGAAGAATAATAGGGATAGTGAATTTGTGACTTGGTTGGACAACAATATGACAATGACCTTGCTCCTTAACGGAAATGACCTTAACTGTGATCTCTTATATGATAGTAATGTTGATTTTTTAGCATCGGACAAGTGTTCTAGTCTCAAACTTTGTGGGGAGGCTAAAACACATGAGAGCTCCAGAACCCAGAGATTATTACTGGAAATTCCACCTAGAGACAACTCAATTAAATTAATTGATCAATAATTAAAAATTCCTACGTCTAACTTGGGAAATCGATTAATTAATTGGAATTAATTGAGAAAGGTGAGAATTCTCTAAACTCACATGGATCGACTCAGAGATGATCTTAGTCATGGATGAGAATTTGGTCTTGGCCATTGGTGAGCCGACGAGAGATTATAAGAGGAGGTTGATGGGTTTGGATCTCGACACACGAGAGAGAAGCCGATAGTGCAAATTCCTTAGCAGATCGAGCTATATAGTGTTACAGGTCGAGCAGAGGAAGAGAGTTCAAGATGGAAGGGATGCAGAGGGGCAGAGACAATGATTTCGAATGAGGATTCCAACTCTGGAGAGTCAGGAGAGGAGGTCAAGTTATTTCTCTAGGAGGTTGCACAGGGACTGCGTAGTAGCCTTAATAAGGAAGTTCAATTTGGCTAAGCAGGAGAAGGATTCAGTTGTCGGAGGTCGGAATGATTTTTTAGAGGGCCGAAGAAATCATCCCAAAGCAACAGCAATCAGTCAGAAGCTGATTCGAGGCAGATCTAGGCTAAGTGTGTGAGTGACTATGCAAGGCTTGTGTTGAAGCTACGCATAGGGGTCCAAGTTAGCCAGTTCGAGTGGGCAGACTGAGTCGAGATTGCTTGTGGAGGGTAAATTTCCCTTAGTTGATTTTCCTAGTATTTCTCTCAGATTGGATTGCCAGTTTGCGCATCCATAGATTGTACTCATAATTTCATTGTTGCATAATAATAAAACCCTGATCTGCTGCACCGGTCTTCCCTCATTAGGTCCAAAAATAACTGTGTAAAATTTTATTGTGTGCTAGCATTTTCTCCGTTTCTAGTTTATTTCCGTGTGATTAATTCGATATTTTGTCGTAACAAAATAAACTACATAATTCATCAGTTAGAAGAATTACTTCCAATTGTGCCTCTCCCAACCAACTCGCACTCCCTCTGGCTTTTCGCACAGACTGCCAAAAATGTGCACTGTTAGCTCTGGAAAATGTGTGCAGCCTCTGGAATCTCTCTCTTGCAAGTTGTTTTGCCTCCAACACTGCCATTGCCCCACTCGTTTTGCCTCTGGCTCACTGAAACGAGCTCCTCTACCACTCGTACTAGCTAAATACAACCTCCTCTTCCTGTCACTCAACTGAAAAATATGAGGAAATCTCCTTTGGAATCCTGCTCCCAAATCTCCATAGAAACCCCTTTGTCGGTGTCTCCCTCTGCTTCAACTGCGCCCTTGTTGAATCACTACAACTAGGTAAGTCGAACTACTTGTGTCTCAACCATGTTTGATGTCTTCTCCAAACCCCATCGGCTTGCTCTTATAATCTTTTGTTGGGCAACCAACGACCATGATCACATTTCAATCGATGGCTAAGATCATCTTGACTCCATCAACTCACTTTTCTAGAAGTTTCTAGAGTAAATTGATTTCCCTTAATTTATCTGCTTTACTAAACCAAATTTCCTAAGTTAGACTTAGGAAATATTTAATTATTGGCTAATTAATCTAATTGAGGTATTTCTAAGTCTTTTTTCACAAAACATTTTCAGAGTTTTGGAGATCTCATGTTCCTTAACCTCTTCGACACCATAGAGACTAGAACGCCTATCCATTTCTACCAAAAATTAACACTCCTTCTTAGTAAGGAAGGTGTTCTCCACTACTCCCATCTTATCCCTAAAAAGACAAACTTTGCCTTTCCCAAGGCCTTCATGAGTATATCTGCAACCTATTGATTTGTGGGAACATGTTGTAGCCGAACTTATCCACGTTGCTGGTGTCTAACATCTATGATACCACTGGTTGCCAAAAATTAGCAAACCTCTGGTAAATTTATTCCTTCACTTCTGCTAGTTGATCTTCCCTCCTGGAAGTAACTTGTCCCCTCTAAATCAATTCAACCTCCCTTTGAGACCTTGAATCAACCTCTGCAACTGTGTACCATTAATTCACTGCATCCTTTCTAGCAAACTCGCTTTGCAGGGAAAATAACTCAGCCTCCACTAGAAATTTGTATTGTTAAAGTTGGAACTGCTTCTCCTTTGCAAATCGATCTGACTAGCAAAGTATCTCATTGCCCCAAAAACCCCCTTTGTCTCATTCAACTCACACTATTGGAGAGACTGCATCCTCCATGAAGTAATTTGCACCCTTATTCTGCAGATAAAAAAAACGATTTCCCTCTAACACTAAGACAGTGGGAATCTATGTAAAGAAAGATCCTCTGACAATCACTGCCCACCATGCTATCATTGCACTTCTTTGATTCTCCTGCTATATGTTGTAGCTGAACCAGTGTGCACTTGCACTTTGCTACTATGATCTCACATTGTTGATGTCCCTGCATTGCTTCTATCACTGCAATGATAAGTCTCAATCTCCCACGAAAAAACCGGGAAATCTCTTTTCCTTTTAGCAAATCAACTCATCCAACTCCTAGCTACTTGCACTTGTGCCTGCAACCACACTAGCTAACTGGATTGCACAACACTACCCTAGGAAATTTGATCTTTCCTTCAGAAACCTTTCTGGCAATCACTCTGCCTCTTGTTGCTCACTGAAGCTTCTCGCTCTTCCTTCGGATCACCTGTCGGTACTAGCACACGACCTATAGCCTTTGCAACATGCACTGACTGACTGTCAAACTCACACTGGCAACCGCCTATTTTGGCCTTCTCTACTGCAAATTTATGCTTCCTTCCTAACACTGGATGGAATTGCATCTTGCTCTCCACAACTGGCCAATTTGCACTGCCTCTCTACTACTTTAATACTTGGGCTCTTGTAGCAAAGGTAATGGTACAACTAAGGAATCACATACTCAGCAACTGGATTTGATCTACTAATCAAGCCCTCCTTGGCTATGATCTAGATATCCTTATTGCTCCTTCCTTGAACCCTGTCCAATCTGGCATACCAGAGTATCATACTCCTCCTCCGGAGTCTAGTGCCACTATAAGTGTGAATTCATCCTCCAACCTGGAAGATAAATCCTCGATCCCTACTAAACTAGTTGTCTACTTCCCCTTCTTGTCCTTCTTCCTCCTAAGACATTGATTGACACAGTGACCAAGTTCACCACAGCCAAAACACTTGACCTTCGACGGGTCCTTCTCCCTCATTTCTCCTTTTGAATCTTGTCCCTTGTTGGCACCCTTCTTCGCTTTACCTTTTCTTGCAAGAGCAACATTCTCTTGCTCCTCCTTAATGTGAATATTTCACTACTTAAATTCTATTGTAGCAGTTGGAATTAATTTTTCTAACTGCAGATTAATTAAAAATTTATTTGCTATGATAAATATCAAATAAATCATGCTACAATCTTCACAAATAAAAATGTTGCGGAAGATATATTGGAAACTGAGAAAATATTGGCACACACACACAAAACTATGATAGTTATTTTTGGACAAAAGTCCCTGGAAAAAACCCAATTTGGGAAAACTGGTGCAGCAGCTGAGAGTTTTTATTATTAAGCAATAGTGAGAAATTATGTGTACAATAAATATCACTAAATCGGCGAATCTATCCGAGAGAAATCTGGCAAAAATTATCTGAGGGATTTTACCCTCTCTCCAAGCAATGCCAACACTTGACTACCTCTAAAAGGCTAGTCGCTCAACATGCTTTGTGCAGGCCCTACCTTAGCGCAATCCCTCACATGCTCTACCTGAATCCGCTGCCAATCTAGCTGTCTTAACTGGCGCTGACTGAGCAACTGTCTCTCCGACACTCTGGAAAATATTCTCGGCCTTTGGAACTAGGAACAAGCTCCTCTTCAGTTGGATAGAAATTTCCCTCTTGAGGCTTTTGTGTTGCCTCTACGCAGCCTCCTGGAGAAAATCTCGGCCTCCTCTTTCTGACTCTACGGACCTGGAAAAATTCCTTCGGGCTCATTGTCTCTACCCTTCTTTGCTTCCCTTCTCTGGCTCGAACTCTTCCGGCAACTACTACTACTCTCTGAAAAATCGAACTGCCCAACAAAATCGATCTCAAGTGTCACAAGTGTGTTCCTCCATCTATTCATCGACTTCTTATAATCTCACTATGGGACTCCAATGGCCAAGATTAAACCTTAATCAATGGTTGAGATTATTTCCTAGTTGATCTGTGTGAGTTTCTAGATAATTCTCACCTTTCTCAATTAATATTGATTAATTAACCAATTTTCCTTAGACTTAGGAAATATTTAAAAATTGGTTAATAATCTAATTGAGACACTTCTAGGTGGAATTTCTAGAAATGATTTCTATGTTATGGAGAACTCTTGTGTTTTAGCCTCTCCACAAATTCTCGAGTTTAGAACACCTCCGATACTACAATAACTAACACTCCCTCTTAGCGAGGAAGGTGTTCTAGTGTTGAACATCTCCAACACCCTGTCTCTACATCTCCCTCTATACGTTGTTGATGTCTGGCCATTATGACTACCTGCCATTGCCCATCAACCACTGCGCAACTCTGATGTTGCATTTGTGTTGCTGCTGACACTGCTATATTGCTGCCAACTCTGCATCTGCACTGCAACTCCCATTCAATTGTTGTTTGCTGCTACTGCAATTGAGAAGCATCTGAAATACTGAATCAACTGTGTCTCATGTTGCATCTATCTTCTGAGCCTCGACTACTACTAGGGTCTGCACTGTCCACTAGGAAACTGCGTTATTGTTAACTCTGCCACTGAGCCTCCTCTCTGTTGTCAACACTGCTCTGCACTCCTCAGCACTTGACTGCACCTAGTCTGCAATTGTCACTAGGGAATCTGATTGCATGACTGACACTGATCCATCCTGCTACTGAATATTGTGGGCCCCTGTAGTAAGGTAATGATCCATGAGAAGGACACCTCTATGGACCCTGCCCAAACTATGTGCAACTCAGGGACTATAACTCCATATCGCCCCACCTCTCTCCTGGAGGTATAGCTGCAAACATAGCAAAATCTTCCTCCATCCTGGGGAATAACTTGTCTATCTCTACGAATGTTGTCGTCTGCTCCTCCTACTCATGCGTGTCCTTCTTCTGAGAGGACAGTACATACTGTAGTGGCCAAACTCGCCACACCTGAAGCACTTGACCTTAGATAGGTCCTTCTTCTTCTTATTCTCCCCTTGTCCCTAACTAGGACCCTTTGATGCAAGGGCCACATTCTCCTCTTCCTTCTCACCCTTCGAACCCTTACTGCTGCTTCCGCTGATGGAGCTCTTTACTAGAGCTCGCCTCATCTCCTCCTGTTGTAGGTCTAACCACATCTGATCCCACCTTGGAAATTTGTCTCATCCCAAGATGCTTTGGACAAAGACTTGCCACTCCTCTGAGACATTGTTCAGGGCCAAATGCACAAGCTATGTAGGTTAAGGCGCCTCCCCAATGGCTGCAAGTTGATCCTGTATTTTTTGAATTCTAGTGAGGAAGGGATCTATGCCTTCACCCTTTTGCATCCTCATGTTTCTCATATTTTCTTGCAAGAACATCTTCCACTGCTCGAAAGGATTCTGATATAGCTGACCGAGACTATCCCACATCTCCTTGGCCAATATATGCGAGACTATATGGTCCCGAACTCCATCCAAGGTCATTTTCTTTGCCTTTGCCATATCTTTTTGTATTTTTCAGCTGATCTGCATCATTCAGTACTGCCAAAAAAATTTCTGCATAGGTCTTCAGGCCAAATTCATCTAGCAGGAAAGACATCCTAGCCTTCCACATGACATGGTTGGAGGCTCCCTCCAACCTATCCTGATATCTAAGCCCAGTTGTGGCCATATCTACTTCTGAACTGGAAAACTCCCTCTTTCACCTGCTCGATTGTTGAATCTGCTATTCGCACTCCCTTCTGGAGTGAGAAAATTTGCTTGCAAATACTGTCGATTGCAACTGGAAATTTGGGTTTCTAGGCTAGAAACCCTCTGAGAGAAATTTCCCTTTGTGTGTGCTCTTTCTCTTCCACCCGCCGTTGATTTTGCTCTAGGAAACGGCTACAAAACCCTCTTGCACCCAAACAAGGAACTTGCTCAGCGAAAATACAAAATTGTTGCTCCCTTTGCGTGCTGGAATTACTCAATTAGGAAAGTCAAAATTTTCTAGCAACCTACACTGAAAAATCGAATTGCCCAACAACTCATACTCCCTAGCTTAGGCTCTACAGACTACGCAACCCCCAGAAATTCATCCTGCTGCTCCCTCTAAACAACGAATTTCTTTTTCCTCTTCTGAGTTTCCTCATCTGATCAAAACTGCTCTTATACCATGTGAAAGTTTCACTACTAAATTTCTATCGCAACAACTGGAATTAATTCTTCTAACTGTAGATTAATTAACAATTTATTTTCTATGGCAAATATCGAATAAATCACACTGCAATCTTCACAAATAAAAATGTTGTCGAAGATAAACTGGAAACTGAGAAAATATTGGCACACACACACACAAATATGGCACAGTTACTTTTGGACAAAAGTCCCCAAAAATTCCCAACTTGGGAAAATCGATGCAGCAGCTAAGGGTTTTTATTAGTGTTCCACGGGGTCTCGTCTCCCCACCTGGGGGTCGAGTTTCCTAGCTCCGTCGCGCTCTGGGGACTTGGGGACGAGAGGGGGTCGTTTCCCCACACTCCCAAAAAACAGGGTACGCGGGGAAACTTGAAAGGGGTCATTTCCTAGGCGAAAGGGGTCTTAAGGGGTCTTGAGGGGTCGTTTCCCTAGAAAAAATTCACAAATTTTTTTATGAAACAAAAAAATCGTAATTTTTAATATTTGTTGATCGACCAAGAAGGGTTTACATTATGTTCATTTCACATTTCACTTTTTGTTTACTCCTTCGTTGAACTAAACACTACTGCCATCTCCATGCAGCCTTTTGTCTGCTCCTTCGTTGAACGGATTACCTTGAGCAATTATGCTCATTTATCTTTTGATATGTTCTTATGTTATTTTGACTCTATAAAATTAAAATTTTTGACTCTTGATGTATTAGACTTGTCTTTTATAATTTTATTTCAATATTCAATATTCAATGTTCATAGCTGGAAGTGGAACATCAATATGGTTTAAAGTTTAAAAGTTTAACATTTATAAGTTTATAATTTATTTTCATTGTGAATTGTTAGTAAGATAGAAGACTAGTAGTTACATTGTACAGTTACAAACTTACATATATGATGTATGATTATAATTTATATGATAACGTTAAAATTGGCAAATAGGGCCAAACTCCATGTGGGTCATCTTATTTATGGCAGCTAATATTTTTCTTGGATCCCTCTCATCAAGAGGTGTAGGATTGATCTAAAGATCATTCGATTCCGATAAGTATTTATGAAGATACGAATTTATTTTGATTATGGACAAATTGTCAAGTCGGCCAACAACTTATGTAGGCTCAGAACCCAAACAGTCATGTCTATTCAACCTCCATGTTTTAGCATAAATAGAAAAGGACTTGAAGTCATTTGACACACACACATACTCTTCATGTGATCTCCTCCTCTCCACGTCTTTGGGTTTTGGTGAAGGAGAGACACTCAGAGTATACGCTGGCCTAAGTTGATGCCCTAGTCGCAAAAAGGATGATGCCCTAGCCGCAATACAGATGATAACCTAGCCACAGCCAAAGGAAGAGCTCTAGCCGCAAATTGAAGGGAGATCTATCTACTGTCTTGAGGAGCTCCAATACGCAGTCTAAGGAAGCCCTAATCCATTGACTAAAGGAGGCCCTAACTGTAGTTGAGAGAGGCCTAATCCACAGCAAGGAGGGGGGCCTAATACACAGTCAAGGAAGACATCTAACCACAACACTAGAGAGGAGACCTAGCCGCTGTCATAATGAAGTCGTAGCTGCAGTAAAGATATGCCCTAGCCGCAGGTTTATGAGGACACCTACACGTAGAAAAGAGGAGACTTGTAAGAAGCATAAATAAGCCTCTATACGCTGTCTCAAGAGGCTCAATCTGCCGATGAGAAGAGGGCTAATATAGGCCCTAAATGAAGGCCTGAATCCGCTGTATATTGACCCTATACGCAGCAAGAAAGAGACTCTTTATTCGTAGTAGAAAGAGGATTTAACAGTCCTAGAGGAGATGATGTAGCTGTTGTTCTAGCAAGGAGACTTAGCCATAGCTTAGCCGCAGTCATGAAGCCTAGACATAGTTGAAGGAAGCCCTTGCAGCTGTCTTATGAAGAGGACCTATTCACTGTCCAAGGGAGCTTCATACGCAACCTTAATCCGCAGTCAAAGAAGTCCCATCCGTTTCAGTGATGATAAAGCATAAACTCGGATTGCTGTAGGTGACAGCATGGTGATAAGACATTGTTACATAGTAAAGGAATGAATCTGCTCTAGATCAACTTATAAACAACTGGGTGTTTGAAAGAACTAACAGCACGGTCAATCTTATGATGCTTGAGCCTATCGGATGGACAGAGCTACTATGTTGAGGGTTAGTCAGATAACAAGGATGCAGCATGGTGATGGTTGCAGCAGGATGGGGGCAACAAAGTGATGATGGATGTTGTATGATGAGTACAACATAGAAGTCATTGAGTGCAGATCTACAATGAGTACAACATTGGGCGCAGATCCGTGATAAAAAGCAGCTCAGTGACAGGAGCAACACCATGAAGTGCATAGCATGGACATGATAAGTGCAACATGGTGCAGTACGTAGAGATGCAGCAAGTGGACAAGATGCAACACTATGATAGGTGAAGGAGTCACCTTGGAGAATTAGTTGAAGCAACATGTCTTCATCTGATCTCATATAGATATAGAAGGTCAAAATGTTGACTTATGTTGTAAATGTACTATCTCTCTCTCTCTCTGCTAAACTATTGAAGAACATAGAAGAAGAATTTATCAAGGGTTTCCCCACATTAGGGTTTGTCCCTGGCTAGCACCACATCTTGTGTCCTCTTGGCTTGTCTTCTGCGATTTATGTTTATGTTCTATTTGCAGTTTACTTTAATGTTGATGTGATTGCTAATCTGGAAAAGATATGGAGCTAATTGTGAAAATTGAAATAAATTGCTATAAGCATAGAACATACCCAAAATTAACATGGTATCGGAGCTAAGGTGAAGACAATGCCCAAGCAAGAGTGAAAGAGCAATCATCGAAGATAGTTGGGAAAGGACAAAAGGATCAGAGGATTCCTCATCCTTCTTCAAATTCATCGAGGGTGAAGTCGAAGCAGAGAATATTATTAAAATGGCGCAGCAGAAGTTTCTGATGGCCTACCTAAAGATCACTTCATTGGGAAGTTCGGATCTAAGGGTGGAAGGAAAGGCGGATGCCTTGGTTGCAACAAGTTCAGCCATTATGCGAAGAAGTGTCCGAATGGCAGAGACACATCTCTTGATGAAGATAAAAATCATTCCAGTGACATCTTCAATAATCAAAGGAATGACAGGTAATGCAGGTCATCAAGGAAATGGTCGACTCTTCAAAGAAAGCAAGGAACCCCAGGTATGAAGAATCAAATGTTGTTTCTGATAAGATAAAGAAGAATTATCTTGTATTGGCCCTCTCCTTTAGATTCTTTGGGAATCTGGCTTATTGATTGTAGTGCTTCAAGGCACTTCATCGGATAGATGGGTGCACTCTCTAATTTGGTAGAGATGGAAACAATCGTCAGATTATACTTGGAGTCGATGCCACCTATCCCAGAAAGGGTGTACAGAATGTTATCCCTCAATTGAATGAGGGTAACTCAATTCATTTACAGAATCTCTTTTATGTACCTAATCACAAGAAGAACCTGGTGTCTATTTCAGCAATGGAAGTCAAAGATTTCAGGGTGGCACTCATCGATGGAAAGGTACGTGTTTGAAAATAGATTTTTCAAAGATGTTTTTGAGTTCAGGATTGTATCAAGTTGCAGAAAGTCCACTGGGGACCATGTCCATTGACACATAGCACCAGAGGTCTATGAGTCAGATAGTGACAGGGATGCCTGAATTCAAAAAGAGCATGAAAGTACATGTCTGAGATGTACCGAAGGAAAATCTTACAAGGGGACCATTCCCCTCATAGAGCAGGTCCACAGGTTTGGAACAACCCAAGGGGTTTGAGATTGTTGATTAGGAATCTCACGTATGCAGGTGGAAGAAAGCCCTCTATGGCTTGAAGCAAAACTCCTCGGGCATAGTATGAGAGGATTAATAGCTGTCAAATGAAGCTAAGATTCACTAAGAGTGAAGCCAATCCAAACCATTGTTTGAAGGTTGTGGATGATATCATACCAGCACCTTATGAGGACAACCTATTTCTGACAGGTGCAAAGTGCAAACCCTCTCATTTGCAAAAGTAAGAGGGAGTTGGATTCCAGATGTGGAATGATAAACTGCAAGCCTGTGACTACCTCGAGGATCTTAACTTTCAAAAGTTATATGGTAGTGATGTCGAACCAGATTTGGGAAATGCCTCTGAGTTTCATAAACTCATTCGTGTTGATGTTCTTGGTGAACTTCCATCCGAACATATGTTTTGCAGTTAGCATGATGAGCTCATTTTTGGTTGAGCCTCACTGGATTGATGCCAAGAATCTTCTGAGATATCTTTGGGGCACAATCTCTCATGGATTGAGATATACTGCCGGAAATATGAAACTGCATGATTATTCGAATGCTGAGTGGGCAGGCAGTGTGGAGGATCACTAAAGCACCTCTCAGGACTGGTTCTCTTTGATTCTGCTTCGATATCATGGATGAGCAGGGAGCAGAAATCGGTTGCTATAAGCACCACCGAGACCGAATACACAACTACGAGCATGTTCTCATGTGAAGCTGCATGGTTGCAAAAGCTCTTAAGTGAGTTGTTTGTACACATGATGAATACCACTATGATTCTCTGTGACAACCAGAGGTGGGATTCAATTACCGAGGAATCCCGTATTCGATGATTTTTCCAGCAGATAGACATCACATACTGCCTTGTCTGGGATATGGTGAGTCGATAAGCAAAGAGGCTCCATCACATTAAAACTGATGTACAAGTCGTAGACATTTTGTCAAAGCCCCAGGGAAAGATCAAATCTGTGATTTTCCCGAACAACTTGGAGTCGTTGAGAGACCTTTGCAAAAAGGTCCTGCATGTTGCATACATTGAGCTCTGGGAGCTTTAGGGGGCTTGGGGTACTTACTGGAGCAACATACGACCACAGGGCGACTCACCCTCCCCTGGTGGTGCGCTATGAACAGCATGATTAGTTCTCCTATGGGCCAGGATGATTTGTTCTCCGTAGCGATTATGGAACAAGATGATTCGTTCTCTTGTGGGCCTGGATGATTCGTTCTCCGTGGCAACTGTGGAACAAGATGATTCGTTCTCCTGTAGACCAGGATGATTAGTTCTCCGTGGCATCCACTGGACAAGATGAATCGTTCTCCTGTGGATAGGATGATTAGTTCTCCTGTCGAGGCATCCTATCCATGCAATCTGGGACTCATGAGAAGTACCTCTCATCTGATCAATGAGCAGGGAAATGAGGATAGGGACCATAGTAGTTCTATCGATGGATGCATCATTGTATCTGCTGTACTCCCTATGCTAGGATGACCTCCATTGATCTGGGATCAATGATACTAGTCTGGGACCAGTGAGAGTGGTACACACTCTGAGACTGACTTCGGGTCAGTAGAGGACTGGTCTGGGACCAGTGAAAGTGGTACACACTCTGAGACTGACTTTGGGTCAGTGGAGGATGGTATGATACATCCTCGATCACTTCTTCTTCTTCATAGTTCGAGCAGAGCAGAGCTCAGCAGATCAGAGCAGAGCAGATCAATGCAAGGCACAGATGGCAAAGATAGTACAGTCGGACATATGGATCAACAAATGGAGTTCTCCCTAGTTGAGAGGGAGTGTTAAAATTGGCAACTAGGGCAAAACTCCATGTGGGTCATCTTATTTATGGCAGCTGATATTTTTCTTGGATCCCTCTCATCGAGTGGTGTAGGATTGATCTAAAGATCATTTGATTTCGATAAGTATTTATGAAGATATGAATATATTTTGATTATGAACAAATTGTCAAGTCAGCCAACAACTTATGTAGGCTCAGAAGCCCAATAGTTATGTCTATTCAACCTCCACGTTTTAGTATAAATAGAAAAGGACTTGAAGTCATTTGACACACACACAATCAAGGGAGACATCTAACCGCAGCACTAGAGAAGAGACCTAGCCGCTGTCATAATGAAGTCGTAGTTGCAGCCATAGCTGCAGTAAAGATATGCCCTAGCCGCAGGCTTATGAGGACACCTACAAGCAGAAAAGAGGAGACTTATAAGCAGCATAAATAAGCCTCTATATGCTGTCTCAAGAGGCTCAATCCGCAGATGAGAAGAGGGCTAATATAGGCCCTAAATGAAGGCCTGAATCCGTTGTCTATTGACCCTATACACAGCAAGAAAGAGACTCTTTATCCGCAATTAGAAAGAGGATCTATACACAGTCCTAGAGGAGATGATGTAGTTGTTGTTCTAACAAGGAGACTTAGCCATAGCTTAGCCATAGTCATGAAGCCTAGACATAGTTGAAGGAAGCCCTTGCAGTTGTCTTATGAAGAGGACCTATTCGCTGCCCAAGGGAGCTTCATATGCAGCCCTAATCCACAGTCAAAGAAGTCCCATCCGCTGTAGTCATGATAAAGCATAAACTCGGATTGTTGTAGGTGACAGCATGGTGATAAGACAATGTTACATAGTGAAGGAATGAATCTACTCTAGATCAACTTATAAACAACTGGGTGTTTGAAAGAACTAACAGCACAGTCAATCTTATGATGCTTGAGCCTATCAGATGGATAGAGCTACTATGTTGAGGGTTAGTCAGATAACAAGGATGTAGCATGGTGATGGTTGCAGCAAAGTGATGATGGATGCTATATGATGAGTACAACATAGAAGTCATTGAGTGCAGATCTGCAATGAGTACAACATTGGGTGCAGATCCGTGATAAAGAGCAACTCAGTGACAAGAGCAGCACCATGAAGTGCATAGCATGGACATGATAAGTGTAGCATGGCACAGTACGTAGAGATGCAACAAGTGGACAAGATGCAGCACTATGATAGGTGAAGGAGTCACCTTGGAGAATCAGTTGAAGCAAAATGTCTTTAACTGATCTCATATAGATATAAAAAGTCAAAATGTTGACTTCTGTTGTAAATGTATTATCTCTCTCTCTCTCTGCTAAACTATTGAGGAACATAGAAGAAGAATTTATCAAGGGTTTCCCCACATTGGGGTTTGTCCCTGGCTAGCATGCCACATCTTGTGTCCTCTTGTCTTGGCTTGTCTTCTGCGATTTATGTTTATGTTCTATCTGCAGTTTACTTTAATGCTGATGTGATTGCTAATCTGGAAAAGACATGGAGCTAACTGTGAAAATTGAAATAAATTGCTCTAAGCATAGAACATACCTAAAATTAATAGATAATGATATCAATGATCATGCTTTTCGTTTTTAATTTGTTTCAGTTATATGATTCATCGATTTATATTTTATATTTATAAGTTTTTAAGACCTCGACGTCCCCCCACGTTTCCTAAAAATTGGTGGGGAGCTTTTGCATAGACCACTCCTGTGTGTCCCCGCTCCCTTGCCTCCTCATCCCGGAAACTTGGTGGAACATTGGTTTTTATTATTAAGCAACAGTGAGAAATTCTAAGTATAATAAATTTTGTCAAACAAGCGAATCTATCTAAGAGAAATACTGGCAAAAATTATCAGAGGGATTTTAACCTCCCTCTAAGAAATCACGACACTTGACTGCCTCTGAAAAGATAATCGTCCAACCAGCTCTGCGTAGGCCCAGCGTCACCCTAGCGCAATCCCTCACATACTCTGCTTGAATCAGTTGCCAATCCAGTCCTTCCTAGCACTCACTAAAAAACTGTTTCTCCAACACTCTAGAAAATATTCCCGACCTCTGGAACTGAGAACGAGATCCTCTTCAGCTGGATCGAATTGCCCTCTTGAGGCTCTGCGCAACCTCCTAGAGGAAATCTCGGCCTCCTCTTTTTGACTCTCCGAAACTGGAAAATTTGCTTTGGCCTCACTGTCTCTACCCCTTTCTTCTTCCCTTCTCTAGCTCAAACTCTTCTGGCAATTGTTTCTACTCTCAGGAAAATCACACTGCCCAAGGAAATCGATCTCAAGTGTCACAAGTGTGTTCCTCCATCTACTCATCGACTTCTTCATATAATCTCATTGTGGGACTTCAACGGCCAAGATTAAACCTTAATCAATGGTTGAGATTATTTCCTAGTCGATCCGTGTGAGTTTCTAGATAATTTTCACCTTTCTCAATTAACACTGATTAATTAACCAATTTCCCTAAATTTAGACTTAGGAAATATTTAAAAATTGGTTAATAATCTAATTCAGACACTTCTCAGTGGAATTTCCAAAAACGATTTCTAGGTTACGGAGAATTCTTGTGTTTTAGCCTCTCCACAAAGTCTCGAGACTAGAACACCTCCAATGCTACAAAAACAAACACTTCACCTTCGTTGCCTTCCCAATGTTGTTGGTAGTGCCTTCAACCAAGCTAAGCGTTAGCTCCTCCTAAGTGGAATCATTCTATAGGCACTCCCATCCTAGAAGTGTGTCTACCCCAGAAATCACTTGGATGAATGTATGTCGTTCCTTGGTAAACCCATTGAGTGTTATACACACTAGCTCGTAATCTATTGGCTTCTCTCCTACTGCAGCGAGTTCATCTCTGACAGACTAAATCTTGGTGAGATAGGTGGTCACATCTTTGCCCTTGTTCATCTTGACAATCCTCCGCTTCTCTATGAGGATCATTTTCCTATTCTCTGACGAATCCTGGTACAGCTTCACGATGGCATCTCACATCTCCTTTATTGTTCTCTTTTTTGCAATATGTGGAACAATGTGATCCCTGACTCCATCAACGATCATCCTCTTAGCTTTGATGTTATCCCTTATGTACTCATGAAATTGAATGGGATTTGTTGGCACAGTAATAACTGTTGTGGCAAACTCCTTCAAGTCATGCTCGTCTAATAGAAACAACATTCAGGCCTTCCAGATATGAATATCAAAGTTGGAAGCTCCATCTAACCTATGCTGATCTCTCAATCCTGCTACCGCCATCTCTAGAAATTCCACGAACTCAAATACACTGGAGAAATTAATAAACTGGGTTGTAATACCCTTGTGCTTTATCTTCCAGGCCCTACGCTAATTTACTCTGCAAAACCCTTTTGTTGCAAACCCTCTGTGCTAAATCTGCTTTGCGAAATTTGATATGTCCAGAAATCCTTTCTGACAACATCACTACCTATTGTTGCTCACTGAGACAACTCGCACTTTCTCTGGATCAACTCCCTAAACTGGAAATCGAATTGTTGCCTTTGAAACACACACTAGTTGATTGGCATGCACAGATCTGATCTTCAGTGCATTGATCTCTTTGATCTGCACCAACCTCACTCTAGATTTGCTCCAGTCTAACTTAGCTCTGATACCATGTGAAATTTCCACGAATCGCAGTAATTGGATATTATTCTCCTCACTTATGTAGTTTATTTGTCTTTTGTTAATTATTAACGACAAATATCAAATAACTAACACTGCAATTCTTCACAAATAAAAATATGCTACGGAATATAAAATACTGGAATTGAGAAATAATGCACACACAATAAATCTAACACCAATATTTTTGGACAATAGTCCCTAGAAAAAACCCAAAGGGAAAACCAGTGCAGTAGATGATGGTTTTATTATTATTAATCTTCAGAAATTTGAGAGTACAATGATCTACTTGCCTAATACTAGCAAAGCTTCGGCAAATAATAGTCTTGCTGGAAATATAATCTGGAGACACACAGTCTCCCTCTGTAACTCGATCTAGCATCTCCCAACCAACTCGCACTCCTTCTGGTTATTCGCACTAGCTTCCATAAATGCGCATTGCTATCTCCAAGAAATTCGTACAGCCTCTAGAATCTCTCTTGCAAATCGTTCTTCCTCTAGCACTGTCCTTGGCCCACACGCTCTGCCTCCAAGTGATAGGTTCGGCTCTGGTTCACTAAAATGAGCTACTCTATCGCACACTATCAAACTGGCTACTCACACTAGTGGAATATGGCCTCCTTTGCAGATAAATCAGCCTCTTGTTCCTGTCACTCAAACACTAGAAATCTAAGGAAATATCCTCTAGGATCTTGCCCCCAAATCTCTGTTGACACCCCTCTGTCGATGTCTCCCTGTGCTTCAACTGCACCCTTGTTGAATCACTACAACTGGGTAAGTTGAACTACTTGTGTCTCAGCTGTCTTCGATGTCTTCTCCAAATCCCATCGACTTGCTCTTATAATCTTTTGTTGGGCAACCAACGGCCATGATCACATCTCAACCGATGGCTAAGATCATCCTGACTCCGTCAACTCACTTTTCAAAAAGTCTCTAGATAAAAATCGATTTCCCTCGATTAATTTGATTTAATTAACCAGTTTTCCTAAGTTAGACTTAGGAAATATTTAATTATTGGCTAATTAATCTAACTGAGGTGTTTCTAAGGCTTTTCTCGCGAAACATTTTCTACGTTTTGGAGATCTCGTGTTCCTTAGCCTCTTAGACACCATATAGACTAGACCACCTGACAGCTGCAACCAAAAACTAACATTGTGTATGTACATTATCTAACAAGCAAGCAACAATACTTTGCTTCTACCAACGTTGACAATCATATGACTACAACTAACGATGTTTATTCCCATAAAGGGCAAGATAAAGGACATTGGTAGATATGTAAGAAAATAATTTTAAATATACAAATATCATAAGCCATTCTTTCTTAAATGCAATATTTGCTAGCTTTGTTAAATGTATCGACATAGATGTACAAACCTGAAAAATGTTTCTAATGGAAAGGGAATATGCAATCATAAAATGAAATACAATGATAGATCAACAATTAAAGGGCAATTGGGTCTGACTCTAAAATAACAAATCCAAGTGAATATTTTTTACCTGCATTGCAATCAAGTAAAGTGACTCAGCAGCTTGCACTCGAATTTCTGGGTCCTTCTCTGGATCACGCTCATGAGAAAGTGGATTAGCTAACTCAAGTGGCATTTTGTTTGTATCCTCTTTGCTATAGACCTGAAATAATGTAAACAGTACATACCAAGTAAACATTAAATGATATAAAACAAGAACTAAACGATTGAGAAATAAAATAGTTAGACAAACAAAAAGCAGCAATATTTAAGAGATTCTTGCATTTATATGAGCAGTAAGCATTCCACTTTCTACTATCATATGAAAGCATACAACCATACTCAACATGTTCTTGAGCACACACAAAGGTAAAAGCATACATGGAAAGTGTAATACATAATATGCTCATCTAGGTGTCATAACAAAACAACTTCTTGTACCACTAAGGACCACCTATCAACACAGTCACCCTATGTTACAAACTTAAACGTAATTTCCACTACATGGGGATCCATACTCAGTCCATGTGGAGACTTGTTATCCTGCAAATCTGCACTAGAAAATCCAGGGAACAACCTGAAGCAATTGGCCTATTGTAATAGCTAATTACCTCTCTGTATGGACTGGTTCTTTTCCAGTCACAAGGGGTGTCCCCAGGGATCGTATGCTGTCAATAACCTAATAAATCTGCATATACCGCAAGTGACTAGCAGACAAGCTATGTGTCTTTTGAATATTTGTGAGAAACCAAGAACAAGGGTAATGTTGTAAACTATTAAATTAAGTATGAGGAAATAGAGATTAGGTTTGTCAACAGATTGCAGCTGTGAATAAAATAAAGAAAAGAAATGTGCACCTTAGGTGAAAACAAAATCAAAATAAGTGCACTGAGGCCAACTAACCACTGCAAAACCATAACAATTATTCAACCATGACATTCAAAGAGCTGCAAAATATGGCGTAATCAAACCCTATCTGTATATCATTCAAAAGATTGTTTGCATCATGATCATAAACATAAGACTGGCTGCAATAATCAAAAAGGTACACAATGATGACAGCAATGTGTCGGATCTGGAGGCAGGAAGATGATGGGATCTGCTCTGTAACCTGCTCTGAAAAATTCATCTCCCTTTCACTGTCCTCTCAATTCTGATCTTACGGAAACACAGGAAAAACCCTAAACTGGTACACCATAGTTTGGAATGAGAGAGAAAAGAGTCAATCAGGAATGATGACCCACAAGGCAAGCCAACTGAAACTCAAACTCACTTTCCAAAAAGGGCCATTGGCATACTCTTTTCTCCAAAATAATGCTGTCTATAGCTGCTAAATTAACTAAATTCTACGCAAGCCAACTGAACCTCAAACTCACTTTCCAAAAAGGGCCATTGCCATACTCTTTTCTCCAAAATAATGCTGTCTGTAGCTGCTAAATTTAACTAAATTCTACCTGGGAATAGTCCCAAGGCATATCCTCACTGCCTGTAGCATGTAAATCGATGAGGTACACCTATCTAGCCTGCTGTAAAATCATCAAGTCACACAAATCTTGCCTGCTGTAACTACTTGCTACGAAATCCAATAATAGGCCCACCAATATGACCAGTCTCAAAGCTAATCCTATGCTAACTCCAAAAAAAACCTGCCAAGAATAAATGACCTTAGCTGACCCAGCATTTGGCCATCAAGTATTCATCAAGTTTGTTGATGAGTAATTGAGGCTGTTAGCCACACAAGTAATTGGAGATTCCCCATATTCTCTGTCAGGTCTTGGCCATAAAATTATTAAAAAAAAATAGGGTAAAAAAAATTATTGGAAAAAAAGTTATAAAAAAGGGGTTAAAATAAAAAGGTATATATATGTAAACGAAGTCAAAAAAAAGTTATAAAAAAATTTAAAACTAAGTCAAAATATATATTAAAAAAATAAAACAAAAACAGAAGTTAAATATATAGAAATAAAAATAAAATCAATTGGAAAAAAAAACCGTAGCAGCCTGACGACCGCACAGCATCCATTTGCAGGGCAGCTGCCACACGCAACTTCCGAAGCACCCACCACATAACCACCGTCATTCAAGTCTGCAGTTGTCTGACACCTACAACTGTCAGCCGTTGTACGCAGTGACAGCATTGGCCACCGTCCCTGCCCGTTGTCTCACCCAATAGCCTACTCGACTGCAGTCACCGTCAACTTTTGCTTGTTGAGAATTCAATAGGGCAGTGAATATGTTAATTCTCTTGAACTTGATAACTGTTTGTGTTACCTTTTAGGCTTTTACCTTATTAGCTTTGCTCATTATTATAGTGTGAGATACATCAAACAACTACCAAAATAATAAGAACAGTGACACAGTATATACACTGCAAGCCACAGCCAAAACCCCTCCTCTTGAGGGGAAAACCCTTAAATCTCTTCTCTTCTTATGGATCCTTCAATTGACGAATACCATGACCTAGTGATTTAGACAAATAACCTCCAAGATCAAGATCAACTCAGCCTCCTATTGCAAGATCTTTGACCTCCTACTTCAGATCCGAAATTCTATCTCCCAGCGATTGCTACAACTGTTGTTGCTCCTCAAGAAGACTTTCATCTTCTTCATATGGCCTCCTTTCCCATTCATTTGCCTTTCCTTGAGACTTAGGGCTAGTAAGATGCCCTAAGTGACCTTCGTTTCACTTCATTTCTCTTTCCTCCAAGATCGAACCAAAGATAACCCCAACGCAGAAACCCTAACTTTGACTTGCATGTGGGACAGAGAGACAACTAACCCAAGCACTTCAACTTCCTTCGATTTCCTCTTCTTCGACCTCTCTTTGTCCTCTTCTTCACATAGAAAGAGATGTCACTGAGTGTGTCAAATGGAGGACGAGTTCTTCTCTATATATAGGCTTCTTCAAGGGTAGATGTGGCTCTTTATGTAGGCCGACTTGACAACTTCTAGGCTGACTTGATCTTGGGGGCCATTTTGACACTTTAAAGACAAAAACAATTTTTTTCTTTACAAGATACAATATATGACAATGACTCTTAAACCTAGGACAAATGCTAGAAGCACTCAATGGGTGCTTGACCTATAAAAGAACTTGAGCATGAAACCCATGCTCCAATAATAATTTCTTTCCATTTTATAATTTACAAGAATACATTTCATACTTATGAAGACCGAACATAGTTACACATTTTTCAACACTCCCTCTTCACTAGGGAGGTATTCATAAGAGGTACACAGTCATTCTCAATTTGAAGAGATCTCATAAAAAGAGTCGGATTGGTAACCCATCTATCTAGCATCATATTTAACCAGCATTGTCACATAGCAAGGCCTTGACTAACAACTCTATCACTCCAAAAGATCAAAGCACAATGCTAGCGAGACCAATGATTTATAGATAGCATCATCATTGTCTCTCAAGGTACATACTCCACCCGGGTGTTCACCGAGTATGACCTTCCCTTGGACTATTCTTATCTTGGGTCGCTAGTCCTCAAAGAATATCGGTCCACAACTACTCTTGTCTTGAATGCCCTACCTCATTCTCAAAGAGTATCAAATGCCAGATGGTTACCCAATCCTCCATTCTTTCTTCCCACGTGAAGACAAGAATGTAGTGTCTATCTCTCCCTCTCAATTAGGGAGGATCAATGTTTTACGACTCCGACTCCGACTCCGACTCGGCCGAGGATCGACTCCGACTCGGTAATGACTCGGTCGGCTCGATTTCAATGACTCGGTCGTTGTAAAAAATAAATTAAATATTTATTTTTTTAATAAAAAAACATAATTTTAAATATTTTAAACATAATTTTAAAGATTTTCATTCATGTTTCCAAACATACAGCATTATAATATAGATGGAAGACAACATATGATCAAAGTAGGCTCATGAACCAATCCATTATATCAAAATGGTACCCAATGGCAATACATAGTCAATTGTCATACATGATCAAAGACTCAAAACAAAATACAAATAACCAAGGAGGCTAGAAATGGCCTCTACAACAAAAGTAAACTGTGATGGTGACCAGACTCCAATACTAGTACTACTGGCTAGTAGCTACTGCCAGAGGAGCCAAGATCATCTCGACCAATCTCTGGATCATCATCATCAGAGTCAGACAAGGGGCCCCATGGCTCCTCCTCATCATCATCGTCTCCAACTGCAACTGTAGAAGTGGTGCCAGTACCACTAGCAGGCTGTGCAGCAGATGCAAGCTGAGATAGAGTAGATATGCGGCTGCGCTTCTGTCGTGGCTGAGCAGAGGAAGCACCTACAACTGGAGTCCTACTCCTTGCTGGCTGTGAGACTGAGGCTGGTGGATTGGGATCTGCATTCAACTGAACAGGCTGAAGTGGATGTTCAAGTTCATCAAGATCCTCATCAGGATCAAACTCTGGTGGACGACTCTCCACTACCCAATCTGATGTTGGATCAATGTCTTCCAACACAATGGGATCTGAATCAGGTCTTTTGTTCAGAAATTGGTTCCGTCTGAGCCGAAGGTTGTATTGGACAAAAACTAGATCATTCAACCGTTTTTGCTCCAAACGGTTTCTCTTCTTTGTGTGAATCCTCTCAAAGACAGACCAATTGCGCTCACACCCAGATGCACTGCAAGTTTGACTCAAAATACGAATTGCAAACTTTTGCAATTGAGGGCACTGGCCACCAAAGGCCTCCCACCATTGTGCTGCAAAAAACATAGGAGTGTAATGAATTATGAGTTAGATGAAGGCTGAAGCTCAACAAAATTACAAATTATATCTAACTTTCAAATTATAAATGATTTAACAAACTTTAGTCTTTAATAAAAAAAGTAAAACTGTAAAACCATTAAGAAAATGAAAATTGAAATTTTTGTTTACCTGGCTCATCTGCTTCTCTTGCAATCTTTGCTAGGTTCTTCCCAAAGGTACCTGTTGCATTGCTGAAGAATGTGACCTGTTGATGTATCTCCAGCTGATCAGACTCCGATGGGATCATGCGTTCAATGCAATCAACCAGTCCATCTCTGACCTCCCCCCTCAAAGCTCCTGACTCCTTAGCTTTATAATGATACCGTGGGTTCAAAAAATACCCAGCTGCATGTATAGGGCGATGGAGTTGATTGTTCCATCTTTCATCAATGATTGCCCAAATGGGCCCATACTTTGCCACTCTATCCTTGTATGCTGTCTTTATTTGCTCCTTTGCTTGATCCATAGCCTCATAAATGAAGCCCATAGCCAACCTTTCCCCATCCACCAACCGCAACACCTTAACTAGTGGCTCAGCAAACTTCACAATCTCTGCTGCCTTTCTCCAAAAAGTTTCATCATGGACTTTCCTTTTCAATTCTCTGCCTTCTGGTTTGTTAGACCAATTGCTTTGATTCCATTCATCACTGGAAAACATCTTTTGCAAGTTTCTATGTTGGGAAAGCATAGATTGCAATGTCAAAAAATGTGTAGCAAATCTAGTGATGGCAGGCCTAATAATATCCTTGCCTCTAGTGTGTTTCCTCATGAGACTCAAAACCAGTGTATGATTGTAGATAAATTTTGTTATGCTTTTGGCATTATCTACAGTGTTTCTGACCCAATCTAATTTTCCAATATCCTCAAGCATGAGGTCTATGCAATGTGCAGCGCATGGGTTCCAAAAGATGGTCTTGTGTTTTTCCTCTAACAGTTTACCAGCAAGAACATAGTTAGAGGCATTGTCTGTGATGATTTGAACAACATTAGCCACCCCCACATCCTCAATAACCTCATCCAATAGCTGAAACAACAAGTGGCCATCTTTTACCTTATCAGATGCATCAACTGATTTTAAAAACATGGTTCCCTGTGGGCAGAAGACAAGAAAGTTTATGATGGTACGGTTTCTTTGATCAGTCCATCCATCTGACATGATGGTACACCCTATTCTTGCCCATGAGTCCCTGAACTCTTGCAAATACTCATTAATGGATTGAATTTCTTTCTGCAAACGAAACCCCCTTAGCTCTTGCATAGTAGGGCCTTTGAATCCTTTTCCAGCAGCATGTATGGCATCAAACATAGGCTCATAATATGGTGAACGAGCAGCATTAAAGGGGATATCAGCATCATACCACCATCTAGCTATGTAGTCACAAGCAGTCTCCCTCAATTCTTTCTTCCAATGGTCATCTAAAGTGGGCTGAATTTGACCTTTACTAACTTCAGGACCATGTGCATCTGATGGAGAGGAGGGAGTGAAATAACTTTTGATAGTCACATCACCCTTCATTCTACCCTTTCCCTTATCTTGAACAGAACCAAAAGAGGGAGGAACATAACGGAAAGGGTTGGATGCCTTAGTTTGAGGGATAGAGGAAGAACCCTCAAAATCATAGTGGGGGTTGGTAGCCATCATTCTTTGTATCTCCCTCTTCCTCCCAATTTCATCCTGTATCTCTTTTTGCCTAGCCTTATCTTCTTTAAATTTTTCAAAGCTGGCCAACAAATTCTTTCTAATCTCCTCAATTTCATCAGAGGGACATGCGGTAATTTGGCCTTTAATCCCTGCCAAGTGTTGTTTCAGCCTATTAATCCCCCCAGGACCTTCCTTAATTTTCCTATGGCAAAACTTGCAATGCATCTGACTATCAACCATTTCAACATATGCCCAAGCAGGATCTTTTGCTCTAGGTGCCATTTTTTTACTAGGAAAACAATCTGAAAATGAAAAAAAAAAAAAATTGATTCAATGTTCATTTATTTGACAAAAAACACTCTCTAAGCTTTCTTGATATGCACCTAAAATTTACTAAGCAAAAACAGATTTATAGAGGTGGAAAAAAATACCTCCAGGCACAAACTCCCTCCTCAAGCTTGCTCCAAGAATCAGCTCCTCAATGCTGCTCCAAATGGCTGCCCAAGAAGCTCCTCACTCCAGCTACAATGCTCCTCCAAGACTCCTCACTGCTGCTCCAAAACAAGCTCAAGAACTGCTCACTAATTCTCAAAGAAGACTCTCACTCAAATGCATAAGACTGCTGTGAGTGAATGAGAGCATTTGGCTGTCTTAAATAGGGTTTGGGAGGGGGAAATGGACCCCAAAAGCATTTAACAAATTACCATTACCCTTTGGAATCCATAAACTGAATTTAACTTTATCAAAAATCACAAAAAAAGTGAAATTTTTCTAACTGTTTCGCTGCCCAGCTGGAATGCATTGACTCGGCCGAGTCATAACGGACCCGGCCGGGTTGACCGAGTCACATATGACTCGGCCGAGTCATATGTGACTCGGTCAACCGAGCCGGGTTGCTGGCCGGGTCAAAGTTTAGGGTGATGACTCGGTTCGAAACGGCCGAGTCGGAGTCGAAACGGGCGGGTTGTAAAACAGTGGGGAGGATACATCAACCAAACCAAGCTTGTCTCTCAAGTACACAAGCTTCTTGTTCGGAAGTGACTTTGCCAATATGTAAACTACCTGCTCATTAGTGGAGATATATTGTAGTCGCAGCACACCATTTTGCACTAGCTCTCGAATATACTGATACTTGTTTATATGCTTTGTTTTTCCATGAAACACTAGATCTTCAGACAAACATAAACAACTGGTATTATCACTGTAGGGTTCATCGGTCCTTCAAACAGGTCGGATAGCAACTTCCTCAACCATACTGCTTCTCTGCTTACTTCACAGGCTGCAACATATTCAACCTCAGCACTACTCAAAGCAATTGTGTCTTGCTTTCTGCTCATCCATGAGACCATGGAGGATCCCAAACTGAAACATCCTCCCGTAGTGCTCCTTCCATCTTGCTCACTGCCTCCCCAGTCAGAATCTGTATATCCAATCAGTTGGACATCATTCCTTCTATCATACTTCAGACAGTAGTGGATGGTTCCTCGTAGATATCTCAGAATATGTTTTGCTACTACCCAATGATCATGCTTCGGCTCCACTTGGAATTGACTGAGAACATTTACTGCAAAGCATATGTCTAGTTGAGTATTCACCAAGTACATCAATGAGCCAATAAGTTTCCTATACTTGGAAGGATCCACAGGGCTAGATTCGGAACTCCTTAGTCTCTTTAAGTTTGTGATCATCGGAGTGGTCATAGGTTTGCAATCCATCATGTCAAACCTCTTCAGCATCTTGATCACATACTTTCCTTGACCCAAATAAACTTCATTAGGTCCTTGCCAGACTTCTAGTCATAAATAGTAATTCATCAACCCCAGATCCTTCATGTCAAATTCTGCTGCTAATTACTTCTTACATTCTTCAATTTGTCCTTCTACACCTGTCAAGAGAAGATCACCTACATATAGAAGAATGATTATAGGTTCTCCATCTACACCCTTAATATAGAGGTTCAAATCAACAAAACTTTTTGTGAAGCCTATTCTTTGTAGGTATGCATCCATTCTAGCATACCATGCCCTTGGTGCTTGCTTGAGGCCATATAATGCTTTCTTCAATCTGCAAACATATGCCTTCCTATCTTTAACTTCGAATCCCAAGGGTTGCTCTATATAGACTTCTTCATCTATTGTGCCATTCAAAAATGCAGTCTTGACATCCATTTGGTGGATGTTCCATCCCATCGATGTTGCTAGAGACTAATGATCGAATCATTGTATATCTTGTTGTTGGAGCAAATGTCTCTTCATAGTCGATGCCTTCAAGTTGAGAGAAACCCCTAGCCACAAATATTGCTTTATACTTATCTATACTTCCATTTGTTGCATGTTTGATCTTATAGATCCACTTGGAAGTAACCACAAATTTGTCTTTAGGCCTAGGTACGATCTCCCAGACTCCATTCTTCATTATAGATTGATACTCTTCATTCATGGCATCTTTCCATTCCTGATTACTTACAGCCTCTTTAAAAGTGGATGGTTCTGCTTCTATTAGTTTTGTCATATATGTAGCATACCCAGAATATCTCTTGGATTTCTTGCTTTCTCTGAATGATCCTTTCATTGCCTCATGACCTTCTACATCAAGTAGAGTAGATTTCAACCAATTAGGTCTTTTTCTTGTTTCAGGGATGACCACAGGTTGAACAGGCTCACTAGGACCACCTTCTTCATGGTGTGATTCTTCTTCCCCCTTGTCAACTTCCTCCTCAAATACCGGAATTTCTTCATCATCAAAGTCTATGGAAAACTCCTTTGATTTCTTGAATGCTATGCTTTCATCAAATATGACATCGCGACTAACTTCTATGTGATGTCCATCTTTCTTGTAGACCCTATAATCTTTCGATGAGTTGTTGTACCCAACAAATGTTCCCTTCATGCCTGAAGGATCCAGCTTCTTTCTTTTGTCCTTTGGTATGTGAATATATACAGGACACCCAAAGATCCAGAGATGATCTACAGATGGCTTCTTTCCAATGAACACTTCTTCTAGAGTTTTGTTGTTTAGAGATCTGTGGGAACTTCGATTTTGAATGTAGACAGTTGTCTTCGTGGCTTCTCTCCATAGAAACTTAGGTAGATCCTGATCGTGTAACATTGCTTTTACACTTTCTTCAATGGATATATTCTTTCATTCTACAACTCCATTTTGTTCGAGATTATATGGGACTATCAGCTCCCTCTTAATTCCAAATTCCTTACAGAATGTTATAATCTTTTTGGATGTATACTCTCCTCCATTATCAAATCTTAGTATCTTGATTTTCTTTCCTGTAAGGTTCTCCACTTCAGATTTGAATTCTTGAAATTTTGTAAATACTATGTCCTTGATTTTCATTAAGTAAACCCAGGTTTTTCTTGACTGATCATCTATAAAAATGACATAATATAAATGACCTCCAAGTGATTTGGGAGTCATAGGGCCACATACATCAGAGTGAATGAGATCCAAGATTTCTTTTGACCATGAAGCACTGCTTCCAAATGGTCTCTTGGTATTCTTACCCAATGCACATCCTTTACAAACTCCTTCATGATCTTCCTTCAGATTAGGAATTCCATCTACTATGGAACTTAGAGTTGGAAGGATTTTGAAATGTAGATGACCAAATCTTCTATGCCAAAGTTCACATGGGCTAATTTCAATGTGAACTAGGGCTTGGGCCACAGGAGATATCAGCCTGTAGAGTCTTCCTTCTCGAATACCAATGACTTTAGCTTGATCTATACTTGAGTCTTTACTCCATTTCCATCAATAAAGGCTACTCTATCACCCTTATCTTCTAGACTTGAAATGGAAAGTAAGTTCTTGTGCAAACCTGGAACAAATAAAATGTTGTTGAGGTGAATGTTGCTTCCATCTTCCAGCTTTATGGAGGTTGATCCAATACCTTTCACAGGATAGCTCTTGTTATCTCCAAGTTCCACTGAATAAGTGGATTTTCCTTTTGATAAGGTCTTCAATCGATTGGAATGGCCAGTCATGTGCCTTGATGCACCACTATCAATTACCCAAATGTCTTCATCTTGGAATGTGCCAGAGAGAGCCGAGAAAATACCTTCGTCTTTTTCTTTGATTAATACCTTCCTTGAAGAAGATAAGAAACTCCATGCTTTCTTGATATCTTTCTTGAGATGGCTTGTGATCTTCTTGATGAACTTATTCATTGTAGAGGAGATATTCATGATGCCCTTAGCTCTAATACCATGTTGAGAATTCAATAGGGTAGTGAATATGTTAATTCTCTTGAACTTGATAACTGTTTGTGTTACCTTTTACCTTATTAGCTTTGTTCCTTATTATTATAGTGTGAGATACATCAAACAGATACCAAAACAATAAGAATAGTTACACAGTATATAGGTTGCAAGTAGAGCCAAAACCCCTCTTCTTGAGGGGAAAACCCTTAAATATCCTCTTATTATAGATCCTTCAATTAATGAATACCATGACCTAGTGACTTAGACAAATACCCTCCAAGATCAAGATCAACTCGGCCTCCTACTGCAAGATCTTTGACCTCCTACTTCAGATCCGAAATTCTATCTCCCAGCAACTGCAACTGTTGTTGCTCCTCAAGAAGACTTCGATCTTCTTCGTATGGCCTCCTTTCCCCTTCACTTGCCTTTCCTTGAGACTTGGGGCTAGTAAGATGCCCTAAGTGACCTTCACTTGACTTCCTTTCTCTCTTGCCTCCAAGATCGAACCAAAGATAACCCCAGCACAGAAACCCTAACTTCGACTTGCACATGGGAGAGAGAGAACTAACCCAAGCACTTTGACTTCCTTCGATTTCCTCTTCTTCCTTCTTCTTCAACCTCTCTTTGTCCTCTTCTTCGCATAGAAAGAGATGTGAGTGAGTGTGTAAAATGGAGGACGAGTTCCTCTCCATATATAGGCTTCTTCAAGGGTAGATGTGGCTCTTTATGTAGGCCAACTTGACAACTTCTAGACCGACTTGATCTTGGAGGACATTTCGACACTTTAAAGACAAACAATTTTTTTCTTTACAACATACAATTTGCCTATGGGATCTTCAATATATGACAATGACTCTTAAACCTAGGACAAACCCTAGAAGCACTCAATGGGTGCTTGACCTATAAAAGAACTTGAGCATGAAAACCATGCTCTAATAATAATTTATTTTCATTTTATAATTTACAAGAATACATTTCATACTTATGAAGATCGAACCTAGTTACACATTTTTCAACATCGATGTGGCAGTCCATGTTGCCATACATCGTCGCCTCGATTTCACAGTTGCCTCCACACAGTCACTCAGAGAATCGTTGACCACTGCCATCTGCCTTTGCCAACAGCGCCAAGCTAGTGCCAGTGTAGCAGACGCAATTTGGAGCGCTCTCTCCAGGTAGTGCGAAAACTAGGGTTTCAAGTGCCAGGGTAGAAAACGCAATCTGGAACCCTCTCTCCAGGCTGCCCTAAAGCCTATAACAACACAATTCGGAAAACTCCACGACGAAGTACTAGACGGAACAAATGTTCCACCTGCTTACCACAAGCACGCCAACCTATCACTCTAATTATGATCCCCCATTGTACATGTTTGTGCCGCCATACCTATCCCCGACTTTGTACGGACTTATCCCCACAAAATGTCATAATGATCGTGGTAGCCACATACCCCAACAAAAAGATTGTTAATTAATTATACATATTATGTATTAATATGCCTCCAATAAATTTAATGGTATAATAAGTTATAAGGGTCCATAAGTTTCAAGTTAAGTATCCATAAGTTTCAATTCAAGGAAAAAAATAGGAAAAAGAAAAGTGACTTACAAACTACTTACAATAATAAAAAGGAGAAAAAGGGAAGTAAAACAAAGGTACTAAAGAATTTTTTAAATTAAGGAGAAAGGTTATAAAGCTAAAAAGTACCTGGTGAAAGTATTATTAAATTAGTTTTCATATTAAAAGTATATAAAGGAAAACATATATGTTAATAAAAAAGGACTTTATTATATCTGGAAGAAGTGGGTCACTCATCTAAAGAATATAAAATCCTTAGTCAAAGTATTATCGACAAATATAAAATGGAGTCTAATTCGGAAATAAAGGAAGATTTTCAGAAACTTCATTAACTTATGATCATGTGCTATTTAGCCAAGTCAAATGTAATCAAAAAATTAGACCCTTGGGATAAAAAACAATATGACATAACCAATTGACAATTAAACATTGGTGATTACACATTTATATCGCAATTCTCAGTTTGATCCCTATGGAGCCATCAAGGTGACGTTATTTTGGGTTCACTCTAGATGGAAACTCTAGGGTCTTTCAGCCTAAATACGAAAAATAAGGTTTTGACATTTTCATACAAAAAGAAGAAAATAACACTACAAGATGTCACATTGAAGCCAAATTTAGTAACACAAGAAGATATACAAAATATTTCAAAAGTAATTTTTCAAGAAGGTAAAATGGTACTATAAAATATACAAAGAGAAATTGACAAAATCACCGCTGAAAAGAATGAAGTAGTTTCTCGGCTTAAACACCAAGTGAAAAATTATTAACTCATATTAAGAAGCTTAAGAAGGATAAGAAGTTGCTAAAAGACAGGCTGGAACAACATGCTCAAGAGGAAGTATCGAAGTCTTGAATTGTAACAGTCCAAGTTGAAGATAAAGGAACATACTGATCCATTCAATATCACAACTCAAGAAGAGGATAATCAAGTTGAGGTGAAGACGTACTAAGATGTTGCAGTTCAGAAGATGAAAAATCCAAATGAAGATTTTGTAACCAACTCAACAACTACAATACCTGAAGTAAATCATGAAGTTGTCACATGCAAAATAAGGGAAAATCAAACCACAAGAACTCTTTATTGACATCTGAATCACAAGACCAGACAATTCAATCAGTGCGCGTATCTATATCACTCAAAACAGAAACAACAAACTTATGTTCCAAAGAATACTGAAGTTTTCACAATCCAATCCTGTGACAACACTTTATCACAAGTTTCTAGTAACCACAAGATTCCACAGAAGATTGATTTAGGATGGTCAAACCCCTTCTTAGTTCGACAATTTTATTTATCACTCCAAGGATCTTATCACTTTGTATCAACAAACATGACAGATCCAAGAGTTCCAAAAGATGTGTATAGATTACAAAGACAAAGAACAAATGATATGCCGTGTCAAAAATAAGCTTTGAAGACAAAGCTTTCTAAAGAGGAAGGCAATGTTATAGATAAAATATTTATAAAAATAATACAAATAATATAAATAGTAATAGTCATAAATAATGATTAATTAATTAGTAATTAGTATTGAAGAGCCATGTCCCTAAGGACATGACCATTTGTGAAGGGGTGCCTTCCTGGGTATATAAGTAGGTCCTCACCCTCATTTGTAATCATATAATATTCTTATTCAATACATTTTATTGTATCCTCAATGGATATTTTCATATTCCAAGTGTTTTGGAGCATTTAACCTGCTATTACGAACTTTGTTCGTTACATAAATTTAGTTACAGAAATTCAACCTAGGCTCGGATTGGATAAAACTGGAAAGCAGAATTAAGGCTTCGATCCTGACAAATTTAGCAAGGTGAGTTAGGTCTTTAGCTTGACAAAATTAGCAACAATTCAATCCAAGGTTTGGAGTGGATAAGGTTAGCAACATGAATCAAGGTTTTCAAAAGTCAAAAGACAAATACCATAATAGCAATTCAAATTACGGTTTGGAACAGCAATCTAGGGTTTTAGCATAAAAAAAATTAGCAAAAATTCACATAAATGGAAACCCTTCAAATGGTCGCTACATGCCACAATGAGAATGTGTCCACCTTTTCAATTCAGAATTCACTCACCATCCTTCACCCACTGGGATCCTAGAAACCACTCTAATATTGCACACTCCAACCATGACATCACACCCTATACCTGCTATAAATAAAATTGCTACATATAGACATGCGAGAAATAGGAATCCAACTCCTTAAAAATAGGATTCTGAAAACCTAACTGCTAAATATAGTAGTGCCATGACATTGTTTGCATGCAACCTGAAATAAGCTCATTGTTATCATTAACTTGCAAATAATAAAATTATGTAACCAACTTTGACATGTGGAACTCAAAACTTTGGCTCCTAGAAAATAGAAATACAACTAAAAATAGCAGCTTCCATAATCTGACAAAACTATATAGCAAGCTCTAATCACTATGAAACGATAGATATGCCTACATATCTAACCAACTTTATGGAATCTATCTTAATCCTCCAGTTCTGCACACAATTTAGGGATAAACAATGGCAACTTAAGAGGACATCCTCCCCTCATGGGATGTTGAGAACATTAGGATCTTTGTACTTTCCAACTCTGGAAAACTAATCACTAGAAACCTGGCTCGTGAACTAAAGTGCATGTCCATTGGGCAATGGGATAAAAGGCATGCTTCCTTTGATAATCTACTAGGATGAGGATCCCACTACACATGCCCATCAACAACCACAACCTACAAAACATCTATCCTTTCATGCTCCTCCCACTAGAATGATGAGCTAAAGTTGACAACTAGGTGAATTCCACCTATTTAAATGTTGATTATGAAAACATCCACCACGCACAAAGAAACTTACCCCTAAGACGGGGACAAGGGACAGACAAGACATGCAAATTCTAGTGTCCAAAACGGGGCACGTAAACCCCCCGAAACAGGACACATAGTACATATTATATATATATATATATATATATATATATATATATATATATATATCAATGATTTCATATTACACAAATTCTCATTCATGATACAAATTCAAACATAGATCTAGATTCTACATTGTAAATTTGTAAATTGTAACATTAAGCATACATATTACAAATACAATCGTGACAGATTCCCCAATGACCCAATAGGAGAAAGACAAGAAACTGCAATTTTATCATTAAGTCATCTCTTATGACATACTTCCATAAGGTATATTTACTGTCTTGACCCTATCATCTTTCCAAATTTATTTTGCCCTTAGCATTTGAAGTTGTTGCAGCCCCACTTCCAACAGAGGGAACACTTGTAGACCCTGATGAAACTAGAACAGAAGGGGCATCACCAATGGGAACATTCTTCCCCTTCTTTTGCCCCTTCCCTGTTTCCCTTGATTAAGCCATGAATGCTATAAAAATATAAAGAAAAGATGCACTAGAATGTAAACAAAATGTACAAGAAACTATCGTAACAAAAATGGAAAAAAATGGAAGCAAAATGCACTTACTGGTTGCTTGAATCACCTCCAAAACGCTCCTAAACCCTTTGCCACTCGCTCCCACACACCCACAACAAGAGAGAGACACAAGAAAGAGGAGAAAGCGGGCCAAACCGGGCATAAAAAACCCCGTGACACACTTTTCTATAGGGACACGTCTGTCGAAATCGAGCACGCTCGACCACGCGAATCCCATGTGTTTGGACATGCTCGAACACGCGAATCCCGTGTGTTTGGACACGCTCGAACACGAATTGGACACGTGTCCCTCGAGAATCATGTCCAACACATGGGATTCGAGACACAACGAGGGGGAGGATGAATCCAGTTTCTTAGGTTGTAAGGTACTGTTGAAATTCTAATGTTCTATGCTATAGCAATTACTTATTTCAAAAAATTCTTTTAGCTGCAATATTAGGTAAGAAATTGTAAATAGAACATAAACCAAATGCACAATAGAAGGCATCCAAGAACAGAAATGAAACATAGAGAATTTAGGTCCAATGACCAAGGGAAAAACCCAACCAGATTCTTCTTCTATTAGATATCAATTATTTAGTAGAGATACAAAGTACAATGCAATGTTTTTAAAACCGGAACCGGTGACCGGACCGGTCCACCTAATGAACCGGTTTACCGACCGGAACCGGTCTAACCGGGACTGGTTTGGTCTAAATGAACCGATTTTAAAAAAATACATTAAATAATTAATTTTTAATGAAACAAAACTATTTTTAAGATGTAAAACCATGATTCCAAGCCAATAGAGACAAAATATGCAAAGTTTGCTCATTTATATACCATGTAAAGGTGAATATATCAAAATGGCACCGAGTACAATACATATCATCGACAAAATAGCAAAATACATAAGAAATGAGGCTCTAAATGACCTATAAAGTCCAAGCTGTTGAAACTTGAAGCTTTGGAAATGTTCTAAATGGATAAACAACAGAGATAGAACATCATGTTTTTGTCAAATAGGTCTAACTCGGGTGGTTGAGAGAAGAAACTGTTACCTTCCCCACCAGAGTTCAAACCCTACAGATGACATGTTCACTATTTGTGAGGCAATCGACATTGAGGCTCTTCATAAGCTATGAGGAATACCTCTCGCTTATTGGGCTGGAGGGTGGGGTGATAAATTGGATGTAAACAACAACAACAAAATTGTCATTTTTCTGGTAGGGATAAAGAAAGAAAAAATTATCGGTGGAGAGTTATGAACCCCATGTCCACATTATCTCAGTCCGAGTTCAATGTGGGGAGCTGTCAAATTCAGCTAAAGCATGCTCTGTTCTATGGCTCTATGCCCATCAAGGTATGAACTGGGATCATTTGTGTTAACAACTTAACACCCCATTTTAACCATTGACCACAGCCCAACAAACCAGACATACGATGTCATCTGCTACCTGAGCACATTTCATAATCCTTTCTTGCTATTTATGGCCTAGTTCAGGGTTAAATTTGAGCTTCTTAGTGCAATGGGGGCACAATCAGCTTCCTTGACACTGGGAGATAATCAAAGAGATGTGGCAAAAGCAGGCTTTAAAAGATATTCTGAAGCAACCAACATATGTGAGGCACTTACCAAACGGGTTCCATGCAGGTTACAGGAAGGCTATGCTCTCAATAACTTTGGCAACTATCCCTTTGAAGAATTTTTTTTTGCAACTTCTGTGAAAGAATTCATTTAAAGGGGCATGAAAATTGTTGTACTTTTGACAGAAAATCTCAGATGTGCAGTAGTTAATAACTTAATACCATTACAGGCATTCGAATACAAAAAAGTAAAATGGTTATGCAAGAACAAATATTAAGGATCTTTATCAAACTAAACTACACATAAAAAAAATACTACTGCTTCATTCAAGAACACTTTGGATGGACTTTCAGATACCTGTGTGCCAAATTAACAAGCTTTTCATTCACAAGACCATGGTAGACTCCAATGACCTCTGCTCCTTCCATACCTAGCAAATCACTTTGAATTCCAGTTATAGGATCTTTCATAACAATATATCACACTTTTACTTCCCCCCCAAAACCCCTAAACCACAGGCAAAATCCCTTTTTTTGCATGTTTCAGTGGGCGTGCCTAAAATCGACCGGTTTAGGACAGAACCGGCCGGTTTGATACAAACCGACCGGTTCTGTCCTAAACCGGTCGGTTTTCACCGGTTAGGGCTAAAAAATGGAGAAATGCCCTATCAAACCGGGTTTTTTGGCCGGTTCGGACCAGCAGCCTTGCTAACCGGCCGGTTTGACCTGTAACCGGTTTTCAAAAACAGTTTTAAAAACACGGGTACAATGAGAGATCAAGAGAATGAGTACGTTCACCCAAATCTGAACAAGTTGTAGCATGAAGATCATTGGTAGCAGCGGCTGATGCAAACACTAAATCAACCTTAAACTTCTGCTCTTACTCTCCAAGTCTCTCCCTCTCTCACAATCTTTTTCAAATCTCTCCAACTCTCTTTCTCAAGTTTGAATCCTTCTTTCACAATGCACATGTAGTGAGTAGATGGGATGATATGAGATATATATATAGAAGGAGCAACAAATTCTAGTCAAAAAGGAGTAATACGCATGCATTGAGGAAGAGTAATATATGCCATTTAGGGAGTGTAACTCATGTCATTATGAAGAGGCAATGCATGCCTTGTAACTTATGTCATTAAGGGGAAGGCAATGCATGCCTAGATGGGGGAATCTCACATGGCTTAGTAACTTATGCCATAAAGGAGAGAGTGTAACATATGCAATAAAGAGTGCCTAAGAGGAATCTTTTGTGACATGCTTTAATGAGTGAGTAAGAGAGTGTAACGTATACATTAAGTGAAAGAGAGTAACAGATGCATTAATTGAGGGAAGTTACATATGACATGATTGAGTGTCATGATTGAGAGACATGAATTTCCTTCTAATAATAATATAATAGTATCATAGAGGATAATAGTAATAATAATAATGATGATGATTAAGTCGAGATTGAACTATTAGGGTTGATTAAAGATAACTTAAGTGATTTTCCATCAACTATACTTGATTACCAATTGATGCAATGTGATTTACAATTTTTGGAAGGTCGTGCTTGAGATGATAGACATGACTTTCTATTTTTAGAAAGTCACTCCAGAATTGTCAGAAATGAAATTTTATTTTAGGAAATTCATCCATGAGATGCCAATTTTCAACACTCCCTCTCAACTGAGGAACTTCTTTTTGTAACAAAGATCTTGGCTTTCTTTGGTCATCTCTAATCTCCTCTCCTCTGGAACAATGATGTCACAATCTAATGAAACAGAATCATCATAGGGGAGATTCATCCATCACCCTATATCCATTGATCTTCTCACCTTGACACAGACTTGGGGGACTTACCACTTTTCAACACATGGCAAGGATCATGCACAATGAAGCTTCACCACAGGAGTCAAGTGGTAGAACACCTGCATCCACAAATTTTGGGGGGGTTACCACTTGTCAACACATGACAAGGATCACGTATAACCAAGACTCATTTTTGCTTGGGGGGATTACCACTTGACAAGGATCCCGCACAACCAAGCTTCATATCTGCTTGGGGGGATTACCACTTGACAAGGATCGCGCACAACCAAGCTTTACCACACCCATTGAACAGATGGGTGGTAATCCCAACAAACCCAGCTTGTGGGTAGGATGCATACTAGGGTATACTCTTGGCAAGTCCTAGACTTGATGGTAGGGGGGATTACCACTTGTCAACACATGACAAGGATCACGCACAACCTACAGTCAAGAGTTCCCTCAACCCTAGGAGCTCTCCTAGATCCATTCCCAACATGGGAGCTCAAACAACAGGGAAGATCATAGCTCAGTGTTCTCAATCATCCATGACCGCCCCTACCAAGAAGGGTCACATCCGTCCATCCAAGGTCCTCTCTGAATACCAAAAACTTCCTTTTTGGCAAAGGTTTGGTAAGTATGTCATCTATTTGATCATCAGTTGCAATATGATGGAGCCTCACTACTCCTCTCCGCACCATATCCCGGATATAGTGATATTTGATCTCAATGTGCTTGGACTTGTCATGGAACACGACATTTTCTGCAAGTCGAATCCCACTCTTTTTGTCACAGTATATTACTATCATATCTAGTACATGCTCAAACAGCTCTCCAAGGAGATTCCTCAACCATACTGCCTCACAGCTAAACATTCTAGCAGCAATGTACTTGGCTTCATCTGTGCTAAGGGCTACAGACTTCTGCTTTCTGCTCACCCAATATATTATGGCAAATCCCAAGCTAAAGGAGCATCCAAATGTGCTCTTTCTATCAGCAAAGTTACCAGCCCAATCAGCATCAAAGTACTCATGTAGTCTCACATATTGGGCAGTATATCTCAATCCAAGATTGATGGTCCCATGCAGGTATCTCAGCACATGCTTTGCAACAATCCAGTGTGCATGTAATGGCTTAATCATATATTGGCTCAAAGTATTGACCGCAAAACATAAGTCTGGTCTAGTGTTCAATAAGAACATCAGTGCCCCAATCAGTTGTTGATACTCAGAAGGATTAACCAAATAAGGTCCTGTAGCTTCACCACATAACTTTTTGAAATTCATTAGCCAAATAAGGTCCTGTATATACATGGGTAACAAGGCACATATATGTGTCATCATTTACTGTTCTGTTGAGTCTCATACAATAGATAATTGATCCCATGTTTTATGATGCCCTGTATCTGTTTAGGCATAGTTCAATAGCTACAACTTTATTATTTTGAGAACACATGTTCATTACATTTTTCTATAAGAAAAAAAATCATTATATTCATGGGATTTGAATATACAAGTTGCTATCTTTACATATCACAATTCAGCTTTTTCCACTCCTTTCCTATGAGAGGAAGTACAGCTTTTCTTTACATTTGTGCTGTATGGCCCCATGCACTTAGCCTACAAAAAATAAACAAAAATATGACTGCTCCTGTCATCACTGCTTTACTGATAACGTTCCAAAAAAGATGTATTTGTGGCAGGGATGCTTTCTGAGAACACAACTAAAGATTTTTCATGGATAGATTAGGATATTTCAAATTAACCAAGTTAGTACTGTAAAGTCATGGAATTGGACTACAATAACAGCATACAAATCTCACAGTGAGGCTTTTTGTGATTAAATCACAATAATTTCTCTCATTTTGGTGACTTTCCTTTCTTTCAAGATTTCAAGTTCTTGCCTGCAATTTTTGGTGCACATATGCTAAAAACTAATGTCTTCTTCAAAACTATGATAAAATCCATCCCTATTATAATATCAGATAAGATAAGAGGAGAATTTTATTGATGTCCCAGAAATGACCACAATAGTGAGTCAATGGGACTCAGAAGTGCAACCATTGTAAATACATAGTAGGAGTGCAAAAGCAACTAACACGAATCTACAAAAAGCAAATAAAATAACTGGCCTCAATACTTTTTATGGATCATTTTATTAGCAGGTCCATTTTCAAGCATTAGTGTAGTTGAAATAAAAACTGTGAATAGTACCTGTTAGAAATCAGAAGGAAATTGAACCAATCAGTGAAACAGGAATCGGCGATTTTCCCGATTAATCGCGATTCTAACTCTAATCGGCCGCCAAACGAGCAGATTCGAAACTTCCCGAGTCAAATCGCGTTGACCGAGTTTGACTCGTGGTCAACGCGATTTTGACTCGCGCGTCGTCCGATTATTCCGATCTGCGTCTTTTTCCCGAGTCCCGCCAAAAAATTTATCGGGTTCTGGGTTTTTGTTTGGGTGATTTATGGCGTTATCGAGCTGCCGGCGTCCATTATCCCGCGTCCAGACTCCATACACCCGCGTCCAGGCTGTCGGCGTCCATTATCCCGCGTTCAGTGTCCACCGTCCAGAACCGAGCTGCCGGCGTCCATTCTCCCGCATCCACCGTCGACAGTGGAACTGGACACCCCGCCGCAGAGCCTCGAAGCTGAAGCTGCATTGCTGAGATTCGAGGATCGTATCGACCGCGACGTATACTTGGCAACCTGCGCAGTGCGTGAGCCTTCAGGAGTCCTGGATCATCAACGTACTGATTACCAGATCTCACTGTCTCAGTAATGCACAGTTAAAGACTTTCATCAACGTACTGAAGTCGTTTCTTAACACTCAATTTATCAGTTCCCTTTTCTACGAGTGAGGAACATCACGTTCATGTTTCCATTTTTCAATGTTTCCATTGCTTATCGTGTTTGTGAATGATGTGTGCCACTGTGCTATCAGTTAGTTTATATGACTTGTCTTTGGTTGCTTCGAAAGTTCGAACCATACTAGTCTCTGTCTTATTTACCTTTCTCTCTGAAATTTTACATATTTCCTTATCTGAAATCTAAAAAATTTAGAGCTGTAGATAGTGCTAAATCAATGTTACCTTTCCAACTGCCCATTTTCTTGGTCCCTTCCAGGAGCCAAACCTTCGTTGACTATTGCAAGTCCTCTGCTGCTAAGTTTGCTAGCAGGTATGCTACCTGGTTAGCTACCTGGTTAGTTGATCTCCTTACATTGATAAATTCTATTTGGTCAAAATTTCTGATTGCCTCTTTGGGCCTTATTATCTGTCTCTTCAGCTCCAAAGAGGCCTGTCTTCCTGTTTCTTATCTGATCTTGAAATATAAAAAGTTTTGGGTCTCCTGTTTGACTCACACAAATTGGGTCTTCCTGTATATATATCAAGGGTTGTCAAACAGGTGACCCAATTGACATGCTATATATTATTATATACCAAATGAATACATGCCTAAATGCATCTAAGATGTATGACAAGGATGTGCGTATATATCAAATGGGTCCACCTTTTTCTTGGGAACAAAAAGGCCTTTATATTATTGTGGCAAAAGCCATGCATATTTACGTACAGTACAAAACTTGAGGTGCTGGAGGACAGCCACCAGGCCCACCATTCTTCTATTATCTATAGTCTATACTAGATTTATAATTTCTAAAGATCAAGCAGATATATTATATAGGATGTCAATTGAAATTTGAGAGTCTGAGACCCAATTGACATGCTATATAATATCTGCTATATATATATTTGATATTTTTTTCCAAACCCCATCCATATTCCAGTAACCTTAACATGGTTACAATGTTACATGACTCAAACTGACCTTTGAAATTGTTCAAGGACTCAAAGTCTCAAAGTCTCAAACAGTTTAAAGCAAATTAGGATTCAGGAACCAATATGGTTTTGTAACAAAGATTATTTTTATCAGCTCTTGTTTCCATTTTTGTTTCAAGCAATGCCATGAAATTCAGACATAGTGTTGATAACATATTTTAAATTTTTGGATCATTTTTAAATTTGATTTTTTGTTGTCTTTCGCAGGAGCCACAAATAAAATAGAAGCCAAACTCTCAAATCTTAACAGAAGCCACAAATTAAACACAAGTTCAAAGCAACAACAATGCCGAGAGAGCGAGACTTTGCTTGGGCTTATTGTGACAAGATTCCCGGAAAATCCACGCTCCTTTGTAAATTTTGCAAAAAGGAATGTAGTGGAGGCATTTATAGATTCAAGTTCCACCTTGCAAAAATACCTGGCCATGATATAGGTCTTTGCGGCAAGGTTGACGACAATGTCAAATACCAAGCAGCCTTGGCAATTGAGATGTTAGAGCAGCATAATGCCAAGAAAGCAAAGCAAAATGCTGAAATAGGAACTGTTGGAGTTGAATCAGTTGATACTTTTTCTGCCACTAGCCCCATGTCACCTCAATCTGTTGAATCCTCAATGTCGTTCCCAAGTTTTCCACACATGCCTCCAAGGCCAAGTTAAACTCAAAGCCATGCCAGTCCTTCAACTCCTTCCTTCAACACTGGAGGTGGAAACATAAACACCTTTTTGCTCCCCGCACAAAACCCGGTTCCCAACCTACCTTGGATGGCACTGGTTGGAAAAAAAATATCTATAGTCAGGCAAGGAAGGCCATTGCTAACTTTTGGTACTATTCTGACATACCTTTCCACTGTGCCAGAAGTCCTTATTGGCAAGCTATGATTGATGCAATTGCTGCTGCAGGTCCAGGGTTCAAAGCCCCTACATCAGAGAGCCTTAGGACAGATATGTTGTTAGAGAGTGTTGAAGATGTCATGCTTGTGCTAGCTGAGTTTCGTTCATCATGGGTAGAAACAGGGTGCACCATCATGAGTGATGGATGGACAGATCAGAGGAATAGAACTTTAATAAATTTCCTTGTATCTTGTCCCGCAGGCACAATGTTTCTCAAGTCAGTGGATGCTTCAGATAAGGTTAAGACTGCCCAACTTATCTGTGAAATGATGGAGGAAGTCGTTCAAGAAGTGGGAGAAGAAAATGTTGTACAAATTGTCACCGATAATGCAGCGAATTATATGGCTGCTGGTAGACTTTTTTAAATGAGGCACCCCACTATTTTTTGGACCTCTTGTGCTGCCCATTGCATAGATTTAATGCTTGAGGACATTGGTAAGCTTCATTGGATTCATGAGGTTGTGGAGAAGGCAAAATCCATAACCAAATACCTATACAACCACACTATTGTCCTAAACACTATGAGAATATACACTGAAGGTAAAGAAATTGTTCGACCTGCAGTGACTAGATTTGCAACAAATTTCATATCTTTGCAATCTGTGGTTGAGCAAAAGATAAATCTGAAGAGGATGTTCTTGGGACCTGAGTGGATGGGATCTAAACATTCCAAGACCCCTGAAGGCATCGAAATTGCTGCACTTGTGTTTAATGATGGCTTCTGGAAAGATGTTGAAGAGATTATTGCTGTGACGGAGTCCCTTGTTAGAGTTCTCAGGTACTTTTAGTCTTTTAACTTTTTCATTTTTTAAATTTCATTTCAAGCTTCTTTTTATTTACAATGTTTCATATTTCTTTAAATTTGAATGCTTGAACTTTCAGGATGGTTGATGGTGACAAACCCGCTATGGGTTACATTTATGAGGCGATGGATCTCGCAAAGGAGGCCATCAAAAGAAGATATGGTGATGATGAGACAAAGTATATGCCTCTTTGGGACATTATAGATGCACGTTGGGATAGGCAATTGCATTCCCCCTTACATGCTGCTGGGTACTTCTTAAACCCACAATATTTTTATGATAAGAGCAAATTTAATGAGGATGGGGAGGTTGGCAGAGGACTTATGACATGCTTGGAAAGGTGCTTCCCTGATCCAGAACAACAAAGTCGTGTCTTTTCCCAACTACAAGATTATAGGGCACCATCTAAATTGTTTGCCTATACCAGTGCTATAAGACAAAGGTCAAAGATGTTGCCAGGTACCCAGCTTGAAGGCTTCATCAATTCATTAAATTTGTTTAAACTTTATTTTGTATGTTAAATGTTTTATTAAATTTTCTTTTCTTTTTAAGTTTTTACTATTTACTAATTTGGTACTTCTAATCTTCTACTCACAAACCCTTACCACTTGCTAGGTCTTTGGTGGCAAAACTTTGGTAGTGATACGCCAGGTTTGAAGAGATTTTCCATTCGAATCTTAAACCAAGCATGCAATGCTTCAGGTTGTGAACGCAACTGGAGCATGTTTGAGAAAATACATTCTAAGAAGCGCAACCGATTGACACAAAAGCGCTTGAATGACCTTGTATTTGTCCATTACAATCTACGACTTCGCAACAAACAAATACAAGGTGAGATTCGAGAGCTTGAATTTGAAGGTTTCATAATCTAGTTCGTACTTTAAAAGTTTAAAGTTCAAACTTCAAAGTGAAATTTTAATTCACATTTCAATGTCTCATGATAATGACAGGTATTGATCATTCACCAATCGACCTTGAAGAGTTAGATTTGCAAGCTACAAATGCGGCAGAATGGGTTCAATTAGATGAGCCTCCTCTTTTCAGCCTTCATGACTTGGAGAACTTTGAGAGTCAAGCAAGCGAAGGAGCGGGAGGAATCGCTTCTAGTTCTCACTCTTAAGAGTCTTAGACTCTTAGTTGCTGATTTTTTTCTGATTAGTATGCAGTTTTTAACTTTTTTGTAAACTTTTAGAAGCATATGCTTCTGAGGACTCAAGACTCGGTGCTTTGGATCATGTGTGGACTCATAACATATATGAGATACTTATTTACTCATGATATTTTGGACATCTATTGATATTATGCATTGTTTGGACATACCTTTACCCAATATTAATGAAAAATGGTTTTTTTAATTCAATATATGTGTATATTTTTATTTAATGAATTTGCCGATTTTTTCCCGATCCGATTAAAACTTTCGCTCTTTTGCCTCGCCGATTTATTGCCGATTCCGTGTCTGGTAACATTGGAACCAATTATTTATCTTATAATTATATTGAAGACAAAACTTAAAGAATGATTGTCACCTGTTATTGTGCATTCATTTCCAAAATCCATTCTATTGGGACATCACCAATTGCAACCAACTAGATCAACTCCAACGGCACTTTCAGCTAACAGTATTGATACACATAACTTCAATATTTCAAGATACAATTTATAACACTAAGACCAGCATAGGGAATAAAGCTGAAAATCTTGACTTCTACAGATAACATTCAGGTGCTTGTCATGAATCTTCTGGTAAGTGAAGTATGGAATGTATCTAAAAAGAACAAGATTCCATTTGCAACAGGGGAGGAGACAGATGGGTATGACATTAATTAAAATGGTAACTTTCATGTGGGAGGAATATTTTTCATTCTCAGTGCATACTGTACAAATCAAAATCTCAAAGCTCATCAAGAAAAATCCTCGTATATATTGCCACTGTTCATTCTAATGCAGTCGGCAGAGTACCACACCTGTTTTCCTGCAAGAGGTAGTAGAAGAGCAGGCCAGAAAAATTGAGAGGTAAGAAGTAAATTGGACAGCTGTGTTTCAGCATCAAAGCAACAATTCCGAATGGTGCCTGAAACCTGTCATAGAACAGAATATTGCATGAGGCCAGGCAGTTCATTGGAATGTCATGAGACCCAACAATTACCTGATTCAGAAGAGAGAGATCCCAAAAGCATAGTAATAAAACCTTATTGAAAGAATCATATAATAAGACAGATTATTTCTGCACAGAAAGTGACCTGCAAATCTTTCTGCTGGAAACATCCTACTGAAGTTATACAGTCCCTGTTCCTAAGCTAATACTTTTATGATTAATCTCCATAAGCATTTCATGTGTCAACTCTAGTAAGATAAGCCATCATTAACTCTAACTTCTTACTGTTTCAAGTGGCATTCATATCAGCTTTAAATAGACAAAGAATCACAGATGCTAGAGAAGATGGCATCTGTAGACTCAGCTAGATTGAAATAAATTAAATGACCATTTATAATCAAATTTCCTGTCAACTAGAAGGTAAGGAGCAAGTGGTACTGTCTTTCAGAGACTCCAGCTATCCTCCAATAATCAAGATCAGTTATTTGTAGCACACTCATTATATGAGAATTTTTTCTCCATGGGAGGAAATTTATGCAAATGCATTTACAGTCAGCTCCATACACACACAGGATGATCGCATCATTCCTTCAACTCATTTCATCTGAATAATGGAAAAAACACCAAACCCCCTATCTGCATTCCCAAACACCAAACCCCCTATCTGTATTCCCAAAGGTAAGTGAACAAATTAAACTCACCATCAGACTCACAGCCAGAACTCACAGAGGCATAGCACTTTGACCTCGAATGGGAAGAAAGAAAGAAATTATATTATTGTCCACAATTGACCAAATAGGCCAATGGGACCAGAAAGGACAAGCCATTACAGCAATCTGGCAATGCTATAATTCATAGATTTTAAACAAAAAGGAAACATAAATGATTATATGCACAAGTGGGAAGTTCTTGCAACAAGACAAAGGAGATTTATAGATGAACAGTTGCTGAAAATGTATATCTGTGGGTTAAAGGATTAAATCCGTAGTGAAATAAAACTATGGAACCATGAAACTATTGAGGCTGCTAAATATGCAGCAAAACTAATTGAACAAAAAAACGAAGTAAATAGACCATCATTCACCAACGAAAACTGGCATCAATACCCAAATAAGAAAGGGGTAAGGAAATGTAGATATTTTGGAGACAAATGGTCGCCAAGTCATGGATGCAACAATAAGAAACTATATACTTGCAAAGCAAAGGACTTGGACACATCTAGTCATGAATCAGAGAGAGGGGAAAAGAGGAAAAACAATTGTTGTGTGGAAAAAATCGAACTCCATGACATAGATGTGAAGACATGTCATTGTGCTACTATAGAATTGTGGATGGCAAGCAGGTAGAAGTATAGAAGCCATATGATGAAATCACTACAACATACAACATAGATTCAGACCATGATGAAACACTGCAAAAAAATATCACTAGCTTCAATCTCATGTGCCTAGCAAAACAAGAATGAAGAAAACAAACTTCAAGAAAAGATAATTATTACAAAAGACCAAATACAACCACTGATGTAACAGACATAATAATAAACAATAATGATTTAAACATAATAATAAATAATAATGAATTAATGTAAAGGTGTTTCTTATTAAAAAGATGTCTCTTCTTATGAAAAGGCACCCCGCCTAGTATTTATAATGAGCGCTTCTCATTGTAAGATCATTGATCCAAAATTTATTAATAATATCTATTTACAATTATACTTTGCATATGATTCTGCTTGTTACAATGGTATTAGAGCCACGTTCCACATTCCCTGCACCCTGTTTTGCTGTCCTTACATGTGTCGTGTCATCTGCAGACATGTGATCGTGATCCGACAGCATTGTTTCGTTTTTAGAATGTTGTTGTCGCCATTGATCCTAAGTATTGTTCTCCACCCTATGTCAGCTATTCTTACCATTGTGTCTCGTTTCCTGCCACTAGTTCCCATCCCTTGCCACAGTCGCGCCCCTTTTCTGTCAACCGCGCCTATACCTCGCCACTGTCACACCCCTCTACTGTCATCGTAGGTGTTTCCTCTAGCCGTTGTGTAACATAAAAACCATGCTGAAGCACGAAGACTGATAGCTTGAAGACTTGAATGTAAAAATACACACAGGTATTTAAAATAATAATTTATTAATATATATATATATATAATGTATAACAGGTATTTAAAATAATAATTTATTAATATATATATATAATGTATAGGATGATATATGATTACAATGAGGACCCGCATATCTATATATATATATATATATATATATATATATCTAAGCAGGTGTTATTTCGTGAATGGGCATGTCTTTTAGACATGCCTTTTCACTTAACTAATGACTTCTTAACATAATCACTACTTGATTACTTAGTATTTATATTATTTATATTTATTTATTTTGTTATGAATTATATTCATAACATAGCCCCTTCCTTTAGAAGCTTTGTCCTCAAAGCTTGTTGATGAAACTTGATCTTTTATCTGCCATGAATGTCTTCTTTTCCCTCTGAGCTCCGATACCACTGTAACATAAAAACTATGCTAAAGCACGAAGACTGATAGCTTGAAGACTTGAATGTAAAAATACACACAGGTATTTAAAATAATAATTTATTAATATATATATATATATATATATATATATATATATATATATATATAATGTATAAGATGATATATGATTACAATGAGGACCCGCATATATATATCTACGCAAGTGTCCTTTCGTGAATGGGCATGTCTTTTAGACATGCCTTTTCACTTAACGAATGACTTCTTAACATAATCACTACTTGATTACTTAGTATTTATATTATTTATATTTATTTATTTTGTTATGAATTATATTCATAACACACGTTGACACCACAGTTGTCACCAACCTTGCTCCTCAGTCGACGTCACTGTGTTTCCCGCCACATCACCTTGTCCCCCATTGTAACCACAGTCTTGTTCACCGTAGTCGTTTACTCTGATTGTTGTTGTCGAACATGATCCCACTCAAAATTTTATAGACTTAATGGTTTTCAAGATTTTAGGATTGGTAGGATTGCAAACATTTTCATTGAATTCTATCATGTACGAGGGCATGTGATTTCCATTTAATCAAGATTCAAGAGCTCTAAGCCTTTTATATACCTTGATATTGGTGGTAATGATGTTGAACTATAATGTTGGCGGTATTGATTGTTGAACTCCCCTGCCATGGCCTTAACAAAAATATACCCTTCACTCAAACAAAAATCATTAGATATACATGTGAAGCTTTCTCTACCATATTATATGATATAGGTTAATGAGATGAACCCTTCACTCAGACCAAAATCATTGCTTAGGTATGTCAAGCTTTTTCTACCATATTTTAAGGTTGAGGAATTTGAGGAGTTTGAAGACTAAGCCAGATAATATTTATGTAGCTCCTACTGATGATCACATTTCTAGTAGTGGTGATGAGTTTGATGATTGATCATGTTGATTAATGATTTGTAGTAGGCTAGTGGCCAAGTCGCTCGTAGCATGGTTTTTGGACTCTAGAGGCCAGATAGAGCGTCATCAATTATGTATTTTGATTTAAACTTCAATCAATTGTAATGATACAATGCCATGATCTCCAAGGGGCAGTGATGATTGGTGCCTGAAATTAGTGTGTGTTCTCTTAGGATTGGCAACACATCCATCTATTATATGATCTGATTCTTTGAGGATCTTCCCAACATCGGGTTCCAGACATATTTTCTACATGTATGTTCACTAAGCAAAGATCGAAACTCGACTTGGGATAAAAACTCAACTTGGCCACAAGTCTTGGCGCTAAGTTGCCTAACTGACTTAGATCTGGACTTAATACAAACATTGGCATGTCCATCACCAATTTTAGTCATATCTCAATTCTTGGGACAAGAAATTCTCATGTATGCTTCACAACCCCTCATACTTTGATCCTAGTTATGCTCTTCCATGTTAGTGACACCAAATTTCACCTTAAGGTTGGGAGTCGAGACATATGAGCTATTGCAAAAAATTTACATATGCTTTAGGTTTCAAGAGCTATGACTCTCCATAGATATTGTCAAGGCCACAAAGATTTCTAACCATGGGATCTACTTAGTACATTCACAATTCGATCCTCCACAAAGTCAAGAGATTCAGAATGGGTCTTCTCATGCTCAACAAGTTAATCAGCATACTCAATCTCAGAGTGATCATAGAGAGGGTAATATATATCAGGGTGACCAAAATTTATGTCTTGAAGATGAGTATTTGCAAATAAAGGGAAACATATCATTTTCAGTACTCTATCAATCATAGTTGCAATCCCAGGAGACCAATCATTGCAATTCCATTGTGTCAGTGCCTCTTTGACTTCAATGCTAACATTACCAACAATCTCCCCCTTTGGCATTGATGGCAACATTGAACATTGCTTCTTCATTGCTTCGTCTTGTTGATTTGGCCCTCCCCCTTTGGTCCTAGGAATTATTTCTCCTTATTGCTCCTTTGGGCATAAAAACTTGCAATGTGTGTTTCTTACTTGTTTATTACCTCCCCTTTTCACATCAATGGCAGGGGGTCGATACCTGCTATGGCTTTCCTGACTTGTAATTGCTCTACCATCCACTTCCATCTGCTGCTCTGCTTTGCTCTGCCATCTGCTGCTCTGCTTTGCTCTGCCATCTGTTGCTCTTCTCTGCCATTTGATTACGATGGCAAGGGATAGGTAACTATTCTATCTTTCCACTAAGTTGTAACTTCTTTGGATTCACTGAAGGCCATGTCAGATTCACCATATATGGTCTGCAATATACTAATAGGTAACGCATATTATGTAATCGCAAAGTATGGTAACACATATCACTACTAACACATACCTCAGGTCCGAGATTCTCTGCTTTGGCATCCGCATACTCAGTTGTTGTTATTGGAATTTTGTATATTCCGCTAACACATAATGTTTTGTCAATGTTGTCAATCTTCAACGTATAATGCTTCTATCAATTCTATCATCAACATATAATACCGCCCACGACCAAAAGTCTACGCAGCTCTGGTATGAACGCATAAGTATGCCTAGCTCTGGTCTGACCGCAAGTGATGAGGATTGCCACAAAAATGCTCCACAATCTTGCTAATGTTCCCATGACTAGACTATGTAACGTATAACATTTTGTGTATTGCATACTATGCAAGGACTAGATTCCCCCAGATTATATAACACCAGACTATTTGCTATCAACCCTACTAACAAACCACAATTCTACTACTCCATGTAACATTTGAGGCTCTCGGGATTAGTATTTGATGACATCTTGTGAAGACACAGTCTCTTCCTTTGTTCATTCATGCAACTTACTCGGCCTTGTAAAGGCATTCTCTCTCTATTGATGTTTCTTTGTTGCCCTGTGTGAAGGCACCATGTATCATTGTTTGTTTACAGGTTGTGACTCATCTCTGCCTTTATTGTTTATTCATGTTGCTCCCCCTGTTCATCTAGCTTTTATTGGTTTAGCTCCACTTGAGATTAGTATGTCTCTGTCGTCATCTCTAATTATTCGTTTACTATATAAGCTTAGTATGAAGTTTGAACATGAATTAGTTGTTGTTCTTGTCCTTTAAACAAAATTTCAATTCCTATGCCCAAAAACAAGCTCCCATTTTATTCAGTATGAATCGTTATGAGGAGGCCTTCATCTTGTTCCTTCGAATCAAGTCAACCCTAGCGAGGGTTGGAGTTGGGATCAACACCAATCACATATGCGCCACTCTAGTAGGTACCCCGGGCCATGTTTGTTGTATTAATGATGAACTGTCAAGATTGTTTTTAACATGAATGATTGAGGGCACCTCAATCATAGACAAGTGCTTTTTAAAGTAATTCTTACCTTCAGTTAGCTCTGGCTTGTAACTCTCTTGTAACCCCAACTGCCCGACCAAGTGAGTTCGAACGAGTCTTGACCTTGTTGTAACCCAAACCTCGCCATAGTCCCAACCCCCAACTTGGGGCAGCACCCACCAACGAAAAAAGGTCCAAGTCAGGAAAGATCATAGTCAACCTATTCGGGCCTGGAGTTAATCGGCAGCTTGATAAAAAATAGAAAATCTTTGATCCGACCTAGTGTGGTGTTGGATAAAGTTGTCATTGATGTCAATAATATGGCAACCTAGGTGCATTGTTGAAGCCTACCCTAGATGAAACACTAAGTACAAACCCTATCCCTAACTACAAATGAAGAAGTAAAACCCTAGCCTGTATTAAGCCCTTGTTGATGCAAACCCTAGGAACCCTAACAATACATGATGCTCTAGCCTTACTAAAGATGCCCATGAAACCCTAACAATATATATCCCTATCTATATGATGGCAAGCCCTAAATTGTTAAGCATGGCCTAATGATGTATCAATGAAGGAGCCTATTGACCGCTGAGAGTGGCACCTAAACTTTTTGAAGACTCCATGCCTGAGGATATGTTAGAGGCTTCATGTACCATCAGAGTTCAAATATCATTAGAGTTTTTTAACTCTAACTTCTTCTTCTCATCTTCTTTTATGTTGTACTCAGATTTTGCAAGCCCTGCGGGGATGATGTAAAGTGATGCTAGTGTGATGAATTGACGCATGTAACAAGCCAAGGTAACTTGGGACATTGTCATCAAGAGAGTTTACTCCGGGAGGTTTCTTTTACTTGGTAAATTATTAGGTACTTTCGGTGACCTAATAATTAATTGAGTTTTTTCCTCAAAGCATAACCCCAAATCCGGAGTGCGCTTGATGGCGAGGCCTTGGGTCAATCCTAGTGTCTAGAGTCATTGTTGTTGGAAACCTAATCCGCTAAGGGTTATGGTGAGGAAGTTTAACAGTCAAAGGTAGTCCAAGAGACCTTGGAAGATGAATCCAAGAGTCACTCCATTGTATTATAAATGTATATCATGTGAATAATATAGGCATCTAATGCTTATCTTTCATATTCGTTCATTGCCATGGTTGTGTTTAACATGGAATCAGAGCAGGTGAATTTTGGCCCTGCTCCAATTTGAGCCACTAGTTTTTATAGCCTTTGTCAGTCTTGTTGTGTTTCTACTTGTCTTACCACTCTACCCATTTCATTGTTATGTGCCTCTTATAGAAACGCTCCAAGAGTCACTCCATTGTATTATAAATGTATATCGCGTGAATAAGATAGGCATCTAATGCTTATCTTTCATATTCGGTCATTGCCATGGTTGTGTTTAACATGGTATTAAAGCGGGCGAATTTTGGCCGTGCTCCAATTTCAGCCACTGGTTTTTATGGCCTTTGTCAATCCTGTTAAGTTTCTACTTGTCTTACCACTCTACCCATTTCATTGCTACATGCCTCTTACAGAAACGTTCCTGTATGTTCACACCTGCCCACTCTACCCATGATTCTGGCTTTTATGTTCTATCAAATCCCTAATTGCATGAATTTTATTCATACAAAAATGCAATAGGCCCTGCATAGAAATCTGCCAATTTTGCCTCTGTCGTGTTTGTCAAACCTGTCGTCCTATGGTCTTGCATCCAATCTTTTGCCTGGTTATCGATGCTCACACATGTTTTTCCTAGTGATAACAAGTAACGCAAAACATAACCTAGGACAAGTGATACCCCAACAAAGAACAACGCCTGGAAAAAAGAACCCGAGGCTACAATTTTGGTGTCTAGATGACATTGAATCCTGGAAAGTCCAGCGAGATTAAGTTAATATTATAGGAAGAGTCTGTGATTGGATTCAAATGCCCAGAAGAATTGTACAGCTGCATAATTTGGTCAAGCTGTTGAAGAATGCATTGCAGCAAAAGTGTGGTCGGCTTAAGTGAGCAGTATATGATTTTTGGCTTGTCTTTGAATCCACGGATTGAACGTTGGTGTCTCCATTGAATTAATCTCTTGTGCAGGGAACCACTACAAAATTTTGAAGCCTTGCATTTGACTGAGTGCTGGAACTTGTTAGAGCCAATGTGTATAATTCTTGGTGCTGCGTTGTTTAAGTTTTGTGCTATTTTACTGCCCTATGTGTTGCCTCTTTCTCGAAGACTATGTTACAAACCACCTGTGCTCTGACTGATTCACTGTGTGCTCGGACATGGCCGTTGAATCATTTTGAGGGTCGAGAACAATGCAACGGCTATATGTGTGAGAAAGGTCGCATTCCTTACATATATTTGTTCGAAGTCATCCATATGCGTTGGATCATATAAAGTGGGTATGGTATCCATAAGGTGCATTTGGTATATGCTTCAATAGTATATGCATGGAGTGTTTTTAAAGTTTTGTGTTTTAATGTGTGCACTCAAGTTTTTATGAAGGCTATGGTATATATCAGTGTTGTTAAAATCGCGATAAAATCGCGATTTTATCGGAAAATCGCGATTTTTTCATCTTGCCGATCAAATCGCGATTTTTATACGAAAAAATCGCCTACTTTTTTTTTGCCGATTTTTACTGAAAAAATCGCGCTTTTTTCAAAAAATCGCGATTTTTTCGAAAAAAGCGCGATTTTTAACGAAAAAATCGTGGGGGATCAGGACAGCATAGTTTTATAACTTTTTTTGGGTTTTTTCATGCAATGTTTTTTGAAAGAAACAAATAATTTTTGAGTGGGGTAGCTTAATGATCAAGTCTAGGCCCTAGTATGGATATGCTATTCATGGTAATGTTAAATTCTTAAAGTAAAAGTGACATTCTCCTTAATCTTCATTTTCATCATTTTACTTAAATTTTTAACATTACCATGAAATGACTCAGGATGTTTGAGAGTGGTTCCAGCCTCATTGGATTTCATATGGAGAAAGTAGAATTTTAGATTTCATTTAAAATCCAGCAGACTTATCAGTTTTTCAGGATTTCAGGATTGGGAGATTGTAATGTTTCCAGGTGACACCACCTGCCCGGGCTACCCCTGCCACCAGTAGAGGACGTGGTCTACCTCCTATAGCTCCTACTTCTAGTTCTTCAACGTCTAGATCACATCAGACTCCACTGCCATTTCCACCTGCACGGGCACCAGCATCTACATCTAGAGGGAAAGGGAAAGCTGTGGCATTTTCTCGCAAGAGGGGCAGAGGAAATCAATAGGATTAGACTTTCATTTTATTGTATATGACATTATGACATGATGAGATACATTATCATATTTTTTGTTGATATTTTGAGGCTGAGTTGGGACTTACTATTCAGGACATGATTCAATGTTATGTGTGATTTTAGCGCTAGAAATGATATTAAACATCTTATATATTAGTTTTTTTATCATATTTATGTGTCAATGTATTTATTTTATGTTGTAGATGGTTTAGATATTAAAAAAATTGAAAAAAAATGAAAAAAAATGAATATTTTTGTGCCAAACGATTTTTTCCCGCTTTTTTCCGATTTTTTCCCGATTTTAACGATTTTTTCCGCTTTTTTCCCGGCGCCGATTAAATCCCGATCGCGATGTGTGCAACACTGGTATATATGTAATGCATGTTGCACACATATATTATATGGTGACCATATATCATATTCATATGCACCCTTTTCTTTATAAAGGTTGTATTGGTATATAGTATGGTATGTAACATTCACTCCTTTTTTTATCATATTCATATGCGCCCTTTTCTTTATAAAGGTTGTATTGGTATATAGTATGGTATGTAACATTCACTCCTTTTTTTATCATATTCATATGCGCCCTTTTCTTTATAAAGGTTGTATTGGTATATAGTATGGTATGTAACATTCACTCCTATTTTTATGGTCATATGTTATATGGTATGAAATTGCATGGTGTATGGAGGTATATTGAGAGCCTACATCTTTAGTTGGATATTTTTTTGAAGACAAAGTTGCATGCCAATTAGTTATTTTGCAATGACATTATTGTGAAATGGATCAAATGAGTGACGTATTAGAATTATTGAATAGTCTAATACATTCCACTACTGATGGGATGGTAGAAATCAGCAAAGGCGCTCTTTTTGACATTAAAACCTGCTTGCAAAATGCACAAGAAAAGATTGATTTTTTGCAGCTTGAGTCACAGCTACAGCAAGATGAGCTTCAACAAAGGAGTTGTCATTCTAAATTGTTTTCTATTCAGAACAATCCTTTGTTCAAGATTGAGACAAACTCCCATCAGCAGCAAGAATATGAAGTTGAGGTTGATTCAATGCCCATTTCAAGAGCAGAGTTGCATGTAGATGCAGAGATTCACCCTGCACTTCCCAAGCCCATCATCAAACCTTGGGAAGAGCTTGTCAACAACAAGCACAAAACCAGTGTTGGATAGGACAAGGATGTGTCCTTTCATATTCCGGACTATTCCAAGCCAATCCAATTTCACAGTGTTGGATTTCTTAAGGACAACCCATACTCAATTGCTCCTCCACAACAGCAGATTGTGACCGAGTTAGCCATGTGAAAGATCATTGTTTTGATCTTCACCCGTACAAGCATTGTGGCCAGCATACTCATTCTTCAAACAAATGCTTCAAAAAATAAATCTCCTGCAAAAGCAAAGATTCACCTTGGAGGAATCGCTTCTTGGCAATGGTCTTCAACAGCCAAGAAAATATTTTATTCATACGTCAAAATTTCTTCTCAATTATTGAAAAGTCTTGCAGTTGAGATATCTTCATCTTCTCACCTTGTATCTGACAGAGGGGGAGTGATGGTCATATACAAGCTTCAAAGCCACATCAAGCGTGCTTGAGCCACAACCCGAACCTGTTGCCTAATTCAGAGTTGTAGCCAGAGAAATAGATGCCCCTGAGCATGCCTTTGGTTGGTGGTCAGCCTTAAACCATCTATGCGGGTTTGAGACCTCCCTTTACAGGTTGAGCTTCTCCCTCTTCAAAGAATTGGGGACACTTCCTCTAGCAGAAGACTTCAGCTTCTTATCAGTTCTGGAAGAGTTCCAGGAATTGCATTAAGCATTCCAGAGTTGGTGGTCATCCTTAAACCACCGTAGGTTGTACTTTGTAGAACTCCCTTTTCCAAGTTGAAGGTCTCCCTCTTCAAAGCATAAGGAACACTTCCTCTAGCAGAAGACCTCAGCTTCTTGCCAAATTTTGAAGAGTTCCAAGAAATGCTCTAAGCGTTCCAGTGTTGGTGGTCATCCTTAAACCACCATCCGTTGAGACCTCGAGTTCTCCCACCTTGTTCCAATATTTCAGAGAGCACATTCAGCCTAATGCTACCATGCATTTTTTGCACATTTTGTATTATAGCTCTCTTCTTGAACTCACACATACCCCTTCGGATTTAGGGGGGGGGAATGTTGGACACCTAATCCGCTAAGGGTTATGGTGAGGAAGTTGAACAGTTAAAGGGAGCCCAAGAGACCTTGGAAGATGAATCCAAGAGTCACTCCAATGTATTATAAATGTATATCATGTGAATAATATAGGCATCTAATGCTTATCTTTCATATTCGGTCATTGCCATGGTTGTGTTTAACAATTGTATATTACCATACTAGATCACTCGTTAAATTTCACGAAATCTGATTAGGTCTAAGCAGTGTTGCGGGGGAGCGCCCCACCCCTCTCGATCTCGCTCCCAATCCATGCTCCGAGCGGGAGCGACTCGGGAGTGGGTCGAGAGCGCGCTCCCTAAAAAAAAGTCGCTCCCTGCCTTTTCGGGAGCGTATAGCCTTTTTTGCAAAAAAAAAAAATTGCAGTAATGTTCGAAATGCAATTTTTTTTTCAAAGAAACAAATACGTTTTGAGTGGGGCAGCTTAATGATCAAGCCTATGGCCCTAGTATTGATATGCTATTCTTAGTAATGTTAAATTCTTAAAGTAAAAGTGACATTCTCCTTAATCTTCATTTTCATCCTTTTACTTAAATTTTTAACATTACCATGAAATGACTCGGGATGTTTGAGAGTGGTTCTGACCTCACTAGGTTTCATATGGAGAAAGTAGAATTTTAGATTTCATTCAAAATCCAGCAGACTTATCAGTTTTTCAGGATTTCAGGATTGGGGGATTGCAATGTTTCCACTGAATTTTGTCATGTATTAGGGTATGGAACTCGTATTTAATCAAGAGCACCAATCCCTCTATGTACCTTGATGTTAGTGACATTGGTTGTCGAACTCCTCTATCATGACCCTCCTAAAAATGTACACATCACTCAAACAAAATCTTGACTTGACATGCTATGCTTTTTCTATCTTATGTTAATGCTTAGAGGGTGATATTAATGACAAAGATCCCTATATAGTTACAAAGGTAATGACAAAGATACTTCTAGATATTAATGCTTAGAGGGTGATATTAATGACAAAGATCCTGATTTTCCAACAAGACTAAAAAATTAGACATTTCTCGTGGTGGCAAGAGGCCCAAGCATAAGAAATAGATAATAGATTTACTTGTCTTTTCTAGTTTCTAGTAGTTTTTATAACTATTGACTCTTTCATATTTATTATGATATTTTTTTAAACAATATATGACAATTTAAGTTTGATGTTGGCAATTATAACTCATTAGTAATGAATTACGAATATGATGCTTCATGAAAGTTGAAAGTTGTTTCATTTCATTTCATTTGATAACATTTCATTTCATGTTAGATATTATTTGTTGTAATGGTTACACTTAGCTTACAAGTACAACTTTGGTCATCAATGATGATAAATGTTGTATATTGAATTTTGAAAGCTTGAAACTTTAAGATTGATGAATCATGAGACTCAATATGTTGTATGTTACTAACTTGTGGACGTGGTTGATGAAGATTATAACTTCTAGATGATTGTTGTTATATGGTTCAATCTATGTTTTTTTATATCTAATTCATTATTCTACATGTTTTTGTTGACATATATGTATCAAAATATAAAATATATATATATATATATATATATATATATATATATATTAATTATATAATAAAAAAAACGCTCCGGGATTCACTCTCAAACCGGGAGCTTCTGAAAATGTCGCTCCCGCACCCATTTTCGCTCCCGCTCCCCGCTTTTGCTCCCGCTCCCAAGTAACACTGGGTCTAAGGGTCAATTTTTTAATTTTTTTAGTTTCCCACAAGACAAGGTTTTTCATAAAATCTGAATGTAAATTGTAATAAGTATAGTCCAAAGAAGTTGTATGGGGTGTGTGTGCTCAAAATTACACCTCTCCTCACCAACTTTCTACTAAAGCATACTTTGAGGGGTAAAAAATAAGTTTGGACCCTCAAAACCCACTTTTTCCTAAGTTAGGTGGGAAAATGAGAAATAAATAGCCTAGAAATATTAAAAAACAGAGAAAAAATTCCCACATGCCAAAATAGTGTTGAAATGACTTGAAAATTAAAACCCAAGTCAAAGTCAAGTTAAGTGACAAGTTGGAGGTTGAGTGGGCACCCACATGGCACAAGGAAATTTGTACATGGTAAAATTAAAAATGTGGGCCAAATTTGGGGCACACATTGCATATTTTCAAGTCGACTTTCACGTGAGAGATCAACGCATTGTGAAGATTGTATCAAATATTTGACTTGAGATTTTTTGGAACATTGTCCCCACTATAGTCTACCAACTCCACACATGTACACAACTGAAGAAGGAAGAATCAATGCACAGCCATGATCCGGATTTAAACAGGAACGCAACAAATTATAGAGATAACCATAAATACAGAGATGCAGCAGAAATAATACTTCATTTCATTAATGTAAAATATTGAAATATGCTTACAAACAGAAATGGAAATAAACTAGCTTGGGCAATGGTAGCTTATCTCTGAAGAGAGATGTGGCGGTTGCATGCCTTTGAACTATGCTACAATGAGGCTCGAAGGCCTATTTATTATTGAGAAACAATGGAAAACCCTAAACATCCAAAAACCTAACCCTAGGAGATGAAGCACCAAACTATGGGCCCCGTTTGGGTTGGTACATCAACTTCTCGGGGTCGTAACTTTGGCAAACGATCTCCATTTGATGCACACAATACCTCGTTAGAAAGATCTATCAGAGGACTACAACTTTTGAGGGAGCAACATCGGTCTATGACCCATGTTGCTCAAGGTTTTCCCAAAAAATGTCGTTTAGGGCCTCAAAACGACTCCGGAAGTTCAGGACCCAAAAAACTGCTAAAAATAGTAAATTGTGCTACAATTAAGGACACTGAAAAACTGAAAGAGACAGTTGTGGGGTCCAATTGGGATAGGTGGGTGGCCACCAACATCCACCTGGATCATTCCTCCCCCCTTAGGAAGCAATGGTCCCCATTGCGTTGAGTTCCTCCATGAGATGAGGAAACTTCTGTTGAACTTGGTCCCTGGTGAGCTGTTCTGCAACCTCTGATGTGTCCAATAATGGTGGGAAGCATGGTCGATGGCGGTCCACATTGAACACTCGGTGCAAGCGAAGTAATGGGGGAATGCTATGCTCCAAAGCATTGTTTCCCACAGCCTTGGTAATGGTAGAAGGACCAAATCGGAGTGGTCTGAGCTTCTGAGGGGATCTTGTAAGGCGTTCTTTCTGCAAATGCAACCAGACTTTGTCGCCCACCTTAAACTTGTGTGGTACCTGATGTTGATCATGTTGCTGCTTGTACTTGGCATTTTCCAGAATGGAGCGACGATATATCGGCCCATTGGGTAAAGGTGATCTAGGAGTGAGACCGAATGAATGCTTGACTTGACAATGGAACGGTACCCCTATGGGAGAGGAGAAGATGTCCCTGTATTCTTTCATGACCGTATCCCTCTCCTGTTGCTGTTGCGTGGAGTAACCCTTCGCGAGGGTCATGGATGTGGCGACGATCTTCCCCTTACTTTGCGAGCTAACCAAACAAAAAATGAATTTCCTAGTCTGGGAGATGAGCTTGCTGCATTTCTTAGCAGTGATCAAAGAGGTGGCGGTAGGTGGGGCTACCTCCGGTATCCTGTATAATGAATTACCCAAAGAAATAATAACAGTGCAAGGCCTTGACTCATACACAGCATGTTGCCTCCATAAGTATGGTTGGCCTAATAGTACATCACAAACATCAAGAGGTGCAACATCACACAATACCTCATCTGTGAAGGGCTTGATGCTGTAGGGAAGGCGGCACTGCTGGCGGACTCGAAGATCTCGTCCTTGGTGAAGCCACCCGATACTGTACGGCTACGGGTGTGGTGTAGTCGGTAGGCCCAACCGCTTCACAACCTCTGCTGAAATGAGGTTCTTTTGGCTACCACTGTCTACAATGAATTACAGTGGTGAACCCTTCACCCACAGCTATGAATGGAAAAGACGTTCCCCCTCCTCTGGATCTTTGAGCTCATTCTTCTGGACCTTTGCGGTGGCAACAGTGGCGCTAGGCTCCGCATCAATGATTTGCTTCCCTTTGCCATTCCCCTTGTCGGGTTCTAACTCAGGGTCGGAACATGCATATGATTCTGAAGCCTTCAATTCGGCCACCAGCAACTGCTTGGTCCGACACTCACTTGTGTTATGAGTGGGGCTTTTATGGAACTCACACCACTTTCCTGTGTCCTCCTTTGGCTTCGTGGTGTTGTTCTTTTCTTGCGGCTTCAATGGTTGTCTTGGGTCACCCCGCCTTGGCTTTGTCCTTTGTTCTTTGAATTCGCAGATCCAAAGTCTCACTTCTTTTGTTTGAACTTCTGCTTAATCTTGATGGTGTATCGGTATGTCGTGCCGTGCGAGGAGATGTTCAAGAACTCCATCTCGTCCTGGATGTACCTGTGTATCCTTGATACCCAACTTTGTGCGAAGGGTATGAAAAATATTTGTGAACTCCGGCACATTTTGGTCCCTTCCCTACCGCAGCGTGGTCCACTTTATGTATTTATCCTCGTAGCTTTTGACAGGGTAGTACTACTCCTTCATGGCATCCCGGAATGAATTCCAAGTGGGTTAGGCTGAAAACATTGAGCCCGTACTTTCATCCTTCTGCTTGCAGTAGGTTTCCCATCAGTCCTTGACGTGGGGAGCTGCTTTGAGAAGAGCTAAAGTAATCTTTTCCCGGCTGGAAAAATCATAAACAGAAAAATACCCTTCTAACATATTTAAACATTTATCTACGACATCTGCATCTATCTGACCCTCGAATATGGGGATTTCAAAGTTAACTTGTACCTTAAAGGGTGTGGCGTTTCGAGAGTAGTTGCTAAAAGTAGATGCATTGCCCATGGGTAGCCGCTGAAGGATCTGGGCAAAGTTGTCCATCATCGCTTTCCTTTGTCGCTCGAGGGCTTCTTCAAGAAAGATTTTGATAAGATCTCCTAACCCCCTCGTCTTTCTTCTCATTCACCATGGGAGGTCGTCGGGATTTGTGAGGTTGGTCTTGCAAAGGTTCGACCAGTTCAAGCCCTAACTTCTTATATCCCGACCTCGTTGGGGACATGCCAAGAAAAACAGAGAGAGCAGACCGCTCTGATACCACTGATCCGGATTTAAACAGGAACGCAACAAATTACAAAGATAACCATAAATATAGAGACGCAACAGAAATAATATTTCATTTCATTAATGTAAAATACTAAAATATGCTTACAAACAGAAATGGAAATAAACTAGCTCAAGCGATGGTAGCTTATCTCTTAAGAGAGATGTGGCAGCTACATGCCTCTGAACTGTGTTACAATGAGGCTCGAAGGCCTATTTATTGTTGAGAAACAATGGAAAACCCTAAACATCCAAAAACCTAGCCCTAGGAGATTAAGCGCCAAACTATGGGCCCCGTTTGGGTAAATTGGTACATCAACTTCCCGAGGTTGTAACTTTGGCATACGATCTTTGTTTGACGCGCACAATACCTCGTTAGAAAGATCTATCCGAGGACTACAACTTTTGAGTGAGCAACATGGGTCGTAGGTTGCTGTCAGTTTTACCAAAAAACATGTTTAGGGCCTCAAAACAACTCCAGAAGTTTAGGACCCGAAACACTGCTAAAAATAGTAAATTGTGCTATAATTAAGAAAACTGAAAAACTGAAAGAGACAGTTGTGGGGGTCCAATTAGGATAGGTGGGTGGCCACCAACATCCACCTGGATCAAGCCAAATCTTGCCTACGCACAGCACTTTTTTGGGTATATACACACAAGTTTTTTACGACAATTTGTTAATGGATTTGTAGAGGTGTCATTCCCTTGGCTTTTGGGTTGAGAAATTCATGTAATATGGCTCCCATCCCACCTTCCACACTCCACACATGGCATCTACAGCAGGAAATTCGATTTTTGCACATGGGCATGAGTAAAATTGATTCTACACTTGGCATTTAGAGCTCCTATCAGCATATTCAAATTTTCTTTGAGATTTTCTCGATTTCTCCACTTGGCATTGGGGTTTACATTGGGATTTGCTTCAATTTCTTATATAAATTGAGCAATTGGGCTCTCATTTAGTATTCATGTTATGAGCTATTGGGCTTGAGGAAACTCTGCCATTTTGTACACTTGCATTTTGCTAATAAAACAAAGATTTTGGGGTATCATTGGTGGTGTTAACTTGGCTATCTTTAGGATCCTTTTGGGCGTGGGAGAAGTCTCAAATAAATCAACTCACTCCCGGATTCAAGATTGCTCAAGCCGTTGATTTTCACTTCAAGGCTTTCATCTAAAGAGAAGCAAGAGGCGAGTTCTATTTCCCATATTCTACTTGAATCATTTACAAATATAAATTTCATACTTTTTTTATTTAAATCTAGAGCTTCCAAAGATTACATAAGCTAATTAAGAGCAATTTTCTAGACTAGACAAGTATGGGGTTTCATTCCCATCGCTTGGTTTAGTGTATTATAATTTGTCTTATTTGCATGCTCTCTCCATTAACATTCCTTTTGTTTTGCAGCCCATACTTGAAGCATTTGCTAACTCATCTTGTGACAGATTTTGAGGAGAAATTTCTTGAAACTTCTAACAAGTGTTTGCAGGACCTTTCACACACGTGGAACTCAAATTTCAAGGAGGTCGTGAGCACTTGAGGGCAACTGCAAAATAGCTAGGTCGTGGGCCCTTTGAGGTTGATTTCTTTCTTGTAATTTTCAGATTTTGAGAAAATTTCCATTGGCTATTGAGGTTGCCAAGTTTCACAAGGAGACTCTAGCTTCTAAAGCTCCTACTTTGTAAAAGTTTATCCTTTATCTTTTGGGCAGCCTTCTAAAAGGCCTTCTCCTCATTGTAACATTTAATAAAAGTTCCAAAATTTCTTGTAGGAGCTTGGTACCCATGGCATCCCTCCTCCTCATTTAAAGGGAGGACTTTTGTGGGTGGATTGACTTGCATCTCATTTTTCTAGTTTTCTCACTTAGTTCATTTACATGCTCTTTTGGTAATCTAACTCACATAGCATCCACATCTAATTTCAAATTTAGCTTGCTTTGTATTTCTCAAGTATTTGCAATCTCTTACATTCCATGCACAATCTTTGAGCAAATGCAAGTACTCTAAGTTTTATGTGGCAAGTTTAACTCATTTACTTAGCATTTGGTTTCCTTGGAATATATTGCCTCATTACATGCTTACTTGTTGTTTTGATCATGCATCATATATTTTAAGTAATCATTTTGCTCACTTACAAGCAAGCATTTTACTCTTGGCTACATTTCAATTGATACATGCTTCATTGTCAATTTATGCTTAAGTATATTGTCCATTGGTATATCCTTTGATTAAGCATTTAGTTGGAGCAAATTTGCAAATCTTGGTCATTTATGAAGCTTATGTTTACATGCCATTTACTTTTACAAGCTTGTGAGTAATATTTGAAGTCATTGATGCAATCTTATTTTGAGCAATTTATCCATTTACTTTGAGGCATTTTCCTTTGCAAGCTCTAATAACATACAAGCATTTAGGCATTTTAGTTTTAGATCTTGCATACTTAAAATTTACCTCCAAGCATAAGCTTGGTTGAATAGAAATAATAGGGCCAAGATTTTCTTTGAAATTTCTTCCAATTGGTATGGAGTAAGGTAAAGTGTGTGACCCTGCAGTTATGAAGGTGGCTTTGTCCCCTTGTAGGAACGAAGGCACACATGGCTTGTAAGGATTAGGGGAAGGGTATCGTTAACGAAGACAAGAGCTTCCTTAGCCCCTCTTCCTTGCAGTCACCCCAATCTTTACCCTTTGGTAAGAGGTTGAAAAGAAAATCTCTCACCTAGAATAGGCATTTAGTTTAAAAATTTACCAAGATACTTGCATCTCACCTTAGCTAAGTGCATATCATTCTAACTCATTTTATTTTAAATTCAAAGCATTTTCCATTTACTTGCAAATTTATCTCATGTACTTGTTATGGTGAATAACCTCACTATCCATTGAAGTTATCATTTTTATTGTTGAAGTATCTCATTTAGCAAGTACAATATTTTTCTTTTGCAAGTAAAGCTTTGGTTCATTTAATTTCATTTTGCAAGTCATTGATTTGTTACCTTACATGCTTATGATTATGAATGATAGTATCTTTGTTTAAGCATTTCTTTAAAGTACAATTTATATCTTGCAATTGATATCTCTTTATCTAACATTGATTTGTTTTGCAGGACTACTTGTTATCTCATTTTTGGGTATTTACATTTGAGCAAGTTTTTACTATTTCTTGAAGCAATCATTAAGGCATTGGTTTTACATGTTTATCTTTTAAAAGATGTATTGATGATCATTGAAAATATCTTTATTTGATTAGTGAATCCATATCTTGCTCATAATTTTTTGAAGTAGTTCCATTAACCTAATATCTCCTGGAAACTCACATCATTTCATCTAACTTTTCCTTAGGAACCACCCCCTTAGCTTTATCTAGGAGAGAGCTTTAACGAAGAGAGTTGAGAATAGGTGACAGCCCCATCTCTTAGGTTTGCCACCAAGTCACACCTTGTGGGGTTAAGGACTTTTCCCACACTAACCTAGGTGTGTGTTGGACAGCATCAACATATCCCTTACCATAAAACCCTCCTAGGCATATGTATGCATGATGTTGACAAGCCCTAACATTATGAAGTGATATTGCTTAGCTACATGATGAAACCCTAACTCTATATGATGTCCTAGCCTTGTTGAAATTGCCATAACCCTAACAAATGAAGAAATCATGTGAAAGAGCCTTTACATTGAAAGCCCTAGCATGGAGGAAACCCTAACATGGTTAAAGATAATCTAGCCCTAATGTGTTGAAGCATGCCCCATGTATTGATGAAGTTTGATTGACAAACTCTAAAATTGTTTGAAAAATATGCCTTGGAATTGATATGGAAGCAACCCTAGATGTATGAAGATATCTATGAAGAAACCCTAGCATGGTTCATTCATATAAGGAAACCCTAAAGATGACCATGTGACCTGATGAATAAAATTCCCTAAAAAGGAGCCCTAACATTTTCCCAAGCTTGTCAAAATAATGAAAACCCCTAAGTCACTTACCATAAAACCCTCCTAGGCACATGTATGCATGATGATGACAAACCATAACCCTATGAAGTGATATTGCTTAGCTACATGATGAAACCCTAACTCTCTATGATGTCTTAGCCTTGTTGAAATTTCCATAACCCTAACAAATGAAGAACTCATGTGAAAGAGCCTTTACCTTGAAAGCCCTAGCATGGAGGAAACCCTAACATGGTTAAAGATAATCTAGCCTGAATGTGTTGAAGCATGCCCCATGTATTGATGAAGTTTGATTGACAAACTCTAAAATTGTTGGAAAAATATGTATCGGAATTGATATGGAAGCAACCCTAGATGTATGAAGATATCTATGAAGAAACCCTAGCATGGTTCATTCATATAAGGAAACCCTAAAGATGCCCATGTAACCTGATGAATAAAATTCCCTAAAAAGGAGCCCTAACATGGTTCATTCATATAAGGAAACCCTAAATATGCCCATGTAACCTAATGAATAAAATTCCCTAAAAAGGAGCCCCAACATTTTCCCAAGCTTGTCAAAGTAATGAAAAACCCTAAGCCACTTGAGCCCTAATTCTATAAAATAAATTCTTCAGTAAGGGTTGTTATGAAAAATATGCAGATGTTGAAAGAAAAATTAACTTGCCAACAATGGAGATAGGTTCTTGGGGAAAATACTACATCAACTTGTAGAGGACTTTCACCTCTTTCCAATGAGTATTCATACACCTCCTAATTCCTTGTCATTGCAAAGATTATAATTTTTGAAATCGAAATATGTTGAAAATTCTGCTAGCCAACCTAAGCCTACATAAGTTAGCCTTCTTTAACCAACTAACATGTCTTTTCACCATAGGTTGAAACAATTATTTATACAAGTATGTTTAGTTCGGTTATCATCATTTTTCAGTTTAGAGAATTTGGTGAAGACAAGCAGAAGCAAAGAAAAGAGCTAAGAAAGGACGAAATTTGAACACACTTTATGATTGGTTTTTTGAATTTATCTCTACTACAGATCTGTAAGAGACACCTTAAAACCTTCGACCTGTGCATAAGTATTATGGAGATTTGCACCTTAAATCTGTGATATTCAACCTTCACTTCATATCTGTAACAAACAAAATCTGCAAATTGAGGAGGCACCTTTTTCCAGTCCTACGATGGCATATTTTCTATGGTCTGAGGCCTACAACAAGGAAGAACTCACAATTTGGACTTGACAAATTTGGACTTGTAGTACTACAAAGTACAAACTAGCTACAAGTACTACAAAGTACAAACTAGAAAAGACATGTAAATCTATACTCTAAAATTTCTTCTTTCCATAAGAAACTTCTAATTTCTTCGATGATCCATGAGCAATGGGAGTCTCCTCCCGCATAATGGGATGACCACGTCTAGAACCAGAAGGCACATGACCTCCACGCAATGTTGCATATGGAGGTGGTGGCAAAGGCAAAGCTGGTGCAACTTGAGCACTGCTAGTGGACGATGGGGGTGGCATGGTTGTTGTTGCTTCATCATCATCTTTCAAAAGCTTTGCTTCCAATTCTTCTAAATGTATAGCTCCATCCTCCAAATTATCCTCCTCTGGTTTGTTGTCCCAAGTCATATATGATCTATCAAAACGAGCTTGCTTACAATAATGTGTCAACAACCTCAAGTCGTAGTGCACAAAAACCAAGCTCTCTCACTGATTTTCATTGAGGCATTGTCGTCTCACATTATGGATGAAGTTATAGGTGCTCAAACACTTCTCTACAGAAGAAGTATTAACAACCTGCGAAAGCACTTTTATGGCCAATTTTTCCAAAGGTCCCCTGGAGCGATACATCTATTGAGAAATCAATAACCTTGTAGATAAGGGTTGATTCCTCTTACTTGATAATTACTTGTGAGTATTTGTTGGATTTTATTACTTAATTATATCTTCTTATCAAGCAATTATCAAGACATAAAATGCATGAAGATCATAGGCTCCAAGCCAGGGAAAAACCCCACATGGGGGAAAACCCAAACAACTTCTCTTCTTATAGAATCAGATCAAAGTGAGACATCCAAGACCCAAAGACCAAGACCAAGACCTCCTCAAGCCTTGAGTTAGCCCTCCTTCAAAATCTTTCTCAAACGAGTCAAAGTTCACAAAGTCAACGCTGATCAAACTTCACCAAATCTAGTCCAACTTAAATTTTCAGGCCTGCAACTCGGATCTGCAGTTCAAACCTGCAACTTCGGCCCTGCAACTCGCAGAAAAACCCTAGAACTCTCGCGCGTGTGGGCAAAAAACAAGAAATTTCAGCCTTTTCTATCTCCTTTGACTTTTTGTTCTACCTTTTTTAACTTTCGCTACATTTTTTCTTCTTCTTGCTCAGAGATCGAACTTGTGAGTGAGAGTGTGCAAATGAGGAAAAAGTCTCTTTCTTTTATAGCCATACATGTGGTCGAATTGGGCCTCTTCTAGGTCGACTTCTTGGGGATCAAAATGACTCTTCTTGACTCAAAAATAATATTTTCTTTTATTACAAAATGTCCAAATGGGACTTTGACACATGAAAAAATTTCTTCTTGACTCAAATAAACCCTAGAAGCATGAAGAACATGCTTGACTAGAAAAATAATAATAATAGTAATTTTTCTTTTTCTTATTTTTGTTTTTTTCATAAAATATACATTGATACAAGTACAAAGATAATTATGAAGACCAAACCTAGTTACATTTTTCAACAACATGTTCCACCATTCAACAAGATTCATTCTGTCCCTATCTTCAATTGCATGCAAAAAACCAAACACTCCAATTTGACTAAAGTATTTGCCTAATTCTCCATGCAATCTAGCACACTCCCTCCTGCCAAGTACCGGCTTGTCTAATGCTACCATATACCCATCTTGTAGCTATGAATCTTTATGGGTTTTGATCCTAATGCCACCCCCAGGTGCAAGTTTTCCCAACCAAGATGGAGAATAGTATTTTAGCATAACAAAGCATGTAGTGGAACATTAAGTTTATCCCACTGCACACACATATTTGTGAATGATCATACAAGATGGTATCTTTTGGCTGAACAATCTTTTATTTCCCCACAATTTATCCATCTGCTCATAGACCTCCCAAATCACCGGTGCATTTGTATCTGCAAAATAAATCATGTTATAAATGGGCTTGGTGTATGTAATATTCCATCTAAGATGTACCACAAATTGGCCACCTAAATTCCTAAGTTTTAATGAACTACTTCAGTGTGAGGTTTCATCAAACACATGGAGGGAGCACTGTTATAGGTGTAGTTGGTTTATTTTTATTTTGAGCAAACACACAGTGGCAAATTTATGCAACCAAACTTCAACCAACAACCCAAGTCACCATTTAACCTTCAAAATATCACCCTTAATTGATATGAAAATCATTATCAATGAACTAAAAATAGTGGGTTATTGTAGATATAACCATATATATTTTTATTTCTCCAAACCCAAATATACAGAGGCATATGAGTTTCAACAGAGTCCCAAATAAAGATGAGTGACATAACCAAGTTTGAAAGGAACATCATTGTAATAGATATGTCTATTGTAACATATTTTATAGCCTTTCTCCTTTAAAACATCACACAGGCACACATTGAAAGTTTGATAACTTCTTTTTCAGTCAACACAGATATAGACAATGGAGAGAATAAGCTCAAAATGGCACAGAAGAACCTGGAATCATTCCACCATGCTTACATTAGTTTAACCATGCCCTTCAAGTGAGTAACTTGACCCGTAACGTAAGAGAACTCAACCCAAAAGAGAATTAAGAAATCTGTGCAATACGTCCAGCAGAAATGAGTAGGAAATCCACCCTTTGTTCAGTGCCTCGCCCCTTAGGTAATAGGCTCAAACCCTTCCTTCAGCTCTTATGAAAATGCTAGTACACAACACAACTCACAAGGGACACTTCCAACAGCTGTTATAGAAGTCCACGGCCCTCAATGCTTAACAAAAATCACCTTTCAGCCAACAAATATCGACTTAGGCAGTAAGGGAGGAATTCAACCTTCTTTGTTATGAAAAAATATATATATAAAATAATACAAATAATGTAAAACAATAACAGAATAAATAATGATTAATTAGTAACTAGTTAATGAAAAGGTGTGTCCCTAAGGACATAACCGTTGGTGAAGACGTACCTGCCTAGGGTATATAAGCAGGCCCTCACCCTCATTGTAATCATCTCATCAATTCTTTATATAATATTCAATATACACTTACTTGTCCTACAATGGATGTCTTTGTCTTCGAAGTATTCTGAAGATTATTGCAAGTATACGAACTTTGTTCATTACATTAGTATATTAACCTTTTGTAGAATCTTCTGATCCATTCTTAGTCCGACAATTTTGATTAGCACTCAGAGCATCATATCATCTTGTATCAACAAAGATGAAAGTTCAGAGACGAGAAGATATTCGAAACAGGAAAAGAGATCAAGACCTTTCATCAATAAGCTTTGAGGACAAAGCTTTTTGAAAAGAAAGGCAATGTTATGAATAAAAATATATATAAAATAACACAAATAATGTAAAACAATAATAGTAATAAATAATGATTAATTAGTAACTACATAATGAAAAGGTGAGTCCCCAAGGACATAACCGTTAGTGAAGTGGTACCTGTCTATAAGATATATAAGCAGGCCCTCACCCTCATTGTAATCATTTCATCAATTCTTTATATAATATTCAATATACACTTACTTGTCCTACAATGAATGTCTTTGTCTTCAAAGTATTCTGAAGATTATTGCAAGTACACAAACTTTGTTTGTTACATTCTTTTTGCAAGGAAAAGCGAGCAGTAAAGGCTCAAGTATAGCAGTGTTACAATAGACAAAATTGCGCACCTTTTATTTCCCCAAAAATGTGCAAATCAAACCTAGTTATAAAAAAAAAACGGCCTTCTTGATGCATCAACCAAGCTTGGCCCACAATACATTTTGGTCTTGGAATTCTTGGCTACCCAATGTGAAAATGGACATATCAGTCAATCGCTTTAGAACACACCCTTTCTTGGTACAACCAAACTGAAGTGCAGCACGATTTCTTCCTTAGAATGATGCAGCCCCTGGATGGATTATTATAATGAACTCAACATGGATTTGAAGGTGTTCGGTTCTGGAATTTGGCAAAGAATTCATCCTTGATGATTGCTTTGGAATTCACCCTTTCAACCTTTGGCACTCAACCCTCTTAGAGAAAAATAAACTTGGCCTCTTTATGCTTGTATGACCTTGTATTAACACAATAGAAGATCAGAGATAATCTTCTCCAAATAGCTAACTAAGGTGGCACTCGAAGTCCACCGAAATTAGCTTGAGTTTCGCTTGAAACTCTTGAACTCACTTGAGCTCCTTTCAATTGTCAATGAAATAGATAGAATAGAATGATTTGCAATTGAGTTCCTCCTTTTATAATTCTTCATTGAGCCTCCCTCTAGCTTCTAGATTCTCCCTTTTTCCTTATTATTTTATTGGTGGGGGCCATTCTCCACTTTTGCCGCCATTTAAATAAAATAATAATTTGTTACCATTCCAATAAAATAATAATTTGCCTCCCTCTCCAATAAAATATTATTTTGTCTCCATTCCATTAAAATAATGATTTGCCTTCCTCCTCCAATAAAATATTATTTTGCCGTCATTTCATTAAAATAATAATTTCTCCCCTTTTCTCACAAAATAATATTTTCCCCTTTTAATATTATCCAAAATTTGGCAAAAGTCCTAAGTGATTTTTGCATGCACAAAATTGGGAACATTACAGTGTTTTGCAAAACATCCCTCACAGTTGCCCAAAACTGACAATTAAGAGCGGTGTGCTCCATCTCTTCAAAATCTTCCCTATCAGTTGTGGTTGCATCCTTGTCCTTTAATACCTGCCAATGTGGACTTGATACCATGCTAGCCAATGACTCTCTTACCTTCAAAAGGCGCCTGAAGGTGAGGTAACAGCCAGCAAATCTAGTCTTCGCAATCTTCAATAGCTCCAACCTTGAGTGACTACAAAAAAGGTCATGGGTATTGTTATGATTGGTAATAAAAATAAATTTTATCATTTCCTTGCCTCTCTTTTACAATTCACCAATCCATTTGTATTGAGGTTCCTTCATCTTAATAATGTCATGCATCAAAAGGTTCATTGTGTGAACCAAACACCCGAACCAATATATGTTGAGGTATTTATCGTCAATGATTGCTCCTGCTAGCTTACAATTAGAAGCATTATCAGTGGTGACTTGGATGACATTGTATGGCCTAATACTTTCAATTGTTAGAATTAATGGTTGTGCAATGTTGATGGCGTTCTTGAACTTTTCTGAGTAATCATGTGATGAAAGGAAGACCGCACCTGTAGCAGACACACCAAGAACATTATCAATGCCCTTCCTTTTACATTTGTCCAACCATTAGATACAATGGATACCCCATATTCATTGCAAGCATTTGTGAATTTACCTAAAGCATTTGTTCTTTTGGCTTTTCCACGATCAAGTCCCACGGTTCAAGCTTCGCCATACCCAGGGCTCTTGTATCCTTTAGGGGCATCATTGATGGTGGCAACCATTTCATGCCAATAAGGTGAGCGAAGAACTTTAAATGGAATCCCACATGCAAAGAGAAACCGGAAAACTTTTGCATACACGTCATCCCTACACCCTTGATTAAGGAAACCTGATATTGTTCTACGCCTTAAAGAGATGTTTATGTTTGTGGCTTCGTATCCACTATCGTAGGTGGATGTTGATGGAGTTCTTGCTCTATATGGGCTAGTGGTGTCATGTTCAACTTCACCCTTTGATTTTTTAGATTCGTATTGGCCTTTCTCCTCCTCTTCCCTTATGTATTTGGCTCTTTGTTGTGTTGACACACTTAGACAGGTTTTGATTCCTATTTGCTTAGTTCCATCCCATGCCATTTTCCCATAGAGATGCTTTCTAGCACGGGTATATGAACCTATGTAAGTGATTTTGCAATGGGGGCATGTAAATTTAGTGGTTCCACCCCCTTTCCCTCCTGCAAGCCTAGTAACATATTTCCACAAGGGGGTTTGGTCTACCTTGGTTTTCTTTCCATCATCATCTCCACTCTCATTATCCTCCTCTTCTTCCTCTTGGTACTCCTCTTCTCCAGGGTTTCCTAATCCACCACTACCCACTTCATCATCTTCATCACTTCTTCTTTTGCTCTGCACCACCATCATCATAACAAAAAAATGAACCAACAAGAGAAGGCTAAGCCATATACCCATCATGTTTGGCAAAGTTTGCCCTTCTTGCCTACAACAAATTGGAGGAGGAATGGGAATTGGGACAGAGTAGGAGAATGGCACAAATAAACTCAACTATTCAGCAAATTCATATTTTATTATTCTTAAACAAATAGAAGATAATTACAATTTGTGGGAGGCCCCTGGCTTTCTACTGCCTTGGGTGCCTCTTGGTGAATGAGCATGATCTTTGATCATGCCCTTTGCCTAATAACTACTAATTTACTAATTTTTTATATAACATTGCCTTCCTCCCAAAAAATGCTTTGTCCTCAAAGCATACGTAACGACGGATGTCGTTGACTAAATGCTTCAGTCTCCCAAGAAGCTTCTTCTTCTGGTAAGTCCTTCCACTTGATCAAGTATTCTTTGATTACTCGTGATCGGAGCTTCTTTTCCCTGTGGATATGATACCTTCTGGCTCTAAAATGACCCTTCCTTCATCATCTAAGGATGGAAGCACTGTTTGTGCTGATTGATGGTCACCAAGTGCCCTTTTGAGGCAGGATACATGGAAGAGGTTGTGAACATGGCGTTTATCCGAAAGGCTTAAACTATATGCAACTTGGTTGATCTTTTTGTTGATCTGGTCTGGTCCATAGAACTTTGGTGCTAATTTATTTTTTCCTTTTTGTTTCAAGGACAACTGTTTGTATGGCTGGAGCTTGAAAAATATCCATTCTCCAACTTCAAAGTCTCGCTCGATTCTATTTTGGTTAGCTTGTTGCTTCATACGGTTTCTTGCATTATTTAAAATTTCTTTTAGGGTTTGGACGATTTTTTGCATTTTTTCTAGGTGGTTTTTAACAGTTGGTAGATTTGTCTAGACGGTAGCTAGATCCTTCCATTACGGAGGTTCGTACCCATACAAAGCTTGGAATGGAGTCATTTTTGCTGACGTATGATAAGTAGAATTATACCACCATTCAGCGAGATGCAACCACTGAAACCACTTATTTTGTTTTTCTGTAGCGTAACAACATAGTTAGGCTTCCAAACATTTATTGACAACCTCCGTTTGTCCAAATGTTTGAGGGTGGTAAGCGGAACTCATATTTAGGTAGGTTCCTATATGGTTGAAAAAATCCTTCCAGAAATTACCCTTGAATTTGGCATCTCTATCACTCACAATGACTTTCAGAAAACTGTGTAATTTGTAAATATTCTTGCAAAATATCTCAGCGATTTATTTAGCCAAGTCTGATTTCTTCATTGCAATAAAGTGAGCACATTTGGTGATTCTGTCGACTACTACAAAAATCTTATCCTTGCCATTGGATAAAAGTAACCCCTCAATAAATTCCATTGATATTTCTTCCCATTTCTAATTCGGAATGTTTATGGAGTGAAGTAATCTAGGTGTCATAATATTTTAACTTTTATTTCTTTGACATTTGTCACATTCTACTACATATTTCTGAATATCGCGACTCATCCCTTTCCAAAAGAATGATTGACGTGCATTGTAGTAAGTTTTGAAGAATCCTACATGTCCGGCTGACAATGAATCATGTGACTCCTTGAGTATCTTGGACTTAAACTTGGAGTTTGAATTCAGATAGATTCTTCCTTTGTACCATAGAATATTGTTCTACCATTCAAATTTTGAGTTGTCTGGAAGGTTATTAATTATCGCAGTTATTTCTGGATCCTTGGTATGCTCACTTCGAATCTCATTAAGCCATTCAGGAACAACAACCGAGACTGCAAGTAATGTTCGTTCTTCGTCCTTCCTAAACAAGGTATCTGCTACTACATTGTCTTTTCCCTTTTTATATAATATCTCCATGTCAAAGGTGGCAATTTTTTCAATCCATTTGTGTTGTTCTTCGAAAAGTGTTTTTTGTTGAAGGAGGTGTTGGAGACTATTATGGTCTATTCGGATGGAGAACTTATTTCCCAAAAGATATTGTCTCCACTTGGCCAATGCGTGCATAATAGCGAGCATTTCTTTGTTGTATGTGGATTTAATACGTTCTCGTTTATTGAGCTTCCTGCTTTCAAAAGCTATTGGATGCCCCTCTTGCATTAACACTGCACCTATACCGAACCCAGAAGCATAACACTCAATGATAAATGGTTTAGAAAAATCTGGAGTTGCCAATACCGAGGCATTAGACATAACTTCCTTCAATTCCTCAAAACACCTTCCTACTTCCTCATTCCATTGAAATGAATTCTTCTTTAAAAGGTTTGTTAGAGGTGCAATTATATGTGCATAGTTTAATAAATCTTCGGTAATATCAAGTCAATCCTAAGAACCCTCTTAGCTTGGATATAGTAACAGGTTTGGTCCATTCCTTTATAGCCTTGATTTTATTAGGGTCCACTTTTACTCCTTCATGGGATATTATGTGTCCGGAATATTCTACTTCTTCCTTCCCAAAGGTGCATTTGGATTTATTAGCGTAGAACTGATGCTCTTCCAGTAGTGTAAGAACTTTATCCAGATGTTGTAGGTGCTCCTTCCAAGTTTTACTGTAAATTAAAATATCATCAAAGAATACTAATACAAACTTCCTAAGATATGGACGAAATAACTCGTTCATAGTGGCTTAGAACATTGTTGGTGCATTAGTTAATCCAAAGGGCATTACTTTAAATTCGTAGTGACCTTCGTGTGTTCGGAATGTAGTTTTTGGTATGTCTTCCAACCTGATTCTCATTTGGTAATAGCCTGACATTAAATCCAATTTTGAGAAGTATTTTGCACCATGTAGTTCATCCAACATTTCATCGATAAAAGGAATTGGGAATTTGTTTGTAATCGTTATTTTGTTTAATCCTCTATAATCAATGCATAGCCTGAACGATCCATCCTTCTTCCTTACGAATACAACTGGAGCAGCATACAGACTCTTACTTTTTGAGATGATTCTACATTTTAAAAGGTCTTGGATTAATCTCTCAATTTCAGTCTTTTGGTGATGCGGATATCGATACAGTTTGATGTTGGACGGGTCTGACCCTGCTTTGACTTCTATTGTATGCTCGATTACCCTGTTAGGAGGCATTTTAATGGGCAGGTCTTGGAATACTTTTTCATGCTTCTGAATTAGCTCTTGTACTTCTGGTGACTCTTCATTTATCACTTTTGCATATAACATTTCTAATTGGTGACATTGTACTACATAAGCTGATGCTCCTTTTCGAATCAATTTCATCATCTAGGATGATGACACGATTTGATTTTCTGGTGCTTGGAATCCATATAACTTGTACCTCTTCCCTTCCCATTTAAAACTTATAAACTGCTTTTGATGGTTAGCAAAGTAAGTGCCTAAGGTTTGTAGCCATTGGGTACCTAAGACCACATCTACTCCTCCTAATGGTACAGTGTACAACGGAGATTCTAAATTAAAGTCTTGAATCTGCAATTTGACCTTATGGCATTTCCCTACCCTTTCAATCTTCTTACCATCGGCTACCATCACCTTCATGTTGGGCATGGGAAATGTGAAATATTAAGTCTCTTTACCATGGTTGAGTCTAAAAAATTGTAGCTGCTACCAGTGTCGATGAGAACCATTATGTTGTTCTTCTTGATATGTCCTTTTAATTTTGAAGTTTGGGGTTGTGATATACCTGTCATAGCCGATAATGACACTTGTTGAATGCTTTCATCATCTAGTTTTGGAGAGAATTCTGGGGCATCTTCTATTCCTTCTATGTTTGATTCATCACTGTTTGAATCATTAGTTGCTTCACAGTTATATAAGTTCTTTGTCTCTTTTCCTTTAGCACACCTATGTTTAGGGTCCCACTTTTCGCCACAGCATTTCAACTTGCCCTCTTTCATCCTTTACATTTCCACGTTAGATTTTTCTCCTTCGCGAAGATGTGGTGGAACATATTTTGTATTATCCGTATTCACAGACTGGGGAAATCTTTGTATCGAATATACTTTTTCCGGTTTTGACCACAGTATCTTTTCAAATTTCTTTTGAGCGGCTTTTGCTTTTTGTCTTGCTACTTCTATAGACATAATTTCATGAAGCTCAAGTTCTACTCGTAGGTGGGTTTTAAGTCTAAAGATGTACGATTGGATTAGATAAGATTCTGATAACCCACGTACTCGTGTTGCTAAGGTCTCCCATTCTTGAGTGTATTCATCCACATCTCTTTTTTGTCGCAATCTGATGAGTGTTGAAAATAACTCTTCTTCCTTGACACCTTGGAATATTTTAAAGAACGCATCCTTAAATTTTCTCCAACTAATAGCGAGTGTCGTCTTCTTCCACCACATATACCAATTATATGCTTCACCTTCCATTTTCATGGAAGCGTGCCTAATCTTTTTGTCATCATTGTCAATATCGTAAATCTCGAAATATTCTTCTACTTTACTGAGCCACGCAACACTGCATTTTTTGTTACCATCAAACTTGGGTAGCTCGATTTTTGCCCTTCGTTGATACGTCGTTAACGACGGAGTGAACAGAGATTATTGATTGGTGAATGAATTCCAAAGCTGCTTATTTTGAAAATTTGGGTTACTATTTTCTTGATGGTGCATGGATGATTTTTTGGAGACTCGATTTTTTCATGAGACTCTGATGAATTGTGTTGTTGATTACCTCCATCATCCTGGAATATTTGTTTGGGTGTAATCTTCATCTTGTCACAAATAACGGTCAGCGTTGTCATTGTCTGATTATGATTCATTTTGGATACGATATGGTTCTACCCAAACTGTTGTTCTATCCGATTTGTTGTATCCTGAAGCTTCTTGATGTCGTCGGAATGTCTGGAAACCTTACTCTCAAGATCAACTAATTTTTGGTTAAAATCATCGGAATGGCTGGTAATCCTATTCTCAAGATCAATCAATTTTTTGTTGAAATCGATCATTGTCATCGACGACATTGAACGGGTTTGTGGGGGTGTATATTTGTCTGCCAGCTTAAACCTTCTTCCTTAATTTGAACTAGAAAAATAAAATTAAAATAAATAAATAATAGTTTTTTTTAATAATTATATATATTATATAATTATAAATTATATAAAATCTATATTTAACTTAAATGTTTAACTTATCTCCAGTATAGTCATCATCCCCGTTTGACTTGAGCCGTCTGAAGTTGACTTGACGGCCTGTTCACGAACCTCACGTTGTATCAGATGTCGCGATCACGTCTGTTGACTGTTCGTAAGTTGAGCAGGCTTCTCCACAGCAGCACGACAGGAAACAAGTCAGGGATGGACGCAAACAAAAGGTGGAGGCTAGTCGATGATGGACAAAGGAGAATACAATAAGGGACGACTCTGAGGGTGCACGAGTGTGGGACTGTGATGCGGTAAACGTGTGCAGGAAGAACACAACGGAACAGTGCAAATAGATGAAGGGGTTTGATTGATGACCGGCGGAGGACAGGTGCGGATGGCGGAACGGAACGAGGAAATCACACGGACAGCGGAACAATGGGGATTCGAGGGAATGAAGAAAAAAGAACGAGAATAGTTATGACGCAGAGAACAGAATGGAGAATGGGGCATGTTGACCACCACGTGTCAACGACCCATAGCAGTACACCCCATTTTTTCGCAAAAGGGATAGCCCCTAATCAATGTGTTCGTGCCGTACAACTATCATCATCAGTTTCACTTCCAAGATGTTATGTAAACACTTTATGCATGTGTATAATGTAAATAATCTCAGCAGATCCATGCCGTGTATGTAATTGCCTAGGTAAACCTACTTTTCTGGTGACGATCTACATTCTAGGAGGTTTTTAGTCTCACCGATCCATTCTCAGATGGTTGGCAGAATTTTCCTTTAGTCTTACCCCAAAGCCGAAATGGATTTTGTCATTGGGATCTTAGGCGAGTTCTAGTTTTCTAGATCGAGTCTATGTAAAAGTGATTTGGGAATAATCCTAACTATTTGGTTAGGTTATTTTATTACAAATTGCTTGGTCTGCTGGATTATATTTGTGTCGCATAAATGGGTAGTCTATGAGGGTTTTTTACAAATGGGTTTTCCCCCTTGAGATGTAAAAAATATGAAAATCATGATGTAAAGTGTCTAGAGGGTTCGAAAAATATTTTATCCCATCATAGGTTAATTAATTAAATTTTCTGGCCAAAAATTAATTAAAATCCTAAGCCAGAAATTTAATCAATTTTAGGTCCTAGATAAATTTAAATTTTCCAAAGGCAAAATTCGTCGGTCCTTAAAAATCAAAATTTAAACGGTCCCGGGACAAAGGTAAATAAATTTTGTTGATAAATTTTAAGCCTTTGATCCTTGGGGTTAAGTCAAAGTCAAAATTTTGGGGAAATTAACTCAAAATTTTAATTTTTGAGTTAATTAAAATGCATTTAATTGAAAATTTTGAATTTCCTCAAAAATTTAATATTTCGACAGATGAGAATAAAAGAAATTTTAATCCTCATCAACGGTCGAGATTGCTTTGATGAGGATCACTCAAACTAGCTGTTAGAGGATTTATCTTTAAATAGGAAGTCATTTGTTAGTCCATTCATCCAACCTTTGAGTCGTGTGCTAAGCAAAAAAACTCTTGTGTAATCTTTTTTTTTAATAATAAAAAAAGACTTTGGGGTTAATCTTCGTCGATGTTACTCTTCATGGAAATTTTGTAAGATGTGTCGCTCTTCATGTGTAAATTTATTTAGCCATTGATAATAGCTTTTGAAGAGTGATTTGAGTACAGGTATCTTGCTCAGTCATTGGGGTTTAAGTGATAATTTAAATTTTCAATGTAATAGCAGGTATCTCTATTTATCTGAATTTTATTACTATTTTCTCACTCTATTTTGATGGTTGTATTGAGTTTTGCAAGAAAATCTTAATTTTTAGATCATCGAGCGTTTGGGGCAGTTTTCAGTGGGACCAACGAACTCCCGATTCGTATTTTTGAAAGAGCCCTGCTTGATTTAATCCCGAACTTATCATAAGATTTTTATTGGTGATGCATGAAAGGTTTTGAGTTAAGCACTTCCTTTAAAATTGAAAAAAAAAAAAAATTTCTTATGTGGGAAATTTATAGATTTCGTTGTTGAGAGTGGAGTTGGATTCACACTCCCCAGATCTGATAGATCTACCATTCATGTGCATAGATCTGTAATTACTTTTGGTTTTCTGACTTGGGTTTTTTTGGGTTTTAGTTTTATCATTGTATATATTGTTTGGGTGTTTTCTTGTTGTCGTGCAGCTACAGAACTGAAGAAGAAAACTGTGTAGAGTCCAGATCTAGGCCCACTATATAGAGTCTAGATCTAGGCCCTGGAGGGTAAGATCTGGATCTCTGGGGTTCATCAATATCATTTTGCAGGAATATTATCCAGTATTTTGCAATCCAAGGATTTTAAATATTTTAAATCTGGAAACGATTTAACAAGGGTTTTCATTGATAAATCTGAAGCATAAAAATACATTGGTGTGAAATTCGTTTTTCTGGGTTTATCTTAAATTTTGGGCTACGGTTTCTTTGTTGCCTGGGGTTTTCTGAATTGCTTTTACTATCTTCATCTTGGGGTTTTCTGGAAAATTTCGAAAAAAAAATTATTGTCTACGTTTGGGTTTTAAAAGTTTTAAATCTGGAAAATTTTATAAGGGTTTCAAATAAATCTGAAGTAGAAGGATTTAACATTTTAATCAGAATTTCTGGGGTTTTTTGGCTACCATTGGTCAAAGTTTTTCGATCTGCTGGTTGGGCTTTCGTTTCACTACAAAAAATTTCAAATTTATTTTAGAAGAAACACTCTCTTTTCTTCCCTCTATTGTTTACGTTTTCCATCTACATCAAGCCCTCAATTTTGTCGCTGCCATAGCCTACCTAAGCCCTGTGATTTCGTCCCTCTTTGTTGCTCTGCCTGCTCGCAGCCATCTGTGTGCAGCTCTCCCTCCTACCACCATCAAACCCTCGCTGCGTGTTGCCTTAAACTCTCGCTATCATCGTTGCTCCATTCTCCCCTTCGAATCCCCTTGATCCGTCGTCATTCCATTCCCACAGCATCCTTCATTCCACCTCCCATCGCTACCCTCATCTCCAAACCTACAACCCGCGTCCCCCATCGCTGCCCACACCTCCTCGTTGGCTCAAACTGCAAAACAGTCCTACGTTCTATGCGGCTTCCTCTCCCTCGCACCTTCACCCATTTGTTGTCGTTTCTTCATCATCATCAGCTACACTCCTTTTTATTTTTATGAATGCGTTAGGTTAGTTTAGTTCGTTTTGATTTTTTATTTTTATTTGTTGTATTTCATTTGGGTTTTAGTTTTAGTTTCGACTTCATTTTTCATTTGTTTTGAAACTTTAGTTAGATTCTCTTTTTTTTAATTTCGATTTTGTTTTGTTTTTAATATTTTAATTTCGTTTCATTTGATGTTTTTTATTTTTAACTTATGAATTTGATTTTCACTTTTATTTACATTCAAAAAACATAAAAAAAAATAAAAAAATCTAAAAAATTTTAAAATCTAAAACATTTAGAAAAAAATCAAAAAAAAAAACTTTTTTTATTCTTTGTAACATTTGATTTTTATTTTTTATTTTTTTTTTATTTTTACAAAATTAAAAATCATAAAAATTTCTAAAATTTCTAAAATTTTAAAAAATCTAAAAATTAAAAATGAAATAAATTAAAGGGATTTGCGCTTTCACATTAAAAATTTTAATGTGGCCTATGGCCCATTAAAATTTTAATTTTTAACCCTTTGATTCATTTTAATTCCGTCACATTAAAAGATTTTGATTTCTTCATTCAACTAATTGCCTAAGGAATAATTAAAATTCTAATTTAAAGTTCCTTGGTGTTATTTGGTGATTAAATGCAATTTTCATGATTTTTCTATGGTCAAGGTGCGATAAATGTTTTAAATCATATTCACTGTTGGAGAAAGATAATTTTGCTAGATTATCCTACATGTTAAAGTTTTGAGCATTTTACATTTAATTGTTCATGATCGTCGCTTTGCCACATTATAAATTGCTCTGGGTGACTTGTCATTTATTTAGTCTTTGGTTAATTCAAATTAAAGGCACTGGTCTGTAGTCATTTTTATCTTGTGATTGTGTCTATCTATCTCAATTGACCGAGACTTATTCTAAATTCATCAAGTTGTTCATCCTTAAAATCTCTTAGAGCCAGTGTTCCACAGGCTACCCTCATCCGTTTCCCTTAAGGACTACCCCCCTTGACTTGTCTAGGAGAGAGTCCAAACGGAGTGAGTAAGGATTAGAGTGACAACGCTTACTCTGAGCGTTGTCGCAGTGCCTAGACACTTTATGCGACAATAGGGCAGAATAGTACGTACGCAGCAAAACAGGGTGTGGACAGAACGGAATAGGGTTGTGCAGCAAGGAAGTGCCTGAAGATCAACCTTTCTCTGATACAAATGGCACAAATAAACTCAGCTATTCAGCAAATGCATATTTTATTATTATTAAACAGATAGAGGATGATTACAATTTGTGGGAGGCCCCTTGCTTTATATTGCCTTGGGTGCCTCTTGGTGACTTTACCTAATAACTACTATTTAACTAGTTTTTTATATAACAAAGAAGAGAACATCTTTCATTCAACATATAAAAAGACAAATGTTTCACGGAAAAAAAGATGAATGAGTTTAGACCCTACCTCTTTGGCTCTCCAATGGTGGTGCCTTCAATCTCCCAAGCTCTCTCAAATGGAAGCCTTCAATCTCCCTTGCAAGCTCCTCAAGCTCAAACCCTCTCAATCTTCCTTTCTCTCAAGCTCCTCAAGCCCTCTCAATCTCTCTCAAGCTCATGAAAATGATACAATGTGGGAGGGGAGTAGGCCTTTTATTCTTTTGTCCCCTCCTTTTCCCTCCAAAAAAAATTCTCCTCCAAGGCCGTGCATGTCTCTCATCCAAGCAGGAGCATTTTTTTCCCGCAAGAGTGATCACTCCCATATCAGTCCCCACACTTAAAATTCACTCCTGGAGCGAAGGGGAGCAAAAAGGGAGCAATTGCTCCCCAATCAGTCCATTTATCGCTCCTGAATTGGCAGGGAGCGCGCTTCCGGGGTCACTCCCGATGCGCTCCTGCTCGGAGCATGCTTCGGGAGCGGATTCGGGGTGGCGCTCCCCTGCAGCCTTGATATAGACCAATGATGTGTAGACCTTTTCCTTGCATTGTTTTTTCTTCATGAGAAACAATTGGAAGCACACATATATTCAAATTTCAGAGTACCCTATCAAACCAGTCAGATTTCATCTGCAGTTCCAGACACCACAATTGCAGTCAGATGAGAACATACAGGATACCCACTAGAGCATGGGAGACCAAACCGTTGCAGGATTGAGAAAAGACATACACCCTAGGAAAAAATGCAGATAGAGCTGCCAGAGATGCCCTCAAATCAGTATGCAGATAACTAAACCTGCTGAGATACCTAGAAATTAGTGTGGACAGAGAAAATCAGTGTACAGAAAGATGTTCTTCGTGCCTAGACAAACTGCAGCAAGGAGAGCTGAAACCCTATCCACAAGCACATAAATACCTTTGTGAAGGACACTGGTTTTTAGAGCTACCTGAAGAAACACGAACCTATAAAAGAAATAAAATACCAGAACTGTTGTGGTCAATAAAAAAACATTTTGTAGAGAAGAGAACAGTGGCAGATCCACATTGCACAAACTCTGAGAAGTCAACAGCAACAGTCAGGTTTAATATGGAGCAAATGCCACCAAGGACTTTTGTTCCAGATGAAATTAAGCACAACAGTGAGTGTTTCAGCACACCACTTGCAAACAAAAGAATTCTTGGAGGTATCCATTTTTTTGGTGTTTTAAGTTACTTTTGTGAAGCGGAGTCAATAAAATTTTAACAATAATATTTATGGGATGCACATGAACCTCAAATTTGGACCAGAAAACACTTTAAATTGTTGAAATGTTTGTGATTGGTCATAATTCACCCACCTACCACACTACTATGAAACTTATTATGTTCCAAAAGAAATGTTTTCCATCAAACAATTTGAAGATGTAATTCTGAAAATCATGAAAAATTAAAGAGAGTAAATCGAAGATTAAAAATTGAAATATGTATTTTATTGAAAGTTTACCCTAGAAGAAAGTAAGCAAAATGTTTGTCCTGAATCCTGATGCACTAACAGAAGAAAATGGGTGCATCATTGATTGGTTGCAACTTGCCGATTGGTAAATTGGATGGTTGTCTAAGCAAGGGAGTGCACAATATGGATGGTTAGGTGAATTTCACATTCAATATCAACATGAGGGTGATGGCAGCCAAATTGAGCACCAATAATGGCTTCCAGAGGAGAAGCAATTGTTTTTGTATTGAAGACACATCAAATGCCCAGGGGGCTGTTCTAGAAAACCGACAGGAGCTACTGGTGGCGACCCTGGGGGTAAATCGAGCACCAATAATGGCTTCTACAGGAGAAGCATTTATTCTTGTATTGAAGACACATCACATGCCCAAGGGGCTGTTCTAGAAAACACACAGGGGCTACCGCTGGCTACCCAGGGGGTCCTAGTAAACTGAGTCACTGCCACTGGTTACCAAGGGGACCAGGTGGACAGGAACTGACCTATATGTAGTCTTCATTTCAACAGTTTTCATAAAATTATTGAGTTATAAAATTGCAGATATTTGTATTGGAGGGGGGTAAGACTATTAAGTCTTAATCCTGGTGTTATATGTTAAAGTTAAGACATAAACACCATAGAGAAAATAGACTGTCCATTCAATGAACACTTGAACGACCCTGAACGATATGGCCAGTATCCTTGATACCCAAATAATCAATGAATAGAATAAATAGTTCACTGCAGAGATCAATATAACTTCTTTCCTTATATAGAGAGAGAAAATGAAAGAGAGATCATCAACCATTTGATTGATGTCCAAGTTAAAAGGTAATCAAACATCAAGAGCTAATATGTGTGTTTGTGTGTGGAAACTTGAATACGCTTCCATTAACTAAGGGACGAGCACAAAACACTTAACAATAGGTAAGAGCATCGATACACTTTATAATAGTGGTGTGACCACGCAGCCCGACTTAACAACCACGAAAGCTTTTGCTAACCAACAGCCCTTTATATGGCATGCTGGCCAGTGAGAGGCAAGCATGTCATTTTTTTGAGGATTCAAACCCTGATGGGGGCAATAGCAGCTCCACACTTTCACCAGCCCAACTCACCTCTCATGACATGAGCACTCGTGCATATATTATGTATGTACGTATGTCTGAGAGTTTGAATGACGTACATTTAGGTAACATTGGATTGTAAAATTGACAACGAAAACATTACTTGGATATCTAATTACTCCAGAAGACCTCAATTACCAAATCATACTACAAGACAGAGTCATAAGCATTGCATACATACTCCTTTCCTTCGCAAAAGGCTTGGTGAATCAGATTGCCGAATTATTATTTTGAAAAGACTTCGCTTAGGATCCAATAAGAGCTTTCTCCCTATTTCCATCCTAGATATATTGACAAGTACAGATCCAATGTGTCCATATGGGTCCTCTTTTCCTACATCATTTACAAACAATTAACTCCTTTGGCATAATGTAAGAAGCAACAAGTTAAAAGAAAGCATATATTTGATACTCAATAAAACAATAAAGATGAAATTTTTCAAAAAATATGGATAGAAAAATAACAATGCAATAAAGAAGAGGAATCATCGAACTCATAAAGAAAACCTCAACCTAACACCAAATGCACAATTCAGGAAAGATGCAAAACTTTTGACGTTTACTTTTCCATTGCAAGAATATTTGATAAGCTAATAAAAACGTCACTTCCAGAAGTCATATAAGAAAGCAAATGTTTTCCATTCAAAGCAGACATAGATTAAGAGATAAAGAAAAAGTGGTTTATTGTCTTCAAATTGGGTAACCATATGCATAGGTGCTCATCCATGGAATGATTCACACCATCAAGCATCAGATATGCACATTTTATTATAAGCAGTACCCACAACATGGTTCAAACAAAAAAAAAATAATAACAATAACAATTAAACTTCTAAAGGTTTGCATACTAGCGAGCTTTCACAGACCTTGGAATAATTATAGCAATGCAAGTGTGGACATATTTACAGGGATAGCAACATTTAGTGGCTACAACCATTTTCTTGTTGGCAATAGGAGCATCCTACAAGTTTGTGTCAAGGTTACACAATTCGTGGGTGCAATTTGAAAACAGCAAAATATTCTGGTGTGAGTTCATAAGAAATCCTGAAATTTGGAAATGACGCAGCAGCCATCCTGAGATTAGGAATCAGGCAATCAACATCCTGTTTTTTATAATATATATTTATATGAAGGAAAAAGAAGTTTATGAGAAAAGCTGCAATTATGAGAAAAGCTGCTATTTCAAATCTAACTTGAAGGAAGGGGCATACTTTTATCTTAGCAAGTTGTGTGATACTAAAGAAAGTGCCCCAAGAGTTAAAAGAAGCACATTATGGACAATTTGCAGGACTGTATTATGCTAAATTACTTCTAGAGCGGAGTGAAGTAATTTTGTTGAATGGGCAAACAACAAACTGCTGTAGTAGTTATGTATGTTGTAATAACCACTACTGAAGTTAGTGGTTGGTAAACATTGCCATCAGTGATTAGTAGGCATGTAACCAATGTCATATTTAAGCATATAGTTAGAATATAACTGGTTTAACCACCATAACCATATATAATACTATAAATATTGTATATAAAGCATATAGTTAGAATATAAGTGGTTAAACCACCATAATTTAATGATAAATGATATGAAGGTGAGAAATTGTTATGTGTGTTCGACAGCATACCTCAGGGTCCCTATATTGTATTGTACACACTGTAACATTAATATAAATTTTGCTATCCTTTCTAATATGATTGTATCAATTGTGTTGTATGTGCACCTTAAAAAAAAAATACACGGCCACCCTCAAACCTATAATCCAAAGTTCAAAAAAGGAAAGAGTTCACCTCAGATGAGAGAATCAGTTAAGGAGTCAAAATTTGATGGACCAATAAAGGAGAATAATATTAATTAAGGAAATTTCAGTGTTTGAAATATAGAAGTATTTCAAACATTAGAGTTTATCTTAATTTATAAAGCCAGAACCTTGTAATAAAGTGTGAAAACAAAGGATCAAGGAGAATATAAGCATCCTACCCTAACCGCCCTACTTTATGCTACTAATGAGTTAGTCAATTGATATATGCACCCATCCCTATTTGAATAAGGCCCGTGAGGAGATCTTTGCAGATCTATAAATCAGCAACATTGTTTATTCTTGTGGGTACTAGAACTTAGCAGAAGTCAGATTTTTTAATCAGATCCAGAAATGGCAGCAACGAGTTTGAAATTTCAAAACTGGTTGGCTGGAGCATCTAATTTTCTGCCCTAGAAGCGAAGGGTTACTTCACTGCTGAAAGAAAATGACCTTTGGGATTGTTGATAAGGAGATTCAACAACCAACAGATGTGGCAGCCCATGAAAAGGACATTAGAGTTCAATACTATAGAGGACCTGTTCCAGAACATGAACAAGAAAAATGATCTTGAGAAACAAGCTCAGATCCATCCAAATATCAAGGTCTAATAATGTTACGAGTTACTTAATGAGGATCACCCAAATACGAGATCAGCTTGCATCCATTTGGGAGAAAGTGGAGGATGTAGACCTCATAAATGTGGCACTGAATGGTTTTCCCAAGTCATGGGAAAAAAACTTAAGGGAATCTATGCTCTAGAGAAACTTCCCAAATGGGATTGGCTTTGAGATGACTGCATCCATGAAGAGACTCAGGAGGAATCTAAAGCTCACAGTTAGGGAGATGGGGAGCAGAAAAAACAGGAATCAACAGGAAAAAGAAGTTTGTGAGAAAATCTGCTATTTCAAATCTAACTAGGAGGGGCATAATTTTATCTTATCGAGTTGTGTGATGCTAAGAAAGTGCCCCGAGAGTTAAAAGAAGCACATGATGGACAATTTGCAGGACTGTACTATGATAAATTATTTGTAGAGTGGTATGAAGTACTTTTGCAGTAGTTATGTATGTTGTAATGACCACTATTGAAGTTAGTGGTTGGTAAACATTGCCATCAGTGATTAGAAGACACGTAACCAATGTCATATTTAAGCATGTAGTTAGAACACAAGTGGTTAAAGCACCATAACCAGTATAATACTATAAATATTGTAATAATAAATGATATAAAGGTGAGAAATTGTTATCTTTCTGTTCGACAGCGTACCTCAGGGTCCCTATTTTGTATTGTACACGCTGCAACATTAATATAAATTTTGCTATCCTTTCTAATATGATTATGTCAATTGTGATATATGTGCACCTTACAAAAATTTTACATGGTCATCCTCAAATCTATAATCCCATGTTCAAAGAAGAAAAGAGTTCACCTCAGATGAGAGAATCAGTAAAGGAGTCAAAGTTTGACGGGCCAATAAAGGAGAAGAATCTTATTAAGAAAATTTCAGGGTTTGGAGTATTTCAAACATTAGAGTTTATCTTAATTTATAAAGCCAGAACCTTGTAATAAAGTGTGAAAACAAAGGATCAAGGAGAATATAAGCATCCTACCCTAACCTCCCTACTTTATGCTACCAATGAGTTAGCCAATTGATATGTGCACCCATCCTCTTTGAATAAGACCCAATTGATATGTGCACCCATCCTCTTTGAATAAGGCCCATTAGATAGTAGTGGATAGTTCTGTGCACCCATCTTCTTTGAATAAGACCCAATTGATATGTGCACCCATCCTCTTTGAATAAGGCCCATTAGATAGTAGTGGATAGTTATGTAATGTAAGAGTCCACTTTATAAGGCCCATGACGAGCTATTTGCAGATCTATAGACATGCAACACTTTTAATTCTTGTGGGTGCTACAAGGGCTTCGCACAAGGCAGATTTTTTAATCATATCCAGAAATGGCAACAACCAATTTCAAATTGGTTGGCTGGAGTATCTAATTTTCTGCCCTAGAAGTTGTTAGCGCTTGAGATTTCACCCTAGGCTGAGGAAGGTAAACCTTCAAGGCAACATCAAACCATTTCACCTTGTAGCTAGCCCTACGAGGTATGAGAAGGCTCTCTCGGGTCAGATTCGATAGATCTTTCAATATGATTAGGCTGACCAATTAGTAATGAAGATTTTAGGCTAGTAAATTGATAAGGGGGGTTGATTTAATGATTTTTGGGGGTTTTGGTGGCAATTGGTGGAAGTGCAATTCAAGGTGCGGGGATTGAGCACAGTTTTCACAGGGGGATCTAAGGGGCAAGGTAGGAATGAGTGCTGATGTCTTAATCTGAGATGGATGATCAGAGATGATAGAGGAGAAGCTAAAGAGGGCAAACACACAATTCGAATCCTCTCTAGACAGTAGAAAACATTAAAATTGAACAAACTAAAAAGCTGAGCATGTCAAAACATGAGTTCAAACTTTACCACTTCATCTGTCCAATTTAGAAGCATAAGAGAGATGTGAAACACATAAACAAACTTACAAGAACATGTAGAGAACACACCATCAACAATCAAATCCACAAGAATCCTCAAAGATGTCTGTAAAACCCTGGCTTTCCTTGCCTTCAATTGCAGAAATAGATGCACAATATACAATGAAGCTTCCTTACACAAGAGTCCAACCATGAAAATGAGAAGGAGAGAGCATAATATAGACCATCTAGACCATCTAACTCCTTTCCCCACCTCTAGGGGTCGAGCTCAGCTTCCTAGGAGCAGTTTGAACTAATTCTAAACTAAGAACTAGAAAATAGGCAGCCAAACAACTTGCCTCTATTACTTAGCTAACTCATCCATGCATTAATTTTTCACTTTTTACATCATGGAAGCTTCTAGAAGGGTAAAGAGAGATAAAATCTATCAAAGTGCCATGAAAATATTACATTTATCCATCATCTACAAGTAAAAATAGTCAACCATAGTCAAAACAGTGTTTTTTGACCAAAAATGTGAATTCTGGCAAATCTGGAAGTTCTGGTCGCGCCCCTGGAAGTTCTGGTCGCGCCCCTTCACAGCTGTTTTTGAGTGGGTTCCACTGGTCCAAATCAGGTGCAAGATGGCTCATTGGAAAGCTTGGCCTGTCTACTTTCCATCCCAAGTGGAATTTCTGAATTTGGTGTTGATTTGACCCCTAAAAAACCATTTCTCCCAAGGTCACTTTCTGCAACTCAAAAAGTGGGCAGAAAGTCATTTTTTTGATGTATTTTGAGCTTTTGGAGGCTCAAAACTCAAAACCAGGCTTCTCCCAAGCATTGGTAATTTTTCTTTTTGCATGCCCTTTCCAAAAATGCCAAGTTTTCAAAATTCCGAGCAGTCCTCCAAAATGGTCTCACCCGGGGTGAGACCAAACCGTGGGCAAAACCTGTAATTTTACCAAAAATTTGCAAAATGCTCCAAAATTCTCAAAATTTTCAGATTTTGATGCTAGATCAAGGCTAATGAGTACCATGATGAGTGAGGGATGCCTCAGCCAAGATACGGGGATTTGTCCTTTTCTTTTTCCTCATGAGAGCCTCGTTCAACCGCCGCTGAAGGATCTTCATCCTTGCTTTGTAAACATGCATTCTGGCCCAATAATGTGTTTTCATGTTGCGTAGCAGCTCTTTGTCATGATTTGCCTTCTCTAAAAGCCTCTGCTGTGTCTCAACCTCCGTGGAAGAAGACCGGTCATCACCTTGCTCATTAGTCTCATTGGTTGACCTGATGTTATTGAGCAAGGTGGAATCAACAAGTCAAAATGACCGCTGCCCTGCCTGCAAAATGCTGTGAAGTATGTTGTTTTCAAGGGGAAACATCATGAGGGATATGTTAGGGGAGGGAATTTACATATAGGAAAGGGAAAAATATATATAAGCAGGGAATTTTGAAGGAAAACATCACATAATGCTAAACATGTCATTCCATCTCTCACCATTTGCAAATCAATACTTTATTTAGGGAAACTGTGTTATGATCACCAAGGGAAAGGACAATATAAATTTTCATGATGGAGGGAATGAGAGCATTGATCATAGGGATATAAGGTAACATCAATAATGAACAATCAACAGGCTGCTCTTTTAATTTTGTCTTTGAATGTACTTTACTCTGTTTTTCCAACATTTTAAAATGACTTTGGATGCTAAGGGAAAAAGAGGTTTTGCTTGTATTGATCATAGGGGAGGGGAAGGGTTTATATGACAGATTTTGAAAGGGAAAAGAGATGAATGGCATGAAAGGGATTTAGGGAGATAGATGGAGAAAGGAAATTAGATTTTGGGACTAGGAAATACATTAACAATCCTTTGCCAACCATACTCTATAACAGCAGGTCTTTAAACAATACTTGCAGCTTCATGAATGCTTTTTGTCATAGGGGAAATAAAGCTTCATTTACATGTTGACAAAAGGGAAGAGGGATTTCAATTGCACTGGGATTTTTAGGGAAAGGATAAGCAATTGAATTAGGGTTTTAATGAAGGGAAGGGTAGGAAAACAGAGTTTGAGGTTAGGGAAATATACCATGTTCTTATGCAAACCTTACCACAGCAAAATGTTCATTTTGACAACATGTACAGCTGTATATTGTTAACTTTGTCATGACAGCCACCTAGTTACCTTGCCTCTGATTTTTACACAGCAATATGTCTCTTTTGCTCTTGTCTTGTCTAGGCTATGCATAGTGATATTACTCTGTTTTTTGTGATATTCATATGCATGCATTTGCCATCATATTCCTTTTTCTTTTCACAATGTTTCTTTTTCATTTTGCTGTGTTTTTTATACATAAATTTGTTGTGTGACAAAGTGTTAGGGTTTGAGTAGGATGCATGGGAGAAATTAGGATTTGAAATAGGGTTTAGGAGGGGTTAGGGTTTTTAGGAAATTGGGATGGGGTCTAGCATTAATTTGCAAATGAGATCAATGAAAATGACACTCTAACACATGTGAATTTATAATGGGAAACTAATGGAAGGGAATAAAGGAAAAATTACCTTGAAAAACAAACAATACAACCTAACATAAGCTTGCAAAGACATCAAGTCACTTAACCTATTTTTCATTAATTTCTTGCATGATAAAATGACCATAACCCTCCTTATTCATCCATGGCATGATTATAAACATCATAAGGGAAGCATACCTTGAAGAAATCCGAGCAAATTTGAAAGAAAATTGAAGTTTGGGTGAGTTTTTGTGAAGGCAGACCAAATGGTCGCGCACCACCCTGGAATGGTCGCGCACCATTGGAATGGTCGCGCCCGTGTATTTTAACACAGCGCACTGCCCTCCGTTTGGTCGTGCACCACTCCAAGCCCTGAAACTGCATAAACTTTGCCAAAATCGCCTTTCAATCTCTCTTACTCGTATTCTCTTGCCTTTAAATGCATTATGATGACCTCCAAGGAGGGAATTTACCTTTATAAGCTCATATTTAAACAAATTTAACTCAAAAACTCACTTTATAATGTCTTGACTTTTGCATCTCTCTTTAACACTGTTTTAGAGTCTTTTTGTCCTGAAATGAGCCTTTTGACGCGTTTGACTCCGTTCTTTTTGCAGGTTGACCATCTGATGGACTGTGGCGAAGGAACCAGGGCTGTTGCCGGCACTTTTGCAAACTTTTGAAAATTTCTTTATTTTTACAAATTTGACATGACCTTGGACTTAAAAAATTTTAAATCCAAGGCATAAAATGAGCTGTAGCTGATGAAAATAATAATGAAACATATGTACATACCTCCTTCTGGCTTGTTGGGCACTCACTGAACTTGAACTCATGACCTTGCAGTGATTTTGACTCAGAATCCTAGACCTAAGACCTGGGACCTCAAGACAAAAATAAAAACAAACATGACTCAATTTCATTGTGGTATGACCTGATCCAGCAAAGCCAAGAAGGGAACAAAAACCAGCTCCTCCATTCAGTGTTATGGCATGCCTAGTGAGATGCAAAACTGACACTGATGAGACACCTATAAATGCATATGCAAAGAGTTATTGATCACTGATGGAGGGCTCAAGACCGACACTAACAGAAGTAAAGGGTTACCTTGCTGCTGAAAGAAAATGACCTCTGGGAGAGTCAACCAGCAGATGCAATGCAGTTGGCATCCCATGAAAAGGAGGACATTAGAGCTCAGCAGGTCATCATAGTTGTCCTGAAGGATCACTTGATCCCTCACTTAACAATTGATGTCCAAGGCTCTAGTGGACCTGTTGACCTTTGGAGTGGCATGAGCATCTGAGGATTATCTGAAGACTCCATGCCCAAGGATGTACCAAAGGATGTCTATACCATCAGTCATCATCATATTACCTAAGTTTTTCAAATCTACTTCTTCTTATCATTTTATGTTGTACCCAAATTCCACACCCTTGCGGGGAAATGTAATAAGTGATGCTAGTATGATGAGTTTTGAGTCATGTAATAGACCTAGGTAACTTGGGACCTTGTCATCAAGTGAGTATTTATCTGGGAGGTTTTTTTCACTTGGTTAATTATCATCTCCTAAGAAACCGGATTCGTTCCTCAGCCCCCCCTCCTGTCCCGAATCAGTCGAATCGGACATGATTCGGTGGGACATGTGTCCTCCAGATCGTGTCCAATCAGACACAATCGTGTCCCAATTTTGGGACACGTGTCCTCTTTTTTGAGTGTCGTGCAGCCCATAAAAGGCGGTTTTGGCCCATTTCAACTTCAAATTTGACTCACTCTTGTTGTGGGTTTCTTGTGGGTGTGTGGGAGCAAATAGCAAAGTGTCTAGGAACATTTTGGAGGCGATTCAAGCAATAGGTAAGTGCATTTTGTCACTATTTTTTTTCATTTTTATTACAGCAGTTTGCATGTGCATTATTTTTACAAATTTGTGCATTTTTTCTTTATTTTTTTACAACATTCATGGCTCAATCAAGGGAAGCAAGGAAGGGGCAAAGGAAGGGGAAGAATGTCCCCATTGGAGATGCCCCTCCTTTTCCAATTTCATCAGGGTCTGCAAGTGCTCCTTCAATTGGAAGTGGGGCTGCAATAGCAGCTTCAAATGTTGAGGGAAGACAACAACCTCAAGATAACAAATATACCTTGTGGAAATATGTCACAAGAGAGCAAGGGTCAGGCAGCAAGTTGAGGGGAGGAGGCAATGTTGCTGAGAAATGCAACTATTGCAACAATCATTTCATGAGCACATATTACCATGTAAAATCTCATTTGTTGGCTTTACCAAGTTGTGGAATTGCAGCATGTACACGGGTGTCTTTAGCTAAGAGGAAAGAAATGGAAAAAGAAGCCAATGTTGGTATGGCAAAGGTGGCTACAACATCTAAAAAAACAAGAATGATGATCCCCTTCCTTTCTTGAGAAAAAGTGGCAACAAATTTCCATTTGAGAGTTTTGGTGGTGGACAAGCAGCAAAAAGAAAGGCAGTGGCACTTGGTCCAATGGACAAGATTTTTCAGAAAGAGAAATGAGAAGAGTTTGATTTCACCATTGCATTCTTTTTCTATAAGAACTTCATATCCTTTAATGTTGCACGTTCACCTTTATTTATTGAGATGTGTCGAGCTCTAACTCAAGGGGATCCATCAGGGTCTGTGCCTCCTAGGTCAAAGAAGCATAAAACCACATTGTTGACGAAGGCAAAGAAAGAGGTGGACAAAATGCTTGAGCCTATTAAATCAGCATGGCCAACATCTAGGGTTAGTATTGTTTCTGATGGATGGAGAGATCCAGCATGCCACCCACTCAACAACTTCATGGTGTCTTCCTTGAATGGTCCAGTTTTCTTGAAATCAATGGATGCACTTGGACAATAAAAAGATGCACAATATATGGATGAGTTGTTCATTAAAGTTATTGAAGATGTAGGTGTTGATTCTTGTGTGCAAATTATTATAGATAATGCACTTGTTTGCAAGGTTGTTGGCATGATTGTGGAAGCTAAATATCCACAAGTATTTTGGACACCTTGCATTGTCCATTCTTTGAATTTAGCACTTAAATTTGTTGCTTCTGATGTGCTTTGGATTGGAAGTATTATTGAGGATGCACGGCATATCCGCAACTGTGTACAAAATCATACAAATGCCCTCACCATCTACAAGGAGTACACCAATCTATCATTGTTGAAGATTCCAGATACACGATTTGCCTCTTCATTCATCATGTTGAAGAGGTTGAGGGAGGTCAAGACCGCTCTTGGGGCCATGGTTATTTCAGAGTTTTGGTCTTTTTGGAGAAAGACAAATCAATTAGCCTCAAAAGAGTGAAGGACACAGTGTTAGATGATGCTTGGTGGGAGAGGGTAGATCTGCTTATTAAAATCATGGACCCTATCATTTCTTTGCTACGATTTTCAGATACAGACCAACCCATCCTAGGAGAGGTTTATGAGGGATGGGATTCCATGATGTGAAAATTTCTGAATCTAACAAACCAGAAATCCTACTGTAGTAAACTGATTTGCATTACCTACTTGTGTTCTTCATTTTGACAAGTTATTTTCATAAATATTCAAAAAATATTAATGCAAATACACTGCAGCCTACACCAATATACAGATCAAGTACTGAAAAAATAAATGAGACAATCACACAAAGGACACACTTATTTTTGGACTAAACGTCCCCGAAAAAACCCAATGTGGGAAAACCGGTGCAGCAACTCTGAGGGTTTTCTATTATTAAGCAGTAGTTCTGAATACAAATGTTGGTTGCCCTCCTGGCAAACCAGTGATAGAGAAATACAATGGCGGAAAACCTGAGTGAGTTTTACCTCACTTCACCTAGCAGATTCGGCTGATCCGGCAGCAAAACTGGCTAGCCCCGACTACAACTGCGCTGCCCCTTCGCAGTAATTGCGTGGAGCTCTCTGAGGCTCTGCGTCAGCTCTTCTTCCCACTGCGTCATCTTTCCTGATTGTTTCGGCAATTCCCCAGCTTTTTGCATGGAAGGCATCTCTTCCTCTGCATTGGCCCTTCTAGATCTGCGTCAAGGCTACGTGGATCCAAACTGGCCCAGCGTCAGCTCTTCCTGGCTACTACGCTACCTCCACAAGTTTCTCTCTGCCTCTCTGTCTGTATTCCCGAACTATCACTGCCCCTCAGCTACAAGATCTCCCCAATCGATTTCCCTCTTGAGAACTTCTCACCTTAGAAAATCGATTTCCTCAATCTCTCTGTGTGTCTTCTCCAACTGACCCCAAGCCTCCATTTATACTTTTCCTGTTGAGAAATCAACGACCGAGATTAAGTCTCTAATCAACGGCTAAGATTAAATTAGACTTGATCCTTGTCTCTTAGAAGCTTCTCACCCATATTTTCATTAATACCCATTAATATTTTAATTTTCCTAAGTTTAGACTTAGGAACCCCATTAAAAATATTAATTATTTTAATAAAATACAATCTGGATGGAATTTCACCAAACAATTTATGGGTCTTGGAGATCTCATGTGTTCTAGCCCCTCCACAAAATTTCGGAGCTAGAGCACATCTGATGCTACCCAAAAAATCAACACTCCCTCTTAGCGAGAAATGTGCTATCGCAATACTTCCCAGCAAATGTATCACACTGATCCAAGGCATCAGTCCTCTGCGCTGCTGATGCTCGGCCCGTTGCCCCTCATCCACTGTGTTGCTGCAATTGTATTGCTGCCCATGACACTGCTACATCTGTACTACATCTCCATCTCAATATGTTGCATCATGTTGTTGATAGCACTGCCACTGCTAACTGATGCACTGCAACTCAGTTGTTGGGAAGTAAGCAACTGAAAAGTCACCCAAAAGATGACATGCAAGTCAGTGTGGATACCCCGTGATGTTGAAGCTACCTCTGTTGCTAATCTGTGCTGACCCTATGATGCTACTGCGTTGTTGTTGTATATGCTTTGTGCCCCCTACACTGCTGCGACACTCCACTACGCTGCTTCAAACTTTGGCACTCTAGCTCTACCATTGTCGCTCCATCATCCCTCACACCAACTGACTCCCGTCATTCTGCTACTGTTATTAAGGGCTCTTGTAGCCATATGTGATCTAAGAGTTTGGGCACTTCAAGGATCCTGTCCTTTTTCTGTTCACTGTAACTCCAACTACAGTTCTATATCGCCCCATTTCCCTCCCTGAGAAGAAGCTACCATCTCTGCGAAATGAATGTCGAACTGGTCCTCTTCTCCCTCTTTCATTGCTGCCCAGCAAAATCTTGGATCTGGATTTCTTTGGCGCTAGAAATCCTCTAAAGAACAAGCTCCCTCTTAATTTCGATTTCCTTTACGGAAATCCTTCTACCAATCATTGTCAAACCACCCCTCTCTGACCTCTCTTTGCTGCTGCTCAGCACTGGATCAATATTTCTTGGCAAGAAATCTTCTGAGGAACCAATTCCCTCTTACTTTGCTTCTGCCCCACTAGGTATTGTTCTGCACCAACAGAATCAACACCCACCAGCAACTCCAGATAAAATCTACGCTGCACCTCTAGCCATGGCAACCGAAAAAACAAGACTCAACAGTCTCTGCGTTGGCCCAGTAACCACTGCGCTGCCCTCTGCAGCAACAACGTCACCCAAACAGGCTGATGCAAGCTCTGCGTGAGCCTCCCTTAGCGACTTTGTCACCCCTCCTCTGCTCTCTTGCCAGAAACGGTGTCGTCTCTCGGGACAACTGCCTTCACGCACAGATTTTCCTCTGTCCTTTCATTGATGGCTTCAGTCCTCCTTGATCTGCAATCGCTCTGATACCATGTGAAAATTTCTGAATCTAACAAACCAGAAATCCTACTGCAGTAAATTGATTTGCATTACCTACTTGTGTTCTTCATTTTAACAAGTTATTTTCAAAAATATTTAGAAAATATTAATGCAAATACATTGCAGCCTACACCAATATATAAATCAAGTACTGAAAAATAAATGAGACAATCACACAAAGGACACACTTATTTTTGGACTAAACGTCCCTAGAAAAACCCAATGCGGGAAAACTGGTGCAACAACTCTGAGGGTTTTCTATTATTAAATAGTAGTTCTGAATACAAACGTTGGTTGCCCTCCCGGAAAACCAGTGACAGAGAAATACAATGGCGGAAAACCTGAATGAGTTTTACCTAACTTCACCCAATAGATTTTGGCTAATCTAGTAGAAAAACTGGCTAAACTCGGCTACAACTACGCTGCCCCTTCGCAGTAAATACATGGACCTGCGTGGAGCTCTCTAAGGCTCTGTGTCAGCTCTTCTGCCCATTGCGCCAGCTTTCCCGGCTATTTTGATTGTTCCAGCACTTCCCCAGCTTTCTGCGTGGAAGGCAGCTCTTCCTTTGTGTTGGCCCTTCCGGCTCTGCGTCAAGGTTGTGTGGGCCCAGACTGGCCCAACGTCAGCTCTTCTTGGCTACTACGCTGCCTCCACAACTTTCTCTCCGCCTCTCTATCTTTATTCCCGAGAAATCAACGGCCGAGATTAAGTCTCTAATCAACGGCTAAAATTAAATTAGACTTGATCCTCGTCTCTTATAAGCTTCTCACCCATATTTTCATTAATACCCATTAATATTTTAATTTTCCTAAGTTTAAACTCAGGAACCCCATTAAAAATATTAATTATTTTAATAAAATACAATCCAGGTGGAATTTCACCAAACGATTTCTCGGTCTTGGAGATCTCATGTGTTCTAGCCCCTCCACAAAATTTTGGAGCTAGAGCACATTCGATGCTACCCAAAAAATCAACACATGATTGAGTTTGTGAGGAGCATTATTTTACAGAGTGAGTGCCCCGAGTATGAGACATCATCAGAGGCCTTTTTCACCACCATACAATGTTGGAATTTCTAAGTTTAACCCGTTAGAAATTATTCCTGTACTATCTAATTTATTTCTTCCTACTTGTTCAGTTATTTAACAAGTTATTTACCATGTAAATACTGAAAATAAATATAAGTATAGTATCAACACATAGAGATCATTAACTGAAAGTAAACAATCACACTAGTGACACTGTTATTTTTGGACTAATGTCCCCGAAAAATACCCAATGCGGGAAAACTGGTGCAGCTATTCAGAGGGTTTTATTATTATGAGTTTCAGAATACAACCTAGGTGCCAGAAATGGCTCACCCAACAGATAATGCCCTCGGTAGTAGTACCTCTCAGTCGAAGACAGGTATTCCGACTAAATCGTTGGATGAACAATCCCACAGCAACAATACAGCTTCTGTTGCTCTGCATCGCCCTGATAGGGACTGCGTCACCCTATCCAGCTCTCCAACTCCAATATGTCCCACGAAAATCTCCTAGCGCTACCTCTAGGGCCTGCATTAGCTTCTCTAGCCCAACGTCAGCCTCTCGGGGCTCTGCGTCAGCCTCTGGAGCCTCTGTGTCTCACACGTTGGCCCTCTCTAGCTCTGTGCAGCTCCTGGCTGCCTCTGCGCGGCCTCTGGTTGCCTCTGTGTGGCCTCTAGCTGGCTCTGCGTCAACCTCTCCCGACTTTTGCACTGATCCCCCCAATACTAACTCTACCTCTCTGTTATGTATTCACTGCCCCTCAGCTGCAACTCAGATCACTTCACTCAATTTCCTCAGCAAACCCTGCCCCAGAAAATCTAGTTCTTGATCTCTTTTAGTGTGTTCTCCAATTGACCCTCAAGCCTCCTCTTATAATTTTCTCATTGGTCCATCAACGGCCGAGATTAAATCTCTAATCAACGGCTAAGATTAGATTTGGCTTGATCCATGACTTTTGGACCATTCTAACCCAGTTTTATATTAATTCATATTAATATTTTATTTTTCCTAAGTTTAGACTTAGGAACTCCATTAAAAATATTAATTATTTTAATATCTCCCAAACTGATTAGATTTTGCCCAAACCATTTCTAGGTCTTGGAGATCTCATGTGCTTTAACCTCTCCACCAAATTTCAAGGCTAGAGCACATCTAATGCTACCCCAAATCAACACTCCCTCTTAGCGAGGACTGTGCTCTAGTAATACTCCTCACTGAGTATCACCCTGATCATCCAGCATCAGTCCCTGTGTTGATGCTAGGCCTCCCCACCCAACATCCTTTGCACTGTTGCATCATGTACTGCTACCCATGGCCCTGCCACTGCCACTATTGCATCCGTACAGCAGCTCCCTCTGCATCCGTGTTGCTGCCCATGGCCCTGCCGCTGCCACTGTTGCATCTGCACTGCATCCCCTCTCATTATGTTGCATCGTGCTGACCATAGCACTGCAACTGAGTTACTGAGAAGTAAGTAACTGATCCTACCAACTCTGACATCCCTGTCAGGCTAGAAACACTCTCGATGTTGAAGCTCCCTCTGTCGCTGACAAGTGCTCCCTCTACTGACCTCTGCGTTGCTGCAACAACTCCATGCATCTCACGTTGTTGCCTCACATTGTCCCAGGACTCCTTCACTATAGCACACTCTCTCGCTCCATCCGCATCTGTCTCTACCGACATCTGTCAGTCCTACTACTCTTCAGGGCTCCCGTAGCAAGGTATAATCCAAGAGGTTGGGTACCTCGAGGATCTTGCCCCTCATCGTTTGTAGTTCTTCTGACTACAGCTCGATGTCTCCCCGCTTCCTCTCAAGTGGCGTATGAGCACTCATGGCACAGTCATCATCTGTCTCCACTTCTTTCTCCGCCCTTGCTAGCGCTGCCTTGGTCTCAAAAGACTCTCCCTTGCTCTTCTTCCTTAGACACTGGTTCGCGTAGTGACCCAGTTCCCCACAGTGGAAGAACTTGACCTTGGAGAGGTCCTTCTTCTTCCGTTTCTCCTGCTTTCCCGCAGATGCTAGGGCAGCATTCTCCTCTTCCTCCTTTTTTATTATGACCCCCTTGCCGCTGCTTCCCGCCTTGGTCAGTCGTTCGATCTCTTCTTGACGAAGAGTCGCCCACAGTTCCTCCCAATCCGAAAGGCTTTCCCTACCCAGTAAGCTCTGGACAAATACCTCCCAATCCTCTGAGACTATGTTCAATGCAGTCCTCACCCACATCTCCTCATCCAGCATGGCCCCTATGGAAGTCAGTTGGTCCCGATTCTCTATCAATCGCTCGAGGAAGATATCTATCTGCTCTCCCCTCTACATCTGGTATGACTACAGCTGGATTTCTAGAAGCATCTTCCTTTGCACGGAAGTATGTTTATACAACTTCTTTAGGGCATCCCACATCTCATTTGTCGTAACCCTTCTCGGCAATATGTGGTACCACATGATCCTTGACCCCGTCAAGAATGATGCACTTAGCCCTAGCCATTGCCTCCTTGTATTTCTCATTTTCCGCTGGGTCAACTGGGATCGCTATCGTTTTCAAGGTGAAGTGCTTGATGCGATACCTGTCTAGAATGTACAAGATCTTAGCTTTATAGACTACGAAGTTGGAAGCTTCGTCCAGTCTATCCTGATCTCTCAGCCCATTCACTGCCATTTCACTGCTCCTCTTTCGACTCTTTCGAGTCTCTCAACTTCCCGTCTGGAAGTTCTCGGTTTGACTCCCTCTGAGCCTCGATTTCCCTCCTGGAAACCCCTCTGCCAATGTCGAGATGCCCCACTCCGATCGTTTGTGCAACTGCACCACTGATCCGGATTTCTTGGCTAGAAATCCTCGGCAGCAACTCCCTCCTCCTTGGTCTTGCCCTGTTAGGTATTGTTCTGACCACAGTACCCCACCAGCTTCGCTCCGCAACTTACCCACAGCCTCCTATGCCTCAGCAATCTGAAGGTTTGAGCCTCTAGGCTCTGCGCAATCCCGACACCAGCAAAATCTGCACCTCCTGACCACAGCGTCGATCCTTCCTGAATGACAAAGATGACCGGGCACTACGTAGGTCAGGTCTGCTTTTCTCTGCCTCAGCGCTGATCCTCCTCTTGGCTCGAATTGATGATGCAGGCCCTTTGTGTCACCCCTTCCTTGCTGCTTTCTGCTAGGAACAGCTTCTATCACTCGGGACAGTTGTTTTTGTTGTTGTTGCTCTGCTCGGCTAATGCCTTTAGTTATCCTGTGATCTACAACCTCACTCTGATACCATGTTGGAATTTCTAAGTTTAACCCGTTAGAAATTCTTCCTGTACTATCTGATTTATTTCTTCCTACTTGTTCAGTTACTTAACAAGTTATTTACCATGTAAATATTGAAAATAAATACAAGTACAGTATCAACACATACAAATCATCAACTGAAAGTAAACAAGCACACAAGTGACACCGTTATTTTTGGATTAATGTCCCCGGAAAAACCCAATGCGGGAAAACCGGTGTAGCTATTCAGAGGGTTTTATTATTATGCAGTTTCAGAATACAACCTGGGTGCCAGAAATGGCTCACCCAACAGAGAATGCCCTCAGCAGTAGTACCTCTCAGTCGGAGACAAATATTCCGGCTAAATCACTGGATGAACAATCCCACAACAACAATACAGCTTCTGCTGCTCTGCGTCACCCTATCCAGCTCTCCAGCTCCAATCTGTCCCACGAAAATCTCCCAGCATTGCCTCTAGGGCATGCGTCAGCCTCTCTGGCCCAGTATCAACCTATCTGGCCCAACATCAACCTCTCAGGGCTCTGGGTCAGCCTCTGGAGCCTCTACGTCTCACACGCTGGCCCTATCTGGCTTTGCGCGGCTCCTGGCTACCTCTGTGTGGCCTCTAGCTGGCTCTGCGTCAACCTCTCCTGGCTTCTGCGCTAATCCTTCTAGTACTAACTCTACCTCTCTGTTATGTATTCACTACCCCTCAACTGCAACTCAGATCACTTCACTCAATTTCTCAGCAAACCCTGCCCCAGAAAATCGAGTTCTTGATCTCTCTTGGTGTGTTCTCCAACTGACCCTCAAGCCTCCTCTTATACTTTTCTAGTTGGTGTCCATCAACGGTCGAGATTAAATCTTTAATCAACGGCTAGGATTAGATTTGGCTTGATCCATGACTTTTAGACCATTCTAACCCAGATTTATATTATTTCACATTATTTTATTTTTCCTAAGTTTAGACTTAAGAACTCCATTAAAAATGTTAATTATTTTAATCCCAAACTGGTTAGATTCTACCCAAACCATTTCTAGGTCTTGGAGATCTCATGTGCTTTAGCCTCTCCACCAATTTTGAAGGCTAGAGCACATCCGATGCTACCCCAAATCAACATACAAGATATTCTTGTCAGGAGATGGGACAAGAATTACACAACTTTGCATTGTTTGGCTCACTCATTGAACCCAAAATACTATAGCCATGAGTGGCTGAACGGTGGACCTTCTCGCAAATTCCCTCCTCACATGGATGGTCCCTAAGAAATCTTGTGTACCTATCTGAAATGATGCTCCTTGGTATCCCAAAGTGCACCCAGACCTGTCCAAAGAACAAGTTTGTTGCTTCTTGTCCGTTGATGGTCTTTTTTACAGGGCATCAGAACACACATCTTGTTGAACCTGTCAACTACCACGAACAGGTAGTCATGTCCCTTCTTGGTTGTTGGTAAACCTCCCACAAAGTCCATGGAAATGATTTCCCAAGGACGAGTAGGTACAGGTAAGGGATGATACAGATCCTGTTTCCTGTTGCTAAGCTTGTTGGTACAACAAAGCATGCATCCTCTTATGAACCTAGCTACCTGCTCTTGCATCTTGGGCCAATAAACATACCTCTACAAGTTAGCCACAGTCTTCCCTACACCAAAGTGCCCTGCAACCTTGGAGGTGTGGGCCTCTCTGATTAGCTGCAATCGCTCACCTTTAGGAACACATAGCTTATCCAACCTGTAGAGTAACCCATCCAGGAGATGGTAGTCAATCGTGCTATCGCCATCATGCACATGACTCTAACTCTACAACTGCTGATACACCTCCTTGAAGTCCACATCTTCTGAATATGCCTCTTTGTATGCATCATGGGTGAATGGCTCCATCTGCATAAGAGTCGCCAAAGCTATAATCTTTGATTTGGGTGGCCTTGAAAGCATATCAGCCAACTTGTTTGTGTTGCCCTTCTTATACTTGATTCCCAAATGAAACTGATGTAGAAACCCCATCCACTTGTAATGCCTAGTCTGTTGTAGCTTACTCTGGGCCTGCAAGTATTGTAATGGCTAGTGATCTATGTGGATTATTATCTCCTTTTCCATCAGATAGTGCTTCCACTTCTTCACAGCTTGCACCATGGCATAGAGCTCCTTATCATATGTAGGGTAGTTAAGAACTACCCCATGAAATACTTCAGAATGGTAGCAAATGAGCCTTCCTCCTTGCATCAAGACAGCTCCCATAGCATACCCACTCGCATCTGTCTCCACTTCAAAGGGCCGCTACAAGTTTGGTAATGCCAGAACTGGTGCTTGACTGGTCTTCTTCTTTAGCTCTTTGAAAGCTTTCTACTGACCTTTTCCCCACTGGAAACTCTTGCCACTTGTTGTTATGGCGTGGAGCGGTGTTGCTACCGCTGAAAATGAGGCTATGAATTTCCTCAGGTACTGTGTTGCCCCAATGAAACTCCTGACCTCAAAAACATTAGTAGGCATTGGGCATTTCATGATGGCCACCATATTGGAAGGATTTATCTTTAGCTCTCCTCCACCGATCACATACCCTAAATACACCAAGGACTGTTGCGCAAACTCGCACTTCTTGAGATTTGCTAGCAATTGGTGCTTCTTCAATGTTTCCAACACCTGCATCAAATGTGACATATGCTCATCCTAGGTAACACTATATACTAGTATATCATCCAGATAGACAATAACAAATAAATCTATAAAAGGCGCAGTATATCATTCATTAATCTCATAAACGTAGTTGGTGCATTACATAGGCCAAATGGCATAACTAACCACTCAAACAAGCTTGGTTTTGAAGGCGGTCATCCATGTATCTTCTTCTTTGACTCGAACCTGGTGATATCCAAACTCCAAGTCCAACTTGGTGAAATACTTTGCTTGCTGCAACTGATCTAGCAAATCGTCTATTTTGGGCAAAGGGTATCTGTTCTTGAGCATGATTTTATTCAACGCCCTGTAACCTATAAACATCTGCCAAGTCCCATCATTTTTTGGCACAATGATGATGGGTGACCCACATGGTGATGTACTCGGTCGAATGACACCCTATTCCAGAGCTGCTGCAACTGTTTCTTCACCTCGCTTCTATAACAGACTACCTATACAGCCCAATATTTGGCAATGGGGAGTCTGGCAATATTTGGATCTCGTGCTCCACTTCTCTCTTAGGTGGTAACCCTTTAGGCTCTCGGAACACATCCTTGTATGCCTGTAACAACTCCTCCAATTGTTGTTTATGTTTCTTAGTACACCCCTCCAGGGATGCCTTGCCTCTTATTGACTCCTCTTCAAACTGACTTTCTCTTAAAAACAATAAAACATACTTCTTGCTGGAACTGATCAATTTCTTGGCTTGGTTGGCACTTACCAGTGAAATTTTCGACTTGCCTTTATGCGTGTTGATGATGAACGATTTTCCATCCTTAATGAGTCAATACTCGTTAGCTCTTCTAGAGTCTTTTACATCACAAACACGTGGCTAGCCCCTTTTCCATGAATAATGGGGGTTGACGCGAAGCATCCTCCCGAACTATAGGTGTGAAAACAGGAAGGTCAACTTCTGAGTGGAATAAATTTTGCATACAGACTTCAATTGGTGTGCTTCTTGGGTCGTTAAAAAGGTCTTTGTGTGTAGAATAGCATGAAAAGGTGTAGCGTTGAAGCGGCAAAGTTTTACCCCCAAAAAACATTGTTTGATGCCTCAAAACACTCCCGTAAGGTTTTTGACCCTGTTTCACCAAAGTGTGACCCACCGATAAAAGCGGTTCCATGAGCTGATTCCTCCACTTTTTCCACTACAAATGCATCGAGATGGATGACAATCAATATAATGATCCAATTCGGATCAACAAATAACATATGCAGAAGTCAAGCCAATACAAGAGAACACGGGAATTGGCTCAAGCCAAGGAAAAACCCCAAGATGGGGAAAACCCTTGATCAAATCTTCTTATTATTAATATCAAATGTTCAGCAGAGAGAGAGAGAGTAAAATAGTATAGGACAAATTTGATTTGACAAATCACGGATCGAGGCAGCCTTGAAAAGTCTGTGATTCTCACTGATATAGCTTGCTTCCAGGATAGGACTCCTAATAGGCATTAACAAACCTTCCCGAACTGATCCTTTGGTACCAACTGTGGATCCTTTGGTACCAGCTGTGGCTCTTCTCCCTAGGCACTGTACCTTAAATTTCCTGTGATCTGAATGTGCTTCTCAGATGTGGCTTTAGATGACCTGGTTAGGGCTAAGTGCCAGCACTTTAGCCCTCTTCCTCTGTTCCAAAACACTTATGACAACTACGGCCAACCTCCAAGCAGGGTCTGCACTGTATACAGGACTAATACCAACCCTATGGTTCTTCCACTGCTGAGGTATGGGGCTCGGTCCTGATGTTACCCTTAATATAGGCCAGTGATTCTCGATTCAGTGATATGCCCATACAAAACATCCTTCAAATACTGCCCAGCATTACCCTAAGGCCCTGCGGCCTACTCAACAGAAGATCTTGGTCCACAATTCAGAGAGAGTTTTTACACCATAAAACGCACTAGCCCATCAATTATGCCTGGAATCAGCCTTAGAGAAAACCCAAACCTGCAACAAGAGAGAGATGTGCCCAGATTCTTCCATGCCTTGCCCCAATAAACTTTGTTGCCACAGAGATATATTATCACAAGGACGAGGGCACAAGGATGTGTCTCCAAATGAGGTTGGAGGATGCCTATATATACAAATAGACATGATGATTTGTCCTTATGGAGGTGAAGCCAACCTTGACACTCGAGGCAAATTCAAATTTCAATTTTTCAATTTTTCCCGCCTTGATAAGGTCATGCCTTATAAAAAAAATTGAATAAATAAATATTTTTTCTTATCCAAATTTGGTAATCTTTAGGTCGATTTTGAACCTCTCGAGAGGAGGAATTTAATGCAATGATTATCTTCATCAGATGAGCTGTCCAAAGTGGAATTTGGCCCTCGTTGCCAATTTTAACAAAAACACTAGCAAAATTTGAAAAATGGGGAAAGGGTGCAAGTCATGTATTTTCTACACTGCTAGCTGTTTGAAGTACTGAACGAGATCTTAAGCTTACTGTTGGATGTAATTTAGGGTTCACTACTATTGTGAGTTCTGGGAGTGAAACCTATTGCTTGGAAATGCTGCTCCTCTGCCAAACACCTATTCAAACCATGTTCTTTTGAGCATGACAAGGGTTTTGAAGTGGTCACTTGATTCTGTCCTGGGAAAGGGTGCAGCTCACAAGAATAGAATTACAGCCCTAGTGTGCTCTTAACCTCCACATTGCCACATCACTAATGAGCTTTTTCACCTTTGATTGCCCATTTATTCCCTCAAATTAGGTCAGGGCCAAGCCCTTAAACACTTAAAATCATGATTACTAAGGCAGGGCTGAACTACATGTAACTCAAAGGTCATCTTTAAAATGATATTTTGCTTTAGGTTGAGGCTCACTTATGGCCGATCTGGCAATGCTTCGAGTACTCCTTCCATGCTGATCATTTCTCTGTTACAAGGAACGCCGCTAAGGAATGCCTAACAGTGTGCCTCAGTGTTGGTTTAGCTATCACAATGTTGCTTGGGAGCGGGGAGCGGGAGCGAAAACGGGAGCGGGAGCGACCATTTTCAGAAGCTCCCGGTTTGGGAGCGACTCCGGGAGCGATTTTTTAAAATATATATATTTTTTTTATATTTTTTAATTTTTGATACATATATGTCAACAAAAACATGTAGAATGATGAATTAGACATAGAAAACATAAAAAAAAAAAAAAACATAGATTGATCATTGAACCATATCACATCAATCATCTAGAAATTATAATCGTCATCAACCATGTCCACAAGTTAGTAAAATACATATTACAACTGCAACATATTGAGTCTCATCATCATGAATCATGATTCATCAAATTCAATCTTAAAGTTTCAAAGCTTTCAAAATTGAAAATTCAATAACATTTATCATCATTGATCACCAAAGTTGTACTTGTAAGCTAAGTTTAACCATTACAAGAAGTAATATCTAAGATATTTCTAAATCCTAACTTCTAACTGTTAACATGATATGAAATGTTATAAATTTATAAAATGAAACATGAATAATGAAATGAAATGAAACAACTTTAGTCTTTCACGAAGCATCATATTCATAATTCACATCATTACCAATGAGTTATAATTGCCAAGGCCCAACTTCAAACTTCAAATTTTCATTGTCACAGTGATATATTGTTTACAAAAAATATCATTATGATATGAAAGAGTCAAGAGTCAAGAGTCAAGGACTCAAAACTCAATAGTTATGAAAACTAAAGTCTAATAGAAACTAAAAAAGACAAGTAAACTGTAAATCAGAATCTACATGTGGCCCTTGCCACGAGAGTCTCCAAGAGTATAAGCAGGTCGTGGTGGTCTTCTAGGAGTCTCCCGCACAGACCGACGACCAGAACTAGAAACTCCACGTGAGGGTGTAGATGGAGGTGGCGACGGCAAAGGAACAAGACTCGGACCTCGAGCACTGCTACTGGATGGTGGAGGTGGAGGTGGAGGTGGCATGGCTGCTGCAGCTGCTTCATCTTCATCCCTTACAAGTTCCTCTTCCAGTTCTTCAATATGTACAATGTCATCCTCCAAATTGTCATCCTCTGGGTGATTGTCCCAAACTTTATATGTGGGATCCTCATAAGCCCGATCACAGTAATGACTCAACAACCTCAAGTTGTAGTGCACATAAACCAGGTTTTCTGCTCGGTTTTCATTGAGTCTATTTCTTTTCACATTATGTATGTAGCTGTAGGTGCTCCAACACCTCTCTGCAGAAAAAGTATTTACAACCTGTGAAAGAACTTTTTTTGCCAATTTTGGCAAAAGTCCATGCCCGCCATATGTTTCCCACCATGTGAGAGTATCAAATCTATCTCTGTCATCCATTGCATGGAAGTTACCATACAAACCAGTGCCACTGAAGTATCTGCCTATTTCAAGGCGCACAGCTGCACATTCCTCCCTGTCAGGTACCAACTTTTCTAATGCTTCCAAATATCCTTTAGTTACCTCTGGATCTAAATGGGGTTTGGTCCTAACCCCACCCCCTGCTGCAGGTTGGCCCAACCAAGATGTAGAGTAGTATTTTGGTGTAAGGATATACGCCAAGCAATGTAGTGGAAGATTAAGCCTATTCCACCGTTCACACACACAATCATGAATCAGTTTGTACAAGTTGGGATCTCTATTATGAACAATGTCTTTTATTTCCCCCAACATGGTATCCATTTGCTCATACACCTCACCAATCACTGGTTTGTCTGTATCTGCAAACCGAATCGTGTGATAAATTGGCTTGGTGAAATCCAATACCTGCCTCACAGTTGTCCAAAACTGCCCATCAAGAGCGGCCTCCTCCACCATTTCAAAACCTGCCATGTCAGCTACATTTGTAGCCCTTTCCTTTAATACCTGCCAATGTGGACTTGATACCATGCTAGCTAATGCCTCTCTTACCTTCAAAAGGCGCCTGAAGGTGAGGTAATAGCTACCAAATCTGGTCTTCGCAATCTTCAACAACTCCAATCTCGAGTGACTGCGGAAAAGGCCATGGGTATTGCTATGATTTGTAATCAATTTTATCATTTGTTTGCCTTTCTTGTACAAATCACCAATCCATTGGTATTGTTCATTTTTTTTCTTGACAATATCATGCAACAGAAGGTTCAATGTGTGAACCAAACATCCAGACCAAAATATGTTCGGGTATTTATCCTCAATAATTGCTCCCGCTGCCTTACAATTAGGTCCTAACCCCAACCCCTGCTGCAGGTTGGCCCAACCAAGATGTAGAGTAGTATTTTGGCGTAAGGATATACGCCAAGCAATGTAGTGGAAGATTAAGCCTATTCCACCGTTCACACACACAATCATGAATCAGTTTGTACAAGTTGGGATCTCTATTATGAACAATGTCTTTTATTTCCCCCAACATGGTATCCATTTTCTCATACACCTCGCCAATCACTGGTTTGTCTGTATCTGCAAACCGAATCGTGTGATAAATTGGCTTGGTGAAATCCAATACTTGCCTCACAGTTGTCCAAAACTGCCCATCAAGAGCGGCCTCCTCCACCATTTCAAAACCTGCCATGTCAGCTACATTTGTAGCCCTTTCCTTTAATACCTGCCAATGTGGACTTGATACCATGCTAGCTAATGCCTCTCTTACCTTCAAAAGTCGCCTGAAGGTGAGGTAATAGCTACCAAATATGGTCTTCGCAATCTTCAACAACTCCAATCTCGAGTGACTGCGGAAAAGGCCATGGGTATTGTTATGATTTGTAATAAATTTTATCATTTGTTTGCCTTTCTTGTACAAATCACCAATCCATTGGTATTGTTCATTTTTGTTCTTGACAATATCATGCAACAGAAGGTTCAATGTGTGAACCAAACATCCAGACCAAAATATGTTCGGGTATTTATCCTCAATAATTGCTCCCGCTGCCTTACAATTAGGAGCATTATCAGTGATGACTTGGATGACATTGTATGGGCCAATACGCTCAATTGTTTCAAGTAATGCTTCTGCAATGTTGATGGCGGTCTTGAACTTGTCTGAGTAATCATGTGCAGCTAGAAAGATGGGACCACTAACAGACACAACAAGAACACTTATCAATGGCTTGCCTTTTACATTTGTCCATCCATCAGATACAATGGACACCCCATGGTCAGTCCAAGAACTTGTCATTCTATTCAAAGAATGTGATATTTTTGCTTTTTCATGATCAAGGCCAACGGTTCTTGCCTTGTCATACCCAGGGCTCTTGTATCCTTTAGGGGCATCATTTATGGCAGAAACCATTTCGTGCCAATAAGGTGAGCGAAGAACATTGAATGGTATTCCACATGCATAGAGAAACTTGTAAACCTTTGAATCCACATCATTCCTACACCCCTCATCAAGGAAATCTGATATGGTTCTACGCCTTAAAGATGATGACCCTGTGCCTCCATATCCACTGCCTTCGGAGGATGCTGAAGGAGTTCTTTGTGAGTGTGAGCTTGGTTCAAAGAAACCCCTTGATTTTTTTGATCTGTATTGGGCTTCCTCCTCTTCTCTTATGTATTTGGCTCTATCCGCCGCTGACACCGCTGTACAAGTTTTGATTCCTATTTGTTTGTCTCCATCCCATGGCCTTTTCCCGCAGAGGTGTCTTCTAGCACGGGTGTATGAACCTGTGTAATCAGTGTTGCAATGGGGGCAATGAAATTTAGTGGTTCCACCCCCTCTCCTTGTTTCAACCCTATTAACATATTTCCACAATGGAGTTTGGTCTTGTTTAGTTTTTTGAGGGTCATGTTCACCCTCCTCCAGCTCCTCCTCACCGGGGTTTTCACCAATTTGACTTTCTCCAGCTTCTTCATCCCCCTCTTCAGTTTGGCCCCTCCGTTTCCTACTCTCCAGCACCATAATAACCATAAAAGGGACCAGGAAGAGGAAAATGCCAAGAAATATAGCCAGGTCCATGGTGTTTGATGTTTGTAGGGTTTTGATTCCTGAATCTGCAAATTAATTTAATTTATTGGGATTAATTAATTTAATTTATTAATTTAATTTAAATTTATGATTTTTAAACTCAATAAACTAAATTAAATTAACTAAATCACTACCTAACTAACTAAACTAACTAAATTACTAAGTTACTTACCTCTGCAGGCTTGCTCCTCGCTCCTTGGCACTTGCTCCTCGCTCCTCAGCACTTGCTCCTCGCTCCTTTGCTCTTGCTCTTGCTCCAAACTCTTGCTCAATGAAGTCACAATGAAATTTTTTTAGGCCCATTGGGCTTTTAAAACCAAAAAAAAAAAATTAAAATTTGATTTTTTTTTGCGTCCGCGGATTTTTTTTCCGTCCGGTCGCTCCCGGCCTGAGTCAAAACGCTCCGAGAGCGACGGAGCGATCGCTCCCCGAAACGATCCCGAACAGGGCAGGGAGCGTAAATTTTTTTTAGGGAGCGCGCTCCCGAGCCGCTCCGGCCCAGAGCGCGATTCGGGAGCGGGTTCGAGGGGGGGGGGGGGGCGCTCCCCCACAACTATGAGCTATCAAATCTTCCTTGAGAATATTTTTAAGGGATGGCCAAATGTTTTACCTTATCGCTGCTGCAATTTCTTCAGAATACACTACTTCAAGAAATATGTGTCCAATATGCCTATTAGCTTCTTTCTAAGCCCTGGAACTAGCCCAGGCTGCACTTATTTCTTCAGACCATACCAACACTCATCAACTCTTACTTGGGCAACTAGGAAAAACTTCATCGAGGGTTTGATTGTAGATCTCCTAGATTGCATCTGCTGTCATTGTGACTGTACTTACAAAAATCAGACCACTATCATAGCAAGATAATGAAGCCAATTGATCATTTACCACTAATCTTCAGTTTCTCCATCATTCTCATTAGTCTTCAGTTTCTGCACTACAAACTGTTGTTTGCCCTCAATCCTCATAGTTTGTTCATATTGGATTTATTACAATCAAGTAGCATCTTAGATTTTGGTAAGAAGATTGCATATATGTTTAAAATGTTTTTATCTACGGCAAACCAAGACAATTTTCCATTACTGTTTTACGAAGCAAATAATACTAATGCATATAATATCTATAAGAGGAGATGGCACCTTCATTTTCTGTGGAAGATATGTTAAATAGTCTCACAAGCTTGGCTAGATAAAGACCTTGCAATTTTTCATCTCCTACCTGCGAAGTAAAATGCAACATCTTTTAAATTAAACACTTCAGTAATTGAAGAAGGTCCTTTTTACTCCCAACAAAAAATACACAGAATTAGCTATAATAGTACATCGTATTACACATACTCAACATTTTAAAAACATTTATTCTTATGATTAAACTCCAAAAATAACTTGTGCATAATCAATAGTGAAGTGATCTTTCCAGCTTTGTAGGTCATCAATTTATTTTTAAATGCACACTTGCACCTCATTTTATTTATCTGTCTATTTCAAATGAAAATTTTAAATGAGGACCATATCCTACAAATAGTGCCCAAAGATACAAGTCTTCACTGGAGCCGTTGCAGTGATAAAATTACTGGATTAATGTGTACATTGGTCATGGCCGATTCAATGTAGCATTGTGTACTTGTAATTATGTCTAACGCCGTATCTTATTTCATTTACTGTATAGCAGATTTGTAGTTAAGGTTGACATAGTCAAACTTGATATGTAAGCACAATAACTCACTTCGGGTGTCTTCCCTTGTTATGTGCGGCCATAAGTTATAACCCCTCTTGGGAGGATGCCTCACTCGAATTGTGTGTAAGTACACAGCTAGAGCTCTCATTTGTATCATCCTGTCTTGTGATTTTGCTTGGTATTATATGAAACGTGATAAGCTTATTTGGCTTTCATTTTCTACTGTTAGACATTTTCTCTTAGGTGCAATTATGTACTTCTGTTTTCAGCACATTTGTGTTGAACTTTTGCACTCTTTCTCTAGATTACTACACCTAGCTCTCTCGTGCACTTGTCCATAAGCTATTTCAGACTTTCAGTGAGATTTGCTTCCATCAATTCTCTTGTTGACCCTTGTAAATTTCAACATGGTATCAGAGCAGACGTCAACCATACTCTCTTAGTCTGTTGGCTGATCTGAAAACTATTGCCTAGTGCCATCTTTGTTACAAAGCAAGAGGGTTTTTATGGATCATTGCTTCTAGGGTTTATCTAGGGGTTCATCAAGGGCTGTACCTTCTTTCTAGGCTGTTCTTTGTGTTATAACTTATACCTCATATTATATAAGGTTCCACTCAATGTTGCAATTATCGCGATCGGGATAAAATCGGCGAGGGTCTGAAAAAGGAAAAAATAATAAAAATCAGGATAAAATCGGCAAAAATTTGGCAAAATTAAATAAATACAAAAAAAAACAATTTTCTCAATTTTTTTAGTATCTAAAGCATCCACAACATAAAATAAATCAATTGAGTCATTGACATAGAAATACGAAAAGAGAACTAATATATAAGATGTGTAATATGTCTAGTGCTACATCACATATAACAGTGAATCATGTCATGAATCCCAAGTCCTAACTCAGTCTCAAAATACCAACAAAAGATATAATAATGTATCTCATATCATGAGTCATATAAAATGAAAGGAACCAAGTAACTAATGATTTCTTCCACCCCTCTTGTGAGAAAATGTAACAGCATTCCCTCTAGATGAAGAAGGCCCTAGGGCTAGCATTGGACTCCGATTTCCTCTAGAAGCTGAAGAACTAGGAGCTGGAGGAGGTAGACTACGTTCTATATTGGTGACCATGGTAGGTGGTGTCACCTCCTCCTCTTGTTGCTCTTCCTCCTCCTCCTCTGCAACTGCTACCCCTTCCACTACCTCCTCTGACCAATCAGAGGTTGATTCCATGATAGGCCTCTTGGCCTCAACCCTCCATGCAAAAGTAGTGTCAATACCATCCAATGAGATGGCCTCCACGCCAGGTATCCTCTCAAGTTGCCTCACCCACAATCAGAGATTGTGGTAGACATAGACAATGTCATTAAGGCATTGGGACTCCAACTTGTACGAGGGTCCTAAATTATAAATTAATAATTATGAAAATAATAAATTATAGTTTTTATTATTTTACAAAAAATTAATCAGAAAATGTTTAACCTGTTGCGCTTCTTGGTGTGCATTTTTTCAAATACACTCTATTTGCGCACACATCCAGAGGAGCTACATGTTTGGTTGAGCACTCGAATGGCAAGCTTTTGGAGATTGGATACTCTGCCACCATAGCTTCTCCACCACGCATCTACAACAAATAAGAGAAACATAAGAAAAAAATTGAAATTTGAAAGTTGAAGCAAAGTATGAAGAGACAATGAAATTTGAAAATTGAAATAAACTAAAGCTTACCTGGCATTTTGGTTGTCCTATCATGGATAGCCATGTCAAAGCTAAATGTGCCACCTGCTATCCTATATATCTCCATTTTTTTAGAAATTTTTGCACATTTTACTAGACATGACACCATCTTCTGAACACAAGTGAAGAAGCCATCCATAACCTCAGCATCAAACACGAAACCACAGAAGTAAGAAAATGCAGGGTTCAAGTACATCCCTGCAGCATGAATAGGACGATGGAGTGTATTGTTCTATTGCTCATCAATCACTCTCCATATCAGTTGTTTCTCAAAACCCTCATCCCCTTTATCATCATAATAGTTCCAAATGGATTCGTTGGCCCTATCCATGGCCTCATACAATTAGTCCATTGTGGGTTTGTTTACATCAACTAATCGAAGAACCTTTACCAAAGGTTCAGTAATGCTACACACCTCCTGCACTCCTGCCCAAAAGCTTTCCTGATATGAAACTAGCCTACATATAGCCTCTCCCTCTGGTTTGTGGCTAAATGACAAAGCATGCCACTCCTCTAAAATTAGTCATTCTCTTCACATCCCACATAGAATTCAAGAGAGATTGAAGAGATATGAAGCTAGTGGCAAACTATGTAATAGCAGAGCACACCAACTCCTTGTTGTTGGCGAATGTTCTCATCAAATGAAGCACAGATGCATGATTATATAAAAAAATTGTACTGTTTTTTTATGATTCAACAATATCCTTGACAAAATGAAATTTTCCCATGTCCTCCAACATCAAGTCAATGTAGTGTGCAGCACAAGGTCTCCAAAATAAGTTACGATGCCTCTCAATAAACATCCTACCAGCAGCAACATAATTTGCAACATTGTCCATTATGACCTGAACAACATGTTGTGGACCCACCTCCTGAATGAACACATCCAACAAATCTGGTTTATCTCACCTACTTGTTTATTCCTTAACAAGTTATTTAACCATATAAATACTGAAAATAAACACAAAATGCAGTCTCAACTCATATACAGATCATCAACTGAAATAATAGACAAACACACAAGGGACACCATTATTTTTGGACAATCATCCCCGAAAAAACCAATGCAGGATAATAAGCATGCATCTTTGATATGTGCAAATGCATCAATAGATTTCATAAACATTGTCCCCTTGGGGCAATTGACCAAGAAGTTCATAAGGGTTCTACCATTTTGATCACAGTGCAACCATCTGACCCCGTCTGTGCCCATGATGCCCTGAAATCCTCCAATATTGCAGTGCATTCGGCCCTCTCATTCTGAAGAATACACCCTCTAAAGTCATCATAGTAAGGGGATTTGTACCCCGGGCCAACAATAACAATAGCATCAATCGCGTGCTGGAAAAATGGATTGTTCTTGGCAATGTTGAAGGGAACGTCATTCCATAGAAGACACCTACCCAACATCTTGTCAACTTTTTCCTTCCCTTTTTTTTTAAGAGTTGACCTGATAGATAAATGGTTGTGCACCAGGTGTGGTTATAGGAACAAAAAATTATGAGGCAATTGTGGGGTTGATTATAGAAATTGATGTTGAAGAACCACTCTCACGATCACCTCCCACCATTCCACCCCCTGCCATTTGATTCTTCAAAGTTGCCTTGGTCAGTTTGGTTGTCTCTATATCTTCCAATGGTTTGAGGCTCTACAAAAGATTTCTGAATTTGTATTTGTGCAAAACCCTACTTCATGTTCCGAAATTTGTGCAAGATGGAATTTCAATTAGTATACTCCCCCTGACATATCTTATCCACATAACTTGCAAGTCAAATTTGTTCTGTCAAACCCCCCATTGGGTTTACCATATTCAAACATAGGGTCCAATTTTCTTGGAATTTTTTTTTTGTTGAACTCTTAATGTAAGATTGAACCTAGGGCACAAGAAGAATTTAAAGTTAAACAAATCAAATTTACAATCAACATTTTGAATTTTTGACAAAAAAAACCTCCACTCAATGCAACAATAATGGCAAAACGAACACACTCAAACCCAAGCAAAAGTCAAGGAAAAACCTAGGGCACAAGAATTTAAACATATAAAATTAACAATCAACATTTTAAAGTTTTGACCCAAAAAAACCCTCTCCATTAAATGCAACAAAAATGGCAAAAAAAACACATTCAAACACAAGCAAAAATCATGGAAAATATATGGGTGATTAAAAACCAAGGAAGAACAAGGAGAAAACAAAAAAAATAGGGCCAAATTTGATGCCCATACTTGAAATCCATGCCCTATTGAAAAAACTCAGTCCAAATTCAAAATTTCTTTGCTTGGGATCCTAAATTCCTTTGGTTTTCTCCTCTCTCGCACATGTAGATTAGTTCCCCTCCTCCTTAGCTCTCACCCTTGCCCTCTAATTGCAAAATGAAACAAAAAAAACCCAAATTAACCTTTTAAAAGTCGTCATTTCCACAGGCCACAATTTTTCCATATCGGATCGTGATTTTTTTTGAAAAATCATGATTTTTTCAAAATGAAAAAATCGCAATTAAATTGCAATTATCGCAACATTGGTTCCACTTTGTGATTTTCATCACATTGATGGAGATTTGCAATTGGTATCTTGCATTATTGGACCAACTTGGGAAGAATTCATCTTCATGGAGCTCTTTTCTTCCTGGCACTGGATCATTTGATGGAGGTCTTTGGTTTAGGAGAGTCTCACTTCTCCTTGGATTATTGTGCTTGTTGATTTAGTGGTCACCTCACATGTTCTTGCCTTGTTGATCACTCCTTAGCTGCATATTTGATGGTTATGGAACATGTTATCTCATTATGGTACTTGAATATGGTACATCTTGTTCTTGAATGAACGGTCTATCCCCCAAGGGGTTAGATGGGGATGTCATTCGAAGGTAGATGTTTCATGATATTCTTGTATCGTAGTGACCTTTGCATGGTGATATGGTATTATTTTTTGTCACTGGGAAGGGTGTTCTACATGGTTCTCATGTTTTGGATGTGTGGTTGATGATTGGATGGGTTAGCATTTTTTATCATCCCCTTCTCTTATGATGTTGTAATTAGATGATATGTGTTGTGGTAGAGCACTTTGCCTTGGTGGAATTCCCCTAGGTGATATGACTTGACATTGTAACATTTGCTAGAAAACACATAGGTGGAATGTGTTTGATGATGTTCATACCATCATTAATGTACATTTTCATAAGTTGTAGTTGGCGGGGGTACTACATACATCTTTAATGATCAAACCTTTTTCTAAGGTTTGAAGAGGTATTAATCATGTTACAGTCCTTTGGCGATGCACCTTAGGTTCAAACCTATGAGGAGCTTTTATCATTGTGTTGTTATCAAGAGGGTCTTTGCTAGGATATATAAGTTATTTCCATCATACAACACTTATTAGAGCACAACCCCATTCATTGGCACACATGCAACACGTTGTTCCATGTTGATAAATTTATGTGCAAAAACTAAGTGAATAAGAACATTTATTATTAGAAGAACAATGTATGATGCTTGTGGTGTTGACTTCCCAAATAGAAAGGAAGTCTAGATCTCCTCTAATTTTGTGAGGGAGTAAAGGAGTCTCCTTGTATAGGAGCAAGGTTTTATTCTCAAGATTAAAGGAGAATAAGGATGTCCTCTCTAGTTGAGAGGGAGTGATGTTGGACATCACATGTGCATTCTCCTCTTCAGGTGATGAAGATACAATGGCTGAGGATTGGATAAGCATTTGTGGTTTCCTTGAGGATATAGCATCCAAGAAAGAAAAGGTATCACCACTCTTTAAGGATGGGATGGGTATCCAAGAGAAGAGTGGTCGAAGAGGACAGATATTCTTTGAGGACTCAGGATTGGAGATCCAAGGAATAGTGTTAATTTTGACAACTAGGGCCAAACTTCACATTGGACAACTCCTATGAGGCAGCTCATATTTTTCTTGGATTCCTCTCTCCGAGAGGTGTAGGATTGATCTAAAGATTATCTCATTCTGACATGTACAAATGGAAATATGAATTTATTTTGATTATGGACAAATTGCAATGGTCGGCCAGCAAGCTCATGTAGGCTCAAAAGCCCAACAGTCACGTCTATTCATCCTCAACTTTTGCATATAAATACATGATGCCTCCTCATTTTGGACACTTCACTCACTCACATCTTCTCTCTCCTTCATTGATTGGGTACGAAATTCAAAGCCTACTCTCCACGTGTGTGAAGGAAAGGAAGGCTTTTTTGTTCCAGTCTTTGACCAGAGTTGACCGAAATTGCAGAGGTTGTTTTCACTTGTGTTGACCAAGCGTTGACCTGTTTTGGTGCGGTTTTAGGTGGAGGATTTCTATTTGAGCAGGCCGCAGTTCTGGGCACGAAATCTGAGGTAACTTTGACTCTTGTTTGACCAATGTTGACTGTGCTAGGGCTAGCTGCAACGTTGACCTTTGTTGACCAAGTTTGACTAGACTTTTTGGGACTATTTTGGGCTTATTAGACTTGTTGTTGGAGGCCGAAGTTGATTGGGTTTGACCGAGCTGAATTGAGGAAGAATTATGCCCTGTTGACCAGCGTTCACTTTCTCGTTAGGGCTTTCTATTTTGTTGTTTGACTGATCAGATTTTCATTGTAATTGGACAAGTGAATATCATACATTGTATTCTCTCTCTGCTAAACTTTTGTAGAATTATAAGAAGAATTGATCAAGGGTTTCCCCACATTGGGGTTTGTCCATGGCTGGTGCCATATCTTGTGTCCTCTTGCCTTGGCTAGTCTTCTACTATTATTTTTTATGTCCTATTTGCATTTTACTATCATGTTGATGTGATTGCTAAACTGGATATTGATATTGGGCTATAAAGAAATTGAAGTAAAATTTCTCTTAGCATAGAACATACCATTGTTATCCTAAAATTAACATGGAATTAGAGCTAAGGTGAAGACAAAGCCCAAACAAGAGTGAGAAGAGCAATCACCTAAAGGAGCAATCACTAATCAAAGACAAGATTCAATGGCTTCCACATCCTACTTCAAGTCTGATGATAAGCTTCATGATAAGTCTGATTATCATGCATGGAAGATGTCTCTTGATTTGACATTAGAAGAGCAAGATGTGATGGATTATGTGCAGGGAAAGATTTCAGAACTTCCTTCTAATGCATTAGCTACTGCTAAGACCAAGTACAAGAAGGGTGAAGTCAAAGCCAAGAAGATCATCAGGGATTCTATTCATAAGCATTTAGTTGCTTACATTTCCAATTTGAACACTTCAAAGGAGATATATGACAGGTTGGTTGGCATGTTCAAATCTAGCAATGCAAATCAAATTCTTTTCCTCAAGAACAAGCTGAAGGATATAAAGAAAGGAAGAAATGAAGATATTCAATCATACTTCATGAGGATTACAGAGATCAAAAATTATCTTCTTTCGATTGGAGAAGTTATTGTTGATAGGGAGCTTACCCTCATTGCCCTTGGAGGACTCCCTCGTGAATGGCACGTGTTCAACACTACTATTCTTAACAACGACATGATTCCAGGTTTTGAAGAATTGCTGACTAGATGCTCTCAAGAAGAAACAAGGATGATGGAACTAGATATGCCTTCAAATAGGAATGATCCTACTGCATTCTCCGCTCATGCTAAAAAGAAGAACAATGCAGGTTCAAAGAAGCAATGTCAAGGAAGGTCGGGTTTCAAAATGGAAGGAAGGGAAGATGCTTCATTTGCAACAAGTTTGGTCACTATGCTAGGGAGTGTCCTAATAGAAGGGATACACCTCATGATGATGACAACCACAACAACAACAATTTCAGGGGCAACAACAATCAAAGGAATGGCAAATTCAACAACCAAGGGAAAAGGAATGCTCCTGCTTCTCATCAAGGAAATGGTCGCCCTCCCAAGAGATCAAGAAACACTGGGTATGATGAATCTAATGTTGATAACAAGCAAAAATAATTCTATCTTATATCTACCGTTTCTACTGCATCTCCTCCGGACACTTTGGGAAATTGATTGATTGATAGTGGTGCCTCAAGGCACTTCACCGGGTATAAGGAAGCTCTTTCAAATTTGATTGAAAGGGATACAAATTTAGAAATTATCCTTGGAGACAACACCATCTACCCCATGAAGGCAGTTGGAAATGTTACTTTTCAATTAAATCAGGGTAACACCATTCATCTACAAGAAGTACCATATGTACCCGATCTAAAGAAGACACTGGTATCTATCTCGACGATGGAGGACAAAGGATTCAAGGTGGCATTCATCAATGGAAAGGTATGTGTGTGGAATAAAAATTTCAAAGATGCCTTTACACTTGGCTTCAGGGTTGATAGCCTATATCAAGTTGGAGGAAGCCCATTGGGAGCTATGTCTTGCGACACATCACTTCAATCCGAATTATGGCACCAGAGGTTTGCTCATCTACATTATAAGGCTCTACCCAATGCGAGGAAGGTGTTTGTCATGGGTGTGCTAAAGGAAAGCATACAAGGAGACCATTCCCCTCAAGTGATTGCAAAACTACTGACATATTGCAATTAATTCATTCTGATCTATCTGGTGCAATTCCCGTGAACTCATTGGGAGGATATCTATATTATGCCATATTTATGGATGATTTCTCTCGCAAGACTTGGATATATTTCTTAAAGAAGAAGGACAAAGTATTCTCATGGTTTTGTTCTTTCAAAGCTTTGGTCGAGAATCAAACTGGGAAGAAGACTAAAATATTGAGGACCGATAATGGAACGAATACGAATCAAATGAGTTCAAATATTTCTGTAGAGAAACTAGCATTAAGAGGGAGACTACTACCGCATATACTCCTGAGCAAAATGGTGTCGTTGAAAGGAAGAACCGTTCTATCGTAGAAGCCACTCGTGCCATGCTTCATGATCAAAGCCTTCTGAAGTTCTTATGGGCCAAAGCTGCAAACACCACCGTGTATGTTCAAAATAGATGCCCTCATCAAGCGTTGGACTCCAAAACTCTCGAAGAAGTTTTCACCGGTAAGAAACCTAATGTTTCTCACTTTAGAATTTTTGGTAGCCCCATATATTTTCATGTGCCGAAAGAAAAGAGAAGCAAATTGGATGCTTCTGGGAAGAAAGGAACATTTGTGGGCTACAGTGAAACTTCTAAGGCATATAGAATCTATGTGCCTGGTCAAAGAGAAGTGGAGATAAGTCATGATGTCACTTTCGATGAAGATGCTGCCCTTGGGAAGATTAGTAACCTTCCTCTTCCAAGGAAGGACAAAGAAGCAGATTCTGGAAAGCAGGGAGAACCGTAGGATGAGCAGATGCCCGATGTTGAAGGACTAATGGATCCCATTGATCCACCCCCTCATGAGCCCTCCTCCTTGAAAAGGAGACCCTCATGGATTAGGGAGACTCTCGAAGATGCCGAGAGACATGTTGCACCTAGGGGGACATTTCGTAAAAGCAAGAAGTCGAATAGGTACCAAAAGTACTTAACTACTATGAGCACCATTGTTCAATCTGAGCCTTGCACATTCGAAGAAGTTGCCAAACACCAAGTTTGGAAGGATGCAATGAATGAAGAGTATGAGTCGATTATGAAGAATGATGTCTGGGATGTGGTCCCTAGACCCAAGGACAAATCTGTTGTCACCTCAAAATGGCTCTTCAAGATCAAGCATGGAGCTAATGGAAGTGTTGAAAAGTTCAAGGCCAGGTTCATTGCTCAAGGCTTCTCTCAAAAGGAAGGTGTAGAATATGAGGAGATATTTGCGCCAGTTGCCCGCTACACCACCATCCATTCAATTATAGCCCTTGCTGCCTCGCAAGGATGGAATCTTCATCAGATGGATGTCAAGACTGCCTTCTTGCATGGTTCACTTAAGGAGGAAGTCTATGTAGAACAACCTAAGGGGTTCGAAGTTCAAGATCGTCAGACACATGTATGCAGGTTGAAGAAAGATCTCTATGGATTGAAGCAAGCACCCTAGGCTTGGTATGAGAGGATCGACAGCTATCTAATGAAGCTGGGATTTACAAGAAGTGAAGTTGATCCGAACCTTTACTTTAAGGTTGAGAATGATAGACCTCTCATCTTGGTACTCTATGTGGACGATCTCTTTCTGACAGGTGCAAACCCTCTTATTCATCAATGTAAGAGGGAGTTGGCTTCCGAATTCAAGATGAAGGACCTACGATTGATCAATGTTTTAAAACTCTGACTCGGACTCCGACTCGGCCGAGGGTCGACTCCGACTCCGACTCCGTATCGACTCGGCCGGCTCGATTTCAATGACTCGGTTGTTGTAAAAAATACATTAAATATTTATTTTTTTATAAAAAAACATAATTTTAAATATTTTCATTCATGTTTCCAAACACACAGCATTATAATATAGATGGAAGACAACAAATGATCAAAGTAGGCTCATGAATATATCCATTATATCAAAATGGCACCTAGTGCACTGTCCAATACATACATGATGATGATATAGAGATCAAAACAAAAACACATAACCAAGGAGGCTAGAAATGGCCTCTACAACAAAAGTATGTCACCAGTACTACTGGCTACTGCTAGAGTTGCCAACATCATCTGGCTCAATGTTACTTGGGAGCGGAAGCGAAAGCGGGGAGTGAGAGCGAAAACGAGAGCGGGAGCGACATTTTCAGAAGCTTCTGATTTGGGAGCGAATCCCAGAGGAGTTCGACAACCAATGTCACTAACATCAAGGTACATAGAGGGATTGGTGCTCTTGATTAAATACGAGATCCATACCCTAATACATGACAAAATTCAATGGAAACATTGCAATCCCCCAATCCTGAAATCCTGAAAAACTGATAAGTCTGCTGAATTTTGAATGAAATCTAAAATTCTACTTTCTCCATATGAAATCCAATGAGGCCAAAACCACTCTCAAACATCCTGAGTCATTTCATGGTAATGTTAAAAATTTAAGTAAAAGGATGAAAATGAAGATTAAGGAGAATGTCACTTTTACTTTAAAAATTTAACATTACCATGAATAGCATATCAATACTAGGGATCAAAGTGGGTTAAATAGGGTTTGGGAGAGGGGAATGGACCCCAAATAGCACTTAACCAATTTTTAAAACAACTTGGAGTCCCCAACACTCAGCAAAATCTTAAAAATTTAAAAAAAATATTAAAAAACGTTGTTTTTGGGGTTTACTGGCTGCATGAACTGACCCAACCGAGTCATGCTATAACTCGGCCGGGTCAGTCATAACTAGGCCGACCGAACCATTTTTTCTGCCGAGTTGAAATTCTTTTTTCCGGCTCGGACCAACTCGGCCGAGTCGGTTCCGAGCCGGCCGGATCTTAAAACAATGGGATTGATGCATTACTTCCTAGGGTTGGAAGTCTGGCAAAATCCAGGTGAGATTTTCCTTTCTCAAGGAAAATATATTGTGAAGATACTTGAAAGCAATGTTGTGAACATCGCGATCGGGATTATATCGGCGAGGGTCTGAAATCGAAAAAATAAAAAAATAAATAAAAAATAATAAATAAATAAATAAATCGTAAAAATCAGGATTTAATAACCAAAAAAAAAATAGCAAAATTATAAATAAAAAAAAATACAAAAATCAAGATTTTTTCCCAAAAAATTGCGGATTAAATCGCTTCGATTTAATCGTTTCAGCGAAAAATCGTGATTTTCGCAACATTGCTTGAAAGATTTGGGATGGTGGACTACAAGTCCATGACTTACTCCGATGGAATTTAACTTCAAGAAGTTATGCAAAAGTGCTGCTTGGCCCGATTTGGGAAATCCTTCTGAGTATTGTCCACTCGTGGGGGCCCTGATGTTCTTAGTGAACTCCCGTCCGGACATATGTTTTGCAGTGAATACACTGGGCCAGTTTATGGTCGAGCCTCATCACATACATTGGATTGTTGCCAAGAATCTCTTGAGATATCTTCAAGGCACAATCACTTATGGACTAAGATACAGTGTCGGGAATGTGAGACTCCATGGTTACTCTGATGAAGACTGGGCTGGCAGTGTGGTCGATCGTAAAAGCACATCTGGTTGTTGCTTCTCTCTAGGTTATGCTTCGATATCATGGATGAGCAGGAAGTAGAAGTCGGTTGCCTTGAGCACTGCTAAGGATGAATACATTGTTGCTAGTTTGGCCTCCTGTGAAGTTGTTTGGTTGAGGAAGCTCTTTGGACATGTGCTAGATACCACCGTGATCTTCTGCGACAACCAGAGTGGGATTTGTCTTTCGGAGAATCCCGTGTTTCATGACCGCTCCAAGCATATTGATATCAAGTACCACTTTATCTGGGATATGGTACAATGGGGAGCAATAAGGCTCCAACACATTGGGACTGATGATCAGGTCGTCGATATTCTTACAAAGCCCTTGGGGAAGGTCAAATTCTTAACCTTTCGTGAATGACTTGGAGTCGTGGAGAGACCCTCTTATGAGGGTCCCGTATGAGATGGATGTTGAGCTTTGGGAGCTCCGGGGGGCTTGGGGTACTTCTTGGAGCGATGAGCGACCATAGGGTGAGTGGTTCACCTTCCCCTAATGGTGCGCGATGTACAGGGTGAGTGGTTCACCTTCCCCTGTGATACCCCATGGTGACATATGCATAGGATGAGTGGTTCACCTTCTCCTATGGCATATGAGCAGGATGAGTGGTTCACCTTCTCTTGCCGCCACATCCTACCCATGTAGTCCAGGACTTCGGGTCGGTTAAGAATGGTATGACACACTCTCCATTATTGGAGACTGACTTCGGGTCAGTGGAGAATGGTATGATACATTCTCGATCATTTCTTCTTTCTGCATAGTTCAGGAGAGCAGAGCAAAGCAAAGACAATGATGGTACCATTTGGCAAGTGAAGTTCTCCCTAGTTGAGAGGGAGAGTTAATTTTAGCAACTAGGGCCAAACTTCACATTGGACAGGTCATATGAGGCAGCTCATATTTTTCTTGGATACATCTCTCCAAAAGGTGTAGGATTGATCTAAAGATCATCCCATTCTGACATGTACAAATGGAATTATGAATTTATTTTGATTATGGACAAATTGTCAAAGTCAACCAGCAAACTCGTGTAGGCTTAGAAGCCCAACAGTCACATCTATTCATCCTCAACGTTTGCATATAAATACATGATGCCTCCTCCTCATGTTAGACACTTCACTCACTCACATCTTCTTTCTCCTTCATTGATTGGGCACAAAATTCAAAGGCTGCTCTCCACACGTGCGAAGGAAAGGAAGGGTTTTTTGTTCCAGCCATTGACCAGAGTTGACCAAAATTGCAGAGGTTGTTTTCACTTGCATTTACCAAGCATTGACCTGTTTTGGTGCGATTTTGGGTGGAGGATTTCTGTTTGAGTAGGCCGCAATTCTGGGCACAAAATCTAAGGTAGCTTTGACTCCTATTTGACCAACGTTGATTGTGCTAGGGATGGCTGCAACGTTGACCTTCGTTGACCAGGTTTGACTGGACTTTTTCGGATTGTTTTGGGCTTATTAGACTTGATGTTGGAGACCGAAGCTGACTAGGTTTGACCAAGCTGAATTGAGGAAGAATTCTACCATGTTGACCAACGTTGACTTTCTGGTTAGGGTTTTCTATTTCTGTTGTTTGACGGATCAGATTTTCACTGTAAGTGGACAAGTGAATATTATACATTGTACTCTCTCTCTGCTGAATTTTTGAAGAATTATAAGAAGAATTGATCAAGGGTTTGCCCACATTGGGGTTTGTCCCTGGTTATAGTCTTCCACTGTTATTGTTTATGTTCTATCTGCATTTTACTATCATGTTGATGTGATTTCTAAACTAGATATTGACATTGGGCTATAAAGAAATTGAAGTAAAATTGCTCTTAGCATAGAACATACCATTGTTATTTTGTTTCTGCTGTTTGACTGATCAGATTTTCACTGTAGTTGGACAAGTGAATATTATACATTGTACTCTCTCTCTCTGTGCTGAATTTTTGAAGAATTATAAGAAGAATTGATCAAGGGTTTCCCCACATTGGGGTTTGTCCCTGGCTAGTGCCATATGTTGTGTCACCTTGCCTTGGCTAGTCCTCTATTTTTATTGCTTATGTTCTATCTGCATTTTACTGTCATGTTGATGTGATTGCTAAACTGGATATTGATATTCGACTATAAAGAAATTGAAGTAAATTTGCTCTTAGCATAGAACATGCCATTGTTATCCTAAAATTAACAAATAGTACTAAAAGGACATACCTTGTAGACATCTGGATAGGGTATGTACCTTGTAGAGGTAGTGCAATATCACACATAAGGCCTCCCAGCATAATGCTCTTGATTAAAGAAGAGCCTTTCTAGTTAGGCCTCAAAGACAGTGTTGGTCATGATGATGATGCTTACAGTATGGCTTATCAATCTGATCCTTCTACTGAGAACTCTTCAGTTTAAGATATGATGTTGTATTGGTTGTACAATTATGAATACCTCCCTTGTTAAGAGGGAGAGTTGAGAAATGTAACTAGTTTCAGTCTTCATAATTGTTGTACTCATTCAATATGTATCCTATGTAACAAACAAGAAAATAAAAGAAAAAGTTATTATTATTAAAGCATGGGTTTCATGCTCATTATTGATGGTCTTCTAGGTAAAAGCATGTTCTTCGTGCTTCTAGTCTTTGTTAGGTCTTAGGATTTATTGTCATGAGTCAAAGGAGTCAACATTATGTTTATAATACCCTTCTGGGCAAAATGTAATTGTAAAAAGGAATTAATTTGAGTCTAGAAAGTCCAAGAAACTCCAAAAGTACAAGTCAGCATCAAGTTGGCCTAAAGGAGGGAATTCGACCCCTTGAGAAGGCTATATAAAGGAGCAGTTTGACCTCATTTAGGACACACACTCTCCACAAGTTCGATATCACAAGAAGAAGTTCAATCTGTAGTTGGGATGAGAAGAATGGAGAGCGAAAGCCAAGGAAGAGAAGGAAGGACGACATTTTCTTGTTTTTGGATTTTATCTCTCTCACACATGCGAAGATATAGGGTTTTTGGTACTACAGAAGGAGGTCGAAATTGCAAAATTGAGTTGCATTAAGATGAAGTGCAGCGTCTTGTAGCTGGAGGGAAGGATACTCTGTCTAGACCTCGTTGACATAGGAGGAGTTGTCTTGCTCCAGGAAGGTCTCAAGAGGAGGTTGATCTAGGCTTTCCTAGGAAGCTGTGGAACCGAATTGCAAGTTCAAAGTTGCAAGCTAAGTAACAGTATCAAAGCTAGCAGGTCGAAGTTGAATTGTAAAGCAGTTTGGTGCAGATTCAAGGAAGGACCTGAAGAAGGGGTAACTTGGTACTAGGAGAAGGACTGGTTTAGGGTTTCGGTCTTTGTATCTCATTTCAAGCAAATTCTAAGAGGAGTGTTCGGGTTTTCCCCTTGGAGGGGTTTTTCCCTGGGTGAGGGCCTAATATCTATGTCCTCTATTTTTGCAGTTTATGTTCTTAATATTTGTTTGATGAAAGATCATACTAAAAGAACACAAGAAAGCTAATAAGTTCACAAGCAAATATTTAAAGTTAAATAAAATAAGTATAATAAGTTTCCACTTTGATTGTTCAACATTCACTAGTATGGCAAGGTGATCAGCAGGAGGAGATCATGGTGAGCTCATGTGGGCAAGGATTCTTCTCAACAAGGATTGGATTGTAACTTCAAGAGTCCACTCTTAAAGCACGCAAGATTGGTTTCCCAATAGGGCAGCTTCTCGAGGGGTTGATTAGGATTTTGCATTATCGAGGTGCTCTACTTATTGGTAGTACGTGGAGGAAAACTGGTGACTATGGCTTGTTGGACAATAAGTGGAGCGAGAGATGCTTCACATTGATCAAAATGGTTTGGGACCCCGGTATCATGGAATTCGTTCTTGGTGTGGTGGTACAATGGCATGGAGTGGCTCAGTGGTACATTTGGGACCTTGGTATTAGTTTCAATTTGGGTCGGATTGTGGAGCAGCAGTGGGTGATGGAATTGCTTGAGGACAAACAATTTTGGGGAGGAGGACTATAATTTGACCAATTATTTGAGCACAGAGATATCATTTCCGCTTGCCTAATTGTCTCCTTTAGGCTAGCAAGAAGGGAAATCGCTAAGCAAGCAAAGGAGTTTTGCCCAATTTTGATATTATTATTATAAATAAAAAGGGGAAAATTATTATTAATAAAAAAGGGGCAAAAGTCACTTGGAGGAAATAAGTGGCTTCATCAATAAAATATAAAAAAAGGGAGTTCTAGAAGATTTGGCAAAGGCTTGTAAAAGAAGAAGAGGAGGGCCATTCCTCAACATTTGGATCGGTTATTATTTTTTGGTGATTGGGTTATGGCTTAAGGCGATTCTAGCTCAAGGTTTTCATGGGAAACTCTCAAATTGGTTCAGTGGAATTCGAGTACCACCCTAGCTAGAAACTAGTCAATTTCGGTGGTCCTCCACAGCCACCCTAGTTGGCATTACAGAGAAATCATTCAGATTTCTCATCTGATCTTCATTGCGTGTGTTCTTTTTGGGAGCAGATCTTCATTGGACGAGGTTGATACTATTTGCCAGAGACAATTGTTGATCAAGTTATTATATTTCCAGGGGGCCGAGTCCTTTCCTTCTTGGGAGATCGGATTATCTTGGCAAGGGTTTTGCTGGGCCAAATTGGTTTTATCCAAGAGGCCGGATTCATCTCAAAGTGCCAAATTTTGTTGCTGTTTGTAAGGGCTGAGTTATTCCTTATTGAAGGCCAAAATTGCTCAGTACATGAGAGGTTGATTTGCACAAGAATTACACAGTGTTGCAGGAGACCGAGACTGATTTTATTGTGGAGGTCGAGAGCCTCTTCTCTTGCAGGCCAATGGCATTGTCTACCTGAGGCTGATTCCCCTATTGCATTTGCCAGAGATTACCTACTAGTGGGACGAGTTACTCAGCTGTAGGCATTCATCTTAGAGGCCGAGTTTGTTTCCAGATTGGGAGGCCAAGACTGATTTTATTGTGGAGGTCGAGAGCTTCTTCTCTTGCAGACCGAGAGAATTCTTTACCAGGAGCAGAGATTCATTTATTGTAGATCCCGAGAGTTTCTATTCCTTACAGGCCAAGAGTTTTCTTCTGTTAGAGGCCAAAGCACTCTCATTGGAGGACCGAGAAACATAATCCAGAGGGGGCTGAGACTAATTATTATTGGAGGCCAAGAGTTTCTCCTTATTACAGGTTGGAAGCATCATCTAGTGTCATCTTCAGGGGCTGCGTAAATCATTATTAAAGGGGTCGAGTTTTATTGCATTTGCCAGAGTATTAAGGCAGAATTTATCCGTCATATATATCAATATTGCAAGGAGCCAAATTGCATTCAAGGAGGCTAATTACTGAGTATTGCAGTCATCTTTGGAGGCCGAAAGCCATTGTCTCTTGGAGAGGTCGAGTCTCAGATCTCAGAAGCCGAGTTTCTCATTGCTCAGTTGATTGGCAGTCCAGGTTTACCATTTCTGGAGCTGAGTTTTCCCATCTGATCAAAGGTGCGGTGCCGAGTGACTGTAGCAGAGGTGTCGAGTTCACTATTGGAGAGGCCGAATTCCCTTATCTGTTGTTATCTTTGTTTGGGAAGTTATTATATTGCTGGAGCTATTGGAAAATTATTGTCATCCTAAAGGTTGTATTTCTGAAGTTTATAGTGCTGGATCTGCTAGGGAGAATTATTGTTAATCTAAAGATTGCATTGCTGGAGCTGTACCAGGTTTCTCAGTTTCAATGAGCAATTGTAATCCTCTCCATCAAGTTAATAGAATTACTATGTTCCCCTAAATTTATTGCTGTTGCAAGTGTTTCCATTTTGTCTGCAATATGTTTGACGAAAGTCCTGTGCACTAACTGTTCATTAAAAGTCATCAACGAAGATTTTGAAGATTGTTGAAAAAAATTGCATATGTTAGCTTTGGTATATTACATAGGGGTAAGACCAAGCACCTACCAAAAATATTTTTGTACTTCTAATTCACCCATCTGGCATTCTAAGATCAATAATGCCCATTCCTTTTATTTCATATGTGGCATCATTTGCAACTAATAACAAGCCTTCAATGTTGCATTTTGTCTCCAAATCCACTAATGGCAAACATCTTGTTATATGTTTTATAGATCCCAAATCCACCCACCAAACATCATTAATACTTCACTTTTTTGTGTGGCAACAAACAAAACAATCCATTTTCTCTACCTATTAATTACATTTTTCACCAGCAAAGTTAAATTTTTGACTCTTGGATTTATGACCCTTGTAATTTTGACTAAGGATTTTTCCAACAATCCTTTTCCAAATTCCCTATTCTTCTGCAATAAAATCTTGGTTTTGAGTTTTTTTCTGAGAGTCAAAGTTCAATTTTCTTTGATAATCTGGCTTATGCTAATTCTCAAACTGCTTTCTCTCCTTGCCCTTGTTCTTGCCGTTCACCAAGAATGCTCTAATATCAACAGACAACAACAATGACAAAACAATTATGCAAGATGCAAAAATTATTTCACTATGGCACAAAGTGATATATATACAACACTTGGAAATAGCGATCAAATTCCCACAACCCACAGTAATTGGTCTTAACTTCATAAAAACATAATTACCTTTGAACTTTTATTACTTTAACTTAGGCTTAAAACATAATTTTACTGCAACATTACAATTGACAATTATAGTCTAACAAAGGAACCATCCCAGTACCATCAAGATATCCTAAGAAATATCGGTTCAGAATGTCAACTTAGAGGCAATAAGTGTTGGAAAACATTAATAATTCCAACCACCTACATTAAATGCAGAGTCCAGCTTCTTCTGGAGAATTCGGCGGAAGTTTCAAGAGCTAGATAGCTTCCTGAAGAAGCCACCGACTCCAGAAACTTCTCCACTGTATATAAAAACCCTCTTTGGCAATCGAATGAGCAAGTGTTTTGTGTGATTGTGCTCGTGCTGTGTTCAATCAGTTGTGTCTCTCTGATTTGGTATCAGAGCAAGGTGAGAGTGTGAGTCTAAGATTGTTGAAGCTGTTTGAGAGCGCTGTGTGCAGCAGTCTATGAGAAACTGCTGTGAGTGAAACTGCTGTGTGAGTGGTGTGGCTATGAGAGTTTTGCTGCACGGAGAATAGGTGCTAGGTGGAGACTGCAACCAGAGAGACCTTGTATTGCAGAGAAGTTTCAAAAAGTTCGTTCTGTTCGTTGTGTTGTAGAGAGAGCGTGAAGCCCGTGTGAGAAATCGCTGCATCAACAGAGGTCTGCATTGAAGGAAACGAAGGGGCCGAGAACCAAGAGTTCGTAGTTGCAGCTCTTGTCCCTGCCGAAACGGTCGTTGTTGCAACAAAAAAGGAGGGGTATATTTCCAGATAGTTTCATATATATAGTGAATGATTCTCGTGGATTTTCAGTACTGACCATATATTGCAAGGGTTAAATCTTGAATGGATTTTCATTTTTATTAACCCAAGCTTCATGTTTGAAATTTGAAGAGTAGTTAGATTGTGCATGAGTGGATTTATATTCTGAATTTTCTGTATGAAGTTTTCAAATGAGTAGTGTAATCATAGAAGTTTTGGAGTGGTGAATTTGGAGTTTGATTTGTTGTGTTAAAAAAAAAGGGCAGCCATATTATCCAATGATATTGGATAAAATTTTATGATTTATGCTTGAGGGTTTATATTTGTGAAAATTAGTAATATTTTTTTTTTGGTGATTGGTACGGTGAAAATAAGTAACATGGCTAATGTATTGGCAGAATCTTATTTATCTGACTCTAACAAGTTAGATGGTGAAAATTATGCAAATTGGAAGTTTAAGTTGCAGACTTTGATGGAAGGCAACAATACATGGACAATTGTGTCTGGAGCTGGAGTTAAGCCAGTGTCCCCTCAAGCCACAGATGTTGCAATTCAAGATTGGGAGCAACGGGAAAACAAAGCAAAGGTGCTTTTGTGGATAACGGTTAAAAACAACATTATACCACACGTTAGAGAGTGCAAAACATCCAAGGAGACATGGGACACTCTCAAAAATTTGTATGAGACGAAGACTACAAATCGAATATTGTATTTAAAGAGTAAGCTTTTTTCAATTAAGATGGAAGAAAATCTAAGTGTTGGTTATTTTATTTCTAGGATTAAAGATCCAAAGAATAAGTTAGGTGACATTGGTGAATCAATATCTAGTACAGACTTGGTTACTGTGACATTAAATGGAATGCTTGATGAATATCAAATGTTTATCACTGGTCTTTCAGCTAGAGAGAAGGCTCCTACTTTTGATGAGTTGGCAGGTATACTTATGCAGGAAGAAGAGCAGAGAAGAAGCCTTAAACAGAAATCTCCCAATTCAGATTTGGCATTGATGGCCAAAGGGAAGCAATCCTTCAAAGGCAAACAATGGGAGAAAAATAAAGGCAAAAAGCCACAGGTAAAATCATTTCAAGGTACACCTTTACCAAGGACAAATGCCAAATCAAGTAGAGATGATGTGTGTTATTACTGTGGAAAACCTAGTCATTTTGCTAAGAATTGCATGAAAAGAAGGTCTGATCAATTTAAACAAAGAAGGCATTCAGGAAATTATGTTGATAGAGATGAAGCAATTAGTCATGACTTTAGCAATCTTAAATTGTTTGTGTCCAATGTTGCTTTATCAGCAGAAACTGATGATGATAATGCTTGGTTTATAGATTCTGGTGCATCAATCCATATGTCATGCAAAAGAGATTGGTTTGATACTTATCATGAGATTAATAATGGTGGACACATCTATTTAGGAGATAATAGATCACATGAAATTAAAGGATATGGTGATATAAGTGTTATGATGCCTAATGGACAAGAAAAACAAATTCAAAATGTGGTGTATGTTCCAGGATTAAAGAAGAACTTAATTTCAGTCTCTACTATCACAGATCAACATTTAAAAGTTGAATTTGTGAAATCACATTGTTTGGTAAAGGATGTGCAGGACAACTACAAGGTTGTTGCAAAAGGAATGAGAGTTGGAGGCTTATACAAGTTGGATGTAATGAAGAATGGGCATCAAGCTTTGGCATCAACAGGCATGTCAACTATAGAGCTTTGGCATCAAAGGTATGGACACTTAAATCATAATGACCTAATGTTACTACAAAAGAAATTGATGGTAGAAGGTCTTCCAATTATTAACGGTGAACACTTTGAATGTGAAGGTTGTGCACTAGGAAAAAAACATAGGGAAGAATTTCTTGTGCATGAAAATAGAAGAAAATTCGAAATACTTGAACTAGTGCACACTGATGTATATGGACCAATGCAAACTAAGTCACTTGGTGGAGCATATTACTTTCTTATATTTATTGATGATAGCACTAGATACCCCTGAGTGTACTTTATAAGAAACAAAAGTGACGTGTTTGAATACTTTAAACTTTTAAAGAATTCAAGAGTATGGTTGAAAAGCAAACAGGAAAGAGCATTAAAATTCTTCAATCAGATAAAGGTGGTGAGTACACTTCAGGAGCTTTTATCAAATATTGCAAACAAAATGGAATTATGCAACAATTTACAGTACCACATACACCTCAACAAAATGGAGTAGCTGAGAGAAAGAATAGAACATTAGTTGAATGTGCTCGTAGTATGTTAAAAAGTAAAGGAATTTCTAATATTTTTTGGGCTGAAGCCATTAATACAGTTGTATATCTTAAAAATAGAAGCCCTACTAAGTATCTTGAGCACAAAACACCATTTGAAGCATTTTATGGTTTTAAACCTAAAGTTAGTCATTTAAGGATATTTGGATGCAAGGCCTTTGCTCATATTCCTAAAGAAGATAGGAGAAAGTTAGATGCTAAAGCCATCAAATGTATTTTTATTAGTTATTGCACTGATCAAAAAGCATATAAAATGTATGATCCAAGTACTCACAAGGTCTTTGCAAGTAGAGATGTTATATTTCATAAGCATGTAGATAAACAAATAAAAGAAGATGAACATAATATATGGTAGTCTCCTTATGAAAGCTTTAAGGAAGAAGAAGAAGTTGTGGAATCAACTCAAGTTCAAGAACACATGGACATTCCAAAAGACACATCAAGGAATCAAAGTCCACAAAGAAGTGATGAAGGCACTCCACAAAGAAGAAAAGGAGAAGGTACTCTACAAAGTAATGAACCTCTAAGAAGGTCAACACGATAGATTCAAGCCCCCATCAGGTATAAAGATTATGCTTTAATGTCTCAAGTAATGATCGTTTTTGAGCCCTTAAATTATGAACAAGCCAAAAAATCATAAAGAATGGATGGGAGCTAAGAGAGAAGAATATGACTCTATAATGAAAAATGAAACTTGGGAATTAACAGAATTACCTGAAAATAAAGTCCCTATAGGAGCAAAATGGTTGTACAAGACAAAATGTAATGCAAATGGTAGCATAGACAAGTATAAGGCAAGATTGGTTGCAAAAGGTTATTCACAAAAAGAAGGTATAGATTATGAAGATACCTTTGCTCCGGTTGCAAAAATGAATACAATCAGAATAATGATAGCATTGGCAACTAAATATGATTGGAAGCTACATCAATTAGATGTAAAGTCAGCTTTTCTAAATGGTGACTTAAAAGAAGAGATTTATCTTGTTCAACCAGAAGGATTTGTAAAGAAGGGTCAAGAACATCTTGTATGCAAGTTAAAAAAGGCCTTATATGGACTAAAACAGGCCCCCAAACATTGGTATGAGAAAATCGACAAATTCTTCTTTTAGCAAAGATTTAAAAAAAGTAAAAATGATCCTAATTTGTATGTCAAGACAGATAGAAATGGGGATATAGTATTACTCTCTATATATGTTGATGATCTAATAATAACAGGGAGTGTTGATAAATTGATTACAGATATAAAAATGAAGTTATCACAGGAATTTGAGATGAAGGATTTTGGTGAGATGCACTATTGTCTAGGTCTTGAAGTATGGAGAGATGATGGAAGAACCTTAATCACACAAAGCAAATATACAAATGAAGTACTAAAGAGATTTCATATGAATGGATGTAAAGCAGTGAGTATTCCATTGGAACAAAATATCAAATTAAGAAGTGATGATGGAACAAAAGAGGTGAATGGAACATTGTATCGACAATTAGTGGAAAGTCTGAATTATCTCACTACCACTAGACCAGACATTGCTTATGCAGTAAACATACTTAGTCAATTCATGGCTAAGCCTAATGAAAGCCATTGGATAGCTGCAAAAAGGGTCCTTCGATATTTAAAGAGAACTATCAATTTTAGTATTGAATATACTAATGCTTGTAATGTTGAATTGATAGGTCATTCTGATTCTGACTGGGTTGGAAATCCAGATGACAGGAAATCCACCACTGGATACGTCTTCAATATAGGATCGGGAGCTATTTCATGGAGCAGAAAGAAACAGGCAACAGTTTCCTTGTCATCAACTGAAGCAAAATATAAAACATTATGTAGTGGCACCTGTGAAGCTATATGGCTCAAAAGAATACTTGAAGATGTTGGTGAAGGTCAACAAAAACCTACAGTGATCAGATGTGATAATCAAAGCACCATCAAACTAGGGAACAATCCTGTATGTCATGCATGGTCAAAACATATAGACACACAATATCATTTTGTAAGAGAAAAGGTCCAATCAAAAGAAATTTCTTTAATATACTATAATACAAATGAGAATGTCGCTGACATATTCACTAAGCCTCTTGGGAAGGCAAAATTTGAGTTTTGTAGAAGTCATGCATTGTAGAAATCAAGATTATATTGCAAGCCTAGCTGAGACTTAGACCAACAGGCATGACAATTAAGAGTATGTTTACAGTGTCTTATATATTGTGCTATAGTATATTTGTCATATGGTTGGAATTAAGGGGGAGTGTTGGAAAACATTAATAATTCCAACCACCTACATTAAATGCAGAGTCTAGCTTCTTCTGGAGAATTCGGCGGAAGTTTCGAGAGCTAGATAGCTTCCTGAAGAAGCCACCGACTCCAGAAACTTCTCCACTGTATATAAAAACCCTCTTTGGCAATCGAATGAGCAAGTGTTCTGTGTGATTGTGCTTGTGCTGTGTTCAATCAGCTGTGTCTTGTGTTCTCTGATTATAAGAAAGGCCCAACAGGTCTTGACAGCATGGTTTTTGAATATGAACTTCAATATATAGTTTCATAATCTTCTGATCGGTGGTGCAACTAAAAAACACTAGCTTTCCACAAATGCAATTTTTGAAGAACAATTTCTCATTCCATCAAAAGACACTCTTCCTTTTTAATTATGAACAATGGCAAACATTGCAATTAACCAGTGTCTGGAATAAACACACCTGAAGCAGGCGCTCAACACCTGAATCTAGTTGTGTGAGATTGACAAGAAGCATCGACAACAGCTGATTTATGCATATATCTGCCCTGCCCAAAATCTCCATAGCCTTTTCTATCATCCCAACCTCAACCAATTCTCCTGATAATGCAGTCTCCTGTGACAGATTAACTAGGGCTTCCAACGCAGGTTGTTCAAACTCCTGCAATAATTATCAATAGTTAGCACATCCATATTAGATTCCTCTCTTTAAGTTACTGAGCATCCAACGAATGGAAGAATATATAAGCTAAAACATAATATAAGCTGGCCTAAAACTGCTACCAATCACTGACAAAATCTGCCAGAAGCCATACTGGTAGGATAACTCCAATAGATTCCATAAAAATGATAGCCTGCATTAATGGGATAATTATTAATTATTCACTGCCTACAGCTTTCATGCTGTAATTGACAATAGTTCCAACATCTTGGCCCTAATCTAATCCATCCAAATAGATCATAAACCTAAGGTATTCAAAAACAAACCTACAAAATGTTTTTTTCTTAATCTATAACAAGGAGAGGCAAAACCCTTACTTTTTGTCTCAACCACTATACATTACAATGCGCAGGGATAATCAGATTCAGCACTAATTATCAGTACTTCGGGTATCCATAGGGACAAATTGTGCGGGCTCTTGGAATATTTAAAATAATTTTTTTGCTTAACAGAGTTTAATAACAGTTGGTGTACTTTTCTCCTAGTTAACTAAGTTTATGTTATTTTTCCATTAGTTAACAGGAAAAGTGTATTTATTCCAGGACCCATATGCAAAGGGCAAAGAGCTAATGTTCACATGTAGTTGAAGAGACTATTTTGGACCAAGAACAGCATCCATACAGCCCTAGACTGTGAAATTTTCAAGCATAGGTGACTGCTGTCCAAATGTTCTTGTATTTAATAACTCCAAATAGAATTCATTTAACAGCTGAAAGTTAAATTTCTGAACATTGCATCAAATCATACAACAGCTGAAAAAATGAACAGCAGATAAATAAAAAACATACACGGACTCCTCCTATTCAGATTTTCATTCTTTTGATCAAAGCTTACAAAGTGGCCTCCGCAGCTTGGCAGCTGTACTGTCAATAAAATCTCTTAGTGTTAAAATTGGCAACTAGGGACAAATCCCACTTTGGACAGCTCTTTTGAAGAAGATAATTGTGGCATTGAATTCCTCTTTTCGAGAGGACCAAAATCGACCTAAAGAACACCGAATTTGGATAAGGAAAAATATTTATTTATTTAAAAGAAATTCTACAAGTCATAACTTTATTAAGGCAGGAAATTTGAAATTCAAATTTGCCTCCAATTGTCAAGGTCGGCTTCACCTCCATAAGGACAAAGTGTTATATATATATAGGTGTCCTCCATCCTCATTTCACACATCTTTATCTCACATCTTTCTCTCTGAAGTGACAGCAGAAGGAAGGATAGCACCAGCAAAGGAGGAAGGGTTTGCTTGTCACTGTTGCTGGGCTATTAGAGGGACCGAGATCTTAAGGCAGAAGGCCGAGACTGTTAGGGACTTGTTTGGGGTAGTTCAAACCATAGTTTTTAAAACCGGAACCGGTGACCAGACCGGTCCACCTAATGAACCAGTTTACCGACCGGAACCAGTCTAACCGGGACTGGTTTGGTCTAAACGAACCAGTTTTAGAAAAATACATTAAATAATTAATTTATAATAAAACAAAACTATTTTTAAGATTTAAAACCATGATTCCAAGCCAATAGAGACAAAATATGCAAAGTTTTCTCATTTATATACCATGTAAAGGTGAATATATCAAAATGGCACCGAGTGCAATACATATCATCGACAAAATAGCAAAATACATAAGCAATGAAGCTCTAAATGGCCTATAAAGTCCAAAAACAATGTTGCAAGCTATGAGGCCATTGGCCTACTACAAGTCTACAGTGTACACATGATCGATCATCAAGTTCATCACCACTACTAGCCACAAGATCATCATCAGGAGCTACATGGACATCATCTGGTTCAGAGTCTGAGGATGCCTCAACCTAATCTACAACCTCAATATCAATGCCACCAATAACAATAGAAGTGGACCTAATGGAAGCACAAGTTTGTTGACCTGCATGACTAGTGCCTTCCATTGGGTTCTGATGCCACCACATAATCTGCTTCATCCCCTGCTAAAGCCATGTCAATATCAAAATCAGCCTCAAACACAGGTTCTTCAGTCTCCTCCACCCATTCTGATGTTGGATCAATATTGTCCAACACAATGGGATCTAGATCAAGAGCTTTGCTCATCATTTGGAGCTCCAATTGCATTTAGTGTTTACCCCCAAACCATGAAATCCTGAAAACCATTAAGTCTGCTGAATTTTGAGTGAAATCTAAAATTCTAGTTTCTCCATATGAAATCCAATGAGGTCGAAACCACTCTCAAACATCCTGAGTCATTTCATGGTAATGTTAACAATTTAAGTAAAAGGATGACAATGAAAATTAAAGGAAATGTCACTTTTACTTTAAGAATTTAACATTACCATTAATTGCCAACATTGTTAGGGTTGAAATGTGTCAGGGAAATGAAAGGGTAGGCATGTTTTTCTTGGAGGGACTATTTCTGGAAGTAAAGAGAGCATTGTAGTTGTCAGTCAATAAACCCTCACCAGGATTCTATCTACTATTGAAGAAGTTCGAGCTCACCCAAGACTACTTTGCCTGCTATATAAAAAACTAATTAATTAGTAGTTATTAGGCAAAGGGCTAATCATGCCCCTTCACCAAGAGGCACCTAAGGCAGTATAAAGCCAGGGGCCTCCCACAAATTGTAATCATCTTATATCTTTTAATAATAATTAATATGAATTCATTGAATAAGCTAAGTTAATTGTGCCATCTGGTAACAGAGCGGTCAATTCTCCCTGGAATTCTCTGTTCGTCCCTTTTTCATTCGGCCTCCTTCACTCATTCGACCTCCCCCCCTTCGACTCCAGCACAAACAGTACAGTCACGTCATGCCACTTCATCCGCTGTGCCCCCGCATTCGACTCCACTGTCGTGCTCCACCGCCCTCGACATCCGTCGTCCATCTCCACGTCTGTCGTCATCCCAGATGATGAAGATGATTCGAAAAGGAGCACCAACTTATGTAGTACAATGTCATCTACAAACATGATCAGTGAAGAGTCACTAGAAGTACAAGAGCTAATTCAGAAGCATGAAAAGGTATTCCAAGACCTGCCCATGAAAATGCCTCCTAACAGGGAAATCAAGCATACAATAGAAGTCAAAGCAGGATCAGACCCTATCAACATCAAGCCACATCGATATCCACATCACCAAAAGATTGAAATTGAGAGATTAATCGAAGACCTTTTAAAATGTGGGATCATCTCGAAAAGTAAGAGTTTGTATGTTGCTCCAGTGGTATTGGTAAGGAAGAAGGATGGATCATTCAGGCTATGCATTGATTATAGAGGATTAAACAAAATAACGATTAAAAACAAATTCCCAATTCCCTTTATCGACGAAATGTTGGATGAACTACATGGCACAAAATACTTCTCAAAATTGGACTTAAGATCAGGTTATTGCCAAATTAGAATCAGGTTGGAAGACATACCAAAAATTGTGTTCCCAACACACGAAGGTCACTACGAATTTAAAGTAATGCCCTTTGGGTTAACCAATGCACCAACAACATTCCAAGCCACTATGAACGAGTTATTTCGTCCATATCTTAGGAAGTTTATATAAGTATTCTTTGATGATATTTTAATTTACAGTAAAACATGGAAAGAGCACCTACAACATCTGGATAAATTTCTTACACTACTGAAAGAGCATTAATTCTACGCCAAGAAATCCAAATGCACCTTTCGGAAGGAAGAAGTAGAATATCTCAGACACAATATCTCATGAAGGAGTAAAAGTGGACCCTAATAAAATCAAAGCTATAAAGGAATGGACCAAACCAGTTAATATATCCAAGCTAAGAGGGTTCTTAGGATTGACTGGATATTACAGAAGATTTATTAAAAACTATGCACACATAACTGCACCTCTAACAAACCTTTTAAAGAAGAATTCATTTCAATGGAATGAGGAAGCAGGAAGGTGTTTTGAAGAACTGAAGGAAGTTATGTCTAATGCCCCGGTATTGGAAACTCCATACTTTTCTAAACCATTTATCATTGACTGTGATGCTTCCGGATTGGGTATAGGCGCAGTGTTATTGCAAAAAGGGCATCCAATAGCTTTTGAAAGTAGGAAGCTCAATAAAAGAGAATGTATTAAGTCCATATACAACAAGGAAATGCTCACTATTATGCACGCACTGGCTAAGTGGAGACAATATCTTTTGGGATGTGAGTTCTCCATTCGAACAGAGCATAACAGTCTCTAGCACCTCCTTCAACAAAAAACACTTTCTGAAGAACAACAAAAATGGATTGATAAAATTGCCAACTTTGACATGGAGATACTACATAAAAGGGGAAAGGACAATGTAGTAGCAGATGCCCTTTATAGGAAGGACGAAGAACCAACATTAGTTGCAGTCTCGATTGTTGTTCCTGAATGGCTTAATGAGATTCGAAGTGAGTATGCTAAGGATCCAGAAATAACTGTGATAATCAATAACCTTCCAGACAACTCAAAATTTGAATGGAAGAACGACATTCTATGGTACAAAGGAAGAATCTATCTGAATTCAAACTCCAAGTTTAAATCCAAGATACTCAAGGAGTCACATGATTCACTGTCAATCGGACATGTAGGATTCTTTAAAACTTACTACAATGCATGTCAATCATTCTTTTGGAAGGGGATGAGTCGCGATATTCAAAAATCTGTAGTGGAATATGACACATGTCAAAGAAATAAAAGTAAAAATATTATGACACCTAGATTACTTCACCCCTTAAACATTTCGACTCAGAAATGGGAAGAAATAGCAATGGACTTTATTGAGGGATTCCCTGTATCTAAATGCAAGGATAAGATTTTCGCAGTAGTCGACAGACTCACCAAATATGCTCACTTTATTGCAATGAAGAAATCAGACTCAGCTAAACAAATTGTTGAGATATTCTGCAAAAATATTTATAAATTACATGGTTTTCTGAAAGTCATTGTGAGTGATAGAGATGCCAAATTTAAGGATAATTTTTGGAAAGAATTGTTCAACCATATAGGAACCTACCTAACTATGAGTTCCACTTACCACCCTCAAACAGATGGACAAACGGAGGTTGTCAATAAATGTTTGGAAGTCTACCTACGTTGTTACGCTACAGAAAAAAACAAAATAAGTGGGCTCAGTGGTTGCATCTCGTTGAATGGTGGTATAATTCTACTTATCATATATCAGCCAAAATGACTCCATTCCAAGCTTTGTATGGGTATGAAACTCCAAAATAGAAGGATCTAGCTACCGTCCAGATAAATCTACCAGTTGTTAAAAACCAACTAGAAGAAACCCAAAAAATCATCCAAACCCTAAAAGAAAATTTAAATAATGCAAGAAACCATATGAAGCAACAAGCTAACCGAAACAGAACCGAAAGAGAATTTGAAGTTGGAGAATGGGTATTTGTCAAGCTCCAGCCATACAAATAGTTGTCCCTGAAACAAAAAGGAAAACATCAATTAGCACCAAAGTTCTATGGACCATACCAGATCAACAAAAAGATTAACCAAGTTGCATATAGTTTAAGCCTTCCGGATAAAAGTCGAGTTCACAACGTCTTCCATGTATCCTGCCTTAAAAGGGCACTGGCGACCATCAATCAGCACAAACAACGCTTCCATCCTTAGATGATGAGGGAAGGGTCATTTTAGAACCAGAAGGTATCATATCCACCAGGGAAAAGAAGCTTTGGTCTCGTGTAATCAAGGAATACTTGATCAAGTGGAAGGTCTTACCAGAAGAAGAAGCTTCTTGGGAGACTGAAGCATTTCATCAACGACATCAGTCATTACATATGCTTTGAGGACAAAGCATTTTTTTGAGATGAAGGCAATGTTATATAAAAAATTTAATTAATTAGTAGTTATTAGGCAAAGGGCATGATCAAAGATCATGCCCATTCACCAAGAGGCACCCAAGGTAGTTTAAAGCCAAGGGCCTCCCACAGATTGTAATCATCTTCTATCTTTTAATAATAATAATAAATATGAATTCGCTGAATAAGCTAAGTTACTTGTGCCATTTCCTATGCCATCATTGACCATTGAATAGCGCACACTTTTGTTGGCTATGACAGAATGCTAGAATTGCATTATTGTTTGGGCCATCTACTTATCTAAGGGTAGTTATATTGTACTCTCTCTCTCTCCGAATATTTGATATTGATAATAAGAAGAATTGATCAAGGGTTTTCCCCATCTTGGGGTTTTTCCCTGGCTTGTGCCAATTTTGTGTTCTCTTGTCTTGGCTTATGGTTTTTGTTCTTTCGCTAGCTACTGTCAATATAATGAAAATGTAAATTGGGCTAATATGGATTATTGAAGTAATTGACCTAAGCAAGGAACATGTTAACCTAATCTTAACACTTAGATCTCAAGTGTACAACCTGTATAAGAAAGAGAAAAGCTACAACAATACAGGCTGCTCCTTTATGCCTATTCTGAACAGCAAATCACTCTTCCTCTTCTTTCTATCCTAAAGCGCAATTAAGCAATCACTTAAGACAAAGTTGGCTTGCAAATTTGTATGGTCTGTGCACAGAAAAGACTGCTACAGTATTGTACAGTCTACAGTGTTTGCTAGTCACTTCAACAATGTAATCCTCTTGTCCTTGAATGTGCTCTGCCTTTCCTTCAGCTCTCTTGCTCCCTTCTCCTCAGTGAGATCACCTTCTCCTATCTTGCCCTCTTTATGCTTTGAAAGAGATAATGAATCTCCTCAATCATAGATACCACCTATATCAATCATAAAAAGTGCAGATAAGATTAAGTCATAATCTAAGTCACTAATGTTCTAGAACTTTTAGAACATTTCATTTAGATTACTAAAACAAACTAACTTCAAAACATAAGACCTTCACTTTTTCTTTTATTTTTCAAGTGAAATTGTAAGATGGAATTGTTTCCCACTTTTCCTAAAGGGTCGCCAAAGAAATGTCTCGAACCATTTCCTACACATTCAGACTATAACTTGTGCAATAAGTTCCTACTCGAGCTCCATTTCTCAACACTCCCTCTTAACGAAGAAGGAATTATGCACCACCCCAAATCTGTCTCTAAATGCTTCAAGGTTCTCTTTCACTAAGGACTTGGTCAAAATATCAACTACCTGCTAATCTATAGGAATATGTTGTTGCTTCACTTCTCCCTTCTGAATTTTGTCTCATGTGAACTGAAATTTGATCTCTATGTAGGCTTTACCCTATATAGTTAATTGCTGCAAACAGATCCTTAATAAAACAGAAAAAATGCAATGGCAAACACACACATTAACACAAAGAATTTACCCCGGAAACCCAAACCAAGAAAACCAAAATTTGCACTGGACTAGAATACAATCATAGTTTTTTAACCGAAACTACAAAACCATGGGCTAAACCACCATGCACCACAAAACCGCTAAACGCAAAAAACATGCAAAGAATATAACACATACCCATCATTCTCCCACTTGTTTTCTTTGCACATAGGTGCTTGTAATAGTACATGATCAACAATCCAAGGCAATGATGCCTAGTGTTCTCTACACCAAGAAAACTTCTCAATGTTCATAGAGTTTGTTAATGAATTTGCAATAGTCTTCAAAATGTCCACCTTCTCTACTAGCACCTTCTTTTCTTCAATCATATCTCTAGCAAAGTGATATTGAACATCAATATGCTTTGTCTTAGAATGATATGCTAGGTTCTTTGATAGGAAGGTCGCACTTTGACTATCATAATCTATCCTCACAGCTCGATGTACCAACTCGATACCTAAACACAATCTTTGTAACCATACTGCTTCCTTGCTTGCATGAGTATTTTCCATGTATTCAGCTTTTGTAGTTGAGAGTTCCGCTACAGACTGTCTCTTGTTGATCCAACTAATTGCTAACCCGAAGTCAATTTCATATGAAGAGAGTGTGTCACATCACACTTACTGACCCGAAGTCAGTTTATTGATCCCAGATCAATATCACAAGAGAGTGTCTCAAACCACTCATACTGACCCCAAATCAGTTTCATTGATCCCAGATCAATGGAGGTCATCCTAGCATAGGGAGTACAGTAGATACAACGATGCGTACATCGATAGAACTACTATGCTCCCTATCCTCATTTCCCTGCTCATTGATCAGATGAGAGGTACTTCCCATGAGTCCCACACTGCATGGGTAGGATGCCTCGACAGGAGAACGATCATCTTGTCCACAGTAGAACGAATCATCCTGTCCAGTGGATGCCACGGAGAACTAATCATCCTGCCTTACAAGAGAACTAATCATCCTATTCCACAGTTGCCACCGGAGAACTAATCATCCCGGCCCATAGGAGAACTAATCATCCTGTTCCATAGTTTCCACGGGAGAACAAATCATCCTGTTCCACATTCGTCGCGGGGTATCACAGGGGAAGGTTGAACCTATCACCTGTACATAGTGCACCACCAGGGGATGGTGAGTCGCCCTATGGTCATATGTTGCTCCAGTAAGTACCCCAAGCCCCCCAAAGCTCCCAGAGCTCAATGCATGCAACATGCAGGACCCTTATAAGAAGGTCTCTCAACGACTCCAAGTTGTTCGGGAAAGTCACAGATTTGACCTTTCCCCGAATTTTTGACAAAATGTCTGCGACCTGTACATAAGTCTCAATGCGATGGAGCCTCCTCACTCATCGACTTACCATATCCCAAATAAGGCAGTATCTGATGTCTATCTGCTGGAGAAATCATCGAATACGGGATTCCTCAATAATCGAATCCCACCTCTGGTTGTCACAGAGAATCACAGTGGTATTCATCATGTGTACAAACAGCTCACTTAAGAGCTTCTGCAACCATGCAGCTTCACACGAGATCATACTCGTAGTTATGTATTCGGTCTCGGCGATGCTTATAGCAACCAACTTCTGCTTCCTGCTCATCCATGATATCGAAGCAGAATCGAAAGAGAACCAGCACTGAGAAGTGCTCTAGTGATCCTCCACACTGCCTACCCAGTCAACATTCGAATAATCATGCAGTTTCATATTTCCGGCAATGTATCTCAATCCATGAGAGATTGTGCCCCGAAGATATCTCAAAAGATTCTTGGCACCAATCCAATGACGCTCGACCAAATATGAGCTCATCATGCTAACTGCAAAACATATGTCCGAAGGGAAGTTCACCAAGAACATCAACGCGAATGAGTTTATGAAACTCAGAGGCATTTCCAAATCTGGTCCGACATCACTACCATATAACTTCTGAAAGTTAAGATCCTCGAGGTAGTCACAGGCTTGCAGTTTATCATTCCACATCAGGAATCCAACTCCCTCTTACTTTTGCAAATGAGAGGGTCTGCACCTGTCAGAAATAGGTCGTCCTCATAAGGTTCTGGTATGAGAGGTCTATCATCCACAACCTTCGAGTAACAGTTTGGATCGGTTTCACTCGTTGTGAATCTCAGCTTTATCAGACAGTGATCAATTCTCTCATACTATGCCCGGGGTGTTTTGCTTCAAGCCATAGAGGGCTTTCTTCCACCTGTATACATGAGCTTCCCGATCATGAATCTCAAACAAACCTGTGCACCTGCTGCATGAGGGGAATGGTCCCCTTATAAGATTTTCCTTCAATACATTTTAGACATGTACCTTCATGCTCTTTTTGAATTCAGGGATCCCTATCACCATCTGACTCATAGACCTTCGATGATATGTGTCAATGACATGGTCCCTAGTGGACTTCCTGTAACTTGATACAAACCTGAACTCAAAAACATCTTTGAAAATTCTATTTTCAAACATGTACCTTTCCATTGATGAGTGCCACCTCGTAACCTTTGACTTCCATTGTTGAAATGGACACCAAGTTCTTCTTGCAATCAGGTACATAAAAGAGATTCTGTAAATGAATCGAGTTACCCTCATTCAATTGAGAGTTAACATTCCCTACACCCTTTCCGAGATAGGTGGCATCGGCTCCAAGTATAATCCCACGATTGTTTCCATCTCTACCAAATTAGAGAGTGCACCCATCTATCCGATGGAGTGCCTTGAAGCACTACAATCTATAAGCTAGATTCCCAAAGAATCTGAAGGAGAGGGCCAATACAAGATATCGCTTCTTTATCTTATCAGAAACAACATTTGATTCTTCATACCTGGGGTTCCTTGCTTTCTATGAAGAGTCGGCCATTTCCTTGATGACCTGTATTACCTGTCATTCCTTTGATCATTGAAGATGTCCCTGTTGTTAGCATCATCAAGTGATGTGTCCCTAACATTCGGACACTCCTTCGCATAATGGTCGAACTAGCTATCTTTCCTTCCGCCCTGAGATCCGATTTTCCAATGAAATGATCTTTAGGTAGGCCATATTCCGCTATGGCATTCTGATAATATTCTCTGCTTCGATTTCACCCTTGGTGAATTTGAAGAGGGATGAGGAATCCACTGATCCTTTTGTCCTTTCCCAACTGTCTTCGGTGATTGCTCTTTCACTCTTGCTTGGGCATTGTCTTCACCTCAGCTCTGTTAACATGTTAATTTGATGTTCTATGCTTATAGCAATTTATTTCAATTTCACAGTTAGCTCAATATCTTTTCCAGATTAGCAATCACATCAGCATTAAATCAAACTGCAGATAGAACATAAACATCAATCGCAGAAGACAAGCCAAGACAAGAGGACACAAGATGTAGCGCTAGCCAGGGACAAACCCCAATGTGGGGAAACCCTTGATCAATTCTTCTTTTATGTTCTTCAATAGTTCAGTAGATAGAGAGAGATAGAGATAGTACATTTACAACAGAAGTCAACACTTCGACTTTCTATATCTACATGAGATCAGTTGAAGACATGCTGCTTCAACTGATTCTCCAACGTGACTGCTTCACCTATCATAGTGTTGCATCTCGTCACTGTGCTGCACCTAGTCACTGAGCTGCTCCCATCACCATGTTGCAACTCATCATCATGTTGCACCTCACTATCATATTGCACTTCATCGTCTTGGTGCTGCACCCAAATATCACTGAGTTGTTATCAACATCATTGATGTCACCTACATCATGTTAGTCCTTGAAACAGTCAACAACTCAAAGACCAAGAGAGGTTCCAGCATGGCCACTGATTAGTTCAGCCCTTAAAGTTCTATGTTGTTGGCTATGGCCTACGGCCTAGCTCAGCAGCAAGATAGGTTTACACACAGCACCCAAATATCACTGTCTTTGAACAGCAGTGTGTCTTCCAATCTTATCCAGAGAGATCATTTACACAGACTTGATTGACCTTCTCTTTGAGGCTGCACCAGACCTTAGATCAACCTTATTAAGCACAGTCAAATCCCACGTTGTCTAGGCTCCTTCTAGCTGTAGATTACAGGTCTTTATTTTGTTGTGTCAAAGCTTTCTTCGGACAGCAGATAGGAGCTCCTCTGGGCTATGGATCTGGCCTCTCTTTGCTGCGTTTAGGCCTCCCTTGAATGCGGTCAGATTTCCCCACCATTGCAGCTTGATAGGGCTCTCCTTCAACTGTAGTTGTCTTCTTCTTTACAGCGGATTAGTGACCTTTAGATGACTGCATCTTACTCTCCTCTAGGACTGAGTATAGGAGCCTTCTAGGACAGTGGATTGTAGCTCTCCTTAAACAGCGTATGAGAATCTAATTACTGCATAATTAAGTACCTTCATGGATTGTGTATTGAGCCTCCTTTTAACTGTGACTAAGGGAATCTTATAGCTGCATTTAGAACCTCCTTTCTCTGCGGAATTAGGTCTCTTCTAGACTGCGTATAAGTGCCTCCCCTTGCTGCATTAGATCATCATTGACTGCGGTCAAAGGCACCTTTAAATACTACAGCTAGAAGTTTCCTCTAGTTGCATATAGAACCCTCATTACTGTGGCTAGGGCATCATCTTTACTGCAACTAGGGCATCATTTTTACTGCAGCTAGGGCATCATCTTTAATGCGGCTAGGGCATCATTTTTACTACAGCTAGGGCATCATCTTTACTGCAGCTAGGGCATCATTTTTTACTGCGGTTAGGGCATCATCTTTACTGCGGCTAGGGCATCATTTTTTACTGCAGCTAGGCATCATCTTTACTGCGGCCAGGGCATCATTTTTACTGCGGCTAGGGCATCATCTTTACTTAGGCCAGCGTATACTCTTAGTGTCTCTCCTCCACCAAAACCCAAAGACGTGGAGAGGAGGAGATCACATGAAGAGTGTGTGAGACAAATGACTTCAAGTCCTCTTCTATTTATACTAAAACGTAGAGGTTGAATAGACATGACTGTTGGGCTTTTGAGCCTACATAAGTTGCTAGCCGACTTGACAATTTGTCCATAATCAAAATAAATTCATATCTTCATAAATACTTATCAGAATCGGATGATCTTTAGATCAATCCTACACCTCTCAATGAGAGGGATCCAAGAAAAATATCAACTGCCATAAATAAGATGACCCACATGGAGTTTGGCCCTAGTTGCCAATTTTAACACTCCCTCTCAACCAGGGAGAACTCCATCCACTGATCCATATGTCCGACTGTACTATTTCTGCCATCAGTGCTCTGCACTGCTCTGCTCTGCTCTGATCCATGAAGAAGAAGAGTTGATCGAGAATGTCTCATACCATTCTCTACTAACCCGAAGTCAATTTCATCTGAAGAGAGTGTGTCACATCACACTTACTGACCCGAAGTCAGTTTATTGATCCCAGATCAATATCACAAGAGAGTGTCTCAAACCACTCATACTGACCCCAAATCAGTTTCATTGATCCCAGATCAATGGAGGTCATCCTAGCATAGGGAGTACGGTAGATACAACGATGCGTACATCGATAGAACTACTATGCTCCCTATCCTCATTTCCCTGCTCATTGATCAGATGAGAGGTACTTCCCATGAGTCCCACACTGCATGGGTAGGATGCCTCGACAGGAGAACGATCATCTTGTCCACAGTAGAACGAATCAACCTGTCCAGTGGATGCCACGGAGAACTAATCATCCTGCCTTACAAGAGAACTAATCATCCTATTCCACAGTTGCCACGGGAGAACTAATCATCCCGGCCCATAGGAGAACTAATCATCCTGTTCCATAGTTTCCACGGGAGAACAAATCATCCTGTTCCACATTCGCCGCGGGGTATCACAGGGGAAGGTTGAACCTATCACCTGTACATAGTGCACCACCAGGGGATGGTGAGTCGCCCTATGGTCATATGTTGCTCCAGTAAGTACCCCAAGCCCCCCAAAGCTCCCAGAGCTCAATGCATGCAACATGCAGGACCCTTATAAGAAGGTCTCTCAACGACTCCAAGTTGTTCGGGAAAGTCACAGATTTGACCTTTCCCCGAATTTTTGACAAAATGTCTGCGACCTGTACATAAGTCTCAATGCGATGGAGCCTCCTCACTCATCGACTTACCATATCCCAAATAAGGCAGTATCTGATGTCTATCTGCTGGAGAAATCATCGAATACGGGATTCCTCAATAATCGAATCCCACCTCTGGTTGTCACAGAGAATCACAGTGGTATTCATCATGTGTACAAACAGCTCACTTAAGAGCTTCTGCAACCATGCAGCTTCACACGAGATCATACTCGTAGTTATGTATTCGGTCTCGGCGATGCTTATAGCAACCAACTTCTGCTTCCTGCTCATCCATGATATCGAAGCAGAATCGAAAGAGAACCAGCACTGAGAAGTGCTCTAGTGATCCTCCACACTGCCTACCCAGTCAACATTCGAATAATCATGCAGTTTCATATTTCCGGCAATGTATCTCAATCCATGAGAGATTGTGCCCCGAAGATATCTCAAAAGATTCTTGGCACCAATCCAATGACGCTCGACCAAATATGAGCTCATCATGCTAACTGCAAAACATATGTCCGGAGGGAAGTTCACCAAGAACATCAACGCGAATGAGTTTATGAAACTCAGAGGCATTTCCAAATCTTGTCCGACATCACTACCATATAACTTCTGAAAGTTAAGATCCTCGAGGTAGTCACAGGCTTGCAGTTTATCATTCCACATCAAGAATCCAACTCCCTCTTACTTCTGCAAATGAGAGGGTCTGCACCTGTCAGAAATAGGTCGTCCTCATAAGGTTCTGGTATGAGAGGTCTATCATCCACAACCTTCGAGTAACAGTTTGGATCGGTTTCACTCGTTGTGAATCTCAGCTTTGTCAGACAGTGATCAATTCTCTCATACTATGCTCGGGGTGTTTTGCTTCAAGCCATAGAGGGCTTTCTTCCACCTGTATACATGAGGTTCTCGATCATGAATCTCAAACAAACCTGTGCACCTGCTGCATGAGGGGAATGGTCCCCTTATAAGATTTTCCTTCAATACATTTTAGACATGTACCTTCATGCTCTTTTTGAATTCAGGTATCCCTATCACCATCTGACTCATAGACCTTCGATGATATGTGTCAATGACATGGTCCCTAGTGGACTTCCTGTAACTTGATACAAACCTGAACTCAAAAACATCTTTGAAAATTCTATTTTCAAACATGTACCTTTCCATTGATGAGTGCCACCTCGTAACCTTTGACTTCCATTGTTGAAATGGACACCAAGTTCTTCTTGCGATCAGGTACATAAAAGAGATTCTGTAAATGAATCGAGTTACCCTCATTCAATTGAGAGTTAACATTCCCTACACCCTTTCCGAGATAGGTGGCATCGGCTCCAAGTATAATCCCACGATTGTTTCCATCTCTACCAAATTAGAGAGTGCACCCATCTATCCGATGGAGTGCCTTGAAGCACTACAATCTATAAGCTAGATTCCCAAAGAATCTGAAGGAGAGGGCCAATACAAGATATCGCTTCTTTATCTTATCAGAAACAACATTTGATTCTTCATACCTGGGGTTCCTTGCTTTCTATGAAGAGTCGGCCATTTCCTTGATGACCTGTATTACCTGTCATTCCTTTGATCATTGAAGATGTCCCTGTTGTTAGCATCATCAAGTGATGTGTCCCTAACATTCGGACACTCCTTCGCATAATGGTCGAACTAGCTATCTTTCCTTCCGCCCTGAGATCCGATTTTCCAATGAAATGATCTTTAGGTAGGCCATATTCCGCTATGGCATTCTGATAATATTCTCTGCTTCGATTTCACCCTTGGTGAATTTGAAGAGGGATGAGGAATCCACTGATCCTTTTGTCCTTTCCCAACTGTCTTCGGTGATTGCTCTTTCACTCTTGCTTGGGCATTGTCTTCACCTCAGCTCTGATAACATGTTAATTTGATGTTCTATGCTTATAGCAATTTATTTCAATTTCACAGTTAGCTCAATATCTTTTCCAGATTAGCAATCACATCAGCATTAAATCAAACTGCAGATAGAACATAAACATCAATCGCAGAAGACAAGCCAAGACAAGAGGACACAAGATGTAGCGCTAGCCAGGGACAAACCCCAATGTGGGGAAACCCTTGATCAATTCTTCTTTTATGTTCTTCAATAGTTCAGTAGATAGAGAGAGATAGAGATAGTACATTTACAACAGAAGTCAACACTTCGACTTTCTATATCTACATGAGATCAGTTGAAGACATGCTGCTTCAACTGATTCTCCAAGGTGACTGCTTCACCTATCATAGTGTTGCATCTCGTCACTGTGCTGCACCTAGTCACTGAGCTGCTCCCATCACCATGTTGCAACTCATCATCATGTTGCACCTCACTATCATGTTGTACTTCATCGTCTTGGTGCTGCACCCAAATATCACTGAGTTGTTCTCAACATCATTGATGTCACCTACATCATGTTAGTCCTTGAAACAGTCAACAACTCAAAGACCAAGAGAGGTTCCAGCATTGCCACTGATTAGTTCAGCCCTTAAAGTTCTATGCTGTTGGCTATGGCCTACGGCCTAGCTCAGCAGCAAGATAGGTTTACACACAGCACCCAAATATCACTGTCTTTGAACAGCAGTGTGTCTTCCAATCTTATCCAGAGAGATCATTTACACAGACTTGATTGACCTTCTCTTTGAGGCTGCACCAGACCTTAGATCAACCTTATTAAGCACAGTCAAATCCCACGTTGTCTAGGCTCCTTCTAGCTGTAGATTACAGGTCTTTATTTTGTTGTGTCAAAGCTTTCTTCGGACAGCAGATAGGAGCTCCTCTGGGCTATGGATCTGGCCTCTCTTTGCTGCGTTTAGGCCTCCTTTGAATGCGGTCAGATTTCCCCACCATTGCAGCTTGATAGGGCTCTCCTTCAACTGTAGTTATCTTCTTCTTTACAGCGGATTAGTGACCTTTAGATGACTGCATCTTACTCTCCTCTAGGACTGAGTATAGGAGCCTTCTAGGACAGTGGATTGTAGCTCTCCTTAAACAGCGTATGAGAATCTAATTACTGCATAATTAAGGACCTTCATGGATTGTGTATTGAGCCTCCTTTTAACTGTGACTAAGGGCATCTTATAGCTGCATTTAGAACCTCCTTTCTCTGCGGAATTAAGTCTCTTCTAGACTGCGTATAAGTGCCTCCCCTTGCTGCATCAGATCATCATTGACTGCGGTCAAGGGCACCTTTAAATGCTACGGCTAGAAGTTTCCTCTAGTTGCATATAGAACCCTCATTACTGTGGCTAGGGCATCATCTTTACTGCGGCTAGGGCATCATCTTTACTGCAGCTAGGGCATCATCTTTACTGCGGCTAGGGCATCATCTTTACTGCGGCTAGGGCATCATCCTTACTGCAGCTAGGGCATCATTTTTTACTGCGGTTAGGGCATCATCTTTACTGCGGCTAGGGCATCATTTTTTACTGCAGCTAGGCATCATCTTTACTGCGGCTAGGGCATCATCTTTACTGCGGCTAGGGCATCATCTTTACTTAGGCCAGCGTATACTCTTAGTGTCTCTCCTCCACCAAAACCCAAAGACGTGGAGAGGAGGAGATCACATGAAGAGTGTGTGTGACAAATGACTTCAAGTCCTCTTCTATTTATACTAAAACGTAGAGGTTGAATAGACATGACTGTTGGGCTTTTGAGCCTACATAAGTTGCTGGCCGACTTGACAATTTGTCCATAATCAAAATAAATTCATATCTTCATAAATACTTATCAGAATCGGATGATCTTTAGATCAATCCTACACCTCTCAATGAGAGGGATCCAAGAAAAATATCAACTGCCATAAATAAGATGACCCACATGGAGTTTGGCCCTAGTTGCCAATTTTAACACTCCCTCTCAACCAGGGAGAACTCCATCCACTGATCCATATGTCCGACTATACTATTTCTGCCATCAGTGCTCTGCACTGCTCTGCTCTGCTCTGATCCATGAAGAAGAAGAGTTGATCGAGAATGTCTCATACCATTCTCTACTAACCCGAAGTCAATTTCATCTGAAGAGAGTGTGTCACATCACACTTACTGACCCGAAGTCAGTTTATTGATCCCAGATCAATATCACAAGAGAGTGTCTCAAACCACTCATACTGACCCCAAATCAGTTTCATTGATCCCAGATCAATGGAGGTCATCCTAGCATAGGGAGTACGGTAGATACAACGATGCGTACATCGATAGAACTACTATGCTCCCTATCCTCATTTCCCTGCTCATTGATCAGATGAGAGGTACTTCCCATGAGTCCCACACTGCATGGGTAGGATGCCTCGACAGGAGAACGATCATCTTGTCCACAGTAGAACGAATCATCCTGTCCAGTGGATGCCACGGAGAACTAATCATCCTGCCTTACAAGAGAACTAATCATCCTATTCCACAGTTGCCACGGGAGAACTAATCATCCCGGCCCATAGGAGAACTAATCATCCTGTTCCATAGTTTCCACGGGAGAACAAATCATCCTGTTCCACATTCGCCACGGGGTATCACAGGGGAAGGTTGAACCTATCACCTGTACATAGTGCACCACCAGGGGATGGTGAGTCGCCCTATGGTCATATGTTGCTCCAGTAAGTACCCCAAGCCCCCCAAAGCTCCCAGAGCTCAATGCATGCAACATGCAGGACCCTTATAAGAAGGTCTCTCAACGACTCCAAGTTGTTCGGGAAAGTCACAGATTTGACCTTTCCCCGAATTTTTGACAAAATGTCTGCGACCTGTACATAAGTCTCAATGCGATGGAGCCTCCTCACTCATCGACTTACCATATCCCAAATAAGGCAGTATCTGATGTCTATCTGCTGGAGAAATCATCGAATACGGGATTCCTCAATAATCGAATCCCACCTCTGGTTGTCACAGAGAATCACAGTGGTATTCATCATGTGTACAAACAGCTCACTTAAGAGCTTCTGCAACCATGCAGCTTCACACGAGATCATACTCGTAGTTATGTATTCGGTCTCGGCGATGCTTATAGCAACCAACTTCTGCTTCCTGCTCATCCATGATATCGAAGCAGAATCCAAAGAGAACCAGCACTGAGAAGTGCTCTAGTGATCCTCCACACTGCCTACCCAGTCAACATTCGAATAATCATGCAGTTTCATATTTCCGGCAATGTATCTCAATCCATGAGAGATTGTGCCCCGAAGATATCTCAAAAGATTCTTGGCACCAATCCAATGACGCTCGACCAAATATGAGCTCATCATGCTAACTGCAAAACATATGTCCGAAGGGAAGTTCACCAAGAACATCAACGCGAATGAGTTTATGAAACTCAGAGGCATTTCCCAAATCTGGTCCGACATCACTACCATATAACTTCTGAAAGTTAAGATCCTCGAGGTAGTCACAGGCTTGCAGTTTATCATTCCACATCCGGAATCCAACTCCCTCTTACTTTTGCAAATGAGAGGGTCTGCACCTGTCAGAAATAGGTCGTCCTCATAAGGTTCTGGTATGAGAGGTCTATCATCCACAACCTTCGAGTAACAGTTTGGATCGGTTTCACTCGTTGTGAATCTCAGCTTTATCAGACAGTGATCAATTCTCTCATACTATGCCCGGGGTGTTTTGCTTCAAGCCATAGAGGGCTTTCTTCCACCTGTATACATGAGCTTCCCGATCATGAATCTCAAACAAACCTGTGCACCTGCTGCATGAGGGGAATGGTCCCCTTATAAGATTTTCCTTCAATACATTTTAGACATGTACCTTCATGCTCTTTTTGAATTCAGGGATCCCTATCACCATCTGACTCATAGACCTTCGATGATATGTGTCAATGACATGGTCCCTAGTGGACTTCCTGTAACTTGATACAAACCTGAACTCAAAAACATCTTTGAAAATTCTATTTTCAAACATGTACCTTTCCATTGATGAGTGCCACCTCGTAACCTTTGACTTCCATTGTTGAAATGGACACCAAGTTCTTCTTGCGATCAGGTACATAAAAGAGATTCTGTAAATGAATCGAGTTACCCTCATTCAATTGAGAGTTAACATTCCCTACACCCTTTCCGAGATAGGTGGCATCGGCTCCAAGTATAATCCCACGATTGTTTCCATCTCTACCAAATTAGAGAGTGCACCCATCTATCCGATGGAGTGCCTTGAAGCACTACAATCTATAAGCTAGATTCCCAAAGAATCTGAAGGAGAGGGCCAATACAAGATATCGCTTCTTTATCTTATCAGAAACAACATTTGATTCTTCATACCTGGGGTTCCTTGCTTTCTATGAAGAGTCGGCCATTTCCTTGATGACCTGTATTACCTGTCATTCCTTTGATCATTGAAGATGTCCCTGTTGTTAGCATCATCAAGTGATGTGTCCCTAACATTCGGACACTCCTTCGAATAATGGTCGAACTAGCTATCTTTCCTTCCGCCCTGAGATCCGATTTTCCAATGAAATGATCTTTAGGTAGGCCATATTCCGCTATGGCATTCTGATAATATTCTCTGCTTCGATTTCACCCTTGGTGAATTTGAAGAGGGATGAGGAATCCACTGATCCTTTTGTCCTTTCCCAACTGTCTTCGGTGATTGCTCTTTCACTCTTGCTTGGGCATTGTCTTCACCTCAAGCTCTGATAACATGTTAATTTGATGTTCTATGCTTATAGCAATTTATTTCAATTTCACAGTTAGCTCAATATCTTTTCCAGATTAGCAATCACATCAGCATTAAATTAAACTGCAGATAGAACATAAACATAAATCGCAGAAGACAAGCCAAGACAAGAGGACACAAGATGTGGCGCTAGCCAGGGACAAACCCCAATGTGGGGAAACCCTTGATCAATTCTTCTTTTATGTTCTTCAATAGTTCAGCAGATAGAGAGAGATAGAGATAGTACATTTACAACAGAAGTCAACACTTTGACTTTCTATATCTACATGAGATCAGTTGAAGACATGCTGCTTCAACTGATTCTCCAAGGTGACTGCTTCACCTATCATAGTGTTGCATCTCGTCACTGTGCTGCACCTAGTCATTGAGCTGCTCCCATCACCATGCTGCAACTCATCATCATGCTGCACCTCACTATCATGTTGTACTTCATCGTCTCGGTGCTGCACCCAAATATCACTGAGCTGTTCTCAACATCATTGATGTCACCTACATCATGTTAGTCCTTGAAACAGTCAACAACTCAAAGACCAAGAGAGGTTCCAGCACTGCCACTGATTAGTTCAGCCCTTAAAGTTCTATGCTGTTGGCTATGGCCTGCGGCCTAGCTCAGCAGCAAGATAGGTTTACACACAGCACCCAAATATCACTGCCTTTGAACAGCAGTGTGTCTTCCAATCTTATCCAGAGAGATCATTTTAGACAGACTTGATTGACCTTCTCTTTGAGGCTGCACCAGACCTTAGATCAACCTTATTAAGCACAGTCAAATCCCACGTTGTCTAGGCTCCTTCTTGTTGTAGATTATAGGTCTTTATTTTGCTGTGTCAGAGCTTCCTTCGAACAGCAGATAGGAGCTCCTCTGGGCTATGGATCTGGCCTCTCTTTGCTGCGTTTAGGCCTCCTTTGAATGCGATCAGATTTCCCCACCACTGCAGCTTGATAGGGCTCTCCTTTAACTGCAGTTATCTTCTTCTTTACAGCAGATTAGTGACCTTTAGATGACTGTGTCTTACTCTCCTCTAGGACTGAGTATAGGAGCCTTCTAGGACAATGGATTGTAGCTCTCCTTAAACAGCGTATGAGAATCTAATTACTACGTAATTAAGGACCTTCATGGACTATGTATTGAGCCTCCTTTTAACTGTGACTAAGGGCATCTTATAGCTGCATTTAGAACCTCCTTTCTCTACGGAATTAAGTCTCTTCTAGACTGCGTATAAGTGCCTCCCCTTGCTGCATTAGATCATCATTGACTGCGGTCAAGGGCACCTTTAAATGCTACGGCTAGAAGTTTCCTCTAGTTGCATATAGAACCCTCTTTACTGCGGCTAGGGCATCATTTTTACTATGGCTAGGGCATCATTTTTTTACTGCGGCTAGGGCATCATCTTTACTGCGGCTAGGGCATCATCTTTACTGCGGCTAGGGCATCATCTTTACTGCGGCTAGGGCATCATCTTTACTTAGGCCAGCGTATACTCTTAGTGTCTCTCCTCCACCAAAACCCAAAGACGTGGAGAGGAGGAGATCACATGAAGAGTGTGTGTGTGACAAATGACTTCAAGTCCTCTTCTATTTATACTAAAACGTAGAGGTTGAATAGACATGATTGTTGGGCTTCTGAGCCTACATAAGTTGCTAGCCGACTTGACAATTTGTCCATAATCAAAATAAATTCATATCTTCATAAATACTTATCGGAATCGGATGATCTTTAGATCAATCCTACACCTCTCGATGAGAGGGATCCAAGAAAAATATCAACTGCCATAAATAAGATGACCCACATGGAGTTTGGCCCTAGTTGCCAATTTTAACACATAGTTATAGTTAGTTAAAGAGTCAATAAAGCTCGTATTAATAATTGTAAGTGGTTGACCCGCATTTAAGAAAGGGACCATAATTAGTTGCAAACAGGCCATGGTATTAGATAGATGGTATTGAGGGAACCATGGTAATGACCCACGGTATTGTATGTATGAATCCTATATAAAGGATAGAGACTCTCCATTGAGGAATATCGAGTCTTATTTTGTAATCGAGCTCTGCTCTGCTGGATGTTGCCCCCTCGAAGAGGCAAGTGAACATTGCTTTCATCTTTGAATAATAAAATACTTGTTGTTTCTCATTTTGTTCTGTGTTCTAGGTTGTATTTCTTCGCATATTTGGTGTTCTGGAATTTCTCGCATGTCAAGAGCATAACAAGTGGTATCAAAGCGCTTTCCAAGGCCGGTGGTACCTCCGTTTTTGGTAGAAATTTTTTTAGGCTAGAGATGTGTTCCGGCGTCTTTAAACCACGAGATTTGTCGTTGAGCACATAAACCTGCGGAGTTGGGGAGGCATGTACGCAGGAAATACAAGAGGTGGTCACGCTTGTTGGACTCCCTTGTAACCCCTGTGGGTACCCCTTCGAGTAGTAGCGCATTAGACAGAACCGCGCACAGACTGCCTTCCATGTACCCTCTGGGTATATTGGAAGCCCCCTAGGCTCACCTGAAACCTCGCCTTAGATAAACCGTCGACCGTCTTGCTGCTACAGTACACCGAGAACAGCACTTGGGGAGATTACTCGCACATACGATAGGGTAGTCGGGTAGTACGGCTAAGGGTACGGTTGATCCTCCTTAGTTAGTGCCCTAAAAGATTGGGCCAAGTACTATTGTTGGACCCTTATGTATATTGCGATTTGTAGCACCTGACACTCCTTTGAGACCATAGTTCCCTCGACTCTCTAAAGATCGCCCATTATCTTATTTTCCAGATCAGATCTAGCAGTTGGGGTTCTGTCGCTGCCACAACAATCAGATCCACCAGTTGAGGTTCTACCACCACAGTACCATTCAGATCTAGCAGTTGGGGTTCTGTCGCCGCCACAGTCCAACTCACATTCAGCAATTGGGGGTTTCGCAAGCAGATCTGACCATTTGCGCAGTGAGGCTTCTGGCTCCTATAGCCTGGGGCGATTCTCACAGGACATTGGGCAGGATCAAGTTTTCTGGAATTTGGCCACTGCAGTATTGATAAGCGGGGAGTAAAACTCCATTCGGAGTATAAAAAAAAGGGTCTACGGCCTTCCCGAGACACTTATAAGAGACTTAGCCCATAAGAATCAGGGCGACAAGTTGATCGCAGTGGTACCATTCACTTGTCAGCTTCAATTTTCGAGTGGTCCCAAATTTTTTCGAAGTGACGACAAGTGACCAAGATCTGTGTATGGTAGAAACCAGAACTCAAGCCATGGCCAAACAGAAAATTGAGCGCCTTGAAAAACAGTTGGACTCTTTCAAGGAAATAGCAGACCAGATGCAGAAATTGAAGGAAAATTTCAAAGTGAGCACGTCGGGGTTGCATCCAGAGGCACATGGTCTTAATGAAAACCTTGAAGGAGAATCTAGCCATCATATTCACTTCCATGGAAATCACCAACATTCACACCCTCGGCCACCCAAGTTGGACATGTATAAATTTGATGGCTCTAATCTGACAGTATGGGTATCACAAATGGAACAATATTTCCTTCTTAATGATATCCAAGATTATCAAACTAAACTATGTGTGGGAGCCCTTTACTTGGACCAAGAGAGATGGCAATGGTGGCAGTGGCATCGGAAATGCTATCCCGGGAACATAACTTGGCAAGTGTTCTCAAAATCTCTTTGTGACCGCTTTGATAGAGACTTTAATTTTTTGGGTCATCTTACTAAGCTCCGACAAACAGTCCCAGTAAAAGAATACATTGCAACCTTTAAGACATTGGCCATCCGCACAAAAGGTCTAGGAGATGAATTCTACTTGGAATGTTTTATAAGTGGTCTCAAAGAAGCCATCCAAGCACATGTCCGAATGCACCACCCACCTACATGGATAGACGCTTGCAACAAGGCTATCGAAGTGGAATGTGCTTTAGTTGCCCAATCTCCTCGTCCAAATTTCATAGCCAAGGGACGCCCCACCTAGGCTTAGGGCCCTACCCAAACACTTAAGGTTCAAAAGGTGTCTCCAGCAGAAATGGCTAAAAGAAGAAAACAAGGATTGTGCTACTACTGTGATGACAAATACTCCCCCGGGCATAAATGCAAGGAACCCAAATTCTTTCAAATTGATGTTACTGATCACAGCTCATCTGAGGAAGCCCCACCCCTTGAGGGACCAGAGGACGAAGTTGAGGAAACCCAGCAGGACAATGAACTCCCAGCTACGCCAGAGGAACCAATTATCTCGCTACATGCTTTGGCGGGCATTTCTGCGCCCCAAACTCTCAAAATCAGAGGCTTTATTAAACATCACCCTGTAGTAGTATTGATTGATAGTGGCAGCACTCATAACTTTATCCATCAGCGAGTTGCCAAAGCTGTTCATTGTTTTTTCAGGGCAGTCTCTAATTTCTAGGTCCAGATTATTGATGGGGGGGCAATGAAATGTGAAGGCCACTGCGAGAATATCAAACTTCAAATGGGAGACTACCACCTAAAGACCCACATGTTTACGATTAACATGGGTGGTTGTGACATTGTCTTGGGTGTTGAATGGCTTCACATACTAGGCCCAATCACCATAGATTTCCAGGAGTTATATATGAGCTTTAAGCAGAATGACCACATGCATACCCTCTGTGGACTCTAGGCAGGTGCTCCTTCTATCATCAGCTCGCATCGCATGGAAAAGTTGTTGAAAAAGGTCCATCATAGAGTTATCGCCCAGTTTAATGCCATGCAGGCCATCGACCCCACTACTCTTCATATTCATCTTGACATGCAACAGGTCTTGAATCGACACCAGCAGGTATTTGAAAAACCTAAAGAGCTTCCACCCTCTAGAGGGGAACATGATCATAGCATCACTTTGGTCCCAGGGGCACAACCGCCGAATGTGTGGCCATATCGATATCCTTTCGCCCAAAAGAATGAAATTGAAAAAATCATCAAGGAACTCCTTGAAGTCGGTGTCATTCGTCCTAGCATCAGTCCTTATTCATCACCAGTGGTCATGGTGCTCAAGAAAGATGGGGAATGGCGCATGTGTCCAGACTTCAGGGCCCTCAACAAGCTCACGGTCAAAGACAAATTCCCTATCCCGGTTGTTGATGATCTGCTGGATGAACTACATGGTGCTCAATTCTTTACTAAGCTAGATCTTCGCTCTGGCTATCACCAAATACACATGAAAGAAGTAGACATTCCCAAGACTGCTTTCCGAACTCATGAAGGCCATTATGAATTCTTGGTCATGCCATTTGGTCTCTATAATGCCCCATCCTCGTTTTCTTTGATGACATTCTCATCTACAGCCTCACCTAGGAAAAACATTTTCAGCATGTAGACCTGCTCTTGCAACTACTCCGGAATCATAAATTATTTGTCAAATTGTCCAAGTGCTCTTTTGGCATGGAAGAAGTCGAGTATTTGGGCCACATTGTGGGTCGTGAAGGTGTCCAGGAGGATCCCAAAAAGATACAATGCAAGATTGGCCCCAACCAAAAACCTTGAAGAGTTTTAGGGGATTCTTCGGTCTCACTGGCTACTATCGCAAATTTGTCCGCAATTATGGTCGCATTGCTAGACCCCTCACTAACCTTCTCAAGAAAAATTCATTCCTCTGGACTAAAGCAACACAACAAGCGTTTATGGCTCTCAAACAGGCCATGTGTTCTACCGTATTGGCACTACTAGACTTCACCAGATCTTTTGTGATTGAATGTGATGCTTCAAGTACTAGTATTGGTGTTGTCTTAATGCAAGAAGGTCGACCCTTGGCCTTCACCAGCCAACAACTAAGTGAGAAACATCTGGGACAATCGACCTATGAGAAGGAGATGATGGCCATCTTACATGTAGTAAATACCTGGCGACCATATTTATTGGGGCGGCGTTTCTAATTCCGCACAGACCATCAAAGCCTCAAATATTTTTTGGAGCAACGTCTATCCTCGCCCCAGCAAAATAAATGGTTGGCCAAAATGCTAGGATATGATTATGAGATAATTTACAAGAAAGGGCATGACAATGTAGTAGCGGATGCTTTATCACGCCAATTTGAGGATGAAAGCACCCTGCTATCAATCTCTCTTCCCATACCAGATTGGATTGAAGAAGCTCGCAAGGAATGGTTTTCACATCCCTCTCTCTCCCAACTCATTAATAACTTGAGAGCATATCCTAATTCCTCAATTGGCTACTCTTGGAAGGATGAGATTCTTTGCTACAAGGATAGAGTAGTTATATCGCCGACATCCACCCTCAAAACGCGCATTTTGGCAGAGTTGCACTCATCTCCCACTGCAGGCCATGCAGGCTTTCAGAAGACTTATGCTCGCACTCGTCGTTCTTTCTTTTGGACAGGCATGAAAACTGACATTCTTACTTTTGTAGTTGAATGTGATGTGTGTCAACACCATAAAGGAGAAACAGTCAAGTCACCAGGCACCTTACAACCATTGCCCATCCCTACCTCAATTTGGACGAATGTTTTTATGGATTTCATTACTGGTCTTCCGAAGTCAGGCAACAAGTCAGTCATCATGGTGGTTGTGGACAGACTCTCTAAATATGCTCATTTTTGCACTCTACCCCACCCATTTACCACCACTTTGGTCGCTCAAGCTTTCATGGACCAGATCTTCAAACTGCATGGCATGCCCACTTCCATTGTGTCTGATCGTGACCCGACTTTCACCAGTAACTTTTCGCAAGAACTTTTCAAGTTACAAGGCACCCAAATCCAACTAAGTACTTCCTATCATCCCCAAACTGATGGTTAAAATGTTTGGACACATACCTAAGGTGCTTCACTTCAGAAAAGCAACATAGCCATGGTATAATACTAACTATCATGCAACCACCAAGATAACTCCATATCCCTGGATGCTCTAAGGTGCAAGAAGTGGATCAACTCCTACAGAACCATGTAGCCATGCTAGCCTGTCTCAAAGATAATCTCCATCAAACTCAAAATCGCATGAAGCAATAGGCAGACCAACATTTCCAAGCGCACATTTCAAGAAGGGGATCAAGTATTCCTGCAGCTGCAACCATATAAGAAAACATCGCTCAAAGAAAAGGGCTGCCAAAAATTAGCTCCAAAATTCTACGGACCTTATCAAATACTTCAGCGCATTGGAGCAGTAGCCTACAAGCTAGCCTTGCCACCAACTTCAAAAATCCATCTAGTCTTCCATGTATCATGCCTCAAGAAAGTGGTGGGGAACAATTGCAGAATTCAAACCAATCTACCTGAATTGGATGAAGAAGGTTCACTCTGGCTCCAACCTGAACAGGTCCTTGATACGCGAGAACAACATTTGTGCGGCCGCATGATCAAGGAAGTCCTCGTCAAGTGGAAAGACACCTCTCCAAAAGATGCGACCTGGGAACCAGCCACTATTCTTCAGCAGTTTCTGCAACTTCAGCCTTGAGGACAAGGCTGCTTTTTATGGGGGAGGGCATGTTAGGGTCCAACCCTAACCCCTTTATTTATGTAATAGGGTCGAGTCATAGTTATAGTTAGTTAAAGAGTCAATAAAGCTCGTATTAATAATTGTAATTGGTTGACCAGCATTTAAGAAAGGGACCACAATTAGTTGCAAACGGTCCATGGTATTAGATAGATGGTATAGAGAGAACTATGGTAATGACCCATGGTATTGTATGTATGAAATCCTGTATAAAGGATAGAGACTCTCCATTGAGGAATATCAAGTCTTATTTTGTAATTGAGCTCTGCTCTGTTGGAGGTTGCCCCCTCGAAGAGGCAAGTGAACATTGCTTGCATCTCTGAATAATAAAATACTCGTTGTTTTTCTCATTTTGTTTTGTGTTCTGGGTTGTATTTCTTCACATATTTGGTATTCTGGAATTTCTCGCAGGTCAAGAGTATAACATATATATAAACACAAAAACAAAATAAAAAAATTGTAGCCGCTGATGTCATTGACCAACAGCACAAGGCACCCGTCGTTGTCCTCGCTGAACAACTACACACCACAACCACCACCCCTCGCTGCACACCACAGATCGTCATCCCTCACTGACTTCCAAAGCAACGCAACCACCATACAACCTACAGTCCCTTCTACATTGTACAACCACCAACCGACCGACCACCATACGCCACCATGCACCGCTGCAACCTGTCACTCGCAGTCACCGTACCACATGGAAATTCTTCCCATGCCACCTCTGACTAATGCATCCACCCTAGTCCCTGTCGTCCACTACCTCAATCAGCGGCCACTTGTTGCATCCACACAAGTCATTCGTTGTTTCCCGATGGCTACGACAAATCCACACAAATCGGAGCCTCTTCCCACGTGTCTTCAACCCTATTGACACCGAAATTGGCAGTGAAACAACGTGACCTTACAGGTGAGGAGGCATCACCATTATTATTATTATTATTGGAATTAAAATAAGGTTCCCAATTAAAATACGAGACCCTCTTTATTACCAAAGAGTCTAGATTGTCGAAGAGGGAAAGGATTGGAAAAATGTATTAAAATATTTTAATATAAAGGTTCTCCTTAAAAGGATTTAATTTATAAAATTAAAATTAAAAAAAGAAAAGGGGGCGATTTAAGAGAGAGTCAAGGTTATTAAAAGAAAAAGTAGAGTATTTTACATATAAAATAAATAAATAATATATATATATATATGAAAGAATAAATAAATAAATAAAGATATAAAAAGAAGTCGATAACAAGTGGGTCGCAATTATGAATAATATTTAAAATTCATAATTAAAGTATCAATTGACAAAATTATCGACATGCGCAAAATGGAAACTAGCAATGGAAGATTTTTAGAAACTTCATGTTACTCTGCTTCAATGCTATTTATAATTAAAGGAACTCTTGCAAGAAAAGATGTTATTATTTCTATCTCTCCCGCTGAAGAAAAAAAAAATATAAACCTTATTCTTGCTAACCAATTGGTGATTCCCAAATCAAATGTAATCGAAAAATTAGACTGTTGGGATAAAAAACAATATGACATAACCAATTTACAATTAAACATTGTGCATTATACTTTTATATCACAATTCTTTATTCGATCCCTATGGAAGGATCAAGGTGACATTATTTTGATTCCACCCTGGATGGAAACTCTAGGGTCCTTCATCCTAAATATGAAGAAGTTATTTAACATTTTCCTACAGGAAGAAAAAAATATCACTACAGCCTATAGAACATTACATTGAAATCAGATTCAATAACACCAGAAGGCATACAAGATATCTCAAAAGTAATTTTTCAAGAAAGTAAAAAAGAAAGACATTGGTTGCAAAGGGAATTTGACAAAATCACCGCTGAAAAAAATAAAGAGGTTTCTCCACTTAAGGACCATAGTGAAAAATTATTGATGCAAATTAAGAAGCTTAAGAAGGACAAGAAATCGTTGGAAAACATGGTACAACAACTTATTGAGAAGGAAGCGTCGAATGTAGAAATTCAAGTCGAAGAAAAAGGAGCAAATATCGATCCAATGAATACCATAGCTCAAGAAGATGACAAGACAGTTGAAGTAAAAACATATTTCAATGTTGTAGTTCAAACGATGAAAAATCCAAATAAAGATTTTTTAACCAACTCAACAACAACAGTACCTGAAGTAAATTAGAAAGTTGTTACACGCATGATCAGGGAAAATCAAACCACAAGAACTCCCTATCGACATCTGAATCACAAGAGCAGATATGTATCACCGAGAACAAAAAAAACGAACTTATGTTCCAAAGACTACTAATGTCAGTGCAATTTAGTCTTGTGATAAAAATTTACACGAAATATCTAGTAACTGCAAGATTCCACAGAGGATTGATATCAGATCCCTTCCCAGTGCAACAATTTTGTTTATCACTCAGAGGATCCTATCATCTTGTATCAACGAAGATGACAACTCCAAGAATTCGTAAAAGATGTGAATGGACTATAAAACAAGAAACAAATGAAATGCCTTGTCAACAATAAGCCTTGAGGACAAAGCTTTCTGAAGAGGAAGGCATCGTTATGAATAATATATATATATATATATATATATATATGATTAATTAATTAGATTTGTATAGAAGAGGCATGTCTCTAAAAACATGATCATTCATGAAAGGGCACTTACCTCGGTATATAAGTGGGCCCTCATTTCTAACATTCTTATCATGATCTCATATCTTTTGTACATTCTTATATAAATATATTTATCCTATCATGGATATTTATATATTTCAGATCTTCTGAGTATTCTACTGCGTATATGAACTTTGTTCATAACAAGTTCTTATTTTGGTTCTTGCTCTTCTATAGAGTTTGATTCATCATCCTTCAATTCAAAGTTCAAACTCTATCCTTTATTGTTCTTTCTCCCTTGGTAGGACTTCCTACTTGACAACATCTTTGATTTCTTTAAATACTACATCTTTACTATACACAACCTTCTTAGTTTCTAGGTTCCAAAGCTTATAACCTTTCAAACCATCTTTATATCCAATAAAGATACAATTTTCAATTTTCTTATCCAGCTTACTCCTATTCTCCTTTGGAACATGTACATAAGCATCACAACGAAATACCCTGAGATGTAGACAGTTTCTTACCAGTCCATACCACATGTGGAGTCTTATCATCTAGAGTTCATGAGGATGATCTCTTTACTAAGTAACACAAAATGTCCACTACCTCTGCCCATATTTCTTGTACTAACCCAGCACCATTGAGCATGTTCCTTGCTTTCTCCATTAGCGTCATGTTCATCCTTTCTGCACCTCCATTTTGCTGAGGTGTGTATGGAGTAGTTTTTGGCCTTGCTATACCACACTTCTTACAGAATTCTTCAAAATCATTTTTCCTAGCTTCCTAAGATATCTCTCTCTTGTATTGAGTCATTGGAATCATTATTTCATGGTCAATGAGAAGACTATTGGTTATTGTTAAAATTGGCAACTAGGGCCAAACTGCATGTGGGTCATCTTATTTATGGCAGCTGATATTTTTCTTGGATCCCTCTCATTGAGAGGTGTAGGATTGATTTAAAGATCATCCGATTCCAATAAGTATTTATGAAGATATAAATTTATTTTGATTATGGACAAATTGTCAAGTCGGCCAGCAACTTATGTAGGTTCAGAAGCCCAACAGTCATGTCTATTCAACCTGTTTTAGTATAAATAGAAGAGGACTTGAAGTCATTTGTCACACACATATACTCTTCATGTGATCTCCTCCTCTCCACATCTTTGGGTTTTGGTGGAGGAGAGACACTAAGAGTATACGTTGGCCTAAGATGATGCCCTAGCTGCAATATGATGCCCTAGCCGCAGTAAATCTATCCGCAGCATTTAAGGGTGCCCTATTTGAAGGTACTCTTGACAGCTATCAATGATGATCTAAGCAGCAAAGGGAGGCACTTATACGCAGTCTAAAGAAGCCCTCATCCGTTGACTAAAGGAGGCCCTAACTGCAGTTGAGAGAGGCCTAATCCACAGCAAGGAGGAGGGCCTAATACGCAGTCAAGGGAGACATCTAACCGCAGCCCTAGAGAGGAGATCTAGTCGCTGTCATAATGAAGCCATAGCCGCATCAATATGAGGAGAGACCTAGCCGCAACAAGAGGTGACCTAGTTGCAGCAGAAGGAGCCCTATAACATCGTGAAGGAGTCTAGAAAAATCAGCGTGGGAATTCTGTGATAAAGCCACATCGCTGTAGGTTACAATGTGGTCTATTTCAGGGCTGTTTGGGCATGATAGGGCTGTTCTTGAGCTCGGTTTGCAAGGAAGCTGAGCCACAATATAAAGAGGTCAGAAAGGACAGTGTATAAATTCAGATTGTTGTAGGTGACAGCATGACAAAAGAAGGATTGTTTAGTTTGGGACTGCTTGGAGGATTCTGGAACTATAGCCTAGCTGCTTTGCTAGGCTGCAAGCCATAGCAAGCAGCTAAGGCTGATATACATATGGCAGTATAATGAAGCAACAGAAGTATAGTGTTGCAGCATGATGAAGCAACAGAAGTATAACAGCAGCATGATGTAGCAACAAGGCATTGCAGCATGATGATGTATTGAGTATGTCTTGTGTATGATTGGGTGAAAACACTGTGACAAGTGCAACTGATAATCAAGTACAGCATAGCAGGCAGATCAGCAATGTGTACAACATTAGATGCAGATCCATGATGTTGAGAACAGCTCAGTGATATTTGGGTGCAGCACTGAGACGATGAAGTACAACATAATAATAAGGTGCAACATGATGATGAGTTGCAGCTCAGTGATGGGAGTAGCTCAGTGACTAGGTGCAGCACCGTGACGAAATACAACACTATGATAGGTGAAGCAGTCACCTTGGAGAATCAGTTGAAGTAGCATGTCTTCAACTGATCTCATATAGATATAGAAAGTCAAAATGTTGACTTCTGTTGTAAATGTACTATCTCTCTCTCTCTTTCTCTGCTGAACTATTGAAGAAAACACTATGATAGGTGAAGCAGTCACCTTGGAGAATCAGTTGAAGTAGCATGTCTTCAACTGATCTCATATAAATATAGAAAGTCAAAATATTGACTTCTGTTGTAAATGTACTATCTCTCTCTCTCTTTCTTTGCTGAACTATTGAAGAACATAGAAGAAGAATTTATCAAGGGTTTCCCCACATTGGGGTTTGTCCCTGGCTAGCGCCACATCTTGTGTCCTCTTGTCTTGGCTTGTCTTCTGCGATTTATGTTTATGTTCTATCTGCAGTTTACTTTAATGCTGATGTGATTGGTAATCTGAAAAGATATGGAGCTAACTGTGAAAATTGAAATAAATTGCTCTAAGCATAGAACATACCTAAAATTAACAGTTATTGCTATAGATTACAATCTTGCTGATTTTGATTTTCAGTAGTAGTATTTCTCAGATGTACGACCGGTCACTCGGAAAATTGATCCCAATTCAGTTATGTTGTATCTCTATTTCTAAGGTACACTTCTATGGTATCTGTTTTTAAAAAGGAGTAATTTCGGTTAATGTTTTGTAACATTTTCATTTTCCGTTCTAGGTTTGATACTTGAGTTCAGATCTGCACATAATGAGTTAAAATTTCAACAAAACCAATGCATATATCAATATTATTCTTATCATCATAAGCCCAAGATAATTAAATTATACTGGGATTATGGAATGCATTGTAAGAATGGATCAAAAGTTGTAAGGAATGCATCTAACATGTTTTTTCATGGGGGTGATATTTACTCTGACTAGTTATCCATTTGAGGACAAATGCTACAGACAAGTAGTTATTATACCACATGTTTTCATTGTAAGTTGAGCTCCAGAATTAGTAAAATGATGGAGAAAGTGATACCTTTTTATCACCAACAAGATGCAAAAGTGAAGGCAAAAGAGCCTTTGAATGATTAGCAAGACTTCGAACTCCCTCTTCTGAACCAGTTAATCCTTGGACAATATCCACTGCTGCCTTTTTCACCTGGTATAAGCACACATAAAATATCATCATAATGGCAGAAATAGAAAAAAATATCATTATTATTAACTTTTAACTGTATACTTGATGTCATTTTTGCAAATGCATGCACAAGCTTCTTAGCAGTACATTGTTTAAAGCTGAAATTCAAGACATATGTATCCCATGAAATGTGCCAGTTCATGTAAACAATTTAACATGCAGAATTCAATTACATTAAACAATGACTGAAACAACCAGTGATCAGCATTACTTATTGTGCAAATATTAAGACAAACCTCAAACTCTCTATTTAGATATTAAGCTTCAGAATATGACAAGGTAGATCAAGTAGCCACTCTATATGTACGATAGATATTTTGTTCTAACTCCGAAATATCGGGATAAGGATCAAACACTGTCTTCAGAAAATGAATACCTCTCTAGCTATTGGAGATATTTGTATAACATCATCAAATACGAGAGCTTGAAATATGGAAAGTTTCTGAATCTCCGGGGGAAGTGGGGAATGTCAATTTTACTAATTTATGGAACAACAGAACTTCTTCCAATAGGGAAATTAAAAAAGAAGAATTTATGAAAGCCGTGTTGAAATTTGGTACTGGAGGACAGGTGGTTCCCTTAGGCTTTGATCTTTGGCCTAGGGAAAAGTGTCCAAAAGAATTTAATTTTTCTCCTAAAGTGACTTTATAATTTTATAAAGTTAAATCTAATTTAAAAGTGACTTTAAGTGATAAAGTTATTAAGTCTAATTTTAAAGTGACTTTTATAAAGTCAATGAAAAATTAGAAAGGAAAAGTGACTTTGGAAATAAATGACTAAGTGGATCTTTATTAAAGTGGGGTGAATTAAAAAATAGAAAGTGAGATTTAAATGAGCATTTAATCTCAACCATTGATCTAAATCTATTTCAGCCATTGGATTTAGAAATCACCCAAAAGTCACTTGGATCACCCAAAAGTCACTTGGAGTTATATTAAAGGAGGAAAAGGAGGAAAAGGTCATTCATTCTTTCATGAGCAGATTGGGAGAATGAGAGCAAAAGAGATTTCTGAGCAGGAAGGAGAAGGAGACAGCAGCTTGGCACACATTCCAAGGCAGCAGTTGAGCAGATTTGTACAGCTGATTCAGCACATAGTGAAAAGCAGATTTTGCACAAAAATCGAAGAGCAGTTTGCTGATTTTTCTGCACACAAAACGGAGGTCGTACAGCATTTATTGCTGTCCTGTTTGCTGTAATTTCCAGATTGCTGTGAGGCACGGGAAAGGAGATAAGTTGTAAATTTGCTTGCTGATTTTTTGCTGAATAATTCTCACTGTAAAAAGACCATTTTCAGAAATAAAGAAGAGCTCTCAAACTGGTTTTCCCCAAGAGTTGTAGGGGGTTTTTCCAGGGTCAAGTTGACCAAAAATATCAGTGTTTTAATGTGTTTTAATGGCTGTTTTTAATTGCTGATTTTTATTTCTGCAATTTCCAGCATTCTGAAAAATTTCCAGAATTTGTGTTTTCAGCAATATTTATTTTTTCAGTCTGTTAAATGTATGGTTATGGGAATGGGCATTTAACTACATGGGAGAAATAAGGTGAAACTGAAAACCGGGGTGGGAAAACAGAAATTTTTACATGGTATCAGAGCTTGAGTGCTGAAGGGCAGTTTGGGACAGCAAAAGGAAAAATTACAGTTGCTGATTTTTCACTCAGAAAATTCCAGCAAGCTGATTTTTTCATAAACAGCAGTTTTATCTTTACTACAGCAGTGCTATTTTTCAGTTTTAGGACAGCAGGATGTCATTGGGATTGAGGGTGGAGGATAGGTTGGATGGGCATATAAATTACAGCGTTTGGAAGGAGAGAATGCAGAGTATCTTTGAGGAGGCAGAAGTCTGGGATATCATGGTGCATACCGCACAAAACCCTGTTGTTGTGCTCACTGATGTTACTCAGTTGGTTGAGTATAAAAAGAAGAACAATAAGGGTAAGAGGCTGATTCTAGACGGAATCAAAGACCATTGCATTCCTCATGTGAGAGGAAAGAGCAATGCCCATGAGATGTGGACAGCATTGTCCAATCTCTACCAGAGTTACAATGAGAACCGGAAGATGGTCCTGAAGGAGAAGCTGAAGAACATTAAGATGGGGAATGATAGTGCAGCTGGATATCTCACAAAGTTTACCAATGTGAGAGATGAGTTGGCAGCGATTGGAGAGGCCATTCCATCCACTGAGTTGGTGCGTATTGCAGTGAATGGCCTCCCCCGTTCATGGTTGAACTTTGCTGATGGGGTTTGTGCACGTGAGACCCTTCCCACATGGGAGAGGTTTTGGGATGATTGTATTCAGACAGAGATCAGGAAATGACAGCTTGGGGCAGCCAAGCCAGTTGAGCAGGATGAGGACGTAGCACTGGTGGCAGGAGGCAAGAAAGGCAAAGGGAAGAAGCAGGCTTCCACAAGTGGTGGTGGGGGCAAAGGCAAAGGTAAAGGTAAACAGGGGAACACACAGAAGGACTATTCCAAGGTGAAGTGTTGGAATTGTCAAAAGATGGGACACTATGCAGTTGTGTGTCCGGAGAAGAAGAAGAAGGGGAAGAACCAGGACGTGGCAGCTTCAGCAGAGATTGAGGACTTTGCTGGTCGTTTTGACCGAGAGTTTGCGTTCACTACGTGTGAGTCCTCTAGTACAGGATCACCTGCCACACAGGTTCAGAGGGAGCATGCTTTTCCCTCGATTAGCGGAGCATCTTCAGGTATCTGGTATGTGGACAGTGGGGCTTCACGTCACATGACAGGAGTCCGGGAGTACTTCTCAGAGCTTTCAGAGAGTGGCACTGATATTGAGGTAGTACTCGGTGATGACAGAGTTGTTAGAGCAGTCGGGTTGGGGACAGTGACATTTCAGAGGGAGTCCAAACCTCCCTTGAAGGTGTCAGAGGTTCTTTATGTGCCAGGGATGAGGAAGAACCTCATATCCGTCTCAGCTTTGGAGGACAGAGGATATGAGGTACTGTTCAAGGGAGGACAGGTGTTGATGTATCCCAGGGGCACTCCAGCTGATTCAGCTAGAGTGATAGGTGTACGCCATGCAAAGGTGTACAAGTTTGCATTCCAACCCCTTTTGGCATTGAGCAGTAGTACCGACAGCAGAGCTAGCAGTTCTGAGCTGTGTGAGATTTGGCACCGCAGGATGGGACACATGTATCATGGAGCCTTGAGGACATTGCAGGAGATCACTACAGGTGTGCCAGATTTCAGTACTGATCACTTTGATACTTGCAGAGGTTGTGTGATGGGCAAGTTTGCCAAATCCCCTTTTCCCAGCAGTGACAGCAGAGCGACGGGGATACTTGATTTGATTCATTCCGATGTGAGCGGTCGGATGTCTCATGTTTCCTTGAGTGGATATGAGTACTATGTTTTATTCATTGATGATCACTCCAGGAGGACCTGGATTTATTTTTTGAAGACCAAGAGTGAGGTCTTCAAGCGGTTTCAGGAGTTCAGAGCTCTTGTGGAGACTCAGACAGGTCGAAAGATCAAGTCCTTGAGGTCGGACAATGGAGGAGAGTACACCCTTGGAGAGTTTGTTGACTATTGTGCGGAGGCAGGCATTAGGAGGGAGTTCACTGTTCCTTACAACCCCCAGCAGAACGGGGTTGCGGAGAGGAAGAACAGATCCATCATAGAGGCTGCCAAAGCCATGATACATGATCAGGGGTTGCCATTGTTCTTGTGGGCAGAGGCCTGCAACACAGCTGTTTACTTGCAGAACAGGAGTCCGCATCGTGCTTTGGGGCACATGACTCCGGAGGAGGCTTTCTCTGGGAAGAAGCCTGATATTGGTCATCTTCATATCTTTGGATGCATTACATACTCCTATATACCCAAAGAGAAGAGGACCAAACTAGAGCCCACCGCAGAGAAGGGTATCTTTGTGGGCTACAGTGAGACCTCAAAGGCCTTTCGGATTTACATTCCTGCACAGAGGAGAGTTGTTGTCAGACGGGATGTGAAGTTCGAGGAGGACAGGGCCTTTAGGAGGTCACGGGAGTTAGAGTATCTGGATCAACCAGACCCTCAGCAGCAGTTGAGTCAGTCGCAAGGATCCAGTGGGCAGGGATCAGGAGGATCCGGAGGTACATCTATGAGGATGTCAGGTCCATCAGTGAGCAGTGGCTCGCCGAGCCAGAGGGGTGGTGCTCCGGGCAGCATGCAGAGCAATTCACAGAGCAGTTCACTAGGGAGTCCACTGATGGACAGTTCACACGGTACCTCAGCTTCTACAGGTTCAGGTGCAGGCAGGAGGACAGCAGACAGACAGTCAGGAGTTCAGGCTACTGATGGTGATGAGGAGGAGGAGTTTCATTCTCCTATGGGAGAAGCATGCTCAGGGAAGAGGAAGCCCAAGTGGCTTCAGGACACCTTGAGAGATGCCACATCTGTTGCTGAGCCGAAGAGGCCGGTCAGAGAGAGTAGACCACCTGAGAGGTTATGTAGCTATATGGCGATGGTTACCAGCATCCTTGACTCTGAGCCTTCTAGCTATGAGGAGGCAGCTAGCCAGCAGGTCTGGAGAGAGGCCATGCAGGAGGAGTATTCTTCTATCATGAAGAATGATGTTTGGGAGGTGGTGCCGAGGCCTGAGGGCAAATCCGTGGTTACTTCCAGATGGCTTTACAAGGTAAAGCATGCTGCAGATGGCAGCATTGAGAAATTCAAAGCGAGGTTTGTGGCTAGAGGGTTCTCCCAGGTAGAGGGAGTTGATTATGAGGAGACCTTCGCTCCCGTGGCTCGATATACTTCGATCCGCTCCATTATATCGATAGCAGCAGAGATGGGTTGGAAGATCCACCAGATGGATGTGAAGACCGCATTTCTCAATGGCTTCATACAGGAGGAGGTGTACATTGAGCAGCCACAGGGCTTTGAGGTGCATGGGAAGGAGTCCCATGTGTGCAGATTGAAGAAGGCCCTTTATGGCCTGAAGCAAGCTCCCAGAGCTTGGTACTCCAGGATAGATGCATACTTGCAGGGGATGGGTTTCACAAAGAGTGAGGCAGATCCGAACCTTTACTTTATTGTGATTGTTGAGGAGCCTCTCATTCTGGTGCTGTATGTGGATGACTTGATCATTACAGGTGCAGAGAGACTCATAGAGCACTGCAAGAGAGATCTTGCGGCGGAGTTTGAGATGAAGGACATTGGCTTGATGCATTACTTTTTGGGTTTGGAGGTGTGGCAGGAGGAGGGGCATTTCTTCCTGGGGCAGGGGAAGTATATTGTGGACATCCTTAGCAGATTCCACATGGAGGATTGTAGACCCATGTCGACACCGATGATCACCAACTAGAAGAAGCTTCATGCTTCGGATTCCGAGTTGGTGGATCCCACATTGTACAGGCAGCTGATTGGTTCCTTGATGTATTTGGTCAACACTAGACCAGATATCTGTTTTGCAGTCAACATGATGAGTCAGTTTATGTGTGAGCCTAGGAAGGTTCACTGGGTGGCTGCAAAACACATTTTGCGGTACTTGCAGGGGACAGTGGATTATGGTTTGGACTACAGGCAGGGAGATGGAGTGAGATTGGCAGGATACATTGATTCTGATTGGGCAGGTTGTGCTTCTGATAGGAAGAGCACTTCAGGGTGTTGTTTTGGGTTGGGTTCAGCAGTAGTGTCATGGTTCAGCCGGAAGCAGCAGTCAGTAGCACTGAGTTCAGCGGAAGCAGAGTATATGGCAGCCAGTATAGCTAGTTGTGAGGCTATCTGGCTTCGCAAGATGTTGTTTGGCTTATTTGGTCAGCCGTTGAGACCTTCAGTGATTTACTGTGATAATCAGAGTTGCATTAAACTCACGGAGAATCCAGTATTTCATGACAGGTCAAAGCATATCGGGATCAGATATCATTTCATCAGAGACTATGTTCAGAAGGGAGCTGTGAAGCTTGAGTATATTTCCACTGATGAGCAGGTTGCAGATATCCTTACCAAAGCCTTACCACGGGGCAAGCATGTCTACTTCAGAGACAAGATGGGTGTGGTGAGGAACACCTTCCTCGGTAAGAGGGAGTGTTGAAATTTGGTACCGGAGGACAGGTGGTTCCCTTAGGCTTTGATCTTTGGCCTAGGGAAAAGTGTCCAAAAGAATTTAATTTTTCTCCTAAAGTGACTTTATAATTTTATAAAGTTAAATCTAATTTAAAAGTGACTTTAAGTGATAAAGTTATTAAGTCTAATTTTAAAGTGACTTTTATAAAGTCAATGAAAAATTAGAAAGGAAAAGTGACTTTGGAAATAAATGACTAAGTGGGTCTTTATTAAAGTGGGGTGAATTAAAAAATAGAAAGTGAGATTTAAATGAGCATTTAATCTCAACCATTGATCTAAATCTATTTCAGCCATTGGATTTAGAGATCACCCAAAAGTCACTTGGATCACCCAAAAGTCACTTGGAGTTATATTAAAGGAGGAAAAAGTCATTCATTCTTTCATGAGCAGATTGGGAGAATGAGAGCAAGAGAGATTTCTGAGCAGGAAGGAGAAGGAGACAGCAGCTTGGCACACATTCCAAGGCAGCAGTTGAGCAGATTTGTACAACTGATTCAGCACATAGTGAAAGGCAGATTTTTGCACAAAAATCGAGGAGCAGTTTGCTGATTTTTCTGCACACAAAACGGAAGTCGTACAGCATTTATTGCTGTCCTGTTTGCTGTAATTTCCAGATTGCTGTGAGGCACGGGAAAGGAGATAAGTTGTAAATTTGCTTGCTGATTTTTTGCTGAATAATTCTCACTGTAAAAAGACAATTTTCAGAAATAAAGAAGAGCTCTCAAACTGGTTTTCCCTAAGAGTTGTAGGGGGTTTTTCCAGGGTCAAGTTGACCAAAAATATCAGTGTTTTAATGTGTTTTAATGGCTGTTTTTAATTGCTGATTTTTATTTCTGCAATTTCCAGCATTCTGAAAAATTTCCAGAATTTGTGTTTTCAGCAATATTTATTTTTTCAGTCTGTTAAATGTATGGTTATGGGAATGGGCATTTAACTACATGGGAGAAATAAGGTGAAACTGAAAACCGGGGTGGGAAAACAGAAATTTTTACAAGCCGAGAGAAAATTGTTAAAATATCCTTATAATAATCGTATAAAAATTTGTAAAATGGTCAGCATAAATCTTGACCATCATGCATCCGATTGAGAAGAGCAACTTCAAAACGTAGAAATTTATGTTTAAGACTTTTACTGCGAATTCAGAAATTTCACCTCTTACTAGAACCTTTTTGGATCTAATCCTTGAGAGCTCTCAGCCTTAGGGTTGATCTATAATATTTAATCACAGCTGCAAACCGCAGCAAATACTTCATTCCAAAGTATCAGACAGTTACAACCTTTGGGGCACACTTTTTCATGCGTCTAACAGATTTGAAATAACTTTATTAGAGAAGATTTTACAGCAATCAATATGCCCTCTTATCTTCAAGACATATGTTAAATCTCTTAATGATTTCAGCCCAATGTTATGCCAAATCAACATGAACAACAAGTGTTGGAATTCACCCAATCCAAAAAACAATATAAACTGAAAATCAAATCTGCAAGCACGCAATGATTGGATATAGCAACACTTAATTAATATATAAGAGATGAAGTATATGTACATACTTGCAGCATATTACAAGCGGGTGCAATCTCAAGCTCCCCAAACCCTAATTAGGGTAACCATGAAAACCCTAGACACCAAATCCTCCTAAGTACTAGCTAGGAATCACTCCTAATCAAAGTTGGTCAATCCACCAAGGATTCTCAAAAAGCTAATATCATCATCGACAAGTCCTTCCCAGCACATGCAAAACATTTCCTTCTTTTCTCCTCCCCAACAAGCGTAACAAGTATCACTAGGGTTTCCAAAACCCTAGTCTTCTTCTCTCACAACAGCTACAAGATACAACGCTTCTTTTACCCTCTAGGGTTTATTACAAACCCTAGCTTCTTTGCCTCCTTGGGGTGAAACCCCTAGAATTTCCCTTGATCTTCTCCAAGAACCCTAGCACTTCAAGACAGAGAGTAATAATACAATGAAGAGTATAAGAAAGAGAGACTTTTATCCTCCACTCCTTAGATCTCTGATACAAGTGTGTGATCAATGAATGAATGAAAGGATACTCTCATTCCTCTATTTATATGAGAGGTAAATGAGGCCAACAATATAGTATGGACCTAGTCGACTACAAGCAACTTTAACTCTACACAAATAGGCTCACATGTGAGGCACTCCCTTTACAAGTGATACATGTCAAGCTCCAAGGTGAAAATGTCCAACAAGCAAGGTCTAAGGCATGAGCACTCTACGCGTTGTTTCCAACATTCCCACCTCCTCAAGCCTCCAAAGCTCCAACGCTCCTCCTAAGCCTTGTGGTCCTCCACATCCACCCCACCTACATGATCACTCCCTCAACCCAAGCATCCTCGAGTCAAGGGCAAGCCTCAATAAATGCCAATGACCAAGTGTCCCCATGTCATCTAGGGTACAACACCCTCCTCTAGGATTCCCAATGTTCCTCCTCCAAGGTAAATCATTCTCCTAAGCAAGTAACCATCCTCCATATGCACAATGCATGAAGGAGTCGCCAACCTGTCTAGGTATCCAATCCTCCAAGGAAGAATGCCACATAAGAATTCATCGAAGCTCAAGCAAACAATGAGCAAGTCAACTCTAGTATGTATGCGCATCACGGCACACCCAAGGGTCATCCATAGATTCCATACACCATGCAGCCCACATCATATGAAGCACTCTCAAACATGATTTAAACACTTTTAGAGTAACCATGTAAGCTACCACAAAATTTATAGTTTTGCTAAATACAAATACTAAATCCATCAAACTCCCTACCTTGAGCACATGTACCAGCAAACTACTTATGCACCATATCTCATATAGGATGGCTAAACCTTAAAAAGGTGTCAATTATATAAAACTCGGCCATACAAACACAAAGCATTGCAAAATTTTGAATATGCGTGTATTCCAAATGCATTCTTTCAATGTCAATAACTGATCATGCAAATGGTGATTGCTTCTTTTCATAGCAAGAAAAAAAAAGATATTATCTTATTGTATTTAAATCTGCCAAAGAACCCCCGGATGCGGGTGATTAAAAACGGAAAGAATGACACGGGCCATCACGTGGCCGAGTGTCAAGACCACATGCAAAGGTGGTACCATGGGGTGAAGGCGTTAAGGCGTTTTAATGTGGTGAAGGCCGGAGATGAGACGGCATTAATGCCTGTCCTCTCGGCTCGAGGGAGGCAGGTGAGCAGTCGAGCGATGGAGAGGTTTAAGCGGGGGAGTATGGCTGGTTTGCGGAAGTATGGAGCGTCTGGTGGAGAGACCCTCCTCTGTGCTAGCCGCAAGGTGAATGCAGAGCCGAGGGGGGAAACGGGAGAATGTGAGATTGCGACACATCGTGGGAGGAAGACTGTGAGTTATATGCTGAATGTCTTATTGATAATTCTTGCAGTTCGAGAGGTGAATTTGCTCGGTCAATGGGTTCGTAAGGCGAATTTGCTCTGTCATAAGGCTCGAGAGGCGGATTCAGGAATTGGGGGTAGGTTTTGGAAGTGGGCTCTGGAAGCCTGCTCGTGGTGCAGGCCCTCAAGCCTGGTTCTGGAAGCTAATCGCTATCTGGTCCTTGACGCTAATTCCTGGAGCTCGGGCACATTAAGGTATTGGACTCCTGAGGCCAGAGATCGAGAGTGGTGGTGGAATTCGCTATTGCTACTGGGAGTAGCGTTAATTCTGGTGACTGTTCACAGCATAGACTTTGAAAGGCATTTAAGTATGCCGCGAGACAGGTTACGAATGGGTAGCCGGAGGGGAGGAATTCAAGGTCGCGCTCCGCCGAGAGATGACCATCACTCCCCTTCTTCTTCAATAGAAGTCACCTCTCAGCCTTGTTGGTTCCAGGATAGCAATGACGAAGTGGGAGGGCATAAGGAGAGCAGCCCAAGTGAAGGTGACAGTCACAAAGAGCTTCCCATGCTCAGGTATCGCCTCCCCTGTCCGCATGTCAATTCCTCTCTGATCGTGACAATTGCAGTGGAGCATGGCATTGAGCCTCAACAGCATAGGCAGCATCCCAGTGGGGATGACTCCCCTGTTGCCGGCCTTCCCGTGGGTGAAGAAGGGGGTGGGGCTCAGCCCGAGCTCATTCCTGGGATGGGATGGTCAGTTCCGGGTCCCGCGGGAGGGAGGAAATTGGAACGCCCTGGCCTCAATCCGAATCCAAACGCTGGCCCCTCGGCACGAGCAATCACTCATCCGCCTGGTTCGTGTAAGGGCAAGCAGAAAATGGAAGACTCCGACCTCAATCTGGATCCGGTAGCTGATACCTTGGTGCGTGCTGCTCCTTGGCCCGGTCCGAGGGAACTTGCCAGAAATGACAGTCCTCATAAAATCATTCAGCTCTCGGATTCGGAGAACACGCTCCACTTCGGATGCAGAATTGCAGAGCAGCCCCAGTCTATGGACGAAGAATGATGTTGTCATGGTAATTTATGTTTTGTTTGGGATTTTCCGGGGCAATTCAGTTACATTTTCCATATGTTGGCTTTACAGTCCAAATGTCGCTTGTAAATGTCCAAGTGTCCAGTGTATACGTCCAGTGTTCTATGTCTTTGTCCGTGTCAAATATGTTTATGTGCATCATATGTTCACTCCAGCAATGGACAGTCTATCAGTGTTATGTAATAGAGTCAGCAGGAGTACAGCGAACCACCCAATTTTGAACTCTCTCAAGTTGGGTGCTGCAATATGGGCAAGGCCAAGGAGCCTGAGAAAATCCACTTAAACCTTGCCCTCTGTAATCTTTTTTGTATATTTGTTTTGTAAAGATAATAGAAGTAGTCATATTCAGAAAAAAAAAAAAAAAAAATCTGCCAAAGAACAAATATAATGAATAGGACGACTAAACAGTAAAACGTGGTAGCACATAATAAATGTCCCGTGAAAAAAAATCTCTGCATCATTGTTCTTTTTTTCAAATTCTAAGCAAAATACAAGGTACAACAGCCCTTTACTTGTATCTATGATATTATTTTGGTCTCTATACAAACTCTCTTTTATGACATTTTCTTAAGTCCAAACTCAACTGTAAGATATTTGTTGTTTTAGTCATGTTCTGTTCCTGGAACACTTAAAAAGGGTGTGCCTAATTACTTCACATAACTTGTCACCATATGCTTGGAATGAGATTTCCACGAGCCACGCAATTCTTTTCTTTGGGTCTACCAGCTAAATGTTGATTTTTGTAGCTCAGGCGGGTACTTCTACATAGGCCTTGTGTCTAGGCAAGCAAAAGTCACCCACATTTTCCTTAGAACACTTGATCAAGTTTGAGCAAGCTGCTAATGTAACTTAGACTAAGTCTAACTTAGGAAAAAAGCACATATTAATATGTTGGCTTATTGAGGTAAAAGAATCTTAGGAAAAGTAAAGTAATTTACTTTAGTGAGTAAGTCCTTCATCTTAGCCGTTGATCTCAAGTGAAGCGAGATCTAATCCCGACCGTTAATCACTTTGAGATTAGGGTTAGGGTTAGGGATTTAGCTCAATGTAAAGTTATAAAAGCAAGGCTAAGGAGAGGAGAAAGATACTACTACAGCAGCATCTCCGTGAGCAGTGTGCTATGTCCGAGGGAATGTAGAGAAACTAGAGATCTAGATCTACAGGAAAAATTAAACACCAATCTAGGGCAGATCTGCTCAATCAAATCCAGGGTAATTGTATTCTGTATTTTTTCAGGTGGGCCATTATCCCAGGAAAGGAACCCACGTAAGTTTGGATTATTTTAATGAAAAACTTGTTGGGCAGAAATCTGTTTGTGTCATTGTGATTGAGATTGCTATATTTGCTTCCGCTCAATTTTATTGTGTTAGGAACCTAGCTGTGTATTTATTCAGTAGATCAGCTTTCTGCTAGGAATTAAATACTGGGTGCTAGGTTTGCTGGAAAACTAACACTAAAGTTCGTCCTAAACCTCAAAAATATAATCTTAAACAAAGAGTATGCCACTCAGTGTCCTTTGCTAGCTATACCAACCAACGTTTGTCCAAAAACTCAAAGATATGATCTCATACAAACAAAGTGGCACTGATTTTCTTTATTGGGTTGAAGTCTATCACCTAAATCTCGTCCTAATTTTGAAGATTTGAAGATATGATCTGATGGAAAAAATCAAGCAATAGAAGTACGTCCTTTTTTCGATCTACCAGCCAAAATTTGGAAATATTGAATAATATAATCTTATGCAAACAACATGCGGCCATTCCTAATAATCAGAACAAACTTCTTAATATTCCTGCTATCCAGCTGAACTTGTGTACCGTCATTTTATTTTAGTTATATACTAATGTCGCCAAAAGTGGCCAACAGGCCTGGAAAAAGATACATGAATGGAATAATGAATTGGAGTAGCTAGTGAATTCCAAAGTTAAAACATCAGAGAAGTAGAACAAGCCATGGAGCATTAAAACTCCAGAGAGATAAAAGAAAAAAGAAGACTGGAGAAGATCGAATCCAGAGAGGGTTAACTCAATTGGCTTGAACAACCCAAATTGCTAAAACCCAATAATATTAATAGTTATAATGAGTTCATTTACTCCCATCTGATACAATGTTTTGCGAGGAAACCCCATACTGGGTCCGGGCCTAGTTCTCAGAAACAGAATAATTCTCTGAAGCTCCTCATGTTAAGCATACAGAAGAGTGTCGCAAATCCAAAAAGGGAGCAGGAATCATGGTTACAAATACCTGTGGTGAAGGTGATGACAAGAATCCCACCAGCTCTTCCACTTCAGTCGCCATAGTTAATAGCTGCTTCAAACTCCCTGTCCAAGCACACGCCCAAGTCATAATCTCCGGTATAAAATCAAAATATATGCATAAGGACTACAGTAGAATACACAGAGGTGTTTACGTTAAAACAAAGTTTGAAATTACAGAGCAGTAATATTCAGCTAAAAGTAACATAGCCACTTAGTCTACATTATGTAGTCTAACATATTAAATCGCACCCACTTATCTGTAGGCTAACATATTAAACGGTAGCCTCTAGTCAAATCTACATTACAGTAAGCAATTTAGTGTTTACAAACCTGAATGTGCCCCAGAATCAATTGGACAAAAATGTCCAGAAACTGATTATATAAATTGCAATAACGGTAGGGTTAATCAATGCAATTATCCCTGTGATTGCTGTGATTTTGCTTCGCCGCCTGTCGAGAATAGCATCAAAAAATAAAGCATGTTCTCAAACAAAGTTCGTGTAATTCTCACACTAAGATACTCAAATAACCAGTGGAAGCTTTGCTTATGGTCTCAATATTGAGGATATTTCATGTCTGTTGACGGATTGGAAATCGGACCGTTTATTGACCGGTAATTAACACTAAAATAAACAGCCGAGATGACTCTGCTTCTACTTTTTTAGGTTTAATCTAAATTAGAAATTGTTAACAATTCGGTTCCGAAGGGATGCGCTAGAATGTATGGTTAATTTTTTATTTGAAAATGAAAAATTTAAGCACGCTCATATTATGATTAATTATAAAAAGATGAATATTAAATAGGAAGAAAAAAATAAAAATAAAAACCCACATAGGGTGAGTGAAGGCTAATAACTAATATATTAATATATTTCTTAAATTAAATGGGGATTAAAATTGTGGAAGGAGAAAAGTAATACTAAAGTATAAAAAACAAAGTTATAATAACAAAATATTAGTGTTTATAATGGGGTATTTATAGCAATAGTCTTTAGCATGGTAGAAGATTTCCATAAGGAAAAGTTAAATCAAAAGGTCGTGAGATTCACTATAAATCACAAAAACTATGGTAAGCTTTCAAGTTATGTGCATGTTTAGGTAGCGGTACATGAACCAAGTACCTACCATATATAATCACCATTAGCATTACCAACATGTACCAAGTACGGAATAGTTAAGAATTAGAGACAATGTGACTGGCGATTGGAGGCAATTAGATGAGGGATCCCATGACTGACGGGTAGAGGCAATAGTATGAGGGATCCTACAAGTAGCAACTAGATTGCAGAGGACATTCATTCTGTGAAGGAAAATGCAGAGCGAAGTCAGATTCAATCCCCTAAAGACCCCACCACTGCTCCAACTATGATTCTATGACCATCTACACAAAACTCTTGTGTTAAACTAATGGAGAATGCAATCTTGTAACCCAAGGATTGTAACAAAAGCATAATTTATTCTAGGGATGAAAAATGCCTTTGTTTGTAGAGCAAGCAGCTCCTTCGTGAGTATTTTAGAAAGTTGTAATGGAAAAGCCATTTTGGCAAATCAATCATCTAACCTAGGTAGATGGTGCATGTATGAGTTGCATGCAAACACTAGTTAATATGTTAAAAGAAACAACTCATGCCCTGACTAATAGGTTGAAGGAAATTGTTTGCAACTTTAATCAAACCAATCAAATAATGGAAATGACTCTCGTTCCACACAAAATCTGAATCAATCCAACTACACCTAGCCGTGATTATTTTAAAGGGGAAAAAAGTTGGCAATTAGGTATTGAAAGGTTCCATATTTAAGGTTTAAATTTAATTTCATCCCTCAGATTTTAATGACAACAAAGAATATTCTAAGATTATCAAATATGGACCATCCATGTAATTCTTATTTTTATTCTTTTTAATTATATTATAGATCTTCAATTTCAATATAGGTTTGCTTATTAATGTAAAATTTTGAGCATAAATTTATTTAACTTTGTATTTCTTATGTACTTTAAAAAAAAAAATAGCCAAAATAAGAATTTTGTATTTATATGCAATTATGCACTTAGATCATAGCAAATTCATTAAGTATTACATAGACATATCTTGAAAAAAATTCCTAAGCCCTCTTATCTAGCAAAACTACAAATTTTTCTAGAGGGACTGCAAATTGGACAACAAAAAAGGGGTTTTCTAGGTATGTACCTAACAAAAATGACCCACCAAAAAACAAAATTCACATGTCATACTATAATTGATTGACAATGTAGTCCTCCATAATTGTGTAATGTCAATCCATTTAGCTCTAAAGAATAGGAGAGGGCCCAATTCGGCCATTGATTTTTACATCTCTTAATCTTAATTTACACCCTTCATTAGCATATGAGTTTGCTTCTTTATTGAGATCATGGAGAACATGGAAATATGCTATTAAATAGAATCCTTCCACTGTTTTCCTAATTCTTTTCATAGGTCTTTCTACTGTTTTGTCCCTCAAAGAGGAGTCCTTCACCAAATGTTGAATAAGGAGGGAGTCTCCCAAAACAATGAGAGAAGTTACTTATTTTTCTTTGGCTAACTAAATACCCTAGTAGAGGGCATAAGCTTTAGCTTGGTTGTTTGTCATGCATCATAATCCCCATGAATACTTTGCAACTTTAACTTCCTCGGGGCCATAGAGCATCCCTCCCCCTATATTAAAAAAGATTAAAAGGGAAACAAGGCATAATATTTTTGTGCTTGAGAGATTAGAATTAATATGGATAAATGTTGGTTTATTTTATTACTATAGTTGTTTGTTATTGTTTTAACGTTCTTTGGTTTATCTTTCATTTTCCCCTTTTATTTTAATTTTATTAGCATTACTTTACATCACACATATCGTCCACATTAGGTTGTAAAATGTAACCCCCTTCTCTTTGTGCAATTATAATTGCTGGTGAAAAATGGGATAAAGTAGTATTAGAACCCTTCTCTTGTAAGGTAGTTTGGACTCCTGCAAAATGACAAATGAGTATTTTTTTCATAGTTATTTATAAAAAATCAACCATAAAATGATGGCAATGAGGTGGAGAAAAATACGTATATCTAACAATTATGTGTTGACCAAACTCCTAAGTAACTAAAGCTAGTAGAGGAGAGGAGCAATGAGCTCTCTTTGGAAATCTAAACACTTGCACATAAACAATTAGAGCATTATTTGCACAAAACTTGAAGAAAAAAATGAAAATTTGTATAAACAACACAAAACCACGATACTAAGCTCTAGTTCTGCCAAAACAAAACAAACAAGCATGCTATAATCTCATAACAATGGGGGGGGGGACAACAAGATTAAGTAAAGTGGAAAACGATTACAAAGGGGATACCAACAATGATGAGCAAATGGTTCCTCGATCCTTCACTTCACCAAGTTCAACCTCCTAAGCCAATTCTCTTCTCTTTCTTGAGAATTTAATGTAATTTTGATGCATGGAAATCCTCTCATGCAAGTGGAGCAAGTGAAGCAATGGATCTATTTACAATGTAGCAACACAACAATGCATAAAACCTAAGATATCAAACCATAGCCCAAGAACTTTACACTTTACTTATATGTTTTTTTAGCGCATCAATCTTTTAGTTGGGGCTCTCAATGAGGGTCACACTCATCCTAGGATGATCTTCTACAATGACTAACTTAAGTAAGACCATATAAGGTCACAAATGGTAGAACTACATGTGTCATATGACCATTCTCAAAAAGCAACAAGGTTATAATAAATATATCACATTGTTGATGTGACTACAAAGAAACTATGACATCAAGTGACAAAATGTTGAGAGTAGCCATTGGGGGTGCAATTATATCCTTTTTTCAGTTAAGGTTCCATGTTGTGATAATCATCAGCGTATGTCCATCGGTGAGTTTAATATTGGGTGAGATTTTGTCATTGTGTGACCACTTCGGTGCTTTAACAAATGCCCCCTAATGTATTGAGGTTGGGAGAACAATGTAATGTTGGAGTACATCAACTATTTTCACTATCTCACTAGAGAAGAAGGGGAGAGAGGAAGGGGAGAGAGGCTCGTAATATGCATTGTCAAAAGAAGGAGAGGTGGGGTGTAGGAATTTACAGGGTAAGTTCCTCATACAGAACACCAAAGGACACTGCTCACAAACAGAGCACAGATCAATACACCAGTATTCTTGACGTGGTTAAAACCCTCAAAGAGGGAAACAGTCCACGACCGGAGCCAATGCGGCCACTTTAGGCAATTTATTAATAAAAGAAATAAAATTTACATAAGCTTCTCTCATGAACGGTCACCCTGCAAATGACCCTCCATGCTCTTTAAATAGAGATCATGGACCAATCAGGTGTTAAGCCACGGATCAAGTGTCAATAATACCAAGGAGAGAATGAACCGTCGGATCACTTCGTGTCTAGGACATATCGTGACCGTCGAATTGTAAGTTACAAATGTACATAGAAAAGAAACACACTATACCAAGTTATACTTAACTATTTCCTATGTGTCAGAATATCCTAACATCCACCCCTTAAGAACAACTTGGGATAGGATTGAAGGATGTACAAATATGACACAATAGGAGAAGGAAGGAAGCATTAGAGCCTATCCCCCCTTAATGACAACTTCCTGAACTCCAACCATAAGTCAAAGTTTAGTAAACTTCGCCTCTGTGAGAGCCTTTGTAAAGATGTTTGCAACTTGATCATCGGTTGAACAATATTGCACTTCAAGAACATGGTCATGAATGAGCTTTCTGATGAAGTGCATGTGTAGTTCAATTTGTTTGTTGTGTTGATGTTGGACTGGATCTTTGCATAGTTGAATGACACTTTGATTATCACACCAAAGTGTAGTCGGATGTTGCTGTTGAAAGCCAAACTCTGACAGGATCTGACGAAGCCACAAGGCTTCCTTACTAGCTTCTATGGTGCCACGATACTCTGTTTCTGCTGAAGAAAGAGAAATGGCACTTTTTTTCTTGCAAGCCCATGTAATAGGTCCAGAACCAAGAGTGAAGACATAACCTGCAGTAGACTTCCAATCATCAGGGTCACCAGCCCAATCAGAATCAGTGAAACCAACCAATAGAGGAGATGCTTCTACACTGTAATGAATCCCAAACTAAATTGTACCTTGAACATAACGAAGTATTATTTTAGCTGCTTTCCAATGACTTTCATGTGGGTTTTGCATAAACTAAGCAATAAGGCCAACAACAAAGGAAAGGTCGGGACAGGTATGGGTCAGATACAAAATTTTTCCTACAAGCTGACAGTATAAGGTAGCATCAACTTCAGGGGAAGTACAAGTGACTGAAAGTTTGGCTCCATACTGAAAGGGAGAAGGGGTTGGCTTACAGTCTTCCATGTGAAAGTGGTGTAGAAGTTCATAGGCATACTTGGACTAGGAAAGGGAAATACCTTCCTTGGATTGCAAGACTTGAAGACCAAGAAAATAATGCAAGTATCCTAAGTCTGTCATTTCAAACTTCTTTTTAAGGCTGGACTTAACATGGTTTATAAGGTTGGGATCACTACAAGTAAGGATAAGATCATTAACATAAATAACAAGAATGATAAGAGACTTACCCACTTTCTTGGTGTAGACAGTATTGTCATAATGACACCTAGAAAAGCTAGTATCTAAAAGAAAGCTATCCATTTTAACATACCAAGCGCGAGGGGCTTGCTTGAGACCATAAAGGGATTTCTTAAGCCGACATACAAGGCTAGAGTCTGTTTGTATAAAGCTAGTAGATTGTTCCATATAGATTTCTTCATGCAAGTCCCCATGCAAGAAGGCAGATTTAACATCCATCTGACAGACTTCCCATTTGAAAGAGGTAGCAAGGGAAAGAACAAGGCGGATAGAGTTCATTTTGGTAATAGGGGAGAAGGCTTCAGTATAGTCAATGCCTTGAACTTGTGAAAAACCCTTAGCAACAAGACGAGCTTTATGTTTATCAATTTTTCCATCTAGTCCATACTTGGTTCTGTAAACCCATTTGCATCTAACAAGTTTTCATCCATTTGGAAGAGGAACAAGATCCCATGTATCATTTGCCAATAATGAATGATATTCTTCATTCATAGCTATGTCCCAATGATGGCCTGAAGCTTCTGCAAAGGTGTTAGGATCATAATCCGTTGAAGCTTGAGCTAGTAAAGAAGAGGCTCTATCGAATTGAGAATGTGTACGTCGTTGATCTGTAGGATCACCTGCAATAGCACCTGCTGCATCCCGAGTAGCACGGACCCATTTTGGAAGCTGAGGAACTGAAGGAGGATCCTGAGAAGGTGGGGGAGGATTACATCCTCGCTATCATCATCTGAAGAAGAAATATTTTCAAAAGTAGAAGGGATAGAGAGATGTGGCACATCTGTCGAACTAGGTGTAGCTTTTAACCCCGTACAGAAATTACCTGCATATGAATTCTAAAACACAAAAAAAAAAACAATGCGAGAGCATAACACATAAAACACATATACACAAAGATTTTCCCCTGGATCCCAAAACCAGGACTACCAGCTTTCATTATGTTCCTTTCAATGTTACAATACATATTTATACATGCCAAAGCATCCAATACCATGGACCGAAAACCATCGCGTCCAATACCATGGACCGAAAACCATCGCGTCTAATACCATGGACCGAAAAACCATTGCGTCCAAAAAAACATGTGCGAAAATCATGCACAAAACCATAGGTGGGTCCGCCCAACCTAACATAGGGTCCAAAACCAAAAAATTTCGGGGCACTGCCCCGGACCCCATAAAGTGGGGTTACGAGTGCCCTTCAAACCCCCTGTGACCTCCCCCCCTCTAACCCCCGGTTAACTATGTGGGCTAGTTGTGGAAAGAATATAACACAACCCAACATTCTCCCACTTGTTGTTTTCTTTCCACAAGGAGCCACAAGAGATCTTAGTCATTTTTCCAGCCCTGAAACGCCCATTGTTTCTCTACACCAAGAGAACTTCTCAGAGCTCACAGATTTTGTCAATGCATCTGCAATATTCTTCAAAGTGTCCACCTTTACCAGCAACACCTTTTTGTCTTCTATCATATCCCTCACAAAGTGATACTAAACATCAATGTGCTTTGTCGTTGAATGATATGCAGGGTTCTTTGCCAAGAAAATTGCACTTTGGCTGTCATAGTCTATCCTTATAGCTTCTTACTTGCATGAGTGGCTGCCATGTATTCTACCTTTGTAGTTGATAGTGCCACTACAGATTGTTTCTTACTCATCCAACTGATTGCACCTCCAAATAGGTTAAACATATACCCACTTGTAGATCTTCTCTGATCCAGATCTCCAGCCCACTCTACATCAACAAAGCCATGAATATCCAACACTCTGTCCAATCCTGGTCTTCCTTGGTTGCACAAACCATAATCACTAGTGCCACGCAAATACCTAAAAACCCACTTCACTGTTGTCCAATGCTCCTTCCATGGTTTTGACATAAACCTGCTCAATACTCCCACTACATGTGCAATGTCTGGTCTAGTACAGACCATTGCATACATCAGGCTACCGACTGCACTTGCGTATGGAACACGGGACATGTCCTCTTCCTCTTCTTGTGTCTTGGGACACTATTCAGCAGATAACCTCACACCTACAGGAATAGGAACCTTCACTGGTTTACTATCCTGCATATTAAACTTCTGCAGTATTGTCTCGACATACTTCCTCAGGTTTAACCATAGCTTCCTCTTTTTACGATCTCTTTTAATTTCCATGCCCAAAATATAGTTTGTAGCACCAAGATCTTTCATGTCGAATTTGGAGGACAATTGAGTCTTCAAATCCTGGATAATTTCTTTGTCATTTCCAACCAGCAACATATCATCCACATACAAGACCAGATAAATAACACAGTCACCAATTAATTTAAAATACACACAGTGATCTGCTTTGCTTCTGGTGAAGCCAAGTCCCCGTATAAATGTATCAAATTTTTGATACCACATCCTTGGTGACTACTTTAACCCATATAGAGACTTCTTTAACTTACATACCAGTTCTTTCTTACCCTTCACCGCAAAGCCTTCAGGTTGCTTCATGTAGATCTCCTCTTCCAAATCCCCGTGAAGAAACGTTGTCTTCACATCCATCTGTTCTACCTCAAAATCAAAAGCAACAACAACAGATAAAAGTAATCTAATAGAAGTTAACTTTGCAACAGGAGAAAAAATATCACCAAAATCAATTTCCGGCACCTAGGAATAACCTTTTGCTACCAACCGAGCTTTGTATTTCTCCACTTTTCCTTCTGCATTTGTCTTCTTTTTGAACACCCCTTTGCTGCCAATGGGTTTCCTTCCAGCCAGCAACTCCACTAGATCCCAAGCCTCATTTTTGTGCAAAGATGCCATTTCATCAACTATGGCCTCTTTCCAGAGTTTTCCATCCTCTGAATCCACTGCTTCCTTCACAGTTATGGGATCATCATCAGTAACAGACAAAGCAAAATTTGAACCAAAAGCAGATGGACTATACCTTTCTAACTGCCTTCTTTCTCGAACTGATCTTCTCACGACCAGAGTTTGTGGCTCTTCATCTTCTGATTCCTCCTCTGTTGTAGAGTCTGATTCTTCCTCCTTTAGCTCAAACTCTATCTTCTTAGGTTCCTTTGGTTGGACTTCATGTTTTTTAACATCTTTCACCTCTCTGAACACCACATCTCAGCTATACACAACCTTCCTTGTTACTAGGTTCCAAAGGTTATAACCCTTTAAACCATCTTTATACCCAATAAAGATGCACTTTTCAGATTTACTATCCAACTTGGTTCTTTTCTCCTTTGGAACATGTACATATGCATCACATCCAAATACCCTTAGATGTGAAAGAGAGGGTTTCTTACCAGTCCATACCTCTTGTGGAGTCTTATCCTCCAACGCTGATGAAGGTGACCTGTTGACCAAGTAACATGCAGTATCCATCGCCTTTGCCCATAATTCCTGTCCTAACCCGACACCACTGAGCATGCTTCTTGCCCTTCCCATCAACGTCTTGTTCATTATTTCTACAGCTCCATTTTGCTGAGGTGTATATGGAGTAGTCTTTTGCTGTGCTATACCACACTTCTTGCAAAATTCTTCAAATTCCTTACTGCAAAACTCTCCATCATTATCTGTCCTCAGCACCTTTATCTTCTTCTCTGTCTGGTTTTCCACTAGAGCCTTAAATTCTTTAAACCTATCAAAGACTTCAGATTTCTTCTTAAGGAAATATATCCATGTATTCCTTGAGAAGTCATCTATAAATGATACATAGTACACAAACTTACCCAGTGATAGAACCTTCACAGGTCCAAACACATCACTGTGCACAAGCTCTAATATATGTTTTGCCCTCTTACCACCAGAGGGGAAACTCACCTGATTTTGCTTCTCGTATACACAATTTTCACAGAAATCAAAATCCAGAGAGCTATTACTCATACCTTCTACTATACCTTTACCATGAAGTATTTGAAGGCCCTTCTCTCCAATATGTCCAAGCCTTTGATGCCACATCATGGTCTTTTCTCCAGAGACCAAGAGATTTTCTGCGCCACTTTCAGGAACCACGGAACTGTTGCACCCATCAACAACAGTGCTCCATTGCAGCTTGTACAGAGTTCCAATCCGAACTCCCCACATCAATACCAATGCTCCCCGAACCATCTTGCAGGCTTCCTTCTCGAACACTATTTTTACACCTGCATCATCCAGCTTACTAACAAAAATCAGATTTTTGGCTAATGCAGGAATATGTAGAACACCCGGAAGTGTTCTAACCCTTCCACCTTGCAGCTTCAACTTTACTTTTCCACAACCAATGATTCTAGCCTTCCTGTCATCCCCCAAGAAGACATCACCACCATCATATTTCTCATACTCACAGAACCACTCTCTATGGGGAGTGAAGTGAAAGGATGCACCTGAGTCAATCAACCATGCCTCATGATCTACATGTGTACTCGAAGAAGCCAAGTACACATCCCCACCTTCATCTGAGGTGGTTTTCGCCTCTGCAGAAGGAGCCTCATCAGATCCCTTTCCTTTGTCAGGAGCTTTAGATTTACACTCCCTTTTGAAGTGGCCTTCCTTTCCGCATTTCTAGCAGACCACCTTTACAGGTTTTCCTGAAGATTTAGATCTCCCTTTAGATTTAGATCTCCCACTCGATGACTTATTTTTGTTTTTGTTCTGGGACCGTCCTTGTACAGACAAGGCATCACCATTTTAGCTCTCCATATTTTTCCGTCTCATCTCCTCCGTCAGCAAGGCTGAGACTATTTCATCAAACTGCAAGGCAGTTGCATTGCTACCTATTGCAATAACCAGACTATCCCATGAATCTGGTAGAGAACACAACAAACTGATGCACTTATCTTCATCTGAAATTTTAATATCAATAGATGCTAACTGACTTACCATAGTATTAAATGCGTTTAGATGCTCTGTCACCGAGTCTCCATCTTTCATCCTCAAGTTATACAACTTTTTTCTGCAGGAATAGTTTATTCACCAGAGACTTAGATTGGTACAAAGTCCCTAACTTGTCCCACAAAGCCTTTGCTGTAGCTTCCCCTGATACATTCAGCAATATTGAATTTGAGACACACAATCGTATTGTGCTCTTTCCCTTCCGATCTAACTTCTTCCATTCTTCATCGGACACTCCCGTTGGTTTAGTACTCGGATCTACCGTGATCCACTGATCTTTATCCACCAACAGATCCTCCATCTTGAGTTTCCACAACTCAAAACTCTGACCATTAAATTTCTTGATCTCTATCTTTCCACTGCTCGCCATCTTCTTTGACCACTAGAATCGATCTTGCAGATCTCCCACTGAACAGGGTCTACCACAGGTCGGAGTGAAACCCCTCAACAACAAAGGCGTCCCCTTGAAGCCAAATCTACTCTGATACCAAATGTAGGTTTTAACCCCATACAGAAATTACCTGCATACGAATTCTAAAACACAAAAAATAAACAATGCGAGAGAATAACACATAAAACACATATACATAAAGATTTTCCCCTGGATCCCAAAACCGGGACTACCAACTTGATTTTTCATTATGTTCCTTTCAATGTTACAATACATATTTATACATGTCGAAGCATCCAATACCATGGACCGAAAACCATCACATCCAATACCATGGACCGAAAAACCATCACATCCAAAAAAAACATGTGTGAAAATCATGCACAAAACCATAGGTGGGTCTGCCCAACCTAACATAGGGTCCAAAACCAAAATTTTTTGGGGCACTGCTCCAGACCCCATAAAGTGGGGTTACGGGTGCCCTTCAAACCCCCCGTGACCTCCCGCCCTCTAACCCCCGGTTAACTACGTGGGCTAGTCGTGGAAAGAATATAACACAACCCAACACTAGGCTCGTAGGCCGATATATTTTCAGCAAACTTTACATCTCTTCTAATGATAACATTTTTGGACTTAAGTGGAATAAGTCTATATCCTTTGACATCTTCAGAATATCCAACAAAAATACATTTTTCACTCTTAGGTTCTAAAGCTTTATGTTTCTCATTTGGAATATGGTCCCATGCTTCCAATCTTGGGCTTCTCATCTGGAATATGGGCACTACACACGGGGAGGATCCTTGAGGAGTCCGCCTCTTAGATCAATTGCTTACTACGGGAGCCCTAGATTCAACAGCTACTAGATGGACTTAGTGTCAGATGATGCAGTGGATTGGTTGGAGAGACAGATGTAGTAGCCGGAGACTAGAGGCTGATCAACACAGAGCAAGGTTGGCAGCAGTGCAGATGGCACAGTGCAGAACTCAACAACAACGCAGAAGATTGAGAGGGTTAGAGACTAGTAGCAGTCAGATTCCAACATTCATGATATTATGATGAACAAAGTTAATTTCAATTAAATTTGGATGCTTTTCCGTTACTGAGCAACAACAATTGGAAAATGATGCAGTGTAGAGCTAGCAGTGGTAGTGTTAGCAGAAGATGCAGAGGGAGTTGTAGTATAGATGAACTAGCGGCGGTTGTAGTGTCATGGGTAGCAGTATAGTAGAAACAACAACACAGTGTTGGTGGCAGCAAGAATGCAGAAAGGAGGTGCTTCAGAAACAAAGCATTATGCAGTTGGACATTGTTGCTAGAGCACTTTCCTCGCTAAGAGGAAGTGTTAGTTTTTGGTAGCATCAGATGTGCTCTAGCCATGAAAATTGGTGGAGAGACCAAGGCACATGAGTTATAAAGAACTCAGAAACTGTTTGGTGAAATTCCACCCGGATTGTATTTTATTAAAATAATTAATATTTTTAATGGGGTTCCAAAGTCTAAACTTAGGGAAATTAAAATATTAATGGGTATTAATCAAAATATGGGTGAGAATGATCTAGAAGGCAGATTAAGTCAAGTTTTAATCTTAGCCGTTGATTAGAGACTTAATCTCGGCCATTGAAGTCTCAGTGAGAAAAGTATAAGAAGGAGGCATGGGGTTCATTTAGAAAGACACATGAAGAGAAAAAATAGATCCAGAGTTCGATTTCTGGGGCTAAGAAGTTGAGAAATTCGAACTAAGTGATCATTTTGCATTAGAGGGGTAGGGATAGTTTGGGAATACTGAGCAGAGAGGCAAAGAGCCACTAGTGGAGGCAACACAACATCTAGAGGGACTGATGCTGGGCCAGTCCGGGCCCACGCATTCTTGACGCAGAGCCAGAAGTGCTAGCGCAAAAGTGAGGTTTCCCTCACGCAAAAAGCTGGAAACTGTCAGGGAACTGCCGGAAAATATGGGAGAGGTTGACGAAGAAGTTCTAAGAGGCAAAAAGAGATGGTGTAGGGCTGAAACAGGGCTACGTAGGGCCAGTGTAGGGCCAACGCAGAGAAAGCCGTGATTAGCTAGTTTTGCTGCCCGATTAGCCGGAATCTGTTGGGTGAAGTGAGGTAATATCACGCAAGTTTTCCGCCATTATATTTTTCTCTGTCACTGGATTTCCAAGAGGGCATCCAACATTGTATTTATAACTACTGCTTAATAATAGAAAACCCTCAGAGCTGTTGCACCGGTTTTCCTGCATTGGGTTTTTCCGGGGACTATTTTGTCCAAAAATAACCGTGTCCAATGTATCTTGTTCTTTGCTCAGTTTCTTGTTTCATGTAATCAAATTTAGTTGGTGTAGGTTGCAAAAGTAATTTACTTCAGTATTATTCAAAAAATAACTTGATAATATATATTAAAATAAAGTAGGAGAAGTAAATTCAGTTTTGCTGCAGTAGGGGTTCCTTGAGGATTAGGAATTTTAACAACCTGGAGGTATGGATGCATGTGCTCCCTCTGCCCACTTCGCCCGAAATTCCCCCCTACTAGAGTTAACTACTTGACTGGATGTCTCCACTTAGCCTCCTCTCTGCTTCTCCAATTGTGGCTGCTCCAGAACTTGTTGAGGCTGCATGTTGAGAGGCAATTCCTCTCAACCACCAAGTCTCTAACCTTTTGCTTGCTCCTTAAGGCTTTGCATGCATCTTGTACCTGAAGTGCATACATGTTCTTGACTCGCACACCGATCTCTTTCACCTGTCCCGTGGCGATGTGTCTAAGGAAAACCTTCTCTTTGCTAAATATCACATCATAGCCATGGTCTTCCAATACTGTGACGGAAACATGATTCTTCTTTAGTCTTGGAACATACGTCACATATGTGAATATGAGAGGGGAGCCCGAATCCCTCTGAAAAGTAATTGTACTGATACCGGCCGTGCTATACCTCCCATCATCTCAACACTCTATGTTCTACTTGAGGTCTTTCTCTTCCAAGTTACTTAAGATATCTATATTCCCCGTCATATGGGACGAGGCACCATTGTTGAGATACCACATGATTCCCATTACAGTGCTTGTCATGCATGCAATGAGAGTAAAATCAAGCTCGAATTGTGAAGCTAGAGCCTCACCTACTACTGCTACTGCAGGCTCCTTCTTGTTTTCTTTCTTCAGTGGACATTTCGTTTCATAGTGCCCAAACTCATGACAGTGAAAACAATTGATGTTGGACAAGTCTTTCTTCTTGCCCTCCTTGCCTTGGGACTTCTTTCCCTTGGATTTATTTCCTTTGCTAACCAATGCAAAGTCCTATTCCACTTCTTTGGATGAGGTCCCATATTTGGTGTTTTGCCAAATCTTTTCTTGCACCAAGTTAGACCACAAACACTCTCACCCTGGTAGCTTTTCCTTTTACCAAATCCTGGTACCTATGAAAGCTCTTGGGAAGGCATAGAATTGCTAGGATGACTAGATCATCTTCAGAAACTGTAATACCAACACTTCCAAGCTCATCCCTACATTGGGTGAACTTGCTTAAGTACTGTGGTATTGTGTCACCCTTCTCCATCTTGCTTTTCCTGAGATTGTCCTTTAGTGCAAACTTCCTGTGGTCACTGCTATTTTGAAACAGGTTTGTCAAGGCTTTCCACATTGCATACGGAGTCACCTTACTGTGGAGGTTCGGGACAATATGATCTTGAACTCCTTCTAGGATAATCCTTCTCTTCTTTGCAACACATTTTCTCTACTCTGCTAGATCTTGAGCATCAGTTGGCTTAGGAATATCAATGTCTATGAATTCCTTCATCCCGTTGTCTCCCATCACTACCTCCATCTTGTCCTTCCAAACAATATAGTTCGAACTACCCTCAAGGGAATATTCAAGTCTCAATTCGTAGAATGACATCCTGTTGACTTTGAAGAATGATACTGCAAATTCGATTTCACCTGCAAAATATAAACTATTCACCTCTTCTAGAGTGATTTTTTCTTTGATACCATGTAGAAATTCCTTGTAGATTCAAATTGCTGATTGTAATTTACTAAAAACAATAGACTTGAATCTACTCTACTCTTCAACGGAAATAATTAAATGACCGCGAAATCATGAAGCATACAAGAGAAATAATTCAATCAGCACATCACACAATGATTTCTTGGGGAAATCCATAGCTAAAAACCTCTGCTACCTGTATATTGCATTAGTTAGAAATATGAGGAGATTACAATGCTTTTCTCAAGCTTGAGCAACCTCTGCACTATCTCTATCTGTCTCACTTCTTCCTAGACACGCCTAGGCCAATACTTAACCAATTTATCACTTTCCTAAGTCCCTATTTCCTTGCGCTGTTTCCTTGGAAATTAGCCCCTATTAATTAGGGAAATTCCTCAATATGAATTACACAACCCATCATAGGCCTTCCTCTCACTGCACACACCACCTGTATAATTCAGATGATTATACAACTGATAGTGCATTGTCCTTGAACTCTAATATCAACTGGGTAAATCTCGGATATGACATGCATGTGTTATTTATTAGTGAATCATCAGTTAACTAGTTGACCACATGAAGCAAAACCCCACTGTCTGACCTTGTACTAGTTCCTCCATCAGTTGGAACTAGTTTAACTAACTTTAACTTAGTTAAACTAAATTAATTAATTACAACTCAAAATAAACTCAATCAGGGCTCCTATAAAGTAGGAGACACTCTACATTACTCAAGTTAGACCCTCAACTCAAATTAATTGAGCCAACTAAGTCAACCTAACTTAGTTAACTAATAAAAATTGTCATGTGATGTGGAATTACAATTTTATTCCTAATTTAATTTAAGGACAAAATTAAATCAGGATTTTATTGTTGCAATTTTCAACAAAAGAAACATCAAGAAGCTGAAGACAATAGTTTGAAGGAATAATTGGTCCTCCCCAAAGGACAAATTGATGAAGAAGAGAAGGAAAGTATGACCATGTCATGCCAACTAAAAGAAAAGGACGAAGAGATATTCAAATTGAAATCAAATTTCATTTCTCTTAAAGTCCAAGCATGTGAAGCAACAAGGGCGAAGGAAGAAATGGAGAACCAACTAGCAAAGAAAGATGAAGAATGTGATAATGTTATGAAACCAACTCAAGAAAAGATAGATCAACGCCTTAGAATTCAGCCTCTTCGAGGGGGCAACCTCCTTTACATTACATAAATGAACAATTCTTGGATGATACAAATGAAAAGACCTCCTTCCTATATATAGGAGTCTAAGGGGTCATAACATAATCAGAGCCGACATAACAATAATAATGTAAGGGCACAATAATAACAATAGTGGGCTTCTATGGAGCACAATAGTAACAATATGGGCACTACATGGTACATCAATATAATAAGTGGGTTGTATTAATAACAATAAGGGGTTACACTAGTAGTATAGGGGCCTAACATGCCCCTCTCCTTCAAAAAGCGTTGTCCTCAACGCTTGAGTAGTTCTTGATGCTTCTGTATAAAATTCTTGTCCTCCCATGTGGAATCTTTAGCGGGTAAGTTCTTCTACTTGATGAGATACTTTGAAATTGATCAATTTCGTAGCTGTCGGGTTCTTATTTCTGTGACTGCTCCAGGTTCCAATATGATTTTTCCTTCCTCTTCAATTTCCGACAATATTGTTTGAATTGGAATCTTTTGCAACTTTTGAATAAGTGGCCATACTTCTTTGTCCTTCTTCCATTCATCCCTTGCTTCGTTTATCCAATCTGGTTGGATAATAGAAATAGCACAAAACAATGCTTCCACATCCTCATCCTTGAAGAGTCTTCCCATTCGGTAAGGTCGCCATTTTTTAAGTGCATGTAGTATTGCCAACATTTCATTCTCATAAATAGCTTGCTTGAGATGTAGCAGTAAAAATACCCAGTCACCTACATCAAAACATTTTTCACTACGATGTTGATCTACCTGTTGTTTCGTTTGATTTTGCACCGAAGTGGCATTATCCTTTAAAATTTGGAGAACTTGTTGTTGATGCTCGATGTGATCTTTCACTGCTTGAACCTTTTTCTTCTTGATATGTCCTTCTATATCTAGAGTTTGAGGAGTGGTAATTTCTTCCAATCCTTTACAAGATATGGTCGGATTCATTTCTTGATGCTCGATGTGATATTTCACTTCTTGAACATTTTTCTTCTTGATATGTCCTTCTATCTTGATAGTTTGAGGAGTGGTAATTTCGACCAATGAATTACAAGATATGGTTGGATTCATTTCTTCTTTCTCGATGTGATCTTTCACTTCTTGCACCTTTTTCTTCTTGATATGTCCTTCTATCTTGAGAGTTTGAGGAGTGGTAATTCTTGCCAATGCTTTACAAGATATGGTCTGATTCATTTCTTCTTTCTCTCGGGTGGGGTCTTGGCATATATCTTCTTATTTTGATGTTTCTTGATCCTTTTCTTCCTCCTCTTCATATTCTATGTAAAATAATTTCTTCTCAGCACACTTATGACCTTTAGTGCATTTGCTATCACAATTGTAACAAAGCCCATTTTCTCTTTTTTCTTCCAATTGTTGTGGTGTAACCCTTGTAGGTTGTGGAAGGCTAGGAGAAACAACACTTCCATCTTTATAGTTGTGAGGGGTATGCTTCCTGGTTTCCATAATTTTGCTTTCCATTATGTCACAAAGCCCTTTTACTCTTTCCAATTGTTGTGGTGTTTCTCTAAAGAAGATGTTGCTCTTTGTATCCTCATAATGTGCTATCATTTCCTCCGTGAAAATTGACCACGTAACAAGTTGTTTACGAGAACAAAGCCCTTCATACCATAAAAATAGATCCGGTTCTAAATATGAAGATGCAATACATACCTTTTGTAACAGTGGTACGCCATGTAGATCAAAATATTGCTCCATTTGAAGTATCCAATTTACCGGATCCTTGCCATCAAACTTCCTCATCTTGCTTTTTCTTGATTTTAGGAGCTTGATATTGAAACGATTGTAACTCTATATTTTTGGATCTTTAAGTGTTGAAATTGCAATATGTAGTAGCCCTGTATGTCCTCTTTCCAATGCCACCAGTCTGATCCAAATTGGATTCTCCAAGAAAGAGTTATGCACAATCTCCTAAGATGACTTGACTATATACCTTTCTAGAAGATCGAACTTGTATGAAATTCCACGTGTCACTGTTTTGACCTTTGGCACTGAAAACTATATACAAGAAACTACAGTTCGTCCTCTTTCTGTACCTTCTTACAAAATTTCAATCCGATGCTCAGAGAGAAAGTTATGACGATTTTCCCCAGGTCACATGTTTGGAATTTAATTCAGGAGTCTTCAAAAAGACTAACTTCCTCAGATCATATCTCCGCAAATATAGCGCGAAAAGCTCTGAAATTTGGACACGAGGTTCAATGCAATTTCTTCTCAAATGGGTTTTTTTTTAGCTTCTGAAACGTCGCAGAAAAAAAGTTATAGCGAAAATGCCGCGATGACCTATTTGGAGCAGCAAAACCCTAGAATCCAAAGCTCTGATACCAAATGTTATGAAACCAGCTCAAGAAAAGATAGAAAAGATAGATCAACGCCTTAGAATTAAACCTCTTCGAGGGGGAAACCTCCTTTACATTACATAAATGAACAATTCTTGGATGATACAAATGAAAAGACCTCCTTCCTATATATAGGAGTCTAAAGGGTCATAACATAATCAGAGCCGACATAACAATAATAATGTAAGGGCACAATAATAACAATAGTGGGCTTCTATGGGGAAAAATAGTAACAATATGGGCACTACATGGGTACATTAATATAATACGTGGGTTGTACTAATAACAATAAGGGGTTACACTAGTAGTATAGGGGCCTAACAGATAAGATGAAATAAGAGACTATTTATCTAAGGAAAGAAGTTGATCAACTAAATAGAAATATAAAGAGTTCTCAAACATTGGATGACATCCTAAGTCGTCAAAGATCCCCTCTTGACAAATCTGGTCTTGGATATGCAGGTGAGTCTTCTAGCAAAAGTGATGCAAACCCTAACGCATCAAAGAACAAGAACATGGAGAAGCTTCAAAGTTGTTCTATTCCCCTAAGCTCCAGTAGAAGCAAGGAAATGAGTCAACATAACATTGGAAGATCCTTTTCTCCAAAAAGAAATGTTGATGTTGCAGGTAGCAATAAATATCATCAAACCTCAAGGCAGAAAAATTTCAGAGATGCACAAAGGCAATCCTCAGTTTCCAGGTATCAAACTATATTTTTTGGCTATTGTTACTCTTGTTCAAATTTTGGGCACATGGCAAAGAATTGCAAGGAATATAATAAGGATATTTATGAGGACTCCAATCAGTTCCCCAAAAGTACATATGCAGAGAGATACTCCAATGTTCTTACCAACAAAAATTATGCTCCATCATTCATGTACAAAACTGAATGCTTCAAATGCCATAATGTTGGACATATAGCTCAAGATTGCAAATTGAAATGGGTTCCCAAACAATCTGAAGAGTTGTCAACCAAGAAAGGAAAAAAAATCATAAAGGTTTGGAGAAGGAAGCAAGTTATACTAGAAAAATATCATGTTGAATATGCCTTGAATGCTCAAAGAATCAATACTTGTTGATGATCAATTTAAGGGCATCAAAAATAAGATCATGCATATTGTTATGGGGAGCATAGGTCAAAAGAATAATTACTTAAATATTGTCTCACAAGTTAAGCACTATGACAGGGGGAGTAAGCAAAAAAAATAACATGATGACAAGGAAATCAACTTATTGTCAGGGGGAGTTTTCCTTAATGAAGATAGGGGAGCAACCTGATGACAAAAAGAGTAGCATAATGACAAGAAGGAACAACACAATGAAGGGGGAGAAACATACGAATAAGTTTCCATTGATGTCAAAGGGGGCGAGAATGCTGAAAAGAGTATTGCCATCAATGACAAAGGGGGAGATAGAATTGTCTCACAAAATTAGCACACTAAGGCTTATATATGGACCATGGGAGTGAGTAGTACTATGCCAAGGTTGAGATTAAAGTATATGAAGAGAAAGTTCATATATTTCCCAAGTGGTAAATACCAAATTACAAATATGGAGTACATGATAAATAATGAAGATTGGTGGTAGGATAGATCAGATGGAGATGAAGAATTTTCCCTCACAATTATTACTATTGTAGATTTCGTGCTTGCTACATACATTGATTTCATTCAAACAGGGGTAGCTGCTGATGGGTTACAAATATGGTCTTCTAACATTAAAATATTCGAAAAGTCACACCTCTCCATTATATCTAGAGATTCAAACAAAATTATGTCAACATCAACTTTTGATAATTTTGAGCTTGTTTTTGACAACCTTGATGTTCCAAAGCAAAATGAATTGTAACATAGTAATGAAATGGAACATCTCTTCCCTTTGATATCTTCAAGGTATAGATTCAAAAAGAAATTCAACTAGCAATTGTATCTGATAGTCATGACAACTACTGCTAAAGGTCATGAACTCATGATACGTGTTCATCAAGTTGAGGATGAGGTTCCATCAATTGAGAAGGCTTTGATATATGGACCTACTCGATTCAAGTTTTCCTATACGATAGGTGCTGACTGGAATGATAATATCTAATGTAATTATATTCATCTCACACAACGTAATTTTCCTTGCTTCATATGGAAATCCTATGAAATGTGTAAAGGGCCTCCAAGAATTTGCTGGACAAGTTTGATGTTGCAGGGGCCGGAGCTTGTTTGACTAGGTACACAAATCCTTTTTTTTTAGAACAAAATGAAAGTAGAGAAAGTTAAAATGACTCTATCACTTGTTTCGGTCTTGTAAAGGATGTAGATCCAATTAAATCTTGGATGGAGTCGATGTTTAAATATTCTAGCCCATGTTTAAAAACAACAATACATCCTGCAATGCTTGAGCTAGATCTCTATATAAAGAGAAGAAGACATATATACGATTCTTCTTAGGGACATTTAGAGATGCTGCCCAACTTTTAGAGAATGGAAATTATGAATCCCATTTATTGGATGATGGTAAGACAAAAAGTATTCCTGGTGGAAAAGTTGAGGAGGAAGCTTTTGTTAAAGCTCAAATTGAAGGGAAAGATTAAACGCTCAGAAGCTTTCAACCTGTTGAACATAAAATGATGAAAATGGTACTGAAGGAAATACAATAAAGGAAGGGAAGCCTGCTCGAAGTAAGACAACAATTGGATCATACATTTTTTTCATCAAAAGGTTTTGCAAGAAAATTCCTAGAAGAAAAGAAGTTGTTGAATGAACCCTGAATTAAATATTTGGCTCCCAATGAAATTACTTATTGTACTCTAACACATGCTTATTGCAATATAGATTACAGGAAATAAAGAACCTCATGGATGACATTACACAAAGAGATATGTGCAGAGGATTTTTGGGAAGCACAAGCTCAAGGGGAGAATTGAGAAGATGCAAATAATTGAAGAACCCCACTTGTCATTGATGTTAAAGGGAGAAAGAATACCAAAAGTAGGAGGAAATAATTGCCACCAATTGCTGGAAATACTAAGAGGGGGATGAATCAATATTTCTTTTAAATTGTTACTTTTATGCTAGTTAATATCACTTAATAAATTAGAACACAAAATGAACAACAAAATAAATATTTTTATTAACAAATGGCAAGGACTACAATCCTCTATTACAAAAATTCAATTTCCAACTTGTAAAATCAAACTTATGATTCCTTCAGAGCTCCAACCCTAGATGAAGACTCCAATCTTTAGAAATCCATGCTCCACCCTGTACTTCTCCAAGCACCAACTTAGTTAACTTGAGGACTCTAATCCTCTAGGGCTCCAACCCTCTCTGCTAATTTAGGCTCCAACCTAGTCTTCTTGAGAACTCCAATCCTCTCTTCTAGTTCAGGCTCCAACCTGATATTCTTAGGGACTCCAATCCTTTAGGGCTCCAACCCTCTGCTTCTGTTCTTCAAGATGAGTTCTATAGTTCTTCAAGGCTTCCAATATCTTTTGCAATAGTCCCTGATAGTTTCCAAAAACTTCCCTAAAAAACGCCCTTACTTAAACTCCAAAATGCTTCATACATCAATGACAACTTTTAGCAATTACAGAAGGTGTCTCCAAGACTCTTCATGACACCCAACCAAATTTCTTCAAGATTACTCCATGAGGGATTTTAGTCATGCATCAAGATCTCCACTAATGCCTCCAAGTTAGCTTCTAAAAGGTTTTTTAACAATGTTTTTCCCCAACAAAATTGATCTTCAATATGGTAACAAGTTCAAGTCTTCAAGACTACAAAGGTGACTACTCAAGGTCTCATGAAAAGATCTCAGAGATGATTGTTTGAAAGTGTCACCAAAATTTGCTCCAAAATGTATTCAATAAAGCTTCAAGAAGACTTCAAGAATGTCTTCTGTAAGCCCTGTTGTTGCTCAGATTGTACAGGCACCGCGACAACAACTCAGGGGAGGTTATCACTATGATCCCTGCCCACTCCATTCTAGCTGTCTACCAACAACATGCTATGGGATGTAGTCCCTATCGAAGTGATATTAGGGAAAGAAAGTTGGTAACCAACTTGCCTGGGAGACACAGTTGAGTGGCCTAGCTATTTGGTAAAAATTTAGCAAGACTTAAGGATATAATTAGATTTGGAATTGAGACCAGTGCATTATGGAGTCAAAATTATTGCTTATTATAAATTATGACCAAGTAATCAGATGGACAAATCTATGTAAACTTTGAAACGGGAACTGATACTGTTACCCGTTTTGTAGAGATAGCAAAAAAGTGACCCGATTTTGAAAAGGGGTGATGCAGAACACACATGTTTTTTTTAGAGCATAGTTTTTGGCACTTTAATTTTTTTTATGTACATTGCGTTTTAGAATGGTAGTGAATGGTAGTGATTTTCATGCTGATTTAAAAAAGTGGTTATTCTGCATCAGACCATTTTTTTAAAAGACCTATTTTTTGACTTTAAATTTTCTAATGTATGAAATGTAAATAATTATTTGGTAACCCTTTTCTTAAAAGACCTATTTTTTGACTTTAAATTTTCTAATGTATGAAATGTAAATAATTATTTCGTAAATTTAATAATTTTGGAAGTGGTCTTCTTCTTCATATTTTCTAGTTTTTATTTATTTATTTGTAGTGGGGTTTTTATTGATTTGCATATTTAAAGAAGAATGTCGATATTTTGCATTTTCGATATTCTACATATTTATACATCGTTAATTAAATTTTTAATCCACATGAAATAATTGTCTCAAAAAAACAAATATAAAAATATATATAAAAAAGACAAAAATAAAAAATAAAAATGTTAAATTTTTTTTATCTCATAAACCATAAAAGAATTTGAAAAAAAAAACAAAATAAAAAATATATATATATAGATATAAAATTAAGTAAGTAAATATTGAGAAATAAAAAAAAAATATTAGCAAAAACTAGGAAAAAAAATTTAAAACAAATTAGTTAAAAAAAAAATAGAAAAATAACGATTTTTTTTAAAAAACTAGTAAAATTAATATTAAAAAAAAAATCTAAAAAAAAAATTATCTCACAAACCATAAAAGGATTTGGAAAAAAGAAACAAAATTAATATATATATATATATATATATATATATAAGTAAAAATAGAGAAGTTAAAAAAAAAATTTAGCAAAAACTGGGAAAAAAATTAAAATAAAAACAAACTAGTTTAAAAAAAGAAAATAGAAAATTAATGAAAAAAATTAAAACACTAGTAAGATTAATATTAAAAAAAACAAAAATAAATTTAAATTATGAAAAATAAAATGCTTATTTTTTATTAAAGAAAGAAAAAATGCAATTATTTTTTTATTAAAAATACATATTTTATTTAAAAATAAATAAATATTTTTTTTAAACAATATTTTCTTTTATTAAAAAAATATATATATATTTTTAAACAATTATTATTATTATATATATATTTTTTTTTTAATTTAAAAATACCAATTATTAAAACTACATTCTATATTTAAAAATAAAAATAAAATTAAACCTACATTTTATATTAATAAAAAAAAAATTACATTTTTTTAAACAATCTTAAAAAAAAAAAACATATAAATTTTTTTAATAATTATTTATTTATTTAAAAATACAAATCATAAAAAATATTTTAATTTTCTTAAAACAAAATAATTTTTTAATTTAAAATTTAATATATATATATATATATATATATATATATATGTTTGAAGTTAATGTAAAAAAAAAAAAAAATTGGTGGCCCTCCCAAAGTAAACAATTTTAATTTTTAATTATAAATATGTTTATTAAAAATGTTTTTATTAAATATCTATTAATAATTTAAAAAAAAATTATTAAACATTTTTTTTTAAACGAATTTTTTATTTTTTATTTGAAAAAAAAATACATTAAACAATTTTAATAAAAATTATTAAATTTTAATTTATTAAACAATTTTAATAAAAATTAAATTATAGATATATATATATATATATATATATATATATATATATATATATATATTTATTTATTTTTTTTAAATTTTGTTTTTATTAAAAAAAAAAAAAATTTGGCTCGCGGCCGCGCCACCACCGGGCAGCGGGAGGGCCATGGGGCGTTTCCCGGAATCGACCAAAGGCCCCTCGGCCCCCGGCCACGCCACCATCGGGCGACGGGAGGGCCTTTGGTCGATTCCGGGAAACGCCCCACGGCCCTCCCGCCGCCCGGTGGTGGCGCGACTGGGGGCCAGGGCTTGCATGTAGCCTGTCATGCCCCTACACCTGCGGTAGTCTTCCAACCGCTTATAGCGAGGTGCGGCACCACCGAACGCATTCTTTTCACCAATACTAACATTCGTGGACTACGCCTACTTTCACATTAACATACTTAGCTTGTGTTTCGCAACTAAGTAAAAGCAATTATCCTTTATACTTAATGAAGCCCATACTCATTCATTATCATCATGCAATTAAACCGAGAACAACAATTGCAACAAGTATAAAGGGGAGGGGCAACTCGGGGAGTCTGCCCGATAATATATTATATCGGTTTTTCAATAATACAATCATCAAGTATACTTGGCAAAACTCCAAGTCTATACTTAGAATATTTTACAACCAAGGCATAGAACAGCCTTTTACAATCATGTGCACCCTTGCACAAAGAGAAGTGCTCACCCGAGCCACTTATACCTCTCCACCAAGTCTTGCACAAACAACTCGAACCTCGGCACGCTTGCCTACACTCCAACCGGCACAAGAACTCCAAATTTGCACTCAAGATAACCTACGCATGAGGTGTGCGCAGTCCTTTACCCCTCTTGCGCAGATTTTACCTCTGCTCCTTATGCGTAGAAGTGTTGTGTGATTCGATGATGAACAAATGAGCTTAAAGCTCCATTTATATATACCAACATCAACGTGGGATTACATGGGGGTGTGCAGCCCCATGGCCGACCCCACAACCACCCATAATACATGCTCATACACATTATTAACATGTCGGCTTTCATATTTTAACATCGAATATAAATGCCTTCCTCCAACACTTAGTCGCATTTAAGTGTCGCACATATAACGTCGCATTTCTGTCGTATGTAATGTCGCACCCACTTCACATTACCGTCGCACTTCGTGGTTCAACGCGCCCGCGCTCTTGCTCGCGCCCGTGCACGATCGTCCGCCGGCGCCCGTCGCACCAATGTCCGGAGGTCCTTACATCCTCCTCCACCTGAAATCGTTGTCGTCCTCGACAACATACCATCCTGGTAGCCATCCACCAAGATCATCACTCAATTGTGATGTGAACTCCTCTTCGCAAGGCAAACACCCTTGCAACATATGTAGAGACTCTTCTCCACTATGTTCCAGCTCAATGAACACTGCCACCAAGCTCACCATACCAAGGCATGCACCTCCATGGTATGCTCTCCATAAGATGTCATCTCGATCCATATGTCACCATGTGAACCTCGTCATGATACTCCAGCATAATGCCAACACATCTCTGTACACTTCCGGACCTCATGTCTGAACTAGTTGGGTAGCTAATCCAACCATCACTCTCAATCCATGAGAGTGAACATCCTCATGCCATCATCAGCTGTTCCTCAAACATCTGCCACATCCTTGACTCATCAAGAATCTATCTCCATAATCCATGCTCAGGTCCATGGAAACTCCATCCATCCCATCTGCAACATGTTGTCCATGATGTTTGGTGTCAATGTGCTATATGAAATCAGCCACATCTATCCCAACATCATCATGTGTGAAAAGTAGTTGAGTCTCGGCTCAACCCATGCCCAAGTGCAGCCACCAAGGCATCATCATCATCGTTGTAACTCCATCACTCCAAAGTGTCTTATATCGATCCTCCACATCAAGTCACTCTTCCAAGCCATGCCCATACATGTACTTTGAAAGTATGCATCCCATACTGCATCAAAGTCTCTTGACCTCAGCTCCTCAATGCATCAAATCCTCTAAGTCCACCATGTATGAAGTCCCTAAAAGTCACAACAATCTCATGTCATCATGAGCTTCATGAGTCACCTCCAACCAACATCTCCATGTAGTAGGAATGCTCCATAATCTGCCCACAACTCCATCCAAGTTCATGGCCTCGTTGTACAGAGTGCACAACCTCTCCATCAACTCATAAGAAAAGCATCTCCATGTCACATCAGCAAATCCATCTGCACAACATCCCTGCCTTGGCACTCTTCCTTGGATGTCCATGACACCTCTACAAGTGCTCCCACACAATGTCCCTGCATAAGACTGCCATGCTCCATGCCTCCAACCTGATGTCCATGACTATGTTGCCCATGTAGTCCCACCAAGTAGACTCATCACAACCATCGGTCATCCTCATCCAAGCTGCAATCTTCGGTCTAGTGAACTCGGTCACCCAACCAAATCATCATGTCATGAGTCCCTCCATCATAGCTCCTCCACCAAAGTGTCCACCAAGACTATCTCTTGGTCTCGGCCATGAGAAGTCCACCCAAGAGTGTGCCCTCCAAACTGTCCATGAGTCATGCCGGGCACTTAGCCAATTCTCCATGTGGCCAAAGCATGACCCAATCATCCACAACGATCATCATGTTCCTCCCTTGTCAAGGGCCTTTGTACCTTCTACCATAAGGTCACAAACAACCCCAACAAGTCCTGCAACAATCGACAATCCTTGCTTCTCCATACAAGGTCTCATCATAGACATCCATGGTAAGATCCTCCCTAGCATAGGCAAACTGGCTTTGCCCTTCTCTGCATATGGTCCATCCACCAAATGCCCAAATGAAACACAAGTATCAATACTTACTTCATCATCATGAGGCTCTTCCTCATTCATCCATGTCCACAAACTGCACGATCCTGGTCCAACTTGATCATCCTCAAGTTCATCCTCCATCATGGTCATGTCTGCAACATCTTCAATCATCACGACTTCCTCTTCCTTGATAGCACAATCTGCAACTTCATCTTGCTCCATTGTCCAACCGAGTTGAAGAAGCTCTTCTTCAATATTCCTTTCCAAGACCGCAAGCTTCTCTCGAATCCGGGGATTCTCTTCTTTCAACCGCTTCAACCTGTATAAGGTAAGCAAGAGCTTCCCTTCACCTTCTCCCAAACTTGCCATGCCTTGTCGTTCAGCTTGGTCCAAGCACTAAGCTTCACCTCTGCTAAACCTGCTTCCACTGTCATCAACTGTCAAGTTTCCAAGTGTACCCACACCTGCACTTCGTCAGGAGCAACCCTGCTCTAACACCAGCTCCAACCGAGCTCTGATACCAACTGTCACGCCCCTACACCTTCGTAGTCTTCCAACCGCTTATAGCGAGGTGCGGCACCACCGAACGCGTTCTTTTCACCAATACTAACATTCGTGGACTACGCCTACTTTCACATTAACATACTTAGCTTGTGTTTCACAACTAAGTAAAAGCAATTATCCTTTATACTTAATGAAGCCCATACTCATTCATTATCATCATGCAATTAAACCGAGAACAACAATTGCAACAAGTATAAAGGGGAGGGGCAACTCCCCGTAATGTGAGTCTGCCCGACAATATATTATATCAGTTTTTCAATAATACAATCATCAAGTATACTTGGCAAAACTCCAAGTCTATACTTAGAATATTTTACAACCAAGGCATAGAACAGCCTTTTACAATCATGTGCACCTTTGCACAAAGAGAAGTGCTCACCCGAGCCATTTATACCTCTCCACCAAGTCCTGCACAAACAACTCGAACCTCGGCACGCTTGCCTACACTCCAACCGGCACAAGAACTCCAAATCTGCACTCAAGATAACCTACGCATGAGGTATGTGCAGTCCTTTACCCCTCTTGCGCAGATTTGACCTCTGCGCGTTATGCGTAGAAGTGTTGTGTGATTCGATGATGAACAAATGAGCTTAAAGCTCCATTTATATATATCAACATCAACGTGGGATTACATGGGGGTGTGCAGCCCCGTGGCCGACCCCACAACCACCCATAATACATGCTCATACGCATTATTAACATGTCGACTTTCATATTTTAACATCGCATATAAATGCCTTCCTCCAACACTTAGTCGCATTTAAGTGTCGCACATATAACGTCGCATTTCTGTCGTATGTAATGTCGCACCCACGTCGCATTACCGTCGCACTTCGTGGTTCAACGCGCCCGCGCGCCCGCCCACGCTCTCGCCTGCGCCCGTGCACGATCATCCGCTAGCGCCCGTCGCACCAATGTCCGGAGGTCCTTACACAGCCCCTCGCACGCACACCCCTGGCCCCCGGCCGCGCCACCACTGGGCGGCGGGAGGGCCGTGGGGCGATTCTGGGAATCGCCCCACGGCCCTCCCGCCGCCCAGTGGTGGCGCGGCCGGGGGCCAAATTTTTTATTTTTTTATTTATATATATATTTAAAAAAAAACCAAAATTAAAAAAAAAAAAAATTTATTGAAATATTTTAATAATTTAATTTTATTAAAATTATTTAATAAATTAAAATTTAATAATTTATTAAAACTGTTTAATGATTTTTTTTTTCAAATAAAAAAAAAAATTACGTTAAAATTTTTTTTATTAATTTTTTTTGTTTGTTTTTAAAGACATAATGAAAATTTAATAAAATTATTTATTTATTTATTTATTTTTTAAAATCAAAAACACATTTATTTTGTATGTTGATTTTTTTTTTTTTTTTTTTGGAAAAAACCTATATTTTTAAAATTTCGATTATTATTATTATTATTTTTTGTCTTTTTAGTTTTTTCTAAATGTTTTTAATATTAATTTTAATTTTTTTGTTAATGATTTTTTAATCTTTCTATTTTTACTTAATTTTAAATATATAAAATTTTATAATATATATATATATATATATATTTTTCCAAATTCTTTTATGGTTTCTGAAACAATTTTTATTTATTTTTGTCTCATATATATGTATTTTTAATTTATTTTTTTAAGTAATCATCATTTTAATCTTAATTTCATTAGTTTTTATTTATTTATTTATTTCTAATTTTCCATTTTTTTAAAATCTAGTTTGTTTTTAATTTTCATTTTTGTTAATTTTTTGTTAATGTTTTTTAATTTTTCTATTTTTTACCTACTTAATTTTATAGTTTTTTTTTTAATGTGTTTTTTTGTTTTGTTTTTTTTTGTTCCCCAATTTTTTTTATTGTTTATATATTTGTTGTTGTTGTTGTTTTTGTTTGTTTGTTTTTTTTTTTTTTTAATTTTAAATATGCCTTTTTTATTATTTATTTGTTTATAATTTGCAATTTTTTTTTATAAGTTAATTTTGTTTTGTTTTGTTTTTTTTTGCATTTTACATTTTTATGATTGATTTTTATTTTTGATGTTTGATTTTTTTTTTTTTTTTTTTTTTTAATTATTATTATTTTTTTTATTTTATGTTTTGTTTTTAGTATATATTTTTATTTATGTTTTGTTATTTTTTATTTTTATTTTTTTTGTTTTGTGTTTTTTCATTGTTTTAATTTTAATTATTATTATTATTTTTTGAAATTTTAATGTTTTCGGGGTCATGATAAAATATTTTATGGTATTATTTCGAAATGTTGAAATTTCACCCTTGAAATTTTTTTTGTTATCCCAACATCAACACTTTTCATTTTGAGGGTGTTTTTTGCACAAAATTTACCATTGAGAAAAAAAAATGTTATTCGAACATCAACACTTCGTTTTGAGGGTGTTTTTTGGACAATTTTTGCACAAAAAATTGGTTTTCACTGCCATTTTTAAAAAATGTTGAAAATTTACCCTGGAAAAAAAAGGTGTTATTGCAGCATCAACACTTTTCGTTTGTAGCGCTGTTTTTGATTTTTTTCGGTGTTTTTTCGTTAGAGTTCTCGCTTTGAGTTTATAGTTCCCGTTTCAAAGTTTACATTGTGACAAATGTTTCTTAGATGAATAACAAGATTTCCAATAATCTTATGCCAATGCCACAATACCAATTAGACTTCGAATGCCCAACATTACTTGATTAGAATTTAGGTGTGTGAATGATTTTAGTGCCAAGTTAACAAATTATCAAAATCTATCACAAGAAAAGCAATTGTTAGAGCTTAACATAAACCAATATGAACCAAGTAAATGATGAAGAGCTACTTATGATGCAATATGGGACAACAATAACTATCTCACTTCAAAACAAGGAAATTGCAAAAAATATGAATCATAAGGTGACCAAGGAGTAATCTAATAACTTGCCAATGTAAATTAGTGAATTATAGCCAACTTATGATGAGTTACTAATTGCTATATCAGATATGAAAGTACTTATGACAACAGAGAAACAAGAGTGAAATCAATAAGCTATCAATGTGATGGTGTGTGCCAAGTTGTGCTCAACAATTGTTAAGTGCTAGAACAAGTTAACCAATATGAATTATGAGTTCTCAAATCTCTTAAGATCTTATGTTCAACATATATTGGATCTGAAATGACTTGCTACAACAGTAATAAAATATGTAAACAGTGAGTTATTAGTGCTTTAACAAGTGCCAAAATATGCCTAAAACTTAGAGTAAGCTTGCCAAACTGAAAAATTTGTTTTTTTAGCCCTTTAAGATGCAATATTAAGAAAATATCAGATCTTATTATTTAGTTATGCAAAAATATTCCATCAAGTTAACAAATAGGCCTAGGCTAGATATGCAATGCTTAAGTGGCCAAAAATTTAAGAGAACTTTACTATGCAATTTTTTAAGTATTTTGACCAGTTAGATGTGTTTTTAGGGATTTTAATTCATTGTTACAAGTTAGATATTACAACTGTAACAAAACAATAATGAAAGGGGGTTTATAGAGCAAACCATAGGCCCAAGGCCTTGTAGATCACTTTGCCCAAATTTGCCAAAATTTTGTGATGAAGCTACCACTTGAAAACACAATATTTTGAGCCAAATTTATGCAAAACCCACTAAGTATTCAGTCCCAATTTTTTTAGAAATGGACAGAGGTAAAATTAGGGCTAAAGAGGGCAACACTAGGCCCGATAGGGATACTTTTGGGCAAGGGAAGGCTTAGGAGGCCAAGAAAGGGGCAAAGGAGGTGAAATAAGGCCAATAGGGCTTGACGTTGGAGGGAGAAGGGCCTTTAAGGGTTAGCAGCTAGGGTTTAGGGTTGAATCAGGGGTCAAAAAGGCCAAAAAAGGGAGGCTGAAAGGATGATGGAGGAGGAAAAGGTCAAAGGAGGGCTTGAAGATCCCACAACCAACCTTAAGGGCAGTTGTCTAGGGTCATTGAGGGAGATTGAGGTCTTCCAAGGCCACGACTAGGCAAAAAATGGCCTTAAACCCTCTACGTTAGGGCAAGGAAGGGAGGCTGAGGCCTCTAGGACTTGCGTCCTACCATAAAAGGGCTTAAAAATGTGACATAAGGGGCTAAATGGATGAGCAAGACCTTAGGAGGCTAACGCTGGCCTTAGAGAGGCCAGATCCGGTCCCGAGAGGGCTAAAACTTGAAACCCCAACTACAAAAAATTTAATTTGCTTCAGAGATGAAATTTACTGCAAATCCTTCAATAGTTGGCCCTGCAAAAAATTTGGTGACTAGATCATACCCTCAAGGGCCTAGATCTAGCTATATTTTAGCTTTCTCCACTTGATCTCACCTGTAAAAATAGATTCACAAGTACCCAAAACCCCAATATATACAAAAATATTAATGTGAAATTTTTTGGATCTACACATCAGAAATCCTACTGCAATCACTGGTTTATCATCTCTTACTTGTTTTTACATTCAAAAATTTATTTAATTATTTAAACAATGATGAAAAACACTACTGCAGACTACACTGACATACAGATCATAAACTGAAAATATATGAGACAAACACACAAGGGACATCGTTATTTTTGGACGACACGTCCCCAGAAAATCCCAATGCTGGAAAACCGATGCAACATATAGAGGGTTTGTATTATTAAGCAAGCAGAATCTGAGTACAACATGTTTCCTCTCACATAGCTAACCTTTTAGAGAAATCTTGGCAGCAAGAAATACATATGAGGGTTTACCTTGTTCTCTAAGTCACGACTGATCCACTGAATGACTGACTTCGATAAGCACTGCGAAAATCCCAGCAGAATATGCTCTGTGTGGGCTAGCGTCTTGCCTCTGGGAGACTGCATCACTTCTCTATTGGATCAATTTGCTCTCAGGAGCTTTGACGTCAACCCTCCTGGCTTAGAACACCAAACTACTAGCAAAATATCAAACTTTTGATGATTGTCATGCTCTGCCACTGGAGGAGACCCTCTTGTCCCGCGTCAGCTTTGCGTGAGCCCCCTTCCTGGGATGCGTAGGCCTCTACGTTGCCTCTCTGATGCTACTACTACCTCTCTTCCTGGTACTCATTGGCTTATAACTCCTTTCTTATCCAAATCTTTTCTATTGCCCCTCTCACTGCAACTTAGATCACCTATTCGATTTTCTCCGAAAACCTTGCCCGAGAAAAATCGAATTGACTAATCACTTGTTGTATCTCCAACTCACCCTCAAGCCTATTCTTATACTTTTCTTGTTGATGAATCAACGACTGAGATTAAGTCCCTAATCAACGGCTAAGATTAAAACAAACTTGATCCTCGTCTCTTAGAACTTCTCACCCATATTTTTATTTTCCCAAGTTTAGACTTAGGAACCCCATTAAAAATATTAATTATTTTAATAACTCACAATCTGGGTGGAATTTCTCCAAACGATATCTAGGTCTTTCATATCTTATGTATTCTAGCACCTCCACAAATTTTCGGAGCTAGATCACATCCTATGATACCCAAAATTAACACTCCCTCTAAGCGAGGAATGTGCTCTAGCAATACTTCCCAATAGAAGCATCACACTGATGTACAACATCGGTCCTCTGTGCCATTGATTCTTGGCTTGCTAGCCTTCATCCACTTCACTGTTGCATCCTATACTGCTACCCATGACACTGCCACTGCCACTATTGCATCTGTACTACAACTCCCTCTCAAATGCGGCATCATGCTGCCCATAGCACTGCCACTGCTATCTGTTGCACTGCAACTCAGTTGCTGAGAAGTAAGAAACTAAAACTTCACCCAAAAAATGACATGCTGGTTAGTATGGATGCCTCGTGATGCTGAAGCTACCTCTGCTACTAATCTGTGCTGACCCTCTGATGCTACTGCGCTGTTGCAATCTGCTCTGTGCCTCTCGCACTGTTGCAACCTCCACTACGCTGCTTCAGACTCTGGCACTCTTGCTCCATCATCCCTTGCACCAAATTCCTCCCAACATTCTGCTACTGTCATTAAGGGCTCCCCTAGCCGTATGTGGTCCAAGAGTTTTAGCACCTCAAGGATCCTGCCCCTCATGTAGTCCTCCCGACTACAACTCAATGTCACCCCACCTCTTCTCCAGAGGCACATGAGCACTCATGGCACAATCATCATCCTTGCCTTCCCTATCAGATTTTGCTGGAGTAGCCTTCAAGTCAGAATCCTCTTCCTTGCCCTTCTTCCAGGGGCACTGAGTGGTGAAATGTCCTAGTTCCCCACACCTGAAGCATCTGACCTCGGATATATCATTTTTTTTTCCTTTTCTGCTACCCTGGCTATCTTGCTGATGCAAGAGCTACATCCTCCTCCTCTGCTTTCTTAACTTGGGCTCCTCTGCTGCTACTCCCTACCTTGGTCAGCCTCCTGATCTCTTCCTGTCGAATAGCTGCCCACATTTCCTCCCAACTGGGGAGAGAAGCTCTGCCCAAGATACTCTGGACAAATGTCTCCTAGTCTTCAGTGACTGCATTCAGGGCAGTCCTGACCATGAACTCAATATCTGGTGTTGACCCCATGTAAGTCAACTGGTCTCGAATCCCTTGCAACCTTAGAAAGAAGGGATCAATCTCTTCTCCCTTCTGCATCTGGTACTATCTCAGCTGATTCTCCAATAGAATCTTTCATTGAACGGAAGTCCCCTCGTAGAAGGTGGTCAAAGCCTCCCACATCTCCCTTGTTGTTTCATTCTCAGCAATGTGTGGGACCACATGATCTTTGACCCCGTCTAGAATCATGCACTTGGATTTCACTTGGGCCTCCTCATACTTCTTCATGGCTCAACATCAATTGGAAAGTCAACTACCTTCAAGGCATAGTCCTTGATGTGATTCTTGTCCAAGATTTCTAGGATCCTGGCCTTCCAGATGACAAAATTGGATGCTCCATCCAGTCTTTCCTGATCCCTCAGTCCATTGACTACCATCTCTGCTAAAAAAAATAAAAATAAGACTGGTTCTCTTCTCCCTCTCCTGCTACTACTCCAACAAGACTCGCATATGGATTTCTTCAGTGCTAGAAATCCTCTAAGGAACAAACTCCCTTAGACTCCCTCCGAGTCCTGATTTCCTTCACAGAAATCCTCCCGCCAAATGTCGAATCACTCCTCTCCAATCCTCCTTTATTGTTGCAACCCGGATCTAGATTTCTTTGGCTAGAAATCTATCAAGGCAATGACTCCCTCTACCTCGACTTTGTCTCCACAGACACTGTTCTGCACCAACAACAACAACGTCCTACCAGCTCCACTGACCGCATTTGCTCTGCTCCTCCAACCTTGACAACTGACTGATTTGAGCCTCTCAGGTTCTGCGATGCCCCAGAGAGCTGACATAGTCACTGCGTGAGCTCCTCTCGGGTATTGCGTCACCCTTTATAGGCTCGAAATGCTGACGCAAGTATTGCATGAGCCTCTGTGTCACTCCTTCAGCTGCTCCTCTGCCTATGAAACAACACTATCACTCGGGACAACTACTTCTCTGCAACAAATTCATTGGATTTCTCGACTGATGTTTTCAGTGTCCTATGATCTGCAATGCTCTGATACCATGTGAAAATTTCTGAATCTACACTTCAGAAATCCTAATGCAATCACTGGTTTATCATCTCCTACTTGTTTTTACATTCAACAAGTTATTTAATTATTTAAATAGTGATGAAAAACACTCCGACAGACTACACTGACCTACATATCATAAACTGAAAATATATGAGACAAACACACAAGGGACACCGTTATTTTTGGACAACACGTCCCTAGAAAAGCCCAATGCGGGAAAACCGGTGCAACATATAGAGGGTTTGTATTATTAAGCAAGCAAAATTTGAGTACAACAGGTTGCCTCTCACACTAGATAACCTTTCAGAGAAATCTCGATAGCAAGAAATACATACGAGAGTTTACCTTGTTCTCTAAGTCACGATTGATCCACTGAAGGGTTGACTCCAGCAAGCACTGCAAAAATCCCAGCACAATCTACTCTGTGTGGGCCAGCGTCTTGCCTCTGGGAGATTGCGTCACTTCTCTACTGGATCGATTTGATCTTAGGAGCTTCGACATCAGTCCTCCCGGCTCAGAACATCAAACTCCTAGCAAAATCTCAAACTTATGATAATTGTCCTGCTCTGCGACTGCAGGAGACCCTCTTGGCTTGCGTCAGCTCTGCATGAGCCCCTTCCTGGGTTGCATAGGCCTTTGTGCTACCTCTCTGATGTTATTGTTGCCTCTCTTCCTGGTACTCATTGGCTCGAAACTCCTTTCGGATCTAACTCTTTGCTACTGCCCCTCTCACTACAACTTAGATCACCTATTCGATTTTCTCAGCAAACCTCGCCCCAAAAAAATTGAATTGATTGATCACTTGGTATATCTCCAACTGATCCTCAAGTCTCCTCTTATACTTTTCCTATTGATGAATCAACGACCGATATTAAGTCTTGAATTAATGGCTAAGATTAAAACAGACTTGATCCTCATCTCTTAGAATCTTGTCACCCATATTTTTAATAATACCCATTAAAATTTTTATTTTCCTAATTTTAGACTTAGGAACCCCATTAAAAATATTAATTTTTTTAATAACTCACAATCCGGGTGGAATTTATCCAAACGATTTATGGGTCTTGGAGATATTGTGTATTTTAGCCCCTCCACAAATTTTTGGATCTAGGGCACATTCGATGCTACCCAAAATCAACAATTAAAACCCAAAAACCCCAATTAGAATTAATTTACAAAATATATTTTACAAATCTATTTATAAAATTTACAAATATGCAAGGCTTTTAAAATAAATTTTGAGAAATAATTTTTTTTTGTAGTTATTATTTGATGAATGGCTAATAAATTTTTTAAAATTAGATGCAATCCACAACCTTAGCGAAGTTAGATAAACCACAACAAATATTTGAAGTCTAAACAAGGTCAGTTCATGCCCACAGTTTGTGAACTTTCAGCCCAAGGATTGGGGAACCTGCAAACACTATATTTTTCTCAAGAAAGCTTGTTAGACATATGGCAAATCAGATCAACTATAGCAGAACTGGAATCTATTAAAGAATGTTCTTATCCCCATCGAATGATTTTTTTTTTTAAATGATTAAGCACGATATAAGAAAGCCCTTACCCAACACATGCCACAAATCGATGAACATTGAACACCATGAAGTGCACCTAAAAGTCTTTATTATGATTCAAAAAACGTTCCCAGCAGGACAATATCGTTACATCGGTTTTTGTTTTTTTTAGCCAAAAATCAGATGGCTTTGACACACAAATGACTCTCTATATATAGATAAATCCTTCAAGTGGAAAAATAATGGGTAGTTGCCTTGATCCTTGTCAAATTAATCTTGGCCGTTGATAAATCCTTGATGAACTTTTAATCTCTGTCGTTGAAAATATTTATTTTGATGAATTTTCGAATTTCTCATTAAATCTGTTTTTATTAGCTCAAAATTAATTATTTTCAGCTAATTTCCTCAAAAAATTGACTTTGACTTAACTACCAAGGTCCAAGGGGCCATTTTTTCTTGAAATTTCCAATAGTCCCTTGGTGAGGGACCTCCAAAAATTAATTCCTTTGAGACCCACGAATTTTTCCACTTAGAGAATTTAATTTCTCTAAATATTAAGGCTTAGGATTTTAATTTATTTTTGCCAGAAAATTTGACGCTTTAGGGGATTAATAATTTTTTCAACCTTCTAATATTTTAGCTATGGTGTCTAAGTATGAGGGACCATGCACTAAAATATTTTTTACATAATTTTTTTTACAATTCAACCCTCAAAGGGGGAACATCTGTTCGGTATAGACCCTCAAATTACACACCTAATTCTGCGACACAACATGATCTAGTAAACCAAATGATTTGTAATAAAATAATTTAGCCAATTAGCTTAAATTATTCCCAAATCACTTTTATAGAAGGCTTGACTAAAACACTAAGACTCACCTAAGACTTTGACGAAGAATTCCACCCTAGATTGGGGATGAGGTTGGAGGAAAAAAATATGCCGACCATCCGTGTTTAGAAACAAAGATGATTCAGTGAGACGAAAAACCGCCTAGGATGAAACTCTCTCCAAAATAATAGGCTTACCTAGGTTGTTACATACAAACACAGTCCTACTAACATCATTTACATTATAATTTTGCAGAATGGGTTTACAATGACTCAATAAACAATTGATTGATGATTCGATCCTTTGAATTTTTTTGGAAAATCTACTTCCTTGGAACTTTGGCAAAAAGTGTGCAACAAGGCCCAATAAAGGTTCAAGTTGCTACTCAAAGGTCCAAGGGATAAACTCCATACTTCAAAACTGATCCAAAAAGGTTTTCAACCAGCTTCAACAATGATGGCTTCAATACTGCTTAAGGAATGTCCTAAAAATGTCTTCAAGATATCTTCAAAGTTTGCTTTAGAGATGACTACTTCAAGTGATGTACAATGCTCCAACGGATCTTAAGGATGCCTGCTTTAGAACTGAAATCTGAGATGTGTGTTCTAATATAACAACTCAAAAGTCCAACAAAAATGATAGAAGTAACAACTCCAAAGTTCAAAAAAAATCCACAAAAGTAATCGATCTAGAATCTACTGAAATATATGTTCTAAGGTAGAGCTCTGTTACACCAAAAAATGTTGAAAAATGTAACTAGTGTCGGTATTCAGAATTGTATTTGATTCATGATGTAATGTATTTGTCAAAAGAAAGAAAATAAATTTTATTATTAAATAAATTGACTTATTAAAGCATAGGTTTCATGCTTGCGTCGATGGTTTATAGGTCAAAGCCTCCATTGTAGGATTCTAGGGTTTATGTCAAGTGTACTTGTCCATGTCGTAATGTAATAGACCCTTCTTGGGCTTTGTCAATCAAGAAACAAATTTCTTTTGATGTAAATTAGGTCTTCTAAGCCTCCTCCACCAAGTCAGCCTAATTGAGGGGCAAAATCTCCTATATAAAGGAAACAAATCGACCTCTTTGGGATAACTCACTCAACAAGTTCGATCTGCAACTTTTGGGACAAGAAAACATGCGAAATTTAAGTAACAAGGATGAAAGGAATATTGAAAAATAAGGAAGACTTTGTCAAGCACAATAATTTGATTTTTTCTCTCTTTCTCTCACACGTGTGAAGTTTTTGAGCTGCTGGAAGGGCTGAAATTGCAGTCTTGAAGCTAGGCTGAAATTCTAAAGTTGGGGATCAAAGTTATGAAGCCGAAAGTCAAATTTCTGGGTGGAAGCTACATTTGAGAAGCTGCCACTTGGTGATTTGGGAGGAGATCAACCATTGGAAGGAAGGGATGACTTGGTGGAGGAGGAAGGTTTTTTGGTCTAGGGTCTTGGTCTATCTCAACTTAAATTTGCTAGTGGAAAAGTTTGACTAGGTTTTCCCCTATAGAGGGGTTTTAGCCTTGATTGAGTGCCTACATTTGTTGTCATTGATCTTCGTGTTTTGTTTTGATGATTGCCTAATGAAACAAAGATAAAATAAGAACACAAGAAAGTTAGTAAGAACACAAAGATGTCACAATTAGTTATCAACATAAGAAAATCTTTTTGCCTTTCCAATTTTCTAACATGGTATCAGAGCTAAGGTGAAGAAGGAATAAAAAGGCAACTGGAAGATCTATTGAAGAAAAGGGGATCAAAGGAAGGTCATTAAGGAAAAGGATTATATAAGGAGAGAATCATAATATTTATAGGAACTATATCAAGCACAATGAAGGGAGAAAACAAGCTAGAAGGAGCTTCCAACTACGTGGCATGGAAAAAGAGGATAAATCTTATCCTCACTAAGAAAAAAGTTTTGGATCTTCTTCAAGGAAAATTCAAGAAGCCTACAGTTGATGTATGAAAGGAGAATTTCAGAGAAACAAAAATCTTGGCCATGAATTTGATTTCGATGGAGTAAAGGATAACCTAATTCCATACATATTCAACATAGACTATGCTCAACAAATGTATGAAGCTCTTTCCAAGTTATTCACCATTAAGAACATTGGTCAGATAGCTAGCCTTAAGAATGAACTAAGGAAAATAAGGATGATAAGAGATGATACTATGTCATGATATTTTGTAAGGATATCTAGAATGAGATATGAAATCTAGAAATATATGAGGTTGTATCAGAAAAAGAACTAGTAATTGCTACTCTTCTAGGTCTACTGAACTCTTGGAGTGCTTCTCCATTAGGAATTAGCAGTTGGAAGGATACTCCAACATTCATACAAATGTGGAATGCATGCAGTCAAGAAGAAGCTCAAATATCATTATTAAACAACAAGAAAGAGGATGAAGAAGACAACACCTCTAATGCCTATTTTTCTCATCAAAAGAAGAAAGGAACATTCAAGAAATTAAAAGGACCAAAGAAGAAATTTGACCTATCCAAGATTGAATGCTACAATTGTCATAAGACGGGTCATTACAAAAATCAATGTCCTGAGATTCCAAGAAATAAGAAAAGAGAAAGAGAACATGCAAACATTGCGGATGAAGCTCCACATGAGAAGAACAAGACCAAAGAATCGGAAGTCAAAGACTTATACTACTAAGTCCTCTCTTACATATCCTTCTTAGTATTGTATTGTTTTCCTTTATGTTTTGATTTCTAGAGTTTGTAGGTATAATATGTCTTGTTAGAATATTTTTGAATTATTTTGATAAGTTGTAGCTATCCCTCAGATATATTAGATTAAGAGGGAGCCTTCACCATTTTACCAAAATATACATATCTTGTTCCTTGTTTGCTCTTTTATGTTTCGTTTCCTCCTAAAATCAATATTTGTTTGTATTATGTGCTAATAACCTTTTATATTTTCCTTGGTAGGAAAGATTACAGAATACACAAAGGTTATGGAGGAGACTTGAAGCATGGAACAAATTCTATTGCAAAGGAAGTCCTTCAAGAATTGATGTCCGACAAGGTTTGTTAAAGAATAATTCAAGATATGTCTTAAACCACAATTTTTGTTACAAGATTCTCTTCACAGAAAAGGTATGTTCATTCTCTTTTGAAATTTGCTTTACATCACTGACATGGTTATGTCTAGGATTTCGAATTTTAAATATTCTTGTTAGGGTGATTAATCATTAGATTAACTCTGCTCTCATTATACTATCATTTGATCATTCTTATGAAACCCTAATATTTAGCGTTCACTGTAAAACCCTAGCCTCTTATTGCTAAGGGTATGTCAATGTTAAATAATGAAACCCTAATCTACTTAGGGGTTGTTGATAAGTCTAGAAATCCTATTCTTTTGAATTTTAGGGTTTTGATATTGTTGTGATAAAAACCCTAGTCCTTTAGGGTTTGTTGTTATATAATGAAATCATAGATCTTTAGGGTTTGGTGAATTAGGGTTTATGAACAAAACCCTTGCAATAATTATAATAAGATCCTAGGAAAGAAATCCTAGGTGTATGTTCTTCCGCATGATTGAAACCCTAGTCTGGTCAAAGTTGTTGTATATCTAACTTTGATGTAGTAGTGTTTGTGTCATGGGTTTACTTGGTAGATATAAATGTAACCTAGATATTTATATGCGAGTATGATAACGTAATTGTTGATACTCATGTTTTAGTTTGTAGTTCTAGGGTTTGTAACAAAACCCTAGTAGAGATTGATATTCTAAGACATGATAATATTGTTTAACCTTGATGATAAAATCTAGAGTTTGAAACAAACCCTAGTAGAGTCTGACATGTAATTCTAAAAACATATTGTTGAAACCTTAGACATATAATTGTTATTCGATTGAATTGCTGATATCTAAGGCTTTGTGTCTCGAAGATGGAGTCTAGGGTTTATAACAAAAACCTAGAAATATGTTAAAGTCTATTATGTAAAAGGATGTAATCTTTGTTGATTATGAACCTAAGTAAGTTTAGGTATATGATGTCTAAAGTTTAAATGTTTTTATTCTTACATTATAATGATATGACTTTGATATGAACTTAAACATGAACGCAACAAAATACAAGTATAACCGCAAATATAGAGATGCAACAGAAATAACACTCTATTTCATTAATATCAAAGAACTAAAATATGCTTACAATAGAATGGAAATAAACTAGCTCGAACGGTGGTAGCTTATCTCTGAGAAGAGATGTGTTGGCTACATGCCTCTGAACAATGTTACAATGAGGCTCGAAGGCCTATTTATTATTGAGAAACAATGGAAAACCCTAAACATCCAAAAACGTAACCCTAGGAGATGAAACACCAAAACTATGGGCCTCGTTTGGGTAAATTGGTACATCAACTTCCTAGGGTCGTAACTTTGGCATAAGATCTTTATTTGACATGAATAATACCTCGTTAGAAATATATATCCAAGGAATACAAATTTTCGTTGCAAATATTACTAAAAATCTTATATTTGCTCATTTTCCAAAAAAACGTCATTTAGGGCCTGAAAACGGCTCCAAAAGTTCACGACCTGAAAAACTGCCAAAAATAGTAAATTGTGCTACAATTAAGGAAATTGAAAAACTGAAAGAACATTGGTGGGGGTCCAAGTGGAATAGGCGGGTGGCCACCAATATCCACCTATATTAGACTTTGATATAGTTAACTTCATGCTTCTATATATTTGGTTGTACTTGATATTAAAATTTTGCAGGTACATAAGATGTTCATAGTTGAAGATAATAACGATGATGATCAAGATGACCTTGATGCCATAAGAAAGAAATAAAGTCTTCAAAGAATGAAGTTTATTCGATGTTATGAAGTTGTTGATCTCCCCAAGGTTAGAGGGAGCTTGGAGAAAAGAAAGGGTATATCTCCCCAGTTAAAAAGGAGAGCATGTTATGACTATTATAGTAAATACTTTGAAGAAAGAATGAATGAAAGTACTACAGATGCATGTTCATATAAACAAAAGACTTGAGAAGTAATGAGGCTGTATTTGGTGCTGCTAAAGAAACAAAAGAGGAAAACTTCCGATAAGATGTATTTGAATAACTTGATGATGTTATAAGCAACATCAAAATGATTGAGGACCCAAAGCTTTGTGTTTACTTGTATATATGTATTTGAAAGTTTATTACTAATTGGGGTTGTGATTGTACATGATTGCTCCGTACATAAATTGAACATTTGTAGCATGCTTGGATTGATGGATATATATCTAGTAAGGAGAGGTGAAGCATCTCATGGCAACAAGATGCTTGGGAAGGACATCTAGTCGGTCTATTTGCTGAGCTGCCAGAAGGGACAAAACTGTAGTCCCGAAGCTAGGCCAAAATTCTGAAGTTGGGGATTGAAGTTCTGAAGTTGGAAGTCAAAATTTTGGGTTGAAGCTAACACTTGGTGACTTTGGGAGAGATCATCCATTGGAAGGAAGGGCTGACTTGGTGGAGGAGGAAGGTCTTTTGCTCTAGGGTCTTGGTCTATCTCAACTTGAATTTTATAGTGGACGAGTTTGACTTGGTTTTCCCCTATAGAGCCTTAGTTGAGTGCCTACATCTGGTGTCATTGATCTTCGTGTTTTTTTTTTTATGTTTGCTTGATGAAACAAAGATAAAAGAACATAACAAAGTTAATAAGAACACAAAGATATCACAAGTAATTATCAACAAGCAAAAACTTATTGCCTTTCTGATTTTCTAACAAAAAAAGGGTTGAGGTATACACTTTTGTGGTTTGTACCAAGCCTACAACAGGACCGAACTTTTGCACTTTTCCAAGCTTACAACCGGACCAAACTTCTGCACTTTTTTGTGATTTGTTCCAAGCCTACAACAGGGGCTAAAGTTTGTAGTTTTCACAGATCTGAAGCAATATTCTCCACAGGTCGAAAAGACACTAGAAAAGGCTTGTCAAAACAACCTTCCACACAACCAAAATTTCAGAAGTCTGAATTTTCTTCCTTCCTTCACACTCTACCTCAGGTTCATGAGTTATAAATTTTTATCTTCCTTGATAATCAACTCTAAATTCCAAAAATAAATGTCTTCTTAATTCCTTGCTTGTTATCCTTCTTTACTGAGTTCCTCTTTTTCTCTCTATGTATTGACCAAATTTTTGGTTTGAAATGACGAGTCCAGGTTTATATTTATACATTTTTGACCTTATTATGAAGGGACACACCTCTTGGCAATGAAGTCGACTTGAGTTGATGTAGACAGTCGACTAGCTTAAATTTATATTTTTGACCTTCAGTAATTAATATCTTCATAACGAAAAAGAATTAGAAAGCAAGAAAATACTTGTAGGCAACATCTTGAAACCCTCTACAATTTAATGTAAGAGATATATCAATATTTTGTTTCTAATGGCACAAATAAATTGTTTTTATGATAGTCCTTAGGGATTTATGTGCCTAGGCTTAGGGTATGGTTCAATTTTCATATGCATAGGAAATTCTTTATGTACCTAGGGTTTCTCAAGCAAGGGCTTCTAGATTAGGGTTTTCATCACACATGTATCCATAGGATTAGGGTATACTTTTTCATTTACAACATATTATATGAAGGTTTCATCCATGCTAAGGATTATAAGGTAAGGTATACAACATGTGTTCTTCATTCATTAGGGCATCTAAATTATTAGGCCTTTGCTTCAACACATATTGATCTAGGGTTTTCTCCTAGGGTGTTAGGGTTAAGACTTCTATATAAGGATATCAATGGCTTCTCTCTTAGGGCATCTTCAACAAGACCAGGGAACCTAGGGCTTATGCTAAGTTTTCATAAATGCATATAAGGACTTGTCGACTTCTAGGGCCTGCCATCATCAATGGCACATAAGGCTAGCTTCAATAATGTTAGATATGACATGACATTGACATCAATGACAACTTTATTCAACATTGTCATCATCCGATTTATTTCCAACAACTGCTAACTCGTCCTTGATAAGTTGAACTCTAGTGAGGTAGCTCACAACATTTTCACTCTTATTCATCCGAGTATTTCTTAACTTCTCTCTAAGAATCAACTTCCTATTATTTGTAGCATCTTGGAACAACTTCAGAATTACATCCCACATCCAAATTTGCAATATGTGGAAAAATATGATCCTTAACACTTTCAAGAAGTATTCTTCTTGCTTTGGCGCCTTCCTTCTTAATTGAAAGAAGTTGTGTTGGATCTGTAGGTACAACTACAACATTGGTCGCATATTCCTTAAGACCATTTTCTTTTAGCAACAAAGAATTATGGTTTTCCAGACATCAAAATTAGAGGCACCATCTAATCTGTCTAGATCTCTCAATCTTGTTGAAGCCATTTCTGAAAATCCCACAAAAAATATAGCAAAACCCAAATAAATTTGAAGAAGTCGAACAGGATTTTATAATGTCGTTTTTTTGTTTTGTTTTGTTTTTGTTTTTTTGTTTTTGTTTTTGTTTTTTGTTTTTTTGTTTTGTTTTTTGTTTTTTTGTTTTTTGTTTGATTTTGTTGTTGTTGTTGTTGTTGTTGTTTTTTTTAGATTCAACAACTCATGGGATATACTAAAACACAAGACAATAATATACTCTACTCTTCTCAACGGAAACAAAAAATGATCGATGAAAACAATAAACAGAAAATGAAGAATATCAATCGCACATAACATAATATTTCTCGGGGGAAACAACTGCTCAAAACCCCGAATATCTATATTGCATTAACCAGAAGATCTGAGAAGAAAATACAATGCTTGTTCACACTAGAACAATCCCTGCACGAGTATGATCTAACTCTCTGCCTCACAAGCCAACTCAAGCCAACACTTAGCCAATTTCGCTGCCTGTGAAGCCCCTACTTCCTTGTGCAATTCCTGAAAGAATTAGCCGATATTTAATTTTGAAATTATTCCTCCATAACTGTGCAATCCAAACATAGGTCCTCAACTGATTGCATGCACCATCTGTACAACTAAAAAATTATACAACTGATAGTACACTGTCCTTGCACTCTAGTCTCAACTGGGTCTTCCTCTAAACTGACATGCATGAGTTATTAATGTGTGAATCTTCAGTTAGCTGGTGTGGCACTGGGGATGCATTGGTGCACTACTCCACTACTAGACCTCTACTAGTTCCTCCAATAGTTAGAACTAGTTTGATTGACTATAACTCAGTTAGACTGAGTTATCTAATTACAACTCAAAAGAAATCAACCTTGGCCCCAAAAATTTAGGGATCACTCTACATGACTCTAGATAGACTTCTAACTTGAATTTCCTAAATCAATTAAGTCAATTTAACTTAATTAACCATTACAAGTTGCTATGAGAATAGAAATACAATTTTAATTCACAATTTAATTCAAGGAAATTTAAATTGGAATTTCTTGTTGCTAATTTTAACACTCCCGCTCAACAAGAAAGGGAATATCAGCTACCCCGATCCTGTCTCTGTGAAACTTGAATTTACATCTTGACAATGCCTTTGTCAAAATGTCTGCATCCTGCTCCTCTGTGGGAATGTACTCCAACAACATAATCCTCCTTTGCACATAATCTCAAAGATGATGATACCAGATATCAATTATGAAAAAATAAATTTTTAGAGAGTTTGATACAACTCTGATTGTCATATCAAATCACAGTTGGATCCATCTGCTGACCAAACAAACCAACCAAGAATTTCCTCATCCATATTGCCTCACGAGATGCTTGACTAACAACCATGTAATCTACCTCTGCTAAACTGAGTGCAACTGATCTTTGTTTCCCGCTGTACTAAGAAACAACCGTTGACCCAATATTGAAGATCCCTTCTGATGTGCTCTTCCTATTAAATGGACTCCCTTCCCAATCTGGATCAGTGAAGCCTTGAAGCTTCACTCCCTCTATCTGTCTACACCATAAACCATACTGAGTAGTGCCTTTGAGGTATCTCAACACATGGTTGGCCACCTTCCAATACAACCTGGCCGACCTAACCATCGCTTGACTAAGATGGTTAACTGCATAGCACATGTTTGGTCGTGTGTTCACCAAATACATGAGTGAACCCACAAGCTTCCTGTAAATGGTAGCTTCCACTACTTCATCGGAAGTAGCATCCTCATTCCTCCAGTTCCTTGCTAGAGGAGTCTCCATGGGTTTACTGCTCTCCATGTGGAACCTTTTCAATATCTCATTGGCATACTTTCCCTGAGAGATAGAAAGTTCCCCATCACCTTGTCATACTTCAATGCCCAGAAAGTAGTGCATGAGCCCCAATTCCTTCAATTCGAACTCTCTTGCAAGATCTTCTTTACAAGACTTGATCAACTTATCATCAATCAAATCGTCAACATATAAAACAATAATCAACAATTTACTTTCAACCACAATATGGTAAAGGTTTACACCTACTTCACTTTTAGTGAAGCCCAACCTGGTGAAGTAGCTATCGATCTTGATGTACCAAGCACAAGGTGCTTGCTTCAGCCCATACAACGCTCACTTAAGTCGGTACACACACAAATCTTAGTCAAAGGTCTCAAAACCCTTAGGTTGCTCAATATACACCTCTTCCTCAATCATACCATTAAGGAAGGTTGTCTTTACATCCATTTGATGTATCTTCCAACCCATCTGCACTGACAATGCCAAAATGGATCTGATTGATGAGTACCTCGCAACAGGAGCAAAGGTCTCATCGTAATCAATCCCCTACACTTGAGAAAATCCTTGGGCCACGAACTTGGCCTTATGTTTCTCCACAATACCATCCGCTACTTTACTTACCTTGTAAATCCATCGGGAACTCACCACTGACTTGTCCGTTGGTCTTGGGACCACATCCCAAACACTCTTCCTGACAATGGAGTCATACTCCTCAACCATGGCATCAACCTAAACTGGTTGCTGCAATGCCTCCTCAAAAGAAGATGGCTCTGTCTCAACACATCCGCTCATAAGAGCCATGTATCTAGTGTACCTCTCTGGTGACCTCCTTTGCCTGCGCTGTGATGTGGGTGCTCCCACATTCTCTCTCACATCTTGCAATAACCTGTCAGCCTCTCTAGTGCACTTTCTCCCATCTCTGGAAGACTCTGCCTGAGTAGATGTCTCCACTCCCGGATCCTCTGCATGTGGCTGCTCCACATCAATCTAAGGTTCCTCCTTAGGAGCTAAAATCTCCTTAACTGCATTTAGTTGAAGCTCCCTCTCAAGGGAATATCTCATGGCCTCCTCTTCATCGAATTTTACATCCCTGCGAACCACTGTCATCCTATTGGTCGATAGGTACACTCGATAATTGTGAGGTGTATCAGTGTACCCCACAAATATCCCCAAATCTCCTACATCTCAATCTTTTCCGTGCATATTTGGTCACATGGAAATATACTGGTGATCCAAAAATCCTGAAGTGACCCACATCTGGTCTCTTCCCTGAGAAGGCCTCCTCTGGTGTACTCATCCCAAGAATTCGATGAGGGATTTTGTTCTGCAAATAAAAAACTGTGTTGCATGCCTCGACCCACAAGATAGTGGTAGGCCTTGATCATGCAACATCGCTCGTGCTTCCCCTACAATGCTTCTATTCTTCCTTTCAGCCACCCCATTGTGTTGTGGGTTATGGGGTGCTGTCAACTCTCGTCGATTGCCTTCTGTCGCACAAAAGTTTTTAAACTCATTTGACACATAATCTCCACCATTATCACTCCTGAGAGCTTTAACCTTCTTGCCAGTGTCTTTCTTGACCAATTCTTTAAATTCACAAAACTTTGCAAAAGTCTGATCATTCTTCTGCATGAAAAAGATCCATCATTTACGAGAAAAATCAACAAATATAACATAATACATGTGCTTGGTCGTGGATGTTGTTGAGAACATTCCACACACATCTGAATGGAATCAATCGAGGATCGCCCGTGCTCGAATGCATTTGTCGTGAAAGGAAGCTTTGATGAATTTTCCCAAAGTACACCCTTTGCATGTGTCAACTTGCTCTAGTGTACCTTTGGGAAGACTAGTAGAAATTTGCTGCATGATTTTCAAAGCGCCATGATGCAAGTGACCCAATTGCCTATGCCACAACTCACCAATGTCTCGGCTCTGCACCTTCTTTTCTTTCATGCTCAAGGTAGCACAATCTTCTACCTCCAACTTGTAGAGATTCTTCACCCGAATCCCTATCCTCTTTACCTGTCCCGTGGCTATGTGACAAAGGAACACCTTTCCCTTACTAAAGATCACATCGTAGCCTCTATCCTCCAACATGGCAACATATACCAAGTTCTTCTTCAAACCAGGAACATACATAACATCTCACAAAGTGAGAGGAGAACCTGACTCCCTCTGAAAGGTAACTGTACCAAGACCAGTAGCATTATACCTCCCATCATCACCCATCTCGATATGCATCTGGAGATCCTTCTCCTCCAAGTTACTGAAGAGCTCCTTGTTACCAGTCATGTGGAAAGAAGCTCCACTGTCTAGGTACCATACACTACCCATCATCGATGACACCATACATGTGATGAGGGTAAAGTCTAGTTCGAATTGTGAGGCAAGAGCCTCACCTGCTGCTCCTCCTGAGGGGTTCTTCATGGACTTCTTGAGCATACAATTTGTAGCAAAATGTCCCAACTCATGACAATGACAACACTTGAATTTCTACATGTCCTTTATCTTGCCTCCATGACAAGAATCTGATTTGGAATGGGATGCCTTTCCTTTCCCTTTCTTTGCCTTACCCGCTAAGGCACAATTTTCCTCATCATCAGTCTTTACTGAGGATTCGTCTCTGATGTTCCTCCGAATATCTTTCTGTACCAAATCCGACCACAACCATTACCAATCTAGTAGCTTCTCCCTCCCATTGATAGAGTCCTGATAACTGTGCCAACAATTGGGAAGTCCTATAAGAGCTAGGCTCACCATATCGTCCTCGGCAACAATAATCTCGACACTTCCAAGTTCATCACGACAATGAGTGAACTTAGTTAAGTACTTCGAAATAGAGTCGCCCTTCTCTATCTTGATATTTTTGAGTTTGTCCTTCAGTGCCAACTTCCTATGGTCACTGCTATTATGAAATAAGTATGTCAATGCCTTCCACATTAAGTATGGAGTTTCCTTACCATGGAGACTTGAGACAATGTGATCTCGAACTCCCTCAAGGATAATCCACCTTGCCCTTGCCACACACTTTCTCCATTCATCCAGATCTTGAGCATCCGATGTTGGAGGCTTAGGAATGTCTTGATCAATGAATTCCTTGAGGCCATTATCTTCCAACACTGATTCCATCCTATCCGTCCATGCTATGTGATTCGAGCTGCCTGTACTCAAGTCGCAACCCGTAGAAAGACATATTGTTGATGAAGTATAAATTTGCAAATTCGATTTTCACCTGCACAACAAACTCAAAATCTCGTCTTCTAAATTGTCTTCAGCTTTGATACCATGTAGATTTTTCTGTAGATTCAACAGCTCATTTGATATACTAAAACACAAGACAATAATCTACAATACTCTTCTCAGCAGAAACCAAAAATGATCGATGAAAACAATAAGCAGAAAAGGAAGAATATCAATCACACAAAACACAATATTTCTTTGGGGAAAGTAATTGCTCAAAACCCCGACTATATATATTGCATTAACCAGAAAAACTGTGAAGAAAATACAATGCTTGTTCACACTAGAACAATCCCTACACAAGTATGATCTAACTCTCTACCTCACAAGCCCACTCAAGCCAACACTTAGCCAATTCTGGTTCCTGCTAAACCCCCGCGTCCTTGCGCAATTCATGAGAGAATTAGCCGATATTTAATTGGGAAATCCTTTTTCCATAACCATTCAATCCAAACATAGGTCCTCAATTGATTGCATGCACCATCTGTACAACTCGGAAAATTATACAACTGATAGTACATTGTCCCTGCACTCTAGTCTCAACTGGGTCTTCCTCTGAACTGACATGCATGAGTTATTTATGAGTGAATATTTAGCTAGTTGGTGTGGTATTGGGGATGCGCTGGTGCACTACTCCAATACTAGACCTCTACTAGTTCCTCCAATAGTTAGAACTAGTTTAACTGACTATAACTCAGTTAGACTGGATTATCTAATTACAACACAAAAGAACTCAACCCGGGCCCCAAAAATTTAGGGATCACTCTACATGAATCTAGATGGGCTTCCAACTCGGATTTCCTAAGTCAATTAAGTCAATTTAATTTAATTAACTATTACAAGTTGCTATGATAATAGAACTACAATTTTAATTCACAATTTAATTCAAGGACAAATAAAATTGGAATTTCTTGTTGCTATTTTTAACATATAAACCCTCGATTTTTTCTTATTGTGCCTACGATAAGCCTCTTCTGCCCTTAGATCTGCTCTAATACCATGTGAAAATTTTAAAACCATTGCAGTTAATCTGGTTATTATTCACCTATCTTTAATAGATTATTTGTCTTCTGTAAATTATATACGACAAATGTATAAAACACTACTACAACTTCACCAAAATTAAATCACAAGAATTGAGAAAATATCACACACACAAAATAATAGACACTGATATTTTTGGACAAATTGTCCCTAGAAAAACCCTAGTGTGGGGAAAACCAGTTCTACAAATGAGGGTTTTATTATTCTTCAACAAATCAAGGATTACATAAACTACTTGCCTCTTACTAGCAAAGCTTTGACAATATTTTTTCTTCATTTATGTTATCATTCTGTAATTTCTTAACGCTGTAAAAGAAACCCATAGGTAACCACATAACCACTTTTAAGTTTAGAACCTAGCCCTTCTAAACTCAGAGATGGATCTCTTTGTCAGATTTAGCTTTGTTTGTAATGGGATTTTAGGCTAGATATAAAGTTCAAAATCTGGTTTTTTGGATTGTTTGGTTGAAAATGTAATAGGAAACTATTGGGCAATGAAGTCAATCAACTTTAAATAGATCAACTGCAGAGTTAACAAACAAATGTAACAGGGAAAGGTAGGAAGACTATCAGATCTTATGAGCTTTGTGAAGTGAGACAAAGGAAAAGATTAAAGATCAATTAAACATAGAGCATTTAAGAATTTTATATTTAACATTAGTTGGAAAACATTGATTATTATTCATAAGCCAGAATTGAGTGCAATTAAATAAATTCAATTTCTTATTTTTCTTTGAACAAACCAGATAAGGAAAACATATGTGATGACAGAGAGAAAACACATTAACATGAGAGAAAACTTCACCAATGAGTCTGACACATGAATCCTAAAATAAATTTCTGTATCACTGAGAATTAATCAGTGTTCCACTGGGTCACGTCCCCCCACTTGGGGGTCTAGTTTCCTAGCTCCCTCACGCTCTGGGGACTTGGGGACGACTGGGGGTCATTTCCCCACAATCCCAAAAAGCAGGGTACGTGCGAAAACTTGTAAGGGGGCGTTTCCTTGATTTTTGGGGTCAAATCCTCCAAATGGGGTCGTTTCCTAGGCGAAAGGGGTCATGTGGGGTCGTGAGGAGTCGTTTCCCTAGACAAAAATCACAAATTTCTTTAATGAAACAAAAAAATCCTAATTTTTATGAACATGGAAGGGTTTAAACATTATTTTCAACGTTCATTTCACATTGTTTCATCTTTTCATGATATCGCTCTGCTCAATCGTCCTCTCGCTGAATGTTGCCTGCCATCGCTAAGACACATCCTCTCGCTAAAGTTCGAACCGCTGCCCACTGACTCTGATTCAGATGTTGACGTGGTTGATCTTGATTTATTGATGCATCAGCTAGATGCATAGACTAGCGGGGCATTACCTTGAGCAATTATGCTAATTTACGATTTATGATTTGATATGTTCTTATGTTATTAACTTATTTTCTTTTATGTTTCAGACTTCAATTTATTTTGAATCTTGATATATGATATATTAGACTTGAGCCTTGATTATATAAAAATTTGAATCTTGATGTATCAGACTTGAATTTTATTTCAATATTCAGTGTTCATAGTTGGAACTTCAATATGGCTTAAACTTTAAAACTTTAAACATTTATTTTCATTGTACATTGTTAATAGTTACACTGTACAGTTACAAACTTACATGTATGATGTATGATTATATGATATCATGTTTTTCGTTTTAAATTTATTTCAGACTTCAGTGATATGATTCATCAATTTATCATTTATCCTTCACAATGTAAGTGTTATATATTATATAATGATAAAGATAGTTACATTATAAATATTAAAATTTCAATGATATATCATATATTTTTATATTTATAAGTTTTTAAGACCCCGACGTCCCCCCACGTTTCCTAAAAATTGGTAGGGAGCTTTCCCATAGGCCGCTCCTGCGTATCTCCGCTCCCTTGCCCCCACGTCTTGGAAACTTGGTGGAACATTGGAATTAATCACTTGAGCATAGTGAACAACTTTACATCAAATGGTAATCCTTTTTTGATACAAATACTAACCTCTATTACTCCGAATTCTAAAGTATTTATACAAATTCTAAAGCAAAATATCTTGATTGAAAAAATCAAGATTTATTACAAATATCTCAAAACTGTATTACATAAATATAACAAAAATATAGGACATATAAACTGCTGAATCTGCTGGCACTATCTTCGAGGGTTGTTGTTGATGACTGGGCCTGGAAAAGTGTTGCTATGTTTTTTTTTTGACATTAACGGTTGAAGATTTTATTTATGGCGGCAAACTGCCTGCCGCAGGCAAATACAATTCAGCTTGACAAAAGGAGAAAGTCCTAGCTGTTCTGTCAAACCTAGAACAGGGATTAACACAATGGCGAATCATTACAACAGCAACAGATGTTTTGAAAAGAGGAATCCGCAAAGCTGTAGGAGCTGCCCGGCTTTGAACGCTGTAACGACTGAGGACAGCGGATTTCAATGGACCAACCCTGTACCAGCTAGCAATGGAACTGTTTTGTCAATCTCACGCCTAGCACAGAAATTATCACAACAGACGGTTCATTTCAGAAGCAATAGATGAAAAGATAAGAGAGGAATCCGCATAGCTGAAGGAGCAACTCGGCTATGAACGCTGAAGCGACTGCGGTCAACGAACTTCTTTGGACCAATCTTGAACCAACTAGCAAAGGAGAATCGAGCTTAAGAGAACTTCATCGCACAGAAAAACAGAGGCTTGAGGGTCTACATCACACAGAACTGCGTTTCTTGAATCTACAGAACGAAAGCCTCTATTAGGGGATTAAGAGCTTTGAGGGAGATCAGATTTGAACGGAAATCAATGTTCGGGTGTCGGATTGGATCAGATCTGGTTCTGAAAGACTTTAGGGGAGATTTGAATCCGCAAGAAAAGATTTGACAGAGTGTAGGATTATTGAAAATAGGGTTGTCTGACCAGAAATCAAGACTTCTTACAGCTTTGAAATACCCTGAGGAATGACCCAAGAAGCAGAGGAGGGCAGAGCATCGAAATAACCAATGGATCAGAAACAGCAGTTCGGACAGCAAGACCTTATGGAATAGGACAAGAGGATTCCCTCGAATTAATCACCAGAACTCTTCGATTGCAAAGGGAGCCAAGATTGGCCTCCAGATCTGCTTCAGAGTTTAGCCCCCTTAATATATGATAGAAGGAGATTTTCCTGAACTTGGGCAGAAGGAGATGGATTTTTTTGATGACAGTGTCTAAATGGATCTGATGAGGAGTCTTATGAGAGGACATTGCCTGGATGATGAGCCTAGAGTCTCCAAATACACAGAGAGAGAGGATATTTCGGTTAATTGCCAAATTCAGCCCTTGCCACAGTGCTAGAGCCTCTGCTCTATTATTGGTTTCGGTGCCCAGGCCCCAATGGAATCGAAATTCTGTCGTTCCTCCAGGCTTCAAGAGAACACCACCACTGCCTGCCACCCCAGGGTTTCCTTTGGAAGCCCCATCAAAGAACAAACTGTAATCATCTAAGGTTGATCTCCACTTTATAAACTCCTGTTCCTCCAGTCTGATCTCCCAGTTGGCATGGATAGGGACAGGAGGTGTGGATCTTTCGTTCAGATTCGGAGCCAGATCTTGGAGCCATTGCTCCTCTTCTTTGACCAACTTCAATTCATTCCTGGAAGTAGAGTTGGCCTCTAGAGCCTCGCCTAGCAGAGCTTTGATTTTGGAAATTACTCGTGTAGGATTGCAGCTTTCTCCTCTGAAAATCCTATTATTTCTCTCCAACCACAGCTTCCAGCAAATAAACTTAGGGACCCACATCCAGCTTATTTTGAGAAGACTTTTTTTTTTAAGGCAAAAGGGAGATAGAATGACCCAGGTTCGGAATATATCAGAGATGTTTTCTGGAAGAACAACATTTGCATGATTTAACCTCAGAACTCCCCTCCATACTACCTGAGCAAAAGGGCAGAGCAACAGCAGGTGATTGACATTTTCTTCGGCAGCCACACAAAGGGGGCATCTGGAGGGCCCTTCCATCCCTCTTCTTCTCAAATTGTCTCTGGTGAGGATGCTGTTGTGCGCAACAGTCCAGCAGAAAAAGTCAATTTTAGGGAGAGAGGGGAAATCCCAAATAAATTTCCAAATAGCTGGGTTAGGAGGAGCAGAAGGGACAACCAGAATTCTTTTGTAACCTTCGGCAGCTGTGTAAGAGCCTGAGAGGGAGCCCCAGCCTCTTTTGTCTTTAGAATTGGCCTTTGAGGGAGACTTGCCTTGAAGCAGATCCAGCAGAAGTGAAGCTTCCCCCTGCAATATATGAGGAATCTCTCCCAAATTCCAACAATCCCAGAGCCTATCAGGGTCGTTTTTCCAGGTGGAAATGTCCCACAAGGTGTGCAAGTTGGAGGATTGCAGCCAAGCTCTGATATTTGCAAGCCCCTCCACTTGAATCAGAGGTTGGTCTCCCATAATTGAATCTTCCCAGATTTTAATTTTCCTCCCATTACCTGGGATCCAATAAAGTTGCTGGCTGAAATGCTCCATAGCCTGACTGCAGAGATTGAAGATTGGGGATCCTTTTAAGGTTCTTGGAGGGTTGTCCAGGCATCTCAAGCGATGTCCTTGGTAGTATTTCTTCCAGATGACTCTTTTGCTCCAACTAGATTTACCGGAGACTAAATTCCACAAGATCTTGGTTCCCATAGCAAGGTTTTGGGCAGCCAAGTTACGTAGATGAAGGCCGCCTTCCAGAAGAGGTTTCTTGATGGTCTCCCAGTTCACTAAATGGATCCTTCTGTTATTGTTGTTCCCACCTTCCCATAGGAATCTTCTCAACAAACTGTCCATTTTGCTGAGAAAGGATTTGGGGGCGAGGAGAACTGAGTTTTGGTACAGCGGCATACTTATAAGGACTGACTTCATCAGAATGACTTTCCCTGCATTATTCAGCCATGAAGCACCCCAAGCTTGGATTCTGTTCTTTAACTTATCGAGCAGCGGCATCCAATGGGCCAGTTTGGGTTTGATTTTGAAGATTGGGATCCCGAGATATTTAAAAGACTCCCAATTACGAATTCCTTCCATTTCTAAAAGCCTTGCAATGTCAGACAGCTCCTTAGTCGTGCAGTTCCAGCCATAAATTGAGCATTTCCGGTAGTTAATTTTGCTTCCTGAGATCGATTTGTAAATGTCCAGCTCCTTCTTGAAGGATCTGGCAGAGATTAGGCTGGCTCCTCCAAGCAGCAAAGTGTCATCTGCAAACTGTGCATGGTTGATATCCTTCACCCTCTGAGTCGTTCTAAGACCAGGAAGAATTTGAGTTTTCTGATTGTGATCAAGCTGGAAACTGAGAACCGAGGCCTGAATAGCATAAAGGAGAGGAGACAAGGGACAGCCTTGTCTGAGGCCTCTAGAGGCCTGGAAGAAGTCAGTTGAGCGGCCATTGACGAGAGGTGCAATCCATGGCGAGGCAATACAGGCTTTCACCCAGTTTATGAAGGCGGATGAGAAACCTAGATTCTTCATTACATTGAACAAAAAATCATGTCTTACCCTATCGAAAGCATTAGCCAGATCGAGTTTTATAACCATACCTTTCTCTTTTCTTTGACAACTTGAATGGACAGCTTCTTGCACCAGCACAATATTATCCAAAATCTTTCTTCCTTTTATGAATCCACCTTGATTTTCAGGGATGATGGCTGGCAAAATATTCTTTAACCTGTTGGCAATTATTTTGGAGACCAGCTTGTAGCTAGAGTTGCACAATGATATGGGCCTAAATCTGCTAAAGTCGGAAGCGCCTTTCTCCTTTGGGATCAGTGCTAGAAATGCCGAGTTGATGCCACCTCCTAGCTTTGCACAATTCTGGGATTTTCTGACCATTCTCAGTAAATCTTTTTTGATTGTCGACCAGCATGCCAATAAAAACCTGACAGTGAACCCATCAGGACCTGGGGCTTTATCAGGCTCCATAGAGTCCAGAATATGCTTAATTTCATCCAAGCTGATCGGAGCAGTCAGTATGGCATTGTCCGAATTCTTAACGCTATTGGGGATTAAATCCATCGGATAGGCCTGGGGATCTATAGGGTTTTCTTCCGGAGCCGAATAAAGATCTTTGTAGAAAGAGTAAGCAGCTCTCTTAATGCCATCAAAATCCTTTATAACTGTGTTTTGGTATTGAATCTCAGATACTGATTTGAAGTGCTTTCTGGCTTCGGCTTGTTTGTGAAAGAAGCTGGTGTTCCTATCTCCGGATTTTAACCATAAATTTCTAGATTTCTGTCTCCAAAATTCTTCCTCCTCCCTGCTAGATTTGTGAACCTTTTTTTGCAGCTCAACTTCTTTTTGAAGGAGATTTTGAGTTACAGGGCTATTCTCCATTGCTGATTGATGGGCAGCAAGATTGTTGAGAGATTCTTTTCTTTTGGCAGTTGGTGTTTCCAAGCTTTTTGCCCACTCCTTAAGGCTTCTTTTTAAAACTCTAATTTTCTCTTCCCACACATAGAAAGGGGAACCATGGACAGTCCTATTCCAGGCATCCGAAACAACATCTTGAAATCCTTCTTGCTGAATCCACAGAGGGCTGAACCTGAATGGAATGGGGCCTAAATTGCCATCCAGCGATAGCTCAAGGAGGATGGGCTTGTGGTCAGAAGTGAGATTTGGTAGAATTTTAGAAGTGGCCATTAGACCGCAAGTCAAGAAGGAAGACTGAACAAGGAATCTGTCCAAACGGGCTGCTATATGATTTGGGGCTAGTCTTTTGTTGGACCAGGTGAATTTGCCTGAAGTAGGTTTTATATCCTCCAGGTCCCAGCCCAGCATAATATCTTCAACCCATTCTCTAGCAGGGTCCCTGACAATGGAGCCTCCCTTTTTCTCATCAAGAGCAAGGGTGACATTCAGATCCCCTGCAATGATAATATTTCCTGGATTTTGTTCTGAAAGAAAGGAATGAAGCGAGTTCCAACAAATTTTTTTTTCCACTGGCAAAACGGGAGCATATAAATTAAACAAACTTACTTGTTGACCAGAATCTTTGTGAAGGAGCTGAGTGAACAGCCAATGAGGACTGCTTTTTTCTTGAATGAGATCATAAATGGAGCTGTTCCAGAAGGTGGCTATTCCACCAGAAGCACCTCTTGCACTTACCGCTCTTCCTTGACCTTTTTGCCAAAATACTTTACTGGATTGGAGGAGAAGGGGTTCCTCCAGCTTAGTCTCCTGGATTAGAAGGATTTCAGGCGCATATATTCTCACTATGTCTTTGACGGCTTCCTCTTTCAGCCTGCTGCCTAATCCTCTACAGTTCCAGGAGACGTATTTCATTATTTACTGATTTGGGGGATTGAGGCTCCTTTTGGAGCCTTGTTACTCTTGCGCCCAGATCTCGTATTCATCATTCCTTTGAGGGTTTTTTGAGAACCTTGGAGGACATCTAGATAAGTTTTTTCCTCCCGCTGTTTCTTCTTGGATTTCCGGCCCCTTGTCGATTTAATAGGGGTGACTTGCGAGTTATCTGAATCAGAGTCTCTTTCCTCCGAGTTCTCCTCAGATTCGGAGGCGAGGCTGATATGCTCTTCATTTCCTTCTTTCCCCTGCTGACCATCATCAACTGGAGGAACCGATGATTCGCCTTCAAAATCTTTCACTTGCTTCGACTTATTTCCAGTTTCCTCTTGTGTCTCCATGGTCTCCACCTGTTCTCCTGAAGAGGGGCCATCTTTAAAATCAGCATTGGGCTTTGGATTAGGTTGAGGTTTCCCCAACGGTGCAGAGGAGTTCTGCCCCGGGGGCTTTGGGACGACCTTTCCCTTTTTAATTTCTTTCCATCCTTCCTCTTCAACCGTGGTTTCTGCTGAGGCTTTTGGGCAGTCACGCTGGAAATGTCCATGCTCATGACAGGTTCGGCATTTGAACGGCAACTGCTCGTAATCCAGCTTCTGATAATGCTGCCAGTCGCCTACTGAAAGCTTGACCGCTTCGGGCAGGCCGGCTTCCAGATCGACTTCCACGCAGATTCTGGCGCAGGTATATTGGCCCTTATGGTCAGCTTTATCAATGAAACGACCCAGCCCATTTCCGATCTTCTGCAGGGATTGATAGCTCCAGCAATGTATCGGGAGGTTTGGGAGACGAACCCAGACCGGCGCCTCCTTAGGGACATCTACGGAGGGGTCGAAATCGGGGCTCCATTTATTTAGGTACAGACCTTGATTTCCCATAAAATACGGCCCGTTTCTGAACACCAGATCCCGATCTTCTTTGGTTGTGAACTCAAAAATGAAGTAGCCTCGTCCCACAGCATAACAGATCACATTGTTTTTCAGCTGAGGTCTCCAGTTCCTCTGAATCCATTCGTCCGTGATTTTTGTGGATGGCCAGCGGCCCATAAACTGCCCTACTAGGCCTCTGTCAGCCAGAGCCAGAGCGATTTTGATCGGTTGTTCCTCTGGGAGAGGAATCTCAGGTATCTCTTCCAGTTTCTTAATGAACTTCGGCGCCTCTGCAGGTTTGCGTTTCTTCCCTTGCTGTTTTAACAGACTCCTAAATGCGTCTGCAGAAGAGATTGGAGGGGTGGGAGCGGCCTCCCCGCCCCCTGGGCCGCTCATGGCTGCTTCGATCGAAGGCGGCTGTGGCTCTGATGCGAGTCCGCTGTGCAGAGCAGCGCGCGGCTAGGGTTAATGGAAAAGTGTTGCTATGTTACTGAAGATAAAACTGCTTTTTACTCCAAGAGTTGACACAACTTGTCCCATCTGTCTTCATCTGGAATGGTGGAAGTTGTCTTCACAAAACCTGCTAGTGTCTTTTCAACCTCATTATTTTGTGCCTTAAAATCTAGGGTTTGTGAAGCTGTCCCTGAAGATCTGTCAATTGCTTGAATTGACTAATGATTTTATGTCACTTTTTGACAATACTTCACCAATGTCATAAAATATTTTGGAAGTACATATTTTATAAATGTTTTTCCAATATTTTGCAAATGAATTTCATATTTCTTTATTTTCATGAATTTACTAAATGAAATTATGAAAATATCTCCTCTAATAATTGTATCTCGTAAATCCTTCCTTTTTCATTCTCATGGATTTCCAAAACCATGTGTTTTTGTTTTTACTTTGCCTTTTATCCCTGTAAAATATTTGGATAAATATTTATCCAAATCTTATTTTCCCATACTTTTTCCTTCATAATTCCTTTTCCTCCTTATCTTTGTAAAAATGTTGTTGGTTTTGCTCCCATGGTTTTGAATTTGTAAATAATTAAAATTATTTTCAATCTCAAAATAATTCAAATATTCTTTTGTGCCAACATACACGAAAATAAATGAACCCAAGTGATTTTTCCTCTTGGCTCATTTCCTGCTTTTACTTTTACCTGCACCTATAAAATTGTTTTACTTATACCTGTAAAATCATTTTACACCCTAGTCTGTAATTTCATTTCACTAGTCAGTCTTGTTTAACTTAGCCTCCCATCCATATAAAATTTATTTCATAATAATATGAAATTCCATTCCCGCCACATTTTATGAAATTCGAAACAATACAATTAATGGATGTCGGAGAGGGGTAGGTAGTAAGAGGTTTTAGAAAGGGGGGTCGAAGCAGAAACTGACAATTGTAAACCCGGTAAAGTAAAAAACATCTTTTCGGACCCCCCCCCTGGTTAAATGTCAAAAAAGCAAGGGGGATCCGAAGTCCATACTAACCATCGATTTATTTATTCATAGATCTCGAGGCTTTTAACATTGGGGAAAATTAATGCATTAAATGTGGGGTGGGGTCACAACCATTTATTTGACTTTTGGATTTCACTGGTGACTTGACGTATGACAAATAAATGTGGTTTATATAGTTTAGATATTAGGTTTTGTTATTTTTAACCTAAGTTTTAATATTTTAAATAAACAATTTTATAAAAATAAATAAATAAATAAATATATATATATATATATATATATATTTTAAATAAACAATTTTATAAAAATAAATAAATAAATAAATATATATATATATATATATATATATATTTTATATATATATTTTAAATAAACAAATAAATAAAAAATAAATAAATAAATATCTATATATATATAATAGAATTTTATTTAACATAAAAACCTTTTATAAATAACTCGAAGATATTTACAAAAACCTCATAAACTCCATGGTTTAGCAATGGAAAGTGTGGATTCTGACAACTGACTCATGACATCTCAAGGATGACCCCCTAGGGACCTCTGTACAAAGACAATTTAGACTATAAGCCCTAGTGTATTTGTAGGCTAAATTTTATCAGCAGAGTTCCAAAATAAATAACCAGATGATCATCAATTGACCACTATAATTTATAGGACCCTAACAACTTCTATTGGTCAAATTGAACGTCTACAAACAAGCTCGATTGTCTCTATGCAACTCACACTTCCTCTAACAACTCGCATTGACAAACTAGAAATGTGCACAACCTTCTTCTGGAACACACACTACCTCCAGAAAATATTTCCGGTAGAATAAACTAACTCCAACAACTCGCTAAACCCACATCTCCAGTAATTGGAAATCAATTTGTAGCTCCAACAACTGGCACTGGCTACTGCGACCTCTCTCTGCAGAAATAATTCAACCTTCTGCCTTCTCTCGAAAATTTGGAATCTCTATGAAGAATTTCTCCAAAAATTCCCTCCTTAATTTCTCCTATTGAAACTCCATTGTTGGTGTCTCCCACGCTATCACTGCACCCTTGCTATCACTATAAATCGTTATATCTCCAAAAGTCCCATCAAACTCTTATAATCCCTCGTTGAGCAATCAATGGCCACAATCTATTCACAATCGATGGCTAAAATCATCTTGACTTCATTTAATCACTTTTCTAGAAGTCACTAGAGAAAAATCGATTTGTCTCAATTTATCCCGATTAATTAACCACTTTTCCTAAGTTAGACTTAGGAAAATAATTAAACTGACTAATTAAATATAATTAAGACAATTTTCCTTAGAAACTTTTTCTGGGTATTGAGATAATTAATCCATCTGCGTTTCTAGCCTCATAGACACCACCTAATACTAAAACACCTATCCGAGCTACACAAACTAACAATATTTCCTTTCTCTTTCTTTCTTTGATATGACTTGTTTTACAAACTTCATTGATAATCAAGTAATAATGATGACATAATCCCCCTTTAACGATGGGTAATTTATCACTTTATTGGATTTGGGATGTTTATGAAGAGTTCCTTCTACTTTGAAAGGCGTAATATGCATGGATACTATTAGGAATGAGTGGGTATAGAAGATGGTGTAGAGCTCAAGCTATAATTGACTTTTGCATGCTTTACATTCATTGCCCTTTTTTTTGCATTTTGACATTTGACTCATGCTCTTTTTTTTCTTAGAGCTATGTCAAAGTCGGTATTTTCAAACCCTTCTTCTCATAGGACAAGGCCAATGGAGTACCAATATGAGCAAATAACAACAACCAATCAAAATATGGAATAACAAACATTGAGTAATGTTGACAAGTGTTAATTTTGAACAACATGGAGCACTATCATCATCAAAGCCTCTTATTTGTGCCCTTGCAAGATAATGAAATAAAGACCTTAAAGAATGTCAAATTGTACTAGGGACACATGATAACCACCAAGGTAGGCAAGGAAACAAGCACACAACCAATAACAGTCTATAATCCAATTTCAACGTGATCCATACTAGAATGTCTTAATCATTAAATGCCAGTACTTAAATGCAAAAATGGTTAAATTACCTCATAATAGATGACTCACATTCGTTGCATAAATAGCCCCGATGAATAAATGCACTCACTAAAACATGGATGACAAGCATTTAACCTTGGCTATTTGTAAATCATATCATAATAGCACTGCTAATTAATAAATTGCATCATATGATTTTTTTTTTTTTTTTTTAATTACCATTCATGTATATAAATGGGTAATAGTAAACCATAAATAAATAATTACCTTTTAGTAAATTTGCACCATGATCTTCCGAACTTATCATCTTTGCCCTTCCCCTTCCTCCACATTGTTCGATTGATTGTAGACTATCTCATCGTAAAATGGCATGTGCTCTCAAACTAGTACATGCAAACTCCATTCTTCTAATTGTTTGTCTTAATTCCACTCAAATTCAAAGTACTGTTTTCATTTGTCAACATCCACTAACCACCCTTCCTTCACATTCATTGTTTGATTGTAAATTGTAATCTATCCCACCATAAAAAGGGATATGCTCTTATTTTGATACATGCACACTCCTATTTTCCAGCTGTTTGTTTTTATTCCGCTTGAACGAATTTAAAGTACTTTTCGATTTCAGTGATTTGTAGATTAACTGCTATTGCTTCAAGCTTCCAGTGTAGATAGGCGTGTCAACTCTTGGTCTTTTTCCCAAACTAGGAATTACTCACAGAAATACTTCTTCTGGTTCACTTTCTCTTTCTTGGTCTCCTCTTGTAGATTCGCTTTCAAGGATCTCATTGTTATCATTCACCTTGGCAGCATTCTGCCTTGTTGCGCAGTCTACAAAACATCTGATCTTATAGTTATTCCCGGAATAACTTAACAATATCTTCTCCAACATTAGCGCATTTGGTCTTCCTCTTCCACGACCTTTACATGGAGGATTTGTCCCTCATTCCCTTCCAGGACATCTTCTCTGCCTCCCATTCCGCACTCTATTTATTTTATTTTTAGCACATCTGTGAATACTACCTCTGCAACCCAACCCTAGGTTGTTTACATCACCTGCCAAACAATTAATTGGGTTGCTGTTTCCTCTTCACAGCCTGCGTGGACTGCCTCACATTCGGCATTTTGCCAATGTTTTCTCATTTTGGTGAACTTAACTGGATTGCAGGTTCTCAAAATATTTCAATGTTTTCTCATTTTGGTGAACTTAACTGGATTGCAGGTTCTCAAAATATTTCAAATCCCATGGACAGAAGTGAAATCAATTTTTTTTTAGTTCTTGTTTATCAAATTCTTAAATATTCTCATAATTCACAATCAAAATAGCATCTTATCATATAAAATAATATCTTATTCGGAGTCTCTACCTTCAACAAAAGCATTTAGGCATACATGCGCTCAGTCGACCCTCTCAGGTTCAATAACTATTTCATACTTCCAAACTCAGGCCCCCATACGCAGCTATGTGACTAGCAGATTACTCATGTTAGTACCACTTATGCAATACATAATATAAACAGTTAAGTACGGAATTCTCTCATGGGCTCTTATTCTCTGCACCACGCAGATTTACTTTCTTCATCATAGTCACTGATAGTGTGCGCAGGGATTGTCAAGCACAGCCAATTATGCCAAAGAGGATATCACACTTCATTATTATTGAAATTAATACGGTCGGCTATCGGGCATGTTAACATAGAAGCAAATCAAATAAACCTGACAGGAACCCACCTTTTCTCTTTGCGCTCTTTGCACCCACGTTACTTCTTTCCAAAATGAATGCAAGATTATTCTTACTTCTTAGGATGCCCCTGCATTAGTGATCATATACATGTTGAAAGGGAATGGGTTGGATGCAAAAGAAAGCAATCCACTTTGCATGTAAACACCAAGCATTTGCTGGGCTAATGTGAGAGATTTAGCACTTTGCGTGTAAAACACCAAGCATTTGGTGGGTTAACTTGAGTGGGGTTAACTTGAGTGGTTTAATGCTTTGAACTTATGTATAAGGTTTTAGGTTCGATTGCTTCGTATAGTTGCCTCTGTTATATGTCTTAATACCACTACTACTAGGTGAGGTACCTTAGTCCGCGTTGACAAGTTTACAGAATATATCCACAAACGTGGGAAGTGCCCAAGAATTTCCCCGTGAGGCTTTCCTTCAAAAGAGAGACAGCAACCACTATGTATATAAAGAACACCAGTAAGAAAAAGGTGCCTCTTATTACGTAATAACAAATTTTCAGGGCTATAGCAGATCCTATCATCTTGCTTAAGTGTGGGAATGAATTAATCAATCAGTGGATGGGATATGCTATTTCCCTATGTATGAGAAGTTCCTGGTCAGATGTGTCAAATTTCTCTTCAGTACGTAATCCTGGCCACTGTTGAGCCACCTACAAATAACACGTTAAACATCAAAGTTCCAAAATTACCTAGCATTGAAAAAGCATTTTCATAATTTTTTATTTTTTAAATTTGGTGGGACTGCGTCTTTATCATGTCTAATATGTTACCTTAATCAGGGTGGGAAATTGAACTGGAAATTTCACATCAAAGAATACCTTAACAGAGCACCCAATCACTGTTTATCCAATACCTATAAACATTTTCATAACATTTTAAACATTAAGATCGTAAATCAATTAGCATTTTCAGTCTTGTTGGAAGATTGACATACCTTATTGCTTGTTAGGGCAGTCAAAGGTATAAAATGACAAAGCAATTAAAATTTAAATCAATTCTGATGCGGCCGTATACTATACTAACTGTCCGAACAAAAACGTCTGATACACTGAAACTATTGACACAAAATACCTTTATACAGAATAAATGCCTTTATAGAAATATCAATGTTATGATGGCAATAGCTACCACCACGTTCAGCACATAATGTAGTTTGGTAAATTGTGATCTTCCCGTTCAATTTCGCAGCTAGCACTTGTCTTTCCTTGAATGCATTCACTGCCTAGGTCTTTAGGGCAGTTTTAATAACGAGATCCAAATCTTGGGCTCCAAAATGCCATTACCTTTACTTGGAAGAGTCTTCCTCTCCCATAAAGTTGTGCTGCCTCCTTATTCCCTACTTTTGCAAATATCTCCTATTTTTCTCAATATATCTGAGTTTTTCAAGTTGCCAAATTTTCTGAGTTTTTCATGTCCAAATTTATGCTTGCTGATATTTTCTGATATGGTCTCCATTGTTTCTGATAAGATGTTGTCAATTTGTCTGAGTTTTTCATGTCCAAATTTATGCTTGCTGATATTTTCTGATATTGTCTCCAATGTTTCTGATAAGTTTCTTTCCGGACCCCTCTAGGGTCTCACAATGTACTTCCTGAAACAATATTGCAACGTTGTTCTTCAGTGGTTGCGCTGTCTCTCTCCTTGCTAGCTATATTCCTTTTCTATTTTGCCTATGCTTCGTTTTCTTCATAGGCAGTGATGATAAATCAAATGAAACTTTCAGACCTATTTGATTTTTCAAGTATTTGAAGTGCCTTCCAGGCTTCCACTATGCTAACTCACAATGAAATACGCATTGCTCCTATATTCGAAACCTCCAGCAATGATGCTTTGTGGAATACCTCTTGCTGGATGCCCAGAGAATAATTGTTTGAGCTTTTATACCCCGTTAAACATTTAATCATACAGACAGAGAATGAGGCAATTATGAAGGGGAGGAAATACTTTTATTAATTCATATGATCATAACAATGTTACATGGTATAATGGAACTCCTTGTAACTACATTGTAGTTTAATGATTAATCCATTAAAAAACCTATGTCTATTGTTACATATAACTAAAACTATCCTGTAAATATGCAACTGTTCGTGCAGCATTACTAAAAGAAAACAACTCGGTAGAGTTGATGAAATTACCATCGCTGGAGAGAATGCTCATGTATAGAGAAAAATATAATTGCAATGGAATTGTGACCCCTCGTAGATATTTCGTGTAATGTTTTATGGCTCATATTTTTCCCTTCTTGCTTAAACCCTGTAATTAAGGTAGTGAAATGTAATAACATAGAGATGACACCCCTTCTGTCATTTTTGGAATACCTATCTGGTTCCTGAAATTGTCCTTTCGTTACAGAGGTTGTTTTTAACTTACAAATATATCACAACCACATCAAACATTTATTAAGACTTCATCCAATAGTTTATTTGTCTCTTGGGGAGTGCCTTCCTTGCATAGTCCACGCATGAGGATGCTATATGTAATCAAATCAGGGACACGACTGTTATCTTTCATCTGTTGAAATAACTTTAACGCCTCCTTAAGGTTGTCCACTTTGCACAGTCCATCTATGAGGATGCTATATGTAATCATATCAGGGACATGAGTACTGTCTTTCATCTTTTGAAATAGCTTCATTGCCTCCTTAAGATCACCTACTTTGCAAAGTCCATCGATTAATGTGTTGTATGTGACAACATCAGGGCTCAAATCCTGCTTTGGAATCTCATAGAAAATCTGTTGAGCTTCCTCAATCCTGCCATGCTTGCACAGTCCATCTATCATTATATTATAGGTAACTAGGCCAGGACTGCAACCCTTCTTTGTTGATATCCATTGAAGGAGCTCCCTAGCCTTCTCCAGATTACCTACCCTACAAAACCCTTTTATAAGTGTGTTGTATGTGATTTCATCAGGCTGATGGCCTCTTTGCACCATAACATTTAACAACTGGAGAGCTTCTTGAAGTTTGCCGTCTTTGCAAAGACCATCAGTCAGAGCATTGTATGTAATAACATCCGGAATGTAGCCCTTATCCAACATCTCATGAAGTACCTGGGTGGCCTCCTGCCATTGCCCTTGCTTACATAAACCATCGACAAATGCATTGTAGGTGACAACGTTAGGACATATGCTTTTGTTGGGCAATTCCTTGAAGAGCTTCCTAGCCTTGTCCAACTTTCCTTCCTTGCAGAGACCATCAACAAGAGCAGTGTATGTGATTACATTTGGAGTGTACCCCTTATTCAGCATCTTATGAAGCACCTTAGTGGCCTCCTGCCATTGCCCTTCCTTGCAAAGACCATCAATGAACACATTATATGTGACAACAGTTGGAAATATGTTATGTTTGGGCATTTCATGGAAGAGCTTCTTAGCCTCATCCAACTTGCCTTCCTTGCAGAGACCATCAATATACGCATTGTATATTATAACATTACGACGTATATTTTTGTTGGGCATTTCACAGAAGAGCTTATTAGCCTCGTCCATCTTGCCCTCCTTACAGAGACCATCAATAACTGCACTGTATGTGACAACATTGGGGCACATGGGCATTTCATAGAAGAGCTTCCTAGCCTCGTCCAACTTGCCTTCCTTGCAAAGGCCATCAATCAGAGCAGTGTATGTAAAGACATCAGGGTTACACTCAACTTTTAACATTTTATACATAAGTTTCTTGGCCTCGTGGAGCTTACCTTCTTTGCATAGTCCATTTATGAGGGTGTTAAATACAATTGTGTCAGGCTCATGGCCCTTTTGCAGCATAACAGCTAACAACCCAAATGCCTCATCGGTTTCTCCTGTCTTGCAGAGCCCATCTATTAAGGTACTATATGTCACAATATTAGGAACCTTTTCTTTGCCCACCATTTGATTAAAAAGGCTGGCGGCCTCCTCTATTCTGGCCTGCCCGCAAAGCCCTTTGATAAGGGTATTGAAAACTATAACATTTCGAATATACCCACGTGCTTCCATTTCGTCAAACACTTTGAATGCATAATCCATTCTGCCTACTTTACAGTGACAGTTGAGAACAATGCTTAAAGTTACAAGATCAGGGACAATTTCTAATTCAATCATAATTTTGTAAAGAGACAATGCTAAGTCGTGTCGATTCGCTCGGACTAAGCTACTTAGTAGAAAAGTGCAGGTGAGGAGTTCGGGAATAAATTTAGCTGCAAGCATATGCTTGAAGGTTTCCACGGCCTCTGAAAGTCTGTTAGTCTTACAGAGTGTTTTAATGCGCTTCTCTGCTTCGCCATTAGAAGTATATGAAGAGCGTGTAGCGCACGAGGAATATAAGAGGCTTTTACTAGGGAAGATTGTAATGGCGGGAAGTGGAAGTTGAGGAATTAGACCAAGTGAGATCGAAATGGAAAACAATGTCTTCCTCATTGTCATCGCCATGGATTACGTTGAGGATGAACAGATTGAAATGGAGATTGAGAATGCTTGTTGCAGTATATACATGTAACAGCCTCACTTTAAAGATGAGTACCTGCTGTGGATCTTCCTCCAGTCCTCCATGATTATAAGTAGCTTACTGCCAGAACTAATATATCAGGTAATATGCTAACCAATGTACTCTACCACTTAAACGCTCGAAAAATTGAGGTGAAGGTTTAATTATCTAAAAATACATGTAATGTAAGAGACAAGGATCCCTATATGTGATTTGGGTTAGATAGTGTAGAGGTTTTCCTTGGCTTTGGGTTTGGGTTCGTGTAAGTGCGTTTTTTTTTCAATTGTTCATATACAAGGGTGGGGTAGGGTAGGGTGCGGTTTGTTTTGTTTTTTATAAATAGTAGGTACGTTATTTAAGTGGATATGGAGGGTTGTTGTCAAAGGTGGTAATGTTAAATACTGCCTATGTAATTAATGGATAAAGTAAGGAATGTTTATATGTTGTATTTGTCTCGGATATATGAATTGAATACATGAACTTAAGGAGTTAAGTGTAGCTTAATTATTAGAGTTATTTTTGAGTACACTTAGTAGGTTAAGTATACCTTAACTAACATAGTTTTTTTTTTAGTGTTTTTGGACGTATTCAGATGCACTTGTACATATCAAGTGGATTTGGTACAATTGCAAATGAATTGGGACAACTTGGAATGACTTGGGCTTATTTGGATGTACGGTCAACAAACAAGTCACCCAAGGAAGCAATTTGATAGATGACACTTACATCCACCTTGGAGTGAAGAAGCTTGCAAGTGCTAAGCAAGTCTCATGTAAACGTAGGATGCCTCATAAGTGCTAAGGCATAAGTGATTATCATACACAAGGATGATAAAGGAGTTTTGTGATTGTTATGTGGACAAATCCCTCTTGCTAACAAGAGGGATCTCCCTAGACTTCAAAGAACCCTAGTAACAAACACACATGAATTGTTACCTTTCCCTAGACTCTGATTGATTGAAAGCAAATAAAATGATAGAAGCCTCTTATCGACTTGGCGAAATGATTGATGAAGTCCCTAAAACCTTTCGACCATTCATTCCTTGATGCTCTAGGTGTCCCCTTGTTGCTCCTGACAGCTTCTCCATATCATCTTGAAAGAGATCTGCAAAGACAAAGACAAACAAGAGATCAAAACATACAACATATAATCAAAGAGATAAATGGACTAATTAACCAATTATATATCATAAACTGATCAATATACAATCAAAATCCATGTAGGCCATCAAGGAATCCTACAAATTAAATCAATGAAGAAATAATTGAGAAATAACAATTGCTTTTATATTCATAAAACTGGAGAAAAGCCTTACAACCATATATCCTTGATGTTGCAAGTCCCCAATATCCAACCCTCTCCCTTTCAAGAAAAGCCTTCCAATCTAATCTCAATAAACATAAACCTACTTCCAAAAATGCTCTTCCAATTCTCAGACCCGTAGTAGCTTTATAGGCCAAGAATGGGAAGTTACGGATCCATTCTCCAAGGGATGAGATCCACTATTAGTGGGATAGAGGTTCCAAAAAGGAAGGGGAATTACTCCATGATGGGAGGGATCAATACTAAATAGGCACTCATTTGAAGCTTGTTGGTTGGGATAGATGCAACCAACAATGCTTCTAGGATTTATTTTTTATTTTTATGTACTTCAAGTCATGTTCGCAGGTCATAGTGGAAGACAATGCGTACTTATGCGCAAACATTAATGGTCTTCTCTGCGTATACGCAAAAATTAGCTAGGAAACTGCGAATATAGTCAAACTCATGGTTTTGTACCATAGGATTTAGAAATTCTACTTTCTTTGGTATAATTTAGTTTCAAAATTTACAGGGGAATGGTCCAACACACATTTGTGGATCGCGAGAGATCCAAACCGATGGTCATTTGCCTAATGTGACAAAATGACGTGTAACATATTGCCCCCTAAAGCGCAAAGTCAGACGAAATATTTTGATGACTGAAGTGCTGTATGTTGAAGTTTCTAAGTTTACTTAGTTAGAAACCCTCCATGCACTTTATCTGATTTATTCCTACCTACTTGTTATTTTACTTAACAAGTTATTTACAATGTAAATACTGAAAATAAACACTAGTGCATGCTCAACATATTGCATATCAGCAACTATAGGAAACAGAAACAATCACACCATATGACACCATTATTTTTGGACTAATGTCCCCGAAAAAACCCAATGTGGGAAAATGGTGTAGCTATCTGAGGGTTTTCTTATTAAGCAATATCATAGTACAATCTGGGTGCCGAGATTGGCCTACCCAACAGAGAATTTCCTTGGAAGTAATACCTCTCAGTTTCTGACAAATCTCCTGGCTGAAATCCCAGATAAACCTTTCAGCAATTACTCAACACAAATCTGCCCCAGAAACCCCACCGTCAGCCTCTCTCTGGACTGCGTCAGCCCCTCTCTACCCAGTGTTGGCCCTACGTCACCCCGGATGGGTCTGCATCAACCCTCTGGCCCTCTGCATCAACAACGCTAGCCTCTCTGAGGCTCTGCGTAGGTCTTGGCTACCTCTGTGGGGCCTTTTGTGAGCCCTAGATGGCTTTGCGTCACTCTCCTCTGCTACTCTGCTGCTCTCCCGACACTATCTCTGCCTCTCTGTACTCAAATTCCCTTCATCTACCTCTCTCGATCACTAATTCTATCTCTCTTAGCAAACCTCGCTCTAGAGAATAGGATGACTGATCACTCTGGTGTCTTCTCCAAGTGACCCTTAAGCCTCCTCTTATACTTTTCCTGTTGAAATCTCAACAGTCGAGATTAAGTCCCTAATCAACAGCTAAGATTAGATCTGGCTTGATCCATGTCTTTTGGACCATTCTAACACAGTTTCATATTAATACACATTAATATTTTATTTTCCCTAAGTTTAGACTTAGGGACTCCATTAAAAATATTAATTATTTTAATATCTCATGAACTGTGTAGAATCTGCCCAAACCCTTTCTAGGTATTAGAGATCTCATGTGCTCCAACCTCTCCACCAAATTTCGTGGCTAGAGCACATTCGATGCTACCCCAAATCAACACTCTCTCTAGCGAGGACTATGCTCTAGCAATACTCCTCACTGAGTATTACTCTGATCAATCAACATCGGTACCTGTGCTGATGCTAGGCATTCCTACCCAACATCCTTTGCACTGCTGCATCCTGTACTGTTGCCCATGGTTATGCCACTGCCACTGCCGCATCTGTACGACAACTCCCTCTGCATCCGTGCTGCTGGTGGTCCTTTCTCCCAGCACTACATCCGCACTACACCTCCTCTCATCATGCTGCATCGTGCTTCCCACTGCTGCACTGCAACTCAGTTCCTGAGAAGTAAGTAACTGATCTCCCAATATGACCTCCCTGTTGGGCTAGAGACACTCACTAATGCTGAAGCTCCCTTTGCCGCTGACAAGTGCTCCCTCTCTGACCTCTACGCTGCTGCAAAAACTCCCTACATCTCGCACCATTGCACATCTCTCTGTGCCATCCTGCACTGGTGCAACACTCCTGTGCCTCTCGCACTACTGCAGCCTGCTAGATTCATGCTGTCTCAGGACTTCTGCACTGTAGCTCTCTCTGCCGCTCCATCCGCATCCATCTCTACCCGACTCAGCCAGTCCTACTACTCCTCTTTCGAGCTCTCGTAGCAAGGTCTAATCCAAGAGGTTGGGTACCTCAAGGATCTTGCCCCTCATTGCCTGTAGTTTGCCTGACTATAGCTCGATGTCTCCCCACTTCTTCTCAAGTGGTGCGTGTGCACTCATGGCACAGTTATCGTCTGTCAAAACTTCCTTCTCTGCCTGTGCTGGTGCTGCCTTAGTCTCGGAAGACTCTCCCTTACTCTTCTTCCTCAGACACTGGGTTGCATAATGACCTAGCTCCCCACAGTGGAAGCACTTGATCTTGTAGAGATCTTTCTTCTTCCTCTTTTCCTTTTTTCCCTCAGATGCCAGGGCAACATATTCCTCCTCCTGCTTGACTTTGATCCCCTTGCTGCTGTTACCCATCTTCGACTGTCGCCTGATCTCTTCCTCGCGAAGCGCTGCCCACATATCGTCCTAAGGTGGGTGAGTTCCTCTTCCCAGTATACTCTAGAAAAATACCTCCCAGTCTTCTGAGACAACATTCAAGGTTATCCTCACCATCATCTCCTGATCCGGTGTCGCATCTATAACAGTCAATTGATCTCGGATCTCATTCAGTCCTCCGAGGAAGGTGTTAATCGGTTCTCCCTTCTTCATCTGATACGACCTCAACTGATTCTCAAGCAGCATTCTTCTCTACACAGAAGTATGCTGGTACAACTTATTGAGAGCCTCCCACATCTCAAATGTCATTTCCTTCTCGGCTATGTGTGGTACTACATGATCCTTGACCCCGTCAAGGATGATGCTCTTAGGCCTCACCATTGCCTCCTCGGACTTGTTGTTATCATTGGGGTCGACTGGGATAACTATTACCTTCAAGGCGAAGTTCTTGACATGATTTTTGTCAAGTACGGATAAGATTCTGGCTTTCCAGACTATGAAGTTCGACGCTCTGTCCAATCTATTCTGGTCTCTTACTCTGTATAGTGCCATGATGTTCCTCTACTTCCCTCCTGGAAGTTCTCTGTTCGACTCCTCTGACTCTCTACTTCCCGTTGGAAGTTCTCTTATGGACTCCATCTGAGTCCTGATTTCCCTCTAGGAAATCCTTCTACCGTTGTCGAGATGCCCCCTACTATGATCGTCTTGTGCAACCGCACCACTGATCCGGGTTCCTCGACTAGAAGCCCTTGGTATCAACTCCTCTTGGCCTTGCTCTATTAGGTATTGTTCTGACTATAGTACCTCACCAGCTCCACTCTACAATATTCCCATAGCCTTCTAAACCCGAGCAACCTGAAGGTGAGATCTCCCAGGCTCTGCGCAATCCCGACACTAGCAACTCGGCACTAGCAACCCAACCTCCTTAGCCAACTGTGTCAGCCCTCCCAGCTACTGCATGGCTTTCCGTGAGGCTCCCTTTGCCTTCCTTAGCCTCTGTGCTGCCTCTTCCCAGCTCACCTTTGATGATGCAGGCACTGCATCACCCTTCCCTTGTTGCTGCTTTGATAGAAACAACTTCTGTCACCTTGGGGCAGCTGTTTTCTACTGCTATCGCTCTGCTTGACTGATGTCCTTAGTCCTCCTGTGATCTGAAATCACGCTATGATACCATGCTGAAGTTTCTAAGTTTACTTAGTTAGAAACCCTCCATGCACTTTATCTGATTTATTCCTACCTACTTGTTATTTTACTTAACAAGTTATTTACAATGTAAATACTGAAAATAAACAATAGTGCATGCTCAACATATTACAGATCAACAACTAAAGGAAACAGAAACAATCGCACCATATGACACCATTATTTTTGGACTAGTGTCCCCAGAAAAACCCAATGTGAGAAAACCAGTGCAACTATCTAAGGGTTTTCTTATTAAGCAATATCAGAGTACAATCTAGGTGCTGAAATTGGCCTACCCAATAGAGAATTTCCATGGCAGTAATACCTCTTAGTTTCTGACAAATCTCCTGGCTGAAACCCCGGATAAACCTTCTGATAGTTACTCAACACAAATTTGCCCCAGAAACCCTAGCGTCAGCCTCTCTCTGGACTGCGTCAGCCCCTCTCTGCTCAACGCTTGCCTTGCGTCACCTCGAATGGGTCTGCGTCAACCTTAGGAGGCCCTGCATTAGCCCTCTGGCCCTTTGCGTCAGCAACGCTGGCCTCTCTGAGGCTCTGCGCAGCTCCCGACTACCTTTTCATGGCCCTGCGTGAGCCCTGGTTGGCTCTGCGTCACTCTCCCTGGCTACTGCATTTCTCTCCTGACACTATCTTTGCCTCTCTGTCTCTCTATACTCAAATGCCCCCCAACTACATCTCCCGATCACTAATTCTATCTCTCTTAGCAAACCCCGCTCTAGAGAATAGAATGACTGATCACTCTGGTGTCTTCTCCAAGTGACCCTCAAGCCTCCTCTTATACTTTTATTGTTGACATCTCAACGGCCAAGATTAAGTCCCTAATCAACGACTAAGATTAGATCTGACTTGATCCATGTATTTTGGACCATTCTAACACAGTTTCATATTAATACACATTAATATTTTATTTTCCCTAAGATTAGACTTACGGACTCTATTAAAAACATTACTTATTTTAATATCTCCTAACTATTTAGAATCTGCCCAAACCCTTTCTAGGTATTGGAGATCTCATGTGCCCCACCTCTCCACCAAATTTCATGGCTAGAGCACATCCGATGCTACCCCAAATCAACACTTTATCATGCAAAGGTTTGGGTTAGAGACTAAGGTCGGAGACCGGAAACAATCAAACAAATGTTACAATGCAATATATAATATCATCGCTAAGGTAGACATTACCATACTCAGAACATAAATGTCTCAAAGCACAATATAGAAATACATATGAAGATCTGTGTCAATAAACGACATAGTATGGACGCAACCATCAATGGATCTACGTTTTCAATCATGAATATTTAATAACTCCTTAGAGCCTGGATGGATGTAACTAGATCCAAGGCCTTGATCTCCATCTCTCAATCTTTAGTACGAATCTAAACATGAGAGTGAATGTCTCATAGTCAAACATGGTAGAAACCACTTGATTACTAGTCAATGACGTGAACCGTTATCAAGGGTGAGGGAAACCACCAATAATGACAATGGCTCTCAAGGTACTTCTAGTACAATATATGAAGTGTGAATAGATGATTTGATGTCAAACACTCATAGAATCATTCGATCGAGGGCCAATGATGATAACCTGTCGTCGAAGGCGAGAAACCTTCCATTAAGGCATGTAGGCCTCAAGGTATTGAAGGTTTCTAGATCAAATTTCTAGATAATGAACTAAAGTCAATAGGAAGTGATCCGTCGCAGGAGGGCCTACGACACGAAACTCACATCAAGTTTTGAATCAACTGAAGACTTTCAATGAGGTATGGTAAACTGAGTAACAAATGGATTTCCCAACCTAGACATGAAAGTGACAGAGTGTCATGTTCAAGAGTGACATACTGCCTTTTACAAATACAAAACAAAGATTCTTTCTCACTTTTCCCCCACCATTACTGGCAAGTACCTCTTTATTTTTTACAAGCTTGAGGAGGATAACATATGCTTGTCTTGTAAGCTCATCCTTCAGACAAGTCCTCCAAAGTATTTTTAACGAACCCTAAGAAGTGGTTCTATCTCGTCAGCTTAAAAAGTCCTATACTATTTAATTTTTACGAGTCTGGTAAAGGAGTAACTCTATGCTGTTTTCATGTTTAAAGAGTTTTAAAAGACACAAAAAGGAAACTCGTTCAGTTCTTTTACCATAAAATTTTAATGAGCCTGGAGAAAGTAAAGCTCAATGTTTTTCAGTTTTAGGGAGTCAGAAGAAAACATAAGTAAGCTCCGCAGTGTTCTTTCTTATAAATTTAGTCTCTCAAGCCCGAAAAAGGATAAAATAATGCAGGAGAGAACTCTATTGACCATGATTAGTCAACATATACCATTTTCTTAAATAGTCTGGCTCAATCCGTAAAAGGGGTAAACTTATACTGAAGAGACGATTGTTCATTTACTTTTATGAGTTCGAATAATCAAGTACTCGACAATATTTCCATTTTTTAGGAGTCTGAAAAAGGCGTAAAGAGAACTCCATGGTTTCGATTTTTCATAAGTTTTAACCAGTTTGAAAAAGTGGTAAAAATGCACCCAATACCAAAATGCTCTGTTTCCGTAATTAACCTGTAACCTACACACTTAAACTCGAAATGATTATCTCTACTCAAAATATAATACGAAATCATTTATAAAATTGGATTTTAAAAGTCAATAGGTAAAAAATGTTATTTAATTGGCCCTAAAAACTTATAAAAAACCCAAATAGTAAAAAGTTTTCACCATTTGTGTTTTCACCCTTTTGAGAGTGACAAATTTTTTATCAGAAACTTCTGAAGTTGATTCCAGGCAAACCATTGGATGAAATCGCGAACCGTCTCCTCTAGGTAAATGGTCTATCCGAGATCTTCATTTTCATGCCGTTTATTTATCTTTTCACTATATATTTATATTTTTTTGGGGAGGGTTTCAAATTGATTTTCGCCCACGATGTGCGTAGGTCGCCCTTATTGGTCTTGTGCACATCGACTTGTATTTTAATGCTGTGTGTGTAGTTTCAAGGAAAGAAACTGCGCACATGCGCACTATTTTCTAAATTCGTTGCACACAGTGCTAAGGGCAAGACAATTAATAGAGAAAATGCCCAATTTTTTTGCTAAATCTATCCATAATTCATTTTAATGATTTTCTATGTTTAATTGCAGGGTTTTGAACCACAAACATGGAATGGAGAAAACGTGAGCATGAAGAACAAGATATAACTTCTCTAAATGATCCAACAACCATATAGGTCTTGAAAAACTATGGTTTGTACAAGTTTTTTACCATTCTGGGTATGAGGGCCCAATTGGACTTGCTTGAATGGATGGTAGGCAAGTGGAGTGTTCAGGGAGAATGTTTCATCATTGGAGACCACAGACTTGTCATCAATGCTGGTGACATTTACTTCCTAAGTGGACTTCCATGCTGTGGTGAGGAAATCAACTTGTATGGGCATAAACTAGGTGGCGAAACACATGCTACCTATTTGATACAACATTGTACTCGAGGGGCAGTTCTCAAAGATAACCGGATTGACATCAAAACCATTGCACAAATTCCTTTGAAAGCCATCGGGTTCATTGTTGTATGACTGTGTGGTAGTGCAACTTTGCATTCGCTCATGAAGGCTTAGTTACAAACCGCTTTGGATTGCTTTCATGGTACCATTTTTAACTGGAGTGAGGTTGTAGTTTCCAATTTGAAGGGGCAACTAAACAGGGTTAGAACGGGCAAACTCAAAAAATTTGGGTATGGTGCCTTCATTATTTTGTTTGCTTTGGAGTAGATTCCTCTTCTGGCTCCACATGTATCTACAGAGAGAGGAGGGCCTCACGATCCATGCATGTTGAAATGGGTTACACTTATGACACATTGTGGAGGTGGCAAAGGTCCAACAATCATATTTACTCCTGACTTCTTCGAGTGGTTGGAAATCGAGATCATCATGATCGAAGATTTCTTGTATGTAGGGATGGACTATACAAGAGATCTGGACATGCCACTACCTCCTTGGATGCAATGGGGTGCTATGGGTAAAACTTCACATTTTGGTTGTTTTTTGAAATTTTTCATTTTTATTATTTTTTGCATCCAAAGCTAATTATTCAAAATGATCATGCAGATGTGGCCTCAGTAAGACTAGATGGATTACATAGATATGATTGACGTGGTGAGCAACCAACAACTCCCATACTACATAAACCCGAGGTAGCAGAGACACTGACAGAGATAGAGCACAACCTTGAGAGGTTGACTTTGGACATCCCAAATGCTGCTATAGATGATTTGCCTCTCCACTACCAGAGACATACTGCAGGAGTTCCTGGTCCTATTAGCCATTTTCTATGACGAGTAGAACGTGCTATCGAATGCTACCATGATCATGATCATGCATAGTGACTAGTCCAAGGGCTAGATTTTTTTATTTTTGATGATGGATCGACATGTTCGAAAAATAAAGGCCACGGGGCCTCATGCCTTTGGATGACATTTTTTTATAAAATCCACACAATTTACATACTTTTATCTAATGAAAATTACTACTTCTATTTCTATCTATCTTGTACAATATGTGAATGAATATTGCATTGATTTCTTTTACAAATATTTTACAATTGCCAATTTAACATATAATTAGCTAATGCATGTGTTAATGTGTTTAAATTTCTCGAAATATGTTGATACTCAATATAATCAAATTCTATTTCCAAGAGATGAACCCGCAAAAACATCCTTAACATGGAAGTACTTCTAATTGAATAAACACCATTCAAATGTAATACCACGAGTTGTTAATCTGACCTAACGATCAAGCGATGAATGCTAAATGCAATGGCATAAGATAATAGCTCAAACACTATGCTAAATTCTACAATATTTTTCGTTGTTTGACCGAGGCATATCCCATGAATAGAAACTAACTCGTCTATGGGTGAATAAATGACCCAGGCTGCGGAAGACAAATTGCGTGTACTACAACTGGCGCCATTAGCGAAGCCAATGTAAATCTAAGGGAATGTCAACATCTGCAAATCAAGTGTAACACAATATGAGTAGGAGAAATAGCAGAAAATCACAAAAAAATGCTAAAAATTGTCACATATAAACTATGGTACAATAATATACAAAGGTTTCACCGAAAAATCTAAGCATAATATCTATTTAGGTAAAGACCATTTCCAGGCTTTCCCAAAGGAATTATGTCATAATCCACTAGTTCATAGGCCCCTTTTGCTAGTGCACGTTTTAAAATATAAGGGCCATGCCACATAGGATTGAATTTATCAGTGCCTAACTTATCGTGCTCTTGATCATAGGCCAAGACTAAATCACCTTCTACATATAAAGGAGGTTTGACATTTCGATCGTATTGTGCTTTAACTTGTTTCTTTTGGGCCTCACTAGCTAATGCAACATCACGTCTCATTGAGACATGTTAAGTACATGAAGCGTTCCTCTTCAGTAGAAGTAGTTGGTAATAATTCAATTTCTAGCTTCAAAGACAATATCTCACATTCAATTGGTAGAACTGCTTCCACATTGTAGACAAACTGGAAAAGAGTAAAACCAGTTGAAGTTTTTGTTGTAGTACGATATGCCCACAAGGCTGGATAAAGCGTCATATTCCATTCTCGTTTATGAGTTCTGATAATCCATTTAATCATGGTGGTTAAAGCTTTCTTAACGGATTCCACTTGGCCATTTTCTTTTGGGTAATATGGAGTAGAACTATCATGATGTAGGCCTAACTTTGTGGTAAGATCGGTCATCATATAGTTTTGAAAATGGTTACCATGGTCTATGACGATATCTTGTGGGACTCTGAACTGAGCAATTACATGATTAAACACAAAAATGGATGTTGTTTCACGATCATCCTTGTATGTAGGCATTGCCTCAGCCCATTTTGTAAAATAATCTATTACAATAATAATGTAGCCATGCCCCTTGGCCGAGTGAGGGTTACATGTAAGAAATTCAATGCCACATTTAGAGAAAGGACCGACAACAATGATTGGTTGAAGACGAGATGGATGTGCACGCATTTTTCGATCATAGATTTGACAATTATGGCATTTCTGGACGCAGTTATACAGTCTTTGAACATAGAAATCCAGAAATACCTTGCGTGCAAGATATTTTGAGCAGTGGCAAACCCTAACATAAGATTACCACAAGCTACAGAATGGGAATCATTTAATGCCTTTTTCGGCTTCCTTATGAGTTAAATGTTGTCGTAAAATAGAATCAACACCACGATGATAAAGTGTATCACCAACAATATTGTATTTATTTTTGTTTGTGGAAAAACCTGTGAATAGTTATTGAAACCAACGTTTCGGAATAGCTTAGTGAGTCCATCATGAGGGCAATGTGATTTGTATTTTGAGAAGAGAGAGCATGAAATTATGGAGCTATTAATAGTTAAGTGAAAAAATATTCGATGTTTTCTTTTATTTTCGGCTTACAATTGATAGGTTTCTAGCTCTTGAAATTCTCATCTTCTCAAAATTTAGAGCATTGTTCATTATGTCCCTTCTATGGTGGGACTTAATGGTGTTAAAGAGAGAGTCCATACAGGTTGGCAGAATTTATTTTTGTTTGTGGAAAAACCTGTGAACAGTTATTGAAACCAACGTTTCGGACTAGCTTAGTGAGTCCATCATCAGGGCAATGTGATTTGTATTTTGAGAAGAGAGAGCGTGAAATTATAGAGCTATTAATAGTTAATTGAAATTCTAGCTCTGCAAATTCTCATCTTCTCAAAATTTAGAGCATTGTTCATTATGTCCCTTCCATGGTGGGACTTAATGGTGTTAAAGAGAGAGTCCATACAGGTTGGTAGAATTTATTTTTGTTTGTGGAAAAACCTGTGAACAGTTATTGAAACCAACGTTTCAGACTAGCTTAGTGAGTCCATCATCAGGGCAATGCGATTTGCATTTTGAGAAGAGAGAGCGTGAAATTATGGAGCTATTAATAGTTAATTGAAAAAATATTCGATGTTTTCTTTTATTGTCGGCTTACAATTGATAGGTTTCTAGCTCTGGAAATTCTCATCTTCTCAAAATTTAGAGCATTGTTCATTATGTCCCTTCCATGGTGGGACTTAATGGTGTTAAAGAGAGAGTCCATACAGGTTGGTAGAATTTATTTTTGTTTGTGGAAAGACCTGTGAACAGTTATTGAAACCAACGTTTCAGACTAGCTTAGTGAGTCCATCATCAGGGCAATGTGATTTGTATTTTGAGAAGAGAGAGCGTGAAATTATGGAGCTATTAATAGTTAATTGAAATTCTAGCTCTGGAAATTCTCATCTTCTCAAAATTTAGAGCATTGTTCATTATGTCCCTTCCATGGTGGGACTTAATGGTGTTAAAGAGAGAGTCCATACAGGTTGGTAGAATTTATTTTTGTTTGTGGAAAAACCTGTGAACAGTTATTGAAACCAACGTTTCAGACTAGCTTAGTGAGTCCATCATCATGGCAATGTGATTTGTATTTTGAGAAGAGAGAGCGTGAAATTATGGAGCTATTAATACCGGATACAACAACGATCATTTTGACTTAGTTTTGGCCAAAATGTTTGGGTCTAAAGATAAATGATGATATATCCATACTAGGGATCTAAAGTATTGATTAGAAAGAGAGATTCGTCTGGAAGAGAATCCTCTGCCATGTTTTCAGTTTCAGTATAGGGAAATTCACATAATAGCTCAACAAATACCAATGATTTCTTAGATTTGGATTTAGCTAATTCCAAATCGAATTCCTATATGATGACTATCCATTTGGAATACTTGCCTCCCAGCAATTGTCTAGTAAGAATGTAAACCATGGGGTTGCAATAAAAAATCATAGTAGTTTTGCATAATAAAATGTATTGACGAAAACGTTGGACAACTTGAACAACTGCCAAGGCCAATTTCTCCACATGTGCATATTTTGCTTCAGTTTTGGTCAAATTACGACTTAAGTAATATATCACATGCTCTTCGTTCGATTCGTCTTCCTGAACTAGAACCATGTAAACAGTGGCATTGAACACGACTAAGTATAAAAATTAGTCTCGGTGATAATTAGGAGGATGCAACAATGGTGTATGGGTCAACACATATTTAAGTGCATCAAAGGAATTTTGAGGCACTTCATCCCAAATAAATGAGATGTCATTTTTCAAAAGTCGAGTAAAATCTTTATTCAACTCGATGTAGTTCTGGATAAATCGACGTAGAATTTTTTCTTTCCCTTGCAAACTTTGGAGTTGGCGAAGATTGGAAAGAGGAGGTGAATTCAAAATAGCCTAAACCTTTAATGGATTGACACGAATTCCGTCCTTTGAAACGAAAAATCCTAGAAATCGACTAGATTGCACACAGAAAACACACTTATGTGGATTCAAGCGAATATTGTAATGAAGACATCTGATAAAGATTGCCCTCATATGCATTGGATGGTCATCCCGTCTCAATGAGTGAGCTGGAAAGTCATCTAAATAAGGCTGCACAATATGCTTGATATTGTGAAATGCTATGCTTGATATTGTGAAATGCATAAGGCATTTCCCATTGAAAACTTGCACCGACATTCTTCAAACTAAATGGGAGTATGTTGATTTGATTGTAACCATTAAATTCGTCCATAAATGAAAACATTTCATTTCCGACACATTCATCAATGATTTGATTGATATAAGGAGTAGGATAATTGTCTTTTGGACAAGCCTTATTGATATCCTTATAATCGACACATACTCTAATGGTTCCATGTTTCTTATTAACAGGTACAACATTGGACACCCAATAAGTTAAGGGAACCAGGTAGATGAATCCTACTTTGGGCAGTTTCTCGACCTCTGCTTTAGTCGCAACAACTTTTCGAGGATGCACTGGACATAATCGTTGTTTGATAGGTTTGGCATCTGGGTAAGTCTTAATTTCATGTACTACAATGCTTGGGTCAATTCTCGACATTTCCTCATAAGACTAGGCAAAAATGTCACAGAATTCTTGAAACAGGGCGTTATATGTTTGAATTTATTTGATTGAACATGAATTACCTATATGAATATTTTCAACAATCCCTATTTTAACTGAGATGTCAATGGTAGTCGTTGCAGATATATTCCCCAATTTTCTTTCGGACTCAATTTTAATATTGAAATGGGTGATTCTGGACTTTTTATTATATCAGGTGAAAACATGTTTGAAAAATCATTCTCGATTTTATCGAGGTGAGGTAGAAAAGATGAACAATGATGGTGATTGTTCCAAGGAATTTCATCCAAGTTCATAACCTCCATGATGCCTTCGTCAGTCGGAAACGTAGAGTCGAAAGGATCAGGGAGTGAAAACAGTTCTAACCAAGGTAAAGGATAATAATCATCATTGATCATATCCACTCGATCAATATCAGAAGATGAAGGGTCGGAAAATGATTGTACTGCATGATAAACCAATTCAAAAGGGCTCAAAGGCATCTTATTTCCATTAGAAGATAATTCAGACTCTAAAGGCACTATCCACGGATAAGAAGATTCCATATTTTATGTAATCATGTTAACCTTAGAAAAATTAGAAGGAAAATTCGGTGGAGGCATCACAAAGGTTCCCATCAGTGATGAATCTTTGAGTAAACCAACACCAATATCCTCATAAAGAGTATTCATTTTTCCGACAATAGGTATGCTACCTATAGAGTTAGGGTCTGCAGTATAGTAAGGCACATTAGAGGAAATTTTAGCCTAAAAGTGCCCTTGAAATTTCCACGTAATTTCCATGTCATAATATGCAAAGAAATCAAAATCCTTTAAATTTAAAAATAGGTACATGTAAATATTTTGGAGGGAGAAGAAGAATTTATTTATTTAATTACTTTATTTTATTTATTTATTTATTTTTTTAATTGTACTTTTGGCCTATCTCCTTATAGGTTTTATCAAATTTCAAGTGCAAACACTCATTGAATGCGGAATTAAATTCCTCATCCAACAAGTACCCATTATGCATACTTTTTAGAAGACCCACATTGATAAAAAATGAAGATACATTAAAAAAACGTGTTCAACACACTGTCTTAATGTATCTTCAATTTTATCAATGTGGGTCTTCTCAAAAGTATGCATAATGGGTACTCACTGGATGTGGAATTTAATTTTGCATCCAACGAGTATCTACCCTTGAAATTTGAGTAAACCTATAAGGAGATAAGCCAAAAACACAATTAAAAAAAGTGGTTTTCTTCTTGTCCCTCTAAAATTCATAACTCTTATTTTATTATTTTTCCTTAGGAGGGCACTTTTAGGCTGAAATTTTCTCCAATGACTGGTCTACTTTGACAATTTTCCCTTTGTGAGGAAACTGTATCATTCAAAATAACGACAAGATCATTGTTGACATAACATAGGTCCAACTTCGACCAAGCAAAAGGTTATAATTGAGTTGAGCATCCATAACTTCAACTTTGATCGCTACTACTTTTCCTTCTAGCTCTATGGAAAAATCTTCAGGATCCCATATGGATGAAAACCTCTTCCATCAAAGGCTTTCAGAGTAGTAGGTGATTGATTGATAGTTGGATAACGTAAATCTTTCCAACAAGCAATCCACATAATGCACGTAGAATCTCCTTCATCAACAATTGTGAAATACTCGTCTAGTTTTAGCAAACATTGGAATTTGGAATGCCAGTTGATGGGGAGTCTCGGGATATGAGTCTCAAGATCAAAGGTAATTAGGTTAGACTCCTGCGGATTAATATCTCCTATGGCTGACAATAAAATCTTTCGCTGTGCCGGGCATGTTTACAACATCTCCGGAGCTGACATTGCGGAAGGAGAAATAACCAGGCCTCCAACAATGTTATAATTTTGTGTAGCTCTAGCATGCGGGTTGAAAGCTAATTTCCGAAGCACACCTTTAGGAGTCGGTCAAATCATCATGTCAGGATTCGACTTCTCGATCTGTAATGGTTTAGAACTAGGAGGAGGAATTGAATTTGAAGGTTGACTAGATGAACTAGCCTCATTTCCATTATCAACAGGATGTTTAGACCCGTAATCTTTCGATCTCGTAGCTACCATAACTTCTTGTGAAGACATCATCATGATACCTTGCGATGTGGAAGAGGAATAAGTGTTATGAGAAATCATTTTGCTGTCTTGAGAAGGAAATTGATCCTTCAAAACAATGGGAGTTGGATAACCTTGATTGAATTTAGAAACCTCTACCCGATGTGGGCATTCCTTCGTATAGTGATCCTCATTGCAAATAAGGCAAGGATAGTGAGGTTTTCATTTTTCCTTAGTAGGCTCATTTTTAGTAGGTTTCTCCTTCGAAAAAACATTTTGTTTCGATTCACCTTTCCCCCTTTTTTTTTTAATTTGTAGTTGACTTCATCTTGCTGGTAGATGATTCTACAACATTGATTTCAGAAATGGTTTCTGGAGGAAGGCTTTCAGATGGTGTATCTTGTATGGCCAAAGTCTGAGTATTTTTAGAATTTTTCTTTTTCCCCTTAAAGGATTGGCTAATAGAACCTATAATACCATCAACAACATTAGATCATGATCCTGTAGGAGACATAATGATGGGTTCACCCATAGGTTGTGGTAAATTCGAAATTTTTTCGTACAAAGTGCCAGAATGAGTGTAAACTAAGTCTAAATACGGGGCACGAGAAATTACCCGCTCTTCTGTGACAACACCTTCCTTGAAAACATCTTCCATGATAATGGGAAAAAGTGACTTTGTAAACCACTTAGCTAAAATCTAATTTGGAAATAAAACTTTGAATAAGTGAGGTCTCCATTCATGAATATGATCAGGAATGTGAGTCAATTTTGATTGTTTTACTAAAGTCAATAGTTCAATACCATTATCATAACAGATCAATAACTAAAAGTGGTTTAAAAATGCAGTTTCCAGGGAGTTAAAGTTATGGAAAGAAGAGTGAGGTAGCTCATTGTACCATTTGGCTGCTGAACTAGTTAAAGTTCGTTGGAAAATGCGAAGACAGATGGAATCATCGATTAAAATATTCGATGCACACCAAAGATGATATGTCATCACATGATTGGATGGGTCTTCTCCCGATTTGCCTTTAAATTTGGGTATGTCACTTAATAACTTGGTAGGTATCGTTGTCCAATAAGGATAGCAATAAATAGGATCATTGGTTAACCAGGATAAATCTGGTAGATCTAGGATTGCAATAAACTGTAACTGGATGTTAGGGTCTTGCAGTAAAGATTAATAACCTTTTTGGCTAAGGCCAACCCCTAGAGGAGGATACCCATGGTATCTTGGAATAGCTTGTGCAGTTGGAATTGGAATTCCACCAGGTTAACCAGGGTGAACCATATTGGGTTGAGGTTGAACAGGGACTTGAAAAGTATGACCAAGGTACAATTGACTCTAAAAAGATTGAGCTTTACCCATTTGACCTAAGTAATATTGCCCTTGTACAGGTTGAGCTTGCAAAGGTTGACCTTGAACAAATTGACTTTGAACAGGTTGACTTTGAATGAATTGACCTTGAAAAGGTGGGTTTTGGAAAGTTTGACCTTGGAAAGGTGGACTTTGAAAAACTTGCCCTTAAAAAGGTGGAACCTGGTAAGCTTGACCTTGAAAAGGCAGGCTTTGGAAAGCTTGACCTTGAAAATATGTTTGCACTGTTCTGACAATGGGTTGTCTGACATGAATCTGTGGTATAGAGTGGACCATAGTAACAATTTGATAAGTAGAATCCTATGAGATTTCCTAAGTAGTCTGAGGAACATATATTTGAGGGGTTACTGGAACGATCGTTTGTGATACTCTTGGAATAGGCGTCTAAGGAGGAGTTGGAATTGGCTATGAAATAGGTGTTTGAAAAATGGTTTGAGGTGAACTATGAACTGGTCGTTGAATTGGTTGCTGGACAAGTGTTTGAGGAATTCCTTGGACAAGTTGCTGGACAACTATTTGAGGAATCTCGTGAACACGCTGCTGGACAGGTACAACAATATCTGGAATAGGTATTTGAGGAATAACTTGTCCATTAGGATGAAAATGTTGATAAAGTGGCACTTGTGAAGCACCTGGACCATAATGTTGGTTAAAAGAAGGATTCTAAATAGTGTTCGTCCCAAGATAAGGAGTACCAAGTAAAGGTTGATTTACAACAGGTTGACCTAGATCGGGCTGAGGTATCTAACCATAAGTTCTGGTAAAAGGTTGACCCCCACCAATAGGTTGTCCTCTAGGTGGAGGATAAGGTGTGTGCCCCCAAGGCTAGTAATAAATGCCTGTCAGGGTTACTGGAGGGTTACCAGAATTACCAGAAACCATGAAAATTTATTGATCTGATGTTGTAAGTGCTTCAGGCATGAAATTCATTCTTTTAACAGTAGATGTAGATAAACCAGATGACAAAGTAGAAGGTTAGGGAGAAGAAGAAGCTCCTGAAAAAGTCCCAATAAGTGACTAGTATCTAGGAGGAATTGACAGACCACCATACAATAATGATTCCGGGGAGCTGGTAAACGTGCATGAATCAATAGGCTTTCTTCCAATAGGAATTTCTGACATATTTCTTTTTGGTGAATAAAAGGGAATGTGTGGCGGTAACAAATTCTGACCTAAAAAACTCAAAGTGGTAGAATACCAAGGGTTAGGTCAGAAACGAGAGAAAGTAACTCTTGGGTCAAAATTTTAAGTACCGGTAAATGGAGAATGTGGTGTCTTTGTTTCTTCGGTAACGACTTCAATACTAATTAACCCAGGAGGTAATTCAATCGTAACTATCAACTTCCTTTGAGGTGAAGGTGGCTCAAGAGTAGGAGCTAAAACAATCGAAAGTGATTCAGGTTGAGAAACTTCAGACTCAGGATGTTCGACCTATGGTTCGGTAAGTTCATTATTTGAAACTTCACTAGTGTCATATTATGTGTGAACTACTTCGGTAATCTCTAGACCAGAGTAAACTAAGCCCAATTCTACTTCTTGTGTTGGATTCACTTTGGTTTCTACTGTCTTAGATTGTAAAATTGTTGATGTTTTAGGTTCTTCTGAGGTTTTTGATCCTGTCAACTTGGCCCCTTTAGTTTTTATCTTTTCCAACTGACTTAGTGTGTATTTAGGAGGTTTACCTTGCATTCTACGTGACTGCCTTGGTGATTCAGCCAGGATTAAAATTTATCACAAAATTAAACAATATTCACAATCCAATCCTAAGGTCTCTAAAAAGTAAAACAAACAATTAACACACGTTAAAAAATCTAAGGATTCAAACCATGCAAACAAGATTTTCACAATGAAATCACTAGTTGGTAATGAAATCCAATGTCGCAGAAATAAAAGTGAAAAGTGGCTGTAGATATGAGCAATTGGAACCAGTTACACTGACAACTTGATTAATGAATCAATCTGGTGCAAGTAACTTCACTTATGCCATCTCGAGCGAAGATTACCCTCCAAAAAGTCCAAGTGAGTCTAGTCAATGTTTGTTCTAGGTACAAGAGAACCTCCCCTCTTCCGTTACCTCGAGTAATATCCCTAGGATTATGGTCACTAAGGTTACCAACTACAAAAATTCTACCTAGGGGAACAACCCAGATCAAACGTACATGCAAGGGTAAAGTAACAAAGCTCAATCCCCTTGAAAGCTCCTCAACATGGTTAATTGGAGGTTTACTTTCAAGTGACCCCAAGTACCTTTCGACACCGTTGTAATACGTGTAAATCACTCTACCATATCCAATGAAGTGGGTACAATCACTTCACTAGGTCTGATATGATCTCTTGCTTGACTCCTCTGTAAGGGGAGCTTCCCAAAGCAAAATTGAAATAACTGGATTTATCTCCCTATTGCAAGATTCTAGTGTTTGTCTGCATCTTTGTAAATTTTACTCACTTACCTATTCCAAAGCCCTACAACTTAATCTACTGTAGGTGGAAAAGAGCCCTAAGAATAAAACTTTCTAGATTGTTTTTAATTAGCATTGATTTTAATAGCTATTGTTACACAAAGTTAATGGATTTGAAAATTGATGAAATTATGAGTTGACGCAATCCTAATGCACTCGAAAATGATGATATGATATTTTTTTTCAATGAAAATATATCTAAAGAAAGGAAAGAGTCTTTCACTTTTTCAATTGAAATATAAACAAAAACTCTAAACCCCACTATCACCCTTTTCCTAAAATGCAAATAACCAATTTCAAATCACTCGAATATTGAAACAATTTCAAATTTTCACTTTGCCCAATAACACAAGAAAACAAGAAATCTGTCTTTTCATACAAGCACTCAGAAATTTGAAAAATGAAACAAGAAACCAATGATGACTAAAAATTAATTTTTCCTTAATTGAATGTTACAAATTTACTTGCAGCAAATGTATGATTCATGAACACTTCAACATCAGAAAGAAAAAATGATTTTCCATTTCAAAGCAAGTACAAGAAGTATTTTTCACAAACAATGCCTAATTTCGCAAATCATTGATTTTGACACACGAATCAAACTTTCACAAAAGATAAAATTGGACTCAAAACCTGATGTAATCGACAGAAGAAAGATATAAAACCAAGACAACAAGACTAACAAACCTCTCTTTTGATAAATCAACCATTGACAAGATAATACCTTACCCTAATTTGCAAAAAGAAGACAATCACAAGTAAAACTCTTCATAACATTCAATCAAAATGACAATCACTCACAGGAGGTTCAAACAAGTGTAAAACTACAGGAAAAAATCAAAAGTTTGGATTTCAAGAGGGTACGACTGAGTTTTTCAAAAGTTATAGGCATGTGTGCAGGCTTTGGAATAAACCAGTGCGATTTTGTTCTGTTTCTAAAGGGAATATGCACAAAAGTGCATACTGTGCCTAAAGTAAAAGTGCACACATAGGGGAAATTCAAGAAAAAATAAAAATAAATCAAATCGAACCCAAAATCCAAATTTCTAAGATTTTCAGACACTCTAAGCAGGCTTGTGTAGTAGGTTGAAAAGGTCAAACAAGGAAAACCAATAGATATTGAAACGATTCCCCAGTGGAGTTACCAATTTGTTATGTGGACAAATCCCTCTTGCTATCAAGAGCGATCTCCCTAGACTTCAAGGAATCCTAGTAACAAATACACATGAATTGCTACCTTTACCTAGACTCTGATTAACTGAAAGAAAATAGAATGATAGAGGCCTCTTACCAATTTGACGAAATGATTGATAAAGTCCCTCAAATATTTTGACCATTCATTCCTCGATGCTCTAGATGTCCCCTCGTTGCTCCTGAAAACTTCTCCATATCATCTTGAAAGAGATCGGCAAAGACAAAGACAAAGACAAACAAGAGATCAAAACATACACCATATAATGAAAGAGATAAATGGACTAATTAACCAATTATATATCATAAACTGATGAATATACAACCAAAATCCATGTAGGTGATCAAGGAATCCTACAAATTAAATCAATGAAGAAGTAATTGAGAAAAAAATAATTGCTTTTATATTCACAAAACTGGAGAAAAGCCTTACAACGATATAGCCTTGATGTTGCAAGACCCTTCCACAATCCTCAACCCTCTCCCTTGCAAGAAAATCCTTCCAACCTAATCTCATTAACATAAACCTACTTCCAACAATCCTCTTCCAATTCTCAGACCTGTAGTAGCTTTAAAGGCCAAGAATGGGAAGTTACGGATCCATTCTCCAAGGGATGATATCCACTATTAGTGGGATAGAGGTTCCATGAAAGAAGGGGAATTACTCCATGATGGGAGGGATTAGTACTGAATAGGCACTCATTCGTAGCTTGTTGATTGGGATAGATGCTACCAACAATGCTTATAGACTTTATTTTTTATTTTTACATACTTCAAGTCATGTTCGTAGGTCATAGTGGAAGACAACGCATACTTATGCCCAAACATTGATGGTCTTTTCTGTATATGCGCAAAAATTAGCTAGGAAACTGTGAATATAGCCAAAATCAGGGTTTTATACCATAAGATCCAGAAATTCCACTTTCTTTGGTATAATTTAGTTTCAAACTTTGCAGGGGAATGGTTTGGGACACATTTGTGGATAGCGAGAGATCCAAATCGATGGTCATTTGCCTAATGTGACAAAATGACGTGTAACAATGATTGTGATAAGTTCAAGGTCAAGTATAACATGGTGATTTGCACTGGTTGAGTGAGAAGAAGATATGACCCATATGAGGTAGGCCTGTGGTTGCTTCAAGAGTTAGATTGAAAATTCTTGTATGTAGTTGTGGCTTGTGTAATTTTAATTTTTAAATGAGGCACAAGAAATTGGCCACACTCCTTTATTGTACATTATAATGTTCTTCACATAAATAAAGCTAAGTCATCCACCTTGGGTGCCATCTATAGTTGTGTAATGTGGTTGTTTTACTTGGATGGCTATTATGTTCCTTGCTTTACTTTGTGTTGGCTAAGTATTAGCATTGTTGAGATGTCTTAAGTCTATGTTTAGATGTGTGCCTATTGTTGGGTTAACTAGGATGTGTTGGATTTAGTTGTGCATCTATTTTATTGCAGCTTAAAATGAAGTTATAGCTAGAATTGATGTGAAGGAACATAGTTTGGTTGTAGTAATCACAAGTTGGTCAGACCGCTATGCTTGAGGCAAGGCGGTGCCACACAACCAAATATGACAAAAATAAAAATTTCAGGAAAGACTCTTAGGTTCATGATATGTGGTAACAAAGCTCAACTTTTCCAAGAATTTGGTTGTAGGACATTTTTTGATGCTCTTCACCATGTCCCAAAAGGAAGCAATATGTTGGGAGGGTGGTTTGAATCATTTGAGATAGCTTTTGTCATCATATTTTGTCTAGGAAGTTACTTGGGAGGCTTGGGAACTCATTGACACAACATCTAGTAGCATAGGTGTTGGATCAATCCCTCTTTCAACTAATGTCTGAATTTGTGACAATATGCATTGCAAGTCAGATGATAATGAAGGATAAACTTAAATAATGTTATAGGTTGTGGTCAATCTAAGAGAAACTGGGCAGGTGTCCCATCACACCTTAGAGTGCATTTTATCCAAGTGAAGATGCATGCAACAATCATAGAGGACAAACTTTAGAGTGTCTTGGGTTCAAGTGCAGTTGGGCCTAGGCATTCCACATTGGTCTTTTGAAGATGGAAATGCATGGCACCATTGGCAATCCAATTTAGGGAGAGGTAAAATTCTTATTTCTTATTATTGCAGTTCATTTTCTTTAACAAGTTGTGCAAAACACGATTCTACCAAAGATGGAAGAGAGAAGCCCTTCTTGGACAACTCTTGGGCGCCTTGCCCAACAACCAAGGGAAAAATCCCAATCATCTTTATTATGTGAATCTAATCATCTATGGAAGGACAATACATTCACTGATGGATAACAATTTTCACAACTTCATGAAGGAGGAGTTAGCAAGAAAAAACAAATTTAGAGTTGAATCATGTTGTGATTTAGGCGAGGCAGTCAATTCTAAGGTTAAGGTAACAATTGGGGTTGCATCGATGGTTCATGTACAATTGAATAAAAGGAAGGGACATGTAGACTTCAAAGTATTATATATGAGTGACTTTGAAGTCATTCTTGGGCAGGATTTCCTAAGGAGAATGCAATTAACCCTCATGAAATTTGTAGATAAGTTTATGATACTTGGTAGATGAGGTACTTGTGTTGTTCACAAAACAATAAAGAAGTCAGGTGGAAAGTTGTAGATTGTTTTTGCGTTAAGCATGAACAAGGTGGCCATATGCCCAAAGTGTTACCATTTTGCAATAGTTCTTGGGAAGTGGACGAGGGTGGAGTGGGGACGCCTATTCCCATAGAAATTTCCAAAGTGTTAGGAAAAGTATTTAGATTGAATTCCTAATTTTTCCTAAATTTCTCCCATCATATTGAGCTTGAACCAAGGTTACAACATCTAGCTAGAGACCCCTATCAACTTTTGGACCCAAGTTGGAAGAATTGAGATGAAATTTGACTAAGCTCACTAACATTGGCTTCATCAGACCTTCTAAGTCATTATTTTTGGAAATATTTCTGTCATTGCTGTCAAAAACATGGGGATACTACATATTTCCAAGATAAATATTGGAAAATTAACATTGTTGGAAATATTGTTTTTGGACTTTTGATGCCCAATTTGGATACCCTATATTTTAAGGAATTTTTACTCCAATTTCATAGCTCAATTGAAGCATAATATATATTGTAGGAAAAATTATTCCAAGGCCTTTTCAATGGTACATGGAACTCCCTCTAACTCCATAGGAATGAGGAGATATGAAAGATTTCGTCAAGATGACCCATCCACAATATAAAGAAGATGACCCAACAAATTTTACAAGTCAAGGCCATAAGTGAACGTACAAACTTTATAAATGAAGGGTACATGAGTTCATTTATACACAATCTAAGCAAGAAGAGATTTGGATTTGCAAAAGGAGTCGAGGAATAATTTTTGGGGTGATTCTTGGAGTCTAAAGGTGGAAGAAAAAATGTGATTTATTGGGTGAATGAGCCATCTTGGAATTTTTTCTATAACCATTTTTTTCTGCAATGTTTCATATTGTGAAACTTAGAGGATACATACAAAATATATTCATCTATTCGTGGTTAAAATTTTATATCTTGGTTTGCTATAATTTCGAAAATATGGTCTAAGGAAATTAGGCTTCTTGAATGCTCATCGAACATGTTAGCTTGGCATTTTCGCTAAAATTTGTTAGAAAATCAGAAAGGCATAATTTTTTTTCTTATGTTGACAATTACTTGTGATATTCTTATATCCTTATTAAATTTATTTATGTTCTTCTTTTATCTTCTTCTCATCAAGCAATCATCAAATAAAAAACATGAAGATCAATGACACCAAATATAAGCACTCAGCCAGGGCTAAAACCCCTATTTAGGGGAAAACATAGTCAAACTCTTCCATTAGTGCTTCAAATCAAATGGAGACAATCCAAGACCTTAGACCAGACCAAAATACCTTCCTCACTCCACCAAGTCAGTGTTCCAGAATGATTATCCAGACTTTAGTAGTCTCTTTTAGTCAAACAACTTCAACCCAGCTACAACAAAAAATTTTGGTCCTCCAACTCCCAAAATTTCAGCCTTACTATAGATTTGAAATTTAGGCCTTCCTACAACTCCAATATTTCACACGTATGAGTCAAAAGAGATAGAAAATAGTATTCAGAATTATTCTCTAGGGTTCCTTCTTCTTCGCTAGGGTATTTACTTCCTCTTTTAGGTATTTCACACTCCTTTTCTTCTCTTGCAACTTTATATTGAACTTTCTTGAGTGAATGTCCAAATGAGGTTGAGTAGATGCCTATTTATAGTTCTTTTTGGCTCTTGTTTGAGGCCAACATGTAGAACTTTTGCCTGACTTGGTGGAGGAGGGCTATTTGACTCATTTTACATAAAAATAATTCTTTCTTGATATACAAAGCCTAAGAAGGGTCTATTAAATGATGACAAGGACTAGGACTCATGACATAAACCCTAGAAGCCTACAATGGAGGCTTTGACCTAAAATAAAATAATAAAGCATGAAATCCATGCTAATATATATTTTTTCTTCCATAATAAATTTTATTTTTCTTTCTAAACATTACATCATTACTCAAATACAATTATGAAGGTCGACACTAGTTACATCCTTCAACATACTTTCTATTCTAGGATGTTTTAGAATGTGAAACTTGGAGGATACAAATATAATATCTTGTTGTACCTGTGGTTAAAAATTCATACCTTGGTTCGCTATAGTTTCAAAGATATGGTCTAAGGAAGTTAGGATTCCTAAATGCTCATAAAATCCACTTAAAATAGGCCAGTTTGGTATCTTCGTTATAACTTTCTTAAAGTGATGTTTTAAACTGTGTAATTTGATAAAGACATAGGAAAGATCTCAAGGTACTTGTGCTAGAAATTTTAGACCTTGTTTCACTATAATTTTAGAGATATTGTTTGAGGAAGTTAGGTTTCCTCAATGCTCATAAAATCTACTTCAAACAGGTCAACTTGGTATTTTCACCATAAATGTCTTTCTATGATGTTTTAGACTTTGAATTCTATAGAAGATAGAGAAGGGATCTTAGGGTATCTATATTATAACTTTCAGACCTTGTTTTACTAATTTTAAATATATGACTTGAGGAATTTAGTGTTCTTGAATGCTCTTAAGGCATGCTTCAAACAAGTCAACTTGGCATTTTTTTTCTATAACTTTCTTTTTGAGATGTTGGAAACTATGAAATCTGTAAGGGACAAAGAAGATATCTCTAAGTGCTTGTGGAAGGAATTTCAAAATCAAATTTGTAAAATTGGATATGTGAAATGTTGTGCAAGTTTATTATTGGGAAGAAGCCAAAAGCAGCAAGTCTTGGAAGAAGTAGACTTGATGAAGGAAGAAGCAACAAGTAGACCTAGTGAAGGTAGAAGCAAGCATATCTAGTGAGGGAAAATGCAACAATAAACTTGGTGAACGCATAAATAACCAACAAACATTGTGAAGAAGCAAGTAGATTTAGTGAAGTAGGTTGGTGCCTATGAATATTTGCGGCAATGGGGATTGGTGTCTCCTATAGGTTGGTGCCTACAAAGCAATAAATGGGATTGGTGTCTCCTATAAGTTGGTGCCTACAAAGTAGTAGAGGGGATTGGTGTTTCTTGTAGGTTAGTTCCTACAAATCAATAGAGGGGATTGGTGTCTCATGTAGGTTGGTTCCTACAAAGAAACAAAAGCGATTTGTTGTCTCTTGTAGGTTGGTGCTTACAAGATATTTCATTTAAATAAGTTTTGTGGTTTTCTCTCGTAAGAGTTTCCACATATATCTTGTGTTACTTGTTTAGTTTAAGAGATTGATATTTTGTGACGTTATAATTTTTAAATAAGTAAAACATTTCATTATAATGATTCACCCCCCTATTATCATAGTTGTGATTAAGTCCATGTCATCAATGTCATGTCATGTCTTTTAAAGATGTCATGCCAATATGTTATCTAAGTCATCATTTGCCACATCAATTGTGGATATGATTATGTAGTTTTCAATTTGTGATAATGTAATGTAAAGTGGAAGTCCAAGAGTCATCTATAGAATTTGAAAAGTCATGAAGGAGTCAAAAGATCATTTGGAAGTCAAAGAGTCATGAGGGTAGTCCAAGTGTCACAAGGGAGTTGAAGAGTCACCCCATTGGTTATATATACACCCTCATAGCTCATGCAAAGGAATTTTCTCCTTGGATCCTCCCACCGGGCATTAGAGAGGAAGATAATTCTTTTGGAGGAGCAAGTGCTTGCTTTAATGCTCCATTGTTAGAGCTAGTGGTGTTCATTATATTGATGTATCTTGGAACTTTTGATTAATTCTTGAAGCTCTTTGAGCCAACACACTTTCATGCGTATGTCATAAATGTTGTAAGACTATTCTTTGAATTTTTGTGATATATGTTGTTTTCATCTGCACTAAAGAAATTGAACTATTTCGGTGGCTTTGGTGCTTATCTCGTTGAAGGTGTGTTGTATTTTTTTTAACTATTGTTGCTTTTTTTTCCAAGGAAAAAAAACGGTAACCTTTTATTTAAAAAATGAAAAGTTACACTAGCAGATGCATTGAAGCATTTCCATAAGCTGCCCATATGGGCTCGAGTGCATTCACACCCCACACAACGTTAGAAGGCTAACGTGCATAAAAAAGAATAAGAAAAGAGAAGAGAGGAGAGAGAAGAAAGAGGCAAAAAAACTGAATTCCGGCAGTGAGTAAAAAACTCACACTTCAAGTTTTTTTCCCCTTTTTCTTTTCGACCTTGCGCCACTCTCCTTGAGTGGGCTCGATCGAAGCTATGACTAACTGTGTTTCTTCTTTCTGTGGGGCTGTTTCCTTGTCTGAGTCTGAAGTATCTGAGTGGTGATGCCGTTTGATCCCTCCCATGCTTTGATCCTCGCTTGTCTTCTCTGCCTGATTTTGGTGGAGCTTTGTGATCTTGTTTTCTGATGTAGTTTCCTTCTGAGTCTCCATTTCTTGGGATACCTCTGCATTCTCTGCGGGGGTGTCATCCTCTTCTGCTTCTGATTCTTCATCATCTGAGTCAGGGGGGGGAAATTGCCATCCTTTCCTCTGCTTCCCTTTCTGCTTCTTTTTACTGTTTGCTTTTTTGGCTTCTGGGCATGTACTTTGCAGGTGTCCTGTCTGCCTGCAGAGCCTGCATCTGAAAGCAGTATTTTCATAGTCTAGTGCTTGCAGCCAGTTTTGTTGTTTGTAGATCAGCCTTATGTTGTCTGGCAGCCCTTTGCTTAGATCTACTTCCACACAAATGCGTGCAAAAGTGTATACCCTTTCATCAATCCTCTCCAGATCTGTTTTGATATATTTCCCTATGCTGTTCCCAATTCCTTCCAAGACTCGTTCACTCCAAAAGTGAAGGGGAAGGTTGTATAGGCGGACCCAAACCGACACTTTGGATACAGTCATGTTGTTTGGATCGAAATCTGGGAACCATGGGGTCATGAACAGCCCCGATGTTCCCCAGAACCAAGGCCCATCTCTGATGATTTTTTCTCTGACTTCCGAGGATGCGAATCTAACTATAAAAAATCCCTTGGAGCATAAATGTATATCACATTCCATGGTCCAAGTGGTGAAAATCCAATGGAATAGATCCATTGGTTTTGGCCAGAAACTGTTAAAACGACAGATTAGGGCCTGCGTTTCATAGGACTTAACGAAAACATCAAGCCCTGTAGAGTCAAAGTTTAGGGCTGGGGTTTGCCCTAACTGGTCTACTATGTATGGCCTAGGAGTGTACCTGCCTTGATCTGGAGAGGACCCTGTATCTTTGTTACCCTGAAGAATGTTTTTATAGGAAGAACCTCCTTTGGGTTGCTGCTGAGATGCTGCCTTTTTCCCCTTGTCCCCTCCTGAGGAGTTTTTGTCTCCCCCTGAGCTGCTTGTCTGACCCTGAGGAGGGGCTCCTCCTCTCAATCTAAGATTCAAGAGAATGGTTTGTCCTGGGCTGATCCCATAGCTTCCCATGGTTCTGTTGTCTTGGAGAGACCATCTGCCATTGACTAAGTGTTGGATCTGGCTAGGGTATCCAGTCAATGCACAGATTTGCTGCTTCATCTGCAACACAGTACTTTCTGCATGTACCCATACTAAAGAAGATTTCGTCTCTGGGGTTTTAATGAAAATCTGAAAATGAGTTTTTGTTACCTGATGTCTGCAATTTAGCTGAGTTCCTGCTCTGCCTGAAGCGGTGACGTTGCTGGTTGCCTTGTGATCTGGCTGTCGGCGGTCTTCCAGATTTGAGCTTCTATTGATGCGTTCTTCCTTTTGCATGTCGCGATCTGCCGACCCTCTATTGGATCGATGCATATAACCACCGATCAGCTGCCTGAGCTCCTGGAGGACTTGCATCTTGCTCATATTTGAGAGATCCGACCTGGATCTACAGGGATCGGGCCATGCAAATGTGTACATAAGCGGGTCTGCCCCATGCAACCCTTCGTCTTTGCATGCATGAAGCGACTGTAGAGGGGTGAGCCAGACTATCACTAGGCTGGCAGATCCTGTATATATCAGGCCGATTTCTGACAAAATTCCGCCCCCAACTTGAGTTCTGAGCCCAAACTCTGCTTCAGCTGTGAATGTAGGGCTGAGTGTGCTCGTTAGAACCCAGAAATCGTGTTCATTCAGGGCCTCGTCTCCGTCTAAAATCCTTTCGCTCCTTGTCGCCCTTAGCTCTGAATCCGTTATGGGTTCTAACCCTAGCAGATCCGTATTTCTCTTCAGACTCCCCAGAAATTCCAAGACCCGCCTGAGATCTGCCACACGACGGAAGCCATTGTATAGCTCCACTATGGATTCGTGCTCTCTCTGTTTCACTGCCGTTTTTTCGTTCTAGTTCTGCCTGGAAGATTTGGCCACGTTTTCTTCCGCTGCGGAAAAAGAAAAGGAGGGGGCCGAGATCGAAGCCGTCACATATATTTCAAGGTTCCTGCAACCCTCATACAAACCGGAGATTGTAGCCACCGCGGGAGCCATGGATTAGCAGGTTTTCGGTTCCAGTCGCCCGGTCTGCCTCACAAAAATCCGATCAGCTTCGTATTCCAAGGTTTTCCAACTATCGTTGCTTTTATGTGAACTAATTTTCTATTTGATCAATTATTCTTTAATATATATATATCTATATCTATATATATATATATATATATATCTATATCTATATATCTATGTATATATATATGTATCTATATATATATATATATATATTCTCATGTGCCTTTATTAGACCAATACTATTACTCCTCTCTTAAAGGCTCACTATTATTTCCCCTTAGGTAGTATAAATTTGATACATTCTAAAACTGAACATTCCACAAGGCATACTCACTTGTTCATATGAAAGTACATGTACATTACTCTCTTGTGCTGACCATCACAACCAAGGAAAATATCTAAGAAAAATGGAAGAAAAGCCTTATTTCCAAAAGGGATCCTGCACAAAATGATGTGAATTCTAATTAGGACTTTTGATTAGGGAAACCCCCTTGCATGTTGGCAAAATCCAACACTGTCAACATTCTAGCGCTAGAAGGAGGGAAGCCACCTTTTTATGATTGAAATATCACCACATCCTAATAAGAAGACTTCTGCACAAGGTAGTAACATTCCCATTTCCACTTTGACTCATACTCCTGAAAAAAGAAGAAATTGTTCAGTCTAGTATGGGACAATCCTTTGAGGTTACTTATGATCAAATATGGACTATCCGACCCATTACTCATAAATTTGTTAGAGCTCCTGGTTTACTCCCTATTGATGTTATTCTACCTCATAAGTCTATAAAGAAAGAAACAACTCCTAGTGGCACGTTTGTTTCATTAGTAGAAGATTTGGTTATCGAAACCCTTGAGGAGTTGGTTGAACCTACATAAAATAAAGGGGAACTTCCATCCATTGAAGAGAATCTAGATAGTGAAGGGGAATATTTTTAGCTTTCTGATGAGGAACATCCTAATTACAAGACAAATCTTAATGGTGAAGGAGAAGCTTCTTCAGATTCATAATAAGAGGAGGAGGAAAGAGATGAAGACATGGATGACACAGACTTGGATTGGATGGCCCAAGGGCCACTCGTTCTTTCAGATAATCTTCACAAGATGCCAAAACATCCAGAAAAATTGTTGTCAAAGTTTGATCTCGATAAGAAGACCAAATTTGAAGACCATCTAGATGATTTATACATTAATTTACGAATGCTTCAGGTATGTTTTTTATAGACTCTTTCTGTACACTTTAGAAGGTACAACGTCTGTATGTTATCACAATATTCCAGAAAATTCAATCCACAACTGGAGGGAGTTTAAGAAGCTATTTTTGGAAAAAACTGTGGATGATAAGACTCCCAACATGTTATTAAAAGAACTTGGGAACCTGAAAATGGGGGACAAAGAAAGAGTTAAAGATTTTAACCAGAGATTCACTCAATATTTGTTGAACAAGTTCTCCGCTGATGAACAACCACACGATGACATCATGAAGGATTATTATACAACTATCTTGACAACTAACATTTTTTTATTTGAAAAAAGAGCTACAATGAATACTTTGGTCTTAAACTTTGTAGAAGCTCTTACTGGTAAAAAATATTTGCGTTCTATTGGAGTCATTGAAAATACCGATGATCCTAAAGATTCAAAGGAAGTTGGAAATAAAAACCAATATTCTTCTAACAAAGATAAAGACAAATATTCTTTCGATATGGAAAGCTTGACCAATTCTTTAAAGATTCTTATGAATAAACTATCAGAATTGAAGAGGAGGTCAAGTGAGGCATCCACCACCAACAATAAGTATTTTCGGCTACCATTATTTAAAAGGATCAATAACTCTCAACTAACCAAATCTGCTTAAATTTCTAATGCAATATTTGATGTCGAAAGTTTGGGCATGGATAATTTATGCACTTTTCATCAAGAGAAACATTCAGAAAAGACATGCCCACAGTGGAACCACAATATGACCACTATAATGAATAACATGGTTGATACTTTATTAGTGAATGGACAACCTCAGTAGAATGAAGAAGCAAATGAACCTGCCGTGAGCACAGAAAGCTCAGGTGCTGGGCATTCAGTAAACATTTTTAGTGTCATATACAATGCTAATAAATAGAGTGTTGATCAACCATCAGCGAATGAAGCTCCTCCGAAGTAGTCAAATGGCCATTACAACTTGAGGAGCAAAGGACATGTTTTTGAGCTAGAAATTAAGAAGCAGTTACTATGTAGGATTCTACCACCTTCCTACCTAACTCTGAGTTCGTAGAACAAGTATAGAAGTGATCCTTTTCCAAAAACACTTCCACCAACAACAAGAACAAGTCCACCACTCCTGAAGTAACAGATAAATATACACCACCTGATTCATCAACACATCCTGTTAAGACAAAAAGCATCAATTACAACATTGTTAAAGATATGAAAAGAGCTCATGCGAACATTTCATTTTTTGAGCTAGCAAAGGTACGGGGGGGTAGCGAGAACTAATTATCCAGGCACTCTCATCACACTCTTCGTCAAGTAAAGAAGTGTATTCTTCTCAGGTAATGTCTGATAACTCTCGCAATATCGTCAAATCTATTGTTAATGACATAAATTTGAGTTCTAATGCTATTTTCCCATCATTCCTCTTAACTTTCAAATTTTTTAATTATAATTTCTATAACTATTTGGTTGATTCTGGTGCATTCGTGAATGTAATGCCATTATACGTTGGTAAGAAAATAAATGTTGAATGGAACAAAAATGATGCATAGATCATACAACTGGAAAAATCATTTTTCCAGGTCATTGGTGAATTCAGAAACGTTATCATTCATTTATCATCTGATAATAGAGTTCACCAGTGCATAATATTGTAATTATGGACATTCATGAAGGCTACAGTTTAATGCTTAGTAGAGATTGATCTAACAAATTACAAGTATACTTTTCAACTGACTGGACAATTTTATGGATTCCATATAAGGGGAGAAACAATCAGATTCGAGTTAAAAGCGAGCCTTACATGAAGCATATCGTGACACAACTTGAGGGAGAAAATGAAACAATGGGCTTTGTAGATGTTATTTTTGGAAATTAGTTTATGGAAGTAGACCATGGATGTTATCTGGCACAACCTTCACCCGTACCACCTGATACATAGTTGGAACTCTTTCCTCAAAATACAACTAGTGCAAATGACCTTTGTACAATAGATGTAGATAGTAGGAGTGTTACACAGTAATTTGTCACCATTTGTCACCGTCCTTGTTACCCCTTTCCCGCACTTTGGAGGACTCATTCTAGGACCTGTGAGAAGTGACATAACTTGAAAACACTTGCATTATGTTCCCCTAAGTATGGACTTCATATGCCTTGAAGACATCTCCTACAGAATATCCTTAAAAAGTCCCCTTTTTCCATTAGCGCGGATCCACAGTGTATCACCCGCGCCAATGGGGGAAATTCTCCAAAGAGGGCGCACCAGTTGGCGCTCTGTCTCAGAGTCTTACACGCGCCAACCAAGTTTGGGAAAGCTTTTTAACAAACGCACGCCCGAAAGTTTTTTCCTTTCGAATCATGAGGCTTTTCAAGGATAATGCCAATCTCATGGATGTCGAGATTCATCGTATCTCTATCCATAATAGCTTTTCGAGGATAATGCCAATCCCATGGATGTATGGATTCATTGTATCTCTTCCTCCTCCTCCATCTATAAAAGCTTGTTCTGTTGCATTTGACAAGCTAGTTCTGGAGCGTAAGGAGAATTATACTGTCAGAAGTATGAGAGTGTGCAGTAAGAGTCTTCTTTGCATTCATAATCAAAGAGAGAGAGGCTTGTTCCCAATCCCGACAAGCTTTGCAAGACATATGTAGCTGATCATCCAGCCAAAGGAGGATTTGACGTCAAAACTATGGTTGTATTCTCCTTTGTTGATTATCAATAATAGATGACTATCATTATGGTTCCATTCTTGTTGTTCATTGTGATGATGTTTGAGTTATATCTTTTCTGACCGATATATAATTGCATCTATTGGATTTTATGCTTGTATTCGTGTCGTTCTTTGCATGTGCAGGTGTCCATTCACGGAGATCGTGAGGATCGTGACCGACCGGAGCAAAGGAACGGGAGTGTCAACTCTTCTACAACACTAGCGTTGGAATCCAAGTAGGCTCTCATAATCCACCTTTAATTTGCAATTAGGAACTTGCGTGATAGCATTGTTTGATTGTTGCTAGACCCATTTTGGGCTAGTGGGGATCGCCTCTGTCTGCAGAGGGAATTTACCTCTCCAACAAGGAGTACAGGACATAGCCCCAATATTTCTAATATTTTGATTTTATACTTTTATGGTTCGAAAACGCAAGAGGGCTCTGAAGTCAGTTGCATTTAAATAGACCCACAATAGAGAAAACATTTGATCTCTTTCCGCTTGGAGTTTGAGTGCATCGAAAACGTTACTGAATACAAAGCGCTCATTCTTAGTTTGAAGAAGGCCATTGACCTAAAAGTTGAGGTTCTCAAAGAAATAGGTGACTTAGAAATCATCACACGTTAGGTATGAAGTACAATATATTGTGTGTCACCTAACTTCAAAAGTTATCAACAAGAAGTATGGCATTTTATTTCGCAATTCCAAGCTTTTAATATCATTTATGTTCATAGAAACCGTAATGCTGCTACTAATACATTAACAAATGCTTCTGCTAGGTTGTCATCGTTAAGGATGGATTTTCTATTGAAATTATTTATAGGCAATCCATTCTAGATAATATCTCTAATTTTCGCATTTTCAATGATGACCAACAAATACTGGATTTTGTGGTGAATGCTAATGTATTTAAAGACACAGCCATTGATGAAGATGAGCAAGAAAAATCTTTGCATGATGTAGCTCAAGCAAGTAAATGAAACCCAACGCCCAAGGGTGTGGTGTCATTGGAAAAGTTGTATGATCTGCAAAATCAGTTTAAGGGAGTAGTCACCGCAAGCTCTCATAGCTCGACCTTGTCACACGAACAAATAAATCTTGGTACAAAAGAAGATCTAAAATTTGTGAATCTTGGTACTTTTTGTACACCTCAAGAGTGGCAAGCCTTCATCTAGCTCTTTAAGTAGTACTGATATGTTTTTGTGTGGACATATGATGACCTCAAGACTTACAATACATGAATAATCTGACATGTGATTCCAATTAAGGAAGGGGCCAAACCTTTTTAGCAGAAACTAAGAAAGGTTCATCCTACTCTTGAGCCCTTGATTCAGAAAGAGTTGAGAAAATTATCGGATGCTCAGATCATTTCTAAATTTCGTCATTCAAAATGGTTCTCTAATTTAGTTCAGGTAAGGAAGAAGTACAAGGAGATACACATGTGCATATATTTTCGCAATCTGAATCGCACCTCAGACAAAGATAATTATCTAGTGCTGTCAATGGAACATATTTTGTAAACATTATTGAGGTCTAAAATGTTTTTCATTGTTGGATGTTTTTTCAGTATACAACCAGGTTCTAGTGTCAGAACCCAGTAGGCACAAGATTACGTTTAGAACCAAGTGGGGTACATTTGCGTTTTAAAAAATGCTTTTTGGGTTTGTCAATGCAGGTGCGAAATTTCAACGCACTATGGAAATCACATTTCGCGGTTTAATTGGACAAATACTTGTGGTGTATCTAGAAGATGTGATAATGTTTTCGAAAAGAAGATTTTACCACTTGCGCCATCTAAAGAAAATTTTCGAGCGATGAAGTACATACGAGATATATCTTAATCCAAAGAAGAGAATTTTTGCAGTGTTCGAGGCAAATCTCTTGGGCCATATCATTGTAAAGATTGGGATTAAAGTGGACCTTAAATGGGTCAAAACTTTACTCACATTCCCTTCCCAGTGAACAACAAAGCTATGCAATCCTTCTTAGGGAAATCAATTTACTTTGTAAGTTCATCTCTGACTACACACATATAGTGAAACCACTGCAAGAGATGATAAAGAAGGATGTGACCTATAAGTGGGATAAGAGGGAAAATGATGCATTTTCCTATATTAAGATAGCAATTGCAGAAGAACCAACACTATACAATCCAAACTTTGGCAAATATTTTCTGTTGTACACCTTCACTTCATATACTTCTCTTGTTTTCTTTCTTACGCAAAAGGATGATTAAGATAATGAATAACCTATATCATTCATGAGTGTCGGCTTGCAAGGACCTGAACTAAATTACCATGCCATTGATAAACAAGCTTACAAAATCTACAAGGCAGTAAAAAATTTAGGCCTTATATTCTACAAAATCATGTCACTATCTTTGTGCCACACCCAACTGTTAGATCACTGTTTTTCCAACAAGATCTTGGTGAAAGAATAACGAATTGAATGACCAACTTGCAAGAATAAGATCTTGAGTTTAATCCAGTTCACACAATCAAGGGTAACGTCCTATGCTAGCTAGCAGTAGAAGCAACAAGTTCACCAAAAGCTAACTCTTCTGAGTGGGAGCAAGAAATGAAAATGTATAATATCGAACAAGCTACACTCACTGATGAATCCACCTCTTGGTACGTAGATGTGCAACAATACCTTGAGCACGATACCCTACCATCTCACTTATTAGTGAGTCGGAAGAGGGCTACTAGATTGAAAGGTCTATCATATCAGTTGGTACACAAAGTGCTTTTTACGAAGCACCATAGTGGGGTCCTACTTAGATGCTTGGAAGCACCTGATTCAGAAAGAGTATTATGTGACCTCCACGATAGACCAACTGAAGAGAATTCCGTGGTTGACACTATTGCATACAAGAATATGCGAGTCATTTTTATTGTCCCACACTCTTCAAGGATGCTCATGCTTATGCTTGCAAATTTTTGGTTTGTTAGAAATGAGTTGGTCGAGATAAGAAGTTAGCTGCCCCGTTGTAGCCCATCATTGTAGAAGAACCATTCTAATAATGATGCTTAGATGTTATTAGTGAGATCTTGCTACACTCATTGAAGCAACACCACTACATTCTCACTGCTATAGACTACTTCACGTGGTGGACAAAAGAAATTCCTCTCAAGCAAGTGAATGATTAGGAAGTCATCAGTTTCCTCAAGAAGAACATTATTACCAAGTTTTGCATCCTGACATCACTTTCTTTTGATAATTAAACCTATTTCTCATCGCTTAAAATATATGATTTTGCATTAGAAAATGGCATTGTATTGAAACATTCTACTAACTATTATCCATAGGGGAATAATATTTTTAAGTGAACCAATAAGAACCTTATCTATATCATCAAAAAGTTTGTCTTCTCTAAACAAAGGAACTGGCACAATGCTTTGGTGAATTATCTATGGGTTAACCGTGTCGCGCCTAAACCTTCTGTGAGAACCTCTCCTTACTTTCAGGTATTATGGAAAAGAATCCATCCTACCTCCAAAAATTTACCTTCCTGCCTTTCAATTTTCATAAGAATCTTAGGGTAATCCTTGTCTTCTGGTTCAGAGTAGGATATACCCACTCTTGAAACTATAGGAAGAAAACAAGAAAGCAAAAGAAAAAATTACTCTTCATCATAATCATATCAAGAGATGGTTTGGCAAGAAGTCTATGGGGAAGAAGGAATTCAGTGTAGGTGACTTGGTATTGAAGTGGGACAAAGCCCATGAAGAGAAGGGGAACACACTAAGTTCCATTCCCTATGGATTATACCATTTTTTTTTCTTGAGAAGGTTTCCCACCACACTTATCGTCTCCAATATTTGGATAGGAAGATGGACTCTCTTCCTGTCAACGACCAATTTGAAACGATATTTTCAATGATAGTCTAGGGATATGGCCTGCCCTGTGTATATAGTATTTCATTTTATTTTTTGTTTGTTTGTCATGCCAAGTATTTTCCATTGTCTTTTCGTTCTTGTGAATAAGCTTTGTGTGAAAGTGTTCTGTTTGGTTCTAATGTGTGGGGAAAAATGGATAATGGCCTTGTGACACTACACCATTTGGCTAACCTTCAGTCCTTCTTCTTCGTCTGATTTCATACCTTTTGGTCAATAATGTCTTAATGGAAAATACGATCCTTGCGTAAGGAAATATTTATGTAGAACCAAATATCTGTATATATTCTAGGAACCTCATCCCTACACTCAGTTTTTATTTTTTATGTTTCATCTTTTTCCACGTTGATCCAATCAAGTAGAGAAGGATAAGGGGAAAATCTCAACGGGCATACTAATATTAGAGGTATATATATAAACTTCTTTGAAGGAAAAACCTCTTCTTCTCTCAATAAGTTGGGATCCCTCTTCCACCCCTTGAAATAAATAAGTGCCTTTGCAAAGTCCTATAAAATAAAATAAATAAAGGGTGAAAGAAGAGAAAGGGCTTCTTGCATAGAGAGGTGAAGAAATTAACTTCACCGAGGTACTGTCGAAGCTCGTTCACAGTGAAGAAATGCTTGTGTTCCTATAGTGGCTCTGCCGGGTTGTTGTCCAGGCCTACTGGTAGTGAAGCAACACCAGAGATGAAAACTAAGACTTTGAACATCTAATGCTCGCGAGCTATATTACTGTTCTACTAAATTGAAACAACTGTGATATGGATGGGCTTATGAATGTGTTCAATCGAGAAAGGGATGAAGGGGACTATGTCTATAAATGGGGTAAGTGGGGAAGCCAATGTAATATGCATGATGAATCAATACTTCTTGAAGAAATAGACCCTGCACAAAAGTTATACCAAGGTAGAGAAGTTGGAGTTCTTCTAGTGTGACACCAAGTGTTGTCGCTGCTACAACACCCTTTAAAATTTTTTCCTACATCCAAATTTTGGATCCTGCTTTGACCTTGCATTCTTTCATTACTAGAAGTAAGAGCCATTCCATGTGTATTCTCTAAGTTTTCATGTCCCATTTGGAAGAAACCAAAGTGTCATCTTTTGGCACGAGAATTGTCACATATCACATAAGCAGTGTTTTAGTCTATTTTCAAGGGGTAAATTTGATGTCAATGGGTCCTATTTATCACACAAACATGTATTAGTCCTCTTGAAACCTCGCTTGCACACCTAGGTTAGTGTGGGAAAAATCCTCAACCCCAAAAGGTGTGACATGGTGGAAAACTACATGTTGGAAAACTAAGAGATGGGCTTCACCTATTCCCAACTCTCTATGTTAAAGCTCTCTCCTAGGTAAGCTAAGGGGGATGGTCCCTAATTAAAGTTATATTAAATGTGAGTTTTCTAGGAGAATAATGTGAGTGGAAGGATTTTCAAAAATAACTTGTTTCCAAAGAGATGAACAAGTAAATAAACATACATGAGCAATATTGAAAGATTCACTTAAAGATAAAGAACATGGACCAATGCTTTAAATAAAATAGTTACCCAAGATAAATGACAAATACTTGATCAAGATGGAAATTCAAAAGATGATGACAAGTAATTGTGCAAAATGACAAAATGTTAGACAAGATATAAATATAGCATAACAATTGTAATATTTTTCCGGGGAAAAAATCAAAACTTTTTATTAAGAGCGATAAAAAGTTTTACAAGCGATTGAATCATATGCCACCACATCTGGCTCAGGAGTCTGCTGTTCTGCTCAACATTTAAGGAGCTGTTCTGTTGTTCTGTTGGACACGGAACCTTTACAATCAACCTCCCAATGGAGGTGCAAAAGCAACCATGTAGCATATATGCGAAACAAAAACTGGGGTCTCCTTCAACAGAGGGAAAACAACCCCAAAAAACAAAAAATATATATGTCTTAAAGCCCGTGAGCAGTTCCAAAAACGGAGAGAAATTAAAAAAGTCTGTTTGCTCTGTTTTTAAATATGCTGCTACTGATAACAAGAACTAAAGAAAACAAAGCTGGAAAAAACATAAATATACATATAATATATAATGCCGCTACAAAACTGCTGTCAAAATAAAGCTGGAGGTCAGATGTCAAAGAGACTGTGCATAAGGAGGCATATTTGATCTGACTGAATGCCCCTGTCTGATCTCATCTATGACCCAGTTGCCCATATCCTGTTGTACACCAGCTTTAGATAGCTGGTCTGCTTCTTCATTCTTGTCCCTGTAAATGTGGCGGATAGAAAAAATATTAAAAGATGCCTTTAATAAGAAGATTTCTTCCACTAGAGTCCTCAATATCTGATTATGACAAGATGCTTTTCCATTGACCCAATTTATGACATTAAGAGAGTCCCCAAAAATCTGTATCATGTTTATGTTTCTGTGAAGAAGCCAGCATAAAAGGTAACGAAGAGCTGATAATTCCGCATAGTTATTAGTGCCATAACCCAGCCCAACAGAAGCTTTTAGTGAGTGATCAGGATCGATATGTATGCACAGGCCAGCTCCCGCCCTGTTATTTTGTGAAGCCCCATCAAAAAAACCCCAAGGGATGCCTTCCTGAATGTTGATTTGTTTTTGCTTTTGCTTAGGATCTTTTTGCTCAGGGGGCGGTAATGCAGAGTAAATGGCCGCTATGTTAGTGGCAATGACGAAAGAGGGAATGTCCTTGTCTTGAAAAATGCTTTTATTCCTGGCAAGCCATATTCCCCAGCAGAATATGAGTGGCAGGTTTCTCAGGTTTCCATCAGGAAAGTCTTGCCACCATTTTCTCCAAGCTGACTCCAAAGAATCGAGACCCCACCTAGCATTTATCTTGAGCAGCGCAGTGACCTCCTCCCAGATCTGTCTTGTGAAAGCACAAGATATGAAAAGGTGGTTTATGGATTCATCATCTGACTTGCACAGTGGACATCTACCAGGCCCAACTAAGAATCTTGCCTGTAGAATTTCCCAAGTTGGGACCTTCCTTTTTAAGATACACCATAGAAAAAGTCTGGCCTTTGCTGGGCTTTTGAGTTTCCACAAATTTTTGGCCCACCAATCCGGAATGCCCCAACCTTTCTTTCCCATCAAGAAAAGGTATCCATCTTTAGGCGAGTAATCCCCTGTTTTACTCTGGGCCCAAAGCAAGCAGTCAGGTTCATCTTTTATCCTGACATTTGAACGTTGAAGTTCTTTTATGAAAACCTCCCACTCAGCCTTCCACCTGACATTTATTCCCAAATCGACATCATCCTTCCAAGCCTGTCCCCAAATAGTAGACTGTCCAACCTTCTCCACCTGATTTAGTGATGTAATACCTTTACTGTCCAGATGTCTGAGAAGTCCAGGTGACAGAGCATAATCTTCATTGCATCCTACCCAAGGGTCTCTGCCAATCCTGATGAGTCTACCATCACCAACTTTCCAAGCTAAGCCTTGTTCGATCACGGAGAAAGCTTCCACCGTGGCCTTCCATATGGCAGAAGCATTTTTTATCTTCTTGTTTTGACTTCGAATCCAGTCTTCCAAGGGGATGGGGTCAATGTGTTTCCTTTTTACCACTCTTGTCCATAAGTTTTCCATAGTTATTAGCCTCCATCCGGATTTAGCAGCTAAAGAGAGACTGAATTCTGGAAGTCTTTTAATGCCCCATCCTCCCCATTCTTTTGGTCTGGCCACTTTGTCCCAAGCCACCCAAGGCAGCACTGAGGATTCCTTTGTGCCAGCCCATAGAAATCTACTGCATATTTTCCTGATTTTCTCCAGCACTCCTTTGGGGATCCACGTCAGGGCAGCCCAGTATACCGGAATAGCTAGAAGAACTGATTTAATAAGAGTCAGCCTCCCAGCTCTGGATAACCACCTGAAGCTCCAATGTGATATTCTAGCTTCAATTTTGGCTATGAGCCAGTTCCAATCCTCTTTTTTGTAGCCAACAGGCTTTAACCAGAATCCCAAATATTTGAAAGGAGTATCCAGGGGCTGAATAGGGAATGGAAATAAATTAGCCAGACTGTTCCTTTCCCTTCTTTCAAAATCTGCCACACAAGCTTGAGACTTTCTTGAGTTAATCTGCATTCCAGTAGCTTTAAGGAAGAGATCAAAAATGCATTTTAATTCCTTTAGTTCATCAGGGGAGCCATTAGTGAAAATCAAAATATCATCAACAAAAAGGAGGTGTGTGATGAAGAGATTGATTGCTACCTCTATACCCTTTACCTTTTCCGTCCTTCTGGCTTTATGAATTAGTCTGCTTAGTCCTTCTGCCACAAGAAGGAACAGAAGGGGTGATAAAGGGCACCCTTGCCTTAATCCCCTCTGACTGTTGAAGAAAGAGGAGGCCGCACCGTTAACCAGAATTGCAAAACTGACATTTGTGATGCACCCCATGATCCAGCTAACAAAAGAATAGTTGAAGCCGAGATGTGTAAGCAACATCCGCAAATAGAGCCAACTGATCCGGTCATATGCTTTGGATAAATCAATTTTGAGCACAGCTCCCTTCTTTTTCTTCATCCTGATACTATGAATAACCTCCTGGGCAACCCCAATGGCTTCATGAATTTGTCTTCCATCCAGGAATCCAAATTGTTCCATCGATATGTTTTGAGATAGAATTGGAGCTAATCTGAGAGCAATAACCTTTGCAATAATCTTGTAGATGCAGTTACACAAGGATATTGGCCTGAAGTCTTCGAAGCTTTCCGGATCATCCTTCTTCGGAATAAGAGCTATAAAAGTTGAGTTGAAGGGTCTATAGACTGCTCCTTTCTGTCTCGACTCTTCAACTACTTCAGTTATTTCTGTTCCCAATTGATCAAAAAAATGGAGGAACAGCTCTATTGTCCAGCCATCTGGGCCTGGGCTCTTGTCCTTGCCCATGAGCTTCATAGCTGCTTCGACCTCCGCCTTTGAGACCGGGGAGGACAGAGCTTCTGTTTCATCTTCCTCAATGAACCTAGGAAAGCTTTGTGCCGTTTGGAGGACTTCTGCAATAGTAGCCTCCCCAGAATCTGAGAAGATATTTTGAAAATGTCTTTTCCCTAACCCAGAGAGCTCTGAGAAGGAATTGACCATCCTCCCTTCTTCGTTTTTAAGGCGCCATATAGTATTTGCAGCTTTCCTACCTTTAGCAAAGTTATGAAAAAACTTAGTATTCTCATCCCCCGATTTTATCCAGACTGCCCTACTTTTTATCCTCCATTCTTCTTCCTTATCCAGTAGGATTTTATTTTGTTGTTTCTCCAAATGGAGGATTCTGTCTTTGGATGACTGGGAGGAGTAACCATCAACCTCCATACTTTCCAACTGCTTCAGTTCCTCCCTAATATTTCCCAACTCCTCATTTTGCTTCAGCTTTCTTTCCTTTGCCCAGAAGATTGTGGCTTTCTTCAGATTTTTAAGATTCTCCATGAACAAAAAACTCCTATCCTCATCAGAGTTAGGAACAGGGTGGCTCCATGTATTATTAAACAGATTGCAGAAAGAGGGGTCTTGAAGCCAAGCAGGATTGAACTTGAAAGGGGCGGGAGGCTTGGGAGGAGGGAGAAAAAGGTCTAGAAAAACAGGGAAATGGTCCGAGTTTCCTCTTTCCTCAACCCACTGTTTGATCATGGGAATTTTTGTTAACAGGGGCTCAGCTATCAGGAAACGGTCAAGTCTTTTAGCAATTCGATCCTCACCCATTCTTCGATTTCTCCAAGAAGGCTTTAATTTGATCGGAGAAGGATCAGTGAAATTGTTATCCGATATGAGGTTAAGGAAGAAATCTGAAAGAGGGTCTTCTCTGGTAGATGGCCCCCAAGCTTCAGCTCTGCCAATGGAGAAATTTAAGTCACCACCCAGAAGCAAGAAAGGGGTCTTCATCACCGATTTCATCATCAGATTGTCCCAAAAAGATTCCCTGCCCTGACAGGGCCCATAGACATTTACCAAGGTAATAGGGAAAGAGAAATCTGGGGAAAGAACCTCCATTCCCAATACAGATTTCATAGCCCATTGGTTTATAATTTTAATCCGTCCTTCTTTAATTCCAATGGAAATGCCCCCCGAATGACCAGAAGAGTCAACAGCAGTAAAAATCCATCCTGGTAAAAGAGTTTTTAGCAAGGCCTCAACCTCTACGACCTTACCCAAAGTTTCTTGCAGGAAGATTACATCTAGATTAGAATTGTTTATCCACTCTTTTAATGCCAGTTTTTTAGGTTTGCTGGCCAAACCTCTACAATTCCAGGATGTCAAGATCATTTTATAACATTCTCAGGGGGATGGGCTGCTCTAAGAACCCCCGGGATAGAGTATTGTTTGCCATCTGCAACGTCAAGCTTGGCTTTAATCTTTGCTTTGGACATATCCGACTTCCTACCTCGCTTATTTTTGAGGCAACTTTGTTCAGAGGTTTGTCCCAATCCACCTACAGTCCCAGGATCACTATGTTTCCCTCCCAAAGATCTCAGGTTATAGGGACAGGGAGATCTGGCAACCGAAAGAGAGAGGGGGGGCCAATGGTCTTCACGATTAATATCCAGAGCTGGTAAAGCATCAACAATAATGTCTATGGAAGGGGATATAGGATTATTTTCCACAGATTCATCAGTATTATTATCATGTACATTACCGGTTTGAAGCATAACGGAATTATGTTCCATGGTTTCATAAACATTATATTCATGTACATTACAGGTTTGAGATGTAACATGCGGGGAAACAGGAACATGCTCAGGCAAAAGATGTGTAGAAGGAAAGGTCCTTGACATACCCTTTTCTTCGTCTTCGCAATGAGCTTGTATTGCCGGGACTGTCTTGACATGCTCCTCCACGATCACCGAATCTTTGACAGGTTCCTCCACATGCACTGTCGAAAAGTTTGCAATTCCCTGATTTCCCTCTTGGTTCGGGACAGTTGCATCCACTGGGACTTTATCAGTTTCCTCTGCCTCCATATCCGCTACTCCGTGCATCTCCGGGATTTCGTTCTCCATGGATAGCTGATCAGGGTCTTGGACATTTCCTCTATTCGCTGAGGCCCGCCGAAAGTGTCGCCTCCTTCGCATCAGTGGGCAATCTTTAGCCAAATGCCCATACTCATGACAGAGATGGCATCGGAACGGAAGATATTCATAATCTAATATCTGCTCAAATACGTAATCCTTATACTGGAGATTAATTGTTTTTGCTAAGCCTCTGCTCGGATTAAGGGTGGCCAATATACGCGCCATCGTTCGATCCTTTGTGTGCAAAAAGGTCATATCTGCCTCCAGATATATCCCCAACCTGTTACCAATGGTTTTAAACACTTCTTCAGTCCACAGGAAGGAAGGCAAACCCGGGACACGAATCCACACAGGAAACTCGTCGGCTCTCTCCTTGAAAGCATCAAACATGGGTGTCCATTTCTTTAGCAGAATGGGAATGTTCCCAATATGCCAATTGCGCTGGAAAACCCATTCTGCCGAGTCTTTATCTACAAAACAGAGCTTAAACCAGCCCTTCCCTAGAACTTGTGCTTCAAACTGAAGCGGTCTATCCGTTACAAAACAGGATTCTCCCCACACTTGCAGAAATTCAGAGGAGTATTTCTTACCTCGGGCTCTTCCTACCAATGTGCATTCTGCGACAGCTAGGGATTCTTCAATAGATACCTCCATTCCAAGGACCAGATTGCCCTCTATCGCCTGAGATCCAATGGGTCTTTGAGACTTCCTCTTCGCCCCTTTGAATCCTAAATCTTCCACCTGGGTACCATAACCCTTACGGCTAACGTTCCTTTCTGTGTTTGTCTGCGGAAGGCCCCCACTGGATGTTATCTCCGGCTGAGGCGGATTTTGGTTCGCCAAGACTGCTTCCACGTTCCCAGAAGATGACAGTCCCTTAGCCGGTCCATCAGAAACTGCCCGCACCTCAACAGGTAGATCTCCGGGACCCTGAACAAACGGCTCTTCAAGGGTGTGGGATACCCTTGGCAGCGAAGCCCTAGTAATCGGGGGAAGCCCCTTAGAGGCCCTTAAAGGGCTGTTACTTGCAGCGAGCCCTAAGATTGGAAGATCTTCAAAACCCTTAGTCAGCTGAAAACGCGAAATGTCTTTTTTACCTTTTGGGTCCAAGGGTAATCCTTCTTCTGCTGCTCCTCTAGGAATCGAAACGTCGTCACTCTGCTTGGAACCGTCTTCTATGCTTGTATGAAGTTCCGCATTTCCCGCCGCCTTGTTCACTAAAGGAAACAGAGGGGTATCATTCGGATTTATTTCTCCAAGCGTCGACAGGTCGAAAGCCCCAAAATAATGCTCCACAGCCTGAGCGTTAGTCTCTTTCCCCCACATGGACAAAATGTCTTCTAATGCTGGGTCCAAATCGACTAAATCTGCGGGGTTAACCATGGTTATCAAGTAGCAGTTGCTGGTCAATGGCGAAAACCTTCACGGTTCTTGTTGGGAGAAACGAAACAAATGCGGTTGTTCAAGCTGTAATAAAACAAAATGAAATGGTAACTCGGGAATATGACAACAGGCCTAATCCGTCGCAGGGTATAACCTCCAGCTGCCAGTCAACAGTGAACCCGCGCCGGCAGCTGTTCTGCAGCCCTCTGACCTTGCAGACTAACCGTGGCCCTTGCGAGTTTCCAAGCAGCTTCCAGGTTTCGAAACCCTAGTCGCCTCCATGGTCGCCTGCTCCCTTATACAGAGCTTTTTTCACACCCAAGGATTTCTGCCTCTAACAATTGTAATATTGATAAGGAGATGCTCAAATAAAAATAACAACATTCAAGATCATAAGCAAAGGAAAATAACTTTCAAATGAAAATCAATGGATGCCAAATATTACTTGCAAATTTTTAATATATATGTAATTTATAAAGGGAATATTCAACCACAATAGACAATTTCATCAATGATACATGATATCATTCATTATAATAAGTACATAAAATAAATAAAGTTGCAAGTAAATTTGAAATGATCTAAAGTGAAATACGTTAAAATTATATGCAATCTATGCTAAGGTGAGATGAAATTATCTTGGTAATTTTTTAAACTAAATTCCTATTCTAAGTGAGAGATTCTCCCTTCAACCTATTACCAAGGGGTAAATATTGGGGTGACTTACAAGAAAGGGGGGTCAAGGAAGCACTTGCCTTCGTTAACGCTACCCTTCTCCTATTCCTTACAAGTCACGTGTGCCTTCATTCCTATAAGGGGACAAATACACCTTCATAACTATAGGGTCACACACTTTACCTTACCCCATACCAAATGGAAGAACTTTTAAGAGAGATCTTGGTCCTATTATGTCTATACAACCAAACTTATGCTTGGATGTAAATTTTAAATATGCAAGTCTAACTAGAATGCCTAATATAAAGTGCTTGGATGTTATTGGTGCTTGTAATTCCGAAGGAAAATATTGATGCAAATGCCTCAAAGTAAGTAAATTAATTTCTTAAAATAAGATTGCACCAATGCTTCAATTATTTCGAAATGGAAAAATCCCAATGTTACTCACAAGTTCCAATTTTTTTTTTGCAATGGAAATATCTTGCTTGCAAGTAAATAAAATGATTACTATATTGCAAATTTCGTCAAAGTAGGGTGCTTCAAAATGTATGATCAAAGTAAGAAATAAAAATATATTGACATCACATAATGAGGCAATTTACTCCAAATAACAAAAATGAAGTAAGCTTGCCACAAAAAACGTAAAGTCTTTTCTTGCTCAAAGAACGTGCATGAAATATAATAGTTTGCAACATACAAATACTTAAGAAATATAAAGCAAGTTGAAATGAAACTAGATGTGGATGCTATGTGAGTTAGATTAATGAATCAAAATTGCATATAAATAAACTAAATGAGAAAGCTAGAAAATAGAAATGAAATTCAATCCACCCAAGAAAAATCCTCCCTCTAAATGAGGAGGAGGGATGCCATCGATAAATTCCCAAGCTCCCACAAGAAAAACATAATTTTTATTAGATGTGTTACAAGAGAATGAGAGCTTCTATAGGCATAAAAATAATCTTAATTAAGTATTTACAATAAGATATTTAAACTATAAACCTTCCTTGATTAGGAATTATTACAAATGAGGCCCGAGAATGCCTTTTGAAATATGAAAATTACAAACAAATTTCAGATTGAAATATGAAAATTACATACAAATTTCAGATTGAAATATGAAAATTACATGCAAATTTCAGATTGAAATATGAAAATTACATGCAAATTTCAGAATTGAATTGAAGAGGAAATAACATGAAGAAAGAGTTTAAGTCTCTACTAAGGCCCATGTCCTAGAGATAAAATGAGGTAGCCTTTGAAGAAACTCAGCCTAGCCAAGGATGGGCTTCAAAAGGGCTCACTACCGTGCTACAAATCTGCCCAACAAATGCAAATGGGTCTTGAAAAAAATGAATTAGAAGTTTTGGAATAATCTCTCCTCCAACTTGATGCCAAAGTGAACTTGAATTGCTGCTTGAAAGGCTACTAAACAAATAAGAAAATTAGTGGAGAGAGTAAGCAAAAGAAGAAGCAATAATACACAACTAGTATACAAAACTAAACAAAGTCATGGGAGTGAAACTCCATGCTTGTATAGTCAAGGCAAATGATATAATTAGCTCATATAATCTTTTTAAGCTCTAGATTTAGATCAAAGGAATATGAAGATTAAATTATAAGCTATTCAAGAATAATATGGGAAAGAGAAATCGCCTCTTACTTCTCTTTAGATGAAGGCCTTGAAGTTGAAAATCGATGGGTCTTGAAGTATCTTGAATCTAGGAGTGAGTTGATCTATTTGAGACTTCTCCCATGCCCAAAAGGATCATACATACAATTCCAAAAGATTTTCTACACATTTAGAGACAAATATTAACTTACATAAAGGAGATAGAGCAATATAATGGCTAAAATAAACTAAAGTTTCCTCCAAAAATCAATTAGTAATTTTACTCCTAGAATACCCCTCCAACTCAAAGATATATGCAAGATAGATTGCACATATAGATCCATAACAAATGGAAATAGAAAGCTAATACAAACCAAATGCATAAGAAATCAAAGCACAAAAATATATCATGGAAATAAATCACCTCAATATAGACAAGATAACACCACCAATGATACCCCAAAGTCTTTGTTTTATTAGCAAAAGTAAGTGTACAAATTGGTAGAGTTTCCTCAAGCCCAATAACTCATAACATGAATACATAGTGAGAGCCCAATGCTCACTTAAATAGAAATTTGGGAGAAAATCCCAATGAGAGAACCAAGTGACAAGTGGTGTTGGAGAAGATCCCAAGAAGAGAAGTCAAATTCAAAGTGGAGAGAAGCCATGCCATATGTGATCCTCCAACCAAATCGAACTCCTTGAGGTGGCCATCAAATTATTCATTAAGCAACTCAAATTCTCCATGTGTGCAACCAATAAATTCCAAGTGTGAAGCAAGAGAGATTTAACTCTCATCCAATCTCAACCATCAACTCATGAAATGACACATCTCCTCTATCCCACACATTGAGCCTACTTGGCGAAATGTGTGGACTTCCTTGGGGAACTTGTTGATCCTTGTGCCAAATGAAGATGCCAAGTGTAAGAGAAATTGGAATTAAAGGTGGAGACAAGCCTCCAAAAAAATCAAAATCAAATATCCCATCAAATATTCCCCCACATGCATTTAATTCCAAGAAATTTGATTTTCCAAGTCAACAAATCGATTTCCTTAATTATAGCTGGGAATTCGATTTCCCTATGTGCTCATTGCCTCTATGATGTAATGTGCCAAATCATATTCCACTTGTCCTTTGACTTAACTCTTGACTTGAGATAATTTCCAAGTCATTTCCATGCCATTTTGTCACATGGAGTTATTTATTTCTCTCCATTTAATTTATTTCTGGGCTAATTTATTGCCACATTTTCCACTAAACTTAGGAAAAGTGGGTTTTGAGGGCCCATAACTTATTTTTTTACCCCTCAAAGTATGTATTAATAGAAATTTGGTGAGAATAGGTGTAATTTGGAGCACACACACACACCCCATACAACTTCTATAGACTATACTTCTTACAACTTACATTCAGATATTTAAAAATCCCGTCTTGCGGGAAATTAAAAAAAAAAATTAAAACACCGATCCCTAGACCTAATAAAATTCCGTGAAATTTTACGAGTGATATAGTATGGTAATATAAAATAACTCTAGACAGTAGGGCTCACCCAAGGCCTCACCATCAAGCCACACTCCGGATTTTGGGTTATGCTTGAAGGAAAAACTCAATTAATTATTAAGTCCTCGAACGTACCTAATAATTAACCAAATAAAAAAATCATCCCAGAGTAAAATCACTTGATGAAAACGTCCCAATTTAATTAGGCCTATTACATGAATCAATTCATCACACTAGCATCACTTTACATCATCCCCGTAGGGCTTACAAAATTTGAGTACAACATAGAAGAAGACGAGAAGAAGAAGTGCTAGCATGGAAAAGTTCCCTAAGGCAAGGGTTGAAAACATCAATAGAGCAAGATAAAATAATCAACAACAAAAACTCAAACAAGCATGCCAAACATTTGAATTATCAAAGTTGGACTTATAGACATACACAAGGGTCCTACGTTTAAAGATGTTCCCGTAGGGTCCAAACCCTCTGCTTCCTCCAAGATGTGTAGATCTACAAATCAATCACATAAGAATATACATAATATATAATTCAATATGCATGCATAAGAATATGTTAGATCATCATATATAACAATTCAGACTATCATTCATAAGATGACAACATATATTGGGAACAAGACATGAGCTTCTTTATTGATTAACAATAGTAAGTACAAGATAGATACAACTTGATCCAGGACAAAGGCACTGATGAAGCCTTCCTTTGAATCTGTCAAGCCTGAGCCACGAAGCCAACCTCTCTAATAGGTGCAAGAAGATTCTAAATAAGGATATTGGGCATCCATGCAAAGGAAACTAAGGTTTCTTAGAGACTGGGAGTGCAGGAGGCACGAGAAAATCAGACTTGATCTGGGGAAAATAAAGTATAATGTCGATATATATATATTCTCTTATCTATTATGCCTACCCAAGGGGTGTATATATACCACCTAAAATTGGTTATTTCAGTTAGGTCACGGGTTGTTGTAGGTGGGCTCTAGGTAAAACCCATAAACCTCACCCAAAAAATAGCACTTTATTTTATTTTTTCATATTTAAAAATGTATACACAGGTATAGTATTATTGGACTACGTATGTATGCACTTTTGTGTGGGCAGAGTCGCATATGGAATTTGAAATATAGTTTTTTAATATAAAGTCAAGTCTACATGGGTAAAGGGATTCCCAAGGCCATAAAAGAGCATCAGGTCTACAGGAGTGTTGAATGATGCTATAACAAATTCCCCCTAATATATGAGGTCAAAGGGGAACATGATGGCCGAAATATATTAAGTATAGAGAGAGGATTCATTCGAAAACCTGGGAGGAGATCACCAGATTCCAGCCCATCAAATACCTGTGGAAGGAGTCAGAAATAAAACTCATGTATGAGGCAGGCATACCCATGCTCAAAAGTAGTAAATCATGTCCGTTGATCAAGTATAATGTAGATCCAAAATGTATACATAAGTGTACAAAATGAGCTGAAGAATACATAGTGGATCATCAGATCATAGTCGTGAAAGAACACAATGGAGCTATGTCTCAATATCATATAGAAGAATGTATGAAAAATGATGTTGCATAAATGACCCTCATAAAAGTACCATGGTAGTCATATAAGTGGAATAGTGGTACTGCATAAACTCGAGTGCCAACATATAAGTTGCTACAGAGAAAGTCTATAACATATAGGGTTGAGAGGTGTCATTGGAAGAAAACTTAAGGAGATGTCAAGTGAACCCAAAATGATGACACAACCTAAGGTATTCATTGACCGTAGATGATACATTTCTACACTATTGGAATAAATGAGTTGAAGTCAACCATGTGAGAATCATTTGATTACCTGTCATTGGTGTATACCATTAACAAACGCGAGACAAATCATTAATAATGATAATGGGTGTCGAGGTACCCCAGTACAATCTAACAAGTGTGAATAGATGTTTTGAAGTTGAACATTGAATAATCTACCAATCAGGAGACATTGAGGTATTCTCATTGTTGGTAGCTAAGGAGTTTTCCACTAATGACTGCAAACCATAAGGTACTGAAAAAGGACTCTAGATCTTTTTCCCAAAGAAATGAGTTGGAGTTGATGGGATAAGATCTGCTGGAAGGAAGGCATTAAGGCATCTCACATCATCATCCAGTGCGAGCGTAACCCACAGACCAATAATTTTCAATGACTCGGACGAATAAAGATGAAGTAACCACCCCAAAGTACATTTATGACATGCACAAAATGTAGCTAGCACATGAAAGAAATCCTATGAACCATCCAATAATGAAAGTTGACACATAGTTATTCACCAATAGGGTCAAATGGAAACCAAGGTACTGCACGAATCCTAGTGTGTGATAATTTAAGATGACATTGAACATAAGGGAAATGACTCAGTCAATGATCCATGATACTAATCGATGTTGAGCACAAGGTCACCTATCAACGATATAAATATGACTAGAGTGCAAATCTAGGTCTATTATCAGAGCAATTTGTCGAAGTTGATAAGAGCATACCTGTTACACAACATTTTGTCACTATCCCTGTACTACCCGTTCCACGATCCCGGAGGACCTCTACAGTGACCTTCATGCTTCCCCATCATGAAGAAACTCCCATTACGTCCCTCTTCATGAGCAGAACATTTCCATTTTGCATCATTTCCCAAGAATCTTCCTTTTCCCCAGTTTACAAGACCGACGCTAATGATTAGTTCATCCCTTGCACTGATTAGCGGAGTTTAACACTAGGACTAGCACCGATCAGTGCTTCTGAGCCTTGTCTCTATCACGCCAATCCTCTTTTGGAAAGTTTTTTAAATATGGAGTCGAAGCTTCCAGGTTTAGAAGCTTTGTAATGGAAGTCTGATAAATGGTTAGGATGGATGGAGCTGAGGAAGTCAGTTTGGGTTCCTCTCCCCTATTAGGATGGAACAAACTCAAGATATAAGGCCTCTCCCATGATGAGAGGAACCATCTCCCCTCCATCAAAGCTATATAAGACCCTCCTTTCCCAAGCTGAACTAGTTTTTTGGATGTAGTTTCAGTCTTAGTATTTTTGGAGCTTGAATAACTAGCAAGACATCATAACTTGTAGCTCTCTAGCTTATGTGTGAGGAAGAATAATGTGTTTGGTTTGGTTTGAGACTAAAGGGAAGAAGCCTTAAAACTTCCATTGTTGGGGCTATCCATGAGATGCTAGCAGAAGTGTGGGAACCCAAATACGTCGGAGGAGACCAACAACATCAAGGCATTGGTTGTAATCTCTTTCTGAACTTATATGAATACAACTATTGATTGTTTTCCTACATTAAAGTGTTATCTTACATTTTATGGCTTAATGTTCCTTGACTTGTTAAGTAGGCTAAATGAAATCACGCTTGGTGTTGTTGTTTGTTTGCTTGTTTCAGGTATTTGAAGGAAGAAAACGAAAAGTAGTTGGAGTAAGGAAGCAGGATCACCACCAAGAAGAATATCGTTCTAAGAGGTAGGCCCTCTTATTTGATTCTAGCTTAAGGGAGTTTTCCATAGATTGTTTGTTTGTGGCTAGACCCTCTCTCTTGGGCTAGAGGAATTGTTAGTGTCCGCATTGAGAATTTACTTGCACCACAATACCCACCAATAAGAAATCAATGAGGACCTTCTTAACTGACACAAGTAAAGGACCAAGTTTATGATGTAATACTGAGAATAACTTGACAAACTGGGTATGGCCAATAGAAATGAGTCAATATACACCACAGAATGGCCGAATAAAGGTTGAATTCCCTTGAACAAAAACACAACTTGAAGTGACTTTATGGCAGCATATAATAAGTTTGTATAACTTTGTGATGTAGGAGGCATCAACAAACTCTCCATATGATTGGAAGAGTTAACTAACTGGTGAAGGACTGAATTAAGTACAAGGTTTTGGCTTCCCTAAAGTCAATCTAAGTCCCATCCTGATGGAGGAAAGACTCATTTTTTGGGTTCTTTGTTCAAGGGTGACATGAATGACACTTGTTGCCATCAAATGATGAAGAAACTGTCCCATTCCCACTCTTTTTTTGTTTTGTTTTGTCTTTTTTCATATTATAAAGCTCGAAAAAGAATAAAAGAATGCCTATAGTATAATGGAGAGAACGTGTTTCAAGGGAAAGTGCACTAGTTAGTGGGTCTGGAACATTCCTATGCTCAATGCAAGGTGGTGAATACTGGTCATCGACACTTAGGGAATGTTCCCTCCATGGAAAAAAGGGTGTCAAGTCGCAAAGGTTAATGAATGCATGGTTTGTTCTTACAGAAAAGCCATGGTCAAAAGTGGCTTATACACGAGTCCAATGAAACCGTCTTAAAGCCAAAAGGAGTGCAAGTGGTCAATATGCAATGCAATAGTACAACTCAACACATGGATCCTCAAGGGTATGAAGCTAAAATAAAAGCAGAGAAGAAGAAAAATGCAGGTTCAACACAAAGTCATGGTGGGACTAAAGAGGACTCTTGAACCTAAGAAAAAAACTTCAACATGGGTTCCAAGTGACAACATGGTACTATCTAGGGTGCCCATGATAAGGTAGGCTCCTACCACACAAGTTATGAAACTTCTAAGCAGCGAGAAGGTTCCATGTCACATATTGGTGGGGTCGATCCTAAGGCCAAAATGGAAAAGGAAACTGATAATGCACAATGCAGGTGGAGAACCTAACCTATATGCCATTTTCGAGAACTAATACTTGTCAAAGTGGATTAACCATGAAAATACCCAAAGGAGAAGTCTTCAAAGTTCTGTAGACATAATTAGGAACACTATGTAAGAAGTTAATACATCCCATATAAACCTAAGATAAAAGCTTTTGTTACAAAATACAAAACTTGAAAATGTGTACCTTATATGTACAATATGGTACAATGAACTACGCACCTTGATGCTTACACATAATAGTTTTTTACGACAAGCCCCTTGTGGGACTCAAGTTAAGGACTCCTTTGGTAACTAAAAATCATGGCTTAAAAAATCTCCTCTTGCGAAGGTTGTGGAATACCTAGGGGGGATAATAAGGGGTATACCTAGGGGGGATCATATGGGGTACAGAGGGAGGTACCCAAGGAAGTAATTTAATTAAGAGTTAACAAATTTATTTATAAACTATGACCCATTGATTTATCATCCTTAATTATTACATCATATTTTTCCCTTGGGTACCTCCCTCTATACCCCATATTATCCCCCATAGGTATACTACAAATGCAACTCAACATCTAAAAAATCATGAGAACTAGAAGGATCAAAAGAGGGAAGCGAGGGATCCCATGTCCCCATAGGGGAAATCACTTGATCAACTGCTGGGATCAAGTCTCAAGAAGGAAAACAATCTTTCAAACGACCCTTCTCAGAAGCAATTGAGCATTAAGGATATAATGCCACATAGTTCACATGTGGTGGGGTAGAGTCAACTTGAACACTTGGAACATACCAAGGGGTATTATGACCTAAGTTCAAATTAGGATGGTGATTATCATATGTAAGTTGATCAATAGTGATAATGCTTATGTTGTGAGGAAAATAAATCACTCAAAAGAGTGAAGACACCACAACATTCATAGCATAGACATAATCACGCCCAAGGAGCATATTAAAGTCTAAAGGATGATCAACCACTACCATATCGATTAATACAGTATTCCCACCTAAAGTGATAGGCAATTGATGAAGAACACCCAAATATTCAACCGGTCTTCTATCATAGGCTAACAACTGACAATCAACTTCCAAAAACTTTGGAGAACCCAAAGCTTTCCAATCCAAGGAGGATATAATATTGCAGAGGATCCTTCATCCACCATACAACGATAGACACATGAGGAATTAACTCTAACCCTTATTTGGAAAGGTGCAACAGAAGGAAGACGAGGCTCAACAAGATTATCCCAATCAAAGGAAACACTCTTAGAGCTTGAGGAGGTACACTCAAAGAGACCGACATGGCCCCTAGATCAGAAGACTCTGAACTAGAAATCAAGAAGACTCTTTTGTTAGGCACTTCAAACCCCAAAAGAGGAGTGGGATCAACCAAATATTGCACTAGCTCGACCACTTCATCATCCAATGTCTGAGTAGATTGTTGAGAAACCATAACAATTTTAGGAGTATAAGAACATTCAGACTCGGACCACAACCTTTGTACCATTGAAATCTCAGGGCACAAATGAGTAAGACGATCTCCCTTACATCTTCTATGCTTGGGTTTCTGATCAACATTAATGCCCCCAACTTGAAAAATAGTGGCTGGTGTAGAGTCTCCAACATGACTCACATTGGTTAGTAACTCTTTCCCAAGAGAGATGGGACTTGTGCCCCCATCCCAACTCACAAAAGCGTGTGAGTCATTAGCAACATGACTCATAGAGGTAGGTGACCCATTGCTAGTGTGACTTGCAATGACTAGACTTATGCCTCCAGCATGACTTGTAGCGGCTAAAGGCTCATCTCCAACATGACTAGTAGATATTGGTGATGATTCATGAAGATAACTCTTCTTCTTCTTGTTCCTCCTCTTCCTCTTCTTTTTAGATTTCTTATTACAAGATGGAGGAGAAAGAGGAAACCTAGATTTCTTTGGTGAAGAAGATGAAAAATTAACACCCATTTGATGCCCTTGAAATAAAGTGTTCATATGAGAAGCTTCAAGAACATTTGGAATATTCGAAGTGGACCAAAACCAAACTAATAGTTCAACATTAAATCCAATAATAGTCAAAGTGGCCATTAAGGGAGTACCAACGTTTACAAAGAAAGGAAAAGCACAAGGATACCCTTTTTAAGGGGACCCTTGGTTGGCATCCACAAGAACATTAGCCATACCCAACTTATCTGTAGATCCTTCCCTTATGCGATTGTTCAATTGAATTTTCAAGGAAGAGAGATGCACAATCAAATCTTTGCCCTTAAGTAGGCAACTCCACAATTTCAAGAGAAATATAAAAATCCATTCAAGACCAGTGGAGTGGTTGGTCAGTCACTCAGAATCAAAGGTCCAAAAGTGATAAGACAAAATACACTTAAATCCAACTAAATACAAATAGCAAATGGCACTCCACCATAAATTCCTAAAGATACAGACAAACAAACAACTTCCAAGTATTTCCGCTCCAGGCGGTTAGGAACAAACAACAAAATACAAGAAAGTGAAGAAAAGGACCTCCTGAATGTAGTTTGGGATGATGAGGGCCCAAGCCTACGAGCGAAGGTGTCAGAAGCAGTTACACTGACCTCTAGACAATATCCTTTACCGGTGCAAGTACCCAAGCTTCACAAGGGAACCATACAGAAGTACTATGAAGGTGATACAACGTCTGTCTCAAGTACCATGGGCATCTCCCCTCAGAGTCACTTGTGTGGTCCCTAAGAAAGGCAACTAAGGTCACCATCTCGTAATCAGAAGCTGGGCGGAACAATTCTGGCTGCATGATCCAATAAGTAGGAGAGGGGTATATCTCTTTCCTTATCTTCACACATCCTCATGCTTGACTCTCGTGTTAGAGGAGCTTTCCCGGAAATCTTAACAACACTAGATTTCCACTCGTTAATAAACTTCTATACTTTTTAGTTTGAGTGGCCTTGGAGAGTTTACTCTCCACACACCTATTCTAAGGCCCTAAAATGCCTTAGACTAGTTTATGTTGCTATGAAAAAAAGAAAAAGTCTAGTTCATTTTAATTTATGCACTCATTTTATTTGGCTATTATTTATGAAAACATAAACAAATGTGCAACTGATTATGTTTTAATGCAAAAAAATCAATTGAAAACTAAATCTACATGAAAATGCAACTCTTTTTCTTTGACCAAAAGTGATTTCTACAAAGGTTCGATGAGAAACTTAATAAAGCAATTTTATTTTTTTCTTTTTGAATTTGGCACTCACACATTCAAAATCTAGCAAAAAGAACTAAATGATATCTAAAATGCATCTAACCTAATGCACACTAGCATGCAAATGCAATATTCAAAGAGAAATATAAAGGTAAGCAAACATGATAAAAAATATAAAGGAAAATGCAACCAACAAAAAGAAGCAAATCCCAAAACAAAGAAAACTTCCTAAAGCAAAGAAGACATTTGAACTTATCACAACAATCTGCACATTTTCTAGAAACCGAAAGACTACAAAACCAAGAAACAAAATAAAAGAGAGAAACAAGAAAATGTTTTATTTTTCTTTTAGGACCTTGAAAAATTGAAAATTCAAAAAAGGAAGGCAATAAAACATCTCACAGCCTAAAACATGAAGAAGACTCAAATTGACCTAGGCACAAATATGATCATACAGATTAAAATACTAGTGCAAATGGGAGACTTAACACTTCAAGAACTTGGCCACAAAGATGCAAAAGACTTTGAAAATCAGAAAGACACCAGAGAACTGAAATGCTCATTCACCCAAGAATCACAATCCCATTTTGAAAACAAGAAAGAGAAAGCAAAAGAGACAACTTGTAGGTCACAAGGGAGGCAAATAAAAAACTAGGTTATTGTTGAAAAGTGTGCAACAAGAAATGCTTGTTGAGAGTGCAACAAGATGATGGAGCTTAGTGAAAAGAGTCGCCTTCACTAAGTGGGCCCGCAGGCTATTTTTGGCGCAAGTCTATTTTTAGACATATGGATCATGTCTATGGATTGCAGGTTGCTGTTTATGGTTGATTGGTCAAGTTGGGAAAAATAGATGGACTTCTATTTTTGATCAAAGTGTGAGTGATCACAGTGTGAGTGATCAAAGTCTATTTTTAGACTGGCTGTCAAAAATAGAAAAGTCAAATATTATTGTCTCATAATAATATTTGGACTATAAACTTGATCTTATTCTCTTGGAGCACTTCAGTTTGAGCTACAGAGGTGGCACATGCAACTGTCAGAAGGAAATACGCTTTTCTTATGAGTCAGTTGAGTTGTTGCATGCATGACTTCAGTTATAACTCAAGTGAGTTGAGTTTAGTGGACTGGAGGTGCAGTTGATGGAGTTGTGTTCAGTTTAGCTTTGTTAAACTAGTTGTATTTAGTCTAACTGATCAATAGACTAGAGATGAGTTGGGTGAATTAGTTATTAATTAATTCACAAGTTATTAACTCATAATGCAACTATAGAATACATCAGTTAACTCAGTTGCATGTCAGTGCATGTTCAGTTCAACAGGGACAGGTGGTAGAGAATCAGATTGCTATCAGTTGTGACTATAGTTGTGCACCAGATCTTTCACAATCAAGGGATTGAGTATGCCAATGAGTTTGCTCACGTATTTGCCCAGTATTGTAGCCTATGCTCACGTCCAACAAAGTGTGAGTGACTATTTTGAGGTGAAATACGAGTTTGGTGAGTCATTCTCATCAATTCTTGAGCAGGTATTGAGCAGTGGAGGCAGGCAAGCAGTGGAATAGATTTGGAGATCAGATCTGAGTTGTATTGTGTGTAACAGGTGGAGTTGGTACTGGATTGCTTGTGATAAGCATTGTACTTTGTAATGTCACATGATTCAATCAATATAATATATAGATAGTTGGGGTTTTTAGCGAGATGCTTTCCTCGGGATACATACTGTGTTTATGAGTTTGATGATGCTTCTATGTGTGCCTGTGAATGTTTATGCTTCTGTAAATTGATGATCAACGTAGAGGAGATTATGTATTATACATGTTCCGCTAATAATTGTATGATCAAGATAATCTCTGTGAATATGTGTTAAATTATTCAAAATTTCCACAGTTATCAACAAGTTCAAGAGCAACAAAGATCTATTCCATAGCCACATAATAACCAGATACTCCACAATGAAGATCTGGATCCCAACTTCAAATACAAGAAGCTTCAAAAACTGAAAACCCTAGGTTGACACAAGAATTTCTCCAACAATAGGAAAAACATCAACAAAAACAGTCATCAAGGTGATTCCAGACCTGACGAAGATCAAGAAAGCATAAAGAAACTTGGTAAAAGCCTAAGAAAATTCAAGAAATGAAAACAATTTTTTTTTTTTTTGGTTTTGTTTTGTTTTTTTTTTGTGTGTTTTGTTTTGTTTTTTGTTTTTTTTTTTGTTTTTTTTTGTTTTTGTTTTGTTTTGTTTGTTTTTTTTGTTTTGTTTGTTTTTTGTTTTGTGTTTTTTTGTTTTTGTTTTTTTGTTTTTGTTTGTTTGTTTGTTTGTTTGTTTGTTTGTTTGTTTGTTTTTTTGTTTTTGTTTGTTTTTTGTTTTTGTTTGTTTTTTGTTTTTGTTTTTGTTTTTTCTTTTTTTAGATATGTACGTGACTATTCATATACGGTTTAACATATATACATGATTGTGTTTGAAGCAACAAGTGTACACACATGTTTCTTTGGAAGAAACTGCATATGTACGTGACTGTCTATAACAAAAAGTGCATATAAAAAGAAAATTGAGGAAAAATAAAAAATAAATCCCAGACCTAGAAGATCAGGCTGAATGACCAAATTACTTAAGACTTAAGAAGATGAAGAAACCAAGAAATAACAAACTAAACCTAGATAAAATAAATTAACCCTTCTAGGAAATACTTGATGGTATTCCCTAGTGGAGTCGCCAATTCTGTTGGCGAGAAAAGTTCCCTAAGGAAAGGATTGAAAAAATCAACAAAGAAAGATAAAACAATCAACAAAGTACACTCAATCAAGCATGCCAAACATTCAAATTATCAAATTTGGACTTAGAGACATACCCGAGGGTCCTACGTTTGAAGATGTTCCGTAGGGTCAAAACCCTATGCTTCCTCCAAGATGTGGAGACCTGCAAATCAATCCTAGAAGAATATACATAATATATAATTCAATGTGCACGCATAAAAATATGTTAGATAATCATATATAACAATTCAAACTGTCATTCATAAGATGAAAACATTTATCATGAACAAGACATGAACTTCTTAATTGTTTAGCAATAGTAATTACAAGATAGATACAACTTGATCTAGGCATAAGACACTGAATAAGCCTCCCTCTTGATCCGTCCAGCCCAATCTATGACTAAAACCTCTCTAATAGGTGCAAGAATATGCTAGATAAGGAGATTAAGCATCTTCGCAAAGGAAACCATAGTTTCCTAGAGACCAAGAGTGCAGGAGGCACAGAAAAATCAGACTTGATCTGGGGGAAATTGAGTATGATGTTGATATCTCTCTTCTCTTATCTATTAGGCATACCCAAGGGGTGTATATATACCACCTCAATTGGTTATTTCAGCTAGGCCAAGGGATCATATAGGTGGGCTCTCGGTAAAACCCATAAACCCTGCTTGAAAAATAGATTTTTATTTTATTGTTTCATATTTAAAAATGTATACGTGGGTATAGTAATATTGGACCCTGTATGTACGTGCTTTTGTGTGGGCAGAGTTGTGTATGGAATTTGAAATATTTTTTAATATCAAGTCGAGTCTGCATGGGTAAAGGGCCTACCCAGGGCCATAAAAGAGCATCAGGTCTACAAGAGTGTTGAATGATGTTATAACAAGAAGTTAGAGTTAAAAAACTTTGATGATATTTTAAATCTAATGGTACATGAATCCTTTGACATATACTTGGGCATAGAGTCTTCAAAAAAAAATCTTAGGTGCACTTCAGTGATCAACAAGACCCATCCCCAAATTTTCATGCATTGTCACATAAGTGCCTTCACTGTCATCGTAAAGTGTATCTTAAGTGTCAAAATTGGAGGAAGATGTGGTAACATTGTTGCATTTAGGGGATCATGTTGTTCATGTGTTCTAAGTGATCAATATTGTGTCATGGATTATTCTAAGTGTGTGATCATGTTCAGGCTTTGTCCTTGATCACTTTGACCTCATTGATCCCACACTTAGAAACATTTAAAAAAGTTCTTGCTCAAGCAACAATTCTTCACTCATCCATTTGGAACTACGCACTTCACAGTCTCAACGCTCAACCCTGGCACCTTGAGCTCCAAAACTGCATAGATCAACCACCCAATCAGCGTCCTTCTACGCACTACACCATATCAAGCCTCAAGCTTCCAACATATCTCCTTGAATTTCATAGCTGCACAATCACTAGGCCCCCTTCCCTCCAAAACTATGCACTGGGGAACTTAAAGCCTCAATACTTCCTCCTTGAGCTCCTCAACTGTGTAGTCACCCTGCATTGGCCTTCCTGAAATTCGCACTGCATAGTATCAAGCCTCACTCCTCCCTCCTGACCTTTAGAACTGCGCACTATGCAATCCTTGAGCCAGTCTTTCAGTCCAACACCTAGTTCCAACTCAGTCAATGATTTTCATGAAGCATGTTAGACTAGGAATTTTTGGAATGATGTCATCTTGTCATGAGTAGATTTCAATTGTAGGTACTATATTTTCACGTGAAAGGATGATGATGAAGGAGAATTAGAAGGATACCTTGCTAGAAGACACATATGAAGCTAAAAGAGAAGTTGATTGTTGAATGAGAAGACGAAGGGACACCAAATTGTGACAACAATTGGAGATCAAGATCATAGTGAAGACTCCCTAGCTCAAGCTTTATGGAGGAGTAAGAAGAACATGTACCATATTTCAAGAAGACACAAAGGTAGCAGCAAAAATAATGGATTGACAGTTTCATATCATCATTCAATCCATGTCATTAATGTCATGTAATGTCTTATCAAGATGTCATGCCAAGATGTTATCTGAGTCATCATTTTCCACATCATTTGTGGATATGATTATGTAATTTTCAATGTATGAGAATGTAATGTACTTTGATTCATCTATAGAATGTGAAAAGTCATGAAGGAGTCAAAAGGTCATTTGGAAGTTAAAGAGTCATGAGGGTAGTCCAAGAGTGACAAGGGAGGTGAAGAGTCACTCCATTTGTTATATAAACACCCTCATAGGTCATGCAAAGGAATTTTCACCTTGGATCCTCCCATCAGGCATTAGAGAAGAAGATATTTCTTTTGGAGGAGCAAGTGGTTGTCCTAATGCTCCACTGTTGGAGCTAGTGGCGTTCATTGTACCGATGTATCTTAGAACTTTTTCTTAATTGTTGAAGCTCATTGAGCCAACACACATTCATGCGTATGTTGTAAGACTATTCTTTGAATGATTGCAATATGTGTTGTTTTCATATGTACTAAAGAAATTAAAATATTTCGGTGGCTTTGGTGCTTATCTTGTTGAAGGTGTGTTGTATTTGTTTTAACGATCATTGCTTCTATGTGAACTATTTCACTAGTTGATCAACGATTCTTTCATATATATATGCTTGTGCATCTTTATTAGATCAGTACTATTACTCCTCTCTTAAAGGCTCACTTTTATTTCCCCTTTGGTAGAATAACCTTGATACATTCTGCAACTGAACATTCCAAAAGGCATATTGACTTGTTCTTATGAAAGTACATGTCCATTACTCTCTTGTGCTAACTATCACAGCCAAGGAAAATCTCTAAGAAAAATGGTAGTTGGGCCTTATTTTCGGAAGGGCTCCAACACCAAAAGGTGTGAATTCTAATTGGAACTTTTCATTGGGGACACACCCTTGCATGTTGGAAAGATCTAGCAATGTCAACACATTGAAGATATAAATGGATTTATTATGAACTTGCACAAGACACAACAAGTTCCTTCATAGATTAGAAAGACATGGCACATTATGTTTCAGGAAATTTAATTTCTTAAATTGCTACACATTAAATTATCAAATGAGGCTCATAAATTGACAAGGTCACGACAAATTATATGTTGAAAAATAATTTACCTGTGTTTAACTAACAAAGGATACAACATTGCACTATAAGCATACCCTTACTGAACATGGATTCGCCACTTGCATGCCACACAAATAGAAAATTAAATATCAGTTTTCAAATATTATTCAATTCATCAACATCATAGGGGTGTATAACAAGTTCGACAGTTCTGCAACTAAACACGTCCCAATGAGCAAGACACCATGTGCTCGCCCTAAACAACTTTACAATATAGCGAACATATAGGCCTCGCATTAGATGTCTGGCGGTGATAAAATCAAAGTGTGTTGAAAATCATAAACAAAACCAAATTTTTGGAGATCTACCAGTCTAAGTCCTAGGGTTTCTTGCAACTCCTAGGGGATCCCTAGGTTGTTAACTCTCCACACAAGGTACTTAAAATCACTTCACACAAAAGTATAGGAATATGAAACTTAGAGGAATTAAACTACTGGATCTAGTCTAACTATGCATGAAATAAATAAAACAAGAATATAAAAGTTACAGAAACATAAACTAAAAATACTTGAATTTGATCTAGCTATTCATAAAATCAATTAAATAACTTTTACCAGAACTATCTAACTCTACAAGTGCATCCTGGGACAAGGGGCCCTTCCTGGATGGGAGCACTATAGGATTACAAAATTCAGAAAATGATCAACAACATGACAATTTCATTAATGAGCCAAAAATCACAGAATACATGTTTAGACAGCCTTCGAGAATATTGCCGCTTATAACCAAATCAATACTATCCTCTCCTCTAACAACCTTTTAACTTATGTTTTTACTTAGGAATTTATACATAAAAGATGGGGGGCGAGTTGGAATTATTTTCACCAAAAAATGGCTTATCAAATCATGTTTGATTCGACACAAGATTGATTTGTTGGTATCCTCAGCTAAATATCTGATCACATCAAGTTTATTTGTTATGAATCCATATTGAAATAACTTTATATAATGCATTATGTTAATTGGCATATATAAATAGCTTGATATAATGCGTTATGGTAACTGGTTGTTTAGTTTGGACGTAGCTGGACCATGGGCACAACTAGAAATTTCCCTCTAAAAGAACCATGAATATCTCCTAATCCGTGCACCTTTTGGAGGACATTCTCATGAGTAACTTGAATGAGGATGTTTTGAAAAAACCCATGTTTTAGTTTTCCCAAATTCTTCTATGTTTTCCCAAAATATTTGTTTGAATTTGATGGCTCCAATTATGCAATTGGAAGCTAAGGATGAGAATCTTCTTGCAAACTCTTGATCTGGATGTATGGCTATCTGTGGGTTATGGAGTAATAAATCATAAGTTTGATATACAAGAGAGGAAGGAAATCACGAGAGGGTTGTCTAAGTCAGATATTGAAAAAGTAACCTATTTTAAAACTGCTAAGGAGATATGGGACAAATTGCAGTCCATCTATGAAGTCGACATGCAAGCTGCATGTGATGTCAAGAGTATTTCCATGGAGGATGAAGCAGTCAAATATTCAAAGAGTGTTGAAGATCATGAATCATATGATGATTCTTTTGTATCAATAGGCCAAGTCGATGATCAACACCTAGAGAAGATGCAATCTGCAAGTAAGTTGTTGTTTTGTTGTTATTGTAAAACAATAGACCATTTATCTTCAAAATTCTTAGGTGCAAGTATTGGTGAAAGTAAGAGTTGCTCATCAAGTTGTATTTAAGATAGAGATACCTTAATAGTGATAGAAGATCTGGACATTGGTTAAGAAGACAATGGGTCCACCTCTGGCGAAGAGGAAAAAATGACATCTCACATATTAGTAAAAGAATCCCTACAGTCATTAAGGGAACAAACTTTTGAGAGTGAAATAAACACTCGTTGTGAATCCAATTTCTCCTCTACTGGCTTGGAAGATCTTGATGAAAAATATCTATTTGAAGAGGCAACTCATATCAACTCTTGGGAAGATCAAGAAAATAATTGCCAACAATATGGAGCTAGAGAAGGAGAATAAAGCATTAAAAGGACAGTTGATGAATCTTCAGTTGCATGTAGAGAATTCTGAAGCATTGAAGGAGATTCAAACCAACCATTTTTCTCCTTGTTGAAAATGCAGCAAGAAAATCTATTTTTGACTTTGCCTTGGTCAAACTAGATTAAATTCAAATTTCAATTTCAGCAGAATACTTAGATGTAGTTAATTGAGGTGGCATGGCTCTTGTCACTCAGTTAACTCAGTAAATTCTAGTTGGAGACACTTGAGTTTTTCTGCATGATTGATTGCTAATTTGTAGCAATATATTTCAGTGAATTTGAGTTATTGTCATTTTAACTAGTTCTAACTGTCAGAAGAACTAGTGGAGGTCAAGTTGTGGGTGTGGAACTTTTTCCACTGAGTGATCAACCAGTTAACTAATCAATCAACCAAAAATAATTGTTGCATGTAGATAATTCGAGTTACCTAGTTGAGATTGGAGTTCAAGGGAAGTGTAATATCAGTTGTAAACTAATCCAAGTTGTACAAGTGGTGCATGCAGTCAGAGGATTGGCCTATGGTAATTGCGCAATTCCTTGGTGTAAAATTCCTAAATAATAAGGGAAATTTCTCAAGTGAACAACAAAAGGAAATAAGATCTTGGGAAGGCTTGAAATTTTCTAAGTGTTGGGCCAAGTTTAGTCAGTCAGACAAAGAGATATTCTATACTAGTGCAGGGTGTGCTTATGCATGAGCAAGCATTGCATTTCTTCTCTATTCTGTGATTAATGCAATACATATAATAAGGGGTTGTAAGCAGTTGCTTTCCCCTAGATAAATCTTTGTGTATGTGTGATTTTTCCTTTTGCATGTCAATGATTCTTGTTTTAGAGGGTGAATTAAATTTCGTAGATCAGTAGAGTAGCTTCAAGTCTTGTGATTTAGTAAATTTCTTGAGCAATATTGAATCTACACATTAATTTCTACACTCCTCAGGCTAAGACAATAGACAAAGGTTAAAGTTACTCAGTAGCAGCGCAACACTAAGGAGACCAAAATACTTCCAGAAATAAAATAAAAGGTATGCAATCCCTTATATGTTTTCATTGCAACAACACAGGCACTTTTCCTCCAAGTGTCCAAAGAGGAAAAAGAAGGTGAAATAACAAAATATGAATGCGCTATTTCAGCCACAACCACGAGTTGCTGAGAGAAATTCAACCAGACAAGTACAAAGAGCCTTTCCATCTCAAAGGAAATAGTTTCAATAGCCCAAGAGCAGCAAGAGAGAAAATTATAGTCCAGGAAATTGGACAAGCACAAGATTTGGTTAATTTAATGTTATTGTCAAATCAATTGGTAGTTTCAGCATGTGTAGTTGGTAATGATCTGTTTACAAGCTTTTCTAGCAAGTATTGCTTACACATTTCTAATGCAAAGAGGAATCATGGCCATAGGGTGAGTATACTCAAGTCAAGATTTCAGTATGCATTGACAATTGGTATTAGTTATGTGTTGCATGACAGATGCTAATGTGTAGAAATTAGGTTGTAGATTTGCAACTGCTCATGAATTTTTAATCTAAATCACAAGACACAGATCTACACTACTACTCTACAGACATTAATTCACAATTTAGAACAAAAATTTCAGACATGCAAGAAGAAATAACACACATGCAACAATTATTTTTATCTGGGGAAAAAAATCTGCTAAAAACCCCAATGCCTCTTGAATTAATCAAATGAAATAGAGATGTATTACAATTGCTTTGCTCAACTAAGCTCACCTTGCAAGTGCACAATCTATCTCTCTGCTCACTGAAGGCCTCTGACCAAGAGTTAGTCAAATTTTTCCTCAACTTGAGATCCTATTTCCTTGTGTTGTTCTTGGAGGATTTATCCCCTATTATTTAGGAAATTTCCTCAATTGAATTTCACAATTCCTTTAGGCTGATCATTTGACTGCATGCAACACCTATACACTAAAGACTAGTCTACCACTGATGTTAAACTACCTTGGAATCTCCACCTCAACTGGGAAATTCAAATGCTTTGCATGCATTAGCTATTTTGTGCTGATTGATTATTTAACTGGATGATCACTGAGTTTGAATGAAGTCCCATTGCTTAACTGACCCTCCAGTAGTTCTTCCAAAAGTTGGAACTAGTTTAACTGAAAACAACCTGGGATAACTGACCTTGATTGCTACAAATTAGAAGTCACACATGCAGAACTGAACTCTAACTCCTCCAAATTGAATTTACTAAGTAAACTGGGTGACAGAAGCCATGCCACACAAGTTAACATCATCCAAGTTGTTTGTTGATTTGGAAATTCGAATTTTCTCAATTTAATCAAGGCAAAAGAATATTGAAAATTTCTTGTTACATTTGCTGCATATGTGAGTAGTAAAAATGGATTGGATGTTATGATTTTGTTCCAATTACTAATTAGTAACACATGGTATCAAAGGTATTTACAGTCAAAGTATAGTGTTTGTGTTGTTTAATTTTGATAGGAAAATATTGGTTTATATGACTGTTGTTCATGGTGAGTTTGTTGTCACTAGAAGTATCCCAAGTGAAACACAAGCTAAGTTGTTGGTCCAAGCATGCATTGGTGAGAGTCCCTATATATTTTTCAAGTAAGCACTTCTAAGTGTTGTTGTTCATCAATTGAAAATTGATGGTGTCATGCATATGAAAGATTGTTCTTATTGCTAGAGGTTAGGTGTATGTGTCTAGGTAGGCACTGTTATGAATGTAATTGTAGCTGAGACTTAGACTAGTATGAATAATTTTCTCATGACTCAGTTGCACAAGCATGTGTTGTTTCAGCAAGATATTTCTCTTGTTTGCTTAAGACAAATATTGAGAGTAAATACTCCTTTCCCTTCAACTTAATCTTCCTCACAGGACAAAAAGGAAGCTGCTTGGATCCGATTAGAGGCATCTAGGTTTTTTTTTCCAACTTAAGAATAAGAAAGGAAATCGTTGCATTATCAACATATCAAGGTGAAGCTTCTAGGTTCATAGGATTAACATGTCAGAGAAATAATGTTGAAATATGGAGTATGATGATAGGGGGAGCATGATTGTGTCTTTTCCATTGATGTCAAAGGGGGAGAGATCTAAAGAAATGAAATCAAACAAAAATTAAAAACAGGGGGAGAGATATATGGGAGGAGAAATACATAGGAGAAAAAAGGGGAGATCCATAGTGACAACAAAACCAACAACAATACCAAAACAACTAAAGGATAGAGGAGTGTCATCTCATGGGGATCAAGACTTAAAAGAATTAAAAGAGAAAAAGGTGTTTTGTTTTATTTTGGGGTTGCCATCAATACCAAAGCGGGAGAATATTGGAAATAAGTTGTCATTGATGTCAACAGGTGTCATCCACAGGCACAGGTGTCAAAGAAATGCCTCATGGAGAAAGTTCTATGGACACAATAAGGGCAAAGGTTCAAAATGGTGTAGAGGATTTGGAGCCAATTTTAATATAGCAGATCATCTCAGATGAAGTTGGAACCCACCTTGATAAAGAGAGCTTTGAAATAGATTTCTAGTGATATGCAAAAGTTCGAAAATGGCCTCCTAGATCATGAGATAGAGCTAGTCAAAGATGGTGACGACAAGTCAAATATTACAGAGTTAGAAGGAGTATGAAGAAGCCTTAGCACATAGCTAAGTTTGGCACATTCCCAAAGTATAGCAGAAAGGTTGGCGAAGCCTCTACACGAAGCTCTGGGTAGACATGGTAGACAACGCAACAGTGAGGACCATTATTATTGGCCACATATAGAGCGATATGACATCATCCTCATGGTGGTACCCCGATGAGAGCACCCCAAAGGATTCATATATGGTGCAAATTTCAAGCACCAAAATGCATTGATCGGGTGGATCCCACCCGACATTAGTAGCCCAGAAGTTTGTTTAGGGTGCACACGACTAAGCCCCGTGAGGAAGGCACCGAACTACGTCAAAAATTTTTGACAACACCATAGACAAAGGTCTTGGTGGTCACGGGTAGTGGTTTCCAACACAGTAAATCACATATATCAATGACGGAGATCCACCCCAAGATCACACCACCCAAAACCATAAACTGCATAGGAGTGGAGTCAAGGGAAGAGTTGTTGAACTTGATGGTTTTGAGAAAAACAAATTATAAAGGAAAATGGTTGTAAAACAGGCCTCAGAGGACCTTCTCTCTTGTCTCTGACAACATGATAGGTGGCAATATATGATTGGCCTAGACAACAACAAATGATGATGTCAACATGGACATGTGGCAAGTGAATTCAACGTTTTTAGACACCCAAGTGGCCCTTTTTTGGGTGACATGTGTCACCACTCACAGGTTGACACATGACAAGAGTGAAGCCCAAAAGATTTAAATTGGCAGAGAGAGAGTGTCGAGCCATGGGAGACGGGAACATAGGTAACTGACTAAGCCTGAAGAGTCGTTCCATTGGCTCTTGCTGTAGAGGGAGGTGTTGTGTAGGTAAATCCTCTCTGCTGATAGAGACGATCCGTCTAGCCCAATGAGTGGGTATAGCAACAAACAAGACAATCTACAAGACACTTTCCTAGATTACAATCGAAATAAGAGAAGAGGAGGGAGACCTACCTTGCTTTGATGCTATAATACACTCCTTTGTTGAAGATCTTGATCGCTTGCTCCCTCGGGCTCAATCCTCGCTGCTCAAAGCATTTGAATACTTGCACAAGACGCCAAAGACACAACAAAGCATAAAAGTGCAACAAGCATAATCAAGTGTAATCCACTTAAGATATCAAGGAGCATTAAGATAAATGAAGCATTAACACAACATTTATGGAAAGTGAACCAACAGTTGTAATATTAATAAACAAAAGAGGAAGCATACAACCTAGGCCTTGACATTAGTAATCCTCCTTGAGTGAATGTCCAAGTCCAAGCTCAAACTCTCCAAGCACTCCTTCTCCAAGCAAAAATGAATAGCATGTAGGCACTATCTCAGCATAAGGGTGAAAATAATCAAAGACCAACCATTTGGGAATGGAAGAGGATGAATTTATAGGCAAGGAGAGGACGTTAGGATCTCACCAAAGATAAGGGAACGTCCTCATCTCAAGGAGGAATATCATAGGGATAATATCAAAGGGTAATATTGGGAGAATTCGACCACATCCACAACGAACATCATCCAGCTCACCATTTTGGAAGCCTCTAGATCACGAAGATTCTCCTCCACTTTGGGAAAACTTTCCTTTTAGGGTTCAATGCGAGTATCTAGGTAAAAACTGCACTGGCAGTGCGAGGCTCATATGGTGCAACCTGCCATCAGCATGAGAGGGCAGTGTCACAGTCGCGTTGACCTAGAAATTAGGGTTTTGAGCTCATTTTCTCAGGAAAGACTCAAGGCAACTTTTCATTAGTTCTTCAGGGAGGATCTAGATTGCATATCAGGATGGGTACACTACATAGTTGTCAAGGTTTTGGCACTCCGGGGTATGACACAGGGAAGTGCAGGAGGTGTGACAAAATATTGTGTAATAGATGCCCCCTAAAGCATGAAGGAAGAATAAGGAGTGATGACTGAGATGCTTTATGAGCTAGTGCAAGGACTAGAACAAACACTGTCAAGAGACCTACAAATGAAGGACGCATATACATATACATATCTAATATCTCTGTCATATATATCAAAACATGAATCCGCGGTATGGACGCAACCATCCGGATAGAAATGACCTATTAGGCCCCTATACTAGTAGTGTAACCCCTTATTGTTATTAGTACAACCCCCTTATTATATTGTTGTACCCATATAGTCTCCATAGAAGCCCACTATTGTTATTATTGTGCCCCATAGAAGCCCACTACTGTTATTATTGTGCCCTTACATTATTATTGTTATGTCGGCTCTGATTATATTATGACCCCTTAGAGTCTTATATATATAAAGGAGGTCTTGTCATTTGTATCATCAAAGAATCATTCATTTGTGTAATGTAAAGGAGGTTGCCCCCTCGAAGAGGCTGAATTCTAAGGCATTGATCTATCTTTTCTATCTTTTTGTGAGTTGGTTTCATAACATTTGGTATCAGAGCTTTGGATTCTAGGGTTTCACTGCTCCAAATAGGTCATTGTGGCATTTTCGTTCTAAATGTTTTTTTGCGATGTTTCAGAAGCGAAAAAAAAAACCCATTTGAGACTAAATCACCTTGAACCTCGGGTCCGAATTTCAGAGCTTTTCACACAATATTTGTGGAGATATGATTTGAGGAATTTGGTCTTTTTGCAAACTCCTGAATTACATTCCAAACAGGTGACCTTGGGAAAATCATCATAACTTTTGTTTTGAGCATCATATTTCAATTTCATAAGAAGTTACAGAAAGAGGATAGACTGTAGTTTACTATGTATATTTTTTAAACCCGAAGGTTGAAATAGTGACATGTGGCACTTCCTACAAGTTTGCTCTTCTGAAAAGGTATATAATCAGGTCATCTTGGGAGATTGTGCATAACTCTTTCTTGGAGAATCTAAATTTGATCCAACTAGTGGCATTGGAAAGAGGACATAGAGGGATACCACAGGTCACAATTTTAGAATTGGAAGATCCGAAATTACAGATTTACAGTCGTTTGAAGATCGAGCTCCTAAAATCAAGAAAAAGCGATATGAGGAAGTTTGATGGCAATGATCCGGTAAATTTGATTCTACATATGGAGAAATATTTTGATCTACATGGTGTACCACTATTACAAAAGGTATGTATTGCATCTTCATATTTAGAACCAGATCAATTTTTATGGTATAAAAGGCTTTGTTCTCGTAAACAACTTGTTACGTGGTCAATTTTCACGGAGGAAATGATAGCACATTATGAGGATACAAAGAGAAACACCTTCTTTAGAGCAACACCACAACAATTGGAAAGAGAAAAAGGGCTTTGTTACAAAGTGGAAAGTAAAATTATGGCAACAAGGAAGTCTACCCCTCACAACTATAATAATGGAAGTGTTGTTTCTCCTAGCCTTCCACAACCTACAAGGGTTACACCACAACAATTGGAAGAAAAAAGAAAAAAAGGGCTTTGTTACAATTGTGATAGAAAATGCACTAAAGGTCATAAGTGTGCTGAGAAGAAATTATTTAACATAGAGTATGAAGAGGAGGAAGAAAAGGATCAAGAAACATCAAAAGAAGAGGATATGCGCCAGGACCCAATCCCAGAGAAAGAAGAAATGAATCCGACCATATCTTGTAAAGCATTGGAAAGAATTACCACTCCTCAAACTCTTAAGATAGAAGGACATATCAAGAAGAAAAATGCTCAAGAAGTGAAAGATCACATCGAGAAAGAAGAAATGAATCCAACCATATCTTGTAATGCATTGGCCAGAATTACCACTCCTCAAACTATCAAGATAGAAGGACATATCAAGAAGAAAAATGTTCAAGAAGTGAAAGGTCACATCGAGCTTCAAGAAATGAATCTGACCATATCTTGTAAGGCATTGGAAGAAATTACCACTCCCCAAACTCTCAAGATAGAAGGACATATCAAGAATAAGAAGGTTCAAACAATGAAATATCAGGAAGAAAAGTATCAAGAAACATCAAAAGAAAAGGATACTCAACAGGAACCAACCCTAGAGAAAGAAGAAATGAATCCGACCATATCTTGTAATGCATTCGTTGGAATTACCACTCCTCAAACTATGAAGATAGAAGGACATATCAAGAAGAAAAAGGTAATAGTGTTGATTGATTCAGGTAGTACCCATAATTTTATTAATTGTAAGATAGCCAAGGACTTGAATTGCTTCCTAGATCCAGCACCAGAGTGTCAAGTGACGGTTGTAAGTGGAGGAACCATAAATTTCTCTGGAAAGTGCCATAATATCAAGCTATCCATGGGAGAATATTTATTGAATAGCCCAATGTTTTCCATTCCAATGGGTGGTGCTGATGTTGTACTAGGAGTCCAATGGCTACAATCCTTGGGTACAACAGCTTTTAATTTTCAAGAACTTTTTATGAAATTTTCTTCGGAAGGAAAGGAAGTTGAATTAAGGGGTATCATAGGGAAACCAGGAAATATAATCAACTCTGACGGAATGACAAAGCTTCTAAAGAAAGAACAATGAGGCGTAATTGCACAATTATGTTCGCTAATTGTTCGCACATCGAAATCATGTATTTCTCCAGATCTCCAAAAAGTCTTGGATAATCATTCCAAGGTATTTGAGACTCCCAAAGGTCTCCCACATATTCGTGATCATGATCATGCTATTCATTTTATTCTAGGATGTGTTCCTCCAAACGTCAAGCCTTATAGATATCCATATGCCCAAAGGAGTGAAATTGAACATATGGTTGCAGAAATGGTAGAGGTTGGTACAATTATCCAACCAAGTTTGATACATAAAGGAAGGTATGAATGGAAGAATGGCGAAGCAGGGTGGGAACTCATTCAAAATTTTCCGAATATCCTAGTTCCAACAATATTGCTAGAACTTGAAAAAGAAGAAAAAAACATATTGGAACTTGAAGCATTTACAGAACCGAGAAGTCGACGTCTACGAAATCGATCAATTTCAAAACACCTCATCAAGTGGAAGAACTTACCTGTTGAAGATTTCACATGGAAGGACAAGAATTTTATACAGAAGCATCAAGAATTACTCAAGCATTGAGGACAACACTTTTTGAAGGAGAGGGGCATGGTAGGCCCCTATACTACTAGTGTAACCCCTTATTGTTATTAGTACAACCCCCTTATTATGTTGTTGTACCCATATAGTCCCCATAGAAGCCCACTATTGTTATTATTGTGCCCCATAGAAGCCCACTATTGTTATTATTGTGCCCTTACATTATTATTGTTATGTCGGCTCTGATTATATTATGACCCCTTAGAGTCCTATATATAGAAAGGAGGTCTTGTCATTTGTATCATCAAAGAATCATTCATTTGTGTAATGTAAAGCAGGTTGCCCCCTCGAAGAGGCTGAATTCTAAGGCATTGATCTATCTTTTCTATCTTTTTGTGAGCTGGTTTCATAACATGACCATGTGAAAAGATCCACGATATGGGCGCAACCATCTGAATGAAAAGGATTGTCTGAAAGTCTAAGATCCATGGTATGGACGCAACCACCCGATATAGAAGGATCATCATCATCATAAATATAAGGTCCCATGGTATGGTCACAACCATTCGTAGAGAGGAAACATGTATACAATCATGAATAATACATAAATCCATGCAGCCTGAGTTATATTAGAGAAAACTCAGGGTCTTGCGATCCATCCCAACCTGATCAAAGTACAAATTCTAACATGTGAATGAATGTGTCGAAGTCAAACATGCTAGAAAACCACTTGATTACCGACCAATGATGTGAACCGTTAACAGGCATGAGAGAAACCACCAATAATGACAATGGCTCTCAAGGTACAATAATACAATCCGTGAATGTGAAAATGAAGCTAAAGTCGAACACTCGTGGAATCATCTAATCAAAGGGTAATGATGAAAACCTATTGTCGAATGTGAAGAACTTGCCATTAAGGCATGCAAGCTCTAAGGTACTGAAAGGGAGTTTCTAAGTCATCTTCCTGGATAATGAGATGAAGTTGAAAATAAATGACCCATCGAAGGAGGGCCATAATGATTCCCTCATCATAGACATGAAACAAGGAATAAAGTGGAATAAACAAGTATAATCCAGGACAGTGGAAAAAGGTCAAACAATGTATAGGTAGTAAATTGCAGATAAGACTTCTCTTGAACATATCGGCGACATGACTCCAAAGTGTGGCATCATTTGACTCAACATAAGACCAAAGGTCATGACAACGAAGTGGAATAATCAGATGAGAGAAAAAATGGATCACCTAAACCCAGAAGGACAAGTGACTGAGTGAGGATATCCCAAACCCGACACGAGAAACATATGAGTGTCATGTTCAAGAGTGACATGCTACCTATACAAGAGATGTTTCACTTTCACTTTTTCCCCACTATTTCTAGTGAGTACCCCAATTATTTTTAATCACATGCTTGAAGGGGATAACATATGCTTGTTGTATAAGTTTATTCTTGAAATGAATCCATCCTAGTAAGTTTTACGATCTCTAGGAAGGAGGAACTCGGTCTCGTCATGGTGACAAGTCCTACGCCTTTAAGTTTTACGAGTTCGACGGAGGGGAAACTTGACATATTTTTCATGTTTAGAGAGTTTGAAAAAGAAGCAGAAAAGAAAACTACAAAGGTCCCTTTTCGTAAATCGTCTCTTGAAATCGAAAAGACAGAAAACAATATCCAAGAGAACCTCCTAGCCATGCTCGACGAAGGTGTTCCTTTTTTGTAAATAGTCAATCCTAACCTGAAAAAGGGGTAAATGTATATTGAGATGACGTCAATTCATTTAATTTAATGAGTTTGAAAAGACAAGTGCTCGACAATCTTTTCATATTTTGAGAGTCAGAAAAGAGCTTAAAGATGACTGCAAAGGGGTTCCTTTTTCATTTATTTTTAACAAGTTTGAAAAAGAGATAAAACAAAACTTGTTGAATCGGTAAAAAATGATCATTGTTACCACCAAAATATCATGTAACTGCACAAAGAACACATCACCGATATCGAGACAAATAATAAAATATTGGTAAAAATGTATTTGAAAACTTATAAATAGACAAAAAGTAAAAACATTTTACCATTTCACTTTGGGTAATTTGGAGAGTGCATTTTACCCTATTTTCTCCGATTCTCTAGGCAAGCAGTGTGGTAGATCCGGGACACTATTTCACGAATCGTCGATTGTAGGTAAGAGCTCTTCCCTTTCTCTTGATTTTCATACCATTTTTATGTCGTTTCATAGAAATTTTGACTGTTTAAGAAGAGATTTTTCATTTTCATTATCGGGGGTGATCAACACAAGTCTAATCAGTGGATCCACGCTGATCACCCCATAACCCAAAAGACCATCGCATTGCTAGCGCGAAAACAATTTGAACAGTCATGTTGGGCACAACGCAAAAATAAAATGAGAAATCCTCTTTATTAATCAATTTTTTCAAAATTTAATCCATTGAAAGACTTCTAAATTTTATTTATGGATTATTTGCAGGAGATTTCAACGAATATTCACATCGAATGGAAAGAGAGAGGCCATGAGGAGGAAGACCACCAAGATGCTCAAAGTTCAACATGTATTAATTCTTTGAGGGATTGTGGATTACTTAAGTTCTTTCAGACCCCGGGACTCAGAGCTCAGAATGAGTTGCTAGAGTATCTCATAGGATTATGGGATGTCGGTCGCGAGATCTTCATTATTGGAGATCAAGAAATTGAAATGGAGGTATCTAACATCTATTTCATCACTGGATTATCCAGGAGAGGAGAGAGGATCCAACTCTTCAGAGCTCGTACTGGAGGAGAGAGAACTAGTACCTTGATCAGAAGGCATTGCCCAGATGCAGAAACAACTGTGAGTGGAAAGGTTAAGATAGAAACCATCGACAACCTACCCTTGAGGACTATTCTACATACCATGGCCCATATAGCTAGGGCTCAAGCATTGCATGAGGCAACAAAATCTCAGTTCCAATATGTAGTGGACTGTCTCACTCTAATTGTATTTAATTGGTGCGAAGGATGGCTGCTTGACATGAAAAGACAGTTGACCAAGTGAAAAATAGGTCGTTTGAAGTATTTTGCATTTGGATCGATCTTAGTCACATTATTATTAGAGTGTGTGCCTCTGTTTCATTACCAGTGGATAGAGGTGGACGATTCAACTCTGAGAGATCCTAGGTTACTCAGATGGAGTGAGATTATGCCTTGAGTTGGAGGAGGTCAATGGATGCATTTCCATCCAGCCTTTTTTGGTTGGTTACGCCAACAAATAATTGTGGTAGATGACTATGCCTATGCAGGAACAAACTTTATAGGAGACCTAGATCTTCCTCTACCACCTGGTGCACAATGGATTGATGCAGGTAAAAACTTGTTTTTTGGATTTTTTCAAGTTTTATGATTTTTTTTTTTGAAGTGTATTTGAGAGTTTACTTATGATAATTTTGCAGATGTGAGACTGGAGAGACCTCCCATAATGTCTTCGATAATTCGATGAGTAGCACACCAAATAGAGGAAGAAGCTTCATACGAAGAAGGAGCAGACCCTATAGTGGAGATGGAGCAAAACCTGGAAGTCCTTACTCAGGGGATTCCAGAGTACGCTACTATAGATGATGTGTTGCTGCGATACTAGAGGTGTGTTGTGGAAGTATCCACAAGACTTTGTCGGTTGTTAGGCCGAGTGATTAGAGTTGTCTCATGCTATCGTATTATCTGCAATGTTGTAGGCTTTTAAAGCCATGTGTCTTAGAACACTATTTTTTGAGATTTTGACATAAAAAACTTTGACAGAGTTGATATATATATATATATATATATATATACATATGCATATTTCTATTTTTTACTTATGTGTTCATATATCATGATGATGTGTTCGAATTTTTTACAAGTGACACAAATGTCTATCTAAAACACAATTTTCCAATTCATTTATTAACGTATTCAAATTTTGTGGAATGTCTTGAGATGTAATGTAATCAAAGTTTCTTTCCAGTAATCAGACACCTAGATACATGGGATTTTTTTTTGGATTTCTTATTGAATAATGACCATTTAATTGTAGCACAATGAGTTGTGAATCTAACTTAACAATGAAACTTCTGATTTCGAGAGCAATTGCTTCTGATAATAGTTCGATAACTGCACTGTACTCAGAAATGTTATTAGTTGTCCGTCCCAGGCAAATACCTTCTAAATTGATCAACTCACATTAGGGGCAAAGAGTGCCCAAGCTGTGGAAGATAAGTTCTGTGTGCTACAACAAGCACCATCAACAAAACCAACATAATGGTTTGATGACATTTTCGAACCGACTAGAACACAAGGTAAGCAGAGGAAACATGTCTGCAAAGAAAATAATCACACCAAAAAATCAAAATGCACACTAATGAATTCACACACTAATGTACATGAGTATCCACATGAATGATCACAAATAATTTTTTTTAAATGGAGCCCGTTTGTAGACTCGGATAATTGATCAACAAAGAATAAAATCGAAGTTTCACAGTTGGCATGACGTGTAAGCATCGACTCGGCCAAATAGTGGAATAACACACATAAATGACCATGCCCCCATGCCCCCTGGGCGAGTGAGGGTTATGAGTCATAGGATGAATACCCCATTGTGATAATGGGCGAATGGTAAAGATTCGGTGAGAATATCTCATAAAAGGAGGCGAGAAAATCTTAATCTCATGACGAGGAAAAGATGCCCCTAGTTGAAAGATTTTGACAATTTTAGGTTGGACTGAAATGTCAATAGGCAAAGTAACTGAATATTTCCCATATTACCTTCAGATAGAACTTCGTGCACCAAAACAGGTGTTTGAAGTGGATGCATTGGGTTATGAGAAACAAAAGTCTCAAGACACGAAGAAATCTCACTAAGACTTGGAAGAAACGAGGAATGATGATGAGCATCATTCTAGGGAGTTTTGTCAAGAGACATAACCTCAACAATACTCTCGTCGATGGTAAATATCTCGTTCAAGGGATCCGGAGAATCCCAAGAACCAAGCTAAGGAGATTGTGAATACGCATCTAGGTGCATACTAAGAGTAGTATGACTTTTAGAAGTAGCTGCTGAAGCCAAAATAACTTCTTGATAAGCTTGTTCTAAAGGACTTAGCGACATAGCATCACCGAAAGAATCAACCTGATCCGGAGTAGGGATGATCCATGGATCACATGAGGTTGAGATCATGTTGACCGAGGCGTGGGAGAGAAAAAGTTCCCATTAAAGCAGAATCTTTGAAAAGACCTTCCCCCATGCTCTCATAGGGAATATCGATATTTCCCACATATGGGACATTTCCATTTGAAGAACCGGAAGAGAAAAAGGCCAATTGATCGACAGTGACGATTTTCCCTTCATGAGGAAAACGGAGCACACAGAACAAAGAGGAAACCACACAAAACATGGCATGACTCCAAATTCATCCAAGTAGAAGGTTGTAATTGATATTTTCATCTATGAATTCTACTTCTAATTCGATCGTTTTCCCTTCCAAGGTGATGGACAAACTTGTGAGAATAGCATAAGGACGAGATCCTCTACCATCAAAGGCTTCTAAGGTGTTTGGAGACTGATTGAGAGGTGGAGAGCCGATGTCTTTCCAACATGAAATATACATGATGCAGGTGGAAGCACCCTCATCAATGACAGTCCAATGAATCATCTTCCCTTTTATAATGACTTGGATTAAAAACACAATTTGATGGGGAAGACGAGGAACATGGTTTTCTAGATCAAAAGTGATCAAATTTGAATTTGCAGGATCAATTCCTCCTATAGAAGATAATAATGATTTCTGCTGCGTTGGACAAGTTTGGAGAACTTCCAAGGCAAACATCGCCGAAGGTGCTTGAGCTAGATCTTCGAAAATACTATAATGTGGCTCATCTCTAGTGTTTAGATTATAAGATGAATTCCAAAGAACACCTTCAAGATGTGGTCGGATGAAAGATTCATTATTAGGTCTCTCGATGTGAAGAGGACCAGAACTGGGTGGAGTAGGAGTAGAAGGTGTATCAGTGACTTTTCTCTCCACCGTCTACTTCTGAGGAGTTTGATAATCTTTTGACTGGGTGGCAACAAAAATAGGCACTGTTCCACTCATGTAAACCTAAGAACTTGATGAAGCAGAGGATTGTGGTTGTTCTGCCAATTGGGTTTGTTGTGATGGAAATGGCTCTTTTAATACAACCGACGTCACTTGAGTGCCTTTCAATAAGCGATTGACGTCCACACGAAGGGGACAATCCTTGGTATAGTGATCTTCCTAAAAAATGAGGCAAAGATACTTAGGCTTACATTTGGGGATATCATTAGCATATGACTTAGGAGGATCTTTTTTTTGGGTATCATATTTTTCTTTTCCTTTACCCTTATTTTTACCTTTTGAGGCTTTGTCTGTCGTGGTAGACTGAACGACATTGAGCTCAGAGGTTTTACTAGGATTGGAAGAGGGTTTCAAAGGAGGATTGGATTCAATATTTGAAATGGATTTCTATTTCGAAGAAGCTTTATTGGAAGTTTGAGACACTGATCTAATAATACCATCGACAGGTGGTACGTCCAGAGATTTAGAAGATGCTGGATCCGTAGATGGCCTCGAAGCATCAGGCAAGAGATCATATAATGTGCCAGATTGGGAATATACCAAATCTAAATATTGGGCATGGGCAATGGCTTGATATTCAGTAACACAACCTCCCATTGCTATGTCTACAATAATTTTGTTGACGAATGATTTGGTAAACCATTCAGTTAAAAAATCATCAAGTATTTCAAACTTGATGAGGCAACACCAACGTCTCCATTCATGGATGTGATTAGAGATGTGGGTAGCAGTATCCTATTTCAGAGATGTAAGCAAATGGGTACTAGTTTCATAATGAACTGGTAACTGGAAGTGAGTGAGGAAGGCCATGGACAAAGAATTGAAGTCTGAATAGGCACCTCAAGATAACTTGATGCAACATTTCGCAGCAGCACCTGTCAAGGTTTATTGAAAGAGACGTAGATGAATAGAATCGTCAACCCAGGAATTTAAATGAACACCATAAGTGGTAATTCATAACATGGGCCTAGGAGTCTTCTTTATATTTTCCTTCAAATTTAGGGCAATTTCTAGGAACCTTAGTGGGAACCAAAGGCCAATAAGGAGAATGAAGTATTGGATCATTAGTGAGCCTTGACACATCTTATAGTTCAAACGTAGCTAGAAATGGCAATTACGGGTTGAAAGGCATGGGAGGTCTTTGATAAGGCCAAGTTTTCGGATTCCATCCTTGTTGGTATGGGTTTTCCCCCAATATGGTGGATTTTGACCGTAAGGAGCTTGATACTGCCCCCACTGAGGGGTACCTTGACGATAAAGTGGATTCTGCCCTCACAAAGGTGGGTTTTGACCAGGGTAAGGTTGATACTGACCTACCATAGGCTGTTGAGAATATAAGGTGGATAAAATTTTTGCACGACATATGGATTATAAGGTTGTTGTTGCAACTGCTAACCCTAGTGATGAAACTGGTGGCCCTGCTGCTGCAGGGGTTTACCTTGTGGTTGCAAGGGTTGACCTTGTTGATATAAGGGTTGATTCGGTTGTTGGACAAACTACCCTTGCAGGTGCAAAGTTTATTGATACTACTGCAAAGGTTTCCCCTGCTGTTGCAAAGATTGCCCCTGCTGCTGTAAAGGTTGTTTTTGAACAATCCCTTGAGGAATTCCTTGTTGGTACTGATAAGTTCCAGTTGGGAATTGCCCATATGCACCGAAAATGAGATTTTGACCAGGTTGCATATGAGGACCTACTTGTGGAATATAAGATGGATTTTGAAGTGCTTTTGAACCATATGGAACATAAGACTTTTGGTGGGGTATTTGGGTTGAATAAGGCTGTTGATACTGGACATTACTTTCTATAGCTGGAATAGATGATCTAATAGGATTAGGAATACCACTAATAGGATGACTCACTCCAACCAGGTGAGGTTGTGATCCACTCACATGGGTTCCACTTGAGACAAGAGGGATATTTGGAAATTGCCCCCCATGTTGCGAATGAGGTGGTGACACATTTTGTCTGCTTGATGGGAGAATTGAGGAACTTATAAATGTATAAACCAAAATTGTTGGTTGCACCAGGATTGTAGGTTGAAATGAAAGTAACAACTGTTTCAGAATGGTCGGTTGAATCAGAACTGAAGTAACGATAGTTTGCATAGGGTTATGAGAGGTCATGTTAGGAATAAACGAACTAGAAGTAGGCATAACATTTGATGACCAAATTGGATTTTGGTATAAAGAAGAAGCATTGGGAGTTCTTGAAACTAGTTGAGCCAAGGTGGTATAATCAAGTGGAAGCATAGGCCCACTAGGAGTGTGAGTACTTGAGACTTCCGGAGGATCTTGAGAAGAGGTTGGAAACTCACCTTCTGAAGCCATGGGTGTAAACAGTTGGCAAGGAGAAATCTGAGATGATGGGGATAACTCCAAAGGTACACCAGGAGTATCATATGGACTATAAGGTTGTTGAGAAGATATCACCAATGGATCAAAAGTGGATTCAGAGGAAATAAAACAAACCTCTGTGGACTCTCAGGCATTTCTAGATCAGAATATCGAGATGACGATGAGTCTCAAGGTGGGGGACGAGAAGCAAGGGGTTGGATACTTGGGACAATTCCAAGTTCAAGACCTTGAGCTTCAAGTGACTGTGAAAGTTCAGGACGAACTCCTTGTGATGACCCTTCAGTATCAGATGATGAAGGGGAATGGTGAGGTGAACGCAGTGGTTCAACCACGATGACTTTCTCTCAAAAGAAAAAGGAGAAGAGATGATTTCATTGAGGGATTTAAAATTAAAATTTACAAGGAATTACTCAATATGAGGTCAAGAAGCAACTACATGGGTTCGACATATTATTGTTGGCAGTTAATTTTATAACTTAAAACAACAAATAAATAAAAAAGGGTTATACTAGGTAAGAGGGTTTACCAAGTATCTGTGAACTACTATATACACCTTAGCTGAAACCAAGGACTTGACGTACGACGACCAATCTCCCTAAATGTTGTGTTCGGTGTATCACATTTACAAGGCGACAAACTCAGTTACCTGTGGCTAAAAGATAGCAACCTAGTGGGTCTCCCAATTTATACTCAGGTACGGGGAGCACAAGTCCGTGTTAGCACTGTCTAATGCATAACAATTCGGTGTTCCGATATACTTGCCATATTGAAGTGCCTCCTATATACCCGAAAGTATTAGAGAACCTTCGATATACTTCCGTACTGGAACGAGATTTCACCCCCGGGATACAATGTAGGCAGTTAACGACAACTGCTATGTTTAAAGACGTTGAAACACATCTCTAGCCTAGACCTCTAGATATTTGTGTTAGGTTACAAATGCTCCTTAGGTTAATTGAGGTAAATTTTAAGTTTATCTTGAATTAGGTTTCAATTTTATGGCTCAACGATGTCACCTGAATTCCTATGATGCAACTAAATGAGAAAAATGAAATATTTTCATTCGATGAAGGCTAAAGGTAAGAGAGACAACCAAACAATGCATCAAAACATATCTCCCTAACTATTCGAATGCAAGATGTAAAAAATGAAAAATACTCTTTCACTTTCATTAATGAATGCAATGCCAAAATACAATCTTATGAGAAACAAAATCACATTCTTTCACTAAGATGCAATAATATTTGTGTTCTTTTTCTTTCACTAATGAATGCAAACTGATGCATAAGTAAAGGAATAAGTGGATTCCAAAACAACTAAAATGAATATTTCATTCACTTTGGTTTCTAATAAAGGAAAAACCGTTTCAAAAATAATTTAATGAAGAGATCCTTTCACTTTCCTTTTCGAACCAATGAAATCAAAACAAGCATATACTTTCAGTTTCACCAAAGAAAACAATTGTAATCTACATTTGACAATGGAGCAAAAGTAATTTTCAAAGTACAAATATGATCCAATACTAATGAAAACAACTTCACAAATATGAACCAAAAGCAACTTGAAAATGGTGTCCTGATCGCAGTAAAACTCCTAAATGGAGACAATCAATCTCACAAAGATAATCCAAGTGATGAGTGAAGGGTAACCTAGACCTAGAAACCCTAGAAGACAACCTAACTTCAATCACACACCAACAAAAGCAAAGAGACAATTGCAACCATTAAATGACAACAATCAAGGAAAACACAATGAGATCACATTGGAAAAACACTCACAGAGGTTGAGACATACTAAAAATGAAAAGAAACAATAATTTTTTCTAGCCTCTGGGATCAGCATGCCTATGAAGAAAAAGAGTAGCGATGAAAGGCAAAGAAATGCAACTGTTAATCCAAAATCAGTGTTGAAAGCACTTCTGTAAAACAAGAAAACGTGTTGGGTGAGGAAAAGAAGGAAAAAAACAAAAAGTTTCAAAAATCAGACCAAACTCAACACTCTCAAGTAAAAACTAGTGACTGTATAAGCCTACAATGAGGCACACAATCAGAGAAATCAACGGTTGGTCAAACTAGTCAGAGGATCAAATCAAATAAATGGATGGAAAATTTATAGCTTCCCTAGTGGAGTCACCATTTTGTTGTGTAGGTAAATCCTCTCTATGGACAGAGACGATCCCTCTAGCCCAATGAGTGGGTCTAGCAACAAACAAGACAATCTACAAGACACTTTCCTAGATTACAATTGAAATAAGAGAAGAGGAAGGAGACCTACCTCACTCTGATGCTATAATGCACTCCTTTGTTGAAGATCTTGATTGCTTGCTCCCTCAGGCTCAATCCTCTTTGCTCAAAGCATTTGAATACCTGCACAAGAGGCCAAAGACACAATGAAGCATAAAAGTGCAATAAGCATAATCAAGTGTAATCCACTTAACAAATCAAGGAGCATTAAGATAAATGAAGCATTAACATAATGTTTATGGAAAGTGAACCAACAATTGTATATATTAATAAAAAAAAGAGGGTGCATATAACCTAGGCCTTGATGTTAGTAGGACTCCTTGAGTGAATGTCCAAGTCTAAGCGCAAGCTCTCCAACCACTCCTTCTCCAAGCCAAAATGAATAGCATGTAGGCACTATCTCAGCATAAGGGTGAAAATAATCAAGGACCAACCCTTTGGGAATGGAAGATGATGAATTTATAGGCATGGATAGGGAGTTAAGATCTTTCCAAAGATAGGGGAAGGTCCTCATCTCAAGGAGGAAGATCATAAGGATAAGACAAAAGGGTAATATTGGGATAACTCGACCACATCCACAATGAACATCATCCAGCTCGTCATTCTGGAAGCCTCTAGATCACAAAGCTTCTCCTCCACTTTGGGAAAACTTGTCTTTTAGGGTTCAAAGTGAGTATCCAGGTAAAAACCGCACTAGAAGCACGAGGCTCATATGGTGCAACCTACCATCAGCACGAGAGCGCAATGTCATAGTTGCGCTGACAAAAAAATTAAGGTTTTGAGCTCATTTTCTCAAGAAAGGCTAAAGGAAACTTTTCATTAGTTCTTCAGGGAGGATTTGGACTGCATATTAGGATGTGTACACTACATAGCTGTCAAGGTTTTGGCACTTCGGGGTATGACACAGGGAAGTGTAGGAGGTGTAACAAAATACTGTGTAAGAGGAGGACCCCACGGGACAACTCATCTTGTAAGGCAGTGTCTGACGAGTTAATTATGGGAGCATAAGTGAAAATCTCCAGGTAGCAAGCGTCGAGACACATTGGCGATGACAGTGCATAGAAACAACCAATCGGAGAAGTGTCAAGAAATCCCCATAGACACGACAACCCAAAGGTATGACCTCGACGGGTGAATTATGGTGGACACAACCGAAGTGTCGGGACAAAAGGGACTACGGGATACACGCCTGCACCGGGTCTCGCACAACGATTGGAAACTAGGGGCATGTCGAATAATAAAAGGAGTCAAATTTGGGAGCTTCGAGCTTCGCACTTGGACCTAACCCTTGGCTTATTTCACATACAAATGTACCCATGGCATAGAGAATAAAGTCGCAGAGGCTCTTGGGAGGTGTTGAGCTAAGCGTCTGAACCTGTCCCTTGGTTGTTTTGTGTAGAAAAATGACCAAGGACGCGACACAAATAGAATGTGGGGCAATCCCTAAAAACCTGGAATCCCGTAACTTGTTAAGAATTGTAATTAATAAAAATTCTGAGACTTAGGAGCTTCGACATTTAGGATGATGGGAGGTTGCCTTGCGTAGAGGCATGACCAACGATGCAAAGTCGTTAACAAAATAAAAGGGACTTAGCACCCAGGCCTAATTCGATGGTCGCAGAGACTCGGTCTTATGGCGAAGAAGCAGGAAAAGGAGCCAACAAAAGGAGCTTAAGCTCAAAACAACGAAACTATCAGTTTTGGTAGCAGATTTGGTAGTTAATCCAAAGTTTACTATAGACAAAATAACAAACCATAACTAAAACCTGTTAAAAAGGCTAGAATGCAAAAATTAGCAGGAAAACAACATAAAGCTTAGAGTGCGAGTTTTTAACAACGGTAGTAGAATAAAAAACTTGGTAAATAGTTAGAGGAATGAAATTAACAGGATAAAGGCAAAGACTATTAATTCAGATTTGACAACAAGATAACTAAATATCAATTCAAAAATATCAATCCAGAATTTTTTAAAAGTATATTTCGAACAAAAAAAGTCAAGGGTGTGGCAAGAGGTGGCAGAGAGGAGTGTGTGGATGAGAGATGTTGGTGCAACATGATGCATAATAGTCCGGGTATGCATCAAAGGTGAATCAAAGGTGTTTTTAAAGATGCAAAGAAGTGCAATAGTGATTGGTGTTGGTGTTGTTGGTGCATGAATTGTTCAATAATCTGGAATTGCTGAAGGTGATATTATTGGTGTTTTGTATCAATAATCAGAGATTGTTGAAGGTGTTTGTAAGGTGGCTTTACTGAGTAGTTGTAGTAAGCATATTTATTTGTTTGTGAGGTAAGTGGTCTCTTGGTTCTAGTATGAAAATGGATGAAAGATGGATCAACAAGACCAACAAGTGGTAGCTTTCAAATTAGGGGTAGCAACTCCTTCTAGTGGGTGCTAGTAAATGTTAAGGGAAAACAACCCCTTTCAGCAGAGACTGATAAACGAGCAGGGAAAAGGGTCCCTTTCAACATAGACAGATAAATGAGCACCAGAAAGAGTCCCCTCCAGTGAAACTGGTAAACAAGCAGGGACAACAGTCCCTTTCAGTGGTAGTTGATAAACGAGCAGGGATTGAAGTTCCTTTTAGTAGCAACTGATAAGCCTACAAGTGGTATCTTGTGGGGCCATGATGTAATCAAGTTAAAGCTTGTAATAAAAAGAAGATTAGTGTCTTGTGTATATGTTACTCATGTGCTTGATGTTTATGATGTTAGGTTCTACATGATTGAGTTGTGTTGTTAATCCATGAATGATTGTTGAAGTGATTAAAAAGTGAATTTTGTGAAGAGTTATATAATTTGGCCACATTACTGATTCACCCCTGCGCCCCCCCCCCCCCCCCATAGTGTCATAGTTTCTAGTATTTCTAGCAACTAATGGTAAACTACTATTTTGAAGCGTCTAGATATTTCCATTTTATTTTGTATTTTGACATCTTTTTGGATAGATCACTTTTAAGCTTAGACAAAAGTATATTTTGTTAGTGGTATAGTTTCCCAAATGACATGCTACTAACAAACAATGACATATGCCTTATGTATCTTCAAGTTACTAATAGAAATCTTAACTTTAAAATAAATAAATAAAATAAAATAAAAAAATATTATTGTGCCAAGAGGCCCTCTCAGCTTAATATAGTAGAGATGTTGTAATGTAATGTTTAATATTTTGACTAGGTCAAATTAAATAAAAATAAAAATTAAATTAAACAAAACGATTAATGTAATGTAAATATTTTAACTAAGTCAAAACAAAATAAAAATAACCCCAAAATAAAATAAAATAAAATAATAAAAATAAAAATAACCCTATAAAAAAAAGGGCCCATGTTATTGGTACAGTGATGTGTGGTTTAACGGTAAGACACATGGGCGAAGCCCGGGAGGTCTGAAGTTCAAATCTCACTGAGTACAGTGACCTGCTGTGGTGGCGGCTAGAGGGGCGGACCCCCCTACCGTGGGTATGCTCTTGCTAAAACCATAGGATCTTAGTATACCCGACTTGCAGGTGGTTGGTTATGCTCTTGGTGTTATAGTGGCAGCAATGAGGTTTGATCCTGGGTCTCCCGTGGATTAAACTTGATAGTTACCGATTCACCATGTGGTTAAAAAAAAAAAGAACCCATAGTATTGACCCTTGGTATTTATGTAGAATATAGCCAATTTAAAAAAGAAATTAAATTAGCCTAGATTCATCTTAATTCTTGATCTAACTTGATAGATCCAAAATTAAAATAAATCTAGAATAATTTTATATCACATTTATTATGTTAAATTTAATATTAATTTATATTAATATTATAAAATTAAATTTCAATATTACATATAAAGTTAAATGCAATATTATTTTGTATTCAAACTATTGTATTGTATTAAAATTAATCACATTGTTATATTGTATCGTTTTATATTTAAACTATTATATTGCATTCATAGGTTTAACACATTTAATAGTGTATTTACAAGATTTAATATTGCATTACATTGTTTTATTATGACGCAAGTTATGAAAATTGAAAGTAATAATACATGAAAATTTGGTTATGGTATATTTTAAAAAATAGTTAGTTTGGCTACATGGAATATTTTTTTCTTTATGAGTATTTATACATTGGTGAGTTTTTTTGACTTTAATATTGCATTACAAAGTTATAACATAATGTAATTATTTAAACTATTGTAACGAAAGAAGAGGTGTATTCTATAAGGTTTAAACATTATATTATATAAATTTATTATTATAATTAAAAATTAATATGGCAATATATTGAAACAAATTATAAAAATGGAAAAAAAAATTAAAAAAAATAAAAAATTAGTTATAATATATGTTAACAAGTTTTAAATTTATTTCATTGTGTTATTTGTAAAAATTAAAATGGTATGAGAGGATAATAATCATTCTTGCAATCATTAAGATACATTTGATAGATTGATGATATCACTTCAATTTCAAGTAAACATTCAACTCACGATAATGTGCCATACAATAATAATCCAACGTGCATATTTCATGACTCTCCATAATCCATGAGAGTGTATACACTATTAACTTTATAATAATAACCCAACGTGCATATGTCATGACCCTTTATACTTCATGACAGTGTATATACTATTAATTTTATATTCTTTTTTCAACTAAAATAATTGTCCCCGGAGCAAGTTTTCATGTATATACATAGCCTTACCAGAGTTCTACCACAAGACTTATGGAGACCAAACCTCCCCGTCAAACGATTGGACCACATCCTTGAGACTTATTAACTTTATTCTAACTATCACGTTATATTTTTTTTATTTTTTTTAGAGGCTTAATGCCCATCCATGCTCTCTTTCCACTTCCTATTATCACGTTATATTTTTTTTAGAGGCTTAATGCCCATCCATGCTCTCTTTCCACTTCCTATTATCATTTCATCCACTAACAATGCACACGACATACTCCATAACCCTGCATACATTTTTTTTTAATAGAAAACAATATTGTGATATGAAGACAACTTAATAATTTTATAGTTATTCTTTGTAAAAGTTAAAGAGTAAACCATGGATTAATAAATATGAGGAAGTTAATGTTTGAAAGGTGATGCACACGACATACTCCATAACCCTGCATACATTTTTTTTTAATAGAAAACAATATTGTGATATCAAGACAACTTAATAATTTTATAGTTATTCTTTGTAAAAGTTAAAGAGTAAACCATGGATTAATAAATATGAGGAAGTTAATGTTTGAAAGGTGATCCATTGATGTATAGGATACAATAATGATATTCCAACATCTTTAATTATTTACCATTTGATCATGATCTCTAATTAATAGATGGATTAATCCGCCACCTTTCAAGTGAGGACGTGTATTGATAATATTAACCCCATGTAATACATCACGTATAAGACGTATAAGGTAATATTAATAAACAATTTAATTTATTTATAATATTCCATATATGAATATATTTATATACATGAAACTTGTAATATGTTAAATATGTAAATTAAGGACCTATTTAAATAATCATAAAATAAACGATTATGTCGATCAAATGGCGGAAAAATAGACGCGCCAGGTAGGGGTCGAACCTACGACTTTCTGCTTAGGAAACAGACGCTCTATCCACTGAGCTACAGGCGCATTTGCTGTTTCCATTTATTGGATCAAATTATTAAAATCCAACTTGCTATTTATTTGCTCCTTTCGAATTTAGCATCTTCGGTAATTATAATTCTTTAATGTGGCAAAACACAGAACGGCCCAGGAGGTTGAACCAGCAACCTCTTGATGTGCAGTCAAATGTTATGCCAAATTTAGCTACGGTTTCGCTACACTTGTTTTTCTCGGCATTCTTTATAAGTTTTCCGGTGTCCGGTCGCTAGTGGGGAGATAAGTGAGAGTTTGACACCACCTACGTATGAAGGTGTTCATGGAGATGGGTGCATTGATTTGCATGGTTTTCCTCCATATTCACCATGCCTTCATTTCTCTTACTTTATTGCTCGACCTTCTCCTGTTTCGTATGTCCACAAGCTCCAATCAGTGCTACTTGGGGTTGTAAGCTCACATATGGGGTGGAGACCTTTGGGGACTCGATTACTTGTTTTGGCTTTACTATTTACATGTGAGGCTAAGGGAAATTGGAAGGGCTTTTCTTTTTACTATGGCAGGGATGGCATTAAAATGGATATGGTTCATAATTAAATATTTAAAGAATATACTAGTAATTTAGATGGTAGATTATAACTATATTCATTTTTAATTTTGTTGTCCAAGAAACTCTAAATTTTTCTAAACTGAAAACCCTAAACTTTTATGATTGGGAGCCCAAAATTTCCATGGTTTAAGAAAATCAACTAAGATGCTTTGCAACTATCACCATTGCTCCACCCAAAGTGGCTATGCAACCAAACTATCTTCTGCTTGGAAGGATGTCCCCTCCTCACTTTATCCACAATGTCTCAAGTTGCGAACGTCATAATGACCATATTGCATTGCTGCAATTGATGCTACCAATGTTGCAACTTCAAAAAGTTGTCTACATACTGAACCGCCATGACTCTTGTGAGTCCCATAGTCCCACCAATTCTACCATGTCTCCATGCATTGATATCTCTCATGTCCTGAATTGATTGCGTGATTAGTCCAATTATCACACCCAACTCATGAGAATGCACATCCTTATTCCATACTTGGTCATTTCTGCTCACACTTTCGTCATTCCATCCAACCTCAAAGACTATTGTCATCACTATCTAAACTTTATCAAGAAGTCCCTCTATAGTGTGTGTTATGCCTCCAAACCATTGCGTATGTACTCATTACCTTGGTCCACAACTCTGTCCATTGCTCAACATCTCAGACTGAGGCATTCACACCTTGTTGTCCTATGAAGCCACTCCAAAACAAAGTCCACCCACTAGCTCCATTGTTCACTCCATACCAAGTCACATGAAAAGATATAAAACTCATACAATTGCTACCACCGTTGCAAGTCTCACCAATTTCGTCATGCAATTGTCTCGTGTCATCTTGAAAGCTACAACCATATCATCCATGGCCATTGGTGTGCTATCAAATCTGCGCGATCCAACAGTAAACCAACTTATTTGGTCAAATCTTCTTCACTCCTCATCTACTCACTCATGTGTGGAACATACTACTCATCTCGCACATCCAAATTGTCTTTGCATCTCTATGATAAGGGAAATCTCTCTATGACAACCTTTTTTTTATCCCTCTTGTAAATGTCACTATGAATTGTAATTCATGTAAATAATGTGGAAATACAAAATATGGCTAGGTTGGAGGACTGGCCCACAAATTCATAGGTCTGGGGAGGAGGAGTTGCTTGTGCTGAGTGTAAACCCAAGCCACTTCATTTATTTTACCGCCTATCTCCCAAACGAATGTATGACCTTGCTGGTGCAAGCATTAAAGTTGTGTATCAACAACTTGCAATAAGGGGCAATGCCCATGCAACCTCCCTATCTCATGGGATGTGTTGGAGTCAACACGCAAAAGAAAAAGAGAATGCAAAGAAAAAATGGGAGAGAAATATGTGGAGGGAAACATACGTAGATATGCAAACTAGAAACGTGAGTGAGCTTGCAGAAGAGAAGGCAATGTGCAACAAATGTGGAAGCACGCAAAGAAGTGTGGCATGAAGTGAAGGCAAGAGAAGAGAAGGTGGAGACACTATGTACTTTGGATTCTTGTAGTGTTTCGCAGGTGGAGACACTATGTGCTCTGGATTCCTGTAGTGTTTAGCAGGTGGAGACACTATGTGCTCTGGATTCCTGTAGTGTTTAGCAGGTGGAGACACTATGTGCTCTGGATTGTTGTAGTGTTTAGCAGGTGGAGGCACTGTATGCTCTAGATTCCTGTGTGATCTGTTTGACTATATTGGTGTGAATTCCCCTTGAGCACTTAACTCCTTAGAACCTGAATCTGGCTCGAGGATTGTCAGTCATTCAAGTTAATTAGATAAATGTATTATTTGTATATATGTTGCACTATGAACAATGAATGATGTTGTTTTGTGTTATGACCATGCATGTATGACAATTGTTAATGGAGGAATGCGATATTCCTTTTGCTTATGATGATATATATGTTCTCATGGTCGTGAGGGACTTGAAGGTCCTTATGTATGTTGATATTCACATGAGCTGCAGAGTCATTCACATGGTCTTATATGATTTCTTAATACATTATGTCAAACTATTATAGTGTGTGAATCCCATTGTTTGGTATGTTATGGATATCATGGATTTATGACTCCTTAAGACTATTGATTGTCTTTTCTAGTAAATTACTAAGAATGATGCAATGTATGATATATCGATGGACCTCATAGTGTTGTTTGGGATCGAATATATGGTATAATATGATGTTGTTGTATTTGAATTTACAGAGTAGTGTTAGCTATGGCTTGCCCTGTTTCAGTTCTTGATAATAGGCATGTTGATATGTCCATTGATTGTATTAAGGCTATGCATAATATTTGGTATGTTCAGTGTTTAAATAATGGTTTTATATCTATAAATGGGTGTTCTAAGCAATGCCCTGCTTCAAGGAGAACCTTGGAAAAGTTCATTGAAGTTCTCAAACTTTATAAGTCTAAGTGTTTTAGAAGGCATAATTTGTATCCAGGGCCAAACGAGTTATTGGCCAAATTAATATTCAGGTTCGAAATAGTTATTGGAATATTTTGTATTTGGGATGAGATGTGTTATTAGGTCACAATGCTTATGTGCATCTGAATATACAAAATCGTTGGATGCTTAAATGTCTAGCAGAGGTATCCGGGATCCAAGACTTTGTGCTTGGCAAAAAGTTGGTGACACCTTATTTTTTTAAGAGGCCCGAATTTCTATAGAAATCTTATTAGGAGTGGAAATTCAATGATCCTGATTTTTGGGTGAACACGTTTGGTGAATTACTGACGCAAGTCCAGATTAACTCATGAGTGTAGTTGTATTTGGGTCATCCGGGAGTAAGGCATGGTGCAAGCTTATGAAAACCCCATATGGTGGTCTGGGATCAGATATAACATGAAAGCATTGATTTTCACAATGGGGGCTAGACCCAATGGGGGGTTGTAGATAAATATGAGGTAGAAAGTGCCACGAAGGCACTACTATGGCCATGTAGGTGCCACAATGGATCCACAAGTGATGTGGACCATTCAGAGTGGTGTGACAGAGCCATGTGGATCATATACAGGTGTCACATGGTAGTGTCTTGCTTACGTGGAAAGAGTTAATTAGTCAAACTTTAAATGAGCATATCTTTCAATCCAAGAGTCAGATTGAGGTAAAGTTTATATTGACGTAAAACTCTTAACAAACTAAATGTGATGGTGCCATCTAAAGTTACTTCTACAAGCTTTCCAAAAGGATGATTTTTGTAACCCCGTCTTCATAGTGAGACCATGGAGGTTGGGTTAGTTAAGAGTAACACCTCCCACGACCTAGGAAGTGTAAAGGAGTGGGAGGGAGCATTACATAGTGGTATCAGAGTGCTCATGTTCAACACTCAGATTGGATTGCCCTAGGAGGAAAATTTTAAAGCTATGTTACAGGGTGTGACATTAGAGCAAGAATTTAATATTGAACCCTTGGGAAAATAAAATTGGTTTCCATTACAACGTGGTCTAAATCACAGTGTGGTATTTAAAGGATGATTGTTTATTGTGTGCAAATGTGTGCTGATTGTAGAACATTGGCGAATGGTTGTGTGTTGTATGCATATATGTGTTGATATCATAATTGTGAAATGATATGAATGACTGCATGACATATTTTGATATGTTTGTTTTCTAAATGGCATACTAACTTGAGATTTGATGTTTCAGATAGCCTCACATCAACATGCTTATTGAAAATATGCCAAGGTGATGGGTAAATATGTTTATTTGTACCCTTGGTTGGTTGACAATTATGTGTGTGTAATAACACATAAGAAAACACCAATGAACAACAAGAGAGTAAAGGGATGAATAGTAGAATGGTGCAGTACAACATTGATAGAACCCAACATTGTCAGGAAGAAGAGGCAATTGAGAAAATGAGACAAGTAGACTCCCCTGACTAGATGGAAACCCTTAGAAGTTTAAGGGATGAATTGAGAAGTTGCAAGGTTGACAATGAGAAGATTGTCAGAGATTAGGAGAAGCAAGCAAAAGTAAATGCAATAATACTACAAATCCTGTTAGACTTGCAAAGACAAAAGCAACATGAGCTAGGTGCCATCTACTTAGGAAATTATAAGTTTGGGCAGAGTCCATAGGGAACCTAGAAGCATGAGGATTGATGGTGCAGAAGGTATTAGATCTAAGAAAAGGCATAGACAACCAAGTGAAGATACAGTGAGAGGAGGAACAGTGAGAGGAGGAACTCCACTAAGTACTCTAGAGAGAAGAATAGGAAGTCATGAGGAACTATCTAGTGCTGCAACTAAGAGACATTACCTGCACAAAAGGAAAGAGAAAGTCTTGAGGCCAGAAGAATTTAAGAAGGAAAAACATCCTACATTTGATGGATAGGTCAAGGAAGTCAAAGAAGTTGAAGCATAGTTATTGGAGACGAAGAATTCTTTCAGGGTGCGTGATTACTCTAAGAATATGAAAGTAAGAGAACCCATTTTCAAATTGAAAGGCAAGAATGATATCTGGTGGGAAGACTTGAGGAATGTCAAGGATATTAGAGAAACAAAGTTGTCCTGGAGGAGATTTGAGAGATATTTCCAGGAAAAGTACATATCTAAAATGTACAATGATAGCAAGGTTAAAGAATTCCATGAGCAAAAATTAGGGAAATTGACAACTCATGAGTACCCTAAGAAATTCTTGGAGCTATTGAGGTATGTGCCTTACATCAAGGATGAGAAGGTAAAGATTCAGAGGTATCTCAGTGGATTGTCGCAGGCTTACAAGGACATAATAGAGTTTGATGAGCCAAAAAACCTATAGGACACCATCCAAAAGATGAAGTATTGCTATGAACAGTCCAAGCATAAGACAATTTCAAACTGATTGGAGAGCAAGAGGTAAGCCCAACTTTAGAGGAAAAGGGAAAAAACTGCAGGCCACTAATCAGGAGGAAGGAATGTGAAGTTTATCACTCTTGTTAAGGGTGAGTTTTAGCAGAAATCTACTATTGCTAATAGAGGTTGATTCTTTAATCCCACAAGAGAGGAAGCTGAGGGGTTCATAAGAGGACCTATACAATGTTGGACTTGTGGAGAAAACCATAAGAATAAATATTGTCCTCGGTGACAGTGGAACAATCCAAGGTTGTACAATGTGCAAGAAGCAGAGACGGCGAATGATGTGGCTTAGAATGTGCCACAAATATATGTCACGTTGGACAATAGGAAGGACGATCACCAAGCATCAATTATAGAGATAGAAGGTATGATCAACAACCAACTTGTTTCTATTTTGATTAACCCATATTCTAATTTTAGCTATGTTATCCCAAAATCTGTAGAGGAGTGTGCAATGCAAAAGATAGCCCACGAAAATTCATGGTTAGTTCAGCTAGAAATGGGGACTAAGAGATGAGTTGAAGAAGTGGTGAAGTAAAAAAAAATAGTGATAAAAGACATGCCAATGTTTGCAGACTTGAACCTTTTGCCAATGGGTTCATATGGTGCATGCCAGTTGGCATAGACTAGTTAGCGGGCCAACAGACTAAAATCAATTGCTACAAAAAATCGATAGAATGTATTAGAGACAAAGGGAAAAGAGTGCTACCATAAGGGATAAGAAAACACAAAACTATCTGGAAAATACCATTGTTGTAGTTGAAGAGGTGTAGCCGAAAGGGATGTGAATTGTATGCTATCCAAGTAGCCAATTAATTAGAGGTTAATAGGCACAAGAGAATGATCATCCAATATTAAAGCAATTCAGTGATGTGTTTCTTGAGGAAATCCAAGGTTTGCCACCAAGAAGATAAATTTATTTCTCAATTGAATTATTACCAAGATCAACACTAGTGTCAAAAGTTTTGTATTGAATGAGCACACTGAAACTAGTGGAACAAAAATTGAAATTAAAATAGATCTTGGATAGGAGACACATTAGACCTAGCATATCCCCCTAGCGTGCTCCCATACTATTCATGAGCAAAAAGGATGACACATTGAGACTATGCATTGACTACATAAAGTTAAATAAAGCCACAATAAATAGCAAGTATCCTTTTCCTAGGATTGATGACTTGTTTGATTAGTTGAGAAGAGTTGCAATATTTTCAAAGATAGAATTGAGGTATGGGTACCATCAAGTATGAATTAAGGATGAAGACATCCATGAGACAACCGATTGAACACTTGATAATGCAAGTCGAAAGAATTCCTTTCTTCACCGTGCATCCATCGACTTGACATCTAAAATAATATTTGAGATGAATTATATTTTTTTATGTGTTTCTGCATTGACATGGGTGACAATCAATTCACCACTTACAACTGACTAAATATGCAAGAAACATCCACAAATGGATGCACTCCTCTCCCAATTATTATCGCAAATTGACCCAACAACCAAAAGGTCGACTGCTCGAATACTTCTGCCAATAGAGTCTCGACTTATCTTCTTTGATAGTTACAATGATAACTTTGATATGTAGTCAAAAATATAAAATGTAGAAAGAGTACCATCTCAATTATTTTTTGACAACCCATAATGCCAAGCCTTCAATCCCATATTGTCTCTATCATTGTAACATAGTTTTCAGATTTCTTTAATAAATACCAACCTTATATAGAAAACATTTTTCTTACGCAACAACTTGTTGAATAACTTCATTTGCAATTTAATCCTTTCATTTTCCATGTCTGTAGCATCTGTAGAGGAATATTTAATATTTATATAGTCTTGGTATCAGTCCTCTTTCGCAAGTCTTCAACAACATCCATGGACATTACAAGCATCAACTTATATCTCTCCAGAACTTTGAACTTGCAGGGTTCTCATTTGATCTCATTATCTTCATTTTTCTCTTCTGCAGGTTCATTCCTCCATTCACTGCTATTGTCACCCAGCCAAATGGACCGACAGCGACGCCAGAATGTTATAAATATACGATATGTAGAGCAAGAACAGACTACACTTGAACCAACGAGAACATACAAGTACGAGAATACACTAGACACAGAGATAACGAGAAAGGAATTCCAATCCAAGTTTGCATTGATATTACATGATGTATATAGTTGGAGCGGTTGTACCCTCTCACAACCAACCTTCATCTACATTTACTGATATTTACTAGCATTTACATATACATAATCATAGGTCTAAAGAGACACTTACAACAACATTATATCAGCCAAGCTTCAATACTTATACCTACCAACTTCATGATTATGAACATTTATTGAACCTCTTTTGCTTCTATGATATGCAACTCTTTTTCACTCATTTATTGATTATTTATTTTGTTGATACCATTGCCTCCAAAATTCATCCACTCTCTCCCGTGAAGCAAGAGAAAAAGTCCTTTTCAAACTATATTTTCTTGTTTCTTTAGTTGACATATCTACAAAAAATTTAAATACTATCAAAAGTTTAAATTTAAATTCTTAAAAAACTTGAATACTTAATGTAGATCATTAAGTTTCACCTATAATATATATCATTACTTCATTATATATATATATAGATAAAGCGAACCAATCCATTTAATAATTTAATAGCTTTTGTAGTTTACAATGGAATAAAATTTCAATACATCATAATAGACAATCAAACATGAAGTGCGTTATTCCATTGCCAAATAACAAAAGAATGCAAGTAATTTCCAACAAACATAACACAAATCGATATGACTTTATTTTTCAAAATTGCTATAACACGATCTTTAGTATATCTAGAAAAAGATGAAATAAAAATCGGATTAATCACATTGTAGAGATTTGGTCGACGTTTTGAACCAACTAATGTGGTTCATCCTCATGAGAAATGGTGAAAAATTCAATCTTCATCAAAGGTTTAAATAGCAGAGAAGCATCCTTGCCCGGAATTAGCCGTTAGGAAAATGATGAACCACATGAGTTGGTTCGAAATGTCGACCAAATCTCTACGATGTGATTAATCCGAAAGACAAACTATTATGAAAAATAACATGTTTGAGAATGTCTGAGAGAAAATGCTTTGAAGCCTTAAAGGTTAAGGCACGATATCCACAAGAAGTGATGGTATGTCAACAATAGAATCTATATTTGGAATAAGTGTGAAAACATTTCCACTTATAATCAAAGCATTGCAATGTTCAAGTCATGGCGCATGGAACCTTGATTTCTTTAAGATGGATACGTTATCAACAATTGTCGGTGCACAAAATCCAATCAACATATCATATAACTTGAATGACACTTCCACATAATTAAACATAAGTACTTTTCCTTGAATTGTATAAAGAGGAAGGTAGCTAGGGAATTTATTATTAATATATGTAGAAATAGAATCTAACAACCTCCATTTGAACTTTGAACCCCCAATCATCTTCAAAACACTCCAGGCTACGTTCATTACAAGGTTGACCAAATTAAAAATTTGGGAATGCAAACTTCTGTGATTTATAATGATTTTTTCAAGTAGTTCTTTTGGTAAATCACATTTTACATTCTTGGGTCGGCACATTTCGAACCACTAAATGTGGTTCATCATCACGACTTTGATGAATGTTTTGATCCATACAAGTTGATATATACTACAGAAATGCACAACGATCAGAAAATGAACGTTAAAGAAAAAATAATAAAATATTTAAATTGAATGTTAAAGAATTAAGAATAGGATACTAAGTTTACTAAAATATTACTAATTATAAAAAAGATTTAATAAAATATCAAAAAATTGTTAATAAGGAAAGTATCCCCCTAACTTATTAAATAAAACTATTAATTTTATTTTTTTATACCTATTATTATTATTATTATAATAAGAGGCAAAATTCAAAGAAAGATGATTAATAAAAATTAACACCAATTATTTTAATATTTTTATAATTATGAGAATAATTTTTTAAAAGGCATGGGAAAAAAAATAATAAAATAATAATAAAAATAAACAAACAAATAAATAAAAATGAACAAAATTAAAAATTAAAAATATAACCTAACATTAGAACAGAACAATGGATAAAAATAAATATAAAAGAAACTAAATAAAGGAAATATAATAAATATATATAAATAAATAAATAAATGATAAAACACAAGAAAAATTAAAAAAAGGAGGGGGGTGGAGATAACAAAACTAAGGGGAAAAGGTGAAGGAGAAGGAAAAAAACTAGGAAAAAAGAGATGAGATCCAACAATTGCTAATCTTCCACCTATCATCCTCATTCAACATATGCGGCTTTGTTTCAATTTTGATGGCCTCTCTAATCTTGCAATGATGGAAATGATCAATCCTAACAATAACCTGAGACTCTTCTAAACAAATGTGGTGTTTTTTCTTCCCATCATGCTCAACTAGAGTTGAGGAACGTGTCCTACAGTGACTGATATCAACAACATGCTCTTGTATTCTATGATTTATAGAGTGACTTATTTCCCCAATGTAGGGGGTCGCACATGAACAAGGGATTAAATAGACACTTTTCATGTTCTTTGGGTCCAACGGGTCTTTAATGGATCATAGGGAACCACAAATGGTGTTCAAGGGACTAAAGGTCTAAGAGATCTTATGCTTCTTTAAAATACAAGTAATTTTGTCAGTAGTACCCTAGATAAAGGGAAGTTGAACATTGCCAACCAAATCACTAGGGTCTTTCCTTGGTTTTAGACCTTTACTCGCATTTAAGAAAGCTCTGAGACCTTGGAGCTTACTATAACCATTATTCTCAAAGACTTTAAGGAGATGGGTTTTCTCATTTTCCAAGTGTTCATCATTTGAAACCTTGAGAGCTTGAGTGGCCAATGTGTTAAGAACACCAACCTTTTGAGCTGAAAAATGATATGAGCTAGCGTGAAGATACTGCTTTGTGTGGGTTTTCTTCTGAAAGACTTGGTGAGAGAAAGAGCCATCATCTTTCTTGGAGATAAGAACATCAAGAAAAGGAAGACTTCCATTAATTTTAGTCTCCATAGTGATTTGGTTGGTAGTGTTCAACTTCCCTTTATCCAGGTTACTACTGACAAAATCTCTTGTATTTTAAGGATGCATAAGATCTCTTCTACCTTTAGACCCTTGAACACCATTCGTGGTTCCCTCCGATCCGCTAGAGACCCATTGGACCCAAAGAACATGAAAAGTGTCTATTTAATCCCTTGTTCCTGTGGGACCCCCTACATTGGGGAAACATGTCGCTCTATAAATCAGAGAAATCAAGAGCATGCTGATGATACCAGTCATTGTAGGGCATAGTCCTCAGCTCTCGCTAAGCATGTTGGGAAGACAAAACACCACATTTCTTTGGAATAGTCTTGGGTTATTGCCAGGATTGATCATTTCCATCGCCGCAAGTTTAGAGAGGCCATTGAAATAAAAAAAAAATGTCTCATAAGCTGAATAGGGATGACGATTTGAATATCAACAGTTGTTGGATCCCTTCTCTTTTTTATTAGTTTTGTTCCTTCTCCTTCACCTTTTCCCCTTAGTTTTGTTAATATTTTTAATTTTTAATTTATTTATTTTTCATTTTTTTAAAATATTTTTTTTGATGCCTTTTAAGAAATTATTCTCATAATTATAACAATATTAAAATAATTGGTATTAATTTTTATTAATCATCTTTCTTTGAATTTTGCCTCTTATAATATATATATATATAATATTATAAGAGGCAAAATTCAAAGAAAGATTATATATATATATATATATTAAATATTATAAGAGGCAAAATTTGAATTTTATATATATATATATAATCTTTCTTTGAATTTTGCCTCTTATAATATTATATATATATATATATATAGTTTTATTTAATCAGTTAGGGGAAGACTTTCCATATTAACATTTTTTTTTTTTATATTTTATTAAATCTTTTTTATAATTAGCAATATTTTATTAAACTTAGTATCTTATCCTTCTTTAACGTTTAATTTAAACATTTTATTATTTTTTCTTTAATGTTCATTTTCTGATTGTTGTGCATCTCTGAAGTATATATCAACTTGTATGGATCAAAACATTCATCAAAGTCCCGATGATGAACCACACTTAATGGTTCGAAACACATCAACCCAGGAATTTGAAATGTGATTTACCAGAAGAACTACTTGAACAAATTGAAAATTATCAACCTCCTCAATCAACCAAATAGAGGTAGAACCATTATTGGTGACACAAACCAACTGGTTCTTGTATAATTCCAATGACATGCAATATATTTCAGTGATAAGAACAAATGAAAAACCCCACAGGTTCCTTCTAAGGTCCAACCAATAGATATTGTACCCATTTGTAGGGTAATCATCATAATCCTAGTCTAAATACAAGTAATAAAATTTTCCATTGTAGAAGATCACCTCCTTGGGGGGAATTATGTCAACATAAGGAATTTATGTCATCTTCGAGACCATATCAATGCTACTGCATATCAAAAAATGTGATTACATGTTTTTTATACCTACCTTAGCACAACCCAATTATATTTTCGTGAACCAACCTTTTCTAAGAGAGAAAAGAATATACACTCTCCAAGAGAAAGAGATCCAAGATTTTTAAAGGTCTTTGTAAAAGGGTTCACTACAAAATAATTCTTTGCATGGGAAAAGGTTGTAGGCACAGAGAACACAATCATTGATCCAACTGTACATTGAATTGTGTATCCAAAATGAATAAACAGAAAAAGCAAGGAACATATGTTCCCTTTATCATTAAGGTATGATCCAAGAATCAACATTATGGCCAATATGAACCTCCAAAGCGATAAATCCAAATTCATTAATGACACATCGACTACAAGCAGACTTGAAAACAGGGTTTTGAAAACCATCTTTCTAATGTTTACAGACTATTTGAAAACTTGTCAACACCGATAATGGAAGTCAATGAAATATCAACTCTATAATCTCAAATGGTAGAAACTTCCACGAGAAATCCATGAGAAAATGAAGGGTTTTCTTGGAACCAAAATAAATGTTCTCCATTATATAACAAAAAAAGGGTTTTAAACATTATCTATCATATTAAACATGCTAATCACCATACTAAACATGTTAAATATGCTCTATAAATCTTAATATGTCTGATAAATACTAAAATTAAATATATTGAACAATAATCAAAATTGCATAGAACCAAGATACTATTCAACAATTAAATCACTAGTAAATCTTATTTCAAACCTCAAAATATAATAACCTCAATATTAAATAAATTCTTATTTAATAACCTCAATATTAAATAACTATAATTATTTATAATATTTTTTTGACAAAAATAGAAAGAGTTTTCTATTAAATCTATGCCCGGTCACAATAAAGTATGTGGGAAATTTACATATTTTTTTATAAGCTTGATAGGACCTTTCTTTTCATTATCATTCAAAAAATAGGCAGGTTACATCTATGTGTTGAATGGTTAGGTGGCCTCAACCTGCCTGGAGGGAAACCAGGTCTGTTGGCCACCTAACGACATGATAAGCCATCCAAAAACAAAATAAAATAAGTTCATCCATCCATGCTAAAAATGTCTGATTATCCCTAAACTACCTAGCATCTAGATATCTATAAACATACTGAAAGTACTGACAAGATAAAAATGGCTACATACACTAATAAGTAGAATATAGGTGATATGCTAGACTACTTGTCATCTGCTGGTGAGCTCCAGTATTGTAGCAATAATGCTACAACTCCTGGGGCTTCCTGTCTCTTAATTTTATCAACCCGGTAGTTCGTACAAACTTGGAAGCGACGGTGCTGTATGCACAAGTACTAGCCCTTGTCGCAGCTGTCACTTGGTCAGCTGGCACAAGTCCGCTAGGGCTTAAGCCAACTTCTATAGGCTCACAGAAGAAGCTTTATCAATGATGGACGAAAGCTAACTCAAAGGAAGGCTACGCTGCTTGACAAACTGCATCAAAAGCAATTTAAAGCATGTAAATCCATGAAACCCTAATTTAACTAGTCTATCTTCTATAATGCAAAGAATGTGGATGCAACTCCTATGAATGCTGTCATTACCTCTAACAAGTGTAAATGCATGGGTCTAAGTTACTTGCATCATGAGAAATGTGTTTTTGTGTTTTTCCTTTAGGTGTGTGGAATGAGTGTGAACTTGGCCTAATTAGGGTTTGATTGTGCAGGTGGGATGGAGAAGGAAGGAAAGTGTGGGACAGGTTGGGGAGGCTAGGAGAGGTTCCTAAGGATCCTTAGCACCCATCCACAGAGGTCCCTCACGTTCAGAAGCTCGGCAACGAAGTGAATGGCCTCCTACAGGAAGGCTGCAGGGGATCCTACAGGATACTCTGTTTTCTACAGGATGGCTGTGCACGTCTACAGGATGGTTGGCCGTGGAGGTTTTTAGGAGTTGATGGAGTGTTGGAGTGGTGTGGGAGGCTAAGGGAGATGGAGATGGACCTAATGATGTCTTAGGAAATGGCAAGTCAGACGAAGGAAGGGTGCATGCAATGGGTTGATGTTTTGGAAGGGTGGAATCAACGAGAGTGAAGGAGATGGAGCTGTACGTGAAATGAGAGAGTTGGAGGGCACGTGAGTGAGATAGAGGGTGAATAGAACTTGCAGGTGGATGAAGAAAACGACGAAGGAAATCGCTTGAGCAAAAGCAGTGTAAATAAAACAAATGACCTGTGCATGAAAACAAGGAATTCATTAACCTATTATGCCATGAAACCTATAAATCCAAAATGGAAACCAAGCAATAAAACTAATGCGTGAGAGTGCAGTATGGATCAATGTCGAGAATGTATGAATAAATCCTTAATGAAAAACGTTCATGTGGCAACTTGCGTGGAGATGAAACGACTGCTGTTCTTTTTGGTGGCTGATCATGGTCTACACCCCAATCCCAAACAGTGAGATGGCAGTGAGCCTTTACAACCTGTTTTTGTTGGAGCTCCAAGAGATTTATTCTACCAACCTATCAAACTTGAATACTGAAAGCAAAGCATCCTACCAGTCCTATCTATGCTAATGAAAACAATTAAACTAACAAGCTGGAAATCCGAATTGCATAGGAAACTAAACAAACTCAAGTGCTGGACCTAATTGTAAATGCATTACAACACTGAGGAGGTCTATGGCTCTCAGGTTGGGCCCTAACCTGAGAGCTATAGCTCCTTGAGAAAACTCAGAACTAACTCAAAAGTGGCCTTCTTTATTCATAATCTGATAACATGCCAAATTGGCTTACAAAAGAGAACGAAACTTGAGCTGTGCTCCAAAATTACAATAGTAATACGAGAGTTTCAACAACCTAACCAAGGCTAAGGCCTCTATACTTATACAAAACGATGATCCAACAGGTATCCATGATTCTAGGAGCTCGGCTGTTTAATCTAGAGTTTAACTGCTGATCCTGTAGGATGGTCATAAATGCTGTTTCCTGTAGAGCAGTTTTGAACTGCTGTTCCTGTAGAACAGCTGGCCGTGTATTAAGCTCGGAGGGAGGATGGAGTGGGGCTCGGAGTTCTTGGTGAGGATCACGAGGAATGTCCCCCAAGACCGTGGACAACCTCTCCTTACGTCAGCAGTGCCAACTCGTTGTCTCCTTGCCACCTTTTCGTTGTCTTTTGCTCCCTTTTAATGCCAAAACCTGCAATCACAATGCATTAGCTACGTAGATAAAGTGCCTATCCTTTCTCCTACAAACAACATGAATAAACTAAGAAGTGTATGCATAAACAATAAAAATGAATGGTTTGAGCAAGCAAAATAGGCCAAAAATGAGCCCAAATTGTACCAAAATTGGGGCTCATCATCACCCCCCAGCTGAACCATTTGCTCATCCTTGAGCAACCTTGCCCCTGCTCCTTGTCCTTGGCCGAGGACTCGGGACCGGAACAGGCTGTTTCTTTTCTGCTTTTGATGGCCCTGCCTTTTCTGCCCCTGATGGTGATGAGGGTGATGCTTCCTTCCCTTTTTCTATTTCCTTGAGTCGGGCTTCAGAAGGCGACTGGCCTATCTTTCGTGTCCAGGAAGTTATTTTTGGGCTCCCCTTTCCGGGGGTAGCTGATGGTTTAGAGGGGGTTCTTGCACTGGGTGAAGTAGGTACATCCCCTGAAGTGGTATGGCCGCTGGGTGAAGGCTGTGGCTTGCTCGGGGACATCCTCTTGCTTCTCCTGGCTTCAGGTGGCAGAGGGGTTTCCCTCTCCCTTTTCTCTTTCGGTTTTGGAGGTGTGCTGAGGGCAGCCAGTGCCGCTGCTGCCTCCTTATCGAGGATGTCAGCCTTCTCTTTCTTGTGTTTTGCTCTCTCGGAGCTCCTTGTAGAGGGTCCCTCCTTTTTAGATTTCAGGCTTCCTGTGGAAGACCTTGCTTTGCCCGCTTCCGGGCCTCCTGTAGAAGATTCTTTCCTTGTCTTCGGGCTCTCTATAGGAGGCTGTTTCTCAATGACCTTCGGGCCTCTCGTAGAAGCCTGTGGGTGTATTGTCGGGCTTCCTGTAGAAGCCTTTGTCTCCGTCTTTGGGCCTCCTGTAGAAGCCTGTTTTCCAACAATTTTCGGGCTTCCTGTAGAAGCCTTGGTCGTTGCTCTTGGGCTTCCTGTAGAAGCCTGCTCCTTACTGATCTTCGGGCTTCCTGTAGAAACCTTTGTCTTTGTTTTCGGGCTTCCTGTAGAGGCCTGTGTTTGTGTTTTCGGGCTTCCTGTAGAAGCCTGTGGTTGCGTTCCTGCAGATGCAACTCCCACCACCTTCTCTTGTCTTGCTGCGTGGCTTTTGCTTTTGGCTTTGACTGCAGAAGCTGATAAGGTGCTTGGGCTGGCAGGGGCCACCTCAGCTTTGACTGCCCTGCTCTTCAACCTCTTTTCCCTTGCTGATAGGATGGGGGTGTCCTCTTTGACTCCGTCATCTTTTTCTTCTTTCTTCTTCTTTCGTTCTTTCTTCTGTGCTGGAGCCGGAACTTTTTGGCTTTTTCTTTTCTTACTCCCGGCTGCTGGCTCTTCTTCTCCTCCGTTAGAGGATTCCGCTTCTTCAAGCAACATTTTTATGTTCCCCGTTCTTGATAAGTCCCTAAATGATTCCCAAGCGAGGGGGACTTTATATGAGCGGAGAGCATCCTCCACGAGGAGCTTGACTAGCCCATGGTGGGCTATCTGGTCCGGAATTCCGTCCTTGAGCTTGGTGGAACACTCCATTAAGGACTGTAGTAGAAAGTAAGGAATGCTCAACCTCTGTGCTGCAGGGAGGTCAATCTGGTGTTTTATTTCGTTAAGCAGCCTGAAGTGATACGCATATACAATGCTATATCGACCCTCACAGGTGATATATTTCATAATTTGTAGACTGACTTCGTTCCATGGCGGCAACAGGCTTGCCCTTTTGACTCCATTTTTGTCTTCGGTGAATGACTCTTCCGGTGGGAAGAACTCCTTCTTTGCTTGCTGGCTCTGCTTCCGCTCTTCTTTGTCCCACGGCAGACCCATGGGCAGCGCTGTAATCCGACTGATATGCTCTGGGGTGAGTTTGAGGCTGAGACCTCTGAAGGTTACCATGGCCAATGTCTGTGATTTAGGCTGCAGAGCCCGCAAAAATTCCTCGGCTACTTCATCATCGTAGCCCTGTAGTTTATCACAGAAAGGCATCCATTGTGCTCTAGTGAAGAGCTCAACCACTGTCGGGTTTCTCCTTAATGCATTTGAATTAGTGGGCTCTCGCCTGATAAACCCGCCAGGCATGATGAACACAGTGGTTTATACCAGAGGTGGTGGATACACAGGAAATTCGGTCTTAAAGACAGAACATGCAATGAATTTTCAGACCACAGTTTGATTATACAGCTATCCTGTAGGAGCGATAGTATAGGCACGGCAATCCAATTCTTTATGACCACACTGTGACTAATGGCCTTGCCACCTTTAAAAAAACCAATTGCGGAAGGAGTTGCAGGGTTACCTCTTTTCTGCCACCTTTTTTTACGTGAAGACTTCACCTTCCTGTAGAGCCGCGTTCCTGTAGAAACTGCTTCCTGTAGGACGGCGTTCCTGTAGAAACTGTCCCTGTAGGAGCAGTGCGCAGGCTTCGGGAAGAGCTTTAGTTGGCTGGCGGTCGAGAGGTACTTAACCAGCGTTCAGGTAGCCGAGAGCTCGGCGTATCAACATGCAGAGGTAAGCAGAGGATCTACTCGAGTTTTGAAGTGAGGTTGATGGAGATACACGCTTAATCGAGCCGATTAGATTTTGAATCAGCGCAGCTCGTGGCGCGGGGGTGAGCTGTCCCCGCCGGACCGTTGGGTGACGTCACCCATCATCTGCCTGCACATTCGTTTGTTGCCGCATTCATTCCCACAGATCTGCCGCCGCCCTTTTCGGTTAAACTTCACTTCTCGGTTGACGGGACTGATCTTCACGTGCTTGTTGCGTGTTTCTTTCGTCATGGCTGCCACCTCGTCCTCTGACTAACCCTTTACTAACCGACGTGGCCAATCACTGGCCTTTAGGCCGCTCAACCATTCACCTTTATGCCATGCAAAACAAATCGAAGTAATAATCATGCAGTTTGATGGAGAGAAGGATTAGAACACTTACCTGCGCGCGGCTGCACATGATTTCCAGTTTTTTTTTAGCGATGGATCTACCTGCCGCCTGTGGCTGCACATTCCTGTAGGCTCGTGGTTACAGGATGCTGGCGATGGAGTGAATGGTTCTGCGTTCATGCGCCCGTGTTTGATCTCAGATGGCGGTGCTGTGAACGGTCTTCACTTGAGCAGGTTGAACTGTTACAGGATCCCCGCGAGGGGTCTTGTCACCGTTCTTTCTCCTCGGGTGTATGCTGCATGCTGGCGGTTCTGGCTTCTCGATCACGATCCCAGCGCTTCTGATGTATCAACGTGGATGTGGTATGGTTCTCGGTGCTTAGTTTTTCTTTGACAGATGCTTCCTCACGAGAACTGATTACTTTGTTGTGCTGCTGCAGGGATCTTGGTTGCATGGCGACGAGGATGGTGGAGGATGATAATGGCAATGTTCAGGGGTGCCATCATTGGCATGCATGCATTCAATCCACTCCTCAGTCGCTAGATCTTCATTTGAAACACATTTCGGCCATCGTAACCTTCTACAGGAAGTTTCCTGTAGAACACAAAGCTTCCTGTAGAAATTTGGCATTTTCCTGTAGAAGATCCGCGTCTTCCTGTAGGAAGACTGTCTGTTCCTGTAGAAAAACTGTATCCTCCTGTAGAAGATCCAAAGCATGATAATAATTGCACATACCTTAAAAAACATTGCTGTTCTTGGAGGGGGTGCTGATGACATCCTTTGCTAGCATGATGAAGGCCCCTGGCTTGGAGTGGAGAGGCTTCTTCTCCTCCATAGAACATCTGCATGCAAACCTTTTATTGTGCTGATTGCTTTTTCCTGTTTTTTTTTTTTCTTTTTTTTTTTTTTTTTAGAAAGACAATAGGAGCGCCTCAATGAGGTTTTCACCCCTACTGCCTGCCTTGGGCGCCTCAGAGAGGTTTTCACCCAAGGATCTTTATTTTCCTCTCTTTTCTTTTTCGAAAGACAATAGGAGCGCCTCAATGAGGTTTTCACCCCTACTGCCTGCCTTGGGCGCCTCAAAGAGGTTTTCACCCAAGGATCTTTATTTTTCTCTCTTTTTTTTTTTTTTTTTTTTGTGTTTTAGATCCTTCAGGGTATGCCTAAAGCGGAGGCAGAACCCTTCTCTATGACCAAAACAGATTTCTCCATAGTGCTGATAAACTCTTGTCTTGAGAGAGGTCTTCTATAGATCTTCAATCGGTGCCCATTGACAAGCATGGGAATGGATTCCTCATCAATGGTTCGAATGAGGACAGATCCATTGTCATGGCACTGTTCCACCACATATGGTCCTAGCCATCTGGTTCTCAACTTCCCCTTGAAATCTTTGAATCTGGAATCATACAACAAAGCCCAATCTCCCGGCTGAAATTGCTTGTCATGGAGATGTTGGTCATGCCACACCTTCCTCTGAAGTTGAACCACTTCTGAGTGAAGGAGGGCCTGCATGCGGTGTTCATCCAGTCCATTCAGCTGCAATAACCTTTCTTACTGTGCATGGCTGAGATCTAGGTCCAGCTGAGCTGCCAACCTCAAAGTGTTATACTCAAACTCAATGGACAGTAAAGCTTTCTTCCCATAGACCAGTTCATAAGGTGTGAAACCGGTGGTGGTCTTCCAAGTGGTGTTGTAAGCCCATGTGGCTTCAACTAGGCGATCTGCCCAGTCTTTTCTGCTGCTGTTTACTACTTTGGTCAAGATCCCTTCTAGAGCTCTATTGGTGACTTCCACCTGCCCATTTGCTTGAGGATGATAGGGGGTGGAAGTCCTATGCTTGATCTTGTGATGAGCTAATAGATCTTCAACCAAGTTGGAGGTGAACTGGCTCCCTTGATCGGTCACCAGCTCTCTTGGGTAGCCAAACTTGTAGAAGATGTTCTCTCTTAAGAACTCGACCACCTTTTCTTCTGTTGCTGCTTTGATTGCTTTAGTCTCTGCCCACTTTGTCAAGTAGTCAGTACACACAATGATGTAGGATCTCTGCCTCGAAGAGGGATTGATTGGGCCCACAAAGTCCATGCCCCACTTCTCAAATGGCTCGAGAGTCACTTGAGGTTGGAGAGGCATCTCATCCCTTTGGGTCGGTTTCCCCATTCTTTGGCATTGGTCACATTGGCTAACATATCTTCTGACATCTTGATGAAGTGTGGGCCAATAGTAGCCTGCCTGCAGGATCTTGAAGGCAGTTCTCTTTGATGCAAAATGTCCTCCACAAGGCCCATCATGACAGGTGAGGAGAATGTCAAAGACTTCCTCCTCCCTTACACAACGCCTTAAGATCTGATCGGGGCCAAGCTTGAACAGGTTGCCCCCAATCCATGTAAATGAGGCACTCTTTCTGATGATTTTGCTCTTCTCTTTTGAAGAGAGGTGCGGAGGGAACTGAGCTGAAACAAGGTAGTTTTCTATATCAGCAAACCATGGAGAGAGTACTGAGATCGCAAACAGATGCTCATCAGGCATCTGGTCATCCACCGTCCCATCTTCATCTGCAGACAAATCCAATCTAGACAAGAAGTCAACAACAACATTTTCTTTTCCTGGTTTATCAACAATGGTTAGATCAAACTGCTGCAATAAAAGTAACCATCTAATAATACGAGCATTCACATCTGGTTTATTCATCAAGTATCTAATAGCAGCATGGTCAGTATGTACAAAAGTCTGGTAACCAGTAATGTAATGTCGGAACTTGTTCAGTGCATGAACCACAGCTAAGAATTCCTTCTCGGTTACAGTGTAATTCAGCTCTGCTTTGGACAAGTTTTTGCTAACGAAGTAAATGGCATATGGAAGTTTTTGCTCAACTTGTCCTAAGGCTGCACCTATGGCTTTGTTCGAGGCATCAGTGTGGATGTGGAAAGGTAGGGCCCAGTTTGGACCCCTTAGTATTGGAGCTGACACTAACTTGTCTTTTAATTCATTCAAACTCTTCTGACAATCGTCAGTCCAATTAAACTCCACATCTTTTTCCAACAAACCAAACAATGGTGAGGCTAACTTGCTGAAGTCTTTAATGAACCTCCGGTAGTATCCTGCTAATCCCAAGAAACTCCGGACATCCCTTACTTTTTGAGGAGGTGGAACCCTCTTGATGAGAGCAATTTTGTTAGGATCCACCTGCAATCCTTGAGAAGAAATGGTATGGCCTAGCACTGTCCCTTCAGTCATTAGGAATTCACATTTCTCAGGGCTAAGGGACAAGTTCATCTCGATGCACTTGGTTAGGACCTTTCCCAAGTTGGACAATGCTTCCTGGAAGTTGGCCCCATAAGGGGTAAAGTCATCCATGTAGATTTCCACTGCATCATGGACCAACTCCGAGAAGATGCTCAAGACAGCTCTCTGAAAAGTAGCAGGAGCATTGCATAGCCCAAAGGGAAGGACTCGGTAGGCAAAGGTACCCCAAGGACAAGTGAAGGTGGTCTTATCTTGGTCTTCCGGGCTGATTTGGATTTGATTGTACCCGCTGAACCCATCCAGGAAAGAGAAGAACTTCTTTCCTGCCAGTCCATCCAACACTTGATCTATGAAAGGTAGAGGGAAATGGTCCTTCTTGGTAGCTTTGTTCAGCTCCCGGTAATCTACACAGATCCTCCACTTCCCATTCTTCTTGGGAACCAACACTAGAGGGGACACCCATTCACTATCTGAGATGGGGTAAATGAATCCGACATCCAACAGTTTTTGCAATTCTTCCTTGACAATGTCCTTAAGGGCTGGATTCATTCTCCTCTGGGGTTGCCTAACTGGTTTACAATCCTCTTTGATGTATATATGATGGGTACAGACCGAGGGGTGGACTCCTTTCATCTCCTTATAGCTCCAAGCAAAAGCATCTAAGTGGCTGGCCAATAGGCTACACAACTCCTTCTCCTGGGAAGGAGATAGAGAGGAGCTGATCTTTAACGCTCTCTCAGGGCCGAACTCCACACTTTTGACTCTGGGAGTGACAGGGCTGGTTGTACAAAGGTCCACTAAGGTGCTAGCTTGGGCATCCTCCACCAACTTCTCTAAAGATAGTGCACTGGAAGGTGGATTCTGGATCAGGGTCTCAATTAAATCATCCTCGGTAGGAGAATTTCTTCTAGCGGTATCTAGGGTGCACAGAGGTGCAGAGTACACCTCGTCTTCCTCTCCGTCCTCCAACCAGAGTGGTAAATCATGCTCTAAAGAGGGTTGGACAGGAGGGTATAGGACTAGCTGCTTGGACATGGGACCATTCTTGATGGTCATGTTTCCTGCCCGACAACTTATGTAAGCATCTGCAGTAGCTAACCAAGGCCTTCCCAAGATGAGAGGATATCCAGTAAGCTTGGCCTTTGGTTGCAGGACCAGGAAATCCGCAGGGTATTCCCAAGAATCAATTGAGACCAAGACATCCTCCACAATCCCTTCGGGAGTCACGGTGGAGCGATCTGCTAACTGCAGTACTGTCGAGGTCTTTCTCAAGGAACCCTGAAGATTGAGTTTAAGCATGGTATCCCTGGTCATCACATTGATGGCTGCCCCCAGATCAATCAAGGTGTGGGGGATAATGGTGCCATTGATGTGTACATCTACTACAGGACTTCCAGGATCTAGGTACTTTGGGCAGATGACTTGTCCTAGCATAAGGTCAGACAGTTGTCCTATGACATTGATAGTTGAGGCATCTTTCTTCCGTCTGCCTGGGTGTTTGAAACACTTCTCCTTAATCAGCTTGTTATATATTGGCACTTCCTTGATGGCTTGGAGAAGTGGGATTTTTACACACAACTGTTTGAGCTCACCCAAAAGCTCATCTTCTTCTGGGTTCGGTTGTGTGGTGGCTGTTAGTCTCTCAGGAAAGGGTGGAGTAGGCTTTGGTTCACTCTCCTGATGGGTTTCCTCATCCTCTGGGGGAGGAGGTTGGCGATCTGGAAGAGTCTTTCCAGATCTAAGATTGATCTCCTGGATCTCCACAGCATAGGTAGGGCATGAGGTCTCCCCAGTATATACCTGCTGAGCCTGTCTATTGTTGGGGTTCGGGTTCGGTTGAGTAGGCATCTGAGGTTGCCTTGGAGGAGCAGGAGGTAAAGGCTGAGGTTGAACTGGTGGTGGAGGAAAAATGGCAGGAGGAGTGTTGTATTGGGGCCTCCACCCCGACTGAGGAGCACTCCATTGAGGCTGCGACTGGGTATGTGAGTGATATGGGTGAGAAGTAGGTTGAGTAGGGTACTGAGGTGGATAAGACCATGGAGGAGGCATGGACCAGGAAGGATGAGCAGGGGGACCCCAGGAAGGCATGGGAGTCAAGTGGTTGGGGTTGTAATAAGCTTGAGATGCCCCTTGCATCCCCTGCTGATAAGGTCTAGATCCTTGAGGCCTCCTTTGGTTGATGAAGTAGAGAGGTTCAGTGGGGGCTTCAGTTCCTTGGTACATGGCTTTAAACCCAGGCAAGGTTGGACACTGATTTGTTGGGTGGTCCTCCTCACAAACGAAACACACTTCGACCGAATGCAATGGACATTCGTTCTTAGGGTGTCTTCTGGTGCACCTAGGACAGAAGACAACCAAGGCTCTCTCAGCTTCCTCTTTCTTTTGCTGGATCCTGAATGTGTTCAGCTGCATGGCAATGGTATGTCTCACCTCACTCTTAAGATCTTCTAATTGGTTTGTAAGCTCATGTTTGGAGAAAGGGACACCGGTGGAGAGGAGGTTTCCTCTACCTCGTTTTCTAGCTGCCCTGGAATGATTTCGAAACACAGTCTTGATGTCCTCATAAGGCAGTTGGTAAATGTCCCCCCCAGCTAACATGTGAAGGGTGTCTAGGAGATCTTCAGGGACTCCTCGGAGTAGAACCAACTTGAGGGATTCAGGGTCAAGTGTGCATCTGGCCCGTTTATAGCTAAGTTGGAACCTCTCCTCATAGTCCTCTAAAGACTCATCATTCCCCATGGTCATTCGAAAGATCTCTCCCTTGGTTTCCTTGGACCTACAATAATCCCTATACTTGGTATTGAAGGCTTGCTGCATCTGAGCCCAAGTGGTGATGCTATTCCCAGGTAATCCCATGAACCAGCGTAGTGCTGCATCCTTAAGAGTGGAAGGGAAAAGCTTCAACTTTTGCTCATCCTCAGTATAGTCATAGGTTCGACAAAGGACAGCAAACTCAAACAAGAAGGTATCAGGATCCTCAGTGGTCAGTCCATGGAAGTGAGGCAAGGCAGAGGGGCTAATGTTTTTCATTTTCATATCCCCATTGGTCTCTCGGATGGGGAAAGCTCCTTCTATTCTCTCATCTTCTCTCCTGTTATCAGCCATGGCTTCAGATGGAGTGGTTTCTAACTCTTCTTCTTCTATAGGGTCTTGGTATATCTCGGGATGTTCACCTATAGGTTCCTCTGGGTCGCTGTCACCAAAGAAGAGAGAAGGGTGACTTAGTGATGTGGTGGGGGTGTTTGGTAGGAATTTGCCTGATCTATCTCGGTTCCTACGAGGCATGAAAGGGAAAGGACTCTTCTCTGTTTTTAGTGCTTTTGTTTTTTCTTTGTACCTGCAAAACTGAAACAAAGTGATCTACAACTAACTAGATTACTCAAATGAAATTTGCGGAATTGGAAATATTAATCTAGGAAAGCAGGAAATATTAATCTAGGAAAGCAGGAAATACTAATCTAAGAAAGCAGGAAATATTAATCTAGGAAAGCAGGAAATATTAATCTAAGAAAGCAGGAAAGATTAATCTAGGAAAGCAGGAAATACTAATCTAAGAAAGCAGGAAAGATTAGTCTAGGAAAGCAGGAAAGTCTATGCTACTTTTGCAGAATGGAAATGAAGCAAACTACTTAGCAGAAGGTAAGAGTAGGAAAGTAGAGGAAAAGCAACAGGTGCGAATACTCTGACGCTTCCCCGGCAACGGCGCCAAAAAGATGGTGAGCTCCAGTATTGTAGCAATAATGCTACAACTCCTGGGGCTTCCTGTCTCTTAATTTTATCAACCCGGTAGTTCGTACAAACTTGGAAGCGACGGTGCTGTATGCACAAGTACTAGCCCTTGTCGCAGCTGTCACTTGGTCAGCTGGCACAAGTCCGCTAGGGCTTAAGCCAACTTCTATAGGCTCACAGAAGAAGCTTTATCAATGATGGACGAAAGCTAACTCAAAGGAAGGCTACGCTGCTTGACAAACTGAATCAAAAGCAATTTAAAGCATGTAAATCCATGAAACCCTAATTTAACTAGTCTATCTTCTATAATGCAAAGAATGTGGATGCAACTCCTATGAATGCTGTCATTACCTCTAACAAGTGTAAATGCATGGGTCTAAGCTACTTGCATCATGAGAAATGTGTTTTTGTGTTTTTCCTTTAGGTGTGTGGAATGAGTGTGAACTTGGCCTAATTAGGGTTTGATTATGCAGGTGGGATGGAGAAGGAAGGAAAGTGTGGGACAGGTTGGGGAGGCTAGGAGAGGTTCCTAAGGATCCTTAGCACCCATCCACAGAGGTCCCTCACGTTCATAAGCTCGGCAACGAAGTGAATGGCCTCCTACAGGAAGGCTGCAGGGGATCCTACAGGATACTCTGTTTTCTACAGGATGGCTGTGCACGTCTACAGGATGGTTGGCCGTGGAGGTTTTTAGGAGTTGATGGAGTGTTGGAGTGGTGTGGGAGGCTAAGGGAGATGGAGATGGACCTAATGATGTCTTAGGAAATGGCAAGTCAGACGAAGGAAGGGTGCATGCAATGGGTTGATGTTTTGGAAGGGTGGAATCAACGAGAGTGAAGGAGATGGAGCTGTACGTGAAATGAGAGAGTTGGAGGGCACGTGAGTGAGATAGAGGGTGAATAGAACTTGCAGGTGGATGAAGAAAACGACGAAGGAAATCGCTTGAGCAAAAGCAGTGTAAATAAAACAAATGACCTGTGCATGAAAACAAGGAATTCAATTAACCTATTATGCCATGAAACCTATAAATCCAAAATGGAAACCAAGCAATAAAACTAATGCGTGAGAGTGCAGTATGGATCAATGTCGAGAATGTATGAATAAATCCTTAATGAAAAACGTTCATGTGGCAACTTGCGTGGAGATGAAACGACTGCTGTTCTTTTTGGTGGCTGATCATGGTCTACACCCCAATCCCAAACAGTGAGATGGCAGTGAGCCTTTACAACCTGTTTTTGTTGGAGCTCCAAGAGATTTATTCTACCAACCTATCAAACTTGAATACTGAAAGCAAAGCATCCTACCAGTCCTATCTATGCTAATGAAAACAATTAAACTAACAAGCTGGAAATCCGAATTGCATAGGAAACTAAACAAACTCAAGTGCTGGACCTAATTGTAAATGCATTACAACACTGAGGAGGTCTATGGCTCTCAGGTTGGGCCCTAACCTGAGAGCTATAGCTCCTTGAGAAAACTCAAGAACTAACTCAAAAGTGGCCTTCTTTATTCATAATCTGATAACATGCCAAATTGGCTTACAAAAGAGAACGAAACTTGAGCTGTGCTCCAAAATTACAATAGTAATACGAGAGTTTCAACAACCTAACCAAGGCTAAGGCCTCTATACTTATACAAAACGATGATCCAACAGGTATCCATGATTCTAGGAGCTCGGCTGTTTAATCTAGAGTTTAACTGTTGATCCTGTAGGATGGTCATAAATGCTGTTTCCTGTAGAGCAGTTTTGAACTGCTGTTCCTGTAGAACAGCTGGCCGTGTATTAAGCTCGGAGGGAGGATGGAGTGGGGCTCGGAGTTCTTGGTGAGGATCACGAGGAATGTCCCCCAAGACCGTGGACAACCTCTCCTTACGTCAGTAGTGCCAACTCGTTGTCTCCTTGCCACCTTTTCGTTGTCTTTTGCTCCCTTTTAATGCCAAAACCTGCAATCACAATGCATTAGCTACGTAGATAAAGTGCCTATCCTTTCTCCTACAAACAACATGAATAAACTAAGAAGTGTATGCATAAACAATAAAAATGAATGGTTTGAGCAAGCAAAATAGGCCAAAAATGAGCCCAAATTGTACCAAAATTGGGGCTCATCATCAGCTGAGTCAACTGGAGCCGAATCCTTCACACTTGACCTGGGGAGTTCAGATTGTGGAATGCATGGGATATGCCTTTCGATGCGACTAAGATGACTGTTTCGTTGCTGTAACTGAAATTTGATTTGCTGAAAATCTTGGCTATAGTCTGGGGAAGCCTTAACAGTGGTGGCCGTGCCTGAAGGAATGTGTTCCGGGAATTTAAGAAGGAGGCTCTTCAACAACCAATACAAGTGAACAATATGCTTATATTAAGAATTACGACCCCAAGAATTCCCCGGGTCAAGCACTAGGGTCTGCTATTCATCTAAGTCAAGGTCAAACAGTCCCTCTGTCTCATTTAACTCTGCTTCCCATTTAGCGATGAGCTAACGAACCAGGGCCAAACCCGTTGATAAGTTGTAGCTGCTTCAACAATGATCCTAGAGGGGGACTTGCGCCCACGAAATTTACCAGTGAATGTGATGGGCGTGTTGGAGGTTATGGTCATTTTGGCCTTTTTTCCGAGCCCATGAGAACCATAGTTGGTTCAACCTTTCCTGAATTCAGCACAGTCCATGACACCCAAAATGCTGACCTAAAACAAGCCAAAAACCAATAGTTGAGTGCTGCCAGGGGTCGCACCTAAGAGGACCTGTTAAGGTAATCGGTTGTGAGAACCACAACCCATGCAAAACCCAATGATGGTTCCAATTGTGTTCCCAGAGCCTTAAAAAGAATAAGTCCTAATGCTTAGAACCATAAGTCCAACAATAATTAGAACAACTGAGGGAAGAATTAAAAACCAAACCATTGCTTTGCAGAGACCTTGGGACATCAGGGTCGTAGCCACAAAATTTCAAAGGAAAACCAGGGTTGGGACGCCAATGACAGAGCCAGAGAGACCATGAGCGGCCCATCGACCTAATCAACAGAATACCCATACGAGCCAACAAAACTCCATAGAGCACAAACACAGGAATATAGAAAACAAGACAACCTTCAAGCAATTCAGATACAACAATAACCATTTCCAGAGAATACGTCTCCCAGATCATTTTATGCAATGCATATCCCTTCTCCCATGAAACCCTCAGATAGGAAGAACAAGCCATGACAAAGAAATATGTGATAAGACTGAGCACATACCCAAGACCGACGACCTGAACCCACTGTGAATGAACCAGAGCCCCACGAGATACCTCCATGGAATTCTGCCACAAGTTGTCAGGTTGCTCGACTCCAAACTTATGTCAAACCCAGTCACAGATAGAGGACTTACCAGATTGAACACCTAAAATTTCAAGAGTGTTATATTGTTTTCTTCTCAAAGGTGTCCGAAAAGAAATCACTTAAGACTGTGGATGACAAATAGTCTCAACAATATAAATGGATGCTAAACATTGTAGATCTACAACAAATGATAGAAACAAAACCTACCAAATTCCTGATCTATGCCACAGTCATAGTTAAACAAAAAAATGAAATAGTAATAAATGCGGGTAACTCCAATAATCCAATGGAAACCATATACACAAATAATATATTTTATTAAATAACACTTGTGAAGGGAACAAATAAATGCACTTGTACGTTGGGGTGCAATCACCAAAAAATTGATCATCTAGCCTTAATTTACTCGATGGGTCAAAGTACACCATGTAAGACCAATTTTACCATAGTAAAATTGCTTTCACTGTGAGAAATTACTTAATAAACCACATTTGTTAAGTAAATTAGAATTAAGCCGCCCCCGAGGGATAGCTCAAATGGTCGAGTTCCCGTTGATAGTACTCTCCCGGTTTGAGAGGTCACGGGGTCAAATCTCCTCGACGCCCTCGGGGGTAGGCCTGATGGCCGTGCCTGTCTACGTGGACGTAGCGGCCCACCTCCGGTGCCCCGTGAACCACATCGAAAAAAAAAAAAAAAAAAAAAAAAAAAAAAAAAAAAAAAAAAAAAAAAAATTAGAATTAAGCCCATGAAGAATAATTAAATAAATCACTATTTATTTAATTATCTTCTAGGAATAATTAATTAAACCAATGTTTAATTAATATTCCTTGTCACGTTTGACCCAATTATGAGAAACAAACAAATAAATTATTAATTATCTTATTTCTCTAGGAATAATTAATTAATCACTAATTAATTATTATTCCTTGTCAAGTTTGACTAAATCCCTCAAGAATAATTAAATAAATCATTATTTGTTTATTATTCCTTAACCATATTTCTTGAGATGATAAATAAATCATTTATTTATTTATTATTTCTAAATAAAATTTAAATACATTTTCCCTCTTAACCAAATATAATAAAATATTCCAAGTGGTTATTTCTAGAATGGGGTTAATAATATTTTATTATTGCTCATTATTCAAGGATAACTCAACATTTTGTTATAAATAGAAAGGTTTTTCATTCATTATTCACTTTTGATTATTTTCATTGTTGCACTCACTATTGTAACTCTGATTATTATCATTGTTGCACATCATTTTTCTTTCCATTTGAGTTCCCATTGAGCTCAAACATTTTATTTGTTGGGTTTACACATTATAGAGGAGAGAGCCTCTACAAAAGCTGAAGATATTTGAGGATAGCCAAGAACCCATCCCATAGAGGGGGACTGGTAACATTAGGAGCAAAACATATGACTGAAATATGTTGTAAAGACGCAATCACTAGACAACAAAGTGGAGTCAGAGAGAGAGAGACCAATAGAGTTGAAGCAAAAGAGGATAGGGACAGAGGAGGCGAGACCAATGCAAGTCTCCTTTTATGTTGTGGTACCAGATCTCAGTGAGAAGGGGGAGGCATATCTATACCCGCTGAGATAACTTAGTACATGAATAATGATACGCCCATAAACATAAAATTGAGCAATGAAGTAAAAACTGAATGGTACATGACACGCTGGCATAATTGAACCAAAAAATAATACAATGTGTCCCATATACATAATCCGCCTAGAAAAAACATGAGCTAGGACTGAATACAATAACATATGAGTACATGAGATATAATGGCCCTTCCCTCAAAAAATGGGTGGGAGGGAGGATAGAACAACCAAAGAAGCCCTACTGAATAAGGAAGGGCTTTGTAAAAACTGAATGGATCATCTGAAGGAGACATGCATGTTGTAAATTCTGCAAGTGATGGGAACCGAACCCATCAAATATGCGGAACTAAATTTGAGGTTGTATAATAATATGAAGGCATCTGGGCATGTGGGGGGCTACCTGAAGGGCCACCCCCTCATGAGGTCTGAAACATCTCACACACACCCGGGAATCACTAGTACAATCTGCTGCATCACTGGACCATCAAGTGTATGAATCAAGAACATGAAACAACCAAGTTAAAGGGACATAATGAGTCCCTCTTCTCGATCGGAGGTACTGAACAAGAACGGAAGTTGAAACCAAGATACATCGCCCTCTAGGTCATTCTTCTGGAATAAATGAGCTAATGTTGACGGAATAGGGCCCGCAATAGGTGACGCAACGAGGATCCTCAACTAAGGCACAAGGGAAAATAGTAATGCGACTGATGGACTGACACCAGGGACAATGGAGAAAATGGGACTGAAGGACAAACATACAACTTCCCCTGTGAGAGCATAAAATGGATGGTTGACCTGGCAGTGACTGACTTGACTCCGAAGGGGATGGGGGACAATATGACTAGAGGAAAAAATGGGCAACACAGGATGAACGATATATAAATGTGGATGGAATACCATGCCATGATATAATGGGATACAAAACAGACTCCATGGATGCAACGGTGACTCATCGCGGATGCTCTGAACAAGGGTGACTTGATGACGCTGCCACACAGCATAGGCCCGGTGGGGACTTTGAAGGCATGGCTAAATGATGGTTACTCATGAAGAAAATCAACACGTGAGGCGAAAAGTATTAAGAGGAGGTGGACCTCAAAGTACAAGTGTCGCTTTATGAAGAAATTCGATTTTGAGAGGCGATGAAGTGACCCTTCTTGGAAAAATGACTTCCTGGTGAAGTGTCAAATCATCAAAAACTGAGAAAGACCCATTATAATAGTCGATGAGAGCTTTCCAATGGTGTTGATGGTTCGTCAAACCGAGCTATGGTTGGCTGCAATGGGTGACAAAAAAACTGTGGGTTTTCCTATAAAAGGACATTTTCCTTCCAATTTGAGAGGAGGAGAAGGCCCTAAATCTTGTGGAGATTGTAGTGGATAAACCAACCATTGGAATTGAGATATGTGGCTTTTAGGAAAGTTGCATTACTTGTTTGAAGATGGCCTTAATGCTTCTTGGAATGATGGTTCTTGTTGAAGAATTTAGGGAAGAGGAAAATGAGAACGAACTATTAGAGGAGGTCTAGAATCATCCTCACCCACGAAGTTAAACATGGGGACTATGTGGACATAGAGTAGAATATTTGAAGATATGGTATCAAACGTCTACGATATGCGATGTGAATATGGCTCACTGGAGAGGCCGGTAGGACAAACTATCCAAGGAATGGGAGGATAATTGACCATACCTAGATTCAGTGGGATCTAGGCCGAGACTTATGTTAATCAATTGAGAAGATGGCTAGGGGAAAACCATCATGCCCCCAAGAATGGGATACTACCTGCAAGCATATGTGATGGAGGGGACTAATATGGTATGCAAAGGTGGGAATGATTCACCCTAGCAGGAGGAGTTTGTGGAGTGCCATTGTGTTTCGAGTGCTCGAAAAAGGGATTCAAGCATCTCAGCCCAACTTGGCACGAGATCTTCCAAAGGATGATAAGGAGATGTAGGGGCCTATGTGCCCCCCAGTATGCTATGGGCGTATTGGATGTATTTAGAGTGGTGGACTCCAAATATGGAAGGAAGTACGCATGATGGTGCATATCGTCCCAAGGATAATCAGGGGTAGTCATGGCTTCCATGATGTCCTCATTAGAATGGAATATGGGGGGACAAGAGTAAAATGACTACATGATGTGGAGGAGCTACCTGGTGCATCAAGAAGGTTCACATATGCATCATTTGAACTGGTAGACGAAGAGCTAGTAGATGAAAAATATACCGATGTTGAGATCTGGGCTTCCGACGAAGGAGGTTCGATAGAAGCGCGTGCAAAAACCTTAGAGAGGTTTTCTTGCGAGGAACTCAAGGATGATGACAGGTAAAGGATATGGATCGTGGAGTCCATCATCTTGACATTGGGGGAAGGGATCACGATGGTGGGACCAGAGTCTCCCTATTCTGGTGTACTAGTGGTACCAGAATCCACGGGTAGATGAGTAGGTGATCCACTACGAGTGGCATCGTATTCGCAAAGCGCTTGAAGGCAATCATGAAATTCGTCGAGATGAGGGAAAAAATGGGAATAGTGACCATAATGATCGCTCAAGGTGTTATAGACATTTTTGGGCACTGCAATCCCAAGCATTTGGGCACTGCAACCCCAAGCATAAAATGTCCATAAACCAAGGGCTCCTAAGTCCCTAAAAGTGTTGTTCTAACCCCTAAAGGAACAAGGTCAACTGAATACAGCTTCTCCCAGAAGTTCTCCATGAAAAACTGCTCAGAACTGGTCAAAACAGGATCAGTTCAGCTGCTCCATAGGAAAAGTGCATTGCATCTCACCTAAGTACACTCTGTGGGTGCGTTGCATTTCAAAAAGCCCTTCTATGGGGTGCGATGGGCGAGAAGTGACAAATGGAAGTGTCATTCCGCGAGGTGGAGAGGCATGGAATCTTCCAGAAACTTCTCCTATGACACTTGCCTCTCTGAATTCGACCAAGGATGAGTAAGAGATCATCAATCTCCAAGTGGAAGCAAGAACTATCAGAGGGAAGACACTAATCAAATCACAAGCTGACTCATCTCCCTTACAGATATCTATATATGGATCCCTCATCCCAGAGATCCAGAGGCTGGAATTTTGCATCTTGTAAGGAATTGTTGTTGGTTTCTTGAGACAACATCATAGTGTTGGGTGATCTAAGCTTTGTATGAGGTGAAGAAGGGCTTACTTGCTGAGAGGATGATGCTGGGTCAGAACAACTGGTTGTAACTCCCTTGGCTCTTTCTTGATTATCAATAAAGTCTATTCAAGTTTTCCTCCATACTCTTGTGTCATTTATGTTTTATGCATTTTTATGGTCAATTTACATCTGATCCTAGATTGTTTATGATTATAGATCCATGTCCTTGTATAGTGTTATGCTACTTTGATCCTACAGGTACTCTGTGAAGCTGGGCGTACAAGGAAGCAAGTAGCGAAGGACTATCAGGAGAGAGAGGAATCAAACTAGGAGATAAGTGCAAGACAGAGGTTGGTCTTCTTTGTTCTTCTCTCATCTATATTTCATAAAGGAAAAACGAAAGTAGCTTTACTTTGTTTGTTTCTAAGGTAGCTACCACACCTTAGTGGGATAAGCAGTTCTGTGTAGACACTTTTCCCCGTAACAAAATGGCGACTCCGCTGGGGAGCGACTAGGTTGTTTGTTTATCTTCCTTGTTGTTTATTTTATAAACTTACAGACAGAGCCTGAAGTCAAGCCAGGTAGCTTTCGAACTGCATTTGCTATGCAAATGCAAAGTAGATAAATGCCGCTTCAGTCAATCTCTGGGATTTGTTTATGAATTAAACAACTGATTTACAAACTCTCTAAATGCCCCTGTGGTAGCTCCAGTAGCCTCCTTAGATCTACCCCTGATTGTTGGTTTACTGATTACCATTGGCTCGGCCAAAACCCCTGAACTGAACTGCAAACTGTGACCCGAAACCCAAGCAAAGTCTCGTCTCTGGCCCAGCGCAGGCTCTGTTCTGTGAATCTGAAATTCAGCGCACTTCCCGAGTGTAGTAGGTGCGTTGCATTTCAAGTTCACTGTGTTACAGGTGCGCTGATCAGACTAGGCATTGTCCCTCAGTTTTGGTTTCTGTGTTCATTCTTTTCAATTCTATTCATGAGTTTTGCTGTTTGTAATCAGTATATCTCTATTTGAAACCCCTTTCCTTGCTGATATTTCGCCTCCATTGTGCAAAATAACTGTAAATGTTTTTGTGTATTTGTTGAGTCATTTTCAGTTCTCCTTTGCAAAAAGTAACGTAATTGTACTGTCGTTTCTTGATTTGAAAGTGTCGCAAGTGTCGTTTTCAGTCATAGGAGAGAGTTTGGTTGCTCTTGATAGTCGATTACCCTGTTACTATTGTATTTGGTCTGAATTTGTAGTTTTTCTAGTGTCGAAAGGAAGTATTCATTTCCGAATCGTAAAGTGTTGTGATTGTCTTCATTTTTTATTTTGAAAAGAAACTTGTTAGTAATTGTCGCTTGAAAAGTAATTCAGATTTGTGCATTAGCTTTCTTTTTATCATTCACATACTAAGAAAGCCGAAAACAAATACATGCATGTGCATTTGCATTTAGACTGTTTGATTGGTTTGATTTAGGACAGTGCATTGAGTGTGTGCTCTTTTCTCTTTGTGAAATAATACTGTCTCTCTTTCCTTAGTAGCTAGATTTTCATTGCACAAAGAAGATAAAAGACTGTTTATCATCTTAGATTGCATTTTAGGAATTCTACATCTACATCTCGCGGTGAACTTGAAAGGCAAATTTCTTAAGCAAGATCAACTATAAAATAAATTTAATGAATCTAACAACGCTTTGGAACCTAACGCACAACATCTAGAAGTCTAGGCTAGAGACGTATTCTAGCGTCGTAAAACCTGGTAACTGTTGTTCTGACTGATGGTTGGGTGATTCCTCCACTTTGAGACGATAAGTGCCAGTACAAACTTGTGCTCCCACGTACCGTCGAGTATATTTTGGGAGACCACAATAGGCTTAATCCTTTATCCATAGGAAGCCGTGTTTGCCGCCCTATCGATCGTAATGCACTGAACACAACATTCGGGAAGATTGACTGCTGTACCGTAAAAAGTATTCTGCAGTTTTGCGATTGGTTTGGTAATCCCTCTACCTAGATTTCCAGAGCAGTCCCTTTTGTTCCTTTTCAGACTCCTTAACAGAAAAGGTCCATCTGAGCACTTGTCACTTCAGGCTCATTAAAAATCGAAGGCGACTAGAGTCATCTTTTGTTTTTTCTCGACTCTTAAAAATTGAAAAAACAAGTTGTGTCAAAGCGTCTAAAATTCATCTAATTCGGAAACATACTTCCCCTTGATTTTTTTTAGTTGATCGAGTAATCCACAATCGTGGAAGAAAGTTAATTGAAACCCCGTCGTTCGCGGAGGCTTACGAGTCAACCGTCTTTGTCTTCGGAATCGAAGCTATTACGGACAAAGCAAACTCGTTTAACCGGTTCCAAATCTCCTGGTAAAGTTAGAACAAGTGTTCCAACAACATCAGAGACTCCGGTTACTCCAAACATTTCTGGTCTCCTGCCTTTACAGAAGAAGTTCAGCAGCCATCGAAGGACAATAGTACTGATCCTAGTCTGAGGGTAAACACTTGTATCAATGAACCAGTTCCATCTACAACCAGTTCGGAGAGTGTTGTTCCCCAAACATCTGTCGCTGCAGATTCCATGCCTTCTTCTGCACCAGAAATATTCTACGGTCCTGACGGTCTACCCCTTCCACCTGGTGTGATTGCTATAGAAGAGATTGTGGAGGATCCTCCATCTAGTACTCCATTGCAATTTGGAGTCGGGATCACTCTGTATCCTTCTTCATCAGAAATTAGTCTACCGCCAGCGGAAGCTCCTGTAGAATCGCTAGGTAATCTTTTGGATAGACTAGAAATGTCTGAGCAACCGTCAACATCTAGGACCGTGTCATCTGACACAGCGACGACAGAACTTCCTGCTATCACTCCAACGATGTTCGCCGGTATACCATCTGTCCCAACTAGCTCTCAATCGCTAGAAGGAGCCCACTCAGGGGCTATTTCGACGATATGGTCCGTTCCTGTTTGTTCATCCGGAGTAATATCCAGGAACTCTTATGTTGAGTCTCAACAAATTGATCCAATTGGAGGTCAATTTGGGCAGTCCGGTCCTCAAAGGAAAACCATTCCCTTAAGTACCAGATTACCGCCGTATGGGGGGCAGTATACCCTTTCATTGTTCCCTCCGGGAGGACAGCCAACGGGAGTTCACAACAAAATTCGGGTTATGCTGGAATTACGTCAAGCGGTTGGGTACCAATACTACCTCAACAACCAAGAGTTGTATATTCGATGCAACAATGTTTACCTATGTCAAGTATACCAACTATGCCGGCTATTGTGACAGTGTCGCAAGTTCAAGCGTTGCCTGTTGTATGCCAACCTCAGGTTTCTCAGGTTGTAATGCAACAGCCTCTTGACCCTGCAACTCAACTACAATCGCCGGCTGGTGGAATGGCACAGGTTCAAACAGGTACAATTACCCCTCATCTTGGTCAAACAGTTAGTATCGGGCAACAACACATGGCTTCACAACCATGGCTAGTGCAATACCAACAACCGCAGTTCCAACAAGTATACCAAGGTTCTGAGCAACAAATCTTTGCAAGTAGTGGGCAGCCGTATATTCAAAATGGTCAAAATCGACCATTCTACAATGGTCATGCCCACCAACCTTACCAAAGTTACCAACATCAAATGCATTATGTTGGTATGCAAAGACCAACTGCTCAGGCGATCCCATCTTATCCTGGGTATGCTTCACCTAACCTGAATCAACAGTTACCCTTCGTGGCGACTTTAGAGTTACCTGATTTAAATCGGTTAACAAATGATCCAATCGCTTACGCCCCTTGGTGGCCAGTGATTTCGCATAAACTTCCATCAGATATTCCTAAATTTAATGGAAATCTAGGTGAAGACCGTCGAATCATGTGATGACCTTTCATATGTGGTGTTCATCAAACACCCTAAACGATGATTCGATTAGGCTTCGCCTTTTTCAGAGGACGTTAACTAGTCCGGCAGCAAAATGGTATATCGAATTGCCCAGAGCTTCATTTGACAACTTCAGTACCCTAGCCATAACCTTTTTAACCCATTTTCAGTTACCGATAAGGTACGAAACGGGAACGGAACTTCTTACCAATTTCAAACAAACAACGGCCACTCACATATCTGATCATATACATGAGTGGCGACGTCGTCGTAGAATGGTAAAAACGTATGTTCCTGATCAGCTTTTAGCTTAATGGTTTATTAAGTCATTATTGCCTTCCATCACGGAAGATGTGGCAAAAGGGGGAGTCGTCACCGAAGAGCAGGTTATCGCTCGTGCACAATATTTAGACTTGATTTATACTCAGTCTGGCACGCTCTACGATAAAATACCTGACGCTCCTAGACCAGAATTCTCAGTCCCTCCTCCTCCTAAATCAAACAATGACTCTCATGCCGGCGATGGCGTGATTGGCACAACAGACACGAAATCGACAAAGGCTACATCTAAAAAGGCCCGTAATATTTCCAGTCAAAATGCAAAAGAGGAACTTCTTGCCTCGGAAGTAAATGCTGTATCGACAGATAAAGGCAAAGAAACCAAGCAACCAGGGGGCAAGAAGAAAGGCAAAGGGAAGAAGAAGAAACAGGAAGAATCATCACCTGAAAAATCTTCTGCAAACCCTTCTGGAAATAGGAAACCAAATCATCCATGCTTTATATGCGATGAGGATCATTGGACATCAGATTGTCCGTATAAAGCTGAGCTTAAAATATTCTTCAAGAATACAAAGACCTCAGCAGTATTAACTGATCCGTTTCCGAATCGAGGAACAAATCTGGTTGACAGTGAAAATGCTTCCCCGTCTCAAGTGCTGATGTTTTCGATTTCCAAACATCAAAATGATGCTTTGATATCGACAAGCAACAAAGATTATGGGAATCCACAGCTATCGAACAACAAGGATAAAGATCAACCTAGTAGTTCGACAACAACTTCGACAGAAGTTGCACCGCCCATCATTCCTGAGTTGACAATAAAACCGCCAAAGGGAGTAGTACACAAGTCGACGTTTAATCCTTGTGCTAGAGCAGCACAACATTATAATATAGTGGAAGATTTGGCCCAATCGCCATCCGCTATGTCAACGCTTGAGGTACTACAAAATTTCCCATCCCAAAAGCAGGCTTTATTATCAGCCATCGGTGGGATAGACCCAAAGGATTCCAATCTTGTATCCTTTGATCATAAAGGATACGATCCTCAGTTACCAGCTCAACTAGCTTTCCTCGTTCAAGTGAAAGCCCTCAACAAAATTGTTCATCGAACAATTATTGATGAGGGGGCATCTACATGTATTATGTCGATGAGTTGCTGGAAAACTTTAGGATCTCCAACCTTGTCGCGATCTTCGACGACATTAAAAGCATTTGACGGACGAACATATACCCCATATGGTATTCTAAGTAACTTGAAGGTGGAACTAGGAGGGAAAACAGTAGAAATATATGTTGAAGTAATCGACGGAAATCTCGATTACAACATCCTACTGGGAAGACCATGGATATATGCTATGGATGATGTTGTGTCAACCTATTTTAGGAAGATTGCATTTCCCTTTCAAGGAGGGATTACAATCGTCGATCAACAAAACTTCCTCCCCAATGGTTCTCAAGTTACGGGAAGCATTCCAATGATCCATGGAAGCCCCCATTCGCTTCAAAATATCGGAGTAGGCCTACTAAAAGACCCTATATTAATGGGAACTTTTTCCCTTCCACCTCCAATCAATTTGGCGGAAGTAGCGTCGGTAGGAACCTGCAATATGATATCTTCAATTAAAAAGATCTCAGGAAACGATATCAACATGGATCATGCACAGGTATCGCCTCCGAGCCCAACAAAAATATTGTAGCAATCAATGTTCCTAGCATGGGAGGCAAACCCAAATCAACGATCATCAAGCGTTTGGATAGATAGGTCTAAGGAATATGGCACCCCTTCAGATCCTTGGTCGAGAGTGCATGTCACCGACGAGGGAATTGTTCAATCAATGGTAATTGAAGAAGCACCATGGGAAGATCACCACCATCGTTCCCTTCTTCCGGATTGTGAAGAAAATACTCCTGATGACCTTTATCATCCTTCAGTTTTTGATTTTCTATCAAATACTGTAAACACGGTGGATTTCGAGCGAAACTTGTCCAACATTGAAGAGACTATAGCCATAAATATCTCAACCAAAACAGATGTTGTAGAGAATATTTATGTTGGCAAATGTTGTTCTCCTTCAGAACTGGAAATTTATAACGCTCTTTTTCGCAAGTTCAGAGATGTCTTTGCTTGGTCATATAATGAAATGCCAGGCATCGACTCGAGTATCGTTGAACATGAAATCAAGATGTATCCAGATGTCAAACCAGTACGACAACGGCTACGGCAGGTGCACCCCAAGAAAGCCGCTGCCATCAAGGCAGAAGTTGAAAAACTTCTCCATGCTGGTTTCATTTACCTGGTTCCTCTAACCGATTGGGTATCGAATATTGTCCCTGTTATGAAAAAACAAGGAACAATTAGAGTGTGCGTCGATTATAGGGATGTAAATCAAGCTTGTCCAAAAGACAACTACCCTACACCCTTCATCGACCAGATAATTGATGAATGCGCCAGATGTGAAATCTTTTCATTTATGGATGGATTCTCCGGGTATAATCAAATAAATATCCGCCCACAGGACCAGTCAAAGACTGCATTTATTTGTCCGTGGGGCACAACCATCGCAGCAGATACAACCATCGCAATGGTTTTAGTTCAAGAAGACAACGGAATTGAACATCCTATAGATTATTTAAGTAAGAACTTAAATGATACAGAAAGCAAATATTCTTATGTTGAAAAGCTAGCACTCGCAGCTGTTCAAGCGATACAGAGATTTCGACACTATGTCCTCTTTCGAAAAACCACCATTCTGTCAGATTGCAACCCCATGACTTATATATTGTCGTGACAATTGCTGGGGGGCAAATATTCAAAATGGATAGCGATTCTACAAGAGTTTGATATGGAATTTGTAAAATCCAAGTCAAAGAAAGCTCTGGTTTTCGCAGAATTATTATGCGATCTCCCATCGTCGTCCAATGATGAAACATCCGAAGAAATGATCGTGGACGAAAATTTGTTTCTGATATCATCAAGCAATCTGTGGTATGGAGATATCATCATTTATCTCCAAACCCAAAAATATAGGCCCAATACCTCACGCTCCGAACAAAAACGTATTCGATACCAATCAAAAGACTGCATGATCGTCGGTGATACACTTTACTGTCGTGGTGTCAATACAGTTCTACGAAGGTGCCTCACCCATGAGGATGCCGATCCTGAATGATTGTCATTCAGGCGTTTGTGGGGGGCATCAATCCGGTTACGCTACAACACAAATTTTTTTACGAGCAGGATACTTCTGGCCAACAATGTTCAAAGATTGCATAACTTCAGTTAGAAGTTGCCATGCCTGTCAAATTTTCGATAGCAAAACCAGAAGACCACCCGCACCTCTGCAGCCAATAGTTGCGGTTGGGCCATTCGCCAAATGGGGCATCGATTTCATGACATGTAACCCCACCTCGACCGGGGTCATGGGTATATCATAGTCGCAGTTGACTATTTTACCAAATGGGCCGAGGCGATGCCTACATTAGATAATACTGGTGAAACAGCTGCCCTCTTCTTTCTCAATAATGTAGTCGCCAAATTCGGCGTCCCACAAGCTATAGTCACAGATCATGGATCACATTTTCACAATCACATGATGGTCGAATTAGCTGCCAAATTAGGGTTGTCTCACGACAGCTCTACTCCATATTACCCGCAAGCCAATGGACAAGTTGAAGCAATCAACAAGGTCCTGAAGCGCATGCTGCAAAGGATGATTGGAGTTCACAAAAGAAGCTGGCACCTAATCCTGTACTCAGCCTTGTGGGCTTACTGAACATCGGTAAGGAATGCAACCGGGTTTACACCTTTCCAACTGGTGTATGGCCTAGAAGCAGTCTTACCAATCCAGTGTGAAATCTCATCCCTCAAACTCGCAATTGACCTTCTCCCCGGAACTTCGGAAGAGGAGGCTCGTTTCTTGGAACTAATCCAATTGGATGAAACTCGTCATGATGCCGCTTTCGCTAACGAAGCCCATAAGAAATGAGTCAAGGCGTAGTTCGACAAGAATGTCAAACCCCGTGTCTTCTCAGAAGGTGACTTGGTCTTGCTTTATGACCAAGAATCCGATAAATTGGGGGCAGGTAAATTCAAGTCTTTATGGATGGGCCCCTATATTGTTAAGCGATTATTAGCAAAAGGAGCCTACGAGTTAATGGATTATGATGGGATTCCACTGGCACAACCTTGTAACGGGTTGTACCTTAAGCGTTACTATGCATGATTCAGTATAGTAACCTATATGCTTTTGTTATGTTTTTGTTTTCACTAAAGTATTTGTTTTGGTCAAGTAATCCACTTTTTACATTTATTGCAGATGTCAAACCTATTGGGGCCATGTGTTGGATATGCCGACGGAGCGAGTCGTAGTTCGCGGAACCTATCTTCCACAGCCTGGGCCATTTTTGATCCAAGCGGCGAGTTAGTAAGTTTCAGGGGGGTTTGTATTGGTCGATCAACGAATAACATCACTGAATATAGCGCGTTGATAGAACTTCTCTCTGATGCCATCACACATGGTATACGTCGACTGATTGTCAGGTTAGACTCACAACTCGTCATACTACAACTCACTGGTATCTACTCTGTCCGAAATCCAGCTATTAATCGCATGTTCCTAAGGGTTAAGATTTTGGAAAGGCAATTTGATTTTATTCAATATCAACATATTTCTAGAAACTTAAACACATTAACTGACTCATTGGCAAATTATGTGTTAGATAGACATTTGCAACATTTATAAAAAGAAGCATTCCATCAATATTTGCGTTTGGATCATGTAACTTAACCAAAATAAAACTCCGAAAATCAAAAATATATATATAATTGTTTATGGTTTACACATAATGTTCTATAACCAAGACAAAATTGGTCAAATGACCCAAAACTCAAAACGCTAGGGGGCACCCTAGTCTAATGATGCTCGTGATAGCAAGTCACAGCTTGTGCGATCATGTGTAAGAGCCTAGTCCATCGTCTTGGCACACCAGTAGTATGCCGTTGCAACCTCAAAGGCAGCTCGTCAGTCCTCACATCTGGAATACTGAGAGTGAGGCCCTCGACCTGGTCCTGTAATGCTGCAAGAGTCTCGGCCACATCGAGGTCGCGAAGGATAGCCCTTCCAACAGCCTCTCCTGCTGGGGCGGCAGCTGGCACTCTCAGGCGTACTACTGGCCGAACAGGACCGACATCTGCATGAACACATGAGTTTTGATTAGTCTTGATAGAATAAAGCACAAGGACATTATAAAAGAAAAACGATAAACAAGAGTATGGTCAAAGAATTTACCAATGGCACCCCACTGTTCGCCAGCCGGAAGTACTAAATCTGGGTCACCCCGGAAATCCGTACCAGCATATGGATACTTGGAATAAACCATCTCATGACGATCAAACCACCCAAAGAAGGTATCAGAAAAGGAAATCTGAGACTAACCAGCATGTCTAGACTGCAGCTGCATCAGTGGAATCTTTTCCAAGGCGAAGGCGGTCAAGATAGAACCATATCCAAAGTTCTTCAACCTCCCACTCTTCACCTTGGTCAACTATTCTTTCATCACAAGAAGTATTGTGTCGCACCAGTTGAACACCTTCGGTTGGAGACATTCCAAGGCATACTGCATATAAGATCAGTTGGCTACATGAAGAGCCGCACCACCAGCCATCCTACCAAAAGTAAACAGAATAGTCCTCAGGGACCTGTCAGTGACATCACGGATGATGATCTTGCCGTCTTTACTCAGCTAAGATCCCTCTCTGCAATACCTGCGAACATAATCTCTCACAGATTCACCTCCTTGGGCCGAACCTGACAAAGAGATGGGGGCACCCCGCCTTGACAAGCCGGTCAAGAAATAGATTTCCACTACAGTCAAGGGGATGGATTTGCCCCTAATCTAGAACACCTGGCTGGTAGGATCCCAAGCATCGAGAAAATACTGCAGCAAGTTGATTTGTTGTCTCATGCTAGAAATGCGGAAAAACTTCAGCAAGCCACAGTTCCGCAGTGCGTTTACGGTAACCAGATCATGTAAAGCAAGCATGTCCTCTTCTTCATGCTCACGTTCTCGCCATGTAATAGTCATCTTGCTCCAAAAATCTCTGAAAACAAACAAGGGAAGAGTTAGATCCTGGTTTTGGTAAGAGACAGGCAAAATTTCCATCAAAAACTGTGCATAAACTTCCTTCCTTGCGCCCATCGCACCTACAGTTGTGTTCGCACCTTTCGATACACAAGGGGTGCGCTGAAGCCAGGGCGAGTTTTTCAAACCCCAGAGGCTCAGAAAAACCAGGAATCAAGCTCAGAATGCAAAATGAAAAGCATGAAATGAAAAAGCTCAAGTTTAGATCCTACCTGGTCCAGACGACGCCGAGAATCGTCCACAAAATCTCCCAAAATCAGCTGATGAAAATCAAAGGGGAAAAGCACCTCCAAAGCTCCAACAAACCAAAGTTCAAATGAAATGGTAAAGTGAGAGGTAAAAGCACTTTTAAATTACTTTTTACGTAGTTAGAGTAAAATATTGGTGTTCTAACTCATTTTTCAAACATATATTGTTCATTTCTAACTAGTTTGATGAAGCAATTGAAAATGCAATACAATCTTTGAAAGAACAAAGCTATTTATGGTAAAATCAAAGAATGACCGTTGTATCGAGCAGTTTTAGCACATAGTTCAAGCTCGTTAAAAAATAAACATAAGTCATGAGCAAATGTTTCTCCCCGCGTTTAAGCTCATTAAAAAATGAACTATTTCCCGGTAAATAACCATCGTGAATGTAGTACTTCAGCCTTTAAAGCCTTGGTCATGTTCTCATCATCACCTCCACTCTGTATTGGCCGATCATTCACCTCCATTTGATTGTTTACCCCTTTTGAGGAACAGCTGCGAAGAGTGATCCCACTAGCCATCCTTGTAACACTGCCGTGATTGGAAAATTCCAAACCTTACCTGGAATCAGTTGCTACCCAATTTTATCACTCGTTCCTCAAAAGACGAGTCTCCTTTAAGCTCTTTTCAGCTGACTCGTAAAATATGAAAAGATTGTCGAGCCATTGGCCTCTCCAGCTCGTTAAAGGGACCGGAAGTGCTATCCCTCCTTTAGATTTTAATCTTTTTGGACCTGAGGGATTATTACACAAAAAGATCGAGCGCTTGTTTTGTTCGGCTCGTTAAAAGTATCGAAAATTCATCCCTTCTGTATCGTTTTATACTTTTTCGGACTTAAGGGATTAGATGAAAAAAAAGGAATTTTGGAGTTTCCTTTACGTCCCTTTTTAGACTCTCTAAAATTGAAAAGGACCGAGTTATCTTTGTCGTTAAACTCGTTAAAACTTAATAGCGACAAACTTGTCCATAGCAGGCAAGAACGAGTTTCACTATCGCTAGGCTCGTTAAAACATAGCGATGGGTTTGCCCGAAGGGAAAATTATAGAACAAGCATATGTTATCCTCCTCAAGCTTGAAAAAAATAAAGAGGTACTGGTCAGCAATGACTGGGGAAAAATTGGGAAGAAAACTTGAAGAAACTTTGTTGGTAGCAAGTCGCTCTTGAACATGACACTTTCACTCCGCATCCAAGTCGGGTTGGGTTGTTTCATTCACCGGTCACATCACCATGGTCCCATCACACCATCCACATTTGGGGTTAATGCTACCAATCCATCACGTTAGTTTCGCCGATATGTTCAAGAGAAGTCATTCAGAGAATTCACTTGTGTCTCACCCGCTACAATACATTTACACTCCATTCTTTCATGACCGCCACCCTGAACCTTATATCACCAGATCGTTTTCACCTCCATTAAAATCATTTACTCCGTTCCGTGTCATTGATGTGGGATTCATTAAGGCCCTCCTATGACGGATCGCTTCTTGTCGACATCAGCTCATTATCCAAGAAGTCGATCTAGGAACACCCCGTTCAGTACTTTGAAGCTTGCATGCCTCAATGGCAAGTTTCTCACTTCTGACGACAGGTTTACATCAATGACCTTCGACCGAAAGATTTTGCGTGGTGTTCGACGCCAAGTCCTTTATTCACACCACGTGAATTGTACTGCAGTACCTTGAGGGTCATTATCATTATCGGTGATTCCTCTCGCGCCTGTTAACAGCTTACATCATTGGCTGGTAATCAAGCGATGTCTTTCCATGTTCGACTCCAGAACATCTCTCACATGGATAGACTTGTACTTTGAGTGAAGATCGAACGATATTGAAGACCCCGGATCTAGTTTCATCCATCCGGGCTGTGATATATATTCAAGGAAATAAAGACATCAAATGTACATCATTGCTGCACAAATAATCATCCAATCAAAGGGATGATGGCTCTACCAGAATCATTAGTCTACACTCAGACGATTGTCTGTCCTATGTACATGAAAATGAATTTATAAAGCTGAGCATGGGAATGACCGCCTCAGCTAGATCATGAAAATATTATGAAGATAATGTATTGTATTGTATCTTATTACAGGTCTCCTCCCAGCTTGAAAGAACTTCGGATCCTCATAATAAAGCATTTCACCTGACATCAAAAGATTAACGACCTCATGCTTTAGGGGGAAACTGTTATAGACATTTTTGGGCACTGCAACCCCAAGCATAAAATGTCCATAAACCAAAGGCTCCTAAGTCAATAAAAGTGTTGTTCTAACCCCTAAAGGAACAAGGTCAACTGATTACAGCTTCTCCCAGAAGTTCTCCATGAAAAACTGCTTAGAACTGGTCAAAACAGGATCAGTTCAGCTACTCCATAGGCAAAGTGCTTTGCATCTCACCTAAGTACACTCTGTGGGTGCGTTGCATTTCAAAAAGCCCTTCTATGGGGTGCGATGGGTGATAAGTGACAAATGGCAGTGTCATTCCATGAGGTGGAGAGGCATGGAATCTTCCAGAAACTTCTCCTGTGACACTTGCCTCTCTGAATTCGACCAAGGATGAGTAAGAGATCATCAATCTCCAAGTGGAAGCAAGAACTATCAGAGGGAAGAAACTAATCAAATCACAAGCTGACTCATCTCCCTTACAGATATCTATATATGGATCCCTAATCCCAGAGATCCAGAGGCTGGAATTTTGCATCTTGTAAGGAATTGCTGTTGGTTTCTTGAGACAACATCATAGCGTTAGGTGATCTAAGCTTTGTATGAGGTGAAGAAGGGCTTACTTGCTGAGAGGATGATGCTGGGTCAGAACAACTGGTTGTAACTCCCTTGGCTCTTTCTTGATTATCAATAAAAGCTATTCAAGTTTTCCTCCATACTCTTGTGTCATTTATGTTTTATGCATTTGTATGGTCAATTTACATTTGATCCTAGATTGTTTATGATTATAGATCCATGTCCTTGTATAGTGTTATGCTACTTTGATCCTACAGGTACTGTGTGAAGTTGGGCATACAAGGAAGCAAGTAGCGAAGGACTATCAGGAGAGAGAGGAATCGAACTAGGGGATAAGCACAAGACAGAGGTTGGTCTTCTTTGTTCTTCTCTCATCTATATTTCATAAAGGAAAAATGAAAGTAGCTTTACTTTGTTTGTTTCTAAGGTAGCTACCACACCTTAGTGGGATAAGCAGTTATGTGTAGACACTTTTCCCCGTAACACAAGGCACAAGGGTGATTTGTGCACAACGTTTTGAGTTTTTTGGCTTGTCCCAGTAAGGTAATTTGGACCTCGGGGAACATTTCATGAACCAGAGGTTTGAGATGAGGAAGCTCAGGACAATTATTGGTGTTGTTCCCAACAACTTTATACAAGGCGCACGACGGTGATGACTCTGGGGCTTTGGGGGTTAGAGGAGCTTGGAGAGCCTTGTCCTTAGGTTCTTTCCTCTTGGCTTTTCCCCCATGTCTGGATTCTTTCGCAACAGGTGTGGGTTCCTGTTGAGGTTGCAATGGAACTGGAGCAACAGCAGGGGCTGTAAGGACCGGTTGAACCGGGGTCAAAGCATGATACATTCTTAGCTGAACAAGAGGAGTGCTTGCAGGGGGATCAATGTACCATACTGGGATCCCCAAAGTCATATTAGGGAGGAATAGGGACATAAAATATTCCGGGAGGAGGGAATAAGAAAGGTATATGGCCTGCAAGGTAATGTCCTGGCGGAACAACTCCTGGATGGTTGAGACCTGAAGGAACAATTCCTAGTGGGAACATGGGAGAGGCACCCACAAATGGAGGAGGTCCTGGGGGGCAGATCCAGATGGCTTGGCTGAGACGGTAACAACAGGGTGTTGAGGAGCTGGCTGTTGATCAGATGACTAGACTACTCATGAGCAGCCCATGATGCTTGTAACATGAAAACACTCAAAGATCTAGGCTCCGAGATGAGAGGGGGAAGACCAGGGAAAACACCCAACATTGAGGAATATTTGTAGACTCCAGGTGAAACATCAATGAGAGGAGTGGCAGACTGCATATCAGACATCTACGAGATAATGGACTCAGGGGATTTCACCGATGTTAGCTCGTAGTACGTCAACTGGTCGATGGTGACGATCTTCCTTTCATGTGGGAAGCACATCTTGCGAAAAACCGCATATGCGACGATTGACATGGCATATGTGTAACTACGACCCAAGAGAATGTTGTAATCTAAAGGGGCCTCAATAACTTCAATGTCTATATGGACATTATTGCCTGCAAGGGTCACTGAACAATTGTGATACATGCTGAGAGGTTGGGAGGAGTGACTGTCCCAAGCACGCAAAGTGATGGTGGATGGGGATAGTTTAGGTGACTTAAGTTGTTTCCAAATGGTAGTGGAAATCATGCAGGTGGATGCACCTTCATCAATAATGCATCGAGAGATGATGGCATTACAGACTCAGACTGGTATATGGAAAACAACAGATGAAGGTAATGGGGGATGTTTTGATGTATGAACTGGGAAGACAATCAAATGATCATCGGAAGGATCTACTACACCCAAAGTAGTTAGTAGAGATTTATTTTGAGATGGGCATGACTGGAGTACTTCCAGCGTTGACATGGCAGTTGGTGATTGTGCCAAGTATCTATTATACTGTATGTATGGGCAACTTAGTTAGAAGTCGTGTTACATCGTAATGGTCCCTTGGGGATCTTAGGAATTGACTCAACTTTAGGTTAATGGATCTGTAGCAGACCATTTGGTGTCATAAGAGGCTCAATAGATGCTTTGGTTTTGGACTCGGTGGTGGACGAAGTCGATGACTTGTCATATAGACTCAACCGAGTTTGCAGGTTGATATCAGAGGGATTGACCTCATTAGAATTCATCATGAGGATCTCATAGTCACTAGGACTAGAAGGTTGGGGGGGATGGACTGCTTTACCTGGCTGAGGTTGAGTAGAGACAAATCCTTACTGAGGGAAAGGATTTGTAAGCACTGTAGGTTAAGATGGTGCAGGATTCTGAGGTGGTTGTTGGATGGGCGGTTGACCTCTAGAAGCTGCTTGAACTTCCCACATTTGGCACATCTGGGGTAAGAGAGGACACTCATGTGTATAATGTCCATGTACACCACAACATGCACAAGGCATGTTCGTACGAATAACCTTGTTCTTCTTGGGATGACTTCCCTATTGCTGGTTGTTGGTGTTAGGCTAGTTCCCCTAAGGTTCACTAGGTTGATTACCTTGATTACCCTGGTTACCCTTGTTACCCTTCCCCTTATTCTTTTTCTTTGAACTTTGGGGATTGGTCGCACTCTGTTGTGCAAACACTTAACCCTCGAGGGGTGGTGGCTGCTGGGGCTGAGGATGCATGGGAGGTTGCAATGCTAATGCCTGAGGGGCTGGAGTGCTCGATTGTGCATAATGATAAGATGGTGGAGGGGAAATGGTTTGATAGACAGGTTGAGCATTGGCTGGCCCTGAAAACATGTTTCTAGCAGGAGAGGCATAAGTGTTGGAGGAACTGGTGCCCTCCTACGGATAGCCATAACTTTGCTAAGCATATGGCAAAGGATGTGAAATGGATCCAACGATACTGTCAGGGGAGTGAGATGCCCCCGATACATTGGTACCTCCAGGATGGGGGAGGTATGGAATGACAGTATAGACATAAACAGATTGTGCATAAATCAAGTCATATCGCAGAGTGGTTTGGAGATCTTCTTCCTCTGTTTGAGGAAAATGGGATGCAACATCTTTGGCAATGGGCGATAAAAGGCTCCTAAGAAACCAATCAAGGTAGACATGGTCTTCGAAGGGCGGGGCTTGACATGTGCTCCTCCTTTTATGCCATTCCTGAACATGATTAGAAAGATGAATGATAGAGGATTGACAAAATGTGGTCATGAGCTCCGTACAAGTGTCATATTGGAGAGGTAACCAAAAATATGAAAGGAACGCTTTAGCAAGCGTCGCAAAAATGGAATGAGAGATGGCGGGTTGGTCTACATACCATTTTGCATCATCTCCAGTTTGTGTGCGCTGGAACAACCGAAGACGAATGGAGTCATCGGTGATGAAATTGGATGAACACCACATATGGAAGGAGTGGACGTGATTGGTAGGGTCCTCTCCAAAATTACCCTCAAACTTGGGGATGTCGGAGGGAAGCTTAGTCGGCATAGCTATCCAACTAGCGTCGTGGTGTATAGGATCATTTATCAATTGGCTAAAATCCAGGAGGCTTAACCCAACCATAAAAGGTAGTGGGTCCAGACATGGTAATGGTATGCAGTGAAGGAGGCTCTAAATCAGATGAACCAGGAAAAGAGTCAGTATGGGGACTTGGGGGACTATGAATTCGGACCCTACGGGGATGAGTAATATGCCCAAGCAGAAAGTGATGAAGGCCTAAGAGTCTTCGCAACAAACACCTTGGTGGCACAATGGTGGTAAGACACAAGTGACATGGAAATGGTGAAGGGAGATCAACAAGATGTTTTTGTCTCTGTGTGGGGAGATAAATTAATTATGTTAAGTCTTGGCTTGGCAGTGTAAACCAAGCACCCTTCGCTTAAGGTGTGCTTGTGTGTGTAAGTGTGTTTATTAATTAAGCCCAGATAGTGTTTGAAAAAAAGAAAAAATATTGCTGAAAATAAACTAAAATTGAAAACAGAAAATGAACAACAAATCAATTAACTAAATGCCACCCAAACTGGGTTTGCAAACACTGTGTTGGTTGGTGGTGAAATCAACAGAAAACACACTAAAAAGGTAAAAATATCTAAGCATTGGTGTGAATGGGATCAAATGACACTATGCTGCTGGAAAGTGGTGCAGCAACAGTAAAAAACCAGAGAGGAAAATCGTTACAAAAAGATAGGGAGATGGGTGTAAAACCTAGGGCAACCAATGAGACCCTAAGTTAAATGACCAAACAAGGTTTAATATGAAACTTTGGATGGAAACAACCTATCTTTGAAGACCTGAAACATAAGGGTACAGATCTGGAAAATATAGCAGAAAGCGCTACAGAAACTCATACTTCTTACTTAGCTAAACTCCTCCTATAAAGGTGGAAGCAAAATAGAATCCCTAAGGGGGTCAATTCCACTTCGACGAGAAAAATATAGTAGATCAGGGCCTAAGCGGGACAAGACAGTGGTCAACCAACCCAGCAAACAGCTCTCAACAAAACCCAGAAATAAATTTGAAAAAATCCCAGAAACCCTAAAAATTGCAGGTATTGACCTAATTCCTGGGAGATCACACTTTTTGGGCCAAAAGGTGCGCTCTAGACCTCCAAATCGCACTTTTGGGTCAGAAAAGTGTGATTTCTACTCCTTGATTCTTGTTCGGAAAGTCTCAAAAAAATTTGTCGTCTTTGTCGCGGCTAGTTCCTATGACCTGCGGAAAAGACCAGAAAACTTACAGAAGTTAGAAATTTGACAGATCTAGGGTTAGAAAGCTAGTAAACAACATTAAGAGACTGAAAAAAGAAGAAACCCTAAGCTGAAAATTGAAGGTCACCTAGGTTTTCTGGATCAGAAGTAAAATCCTCAATGGAGTCGCCAATTTTGTTATAGTGTTTTCTTCTCAAAGGTGTACGAAAATAAATCACCTAAGATTGTGCACGACAAACAATCTAAACATTGTAGATATGTAACAAATGATAGAAACAAAACCTGCCAAAGTCTTGATGTATGCCACAATCATAGTTAAACAATAAAATGAAATAGTAATAAATGCGAGTACATGGTGCACTTTGATCACAGTGAAAGCAATTTTACTATGGTAAAATTGGCCTTACATGGTGTACTTTGATCCATCTAGTAAATTAAGGCTAGATAATCAATTTTTTGGTGATAACAAAGATAATGCCACATTAAAGAGTTCTTGTTGTTAGGAATCATGATTTCCATTAGACCAAAGCCCGTAGGTGTTAGCCAAAGATCGCATATCCAAAGGTAAGGATCCACAAGAGGTAATTAGTCCATGTTGTAAAACACACGGGGAGCGTTGGTTTATTCAATGTCCAACAATCTCCCCCCAACGTGAGCTGAGTGTGTATCGAACTCATGACCTACGCTATGATACCACTTGTTGGGAATCACGATTGTTGTTAGACCAAAAACCGCAGGTGTTAATCAACGATCACATTTCCAAAGATAAGGATCCACAAGAGGCGGTTAGTCCATGTCGTGAAACACACGGGGAGCATTGGTTTATCTAATGTCCAATAGTTGCCACCTTCGTTAATTACATTGATTGCATCCATATGTTCTACCACCACTCCATGTGATACGAGCATGTGGAGGGTGTCGAGGGATCACCTTTGCATCCAGAGAGCATCCATCATACAATGATATGACCGATATTTTCCCTCTTGCACCCCAATCGGGGAGTGGGAAATTTGCATATTATCTAGGTATGCTTCTTCAAAAAGGAAGGAGGGGATTCTCTCAAAATTTTCTTTCACGTCTTCTTTGCATGCAACCTGGAGACCAAAACTAGGGTCACTACTATTGTATATTATACAAAATTGACCATTCATTAAAGCACATTTGTAAGGGATTGACATATGTTACTATTAGGGGTCAACAAACATTTTTTCAATAGGGCTTCCTGGGGAAATGTTAGCAATGCTTCTGTTGTCTCCATTGGCTCTATGAGCTTGGAGATCTGAGAATTGTTGACGCATCCCATCCATTTCATATTCCATTTGATGGATTTTGACATGTTTCCTTTTCACTTGCTCTAATAAAGAGATTACCATTTGTTGAAGGTACATAATTTTTTCATATCGGTCTAAGGGGGGGTGAGGGAAGTACCGACATTGTTGCTCCATATTTGATAGTATGTATGTGCGGCAATGACTATATATCGGTGAGGTTACTATAGAAAGTACTCCAGGTAATGAAATGTGCTTTAAGCCTTTATCACACTAGATTCTTACCATAGACTAGGAAGGAGGAGGTGTTCCAATTGACTTTCGGCCCAACAAAATTTCGGCAATGGAAACCTCCCTTACTGTTGGCCATCTTTCGAGGTTGGAGGTTAGAATTTACTATAGGAGACACTCTCTTTTTCTTATTTATGGGACGAGTTCTCCTCCAAGCCTGCTCAAAGTTACTAAGATTGTAAGGTCTTTGTTGACTTTTGCCTAATTTCCACGGAAAGATAGCTATGGAGAGCTTGGGATGCTCCTTTTGAGCCTTCCAAGTCATAGAGGGGATACTTACAACCCCATACAAGGAAGAAATCTCTACACCATAGCTATTTCTAGCGAGATCGATTAAAAGGGAATCCCAACGTCTCAACTTATGACGTTTGACCTCATCCTTCATGAATGGAGTGGGTACTGCAGATCACTCCCACGCTTTTGGAGATGGATTCACTGCCATTTCCACTGAAGTTTTCTTGATGAAATCCATCTAGGAAGGTACTATACATGTATGAGAATGATTTAGAGGTTCATGTGAAATCTGAATTGCTAGCATGGAGGTAAGTTGCCTTGTGCATGAGGACGATCTCCCTGCCATTTCCTGCCATGGGATTTGAGGAGTACACCAAATGAGATCAACCCCTTTGCTCTAGATTGATAAAGAGGGTGGCACAAGGAGGGAGAAATATTAACTAAACTTTGAGGACAAGGTTCCTTCATCAAAATATTTAGAGAGCCAATTATGGTTCAATTCATCACTTTTAGAATGAAACATAGAGATTAGAGATCACCTATTATGATTCCATTTTATTCTTAGTGCTTTAGGAGGGTAGTTGAAATTCTGGGATAAGCTCATCATGAAATGGCCACCCAGTTTTTGGATCCATTTACTTCATAACATCGTTCTTTTAATTGACAAGCAATGTTGGCCTGGAGTTTTCCTTCTTTATCCTGTCCTTTGAGAATATGCAAGAAAGATTTTTGGGGGAATGTCTCAAGGATACCTTGGATTCTTCAGAGAAGGTGAACAAGATGGTTGTTCTTAGGAAAAGAGCTGAAATGAAGGAATTGGATGATGATAAGGGAGTCTCCCAAAATTGTAAAGGAAGGGATGTCATGGTTTTTGCTAACTCAAAGCCAAGGAAAAGACCATACATTGCTGTCAAATTATTCGTTCAATGGCCCAATCCCCATACAAACTTTGATTCTATTTCTCATTCAAAATTAATAAGAATCCCTCCCCTTCCTATCACCCCTCTAACTATTTATAATATCAAACCCTAATATTATTTATAATATTTAACCCTAACTTTTTAATGATTCAACCATTTCTATATGAACTTGCTTCTGGTTAATCCATCCTGGTATGAAACACCATCCTTTTTATTCTCGGTGATATTGATTACTTTTTTATTAATTAATATATGCATCTTAAATTTAGATTTTAAACCATCCTTGTATGAAACAACATCTTTTTATTCTCGATGGGATTGATTACTTTTTATTAATTAATATATTCATCTTAAATTTTCTAAACAATGAATACATCAACTAGAGAAAATAAGTTTTGAGTTTTTAAAGCAATTTTTTTTTGAGTTTTTTCTTTGTATTAATATTTTTAATTATATGATTTCGAGCCATATTTTTTTTACTTTTCAATGTAAAAATATTTTTTGATTAATAATAAGAGCGAATACACGAAATTTGTTTTAAATTTTCCAAACATAATGTATGGAGGTTTATTTGAGCATTTTAGGTTTTTATTTACACTTTTCCAAAATTTGAAAAGTGAAATATGTCAATGATGAAATGTTATCCAACGATTGATCCTGAGTCCTCTACGTTATTGCAAAACAAATATAGTAAAGGAAAAACCGATTTGTGCATGTCACTTGTATGAAAATTCTTCCATATTACTTATTATTTGTTAATGATTTATTATTATTTTTTATTGTAATTATTTATTGAAAAAAAATTAATAGATAGATAAAATGGTTTAATTTCTTAAAATATTAAGAATAAAAATTTTAATTTAGAAATTTCAAAAGCTTAAAGTTTTTAGTGGCTAATCTATTTAGTATATTTAACATTACATTTTATTCACAACAATCTTAATGCAACAATAATTTGATATCATTAATATATAATTAGAAACAATCATTATTATTAGATATATAGTTTGTCTAATAGTGAGTTTAACCATATTTTGATATCATTTTTTTTCCAGAAGAAAAAGCAGTATAGATTATATTAAGTCAATATAAAGAGTTATAATTGGAAACATATGAGAGGGACTTGAGTGGATATCAAGTCAGATAGAGCTGGATCATGATGATAGGATGACATATAGCAAAAACTCAGAGAATGTTGGATACAGATAATGGATGCATATGATGCTAGATGGCTTGAGATGTACATACTTTGACATTAAGTCAAAATAGAGGGAGCAAAAAACATGATAAGACAGATGTATTAGGCCTATAAAACTGTGATAGCATCAAAGCTAGAGCAGATACTTTGCAAAATGGCAGAGAAAGGGGTCATGGAATCTCTAAAGATTTTATGATTCCGCCATTTACAGGCATACCATAACGTGATAACAAGTAGGGGACGCCTTGCCGCGCATTGTGAGCACCACCAATGGAAAGCTGCATGAACAGAGTCAAAAACATTGTGAGGGAAATAAAAAAAAATGGCGAGTTCATACCAGATTTTCTGAGAAGAATTGCACTGAAAGAGCATATGTAAGTTTGTCTCTTCTTCAGACTCGCACATCGAGCATCTGCTGGGGCCATGCCAGCTCCTTTTCCTAATATTGTCCCAAGAGAGATTTCGGTTGTTAAAAACCAGCCAGGCAAAAAGGGTCATTCTAGGAGGGCAGCCTGTTTTCCAAAGAACGACCGAGAAGATTGGTGGAGAATTTGAAGTCTTTGAGAAAATGAAGGCAGAGTAAATGTCTTTTACTCTAGGAACTGTCGAGCTGTTTGAGGAGAACCAGGATAGATGGTCAAGAGTGCCTCCACGAATAATCCCACTGTCCAGTAATGCGGCTGTGAACAGATTCCATGAAGGGTGGAGATCAACCGACAGACCAATGACCTTTGCATCCTTCCACGTGGGGGAGGGGCCATTCCAGTCTAAGATGAGTTTATCCCACGTGAAGATACCCATTCTGTGCAAGGCGGATAAAAGAACATCCGGGAAGGAAAGATCGCGACTACAAGCAATGGGATCGAGGCCAATAAAGATCCTGTTACCGGAATAAATCCTCCATCTTAATCTTGACAGGAAGAACTTTTCAATTTTCCTGAAACTTAACCAGATAGTCGATCCAGATTTGATGCCAATAGCTTCGTTCCTATACCAGAATTCAAGGCATTTGCCCTTCATGTATTTCTGTCTGATCGTCTCGCACCATGGACCATCCCCGTAGATCCCTCGCCAGAGTGATTTGCAAAGGAGAGCGTTGCCAAAATCCCTTAAATTCTTTAAGCCCCATCCGCCCATGATTTTTGGCAAAGAGATTCTGTCCATTCTGGATAGATGAAACTTCTTCTGTTCCGAAGAACCGCCCCAAATGAAGTTTGCTGAGATCGTGGTCATCTTGTTGATAATATTTACAGGAATAAAGGAAAGGTGCGCCCAATAAACTGCCAGCTGCATTAAGACGGTTTGAGTGAGGGTGACCCTGCCCGCCATGGAGAGACTTCTGAATTTCCATGCAGAAATTTTCTTGAAAAATCTGTCTGTCAGCCACAGCCAGTCATGTTTGGTATAGCCTTTTGCTTTAAGGCGGTAGCCTAGATACTTCAGGATGTGCTTGAGTGAAGAGTGTTCTATACCGAATAGCTGGGAAATCCATTTGACAGTCTCCAAATCAACATCGTTATGATATAGCACAGACTTTTCTTTGTTGATAGCGAGGCCAGTAGCACATTGAAATCTGTCCAAAATGACTTTTAAACAGCTCCATGATGATCGATAAAGCATCGCGAATAAAAGGACATCGTCCACGAACAGGTTATGAGATGTGAAGATGTGCCTGCAGATTTTAATGGGCTTACAATTGCCTTCATCCACTGCATTGTTAATATGAATACTTAACGAATTCATAGCCAAAATGAACATTAGGGGCGAGAGAGGGCAGCCCTATCACAGACCCCTTTCGGCTTGGAAGAAGTGTGAGGGAATCCCATTTACAATAACCGCGTAATTAACATTCTCGATACATGCCATCACCCATCGAATGTTTTTTGCATTGAGGCCGATCTTTGCAAGAAGGCACTCCATAAATCCCCAGTCTAAACAATCGAAGGCTTTCCTCAAGTCAATCTTCATGATAGCCACCGGTAAGTTTTGAGCATACATGGAGGAGAGGCATTCCTGTGTGTTGGCAACGGCGTCTAGGATGTTTCGACCATGCAAGAAAGCGTATTGATCCTTTGTTAAAAAGGTGGCCAGATTCCCTTTTAGTCTCTCAGCAATAATCTTTGTAATAATCTTGAAAGATATATTACACAAAGAAATTGGTTTGAAATCGTTAAACGATTCCGGATCAGTCTTTTTAGGGATGAGAGCGATCAGCGTTGAGGAAGTGATATGGTGAATATGTCCAGACATCCTCTAGGCCTCCACCATGCTTAAGAGGTCATGCTTGATGAGCTCATAGAAGTGAGTGAGAAATTCAATTGTCCAGCCATCCGGCCCAGGACTTTTGTCTTTCTTGAAAGATTTCAGGACCCCAAGAAGTTCCTCTTCTGTCACTGGCTTATACAGCATCTCATTGTCAGCATCGTTGAAAATTTCGGGAATCGGATCTATACCCCACAGAATGTCGCGGAAAGCAGCATCATTCCTTCTGTTGTACTGCTTCCTGAAATAGTTAACAGCCTCCCTGGTAATGTCTTGCTGAGAAACAAAGGAGTCTCCATTTTCATTTTTTATATTCCAGATGTGGTTTTTGTCACGTCGAGCACTTGCATACTTGTGGAAAAACTTGGTGTTTTTGTCGCCTTCATGAAGCCAAGTTGCTCTACTTTTAAGCCGCCAGAATGTTTCTTCTTGTTTGAGGAGTTCAAATTTTTTCCTTTCAAGGTCACGAATTCTGCATTTCATAGAAAAAGAGAGGGAGGTAGCATTTGCATTTTTCAGAATGAGGTCCAATTCCTGTTGAATAGAAATCTGCAGCTTTTTATCTCCCATTTCTTTACGGTCCTCCTCATAACAGCCATTTTGTCGCGGAAGGTAAGGAAAGGCGAAGTAGCAAATTGAGAAGACATCTCCTTCCAAGCTTTGACGATGAGCTCATTGAAAGTTGGATCCCTAGGAAAGACCAATTGAACTTAAAAGGATATCCTTTTTGAAAACCCTTCTCAGTCCAGGAAAGCATTATCGGTCTATGATCTGACACTAACACATTCTCCACAGTAGACCAAGGCATGCCAAATTTGTCTATAAGGCTGACATGTACCAGAAAGCGATCAATCCGTTTTGCAATGTAGGCCATATCAGACCTGCCATTCGTCCAGGTAGGCTTCATTTCTCCAGGGACAACGTCCACCAAGTTCTTGTTTAGGAGATGGTTCTTTATGCAATCTGCAAGTGAGTCTGTTTTCCTGCATTGCCCCCAGCATTCGTCAGAGCTCAGAGTAAAATTTAAATCACCAGCAATAATTAATTGATCTATGTCGAGTATTTCTGAGGTAAAAAGTCTTCCCCAGAATGGAGCTCTGTTTTTATAGGGCGCGTAGATATTAAGGACATTGATAGGAGAGTCTTTTCCCCTGATGGAAGCAGAAATGATAATCCCCGCAAAGCATTTGAAAGATTTAGCTCTGATATGAGCAGGATCCCAGAGAGTCGCTAAACCTCCCGAAAGCCCATTTGCCTCAGTAGCTACCATATACCAAGATGGTAACAACTTCCTGAAATATGAGATAGATGCCTCGCAGCTGTGCATTGTTTCTTGGATGAGAATGATCCCAGGTCTAGAGAGATGGAAAAAGCTCTTCAGCGTTAGAAATTTGGGGTCAACGCCAAGGCCCCTGATATTCAAGGAGATGATGTGAGTCATTTAGATGACTCGCCAGCTACCCGTGCTCTAAGAGGCTGAGGATCTGGTAGACCATAAATAGGAACTTCGGTTAAAGAAAGATTCCTGACCCCACTTTTGGAGACAGTGTTTCTCCCTCTGAAGTGTCTGCTGCCCCCACGAGACTTTTTCTGGATAGTAATATTTTTCCCTGATTCCGGGCTAATGAGGGGCAGAGCCTGAAGCCTGGGTTTATGAATGGTTAGGGGTTCAAGTTCAAGTGATTTTCTACTAAGGAGGAAGTCCAGATCGCTATCAGACTGATTGATATGCGAAGAGGTGGGGGAGTTAACAGGGGTGACGGATGGACAGGGGGCTTTTCCTTTAGTCTGGGAAGGTAGATGTTTATCAGGTGAAGGGGGGAGGATGAGATAGGGATGGGAATTGATCCAAAAGAAAAATTGGTTGCTATCAAAGGAGCGGGGGAAGGGACCGCAGCATCGTTACGAGGTTCAGGGATAGGGCGGCAGTGGAAAGCCGGGGCGCTATTTGGAAAGCGGCCAGGCATAGAAGAAATGGGAGGGTCCTGTGAGGAAAACCTTGGAATAGGTGGGTCATGAAGATGGTCGTCCAATAGGTCAGTAGAGGATAAGCTGGCCGATGGAGGGAATCTATGAACCTTTTGATGGAGGAGCCTGTGTTTAAAGCGCTTATGCCCAGGACAGCTTTTAATCAGATGGCCTGTCTTGTGACATGCAGCGCATCTAAAAGGAATGCCCCAGAAATCCAACCTCTCCTTTATTATCTGGTCCCTCCAGGCAATTTCAATGTATTCTGGGAAACCCCCTCTGTAGCATTTTTCTATGAGGATCCAAGCAATCCTTTTATCTTTTTCACCCAAACACCAGGGATCAACATAGATGAATCTGCCCAAGGCGTTTCCTATCTCCTCAAGGGATTCCTTAGACCAGAGTTCTAAGGGAAGATTTGGGAGCTTAGCCCATATGAGATTGTTGGAAGGAGTGTTTTTTAGTGGGTCGAACCCAATATACCATCTGTAGAGTGCAAGGAAGCTTCTTTTAACCACCCAAGGTTTCTTCAAAATGGCTTCGGCGTCACCTGCAGCAAGGAAGTGAAAGCAGTACCATTCTTTCATAAGGTTAGAAATAACAGAAATATATCCTATAACAGGCTTCCAATGAATGGCTATCCATTGTCTCATGTCTGCATCACTCATGGTGGGGAAGTGCCATCTGCCAATGAGGGCAAGGTTTTGGAGGCTTTCAATTCTTTCTGTAAAGTGGATGTTGTCAATTTTGATCGCTGATGGCGGATCAGATTAGAGGAAATCATTATCATTAGACATATTGCTATGAGTATTAAGTTTTAAGATGATTAATCCTAGTTAATAGCTAGTATAAATCATAATACATTTACATTTCTTAGTAATAAGTATCTCATTGTAAGTAGATTAGTCTTCTTTCATTCAATAAACGAATTACAATGGACCTAAACTCAACTTATAAAAAAATAAAAAAATAAAAATTAATTTACCCAATTACAAATCCACTATAGTTAAAAAAATAAAAATAAAAAATTACAAATACATCCTAATTAAAAAAATAACCATTATCATAAAATGATTTCAACTTTTACTAACCTGTAAAATCTAATATTACATGGAGCTCTGCTCACTTAAAGATCGTACCCAATTACAAATTCACCATAATTAAAAAATTAAAAAAAAATTACCCATACATCATAATTAAAAAAAAATAAAAATAATAAAATGATTTCAACTCTTATTAACCTGTAAAATCTAATATTACAAATGCGTCGGGTGGGCTTCACGGCTTCTATTATACACTGCTTGCGGGTGGGCTTCACGGCTTCTATTATACACTGCTTGCACGTTGGTTGAGAATCCAGATGTGTGGCAATGGAAGTGACCTGGTTTGGTTTGTGATGGCTTACAATATTTATGGTATATTTAATATTCCATATTATTTTTTTTGGAGGGGAAAACAATAATTTTTTTATTGATAAAACAAAAGAGTGGTATATTTATATTATTGGCTTGCAAAATTATTTTAATAGAAAAATAAACACAACATGTAACTAGATCGTTTCTAGATATACTAACAAACAGAGTAGACATAAAAATTTGGTAATTACAAAAAAGAAAGTTGTTTCGTACACAACAACCATACTATCTAGTGGAAAAGTAAACACTGTCACCATAAATAAATTGAATGAATAGTTGGAGTTTGTCTTTTCTAAAGCCTCATTTCCCTATGAGCTAAGTATGGTGAGTTGTAAGCTCACACAGGGACTTGTATTTGTTTAGTTGTCGTAGCTATCCTTAACTGACACTAAGCCTCCTTCATTGCTATATAATGGGGGTCTTTTATGTACTTTTACAGAACATTGTGAGTAATATCATACTCTTACATGGTATCAGAGCTATTGAAGTTTGCGACCTATTTGTACAATGATTGCGCTGAGTTTGCCATACTTACAGGCCTCATTGTTTGTTTGTTGGTCAAAGGTGTTGCTTTTGTTTGAAGCCTTTGTCTTGGTTCTTTATCGACACCTAGTTTCTCTGATTTATTTTTTTCAGAGAAGTTGACAGTGTTTGCCACCTGTGTGCCTCTGCAACAATCCTACTTTAGAGATTGAACGACCTATTTGAGGTTTCACATCTCTCATCTTCAGAAATTTGTTACTTCAGAATCTCGTACTTCTTGATTGGAGTAGGCCTATGTTCTTTCCATTCAGTGAATCGTTATGGGATCTACAATTTCAGCTCCATGATAATTTGAGCACTGTCATCTTTCTCTCTTTTTTTTTGGGGGGGGGGGGGTTCCTATGGGTTTTTCTCTCTTTCTCTGCTTATGAGAGTTTGTACATGGGTACCTAATCAGGCCTCGTTGTCGGGACCCATTCTTTGTTTTCTTTTTTCTTTAGTTACTCCCTATGTTTTGCTTAAGGGGGGTATTGGAGTTTGTGTTTTTGAACGCCTCATTTCCGTATGAGCTAAGTATGTTGAGTTGTAAGCTCACGTAAGGACTTGTATTTGCCCAGTTGTTGTAGTTATCCTTAACCAACACTGGGCCTCCTTCATTGCTATATAATGGAGGTCTTCTATGTATTTTTACATAACATTGTGACTAATATAATACTCTTATAGGAATAAAACATTCAAAAACTTGAACTACTTGAAAGGGAATGATCCACCACTGAGAATGGTGTAATTGATAAGAAGCTCATAGAAAATCCTCCTGATAGGCGCAGGGGATCCTCTTTTAGATAACCTATCCATAGTGGCGTTCTACTCCTGGTAGATATGACAAAAATGGATGGATGCAAAAGATGTTTTTAACACATCAACTTGTTCCATCCAATGATCGAGTAGGCGCCGACGGAAAGGCCCTACCAATAGCCCATTCAATCATTATCTTTGAATCCCCTGCCACCATAATATCCTCAAGTGCAAGCCAACTAGCATAATGGAGTACCCCATAGCTTCAACACTTGAGCTCTAACGTTGGTTCCAACACCCCCACACATTTTAGTTACAATGTAACCTTAATGCAATAATAATTAAAGTTTTATCTGTTCTTAATGATAAGTACAACATCGACCAAAAATGTAAAACATTTCCTATATTGTTGATATTCAACAAAAAATATAAAATGTTTTCTATATTAAACTCAACAAAAAATATAAATATTTTTCTATATTGTTGAGGATACAACTTAAGTGGGCCTAATGATTAAGAGCATGTGTTTCCTCCTAAGAGGTAACAGGTTCAAAACCAGAGGGGGTAGAGTATGTATGCCTTTGTAGACTACGCAGTCAAATTGTTGCCCTTTGCGCGGATCCTTTGTCCCACAAACAAAGGGGTCTCATACACCAAAACGTTAACTTGTCCCACAAATAAAAGGGTCTCATACACCAAAACTTTAACTTGTCCCACAAACAAAAAAGATCTCATACACCAAAACATTAATTTTTAATTACATGCACAATAAATAATAATAACTACCCAAATTCAATTTTCACGAGAGTAACTCACTATAATCTTCTATCATTGAACTGCATCACTATATGGCCACAACATAACTAGTCTCCTAAGAAGTTGAAATAGGTACCTATAGCCGTAAATATTTGACACGCCATTTTTAAAAAGTTTTTAAATCACTATTTTTATTTTTTATTTTGGATGTCATTCTTTCCCATGTCAGTCGGCCAAGCTTAACACAAAGCAATAGTCAATCTGCAAGCGAATAGCTTAACATTTTGTATTAATGCCTTTGATTAACAGACTGATGGTCTTTTCTTCTAAGCAAATAGTAATCAGAAATGGGAGTGTAACTGATTAATTTTAATCCAATGTTTGTTTGTTGTTGAATTCACCGTTATTGTAAAAGAGTCTTGTTCAATCCAATCTATCTATATTTTTATTATTTTGTCCATATTTTTTGTTTTTAAAATACAAGAATGCATTCTTTGATTAAATTTGGGCGTTTCATAGGATTTCATGTTTAATTTCCTTTATTTATTAATTAATGAATAAAAAATTGTCAGGCTATACAGAAATTGAAATAGGGACATTTATCTGGATAATTAATACCAGCATAAATTCATGTTAAGTACGGATCTAACATGATCCGAAAGGGATCAAATTTTTTCACCTGTAAATTTTTTAGAGCTCAAAATATAACTTGTTATTTCTCATTGTTTAAATTGTATTTATGAATGCTAAATATAGTATGTATAGGACCAAATAAAAATTTTAACCATACAAACTTAATTTGTTTTCTATATATAGATATATATGAAGTTGATATCTACATAAATTAGTTAATGTAGATCTTCAAATAGTTTATTTAAATCTCTTGAAATATTTTTGAAAAGTTTAAAATTTAAACCTCTGATTTTTTTTTTTTTTAATTATAGTGGCCATTATTTTTCTATTTAGAACATAATTTTTAATTTTAAATAGGCACAGATTCAAGGACAAACTTACACATCCCCTCACAGTAAGTTGTAGAATGAGCCTCTTGGCTCAATTAATATTAATATCAAAGTTGACAACCTTGTTATTATTATTGTTGAATATAGATTATTAATAGTTTATTATGATTTAACTTGGTCAACCTTATGTTTACCATATTCAACAATAGTCAATTGTATTCATTCATAGTCATCTTTAGTCAACATAACTCATCATATTCAATTATAGTCAGCTTAAGTTGACCAAAGTCAACTTAGGTCAACTTAATAAACCATGATCAATCCAAGTTGGTCATAGTCATGGTTTACAAATGTTTAATAATAATAATAATACTAATAATAATTAATGAATTAAGACTTCTGTGATCCATATCAAGTTTATTGAGGAGAGTTTTCAGCGAAAATCACATTGAAATTCATTTGTCGATGCATTTCGAACCAACAAGTGTGGTTCATCGTCAAGACAAGATGAATAACCAAATCGTGGCTACATGTTAATTAGGGAGAACAAATCAAACAACGGCTAGGAACATCATAATGATGGAAGAATCTCTGCATCTCTCAAGGAAACCCAGATCTGATTTCATCTTCGAAACCTGCGAGCGTGCCTGTTCAAACTGATGAACCTTCGTCGCAGTGGCCCTTCCGTGTAGGGATGTAATTAATGAATTAAAACTTCTGTGATCCAAATCCCTTGTTTGATCTGCTCTCCCTATTTAACATGTAGCCACAATATAGTTATCCATCTTGTCCTGACAATGAACGATGTGATTTTCACCAAAAAATCTCTTCAATAAATAATAATAATAATAATCTATTATTACTTCTTATATAAACTTATCGTCAACCTATATATATCAACCATATTTATTACTAGCAATTGTCCCAAAAGGTACAAAGAGAGGCCGATAGGATTATTAAATTGAAATTGTTGAATTTTTCTAGAAAAGTTAAAGTGATTAATAACAAATAAAATAATCTAAAATAAGGTGATTAATAACAAATAAAATAACCTTATTAATCACCAAACTAATCTAACTTCATTCCTATGGGTCCATCTCACTTCCAAATATTCCAAAACATAGAAATTCAAATTAAATTCAACTGGAATGATTATTTCTTTACATTTAAATACACTGCTCCCGAATTCATAAATATGGTACTCATAATTGAAGGCATGTCATAAGGAGCCCCATATCTCATCTCATAACTCTCTCTGCGATACGATTCATGACTACACGGTAAACCGTTGGACACTTTTCTTGAAACTCAAAATGGTTAAAATATTTAGACTTAATAGTCGAAAATCTAGGCTTGTCCGGAAAAAAGTCATGAAAATCGAATGCTTAGGCTCCTCCAGAGCCAAATCGCGGAATCCTGCACAGTCCATGCGTCATGAATATGATTGTAGAAATCGACCGTTGCCGCCATTTTTGGCGAAAACAAGCTCCAGCACATCTTGCTTTTTAGATAACATCGTAAATGTTCAGGTCCTCCGCAGAAGCGAGCCTCTCCATGTGAAATTTGAGCAAAATTGGATAAAGATCAAATAACTATTCAAGCTCCAGAGCTGCGAATCACAGTGAATTATTATGTGAGCAAAACTAAATTGGAATTAAAGTAGTTATGGATATGGCTAGGTCCAGGCGCCACTTTTCTCAGGTCGCGTTTGAAGATGGAGAGGACTTTGATAGTCACTTTTTGGAGAAGAAGCCTGGCATTACTACACTTAGATTGCTGTGCATTTCTCTTGTGTGCTTTCTTGTGTTACCGACTCTCTTTTCTTTGAGCTACAGCGCCTTTTCACAGGATTCAATGAGTGGAGAGAATCCAATCTCACAGTTGCAGCAGAATCCAGCTCACATTGGTGAGGAAAAGGACATTGCTGGAAGTCGTAATGAAGAAAACAGGGTGTTAGAAGATCAAACAAATTACCAGGTGCCAGATGTGGACAAGGATACAAATGGAAAAGCTTTGGGCCTCGAGAATCAAAGTAGCTCATCAATGAACCAACGTAATCATTTTAGATTTTTGACCTGCATGCACTACTTATGTTTGGGATCCTGCAGATGAGTTATAAATTAATTTCAAAACAGAGAAAAACACAAGGAAAATAAAACACTGTAAAATCCAAAATGCATGGCCATGCAATAAAGAAAATAAACTTGAACAAAAAACAAGGCATGCAATAAAGAAAATAAACTTGAATAAAAAACAAGGCAAGCCAATGCAATGTAGAGTATTGAAGAAAATGATGAGATGAAAGTGAGAACGCCTCTGTGAGATGCTTAATACTAATCAGTGCTTGCCAAAAGCCAGGGAAGAAGAACAATGCAAGAACAATGCTTGCCAAAAGTCAGGGAAGAAAAACAACAACAACTGGCAGGGAAAAAGCAGTAAAAATATCTCAAGAGTGACATAAAAGAATGGGAAAAAATAGTAAGGCAATTCAACTGATATTTGGCAAAAGCAGTCATACTTCAAATCAACCGTTGAAAATGTATCCCCTGATCCAACGGTGCAGGGTAAAAGTGTTGACAATTGTTGATGTATAGAAAAGCCTATCGACCTAACAATTGTTGATGCATAAGAAGACCTATCAGCCTAAATATAATTATACCAATTTTAATTTAACTGTTTTCTTGATAAAACCAAATACCGTTTCAAAAATATACCTAGTGTTAACTGCTACTTTGAATTATATGCGGTGTTGAACTGCTATTTTGAATTATGTTATTGTCTCTTGTTTATACTTGTATAGGGTAGTTACTCAGATTCGACAAACAAAAAACAATCTCTCTAAGAAAACGGAACTTTCTATATTTAACCTCGGAAGCTCGTAAGTGGAAAGAGGGCCCAACCGGGTTCGAACCGTTGACCTCTTGATCTGCAGTCAAATGCTCTACCACAGAGCTATAGGACCAATTTGGTTTTAGAAAAATTGACTTTCCTGAACTTCTTTGTTTAAATACTCGCCAAAGAATCGTAAGCATGCGTCTCTGCTTGTACGCGCCACGAGAATCGAAAATGGCATAAAGTTGTTACACAACAATCCCTTCTATTTTGATTGTTTAAAAAATAATATGTTTTAAAAAATATTTAAATTGCAATACATAAGATATTTGATGTTGATTAGATATTTAAAAGTTAATACAGTATTTAAACTTAATTTTTTTAAGTCAGGCTTTAAATAAAGTTGAATATAGTAAATATATAACAATTCTATAAAAATTATTATTTTTTTAATTATATGTTTTTTATTTTTATTTTTTATTTTAATAATTTTAAAATTTTGATATCTATATATATATACATATGTTTACTGTGAATTAATCTTAATGTAAGTGACTCTAATGGGGTGACAGAACCAAATGCATTTAGTGTTGGACGTGAGGAGGTGAGCATCTCAAGGGAGGATCTCACAAACCATGATGATTAATAAACAAAAAGTGGTGGCAAGCGAGTTGTCTGTCTAGAGGGGTTGGGAGATAAACTGGAGTTATAAGATGGATGGCAGTGTTCTTGCGGCAGTGTATCTTGTTGGTTATGGGAGTGTCCAAGGGTGGTGAAACTGTTGTGGAGTATGTATAGGTCACCATCCTATGCATGCCCCTTCTTTTGTTCTCTACACGAAATGTTAGGGATGTTAATTGAAAGAGTGGTGAACTTGTTACACTCAAGGTGGTGAATTGTTGGGTTTGGGACCCTGGCAAGAGTTGGCATGGACAATTCTCTGATGGCTAGTCGGAAGTGGGGTGGAATGATATTTTGTGGTGTTTGTTGGGAAAAATACTCGGGGGGGGGGGGGGGGGGGGGGGGGGGGGGGTGAATCAGTGTTTTAAAACTCACTTAAACATTTATTTTCTTATTTAGATCTTTGTACGCGACTATACTGAAGTAAACATGTGTATGTATGCGACTGTTATGCATACAACTAGCGTATATACAGTTAACTTACTTTTCAATTAATTCATCATCTGTTTAACTTGAACCAGTGTATCAGTACTTCAATGGACATTAATTAAACAGTAACCATTTGCAGTAAGAACAAAATAAACCATCACACATAAGCAACACATCAACACACATGAACACCAAGATTTTTAAGTGGAAACCCAATGTGGGAGAAAATCATTGTTGTTGTCGTCTTTGTCTTCTTAAAGAAAAATATTCCTTACAATCTTGTAATGGTGCAAACTCATACCAGCACATAGGCACCCACCTATAGAAGGCTACAACCTGCTTTCTTTCTCCATCACCTACTGGAAGGGAACTACAACCCCCTTATCTTCAACTCCTTGTGGATCACTTTTTATAATATTTCAATCTGCATCCACCTGAACCAAAACATCAAATCTATAGGCCATGTTTCATCAAATTTTCAGACTGGACCCACTACCATCATTTAAGCTCAATATCAAATAATAAAACCGAATCCAATCATCATATTAAATCACTTAATCAATGTACCAATTGAGACCCAAATCAAGCTCAAACAAACAAAGCAATTAGATCACTATAAATCCATTCACCAGAATACCAATCCACATAATGTTCGTCATAGAAACCAAATTTTGTTACTACAAACCTTGATCAACCATGTATTAAAATATATACGCTATTGTTCTTAAGCATATCTGCGTATATACATGCTTTCCATGAATCATACTTGCTTATAGATCTCAAAACACTAAGCTGTGAAACTGAATCACTGTCATACTGAAATACTCACATAATCACTTATAGAACCAATCACAAATCTATGAACCACATACAGATAACAGCATAATTAATATTCAACAAATCATTTCACAAATCATTGAACCTCAATCATCACTGTTAAACCAAGATCATCATGAAAGACTTCATTGATAGACAACAACAAACACAACAAGACTGATCAAGATGATGATATTCAACAAAACCATAGCATATGTATGTGACCCTTACAAAACACTTATGTGTATGTATGCGCCTTTCATATTTGATACCGGCGTACAAATATATCCACATTACAGAACTGATACACTACTACTTAGAATATGATCAGCATATGTACACTCTTTTTCTGAAACAAAATTGCGTACAGATCTGTAATTATTGACTCATACCTTTGTTGCACAATAGAACTTCAGTCAAACCCATACATAGTAACAAAATCACGTCAAAACATTATCATTGCAGATCAAACCAACCATAAGCAGAGTATTCAATGTATAGATCGATTAGATTTGATCCATCATCATACTCCCCTGGTACATACTTATTTCAGATCAAACTATTCACTAATAACCCATATCATACACACTTAACACTTCGATCTCCATCTCCTTATATAGCTTAGGCCTTAGCCAATACCTTAGGCCAATTCCGTAGTTATGCCTGTTATCACCCCAAGAAACTCTCCTAGGTTGTATCTCAGAGATGCTCGGGAACATTACAAACTCAACAAAATGTTGGAATTGGATGAATGGAAGGATTGATGCATATTCAAGCCAGATAACCACTTCTACTATGCTTAACCCCAGACATGGGTGAACACCCCCAGACTACAAGGCTTTAGATCACCAATTACTCACAGTTTGAGGATTAATTGAACATGGAGAATACTGACCACACCAGTAGATGCACAATACCATGTGATAGCTGGCTGCAACCAGTAAAAAGGTCTGCAAATCTATTTCCTAATGCACAGACAGGATGACAGCTCTCTGGCACTAAGCAAACAGAAACCTGCATAACACATTTAATGATACATACAAGATTCTAACACAGAGGTGGGATGACAGCCCCTCTAATGCTAAACATCAAGAGCACATGAAAAATGCATAACAAGCACAACCTAGAACATAGTAGAAATGGAAAGTGAGCAATTAACAACAAAAGAAGCTAGTATTAGCTGAAAATGAAGACTAGACGTTGTAGGTATCACAGTAGTTACAGTCTCCAGAAGTTGAATCTTACATCAAAACTACAACCATCAACCCTCATTACATCTTGTTTTTGGGTATATATAGTGTTTCATTACAAAATGTTTTGCTATCCTATACGTGGAGGGGTCATAATGGACCACCAACCACATTAACTGTCTAAAATGGGCCTCTGCTACGATCTGCTGCTTTAATGAATGAATTTTTACCTTCTCTGGTACTTTGTTGTCCTTCTCAAATAGGTGGAATGTCGTATCGAAAAAGTTCCATAACTGGTAAATGTGTTTATTTGCTCAAGGTTGTACTTCTCGTCCTTCGGGTGTACAATGCGTTGAATGCAGTAGTTGAAGCTTAACTGCGCAGAGAATTGGTAGATGATCGCCTTCATCCTTCAGCAGCACAGAGCATTCAAGGGTGGCACGGACAGTATTGCGGAGGCATGAGTATGACGGGAACAATTATTGGCCATTGGATCGCGCGGATGAACGACTAAGATCGGCTTACAGGGGGTATCAGGAGAAAACGTGGATCGAGAAACATGGGCCGTCGGATCGCGGTTGGGTAGATCCGATGCCCATCGGGCGGCAGAGATGTGCGAATGTTAATGAGCGGGGAACGTACGAGAGGGCAGTAAGTAGTATTCCCCGCACCGCTTACGGGGAAAGGCAGAATTTGTACACAGGGGGAGCGATGCGAGTCAGTGAGTGACGCGTGTCGGATGTGATGGGTGGGAAATCGCTTTCCTCGCGTGTTAACGAGTGGGCAACTCAAAGGAGCGAGGGTTGCTTATGCCGTTGTATCGTGTGGCAGGAACGATTAGACGGTGGAAAGAGCTACCAGTTAACGAGCGGGAAAAGCACAGAGACTGTTAGATCGGGATGCGCGATCGACGGTGGGGATTAAGGTGGAGGGTTATATGGGTGCGACTTCATAGGTTAAGCGCCCGGGGCTAAGGAAAAGGGGCTAAAAACGACCTTGTTGGGCTTAGGGGGAATCTAAGGGAAAGCAGGTTTATTCGGGGCTTTAGAGGTAAAACGGAGGTAGCGAGGTTTATGCGAGTGTAAGCAGAGTGAAGGAAAATGAGAAAAATGGCTGATGCGAATCCTTTTTTAAGCACGAACCGCACAGATAGACCCGAATTTGACCTTCACCTGTTGAAGCTTGTAGCAGAGCTAACAATGCCGATGGTATTCTTTGAAGGGATCAAATGTTCATTGCTGCACTCATCCTTATGGGCCAATACCATGGTAAAGACCCATGGTATTGAGAATACTATGGTGCAGAAACTGCACGTGACTTTGCTTCACAAAACCTACATATACACGACTTTGTTTCACCAAACATGTGTATACGCGACTTTGCTTCACAAAACCTTTGTATGTACGTGACTTTGCTTCACAGAACCTATGCATACTTCTTCAAACTTCATATTTATCATTCATCTGTCTCTAAACTTCTATGCCTTTGTCCATACTCTCTGTCATATGTGTACTAACTTGTAAAATCATCCCGTTATCATCATATTGACAATATTCATCAAATAGGTTGCCATCAAGGACAACTCATCAAGTAGGTTACCATCAAGGACAACACATTTGTTATAGTGACAATAATGTTGTGTCGTGGCAGAGGTCCATTGGACCAAGAAGCTCTTCGTCGGGGGCCTGGTAAGTGTTGAAGTTTCCTTCCTTTCCCGTTGGCTCTGTGAAGCAATTAATAGAACTAGTGTGGTGATAATTTGTTTTGGGTGGGATTTTCTCTCTGAGTTCTTTGGAGATTCAGTGGGGTGGTAATTACATCATGTAACATAAGTTGTATCTTGGGGGAGACTAATAGTTTTATAGATAAGAGTGGTCATTGGTGGCTCTGCCTTGTGGGGTTGCATTTGGTTTCCTTTAGCCTCTGGGGGTGTGGGTATTTAGTTCAAGTCTTTGGGTGAGGTGCATGTTATTGGGGGAGGCTTTCTCTTGGGCTCTAAGGCATCACACTGCAAAATTATGGGTGGTTTTTTTTACCCACTCCTGTGGGAATTCTGCCTTGATTGTCCATGGAATTCAGGCTAGTGAGTGGATTGTGCTCCAATGGTTAGTTTCGGGGCCTAGTATACTTTAATAGAGGGGTTTTGCTAGGCATGGTGGGGATCCCCATGGCAATGCTCAAGTGTGGGGTGGTAGGGCGAGTGCAGAGTTGGGGGGGCAGGGGGGGGTGGGGAAGTTGGGGGAAGGGGCATATAATGGCGAGTTGGCTCAAGAATATGGGTCAACTCTTGGCTCAGCAACTACTCCACCCTCGATAGAGTCCCTGGATCGAAAGCTATAGACCATCATGGGGTTACTAGAGTTATGGTAGAAGCGACATGATGATAGGAATGATTTGGTTTCCTTCTTAAACGATTTACAACACAAGCAATGGGTGATGTTGGATAGAATGGACTCAATCCAGAGAAGCCAAAGACACATAATGGAAACACTAGATCAAATTGAATGAAAATTTGACTATTTCGAACACCGCGCTCATGAGGGAATGAGACTCCCAGAACCTTTCAACGTCTAGTAGGCCCTGACTACTTGATTTTTTTTTTTGATATATTGGTTGGTTATGTATGTATACTCGCTATCTTTTGGAGCTTATATGATTTTGAGTTATGGACATGCTATAATTTCTGATATTTTTCTCTTTGTTTATGTTTATCTTTGCTGGCTAACAAATCTGGTCAGAGTGAGGTCGAGAGAGAAAGGTCTCCAATGCAAATCCTATGCAATTTTTTTATTAGCTAATAGAATCTTTTTTAACGACAAAAAAAGGTTTAGTGAAAATGATTAAGAATAACATTTTTTTTAATTATTATTTTTTTAATTATATGTATTTTTATTTTCTAAATAAATTTAAAATTTTGAAATATATATATTTTAAAAATAAATATTAATACTTATTGTGAATTAAGTTTTATGTAAGTGATTAAGAAGAAAATTTGTTATCCTCTTCATTTTCATTTATAAATTTTGGTTTTTAATGAATTTATTGGGTTTTCCATAACAATAGTAGTCTCACTCTTACTTAACTATTTGAAAATAGAACAACCCCTTAGAGGTAGCTCAATTGGTGATGGCCATGAAAATGAAGTTTTATGTGCAAGGAGGTTTGAGGTTCAAATCCCCTGATTTTCATGTGCCTGTGGAAGGAGAATATATAAAAAAAAATCACAAAGAATTAGATCAAATCAACTTATATTTCTGCAAAATTAAACCATTGATTTACTAATAACATTTATCTTAAATACCATTCATATATATAAAAACATTTAAAAGAAAATAAATTATATAAAACTATTAATATTGAATACTAATTCTATATTAAAAAAACATTAAAATTAAAAAAATTATATCATAAAATTTAATAAATAAAATTTATATTGAAGAGAATAATCAATCATTTTTGTAAAGAATAGAGTAATCGTAATTCAATTTTTTTAGTAACTATAATATAGATAATACTAGCCTCCAGGGGTAGCTCAATTGATGATGGCTTTGAAAATGAAGTGTTATGTACGAGGAGATTCAAGGTTCAAATCCTCTTGATTTAGTCATGTCTCTGAAAGGGGCATACTTAGGCACTTAAGGGTTATAGTGGTAGTGGTCATAATTGACCTTGTGTCTGTCACGTGAGTTTGTAGATTCCTCTAGTCATAAAAAATACTATAATAAGAGAATATTAAACCATTTATATAGATAATAAATTAATTTTGAGTCAAAATATATATATATATATATATATATATATATATATATATATATATATATATATATATATATATATATATATATATATATATATATATATATATATATATATATATATATATGATTTATATTGGTATTACCTCTTAATAACAAAATATCAACACACCAACCAAATAACCATTGTTTAAACATAGTTCATTGTAGGCAGTCTCAATCTGGCACAAGGGAAACTAGATATTTTAACAGCCTATAGAGGAGAAAATTTGTCAAAAATAAAATCAACTGCTACAAAACAAGCCTAACAACTACCAAACTACAATAAAAAGAGCTATTGTAATACATAACAGGAAATCAGGAGACTAAAGAAGTCACTGGAGCAAGGTCTTTGGCGTCGAATCCTCAGGAGGAGTTGGAGTATTTGCTTTCACTGGAGGTGGCTCTCTAAATGGGATATTTTGGCATCCATTCACTCCATGCACACACGTAGATAATTTTGGGCATGATTAATGTCAATAAAAGTAGAGAAGATGTTGTATCGCCCCTCTTGTTTTTATTTCAAGACCTTTCCTGATAGGGTCTTCATCTCTCAATGTAGGGAAATGGATTAAGAGATTGTTTCCATCTTCCCCTGGTGTGGTCAGGGTCAGGAATCCAGTGAGCTACCTCCTAAAGAAAATCTATGTCCGAGAAAGCTTGACAATCAACAGAAGAGAGGGACTCAAGGTGACGAATCTCATTGTGAATTTCTGGAGGGGGGTGGGGACGACAGAGTGGAAATTGTCTGCAGCTTCATGCACTTATGCCTAGGCATGATTATGGCCTTGGGGGCCTCGGTCTTTTCCACCTTGGTGGTTGTACATGCATCACTGAGGCATGATGAAAAGGGGACAGAAACACCAAGGATAAAGACATCACACACCAAAGGCAAAGGGATAGAGAAAGTGGGGAGTCTATAGAAATATTGGAGTGGAGGAAAGGAGGAAACCGTAACAGAAAATGCCAACACTTAACGAGTGCAAAGAGAAAAAGGAGGGCATTAGGGTCCCATAGTTTATAGGATAATTTGATGATTATATGTTGATTTTCTACCATGAGATGTTGTAAATAATTATTTCATTCTGCAAATTATCTTCAAAAGTTAAAAAGAAAGTATAAAAAAAGAGAGAAAGAAAAAGAAAAAATAAATAGGGAATAATATATGTGTGTGTGTGTGTGAGTGAGAGAGAGAGAGAGAGAGAGAGAGAGAGAGAGAGAGAGAGAGAAAAGAAAGTAAAAAGTTAGAAAAATAAAAAAAATTGGGCCCTTGTAACGAGCAAATAAAATGTTGCTTTTAATTTTCCAAAATGTCAATTATATAAGTTTTAGACCTTGGTTATTATGTTTTATTTGATTATTATGTATTTGGTATGTAATAAAATGACAAGGTTGATTTGTCATATGTGACTAAATATTGTGCTGGAGTCAACGACTTGGATTAACTCCGCCAAGATCTATGACAGAGGGACATGAAGAAGGGGGGGGGGGGGGGCGCGCTGAAAAGTGGTTTCTGCTGAAACCCCCTGGGCTAACGTGGCATAGCCTGGGTATTTTGTGGGGTCCCCTCCCGATACCATTTATCGCCCCCAACCCTCGAAATACCATTGCTCCATCTCCCACCAACGACCCGTCACCTTCACAATTTATCTCACGCCATCTGTTGTCTCCTCCACCACTCATCTCCCGCAAGCTACCTGTTATCTTCACCACTCCGCTCTGGCCATCTGTCCTACCACATCACCCCCTCCACATCAAAGATAACTTTTCAATGTTCAAAATTTGTCGTGAACTCCTGAATGAACATTATTTCATTTAAATTTCCATTGTTGTCCGTTTTAACAATAAATCTCTCTCGCTTCATAAACAGTAATTATGTTGTTATCCAACCAACCTAAATTGTTATAAAAACCATCGGAGGCCAGCAATTCATTTCTTTCAGCATGACATTGATCCTACAAGTGCAAAAATTAAATTGTCAATGATTGTCAACCTTCTACAACAACTTTCCCTCCGCACAGTCAACAAATTCCACTCGGGTAACCGTGTTTTTCAAATTTCTTTCTATCAAGCGATTTTTTGTGATTATTATTATTATTTATTATTATTATTATTATTTTATTTTTATTTTTATTTGTTTATTTGTTTATTTATTTATTTTTTTTTTTCTGTCTCCTATATTTAATTTCCAAGATGTCAAACCATAAAGAAAAGGGAATAATTATAGAGGAAAATATCATGATCCCCCTTGTCCCTGATTTTGACAAATCTCCTCTAATCGAAACCCTGTATAAGATTGTCGACCCAGTCCGAATTTAACTTGTACAAGCTCCACAACTGGGTAAAACAAAAATTCATGGATAAAAGTGATGATCTTATCATTTGGCAATCCCTTCTCCCCCATTTTGTCTTCCCCCAAACTTACTTTTTTCCCTAAATTTACTATATGGTGCCATCTCTAATATTTGCCGAACCAAAAGGTTGTCATTTCCCATAATAATGAAGTCATTTTCTCCATTTCCCCTGAAAGTATCTACCAGGCCCTACAAATTGAATACCATGCCTCCCATCATCCTTTCTCAACTGATGTCTTGATGGAATTATATAAAAAATTGACTTTCACTTAGAAAGCACAATTTTTTAATGTTTCCTTACAGAAAATGTTGAATTACCCTGGAAAAATCCCCCATATCCAGTCTCAATTTTCCTAGAAATGTCCAAATAGGTAATTTATATGGTAACCCGAATGCTTGGGTATCATAATGATCAGTGGGTAGATGAGATAGTTCTAGGATTTTTATCAATTTTTGTAGTTGGAAAACTGTTAATCTAGGTTGTCATTGCTTTCAATATAACAATGTTTGTGATGACAAATTCTTTGATACATGATGCTTCCTATTGATGCCCATTTATCATAATTCTCATAGTGATGAAAGTTTGATATATGATTTGATGCGATGGAAGATCCAAGTGGATTAAATACATATATACAGATAAAATAAAAGCAGTAGAGTAATCATAGCAGTTTATTGGAAGCCATCAAAGAAGAGCTATCAGAAGTCATAGGAGTAAAGAGAAGCCACATGAGCAACAAGCCAAGAAAAAGCAGGTTATCGCATATGCCCAAGGGTAAGTGCTATCGGAAGAACAAAGAGGAACATTATGTCAGAGGAGTAGAGCTATCAGAAGAGAAGCCATAATGGAGGAGTTAATAGTAAAGAGCACAAAACACATCAACGACTTATATCGGTGCTTTATTGGCAACTTTATTATATGCCACCACACAAAACCTGCGATTTCAATTTGAGTTGCCGACCCGACCGTTCCAATAGAACAAGCTTTAAAGGAATATCACATCCGTCACATCGGAAGTTTCATATCACAAGTCTTAAAGGGCTGTCATCGCTTAAAACCCCGGTTGCGATATGTGTATTATGGACCCGCCGAACCATTACAATACACCGTTATGTTATATCATGTCTGCCTCATCAGGAGTCATATAAAAAATCTTAAGAGTTGACACAGCCAAACCACTGATTGCGATAGTATTGCAGACTGCCGATTATGATAAGGGCGTGTACCCCAAATCACTGATTGCAATAGACCCGAAGAATCACCGATTGCGATGAAGTTGTGGATCTAACAGATTTATTAACTATTGTTTAAAATTATATCGTGTTCGGTTCATTAGAAGTATGAATATCGGCCATGTTATATCGGTGATGTTAAGAGTTGTGATTGCGAGATTTTGAATAATTGCGATTGCAATTGATGACGTGGATGTGGGACCTCCTTGAGTACGATCTCTCCTATGAAATCCTCCCTAAATAAAACAAGTTTATGAGTAATTGGATGAATATCCATAAGTCGGCCTCTCCTTCCAAATGAACATGTATTTTGAGTATTGGTGAAACTCGTATAAAAACAAGTTAAAATGCTTCACTTCTGGGCATCTATCTCGGCATAAAAATAGAGTATAAAAAAGTTCACAACTCGTGAACTTGAAGAGACAGAGGAAGTCGAAGGTTGAGAAGCTGAAGGTCTAGCATGCGACGAAGGTGCAGCAGAAGTTGAAGGCCGAGCGAAGAAGGAAGCAGAAGACAGAGCGGGACGACAATCTTTTGACCTGATTCATCTTCGAAGGATGGGACCCAAAGTAAAGCCATAGTGCAAATAACGACTTGTTACAAAGACCTAGCGCATATATCTTATTGAAAAACATCAACATATCTTGGAGACTTTATTGAAGATCATGATGCATTGTTGAGATCATCATGAGGTAAACTTTGCAAACTCTGTTGGAAAGTATGAAGAATTGTGAAGACTCGTTCATATGAAGACAGGTTGCCATTGATGATGTAGCATGGAGACTACAATGAAACTGTAGATTGACAGAATTCAGTGAAGAAGATTTTGGGAGCAGAGAATTAATATCAAAACATATCTAGACAAAATATAGCAGTGGGTTGGAGCCTAGAGGGTTGGTGCCCTGAAGGTTGGAGCCTTGAAAAAACAAGGTAGGTACCTTGAAGGATAGGGTTGGAGCCCAAGAGGATCAGTGTCCTCAAGAAACCAGGTCGGAGCTTGTACCAAAGAATGGTTGGAGCCTCTAAACACAAGGTTGGTGCCTTGAGAAGATAGGGTTGGTGCCCTAGAGGTTGGGACCTCACAAAAGACCAAGTTGGTGCTTTGAAACATGTTGGAGCTTGGAAGATTGAATATCGGTGTCTTAATCAAGGGTTGGAGCCCTATATATATTGTACTTGATTTATTATAAATATTATATTAATAAAAGAATTTATTCCTATCATTCATTTTGTGTTCCCAACATAATTGATTTAGCTAGTAAAAGTAACAATTGAAAAGGAATACTGATTCACCCCCCCTCTCAGTGTTTCCAACAATTGTTATCGAATCTAGTACCTTCACTCAAAGCCTAACAACTTGAATGTTGATCAATTATAGCACAAATGGAAAAGCCAGGGAAGAAAGTCTCCAATCCTCCTAAAGATGTGTCTCCCTCAACCACTGAAGTTGAAATCAATCAATTTGTAAAGGCTCCATGGTTCAATGGAAACTTTGATATATGGGAAGCAAGACTGAGGAATTTCTTAAAGACTCAAGGCATTGAAATTGGAAATTAGTGATTATTGATAGCATGATGGATGGAGAATCCAAGGAGTATAATGCAAAAGCAATGAAGGCAATATTGAATGGGCTACCAGATTCTATAAATAAAAATTTAGGAAAGTGTTCGTTAGCAAATGGTATATGGGACAAACTTCATGACCTTTACTCAAAAGGAGCATTGACCATGACCACTAGTCAAGAAGATGATCGAAACCAAGAAGGAAATCTAGAACCCATCATAGAAGTTGAAAATGAGAATGATGACATCAAGGATAAAGAAGACCTAGAAGTTGAAGAGAATGAAAAATATTTGAAGAAGATCTCTTCACTAAAATTATGGTTTCCATGGAAGATATTATCAGTTTGAAAAAGGAAAACAAGGAACTTAAGAAGAAAGCACTAGCTAGTGACCTAGACCAAACAAGGAAGAAAGTTGACCTTGTCAAGCTTCAAGTAAAAGAAAGGGATGAAGAGATTTCCAAGCTTAAGAAGGAATTTCATCAAAGTAAAAGAAAGCATCACGAAGAAGTCATATCCATGAAAAATTAATTGAATAAAGTAAAGAAATGGGAAAATAACTTATCAATCCACATTGAACAAAGACACAAGATCTTGAACAAACTTGAAGCAGAGATTTGTCAATACAAGTAATAGGTCTCCTCTCTTAGATCACAACTAGAAGAAGCAAGGAAACAAGCACAAGGAACTGAGAAGACAATGGAAGCATTGGTAATCATAGAAGGACAGGTTGATGAAGCAAAAAAGGAGGAAAACACCATGGTATGCCAACTAAAAAAAAAGGATGAAGAAATATTCAAGCTAAAATCTGACCTCAACCTCCTCAAGGCCAAAACATGTAAAGCTACAAGGATCATGGAAGAAATGGAGAGCAGTCTAGCTAAGGAAAATGAAGAAATATTCAGAATGAAATTAGATATCATCTCCCTTAAAATAGAAGCAAATGAAGAAATATGTATCAAGGAAGAATTTGAAAAACAACTTGCTAAGAAGAATAATGGTTGCGAAAGATTGGAAGAAGAGATTGTTTCCCTCAGGAAAAAGGTTGAAGGTGTTAGTGTCAGTCTTTCCATCCTTCCTCCAGTGATCAAATATGCTCTTACAAAGTGGTCTCAGAGTGTCAAGGTCAAATTTTGTCATTTCAAAGAGTTTTCAAGCAAAATTTGGTCACTAGGCATTAGGTCTAGGGTTTGCTTTCACTCCTAAAGTTGTCCAAATGTTGGTCCATGTCACCATTCAGCTGAGTTTATCATCATTCATAGGGTTGTGATTATCATGTCAGTGTCTAATGAGTCATTTTACACCTTGTTCATGCTTCAGTTGCGCCTAGGCAAGGTTCATTTCCCTCTCCTAGGGTTTTGAAGGCAATTTCTCTTGGACGGTCAAATCATCGACAAAACTTGTTTCCTGATGTTCATACACCTTCCCCTATCCTTAAAGTACCTTACCAAATGCTTCCCATCACTGAGATTCCCCAAATTCCTCATTTTCGCACAAACCCTAGTTTCTAGCTACAACCTGGCAATTTTCTAGGTTGGGCCTGTGTTTTGCCCTTTTGGACCCCTTCCGCTCACTCAATCTCCACGATTCCACTTTCCCCTGCTTCCTAACATCCATCCCTACTTCCAAAAATTTCCCCAAGAATTTAGAAGCCTCTTATCCCCTTCATTTCGCTTCATTTCCACAAAATTCCTTGTTTCACACATCGGGATAAGTTTCACTCAAAAGATGTTTCGGAGAAATAAAAGATGAATTTTGGAAAAATGAGAGAGGTTTTTGTCCAAAACATGCCAAAGAAGAAAAACCTCCTTCACTTTTTGCACAGGTGTCATGGTTTTAGAGAAATGTCAAAAATACAATCGCTAGATCCAAGGAGGTTGGCCAAGGCACTAAAACGAAGGAAAAGGCCCGATCCCCTCCACATCTTGGCTGAGGCTTCCTTGAAGGAGCATGATGCTAAATGACTCAACTCCAGCACAAATTTCAGAAAATTTTGAGCATTTTTGGTCACTTGTGAATTTTTTGGGCTAAAAACAGGTTTTCTTCACCAACATGTCGCGCGCCGCGCGCGACCCTTTCGATGGGCAACTCCTTTTCAGAAAAACTCAGAATTTTTGGATTTTTCATGCAAAGATACACTTGCTCAGCAATTTCCAAGAAATTTCACCAAGTTTTGGGCCTCCAGAAAGTCAAAAAACAAGCAAAAAATGACTTTCTACCACCTTTTTGACACACAGGAAGCAGTCTTGGGAGATTGCAATTTTGGAGGGGCAAATGGCCACCAAATTCAGAAATTCCACTTGGGTTGGAAAGTAGACATCTAGAACTTTCTAACAAGCCCACTTTTTCCTCATTTGGACACCTGGAAGTGCCTCAAACGCAGCTCCAAAGGCGCACGACGCGTTCAGGATCAGGGCGCGACTTGTTGGGCAGTTTTCACAGAAATTCACCTACAGCTCAGCAAAACTCAGTTTTGACTGGATTTGACTTTTTGGAGTAGATTTTGATCTTCCTTGTTGTAAATGATGTAATTTTATGATATTTTGACACTTATTTATCTCTTCTATAAGATTCATTCATGAGATAGGCAAAAATTTAATGAATGAATTGGTTTCCTAGCTTATAGAGGCAAGTTGTTTTGACTGCCTAGTTTTCAGTGCTCAGTTTAGAATTGGTTGAAACAGCTCCTAGGATAGTGAGCTTGACCCCTAGAGGCAAGGAAAGATGTTATATTGCCTATATTATGTACTTTCTTGGTCATTTTCATGGTTGGACTCTTGAGGGAGAAAGCTCTATTGTATTACTCATTGTATCTCTGCAATTTTGGCAAAGGAAGAAAGACCAGGGTTTTGCAGTCCTTTTTGGGATTCCTGTGGTTACATGTATTGATGGTGTGTTTCTCTTTGTACTTGTAAGTTTGTTATGTGAATCATCTTCTTACTTTTCCTTCTGCAAATTAGGCAAATGAAGTGTTAAAGTAGAATTCATGATTGTCATGCTCTGCTTTTAAGTTTGCTTAATATTTATGTTTTCATCTGTCTAAAGAGAACTCTTGAAGGTTTCTTGCTCTCTTTAGCTCCTCACCGGTCATTCCTATCCATTCACTTAATTCAAAGGCATCAATACAGTCTCCTACCTTGCCCCAAAGAACCCCCTACTAAAACTGTGTCCAATCCCCGCACCCAAAATTGCCTTTTCCCGATTTTCCACCAAAATCCTAAAAATCTCAAATCAAACCTTTTATCAGTTTACTAGCCTAAAATCAGTGTTCTTTATTGGTTATCTCGCCCGTTGAAGATCTCTACCGAGATAGACCGGAGAGAGCCCTCTCCTGCCCCGTAGGGCTAGCTATGAGGCTAAGTGGTTTGATGTTGCCTTGGAGTTTACCTTTCTTAGCCTAAGGTGAAATTTCAAGCGCTAACAAAAGGGATGGAAATTTTTTTGAAGAGATCTCAAGCCTTGGATGACATGCTCAACCATCAAAGATCCCCATTTGATAAATCAGGTCTTGGTTATGAAGGAGAATCCTCAAGCAAGAATGATAATGCTTCAAACAAAAAGGATGTGAGGAACCTAGAAAGAAATATTAATGCTCCCAGTTCCAACAAAGGAAAGGATAAGAGTCAAGGCAACAATGAAGGAAGTCCTGTTCCAAGAATAAATGTAGATGATGTCAAGGATGCAAGAAGCAATGATTATAATCAAAGGATCTCAAGGCAGAAAGAATTTAGAAGTACATCAAGGAAACATTCTTCTCCCAGGTATCAAAGTATATTTCTTGGTTATCGTTATTCTTGTACAAAATTTGGACACATGGCAAAAGATTCTAGGGCTTATCACAAAGATAGACATTATGGTCCCCGACAATCTTCGAGAAGAAATTCTGCAGGAAGAAATCATGAATTATTATTCATGAACAACATAGAATGCTTCAAGTGTCATAACATTGGTCATATGGCATGTGATTGTGACTTAACTTGGGATCCTACATAAGCTAGAACCATGCCAGCAAAGAGAATTACACAAGTATGGAGAAGAAAGAAAATACAATCCGAAAATCTCCTGAACTCTCCAACCAAAAACACATGTTGTTGACTTGATAAAGATATCCTTGATATTCTAAGTATTTGATGATGGGATTATGCCAAAAAGAGACCATTCATACAGTTAGGGGAGCTTATGATTCTTGATCATTAATGTAGAAGCTATCCTTGAAAGGTTCCTTAAGAAATCCTTGATGAGCTATATTAACAGTCATTCTTTGATAGATCATTTCTCAGGAACACTCCTTTGAAAGAACATGATCTCTTATCTATCCAATGAACTGTTGTTAAATATATTTTACACTTGATATCTAAACAGAAATTGGAGCACTAGAAGGCCATCTAATGCTAATAAGTGAATAGCTATGTTGTTGTTATTATAGAAGTTGAATATTTCGACTTAGGAATTTAATATGAGAACAGGTAAATTATGGACACAAATAGAGGCAACCTTTAAACAAACAAATAGATCTGGGAATGAAGCTTGAAGTAAGAGTAGTTGGCAACATCTAACAAAACTGAAGCATTGCAAAAATATGTCAATCAGTAAAAAGAATTCAAAATACAATCACAGATTGGATGTCAAATCTACTAGTAAAAATAACTTCCAGAAACTTTTATTAGCACACAAGGAAAAATGGCTCATCAAAAGTAGTATAGAAAGAAGAATGTTGCACAGTCGAATATAAGCTCAATTTAATGCTGGTAACTTTGGAAAATAGAAATAGTGAGGCAAAATCTCTCACCATCTCATTCGAATGCAATAATGTTAAAATATTGTATGGCAGTGACTTAAGGAGAAGCACATAAATACAAAGGAGCTCATATTTGAAGAAAGATAGCGAGAAAGACAATTTTAGTAGTTTTCTCTCTTGTTTTGGACTATGAAGACCTCTTAAATTTGACTATCTAGAAAAATCCTTCTATCTTAAGCAATAAGAAGAGCACCATGATAGGGGGAGTAGTTTGACAAGAGGAGAAGTTTGACGGGGGGAGTCCTTGTGCACACCTTTTCCATTGATGTCAAAAGGGGAGAGACGAAGAATATTGCCATCAATGACAAAGGGGGAGATTGTTAATCTAGGTTGCCATTGATGTAAATATAACAGTGTTTGTGATGGAAAATTCTTTGATACCTGATGTTGCCTATTGATGCCCATTGATCATAATGCTCATAGTTACGAATGTTTGATATATGATGATTTGATGAGATGGAGGATCTAAGTGGATTAAGTACATATATACAGATAGAATAAAAGTAGTAGACCCATCAGAGCAGTTTATTGGAAGCCACCAAAGAAGAGCTATCATAAGTCATAGGAGTGAAGAGAAGCCACAAGAGTGACAAGCTAAGACAAACAAGGTTATCACATATGCCCAAGGGTAAGTGCTATCGGAAGAACAAAGAGGAAAATTATGTCAGAGGAGTAGAGCTATTAGAAGAGAAGCCATAACGGAGGAGTTAACAGTAAAGACCACAAAACACATTGGCGACTTATATCTACGCTTTATTGACAAATTTATTATATTCCACCGCATAAAACCTATGATTGCGATTTGAGTTGCGGATGCAACCATTCCAATAAAACAATCTTTAAAGGAATATCACATCTGTCGTATCAGAATTTTCATATCTCAAGTCTTAAAGGGTTGTCACCGCATAAACCTCGATTACGATATGTGTATTGCGGACCCGCCGGACCATTACAATACACCATTATGTTATATAGTGTCCGCCTCGTCGGGAGTCATATCACAAATCTTAAAAGTTGACATGGCCAAACTGCCAATTGCAATAGTATTGCGGACCACCGATTATGATAAGGTTGTGGACCCCAAACCACTGATTGTGATATACCCAATGGATCACCGATTGCGATGAAGTTGTGGACCCAACAACTTTATTAATTATTGTTTAAAATTATATTGCACCCATGTCATCGGCAATATGAATATCAGCCATGTTACATCGGTGATGTTAAGAGTTGCGATTGTGGGATTTCGGATAATTGTAATTGCGATTGATGACATGGATGTGGGACCTCCTTAGGTAAGGTCTCTCCTATGAAATCCTCCGTAAATAAAACAAGTTTATGAGTAATTGGATGAATATCCATAAGTCAGCCTCTCCTTCCAAAGAATGTGGCTTTTTATTATTGGTGAAACTCGTATAAAAATGAGTTAAAATGCTTCACTTACATGCATATATATCAGGCATAAAAATAGAGTATAAAGAAGTTCACAACTCGTGAACATGAAGAGACAAAGGAAGCCAAAGGTTGAGAAGCCAAAGGTCTAGTAGACGACGAAGGTGCAGTAGAAGTTGAAGGCCGAGCGAAGAAGGAAGCAGAAGATAGAGTGGGAGGACAATGTTTTGACCTGATTCATCTTGGAAGGATCGAATTGAAGTAAATCCATAACGTAGACAACGACCTGTTGCAAAGACCTAGCGCATATATCTTATTGAAAAACATCAGTAGATCTTGGAGACTTTATTGAAGATGATGATGAATCGTTGAGATCATAATGACGTAAACTTTGAAAAATCTGTTGGACAATATCAAGAATTATGAGGACTCCTTCATATGAAGATAGGTTGTCATTGATGATGTAGCATGGAGACTACAATGAAACTGTAGATTGACAAAATTCAATGAAGAATATTTTGGGAATATAAAATTAATATCAAAACATATCTAGACAAAATATAGTAGTGGGTTGGAGCATAGAGGGTTGGTTCCCTGAAGGTTGGAGCCTCGAACAAATAAGGTAGGTGCCTTGAAGGATAGGGTTGGATCCCTAGAGGATTGGTGTCCTCAAGAAACCAGGTTGGAGATTGTACTAGAGAAGGGTTGGAGCCTCTAAACACAAGGTTGGTGCCTTGAGAAGATAGGGTCGGGGCCCTAGAGGTTGGAGACTCATAAAAGACCAAGTTGGTACTTTGCAATAGGTTGGAGCCTAGAATATTGAAGATCGGTATCTTCATCAAGGGTTGGAGCCCTATATATATTGTACCTGATTTATTATAAAGGTTATATTAATAAAAGCATTTATTCCTATTGTTCATTTTGTGTTCCCAACATAATTGATTTAACTGGTAAAAGGAACAATTGAAAGGAATATTGATTCACCACCCCCCCCCCCCCCCCCCCCCCCCCCCCCCCAATATTTATGACATAAACAACCATCAATTATTTTCAACTACAGTCAGTTTCTGTCTAATTCAATCCATGATTATTTTGTAAATTTCAAAACAAAATGTGTTTTTAAGTATCAGCCAGTTTGGTTTACCTTATGCTATTTTATTAGTTAGACAGGTTCAAATTTCCTTTACAGAAGACAGATAATGAAGGAAATCCTTGGTCAGTGATTCACTAGACTTCTCTAGTTAGAAATAACTCAGAGGAGTATTCTTATACTGATTTTGTTGATAAATTTATACATACATTGTTATGTTTGCTGAGCAGTGATTTGATTCCAAGGATTTCACCAAAGATATAGAAGTTTTTGCGCTTGTCAGAGCAATCTAAAGTTGGAGACTAGTATTTATATAAGAATTACACTGAAATTAGGGTATATGGATCAGATTTACCTCCTTACAGGTTGCCAGTGTTTGTACCAATCAAAATATTTGCATTAGAATACACTAGGAAAATGCTAAATATGGATGAGCTGCATTTTGTCTCCTACAAAAAGAAAGCATAGTTCAAGTTGAAGGCTCATATAGGTCCCTATATTATCAACACCAGAGTTGCAACAAAGGAGGTGGAAGCTATTTTGAGTCAAATGAAATTCAAGCCTATTTTTTCTTGGTCTTATGATCCTCTAGGCATCATCTCAAATCTCAGATTGGAGCAGAAAAGTACTTCCTATGCTCATACACCAAGGCCTGAAATTGAACAATATGCTAACTAGGAGGAATGGACAGAGGGCACTTTACAAGAAGTTGAAGAACAACTGGTTAGTCAATCATCCATGTAGACACATATTCCTAAGGATAAGGAGGCCAAAAGGGGGAGAGAGGACATGTCCCCTACTGATTCTAAAACACAAGGTGCATAATTTATTGTTTTTAAAAAGAAAAATAAGGATTGAAACACTACTCAAAAATCAGACCCTCAAGTTGATCCTCCTATGATTACTATCCAAGATGAATCTATAGAAGAAAGAGACACAGTATCAGGCCACAATAGTTTTATCAGGAAATCGTGTCACTCCTTTTTATCAAATAGAAGAAACAATTTAGTCACCTACTGCAGAAACAACAGTTTAGTCTCCAGTGTCCACTAGTTCTCAAATTTCAAGTTAGCATAGTATATTTTCAAGATATAGGGAGATTAAGTTGAAGAAAAAAGTTTTGAAGGCTTCAACCTACTCAGAATTTTGGAAGCAAACAACTAAAACACAACAAAAATTTCTCTCTAGATTTAACTCAGAGAAAGGATAGTTCCAAATGGCCTTCATGGAACCTTTAGTTCCAGCTCCCAAGAGTGTTGAAGACTATAAAGCCTCCATTTTCTCAATTGATACCAAGAAGATACATGAAATCGATCAAATTGATTTACACAAGAAAACAGGGGAGCTGATATTTTCAACACTTACCAGTTCGGCCATGGCTGCTTCCAAACTACAGTCATCTTTGAACAATGTGCATTCCCAGTTGAAGATTGAGAAGATGTCCTCATTTTCTAAAGACAACAGAATCAAATCTCTAGAATATTTGATAATAAAACTTGGACATGACCTTACTGATATCAAGGCAGCAGAAGAGCTCATAAAGAACAAAGAGGCAGATATTCAAGCATTAAGAAAGAAACTAAAGCTACCATCCACAGAACATCCTCAAGCTAAAGAAGTTGCCAATATAGAAATGGAAAAGGAAAAATTGTTTACCATAGTTGTTGAGCAGAATGCACAGATAAAAAAGGTGGAGCAGGGCATGGAAGAACTGATAAAAGAAAAATAACAATGGGGAGCAGCAGTAGGGACATCTACATCAGTAACATGTACAGTAGCAGAGACTTCAACAAAGGAAATATCTTTAGATTCTACAGAAGAGCTTGCTAAAGCTTTGTAAGAATTGTCATCAGTTTAGGCTGAGAAAGAGAAATTATCAGCAACATTAACTCGGATGGAGGAGAATAAAATTAAAAATGACAATGCATATTTGACAGAAATGCAGAAAAACTACAAGCTCATTCAAAAAATTCAAAAATATGAGGACCAATATTTTGTCATTCAAATGTTGGCAGAGGCCAAGAACAACATTTGGCATAATATAAATGCCAATATAATAGATATGTGGCCTTCAATTCAAATCACTTTTGAGCAGGAGGAACTCATTCAAAGAGTCAAGAAATAAATACAAAACACTAAAGAAAATTTGGAGCATAGACTAGAAGAGGAAAAAAAGATTATCAAACTGTTAAACTCCAAAACCAAGGATGAACTAGAAGACCTGAACATTCTAGATAGGACAACAATAGTAATGGAAGTTAAGAGGGCCTTAACAAAAAATAATTTGATGATACAACTGGAGAACAAATGCAAAGACCTTGAGTTGTAAGTCAGGAGGTTCAATAGAAAATTCACATTGCTACAGGAAAAGGGTTTACCTATTCTGAGGAATTCTAATGGAAAATTGATTCCATTAGAAAACTACCAGGAACAGATGTGTAACATAGCTACTGATGCTTCAAAGTGTGTAAATTCCGAAGGAGTTATAATTGGAGAAGCATTCATACACGACATATAGTTTGATTTGAATATTCAACATGAAATCCAACACCTTTTTGTCAATAAGCCAACTTTTGACAGTTACATCTAAGTGGATGAAACATGGTAAACTTTTCTATCCTAAGAGAAGAAAGGTGGGAACGATTGCTAGGATTGATCGAGTAAAGGATAATTGAAGCCCACAAATTTTGGCAGTAGAAGAACAACATTTGTAGCAAAATAGACACATACATCAACAAATTCCTTCAAAGTATTTTGGTAGATTTTCCCTATTTTTCTTCTATTTTTTGAAATATTTGTGTCTCTAACAGATATTATTTTGTAAATATATCTTATTTTGAAGTTCTATCTAAGACTTAATAGATTTCTATAAATATTTAGAAATATGTCTTAGAAAAGGTTGGAACTTGTATGAAGAAAGAAATTTTTTTGATGTAAGCTATGCATGAACTGAAGTGATCAATTTCAATAATGCAAAGAGTTTGTTCCAGGATTCCGTGTCAAGCAATTGGTGATGTTCCTTCTCATGTGAAATTGTTATTTTCTCAGTTTTCCATATGTTTTTCTGTCTCTATTGTTTCAAGAAGATAAAGGGCCAAATTTGTTTAAGTACACTTTTCTCTGGCTTGTAAACAATATTAATGTTTTCAATCTGATGTTAAGTATAAAATTTATCTTAACATGCTCTATATTTAATTGAATCTAAATCACATTTCACCCTATTCGCTCCACCAAATACTTTTAAAAGATCCAAAATCTTGCCTATCCTACCATGTTACAATTGCTCTATCATTTTTGTATTTGATCACCCAAAGACTCATGACTCCATGCCCAGTGGACTTTCCCTATAGTTTTCAACCAAATATTTGAAAAACCAACCTCAAAACTCAATAACTAGCCTAATACCTTAAGGTAGAATTTAAATTAGATAGAAAGATCCTTCTCTAAAGTTGGAAGGGATAGATCCTAGCTTTGCAAGTGGTTTTGTGGTTACCTATGGGTTTCTCTCCACAACCCAGGGAAATTGGGGAGTGATAAAATTCTGGTGACTCCACTAGGGAGCAACCTAATACAAAGTACATTATTTCCCTTGTAAATACTCCTTTCAAAGCTTAAAGATATTTCCAGTGTTTGACTATGAAATAAATGTTATTAAGGTTGTCTTTCCACCCAGATTGTGTACATACATCCATTTATAAATAATCTATTGAAGATATGGCTTCCAGAAATAACTACACCAAATCCCATCTAGATCCTAACCCACCTAAAATTAAAAGTAACCCAGAGAAACTTATTAGGAAGTAAAGTTTCACTGAGAGCCAAGCAAGCAATAATCCATTTCCCATAGTTAGTACTCTCCCTGAAAGTTTCATAATTGTAGAGGATATTGAATTTGACTTACCTTTTGAGCACAACCTTTTCAGAAACCAAGTTAGAAAGTTTTGTCCTTGAGACAATTTTTGATGAAAATATTTTGAAACCTTATAACTTAACACATCAACCTATCATTCCAGATCTTGATGAAGATGTTATAAAACATTTTAACAAACTTGAGGTTTTGGTGACTTAATTAAATTAGGTTGTTCAAAAAACATTTACTGATTAATCAACTATTTCTTCTTCTTTTTCCTGATCACCCACCCCTCTAGTGGTTTCTCTTATTTCCACTGTCCCTATTTCATCTACTATCTTTACTACTTCTATACCAACTTAGGTCATAATCCCATTTTGTTTACCACCCTCATGATCCACATTAATTGTCATTTCATCTTCCTCCCATTTACTAGTCATGGCAGCTCGTTATGGCCCCCTTGTCTTTCCTGGACAACTTAATGCATGCCACAGGATTATCATAGCTGAATACCTCAATTTGATGGCACAGGGCCAATCACAACACAACAACATATAGACAGAATGAGTGGTTACTCATATTTGCAAGAAGTTGATGAAGATGATGTGAAAATGAGGCTCTTTGCACAAAGTTTGACAGGAGAAGTTAAGAAATGGTTCAGGGCATTGCCAACAGCTAGTATAGCATATCTCCCACAATAGTATAGTAGGTGTTTGGGTCTTAAAATCACAAACATGTATACCAAAGGGATATTCGTACAAGCTCAATTTCCAATGCACAAATAATATAATTGAGTATGAAGCATTGATTTTAGGACTTCAACTTTTGAAAAGGTTGGGAGCAAAGAGAATTTTTGTACATGGTGATTCTTAACTCATCATTAGTCAAATCAAATATGAGTACTCAGCTAAACACCCTAGACTAAGGGCCTACAAAAATGTTGTCTTAGATTTTCTATAGTGTTTCCCATAATATCAGTTATCTCTGATTCCTAGGGGCAAAATATCTTAGTTGATGCATTGGCTACTTCAACCATAACTTGTAAGATGCCTTTTAATCCTAATAGAAAATCTTAGGTGGAAGTGAAGCATAGGCCAACTATTCCATATAACATTAGATATTGATAGGTTTTTGGTAGTGATAAGTAGGCATAAATTTTTTTACAGTTAAAAGAAGATTTTGAGAATGTACATACTGATTGAGATAATAATGTAGATACTGATATGAATCAAATAGTGTTGAATGAGATTGATGAAAATACATAAGAGCTTGAGGTCCTACAATTGAAAGACAATGTGTTGCCAAGGGGTTTGGTAACATTAAAATATCTATTTGATTTTAATGATGTGGCTAAAAAGCCAAAGATAGAACTTTTAGGAGCTGAGGTTGAAGACTGTAATATAGGTACTGAGGAAAATCCTAAGATTGTAAAGCTATCCAAGTCCTTACCTCCCAATGAAAAACAAAAGTACATTGATCTACTAAAAGAATATTCTGATTTGTTTGCTTGGAGTTATGAAGACCTAAAGGCACATGATGCCAATACTATACAACATACCATTCCCATAAGAGAAGACCAAAAACCTTGCAAGAAGAAATTAAGGAGGGTAAATCCAGTTCTGTTACCCTTAATAGAAAAATAGGTTAAAAAACCTTTTGATTCCAAAATCATTGTGCCTTTAATATTTTCAAAATGGGTGTCAAATCTAGTGCCAACAAGGAAAAAGAGAGGAGAAATAAGACTATGTGTAGATTTCATAAATATGAATAGAGTATCACTTAAAGATAACTACCCTCTACCTAAAATGGATCATATTTTACAGAAATTAGTTGGCCCCAACATAATTTATTTGCTTGATGTTTTTTCAGGATATAACCAAATTCTAGTGCATCCTGATGATCATCGTAAAATAGCTTTCAAAACACCTTGGGGAACCTTTATGTATGTAAAGATGCCCTTTGGCCTTATGAATGCAGGGGCCACTTTCCAAAGAACAATGGATAGTGCTTTCGCAGATGAGAAGGATATATTTATTATGATTTATTTGGATGACATTATTGTATTTTCCAAAACATTTGATGATCTCTTGCTTGACTTAAGGATAGTTTTTGAGAAATGCAGGAAATATGGTATTTCCTTGAACCCCAAAAAGATTTTGTTTGGTTTATAGGAAGGAAAACTCCTTGGTCACATTATTTATAAAGATGGTATTAGAATAGACCCCAGAATATTTTAAGCCATAATAAAGATTGATCCTCCCATGAACAAAAAAGAAGTTCAGTCTTTCAATGGCAAGATAAATTTCCAGAGAAGATTCATCCCAAACCTAGTTGAGATTTTGAGAGCAATCACCAACATGCTAAAGAAGGGTACTGAGATAAAATGGTATATTGTAGCTAAAAAATATTTTAGTGAAGTGAAAGTTGCCTTGACATGTGCTCTTGTTTTAATTAGTCCTGATTTTACTAAAGATTTCATGATTTTTTCTTTTGTATCCGAGCACACTACTGTAGCAATTTTGTTGCAGGGAAATAAGGAGGGACATGAACAACCTATAGCATTTTTCAGCAGAGCTTTAAGAGATGCCTCCTTGAAGTACAATATCATGGAAAAAAAATAATTTTCTTTATTAAAGGCACTTAAGGACTTCAGAGTCTATATTATACATTCCCACATAATTACTTACGTTTCAAGTGCAATGGTGAAAGATATCCTCACTCCAACAGATCCAGATGGGAAAAGGGGCAAATAGATTGCAATAATTTTAGAATATGACATTGAGATAAAGCCTACTAAACTCATCAAAGGTCAAGGACTAGCCAAACTAATGGTTGAGTCAAATTTTCATGCATTGGACATAAATTTTGTAGCTTGTCTAGATGAACAACAAGATATGGTGACTCCACATGTATCAACAATTTTCTTACTTCCCCCTGGTATGCAGATATTGTGTATGTGTTACAAAATTTACAAGCTCCTCCTAGTTTGACCAAAACCAAAGCTATATTTCTTAAACTAAAAGTTGTAAAGTTTTTCATTTTGAATCAAGCTTCATATTGGAAAGATGTTGGAGACATTTTGCTTATTTTTTTATTAAAGGATGAAGGAGAGAAATTCATGGAGGAATTTCATCAAGGTGACTATGGAGGACATTTATACTGGAAGGCCACTACCAAAAAAATCCTGAGAGCTGGTTTTTATTAGCCTACCTTATTTGCAAATGTTCATAAAAAAGTTTTAACTTGTCATTAATATCAAAATTTTGAAGGCAAGAGAAAAATCCTACCTCTACCCCTCAAGCCTATCTCAGTGGAGGTGCCTTTCCAGTAGTGGGGTTTGGATTTTATTGGAGAAATCCACCCAAGCTCTTCAACTCAACATAAGTGGATCCTAACAACAACAAACTACTTCACCAAATGGATAGAAGCAGTCCCAACTAGACAAGCTATAGATAATGTCATCATCAAGTTCTTAGAAGGTAATATTATTTCCAGATTTGGATGTCCACATAAAATCATTACTGACAATGATACTGCTTTCAAATCAAAGAAAATGATTGATTTCTACCACAAGTATCACATAAATTTAGGACATTATGCAACCTATTATCACTAGGGAAATGGGTTAGCTGAGTCTTCTAATAGGAGTTTAGTCAACATTGTAAAGAAACTATTGCAGGAAAACAAGACATCTTGGCACAAGAAGTTGATTAATGCTCTATGGGCTGACAGAATTAGCACTAAGAAATATATTGGAATGTCGCCTTTCTAATTAGTATATGGAGTGGATGCAATTTTTCCCACTTCCCTAGGATTTCTAGTGTTGAAACTGTTGTAGGAAGGGGAAGAAAAACCAAATGATGCTTAGAGAAGGATAAATTAGTTAATACATTTACAACATACTAGAGAAGAAGTTTACAATAATACATAGGTCATTCAAGATAAAATCAAGAAAATTCATGACAGGAGGATTAAAGTAGATGATTTTCAACTAGATGATGTTGTTTTAAAGTGGGATTCCAGGAATGAAGACAAAGGGAAACATGGGAAGTTTGACAGTTTGTGGAAAGGCCCTTACATGATTGCAGTTGTCCGAGGAACTCATGCATTTTTGCTGGAAGATATCAATGGAGAAACATTGCCCAGAGGGCTTGTTAATGGCAGGTTTCTCAAGCACTATTTCACTCAAGGATAGATAAGTTTTCATACATGTCATTGTAAATATCATTTTATTATTATACTTCAAGTGAGGGTGGATGACATTGGAACTGAAGCCCACAGAGAAACCTAAGATTCTAATGAGTTTCTGCCAGTATTTATAATAAAAATAGTTAATCAATCCATTTATAGAATAATAACAAAGGACCATTACCCAATGGACAAAGGCTACTGATCTATAGTGTTCTTGACACCTCACGGGGAGGATGCCATATCCATTTTAGCCATTGTTAGGGTCCTACAATTTATAGGATAAGTTGATGATTATTTGTTGATTTTCTACCATGAGATGTTGTAAATAATTATTTCATTCTCCAAATTATTTTCAAAAGTGAAAAAAAAGAGAAGGAAAAAGAAAAAATAAATAGGGAATAATATATATATATATATATATATATATATATATATATATATATATATATATATATATATATATATATATATATATATATATATATATATATATATATATATATATATATATATATATATGTATGTATGTATGTATGTATGTTTGTGTGTGAAAAACATAAGAAAAGAAAGTAAAAAATTACAAAAATAAAAAAAATTGGGCCCATGTAGCAAGCAAATAAAAATATTTCCAAAAATGTCAAATTTATAAGTTTTAGACCTTGGTTATTATGTAATTGGTATGTAATACAATGACAAGGTTGATTTGTCATGTGTGACTAAATATTGCGCTGGAGTCAACGACTTGGATTAACTCTGCTAAGATCTATGGTGGAGGGATGATTTCAGCCCCCCTCGCGCACTCTCGATAGTTAACATGAGGGGGGAGGGGTGAAAGGTGGTTTCCACCAAAACCCCCTGAGCTAACGTGGCATCACTTGGGGAATTTTGGGGGGTCCCCTCCTGATACCATTTACCACCTCCACCTCCCCAAAATATCACCGCTTCATCTCCCACCAATGGCCCGTCACCTTTTCCATTTGTCTCTCATCATCTGTCATCTCCTCCACCACTCATCTCCCACCAGCTACCTGTTATCTCTTGTTGGCTTATATGGGCCTGACCCAGGTTCAAAAGAATTATTTAGCCAAACAAATCCCGTAGCTATCGGCCCTTTTGGCAACAGCTTGCGAAGCGCGGACTGAGGTCTCACCTGAGGTAGCAGGGGAGGGTGCTGGAATCAGGTTTCTGCACCCTGGGATGTCTTGGATTTGGTTTGGGGTTCACGCATTGTTTTGCAGCCTCGCGCTACGCTAGATTCGCACAGATCGGAATACCCTTATCACATTTATTACAGATTGAATCACTTATTATTGCTTGGATCTAGTTAAAACGGTCTTTAAGCAAACATTTATTAATTTTGGTTACTTCGCGCATTAAGATTGATCCAGTTCACATGAATTCAACCGTAGTAAATGTAGAAATCATAACAGTTCATTTATCATAAAAGAGTAAAGTCGCAACCAACACGGAATTTAGAAGAAACTTATCTTTATTATCAATCTTCCACAATACATCCAGATCCACCCTGCACACTCAGCTGCAGGGGTCCGCACACACAGTTGCGGACTTTCCAGGCCTCTGCGCACACAGCTGCAGAGCCTCTACCTTCTACCCTACTCCCTTGACTCAGACTTACCACTGCTCGTAGACTATTCACCCATTACATCATAGAACCAAAAATCCAAAACTGAACTGCCTTTCCCTCATAGAGCCTCGCTCTATTTATACTTTCCCTTGGCTTGTGATCCCACTGTGGGATGACTCTACTACTATTTTATTACAATATTTTTGGGTGGACTACCCTTTGACTCAACCTCTTATAGCTCGCTCTCCGTGCTTTCCACGGAGTCTTTTACCCTAATATTACCCAAAATTTTGGGCTTCGCACTCCATACTCATTCCGCAGGGCTTTTGTTACCCAATATTCCCCCAGCATAATCATTGTGACTCGTCCCGAGTCACTGAGCTAGTGCATCCATCTTTGCGTGGAGATCAATCAACAACTTCCGTGCATTGCTAGTACTAGCAGCAAATTCTTCCATCATGCACTGCATCCGTTCCACTTGTGGTACTGATAATTCTGCCCCTATCGAGGCTATCTCCATCCTAGCGCATTCAGCCTTCATGTGTGCTACCTTATGCTCTATGGTGGTTGAAATTGTAAATGCCTCGTCCAACCATGGCTGGATACGAGCTTTCACCACTACTTCCTTCTGTCTTGCGGCTTCGGCTTAGATTTTCATGTCCTACACCTCCCTCATCTTAGCCAATCGTTGTGGGATAGCAATGGTCTGCACAGTTACTCGGAGTTGATCGTACGCGTGCTGAAGTTCCTAGACCTCTGCTTCCAACCTGCGGAGTGTGGGATCTTCCTGAAGGATAGTGAGCATATCAATTGACTGAGTTAGCAACTCGGTACATTCTTCGAGTGACCGTGCAAGCATCACACATCCCATGTCAATAATGTTTTGGCGTTGTACTACTACCTCTAGAGGTGTTGGTGGTGGGACATGCAATTTCAATTCTGCGATCTGCGCACGGAGTTCGAGCTGCAGCTGTGCGGCCTCTTCCTTCGTCCTTCGAAACTCTGTAGCCAACATACGAATCTGTGCTTCAATGGGAAAGTCCCCTGTAATATTTAACGTTTGAGCACTCAAATAGGCTTCCACTACTACCTTTTCCATCTGCTGTTGTTGTGTGACTGCTTCATCGTGTTGGAGCCGGAGCTGTTCAATATTAATTTTTTGCTCTTGGAGCATCTGGTTGATGCGGCTGACCCTTGCACGATGTTCAATTGTGGTGCTATCATGGAGTTGTTGCAAACAATCGCGTGGGAGTGCAGCCACATTCAGTCCCAATCCAGTAAGGTGTTCTAGTATTGCTCGTTCTTCCAGTTGGTTGGTGACCAATGCGCCTGCCGGGATTGGAGTAGACTGAGCAACCTGGGATTCAAGCAATGGTTCTGTAGTTGTCATACTGGAGGCTTCTGTAGAAACGCTAGGGCCTGCTTGCACAATTCTTGATCCCAATTCGCGTAACTGTGTTCGGATCTCCCCAACGCAATGTGTTGTTCCAACATAGCCTCATCAACTGCCTCTTGAGTAGCTTCACGAATGATGTTTTCTATGTCATTTAGATTGCCCTCCGTTAGGGTGGTAACTTTACTGTCGGTCTTAGATGCTTTTTCTTTCTTTCGTGCCTTTGGTCGCTCTGGTGTGGCTAAGCATTTTAGCGGGGTACCCGTAGTAGTGGACAACATATCTGTTGCGTCTGGCTGAGCAGTTTCCTTTTGAGTTCCTTTGTCCATTGCGGATGTCTGCGCGTCTGGTACTGGTTTTCCCATTGCTACGAGTTTTGCCTCTCTCGCTGCCTTAACCTCTGCAACATACTATTCATTCCTCTTTTGTTGTGCGGCGTGCTTGGCTGCCTCTTTTTGCTTCTGAATAGCGGCCTCGTCGCATTCTATTTCCGCATGTCCTCACCAAGCCGCGGGCCAAGCCTTGAAAATCTTGTGAACAACATCATTAGTGACAATGAACTGGAGACTAGTCCATGTCTGGGCTAGGTCCTTCTGCGCTTGGATGTAGACGTGATGCATATCTTCTTTGAATTCCGCAATGTGCTTCATACTCTCATAAACTTCATTTATTAAGCATGGTAACGTATTGACCCACTGACACACATTCATGTCCATCAATACCCAAAAGATCTTAATCCATTGAATTCTGCTTACGTCTTTGGTCACCTAAAGGGACACATACTGCACTGCTTTTAGCCATTCTGGGGTTAAAATAGGAAACTGGCTGTCTTCAGGCAACTCAGTAGCAACCAGCATGAGGGACAGTAGCAGCCACGCATAATAGAATGGCTTGCCTTCTTCCTGGACTTCGCGACAATTGGCTAGAAATTCTTCACAAAGAAACTATGACCAATTGAATCATACACCAGCGGCACATTCTTCAGCCAGCGCGATAACTACAGTGGAGACCTCAGAGCTCCAACATTTCCTCATTACTTTTCCTGCTAGCAACTGAGTGGCCACCCGGACTGCGTTGTCGGAGATACTGTCAATGATGTACCCTCGCATTCCCTTGGTGAGCTTATACGTCTTCTTTAGTCATTCTATCATTCCTACATCGTTACTTTTGGCTGTAATTTCTTGAGGGTTCCGTCCGACGCAGGGTAGATGCGAGACCTAGTGAACAAGTTCTGTTGTGATACAGACGGGTTTACCGACCCATAGTGTATCTTTGTGCACTAGACAAAGCAACTGCTTGATGACTAACATAGTAATAGGGGCTGGAGAAAGTGCGGAATTGCCAGGAGACAAAGTAATCCAGCTTCATCCACCTTTCGCAGCCACTCCTTTGGCTGTAGAGTGGTCACCATGCCTTCTATTGTGTGGTCCATTAAGGCATCCATCGCTAGATGGGGAAATTTTGTTCAATCTGCAAGGTCGCAATCGTCGAATTTCATCGTCGCGACATGGCCAACCACCGAGTTTTCTACTGGGACATCTTTCGGGAGAGAGGGGGTAGTGATTATACTGTTGAATTCGTCTAGGTTTGTGGGTACCTTGTTCGTCCCCTTGCTTGGAGGCATATACTTGGGTCGTCGCACCGGCTATACAGGGTCTTCCTCAGGGATGTCCTCTTCGACCCTCGTGGGAGACTCTTCTGTTTCTTCCTCGCTATTAATGATAATAGTTTTACCTTTTTCCTTCATTGTGGATTTTCCAACCTACAGGTGTTGTGGCGACCACTGAACTGATTTTGGGAGTGGAGGTTTCTTCTTGGTCTTCGGCATCCGTGGAGATTTAGAGTGTTTTGCTTCCTACGATGACTCCGGCTGTGGACTATCGATGGTAGGCCTTTGAGCTTTCAAGATGACATATTTGTAATTCCGTGACACTTCCTGAAACCATGAACTGTTTTCAACTTCCTTGGTGCTCATGATGTAGGCAATACAGATCGATTCTCTTGCCAGACAGTACGACATGGTGGTGTGACCTTTACCTTGTTTATATATTGATTGAACTCAGAAACCAGCAGCTTGTTTTTATGGTAGCTCATAAATGTGACTTGGGTGGTTATGCTTTTGCCTTATTAGCCCGCTGCCCGCTTCATGGTGCTTTAAATGCGCCATCATAACATGACTAGTATCTTCAATGGTCACTTTCCATCTTTCCTTTGCAACCACAAATCCACAAGGTCGTAGATGCAGTTTCTACAGGGGGCCGATCGTAATATCACGCCATTGTACAAAAACCTATTTTATAGTCGCACACCCTCTTCCAACTGCTTGGGGTGCTGGGACTGGACCCTCGACGGATAGTCAGAAGGGCAAACCCTTCCTGCGGGTCCCCCAATTCCTCACTGACCCGGGTTGCGAGCACCCTAGATGTCCTCTTGCTTCTATCACGAAATTATGGTGTGCATGCCCCTGTGGCTTCTAGTGTAGCCGTATTAAGGTAGGGAAGCCAACCATGTTGGTTTCCTTGGGCCATTCCTTTTCGTCATCTAGAGCGGCTACTTCTAATTGAAGTTTTTCGATGGCTTTGTCCAACTTCATACTGTGGTCACGGATTCGGGCCTCAGTTTGTTCCAACTCATCAAGTCGTCGTTTTGCACGCCGAATGGCAGCCCACAATTGTTGAACCATGTCGCGGACGCCATCTCTAGTGGGAGAAGTTATGCCTATAGTGGCTGATTGGGCTGTATGGGGGAGGTTCCCTCTAGCCTAATGATCCTGTGGTCCACTCTAGTCTATTTGAGGTGTCGGTCGTCCGCCATACACCCGTATTCTTCATGCTATCATTTTATGCCAACTTAACGCTGCTCATATCTTCCAATTCGGAGTCGAAACTTTCTCGTGTATTTGAGCTTCCCCGATCCTTCTATTGGTGCGTGCACCCTGTTTGCGACACACTGGGCGGTTCTTGTACTACACATGTGGGCTGGTGTTCAGTGGTCGTGTACTGCTCTTTTGGGTGGTGTCTTTCTTCACATCGTGCCGATTGAGTCACCCTATTATAGTTGAGTGTTGTAACTCCCTACAATCAATTCTGCCAGTGCTCCGTCTCCTCCTCAGAATCGATAGTGCAGATACTCTCACGTTCCCATGAGGTTCTTCTATTGTCATTGTAATGCATCTGACTAGGGTTCTGTGCCATTATCTGATAAATGCAATCCAGTTCATCATTATTTTCCTCATCGCGGATGGGTTCTATGTAGTGCTCCCCTTCCGTTGGGTCCAGCGGAACTACTACGCGAAGTGACTTCTTTTCGAAAGTCATTGTGCACCTTTTCAAGTTGATGATTCCTTTCATGTCGATGGCCCAATCAATCTTGAGAAAAATAGGGTAAGGATTGCTATCATTGATAAGCTCTATGACATCAAAGTCGGTCTGGGTCGTTACACCATCGATATCCACCGTCGCCCCTTACAATCGACCCATTGGTAAGATTTTTTGCTGGTTAGCCATTCGTAGTTGAATTGGGGACCATTGTAGTACGGGCTTGCCTATACGCTCCCAAGTTTTCTTAGGCAGTATATTTGCATCCAAGCCTAAATCCAGGATGACTTGATCCATCTCATAAACTCCTATTTGCGCCATCATTCTCATTTCTCGTCCAGTGCATGGAGTGTGTCGTCCTATCCTCCAGACCACCTGGGGTTCGCTGAATTCGGCGCTTCTGGTAATCAACTCCTGTAGCCCTTGGACAACCTTCTGATTTCACAGCAATTTCATGCATGTGTCAAGAAAGGAGGTGATCATGTAGGGTTCCATTTTTTCTTCTATTTGATCCTTCTCACTTGAGGTAGTGGCTTTCGTGAAGCTCAGTGGATCTTTTTTTGGCCCTGCCTTTCCTTGCTTTAGTTCAATAGTATAGTTCCCCATAGGCGGGTCGCCTCGCTCCCCTCCTGTGTTCCCTCCTTCTGTTGCGCCATTGCTTTGCACCATATTTATACTAGTGTCTTCTTCGCGGGGTTTTGGATGCATCATCTGGACATTCTAGGTTGGCGGAGGTTGAAGCACCACTTTCTCGTTTAATTGGGCAAGCAAGGTTGGACAATCTACCAATTCATGATCAAACTGCTCGCAATAAGAACATGAGATCCTAGTTGGGTTAGTGCACTCGCGAGCATAGTGTCCTTGTTCACCACAATTATAACAAGTTATCTGTCTGCGACCCCTTCCTGGTCCCATTCCACCCCGTCCTCGACCCTGTCCTTATAATCCACCGCGCACAAATGTTGCAACTAGATTTTGACCTCGTCCCATAGTTTGTATTCAGTAGGCAGATGCCTGATCCACCAACATTCGACAATCTCTGTCCTCGTGACCCACCGATCTACAAAAGTTGCAAAAGAGCTACTGGGGGGTCTAATTGTATTTCGGAAACAGATGGCAATTATCCGTGTTGTGTTTTCCTCCTACTTGACAGATTGCGCATCAGAGTGGGGCGATCCCTGCCTGTGCCTCTGGTTGCAAAGGTGCTGGTCCCCCGTGACCACCAGGTTTATCGTGACTGGAAAATGGTCTTTATCATGTCCCTGGCCCCTACACTTGATGCACAAAACTTCTTTCCAAACTTCCGACGGCTGGTCCTATTTTAACTTTTGTATTTCCAAACACAAATTTTAGACCTGCACTTGGATTTGTTGAACTCCCAACCCTGGGTCTTGTACCGGGTTTTCGTGCAGCCGCATTGCTGCCTCCAACACTTTTGCTTGGGTTGAGATCTTTTGCCGTGACAAAGCCGATTTCAGATATGGCGTTAGTGATGCGATGAAACAAGCGCAGTGCTGTGCATTCGTTAGGGTCATGTTGGCTTCATGAATAGTGATTTTTAACCTCTGATTCAGATCCCACAGGCTCTCACTAGGCATCATCGTGATTTCTTTGAATCCTACGACTGACTGCGACTCCGATTTTGGCCTACTTAACTCCTTTTTTAACTCCGTGTAGATGTCTGCTATCCTTGCAATTGGGTTGATGCCCGAATACTTCATATACCATGTTAGCGCTTGGTCGTGTAGTGTGCTGACTAAGATGACTTTCTTGATATCATCATTCATGATCTATTGCACATTCCATACTGAATTCAATACAAACCAAAACTTTTCTGGATCTTCACTTTCTGCTCCCTTGAATATTGGTAACTGGATGGTGCTCGCCATTACTACCGTCCTGACCCTTCATCGCTCTTTCCTCCAGTGTCCCTGCCTTTCACACTAGACACCCCTTAGGCAGATCCCGGTCCCAGAAATGGAACCATTTGTTGGCTTATATGGGCTTGACTCACATTCGGAAGAATTATTTAGCCAAACAAATCCCACAACTACCAGCCCTTTCGGCAACAACCCGCGAAGTGTGGACTGAGGTCTCACCCGAGGTAGCAGGGGAGGGTGCTGGAACCAGGTTTCCGCACCCTGGGGATGTCTTGGATGTGGTTTGGGGCTTGCGCACTGTTCTGCAACCTCGCGCTACGCTAGATCTGCGTAGTTCGAAATACCCTTATCGCGTTTATTACAGATTGAATCACTTATTATTGGTTGGATCTAGTTAAAATGGTCTTTAAGAAAACATTTATTACTTTTGGTTACTTCACACATCAAGATTAATCCAGTTTAGATGAATTCAACTGTAGAAAATGCAGAAATCATAACAGTTCATTTATCAAAAAAGAGTAAAGTCGCAACCAACACAGAATTTAGAAGAAACTTATCTTTATTATCAATATTCCACAATACATCCAGATCCACCCTACACACTCCGCTGGAGGGGTCCGCACACACAGCTACAGACTTTCCAGGCCTCTACACACACAGCTCCAGAGCCTCTACCTTCTACCCTACTCCCTTGACTCGGACTTACCATTGCTCGTAGACTATTCACGCATTACATCATAGAACCAAAAGTCGAAAACTGCACTGCCTTTCCCTCATAGAGCCTAGGTCTATTTATACTTTCCCTTGGCCCGCGATCCCACCGCCGGCCGACTCTATTATTATTTCCTTACCATATTTTCGGGCAGACTACCCTTTGACTCAAACTACAATAGCTCAGACTTCGTGCTTTTTGCGGAGTCTTTTACCATAATATTACCCAAAATTCTGGGCTTCGCACCCCATACTCGTTCCGCGGGGCTTTACTACCCAACATCTCTGCTATGGCCATATGTTCTACCACATCACCCCCTCCATGTTAGAGATAGCCGTTCAAAGTTCAAAATATATCATAAACTCCTAAATGAATGTTGTTTCGTTTAAATTTTCCATTGTTATCCATTTTAACAATAAATCTCTCCCGCTCCATAAATGGTAATTGTGTTGTTATCCAACCAATCTAAACTGTTATAAAAAATCTTGGAGGACAACAATTCATTTCTTTTAGCACAACATTGATCCTGCAAGTCCAAAAATCAAGTTGTCAACAATTGTGAACCTTCTACAGAAGGGTTCCCTCCGCATAGTCGACAAATTCCACCCTGGTAATCATGTTCTTCAAATTTGTTTCTATCAAGATTTTTTTGTGATTTTTCTTTTGCCTCCTGTATTTCATTTCCAAGATGTCAAATCGTAAAGGAAAGGGAAAAATTATAGAAGAAAATCCCATGATTCCCCTTGTCCTTAATTTTGACAAATCTCCTCTGATCGACACCCTATATAAGATTGTCAAGACCCAGTCTGAATTTGACTTGTACGAGCTCCACAACTGGGAAAAAACAAAAATTCATGGATAAAAGTGATGATCTTAGCATTTGGGAATCTCTTCTCCCCAGATTTGTCTTCCGCCAAACTCACTTTTTCCCTAAATTTTCTGTCTAGTGCCATCTTCGATATTTACCAAGCCAAAAGGCTATCATTTCCCATAATAATGAAGTCATTTTCTCCATTTCCCCTTAAAGTATCTGCCAGACCCTGCAAATTGAATACCAGACCTCCCACCATCCTTTCTCAACTGATGCCCTTAGGGAATTATATAAAAAACTGACTTTCCCTCAGAGAGCACAAATTTTTGAATGTTTCCTTCTAGAAAATGCTGAATTACCCCAGACAAATCCCCCATATCCAGTCTCAATCTTCCTAGAAATTTCCAAACAGGTAATTTCTATGGTAACCCGACTACTTGGGTATCATAATGATCAATGGGTAGATGAGATAGTTTTAGGATTTTTATCAATTTTTGTAGTTGGAAAACAACCATCAATTCTTTTCAACTATAGTCAGTTTTTGTCCAATTCAATCCATGATCAATTTGTAAATTTCAAAGAAGAAGGTGTTTTTAAGTATCAGTTAGTTTTGGTTTACCTTATGCTATTTTATCAGTCAGACATGTTCAAATTTCCTTTATAGAAGACAAATAATGAAGGAAATCCTTGGTCAGTGATTCACTAGACTTCTCTGGTTAGAAATAACTTAGAGGACTATTATTATACTGATTTTGTTGATAAATTTCTAGATACATTGTTATGTTTTCTTAGCAGTGATCTGATCCCAAGGATTTCACCAGAGATAAAGAAGTTTTTTCACTTGTCAGAGCAATCTAAAGTTGGAGACTGGTATTTATACCAGAATTACACTGAAATTAGGGTATATGGATTAGTGTTACCTCCTTACAAGTTTCCAATGTTTGTACCACTTAGAATATTTACATTAGAATACACTAGGAAAATGCTAAATATGGATGAGCTGCATTTTGTCTCATACAAAAAGAAAGCACAATTTAAGCTGAAGACTCATATAGGTCCCTATATTATCAACACAGAGTTGCAGCAAAGGAGGTGGAAGCTATTTTGAGTCAAATAAAATTCAAGCCTAGTTTTTCTTGGTCTTATGATCCTCTAGGCATCATCTCAAAGATCAGATTGGAGCAGAGTAGTAATTCCTATACTCATACACCAAGGCTCGAAATTGAACAATATGCTAACTAGGAGGAATGGATAGAGGGAACTTCACAAGAAGCTTAAGAATAAATGCTTAGTCAATCATGCATGCAGACACTTATTCCTAAGGAGAATGAGACCAGAAGGGGGAGAGAGGACATGTCCCCTATTGATTCTGAAACACAAGGTGCATAATTTATTGTTGTTAAAAGAAAAAAGAAGCACCCAAGCACTACTCAAAAATTAGACCCTCAAGTTGATCCTCCTGTGATTAATATCCAAGATGAACCTCTAGAAGAAAGAGATACACAACAATAGGCCACAATATTTTTATCACGAACTTCTGTCACTTGTTTTCCTCAAATAGAAGAAATAGTTCAGTCACCTACTGCATAAACAACAGTTTAGTCTCTAGTGTCCTCTAGTTCTCAAATTTCAACTCAACAGAGTATATTTTCAATATACAGGGAGATTAAGTTGAATAATGAAGCTTTGAAGGCTTCAACCTACTCAGAATTTTGGAAGCAGACAACTAAAACAAAACACATATTGCTCTCTATATTCGAATCATAGAAAGGACAGTTCCAAATGGCCTTCATGGAACCTTTAGTGCCAGATCCCAGGAGTGCTTAAGACTACAAAGAATCCATTTTCTCAATTGATACAAAGAAGATACATGAAAACAATCAAATTGATTTACACAAGAAAACAAATGAGTTGATCTTTCCAACACTTACCAGTTCGGCTATGGCATCTTCCAAACTACAATCATCTTTGAACAATGTGCATTCCCAGTTGAATATTGAGAAGATGTCCCCATTTGCTAAAGACAATAGAATCAAATCTATAGAATATTTGATCATAAGACTTGGACATGACCCTGTTGATATCAAGGCTGTAGAAGAGCTCATAAAGAACAAAGAGGTAGATATTCAAGCATTAATAAAGCAACTAAAGATACCATCCATAGAATATCCTTAAGCTAAAGAAGTTTCCAATATAGAAATGGAAAAGGAAAAATTGTTTACCATAGTTGTTGAGCAAAATGCACAGATACAAAATATGGAGCAGGGTATGGAAGCATTGTTAAAAGAAAAAGACCAGTGAGAAGCAACATCAGGGACATCTACATCAGACACATGTACAGTAGTAGCGACTTTAGCAACGGCAAAATCTTTAGATTCTACAAAATATTTTGCTAAATATTTGCAAGAATGGTCATCAGTTCAGGTCGAGAAAGAGAAATTGTCATCAACATTAACTCGGATGGACGAGAGTAAAATTAAAACTGGCAATGCATATTTGACAGAGATGCAGAAAAACTACAAGTTCATTCAAAAAATTCAAGAATATGAGGACCAATCTTTTGTCATTCAAGTGTTGGCAAAGGCCAAGAACAAAATTTGGTAGAATATAAATGCCAATATAAAAGATATGTGGCCTTCAATTCAAATCACTTTTGAGTAGGAGGAACTCATGCAAAGAGTCAAGATAGGAATACAGAACACTAAAGAAGATTTGAAGCATAGACCTGAACATTCAAAAACTAAGGATGAACTAGAAGACCTGAACATTCCAGATAGGACAACAACTGTAATTTAAGTTAAGAGGGTCTTAATAAAAAATAATTTAATGATACAGCTGGAGAAGAAATGAAAAGACCTTGAGTTGCAAGTCAGGAGGTTCAACAGAAAATTCACATTGTTACAGGAAAAGGGTTTACCTACTTTGAGGAATTCTAATGGAAAATTGATTCCATTAGAAAACTACCAGGAATAGATGTGTAACATAGCTACTGATGCTTCAAAGTGTGTAAATTCCAAAGGAGTTATAAGTGGAGAAGCATTCATACACGACATATAGTTTGATTTGAATATTCAACATCAAATCCATCACCTTTTTGTTAATAAACCAACTTTTGACACTTACACCGAAGTGGATGAAAGGTTCAAAAACATGGTAAACATTTCTATCCCAAGTGAAGAAAGGTGGGACTGGTTGCTAGAATTGATCAAGTAAAGGATAACTAAAGCCCACAAATTTTGGCAACAAAGGAACAACATTTGTAGTAAAATAACCACAGTCATCAACAGATTCCTTCAAAGCCTCAACAGAGCAGTGGATTTTAGTAGATTTTCCTTATTTTTCTTGTTCTATTTTATGAAATATCTGTGCCTCTAACATATATTATTTTGTAAATATATCTTATTTTGAAGTCTGATTTGAGATGTAATATATTTCTATAAATATTTAGAAATAGGACTTAGAAAAGGTTGGAACTTGTATGAAGAAAGCATACATTTTGATGTAAGTTGTGCATGTACTGAAGTGATCAATTTCAATAATATAGAGAGTTTGTTCCAGGATTCCCATGTCAAGCAATTGGTGATGTTCCTTCTCATGTGAAATTGTTATTTTCTTAGTTTTCCATATATTTTTCTGTCTCTATCATTTCAAGAAGATAAAGTGCCGAATTTGTTTAAGTACACTTTGCTATGGCTTATAAACAATATTAATGTTTTCAATCCGATGTTAAGCATAAAATTCATCTTAGCATGCTCTATATTTAATTGAATCTAAATCATATTTCATCCCATTCACTCCACCAAATACTTTTAAAGATCTAGAAGCTTGCATATCCTTCCCTATTATAGTTGCTATGTCATTTTTGTATTTGATCACCCAAATACTCATGACTCCATGCCCAATGGAATTTCCCTGCAATTTTCAACCAAATATTAGAAAAACCAACCTCAGAACTCAATAACTAGCCTAATACCTTAAGACTGATTTTAAATAAGATAGAGAGATTCCTCTTTGAATCTAGAAGGGCTAGATCCCAACTTTGCAAGTGGTTTTATGGCTACCTCTGGGTTTCTCTCCATAGCTAGGGAAATTGCGGAGTGATAATATAGGGCATAAGAGATTCCATGGACTGGGTAATACTTTAGGTTGTTATCAATACACCTCCATCCATGTAGCCAAAACCAAACATATATTGTGCACCAAACTTAACAATATCCAATCAAATACAACCTAAGTAGATGAGAACAAGGGCACAAGTCTTAGGAAGTACCCTAGTATAGACAATCGACTTCTTATGAGCCGTCAGTTGCACCAAGAATGAAGGTGGTGAAGTAATCGTTAATGCAGAAGACTCTAGCACTAGAGAAAACCACCATGTGTAATGAATAACCTCATCAACACAACCAAAATTGTCTTCTATGTTTCCATCCCACTCATGTTGTGAGCCCTAGACCTTCTAGAGACCAGAGACCAATCCGTCACCCAAGAAGAAACAAACCACTGCAACACCAATCACTAGAAGAGTCAAGCATGATATAGAGAAACACACGAAATAATTCCCCAAATTTTCATGTAAACTACCATGCATAGACCCCTTTTCGACAGTGACATCCAAAAGGAATCCCACCTACGGTGAGGGTGGGAGTGTATTACACCATAAAATACGTAGAGGGAGAGTACTGCGATTAGAGCGAAAACCAGGATGAATACTTGTCATGTTTCTTAATTAATAAATGAGTGTATGGATGCTTGTGCATGGTGGACATTAGCCATGCCACCCCCCGCTTAAATGCTTTGTGTGTCAGTGGGGTGGCGGGTTCACCCCTCCAACCTCCATCCCATTGTTGAATTAAATAATTATTTTATTAAAAACAAATAAAATAATCAATAATTTATATAAAAGGAGTACTTTTATTTTACATTATTTAATTAATTAATTAATTAAAAAAAATAAAATAATTAATAATAAATTATATATGCTATATGATTTTTTTAATTAAGATTATCTTCCTAACTAGTTAATAATTGATTTATTGATCAATTAAAATTAAATTAAATAATTAACTATGTATAATAAAAATAAATTATATTCAAATTCTATTAACTATCATTGAGTTTTTAATCTTAATGAAAAAAGTTCATAAACTTTATGATCATTTTTTTAGTAATAAGTTAATTAACATATTATTATAAATTATAAATTATAATTATAACTATTTTTCAAAAGTGGGAAAATTGATCATAACTCAATTATCAAATCAACAGTGGGTATGACCATCACTAGTTGTTATTTGCAAATGTAGGTTGACTCATAATTGTTATTCAATTAAAACCATTCCACCTGGAATTACTTGGAGAATATATATATATATATATATATATATATATATATATATATATATATATATATATATAGATATCGAAAAATAATGAAATTACATTTAACATGATGTGTAAAAGGCACCAAAATCAAAAGGGAACTATTTCCAACTCATCATTCAAAACAAAACAAGTCTAAGAAAAGAAGACCTTAAAACTCCATAAGTTTAACCAACAATTGAAAATCAACTAGTTCTACAACTATAATATTTATACTATGTTCCGAAAAAGAAATTAAAAGGAAAGTCTAGGCCTATAATGGCCTCCTAACATCAAAGAATACAAATATCCAAGTTTATCCATTAAAGCAATAGGGAATATAAAATCATGAAAAGGTTTGTATAATAGACATTTCATCATACTCAGAATCTTGAGGCTTTGTGATATCTAGTAACCTTATTGGAGCATTCAAATATTTCTTTGAAAACCAATTTGTAACAATTAGGGAATTGAAAAATTATGAAAAATTATGCACAGGGAATTATGAAAAATTAGGGAATTGAACAGGGTTAGCGAAAACTAGGGTTAGCGAAAATTTTGCACAGGGGTTTAGTGCATGATTGCAGAGTCGTAGTGTCGTAATAGCCAGCAAGCGTGCTGGAGCAGAGAGAGGCACGTTCTTTATTGTGGAGATTCATGTGGTTCTGTTCAGACAATTGCTAGTTTTAAGATAAGATTGACAAAAGATAGAGGGTTTAACGAACTGAGCGAAGGAATGGGCGAAAGGCAGGGGAGGGGAGATATCCCCTCCTATAGGGATGTAATGGCCGGAAGTTCTGGAAGTGGAGGTGGGAACGGAAGGGTGACGGAGATAAGTAAGGCAATGCCAGTACTGGGGAGCCAATGGCAAGCAAGATTGGTGAATAAATGCCTTCCTAGGGCACAGAAAAAGCCCAGGTATGTAATACCAAATAATAAGCTGGAAGATTACCGTTGTTATATGAGAGATCACGCGTTAATCTGTAAATTCATAGGGTACTGGCCATCTGAAAGGGATCTTACGCGATGGATTCAACAGCAATGGAAACCAAGAGGACATATCGATCTTAAATTGGGGGCAAAGGGATTCTTTACAGTCATCTTTGCAAACTTACAGCATAAGGAAAGGGTTTTTGAGGAGGGACCACACTTTATGAATAATGCAGGCTTGTTTTTACGATATTGGGAAGATAGATACAATCCTGATGACGAGAAAATCATGGCAGCTCCGATTTGGGTCCGTTTATTTGGGCTTTCGGATGAATTTTGGGACCCTGAAATATTGGAGGGAATTGGAAATTCGATTGGTACTTTTGTGAAGGTGGCCGAATCAACAAAAAGGGGAAAATATAATTCCTATGCCAGGATCTATGTATACATGAATATCTCAGGCCCTTTACCGGAATCGATTGAGCTTGAATATCAGGATGAACTTTGGCAGCAACCCATTGATTATGAACATATACCGTTTCGGTGCAGACGTTATCATGTATATGGACATCTGGTAAAGGATTGTCCACAAATTCGAACAATGGAAGTAGTGTAAGATAAGCAGGAGGAAAGCAGAGTAGGAGAAGGGGTGGTAGGTGAAGTAAATGAATTCATAGAGGTACAGAGGAGAAGGAAACCAAATCTGGGATCTTCAAAATTGCAACCCAAGGAAAGGAATGCATCACTCGAGAATAAAAACAAGTTCAACATTCTCCAAACGCAAGAAGAAGAGGTTGAAGCAGAAAAACAGGATAAGGAGATTAATGAGCAAATTACAATGGAACAGGAAAGGGATATCAATGAGCCAGCTCCAATGGAAATTATACAAGATGGAAAAAGGAAAAGTAGGAGCCCAAGCAGAGAGAAGGAAGAAGAGGAAGGAGTACGACCTGATATCACAGAACAAATCATGAAGGGTAAAGAGATTGTCAAAGAAGAGGGTAACGAGGAAGAAAAAATAATGAAGAAATTATTAAATGACTGGAAAAAATTGGATGAAAGGTTCATCCCAGAAAAAGAAAAACAATTGTATAAGGAAACCTTTCAAAGATATAAGGAGAAGAAGGCAAAACTTCTAGCAAACAGGTCAGATCAGGGCAATCAGGACTCCCAAAGTCCAGAAGGGGATAGTCAAGGTAAGAATGGAAGGAAAAAAGGGAGAAGAACGCTAAGTGAATCAATCCAAGCTGTGGGAGAGACTTTAGTAAATTCAGGAAGGGTGATACCTCTTTCAGAGGTATTTCTACAAACCCCCAAAAAGTTTTAAATGATTGTTCTAAGCTGGAATATCAGAGGACTTAACAGTCAAGGGAAACAAAGATATTTGAAGGAACGAGTGAAGAAAGAAAAACCAAGCATTATGGTCATTTAGGAAACGAAAGTGGATAGCCAACAGATGATAGAAATTGTAAGGAAATTGAAATTAGGATACGAGGTTATGGCACTAGATGCAATAGCGACAACAGGGGGCTTGGCTATTTTATGGAACCCGGAAGAGGTAATTTTTGAACATTGGTTTACTTTACCTAGAATCCTTGCTGGTCTGTTTAGATTAGTGGGATGGGGGAAAGAATTTTGTTTACTGGGGTATATGGGCCTCATAATTATAGAGAGAGGAAATATTTTTTGAAGAATTTCCATACTTTGAGAGGTTTAATCCCGCACACCCCGTGGATAATAGGAGGGGATTTTAATATGATCAGGAATCTAGGAGAAAAGAGAGGAGGAATAAGGAGAGATGATCCGAATATGGAGGAGTTCAGCGATATGATTAGGGATCTGAGGCTAGTAGATATTCAAACAACGAATGGAGTTCATACCTGGAACAATAGACGAGGAGGCCAGAATCAGATTGCGTCTAGACTGGATCGATTTCTGCTCTCGGAGCAAATTTTAAATCGGGATGTGTTCATTGAAGCTAAAATTCTCCCTACTCTGGGATCTGACCATTGGCCTATTCAGTTAGATATTGATATTAAGCAGGTCAAAGGGAAGAGACCTTTTAGATTTGAATCCTTTTGGCTTAGAGATCCACAATTTATAAGAAAAGTAGAAGATTGGTGGAAGCAATGCACTATCAGGGGCAAAGGGAAAATGCATACTATACAATTGAAGCTCAAGGAAATCAAACAAAGAATTAGAGAATGGAATAGGAAGGAATTTGGGAACATTATGGAGGCTAAGTAGAAATTAGAAGGAGAAATGGAGGTAATCCAACAACAAATAATTTTGGATGGTAGGGACGAAGAGAAGAGTAGGGAGGAAGGGAGAATTATCAGTCAGTTAGAGGAGAGAAGAAAACAAGAGGAGATTTTGTGGAGACTAAAGTCAAGGGTACGGTGGTTAAGGGAAGGTGAAAGAAATACCAAATTCTTCCATCAAGCTATGATCCAACATAGACAGAGGAACATAATTTTTTCAATTAAGAATGCAGCAGGAGACAGAGTGATAGAACAGGCAGATATCGAAAAGACTCTAGTGGATTACTTTAAAGGGGTTTTAACGGAAGAGATAAGAGATATAGAGGAAGCCATTACTAATATCTGTAGGGAGATACCAAGAATAGTCACAGAGGATCAAAATAGGGCACTCATGCGGATTGTAACCTTGGAAGAATTAGAAGAAGTAGTTATGAATATGAGTAGAAACAAGGCTCCTGGTCCGGATGGGTATACAATGGAATTTTTTCAGGCAAGCTGGCACTTTATAGGAACAGAGATATTAGAGGCGGTGGAAGAATCACGAATCAGACAACGTATATGGCCAGGTATTAACTCAACCTTCCTGACCCTGATTCCTAAAAGTAATAATTCGGACGAACCACAGGGCTTTCGACCCATAGCCTTGTGTAATGTAATCTATAAGATTATATCCACCCTGATTGCAAAAAGGTTGAAACCTCTCCTACCTACTTTAATTGCACCGAAACAGACTGGTTTTGTGGAAGGTCGACAAATCTTAGATGGGATAGTGGTTTCTCAGGAAGTTATACATTCTTTAAAAGTGAGGAAGAAGAAAGGGATGCTTATGAAGTTGGATTTGTCTAAGGCCTATGATCGATTGAACTGGAGGTATCTCAGTGAGGTTTTGGGAGCTTTTGGATTTGAACATAGGTGGATAGCATGGATAATCAGTATGATCTCTACGCCGAATTTCTCAATTCTGGTCAATGGTATTCCTACAGATACATTTAATGCCACCAGGGGCATTAGGCAGGGGGACCCAATTTCGCCATTCTTATTCATCTTGGCTATGGAAGGATTAAGTAGAAAACTGAAAACTGAAGTAAGTGCAAGAAGAATCAAAGGCCTTCGATTGTGGGGGAATAATCTAGTCATTACACATCAACAGTTTGTTGATGATCTGATGCTGTTTGGAGAAGCGTCGCTTAGAGAGGTAAGGAGATTCAAGCATGTCTTAGAAGTTTTCATGAACGCTTCAGGCATGATGATCAATAATGATAAATCTTGTACCTTTATCTTTAATTCACCTGAAGTGGTCAAAGCCCATTTAACACGAGTTTTAGGCTTTAGGCAGGGAGAGTTACCTACAAAGTATTTGGGCATCCAACTGGATATAAACTCAAATCGCATTAAGAATTGGCAGAGTTTGTTGGACAGGATCAGGAAAAGATTAGCTAGCTGGTCATTCAGAATGCTGAATATAGCAAGTCGAGTTATCCTTTTAAAATCGGTATTATTATCTATTCCCATATACCAGTTGTCCCTTATGGCTGCTCCAAAAGGCGTCTTTTCTAGATTGCGAGAAATAATGGGTAAATTTCTTTGGGGGGGACCTCAGCAACAGAAAAAATGGACTCTGGTTTCATGGAAGAATATCATTAAGAGGAAAGAGGAAGGAGGCCTTGGGATTAGAGATCTGGAAATAGTTAACAAGGTTTTGGGAGCGAAATTATGGTGGAGATGGGTACAGGGGGGAACTGACATGTGGAAAAGAATATGGAATCAAAAATATGATATGCCAGGTACTATTGAAGGGTGGCTACGAACAGAAGGCAATCCACGAGGATCACAAATATGGGATTTAGCAAGAAATAATAGGGATATCGTTAGGAACCTGGCCTTCTGGGAAATTCGCGGAGGAAGTTCAGCAAGATTTTGGGAGGAAAGATGGCAACAGTTTGATAAGCTGAATAGGAACCAATATCTCCATGAAATTCAACTTATAGCACAAACAACAGGAATGGAATATGTGAGGGATTATTGGAGAAGAGAAGCATTAAATGATACATGGAGAGTGTGGAAAAGGCCACAGGAATGGGATGATAGGATAAATCCGGAGACTGGGCAAATGTATATTAGAGAAATTGAATCGAGGAAAATTAAGATAAGAGAGGGTCAAGATATCCTACGATGGGGTAAAGCGATGCGGGGGATGTTTACAGTTAAAGAAGCTTATTATTGGGAAACCAAAGAGGAAAGGGACGCAGAACCAATAGACTGGAAGAAGATTTGGGAAGCAAAATGGTGGCCAAAAGTAACATATTTTGCATGGTTGGTGTGTCGAGGAAGGATTCTGACTTGGGAAAATATGCAGAAAAGAGGTATGAATGGACCATCAAGATGTTACCTATGTAATAAAGAGATGGAGAATCAGGAGCACCTACTGAATCAATGTATATATTCTTGGAGTCTCTGGGAAGAACTTAGGGTACTCTTTGGTAAGTCAAACAGGGATCCACATAGTCTTCGGAATACTATAATTCACTGGGGAAAGGGGAATTTTCAAAGTAAAGTTGTAAGGAGGCTATGGATTTTAGCGGTTGGATTTGTAATATGGGAAGTGTGGAAAGAACGAAATCGAAGACTCTTCTGAGACAAGAGCTGCCATGAATCAAGAATTTGGGATACAATCTGTAAATCGATAAAAGAAACGGTTTTGTCTGAAGTTTGGGACGAGGACGATTGGAAGCTAAATCCGAAGGAACAGCGAATAGTTTCAAAATTGAATATTGATTTTACGATGATATATCCCAATACAGATAGGAAAAATAGATCTCGCATTCAAAGTCCAAATCATTTTAGATTTCCAGGTGATGATCGGATAAAATTGAACTTCGATGGGGCATCGAAGGGTAACCCTGGACAAGCAGGATGGGGAGGTATATTCAGAGACAGCAGAGGTATTACACGGTGGGCGTATGCTGAATGGGGAGGGGAAATGACAAACAATGAAGCGGAATTATGGGCAGTATATAATGTACTCCGAATTGCAGTCCGAAACGGTTATAGGAATCTCGAAATTGAAGGTGATTCCCAGATTACAATAGATATGCTCAAGAAATTAAGGGATGGAAAAAGATGGGATCACGTAGCGAAGAGCTGGCGGACAGCAGGGATTATACAGGATATAGAAGGGCTGCTAGGGATGATAGAATATATAATAATAACGCATGTTATGAGGAATGGGAATAAAGCAGCCGATCTCTTGGCCAATTGGGGAAGTGGAGCGCCGAACAGGATCATGGACGGTAGCTGGACATCATTTCAGGCTGAGTTAAGGTGGAATGAGTTAAAAAATATATTAAGTCAAGATAATGATGAGGCTACTGTGCAAGCAAGGGAAGTTTAGCCGCCTCCTGATTAAGGATAGGAGGGGAAAAGACAGTACAATTAATGCTGGAATAAGGTGTATGAAGAAGAGCGCATATAAACTTATAGTTATCGAAGGTAAATTTGATTATATCATGGAACAGATGACCTTCCCAAGGACGATAATGGGTAAAGAACCGAGGAGGAGTGATGGAAATGTCAGACAGGTAGTGTACGTCTCACATCATAATAAAGCAAGTGCGACGTGTATTAATGAAGAGGGTGGGCAGCAATGCAAATTCAAGAAGGAAAGGTGGCCGCGCAGGGATTCATTTGTGCTTGCATATAGTCGAGCGAAGAGAAGGAATAACTCAGGAGTTCACTGCAGTAAAGGGAGGAGGAAAGCTACGAAGGTGATACAGTTGCAGGCAAGCAATATGGCAGCAAGTCAAGAAAGGGGCGAAGGTAGGTGGACGCGCAGTAAGGGGATTAGTGCCGAAAAGAAAGGAAAAAGCCCGGTTGGGGATACCTTTCAGCGGATTTACTTGGACATCCTGGACGAGTCTGAGGAGGAGTTTGATATACGGGACTATATTTTAGAGGAGGATCAATGTCGGTCTACGGGAGGTAAAGTGGGTAAGGGGAAGCAGCATAGCAACGAAATGGGTGGCGATAGGAATGAGGATTCGGAAGCTGACGCAGAGGAAGCGGGAGGAAGATGTGGGAGGAGCAAGGGATTGCGTGGTAGTGGTTTACAGAGAGGTAGAGGGAGGCCTGTAGGATGCCGGGGTCGAGGACGTCGGACTAAAAGATCTGGATTTGAGGAGGGATCAGCTAGTGAATTCAGTGGCAAGAAAAGAGGTAAGAGGGATATGAGGAAGAAACTGCAAGAGGCAGAGGAAGCATATCTTCATGATACCAACCTGAAAATCAGAAGCATCATAGATCAATTAGAGGAAGAGGCCATGCAGGAAATCTCTGAGCCTGAAATGGATGATTGGGAGTGCTTTATCCCTGACCCGGGCCACATAAGAGGTAGGATGTCTTTATATAAGCAGTCACTACATGTATATTGGGGCATGAAGAGATTAATAGCCAAAGCTATGGAACAAGTGGCCCTGGAAATGGTGGAATTGGCTCAAGGGATCCCCACCCTCAAAAGGGAGTTGAAGAATATATAGATTACTCTTATGATGCAAGACAGGAAGATGGACAAAATTCTGCAGCTGTTTAAAGCATGTGGAATGGAGGTCAAGGCAGAGAGCGAGCCCCAGCCAAAGACAGTGAACCAGTAGGATATGGAAATGCTGCAAAGAGGTGTTTATCAATTTCTTTTTGGACTATGTTATATTAGATGTTAATGTTACAAGGAAAAATCAGTTTGTTAGTAGTAAGAATAGATGGGTTTTTTGCTTGGTTAGATAGACTGGTTATCTACTTTTTTTGGATGGCTGTTAAAAACCTTCGATGGTCACCCGGTTTCCCTTTTGGGCGGGTTGAGACTTGCCGCAATATGTAATTTATTTTACTTTTATTAATAGAATACTGCCTCAGTTTACAAAAAAAAAAAACAACATTCAATTCACAATATATGTGGCAAGAAGTAAAGTTCTCTAAACTACTCAATATATCCTTAACCATCGTTAAGAGATTATCCAAAGCCAAATTTAAATTCTTTTTTATTCAAAATCTAGTTGATCACTAGAAAATAATCCCTGAAGATTTTTAAGACTTGAATACGTATTTTCATTTCAATCTCCAATAGAAATAGGATAACCTTCATCTCTACAAAGTTATTGGATATAAACCTAATCCACATGAAAAATCTAATGAGTCTTATTCTGAAAGAAAGAAGACTCCATTAAATTTACATTTACCTATATTTCCCTAAGAAGTGTTATCAATAAGATTTCAAGGCGTCTACTTATCCATATGAACGTACCTTATCATTCTTGAGCTTTTGACTTTGATATCCTTCTAGAATTTTAAAGGAATATTAAATGTTGAAGAAGACTTGCATGCAGGAGATAATGCCATCCTTAAATTCCATCCCATTTCAGACTCTTTGAATGGATTAAACAACTAGTAAATGAAACGTCTCAAATTCCTCTAGATTTTTGTTCTTCCATTAGCTCTCACAATTTTCTTTTACGGATTCATCACTGCAAAAGCCAAATTCTCAAGTGATAGTGATTGTAACATCCCATATGTAAAGAAATAAATGGTAACCAAACAACATGAGAAACATGAACTTTGAAGCTTCTATGCATTTTGGGCACCATCTAGGACCCCTAAAGGAGAATTTATGAAGGTTATCCTAAGTAAGGATTTTGTTTGAGAGTGTCATCCAAAGAAACAAAATGCACTTTAAAGGAGCCCCTATTCCGTAGAACTTTTTCTGCCACCATTCACAATTTAAGATCTGCTATGAGGAGAACATTTCTAGATCAACACACCCAGGCCATTTAGAAACCACTTATAAGGTTCCTTCCCTAGACGAGCTCATTTTCCTTGCCTCTTAAGAAAACGTTGATAGTGTTGACTTATAAACAAAAGTTTGTTCCCCCTCTTCTTATTGGTATGATAATTTCCATGGAATTAGTAACTCTGATTACATTGACTTCCACTATCACACCAAAGACAACTATTTTATAAATGCCATAAAGGGAAAGTTATAACATGTCTTTGGAGACTTAAACCCACATAGTTTGGGAAACACAATTTTCACTAAACCACTTGAGCTAAGATCCTTTGACGAATTAAATATATTTTTGAAGAAGGTCATTTATCCACATTTCAGATCTTACAATCAATTTCCATAAGCTTTTGACTACAAGTGCCTTGGAAAAATGGACAATATTTTTGAGGACCCACCCCCTTTCCTTCTTAAGTATTTCAAGTCTTTCCTATCTAACCAAGGCTATTTTCTTCTTTGTATGATTTCTATTCAACAAGAAGCTGAATATATTCATCTTGATCTTTTGCAAGATGCCCTATGGGAAGAGACTATGAGTTGAACATCATACCTTCTAGGACCAATTTTACCAAAGTTAACCTACCACCTAAAGAGAGCCATATGGTGTACCAAGAAGTATCCATATTATTGATCTTACTATAGAGCCACATTAAATTGTAATAGCCGTATTTATTTGGATTTAAGAGAAAACCAATATATTTGAGCCTTTCTAGAATTAACCTTCTTTGAAAGGTAATACTTCTAGAATATATCATCACTTACATTCCACTTCTCTATGAAGTATTATGCGATATGAAGCACTATCAAGAAAACCTTTAAAGAATTCAATGAACCAACCATTGCGTCCAAAGGTCTTATATTTCTAAAAGGAATATATAGCTACTACGATATCCTCCATGGAGATCCCTTTCATAAGGCTCCTATTTTAATATTGACCACACAAAACCTGGGAAGAAAGATGTCATTTGAACTTTAGATACTTTTTTTAGCTTTGGGAGATTCCTCTAAATTATTGTTGAAGTGATTTTTACCCACCTTTTCCATATCATTGACATGATGAGCCAACTCCCCCTCTGTCATTCTTTATGTTTGATATGATATTTATATTTTTCCTCATTTTTGCATAATTGTGGAAAAAATTAGCATTTTCATCACCTTCATTTATCCATGCATATTTTATCCTTTGCCTCCATTTTAATTATTCCTTGCCCTTTATCTCATTTTTAGTATCTCCCTTCAATTTTATATTATTTAACTTTGCTTCACTAAAAATATCATTCATATTTGAATTGAAGATATTTTCTATATGTTCTCCAAAATCAAAATCTACTATGAGAATCTTTGATTTGACCTTTTCCTATTCTATAGTATTTTTTTAGTCTCTTCAGATTATTACTCAATAGATACATAACTAAGTCCACCAATTGACTATCATAGTGTGACAATTCATTTCAAACTAGCTCTCTAAATTCTAGGCCCTTCAATTAATTAGAAATAAAATTCAAAATACCAAGAGGTTTTGGGGTCATAATCCTCAATTGAAGCGAGATTATAACATGAATAGTTGCACATACTTCTCCTCTCTGTGATATGATGCTAGTTGTATTGTACCAAGTTTCTCAACTACTAGAAAATGAATGAGTCTATTGGAGATTACACTACCCCCCACCTTATTTTTCCTCCAGGTTGGTTTCATATATGGAGGCTACATATCACAAATGCCACCATCATCTATATTCTTCAGGAAATATTTAGGGAGAAGGTACATCATTTTCACTTACCCCACACTTCACATTATCTTAGGATGAAATTCATATCTCGTCATTACATTGACATTCATATGTTTTAGATTTCCCAAAAGAAAATACCAATGAAATTTCCTATTCTAGTCCCTAACTCTAGAGAGAACAAGCCCATACAAACGATAGTATGAATGAAATATATATGCTTGAACTAGAGAGCCTTGTACCAAATATCACTAGATCCCTAGATTTCCCTTCCACACTAAGAGCTTTGAACCCCCATCTAGGAAGGGATGAAAATAATAGATCTTTAACCTTACCAACTTCCAAAATTTATTCTTAAATAAATATCACCTCATGGTTATTTGTTGTAGCTATCCTCTTCATGTGAGTTTCTTTTATAATCACTGACCATATATTTTTTGGTTTTTAGAGGGCATAATCATTATGGAACTTTAGAGTGGGATTTCCTTGCTCTAAGGGCCCATTGAATAGTCAATTATTTGCCACATATAACTTCTATGTCAACTTGGCTTGAGAAAGGAGATGTAATGCTCCCTCACACCCCCTCAAAAGGAATATAGGGTTATGGGAGGTGTTACTTTATAATTAACTCGACCTCCATGGTCCATTATGAAGATGGGTTTATAAAAATCCTCTTTTGTAAAAGTATTAGAATCTCAATAGCTAATTCCACCATCATACTCAGCTTGTTGAAAGCTTTCCAGTGATATAAATTCCATCCAAATTTGACTCCTAGATCAAAATTTATGCCCATTTCAAGTTTGACCATTTAGATAGCACCACGTCAATTAAGAACTACGATATTGAACCCCCCCATGTGACCATGTGGACCTAACATGTTGAATATGTTAATCTCGCCTTTCCCCCTCTTGGCATCCATGTAGACGTCTCTTAGCCTATCAACACCTTCCACGTGGACATGAGGTCGTGGGCTTCACCAGCTTGACCCCTTTTCATTTTCTGACTATTATCGCTTATAGTAGATCCATCTAACCACATCATCCTGGTCATGGGTCCTTCTCCATTACCATTTTGCTAACTAAACAGAGATGGTAACCCATAGAATATAGAACCTAGTAGGTCCCTCTTGTGAAAATATCATCCCGATCATGGTCTATCCAATAAAACATAAGCAAAATAGCTCGATGGGATTTCCCCGCACATACATCATATCAGTTGCGTCTCAATTCAACAATACACAGTTAAAAGAACCTTGTGTGATCCTCACGCACCTACATCATCCCGACCATGGGTCCTTCAAACTACACGTCGACAAAAGAACCTGGTGGGCTCCTCCCATGCATACATCATCCCAACCATGGGTACTTCCAAACTACACCTCATTTCAATCTACTTAGGGAGCCCAATGGATGCAAGACAAATCAAACTACATTTTTACCACCAATGAATAAAAGGGGTGACTACCTGAACGTTATTTCTTTGAGCTTATGGGGCACGAGCCTAAGCTCAAAAGGCCATGAATTGTGAGTGATTAAAAACTATGAGGGCAAGTACATCCAAAAAATAAAAGAATACTTTTTGAGACATGAAAGAGGGGTTAAAGCCCCAATACTAATTCACACCACACTCATGACTTAGCAAGGGAATACACCAATTAATCAGACCATATTGTTCCATTGTTGGACTCATTCCGAAAGCCCTGATCATTAATTGATTAAGATCACATAGAATTGTAATTCATTCATAAACATAATGTTGAACAACATGATCCATATTGACTAAGCATAGTCGCACAAATCTATATTCCAATCATGAACAAAATAAATGAACATAATTCAAATATTCATTATATCCATAGACATACAATATATCACACCATCCATGAACATAGATTTGAACAACAATGAAATCTATGTATTTGTGTGTTTAAGAAGGTTGGAAACTAAACGAGGGACTTCAACTCCCCTCTTAACCATAGGCCAAATACATTGTAGTCTTTCTTGTAGTTGAACACCCCTGAGCTAGATTGAGAGTTTGAGGAGTTAATTGCTCAAGGGAATTTCACATTGATATCAAATCAACTAGACAAGAGAGGAAGTGCAATGTCCAGGTGGTTTATCAACTGCCTCATGTAGTAAGCACCACAATGGATCTTCTACCTCTTTGAAATAGATCACATGGATTCATTCAAGGCTCAATGAATTTTCGCTTAATTCCAGGATAATGACCTCACTTTATGGGTGGTTTATCAACTAGACTTTCAAGGCAAACACTATAGGAGTCTAGATCCCACTATCCAAGTGGTTTATCATCTTACCTTACAAGCACTTAAATGGTTTGTTAGCCTCCAAGGAAATCAATCAATGGCTTATCAACCCATTTTAGCAAGAGCCTAAGTGTCTCATCTGTCAAGTGGTTTATCAACCTTCCAACAAGCACCTCAGTGGTTATCAACCCATTCAACAAGATGTAATTGTTTAAATTGTTGGGTGTGGAGCTTGATTATCTTCTTTATTTAGAGGTATCGTTGTGTTGGACCCTAGTTTGTAACAGGGCATAAACGCCTCCCATCTTTTAATCGTCGTCAAGGGGTCTGGGGGGCGACAACGATTTTATGAGCCCCCCCTTGGCGGGGGTTTGGGGGCAGCACCTCTGAAACTAAAAATAGATGTAAACTTTCCTTGTAAAATATTGTAATTTTGTAGTCAATTTGAGTTGTTCATTAGGAAAATGATCTGACGGTAGAATTTATGTTTAATTTAAGGTTTTTTTCCCTAGAAGGCAACCCCTCACTATATATGATGGAATTGTATTGCAATTGGATATGTGAGTGTATTTTGAGCAAGAAAGAGAGAGGAGATTGTGTGAGAGCGAAGAGGGAATTACAGGGAATCTGTTGTAGGTTGTATCTCTTCATTTTTTTGGATAATATAAAGGAAGGACGGGTTGTTTCTCCGTGGACATAACCCAAATTGGGTGAACCATGTATATCCGTGTCTCTCTCGTGTTATGCATTTCTAGTGTTTATATTTCTGCAATATTTTATGTGTTCCATTGCTTTGTAATATATAATTTATTAACCAAAGTCTTTCGGTAGAAATCACATAAGAGAACTTTTTGGCTGACACGTTTCAAACCAACAAGTGTGGTTCATCATCAAGACCAGATGAAGAGGCAGACCATCACAAAGGCTTAAATAGAAAGAAATGTAGAGACCGTTACTTGAACTTATGGTGTCAACATTGCTCTCTATTTAAGCCTTTGTCATGGTCTGCCTCTTCATCTGGTCCTGATGATATACCACACTTATTGGTTTGAAACACGTCAGCCAAAAAAATCTCTTTTTTGATTTCTACCGAAAGACTTTTCTTAATTCATTATGGATCACAGAAGCCTAAATACAAAAATATATAATTTTCTAAAATAAATCATATCACTAGAAAGCACTTATAGGTTTATCTACTTCCTCAGTGAGCACTAAGTAAGCCATTGTCTCCACCAAGTCTTCATTGGCTAATCCAACACTAAAATACAACCATTGGACACATTATGTTTACAAGGGAAAAAGCCCCAACATAAGGCTTAAATCTACTTCTTCTCCAATGCAACACTGCAAACTCTCATTGTCTTCTCAACATTCTCTTCTTGCTCAATGTGTTCTTCATATGTTTCCTCTCTCCCTCTTCCTCTTGCTCTCTCCCTTTTTTGGGTCACATTCTCCTTGCTCTTCTCTACCTTTGTGTGTTGACTTTCCCCACATATCCCACGAGATAAGGTCTTGTCCTCTTGCTAAGACAACCCATACTCCCCTTCCCTTCCTATTGTTCAAACCACTTAATCCATCAGGGAGATAGGTAGGGAAATAAATGAAGTGGGTGTGGTTTTGGGTAATCACTTGCACAAGAAAATCCTCCTCCTCAAACTTTTGAATATGTGTCCACTGCTCCAACTCGGTCATATTGGTATTTTCACATTTATTTATATCAACAAATTCATATAATGATATGTACATGAGGGGTAGAAAAAGGGGTTATTATAGAAACATTTCCTACTAAGTCCAACATAGCCACCCCCTGTAATCCATGCCTATATCCCCTTCAACTCCCTCATCCACAAGTAATATACCCTTCTTTTTTGTTGACATTAAACAATATTTTTGTTTTAAAAGTGTAAAATATTCATTTGATCTAATATTATCCTATTTAATATCCCTAACAAATATCTATTTAGGGATAGAAGATATATTTTTCTCTAGGCATATCATTTAATATTTTTTAATAAAAAAATCATCCTTGTAGATAAAGCTTCCTTTCAATGAACAAAGATTATTGTTCTTCTTCTTATCATCCTCAAATTAGTTGTGAGTTTGGCCCATTTCCTCTGTAAACTCTGGTACTTCTTCCACTCTATCAGGTAACTCCTCCTTAGGGAAATTTTACCCAAGGTGACCATACATATGAAAAATGGACACTAGAAAGTAGCATATTTGATCTTCTAATGATAAGATAAATTCCCAACCTATATACAAATTCCTTCAAGCAACCCATCTCTAAGTTCATTACCATAAAATTCTTCATCAAAAAAGTCTTTTCTAGTAAGTGAGTTTTCTCATTGACATATAACATCCTACCTAACCCATTTCATATCAAGGTTAAGGCCCTTTTGATCCACAAATCTGAAGGTAGAGAATGCAAATTCATTGATAGAAATTGTATGCCATCCCTTTTTTCAGGGTTAAATATGGGAGTCCTCTTTTCAGGGATAAGATAGAGTTTGTTGAGATAAAATATAGTTCACTATACTTTCTAAGATATGTCATGTGGAAGTTAGGTTTCCTAAATGCTCCTAAAATTAGTTTCAAACATGTCATTTTGAAATTTTCAATATAACTTATTTTATAGGATGTTTTAGACCTTGAAATTTCGAGGTGAGATATCTAGATATATTTATGAGATATTCCCTATGGAAGTTAGGGTTATTGGATGCTTCTGAAATCAATATCAAATCAGTTAGTTTGGCATTTTTGCTATAAATTATTTTATGGAATGTTTTAGGTAGAGAAATTTTGAGGATATGGAGACATAATATCTGGGTGCATGTGATGAAAATTTCGAACATTGGTTCATTTTATCTTTTGAGATATTCCTTGTGGAAGTTAATGTTCCTGAAGTTGGTTTCAAATAGGCTAGTTTGGAATTTTCATTATTGCTTATGTTTTGGAATGTCATAGACCATGAAATCTTGAATGGATTGAAGTAAGATATATAGGTACATTGCGCCAAAATTTCAGACATTATTCCATTATAATTTTAGATATATTCCCTATGTAAGTTAGGGTTTTTGAATGGTATTGAAATAAGTTTCAAATATGTCAACTTGGAATTTTTTCTATAAAATTGTTTTTGGCATTTTTTGGATTGTAAAATTTTCAGAGATATGAGGAGACATATAAAAGTACATTAGGTAAAAATTTTAGACTTTAGTTCACTGTATTTTCATAGATATTCCCTTGTGGAAGTTATGGATTTTTAAAGGTCTTAAAACTAGTTTCAAATAGATCAACTTGGTATTTTTGGTATAACATCTTTTTTGGCCTTTTTAGACTGTGAAATTTTCACATGTATGAGGAGATATATAGAAGTACATAAAACAATAATTTCAAAATTAGATTTGAAAAATTGTATACATGGCATACTATACAAGTTCGTTCTTGAGAAGATGAAAAAAACAATATTTGGAAGAGTTACTATAAATTTCATTGGCAGATTTAAATTTTGGTCGAACTTGGTGAAGGTGGATGTAGTGAGTAGGCCTACTTGTTATATGGAAAATTCATTTTTGTGGACAAAAATAAACTCCCTAGATCTAGTGGTATGATCTAGAACAACAAAGGGAAAAAAGATATATGTTTTCCTTTGGGAGATTAAAATACAGAAAAGAGACCTACTTGGAATCTGTAGTAAGTCCTCCTCTTCTCCATGCTTGTAAGCTCCAACTCTAGCTCCTCATGCTATAAATGGAACTTGCAACAGATACTAAAACAAGCAAGGGAACTGCAATATCCACATAGCACAATCCAATATCTCTAGTTAATGAGTTAACATGGAAATGAAATACATAAGCATCAACATGACACAATTATAGGAAAATAAAGTGATTTTTGTATTAATAAATAAAGGAGAGAGTTACAACAATATATAGATGCTAACTTTGTAGATGTCTCCCAAATTGTCTTGTCCTTCCTTGCCACAAAGAAAATCTTCACACTCAATCCTAATCCATGAATGGATAGATTCCTTACGCTCAAAGTAGTAGCATGAGGGCATTAGTAATCTCAAAATCCAACCTAGACTCTATGGGAGGCATTAAATTTATAGGGTGAAAGTGCTAGTTTAGGATTTACAAATATAGGCTTGAGATCCACATATGAGGGAGGATAAGCTCTAGAGATAAGAGATAAGACCACTAGAGTAGGATCATATATGAATTCAAGATCTGTATCGAATGTAAATTGTTAAAACCACCTTGGAAGCTTCTAGAAGAAGAAAATTCATTTTTTTTTCTCGAATTTCTAGATTCAGTGCACCTGTCGAGTAGAGAAACCTACACTAATTAGCACATATTCTTAGTTATGCAACTTGCAACCATTCAAGTGAACATAAATGCAGAGTGTGTTGGGGTTAAGAACATCATTTTTGAGTTGATTGACCCAAATATAGGAGAAATGATGCTTAGGGATTTGCAAAGGGATTATGACAAAGTGTTCAGGGATGTTGATTGATCTTGTTTTTAGGCCTTTTGATCAAATGTGACAAAATGACCTATAACAGATTTCCCTTAAAGTACAAAACTAGAATTAGTGGCTGAGGATTGAAGTTCTTTACCTTGTGATAAGTTTGGATGAAGAAAAAATTAGGTTGAGATCATCATTTGTTACAATGCATATTATCATCATGATATCATTGTTGAGGGAGGCATACCCATGCTCACCATATAAGCCAATAATACATGTACAATGATAAAAAAGCCTCATCCATTGATGACATAGTGTAGACCCGCGCTTAGATGAATATCTGAATGATCATAACCATTATACTTTGTAATCTTGTATGAATCCTGAAATCCCAGCCTGGACGGATGGAATTAGATCTGGGGTCTTCTGCCTCGTCACTCGATAGTACGAGTCTAACCATGCGAATAAGTGAGTTGGAGTCGAACATGGTAGACAACATCTGATTACCGACCTATGATGTAATTTGTTAACAAATGTGAGAGAAACCACCGATGATGATAATGGATCTCAAGGTACTATAGTATAATCTATGTGGTGTGAAAGAATGAGTTGAAGTCAAACACCACATAGAATCTTTCGGTTGAAGGCCAATGATGAAGACCTATTTCCGAGAGACAGGAAACTTGCCATTGAGGTATGTAAAATTCAAGGTACAAAAAGGATTTTCTAAGTCAACTTCCTGGATAATGGGATGATGTTGACAGGAAGCAACCCATCATAGGAGGACCTTGATGTACCCCTCATCAACGACACGAAATGGGTATCAAAATTTGAGATAGAATGATGTTGATGCAGAGCTGGTTCAGAAATAGCAGACATGAATGAAGCCTTAAGGTATTGTAGTAGACGTTAACTGAAGGACTTTTCTTGAACATACCAGCAACACTTTATGGAGTTGGAAGCATTGAACCAAAATTTACTGTCAAGGCATTTGATATGGTGTGATTAACCAAAGAGGAAAGCATATTACCTAACCCAAAAATCATGGAGATGAAGTGAAATAGTGTCATGTTGAAGAGAAATCCACTGCCATTAATAGGACAAGTACCATGTTTTCCCAATTTCCCCAACCATTTGTGGTTAGTATCTCTTTATTTTTTACAAGCATGGGGAGGATAACATATGCTTGATCTATAAGTTCATCCTTCAGATGAATCCTTTCGAGTATATTGAATGAACCTTGAGAACAAGTGGTTCGGTCTTGTTATGCTTGACAAGTCCAATGTTATTTGGCAATTTTACGAGTCCAAAAAAGGTGTAACTCGACTCCATTTTTCATGTTTAGAGAGTTTCAAAAAAAGGTGAAAAATAAAACTCCAAAGGTTCCTTTTCATAAATTTAGTCTCTTGAATCCGAAAAGGAATAAAACAATAATGAGGAGAACCTTTTAGTCATGTTCGACTAAAGTATTCCTTTTTTGTAAATATTCCATCCCAGTATAGAAAATGGTTAAAATTATACTCGATAGACGTCTTTTCATTTAATTTAACGAGTTCAAAAAATCAAGTGCTTGACAATATTTTCATGTTTAGGGAGTCTGAAAAGAGCTAAAAGAGGACTCTAGGGGGTTCCTTTTTCATTATTTTATAGAGCCCAAAAAAGTGAAAAAAGTATTCTCTTTCATCAAAATGACCGGTATTGAACTTAAAATTCACATAAGACCCTTCAATTAGATTTTACCTACTCAAAACACCACAAAAATATTAAAAAATATATGTTGTATGGTAAAATTAGGTTAAAATATTAAAAAATATAAGAAAATTATAATGAAACTGACCATAAATAGGCAAAAAGTAAATTCATTTTTACCATTTCCATTTTACCTCTAGTGAGTGAGCTCTGACTGTTTTTTACCCTCAAACTTCAATAGGTGATTGCAACTAATCTGGTGGACCATTTCGAGTGTCGTTAGTTCCAAGTAGGAGATATTTCCTTGCTCTTTATTTTTATGGTTTCCATTTTTCATTTCATGCAAGTTTTGGAGTTTTCCCATCATTTTAGGGTTTAATTTTTCGCCCTAGGCCCATCACTCTTTCTCTGTATCTAAAGGTGTGTTGGGTATGCCTAATTAACATTGGAAAAAGTGGCTCAATGCACCTACTAGGAAGGTAAAGTGAGTTGAATCACTCTTTCTACTTAAAGGTAGGTGTGATGGGTGAAGTTTAAAAAAGGGTTTAAGATATTTACTTAGATTTCTCTAAAAAAAAATTCACAAGAGTGATTCCAAGTGTTTTTCTTGTGATTTCATAGATATTCACTAGAACGAAAATGGTTCTAAACTAGATAGAAAGAGATGACGATTCCCAAGATTTGGATGCTTCCAATGACCCAACAACAATACAAGCCTTTTTTTCTAGCTTCCAGGCATGAGAGCTTAGCTTGAGTTACTAGAACATCTGGTCAGGGCATATGATATTCAGGGAAAGTTCTTTAGGATTGGAGTGCATACTCTTAGGATAGAGGTAGAGGACATATATTTTCTAACATGTTTATCTCAGAGAGGATCTCCTATCTCATTAATTGGGATGAGAAGGGGCAATGAAACTGTGAAGGATTACATAGTTTCCCACTCTAGACCCTATTCTCAGCCAACAAAGGAAGGGAAGATAGAGATTAAGGATGTGATTCGATTTCCTATTAGGACGATCCTTTTCATCATTGCTCAGTTGGATGGTAGTGTCGCTTTACATTTGGATACCAAGTCCCAAATGCAATATGCATTGGAATGCATAAAATCTTTCGTGTTTAACTTGAGTGAGGGAGTGTTGGAAAATCTGAAAGAAAAAATCAATAGACCGAAGGATGAGCGACTAAAAAATGTTGGATATGGTTCTATTATGATATCATTCTCATTAGAGAGGATAATACTACTTTGACCACATCGTATTCAACTCGAGCTTCCAGGTCTTAGCATTCCACAGATGAGGCAATGGGTAGATCTCATGTCTCTTCATGTGGGTATGTCTTCGATGAGTTTCACTACCACTTTCTATTGATGGTTGCAGGTGAAACTCATTATGATAAAAGACTATCCATATGTGGGATATGATTTCTGAGGAGACCTAGAGCTCGTTCTACCTAAAGGCGAGGAATGGGGTGATATAGGTAAAACAATGTCATTTTGAATATTTTTGAATTTTACAATGTTTTTATGTTTTCAATGTATCAGATACTAACTATTAATTTCATGTGCATATATTTTATAACCAATAGGATCTTCATATCTTCAACGATGGGGAGAGCCACAACATGCACCAGTAGATGTTGCAATTATTGCAGGGGCAGAGGAGGACATGTAGGATCTCAACATAGCCGAGAACCTTGTCAAGTTCGAGTGCCATGCCGAGGGTTTGACTCATAGTATACCAAAGACCATGTTCAATGAGATCTCCATGCCCTTACAATGATACACTATTGTAGTACCAAAACGTATCAGTCCATTGTTGTGCAAGGCTTCCCATGCGATTGTTTATTATTGTGATTATCATTGGGGCTAGTATACTAGGAGGCCTTAGAGCTATATTTTGTCTGCATGTACTTTGACAGTATATTCCAAGTGGTCATATGTATCTCAGACGTAATTTTTGTAAAACCTCTATATATACAGTTATCTATCGATGTTTCCTATTTTCTCTATTTCTTGTTCAATGTGTGATGTTGATTGAAATTTTTACATGTGTTATAAATTTTTGTCTAAAACACAATTGGCTAATGCATCAATTAATGTGTTTAGACTTCTAGGAATATGTTATTATTGAATGTAATCAAAACATTGTTCTAGAAGGTGAACCCTTAAAAACATGCGAAGCATATTTGGACTTTTTATTGAAGGCTTCACCCAAAAAACTATACAATCCTTCCCAGCATGCCTGCTTAGGTCAATAATTTCGCAATCCTGGGCAATAGTCAGCTGCTCTACTCAGAAATTACACAAATCTCCTAGGCAACCAGCCCAGCGCCCATCCAGAAATGCTCATTTTCTCCTAATAATTGAGCGGCCTCATCCATGAGAAGTTAGGTTGACCAATTCCACTCGGGACCAAGGAAACTTGACTTGCATGCATGGCTTGCTTTTTCCTGGAATAGAAAAAGGCAACATGCAAAAAGCATCCCTTGATTCAGGTAGCTATTTTTAGTAGCTAAAGGTTACATGTAAAGATCGGTTTAGAATATTTCCTCCAAGTTTCACTTTTTCCTAGATCTGTGGCATGTGCATCATGAGCCCAAAATTGTTTATTCGATGCATCAGATCTCATTCTTTCACATCAATATTGGAGCTCTGACATCCCAAAACATATCCAAGACTCTTCAGCACATCTGGCTCAACTATTCATGGGTAAGTGGTCTCGACTTATCTTTTTCAACATTTCCGTCACTTTTTGTGTTTTTGCTTGTGTGAGTTTTGTTTGCTTGATTTATTTGAAACCTTGTTGTCGTTTACATGCGTACTATCTTGTACTAGCACCATTTCATTTTCATTGCTATCTCACTGTTGTCGCATGCATGAAACTGTTTTGCAAGAACAGTCGTTGATTCAGTGACTCGCTTCACCCACATGCATGTTTATTTGTTTTCTAAATCTTTCATTCAATGTTTGCATGCACGATCAATCACTTCTTTCACTCATCATTGCCATGCATTCACTTTCAGTATCCCGTTGGCGAGTCTGGCCAGCCTTGGCCTGAACTCTGCCTCATTGAGATAACAATGTGTAATCTGGGGTAGGAAGGCTCTGTCTTCCTCTCCAAAATTGCGCATTTCTACCCAGGAACTATCCTCTAGGAATTATTTGCACATTTCTGAGGGACAGTGACTGCTGGCCCGGAAAATTACACAATTCAATCCCTGAGCCTGCAGTCATTTCCAGCTGGAATTGCGCCTTGCACAATCCCAACAGTCAGTAATCAGCCTGGATCATGTATTGTACAAATCTAATAGCTACTCAGCCTCCCTAGACTGCCCAAACAGCCTTTTGCGTAGTTCTGGTAGCCAGTCACCCAACCTCCTAGAATAAATTGTGCAATCTTTTCCTATCAATCCCGAGGTATGTGTTATGTCATTCCCATTCTTTGGTTTTCGCTGACAGATTTCTTGCCATGCATGTCGCTTTGTCTCTAGATCTTTCAGGTGTTCATCCAACTCTTAGCAGTGCAGGATCAATGGCTTCCAAGAGAGCAGGATCAAAGGACACTGACAAAAGTGCAACTGGAGCAACAGTTTAATAGGTGTCCACATGTCTACTGATCTATGAAGATATCAAGTTGTTTCTAGATAAGGACATCAAGCTTAAATGGAAAGAGGTCAATGAATCATTTGCAGGAACTTTTAGGGAAGAAACCAAAGACCACTAAGTGTATGTGAACATTCACAAGTCTGGCTTGTATCGAATTGCATGCAGATACCTCACATTCCCATGCATAGACATGATACACTGGATCGTTTCGCACATCGACCCCAAGACAATGACTTTAAGCAGTGTCAGCGGGACAAAGCTTGCAACCTTTTGGGAATAGGATTATGATGAGATGTATCAGATGTTAGAGCTTGTGACTATCATGGAGACTCCTTTCAGCTTACCCAGCAACAGTGACAACTCCAGAGACATTTTGAAGAATTGGGTAAAGGAGTCGGCTAGATTAAGGATGACACCCAACTAGATCTACAATACAAATATACTGCGGAAGGAATATCAATACTTGGTCATATTTGCATGTCGACTATGTGGCCAAGAAAACACAAAAACCTTCCCACAAAGTTGAGTGATCATGCTGGACCAACTGGCCACAGAAGGCAAACCATGTAACTGGCCTGGCATGTTGGCTCATCCACTGAAGGAATAGGTAACAAAGGCTTGACAATCACCCAGAGGTATGTAAGAAGAGATCTACATGTTTGCCTATATATTAGATGCAATATGTGCCTGACAGGAGTTCCTGGACTTGGAGTGGGCATGGTCACTGGTGGAGACTGTTGTGAACACATATTGTAAGTTTTTGTCCAAATGTAGCTTCAAAGGAGTTATCACATGGTTGTCTGATCATTTTTTCACCCCAGTTTACAAGATGATATTTGAATAGGATCCACCTTGCATGTCGAAGGAAACAATGGAGGCACTGATAGACATTGTTGATTGGTATGCCTCACCATCCGGCACCTTCATATGAATGTTCAGTGCAGAGAAGCCTTTACATGTTATATGAAAGTATTCCTTGGAAATACTCATCATGCAGGAAGTAACATATCACATCTCAGTAGGATTGACAGCTAAATTGCACCGGAAGAAGAAGGCACCTTGGCCCGCTCTTCCATTGCGGATTGGGTTATATGAGATCTAGATTTTCAAGCAAGCGGATTTCGAAGCAGAACATATGAAGAAGTATCCATTCGACCTCTGAAGTTACAATCCGTATGACCCACATTGTATTGTGAAAGATCACTGCACAAGAGTACAGTTCAATTGGATCCACGGGGCATTTCATTGGGCCGAGGAGGACCCATGGAGATATTGCTATAGTTTCTCCAGACCCAATGAATAGGTCAGCTTCGCTGTGGAGTGGTTAGTGAAGCAACATGAAGCAACATCCCGGAGAGAACCAACAACAGCAGCAGTAGCAACAGAGGAAAGCATACCAGTGCATGACAAGGGCAAGAGGAAGATTGTCGATTGCATGGAGGAAGAGAAAAGTTGTAAGTTTTGAGTAGATCCACTTGTGGAGAAAGCAACTTTAGATATAGAGGCGAAGAGGCAACAACGCGACAAATGAATTGCATAAAGGTAGAAGGAGAAGAGAAGAATGGAGGAAATAGAGAAGGAGTTGCATGAGCTGAAGGAGCAACTTTGGAAGGAACAAGAGTTGTGCAAACAAGAGAGGGATGTGCAATATCAATAGGTACAACAGGGAGTGAAACATGTGCAAATAGATGAAACAACGCCCGTATAGGTAGTGGATTCATCAGAACAACTAGCATCACGCAGACACGATGAACCATCGCAGGAGTAGTACTTCGCTTGTGAGATAGAGAAAGTAAATCAATAGTTGGATACGGATATGGAGGAACGGGAATTTGAACAGGACATCGACCTTATGCCTCACCACCAAGAGGTTGACTTACCTGCTTCACTGCATCTAGATGATGAGCAAGTCTCAAGCGACCAAGGAGGCACTGACATCCTTGTAGATCAGCTAGAAGGAGATATGCACAACATCTCATTCATCGAGTCTCAACATAGAGTTGTGCAGTCTCATAGAGTGTCGACTTTGGATGATCATACATCTCCTGCACAAGTTGAGGAAAAAGTGATCGTGTCTGATGTGCGCAAACATCCAACAACCCTAGCCAATGCAACCAGAGTGTATGCCAAAACTACTAGCTCAAATGTTCACTTTTTGATAGATGAGAATGAGCGAATGGCTAAGGAACTATAGATGACCAAGCAAGGAGGAGAGTTGGTGACAGCATCTGCCCGAGTTGAACTGAAGAAGGCAATACTAGATGAAGTATTGTCCCTTGACACAGTTATGCGAGCGTTGTACTCCAAGTTTGGCACCGTGCATAAGGCAGTCGTCCATCTCAACGGATGGCAGTAGTGATGTGCTAGAAGAGCACATATCTTGACAAACTTGCATGTTGTTGTTGATTACATGCAAACATGGACGATGAGATACAAGGGAGCCCCGCTTCACTTGCCTAAGATGATGAAGGCCAGTGCGGTCGAGCTGAAGGCACATATCTGGAGTCAGATTCGGAACTATGAAGAGCTCCTGTAGCTCATCACTAGTATACAGGCTTCCCATGCATGTGTGTTCAAGAGTATGGATGTTGTGGTGCACGCACATGTGATCCCATCTATTGGGACTCTCACCTAGGTGAAGACAAAGGCACAAGTCTGACTAAATATTGACTCGTACTTCGATGAGTTGATGCACATTGCCACTATCCCAGACTTTCCCATCAGTGCAGACATCATGCACAAGTATGTTGTTGGTCCTGCCAAATTGAAGACAATGATGCGCATGCTTACAAACGAGTTAGATAGAGGAGTCCGAGAAGTGTACCTAGATGCTATGGAGGCAAGAGTCAGGTTCCAAAACGATGTCACCATGGGGCACACAGACACCATCGCGGACTACTGATCTTGGCATCAATATGTTACTGTTGATCAACGCGAGGATGTTGAGAAGTTGGAATTCCATGGTTGTCTAAGTCATAGTGATGTCTAGCATGGCTTTCTCAAGCCAGGTAACGCCCCTTACCGCAAGCTAGGTATGGTATCTAGCTTCTTACCACAATAGCACAAGCCGCGGTACAACCTCTTACCATAGTTCAGTGTCCAACCTCTTTACCACGATAGCGATATTGGGTCCATCCCCCACCATCATTCTCGTCTCGTCCGTCATGATTGTCTCACATGGGTACATGTGCATTGTAATGTAATGTCTTGTCAAGTGTAAGTCAAGTGTCGATAGTTGGATGTAACAGTCATAGAGTAGATGAAGATTCATGAAGGTAGATGAACTGTCACAAAGGGGAATGTCAAGGGTCACCCAACCTTTTGCTATAAATAGTCCCTCATAACTCATTGTAGAGGCTTTTGGTCAGCTAAGATTCCGATAGGATTATCTTGGAGAGATCATGGACAATATTGTAACAAGCCTTGGCTTCTCTATTGCATAGAGCTAGTACATCTCTTTGGAGGAGCAAACGGTTGTGGCTGTAATGTTTCGGAACTAGTGGTTGGACATGGATGTATTGTATGATTGGAACTTACACTTCTTAATATAATAAGAGGCAACATGTTTCATGCATATGTTGTATAGTATTCTATGCTATCTGGTTTACTCTAAATGATATATGTATCTATTTACTTACGCATGCATGTATAGATATCTGTGTATGTATGTATGAATCTTTTTGAAATGTGTTGTTGGTTTAACCATCACTTTGGATTGCTAGCTAACTTGCCTTCCATGTTGTGATGCATCTTTTCTCATGTGTTCCCTTATTAACTGTGTGCTATCACAGGTTTCCAAGGGGCGCACTCATCTCAACCCCCATGTGTTAGAACCTCTCATGCACCTTCCTCGGGCTCGCTGTAGTTGTCACACCCTTGCTACCAACAAAGTTATCTTACTTTCCTCTATGCGAAATGAAGGTCAAGGCATTACCATACGACCCACTGTTGGGACTCCTACATGAAATAGTCTGAGGTCTAATTGGGTCTTATTACCGGGGAGATCCCCTAACATGTTTGTGGGTCAAGTACTGTTAACATTTCTGGTGCTAGAAGGAGGGCAAGATTACAAGTTGTGTCCTCTCATCCTGTTTTGAAACATTGCATATCTATCATGGATTCTTGCACTCTTCTCCCTCCGTGATGTTTTTCAATCACGAAGATGTCACCATCACAAGGGATTTCTTTGATCACTTGTCCACTTACACATATGATGGTTAAGGAGAAGTGGACTGGCCTGAGTTCTTACATGACTTTATTTCCATGCTTCATGAGGAAGATATATGTTCTTACGAACAAGCCATTTTGTTGCCTGCATACACACTTTGAGAATCCCCACATCGATGGATGAGCAGCCTACTGGCTGACAGCGTGTACTCACTTGAGCACTTCTGTGATCTTATTGAAGACACTTTCTATCATTTTTATCCAAACCATATTGACCAAAAACTATTACAACAACAGAAGGCTCTGCATGAATCGACTATGGATTTTTGGCAGCACTTTCGTGATTTACAGTTTCAAGCTCTGAAGAGCCAGATGAAATTTTTCTATCTTTGGGACTAGTTTGAGTATTGTGTTAAGAAATCTTCTCGTCCCAAGAATAAGTTTGAAATCAAGTCTCTCTCTGTATTCTTCAGTGATGGAGCTACAAAATCCCAGATGGATGCAGTCACTGTCACAAGTGATTGTTCACTGTCCCCTCATCAAACAGCTCCACCACTGTAGAGTGATGTTGAGGATCATGCTCACACACCTGTTGAACTGTCACATCCTCCCAACATCACTTCGCTTAATTTTCGCATAGATTTGGTTGTGAGTCCATCGAGTTGTCATATGCATTTTTTTCCACAACCTCCATCTTCGCACTCGACTGTTCCTTCGGATGATATTGTCTTGTTTTCTTCCATTCGATACTCTACACTTATTGTGAATGAGGAACAAGCCACTGACAGAGTTGGTGTTTCACAACCAACATGCGCTATCAGTCATAAAGAGTATGAGTGGGAGCTTGAGCGTCAACACACAGTGGAAGGATGACTCCCTTTCGTCTGAGCCCCCTCCATTCCTTCCTTACATCTTTGGTGAACCCGCCAAGCATGATTTCACATGTGTATCTTCATCCACGAATGCACCCATTGTTGATCACTCACTGGACACATCGGATGTCAGTCCATCATCCAACAATGGAGAGGATAAGTTATTCATTGAAAATCCACTTGATCTTTCATCTGTCTTTTCCGGAAACACAGAGGATGATTTTTTCCGCTTTTCATCTACCCCTTTATTTGATCCATCAGATCATGAGGATATCGATGAAATCACTTTCTGATCATGGCTGTTGTGATCTTTTCACTTCCATATTTGATCACGATAATGATTCTATCGTAGTTGATTTTTTGAAGCCACCGGCCTATGATGATTTATCTGACGATGAAGTTGAAACACCCAAGACTGTCGAGGCACTTCAGCCCAAGCTGATGGTTATGTTAGGCCCTCACTCTCTTAGTGTTAGTCTCACTTCTGATAAGGAAATTGTTCAATCACCCAAGGCCCCTCATCACTCATCTGCATGCATTGAAGATCAATCTCACATACAGATCATGCTTCCTCCACTCGAACTACATGATACTATCGCTCATGCATTGGAGGAATATTACATTATAAGCACACGTGCACGACATAATTTGTCTTTGTTTCTTTTTTTTTCTTGAATGTCACAGTCAAGAGTGTACATATGGTTTAAAGTTGCACGCAGTGTCATACAACACCATGATAAGTCCACAAACTGCTTTTCATGCACTTCCATTTACTTATGTCTTGTGGGCACTGTCAAACATGAAGTGTTTTTATCTTCGTTGTTATATATTTCTTTCTTGCTAGTTCGCACAACTGGGTTGCAAGTGGATCAAGAATTCACCAACATGGGTCAACCAATGCATCAGTGGCTACATTGGAAATATCACTTCACGTGATCAAGCCCATGCACCGTTAGCTTAGGAGTAGGAGTAGTGTTTGCTTTTAGTTGGTTTACTTGCATGCCTATTTGCTTACTTATTTTGTTTGTTTGTTTGTCTGCTTGCTTGTTTGCTTACTCGCTTTGCTCTCACTTTTGCTTCTGCTTCTACTTTACTTTTTTGTTTGTTAGTTTTCTTGTTTTTTTCATAGGTTAGTTTCACATGAAACCATGTATGACTCTTGAAACAAGCTGGGTAAAGTACAAGAGGCCTTGTGCAACTATCACTACTTGGTTATTTGTCATCTTGCCTCTGTATGAAGAGCTTGTTACTTTTATTCCATGATACGTTGAAGGAAAATATGTACTATTTGAAGTGAACCTTGGTGAAAACACAATGCTTGCACGCTAATTAGTGTCACCTACTCTAGTCAGTTGTTTTTGGGTTAACCCTTGTCATCTCATTCAAGTAGAGTAAGGTGTTGATCTAAAGATGATTCGAGGTTGTCATTGATGTCAACCCAAGTAGCACCAGGGGCTACCCTGATCTTGCAAGGAATTTTGACTTGACAACTTACTCTATTTTGAGTGAAGGATTTTCTAGATGGATTCTACTCATTGAGATGTTTCCGTTGATATATGGCACACCAAGTAATTCTTCACAGTTTGAGAGATATTCATGTTTGAAGTTAGTAACTCAAGTTAGTGGGCTAAAACCCTATGGGGTTGTGGCATGGCACTCATAATTGGTTTTGGTTATTGAATAGTTAATAATTAATAATTTTTTAAGCTCCTAAAATTCCTCCAACATTCTCTGTAGAAGCCCCTCTCAACTCTATAGAAAGAAATCTCATATATCCTCCAAAAGTAGTGATCATGGAGTTTTCGCTATAACTTCATTTTTGTGAAGTCTTAGGTTCTGAAATTAAAACCCATTTGATTATCAATCCTAATGAATGTTGTGACCAATTTTTAGATCTTGGTTCGCTATATTTTCAGAGATATGATCTGTGGAAGTTAAGGTTTTTGCAGGCTCTTGAATTTCATCTCAAAGAAGTGACCTTGGGAAAATCGTCATAACTCTCTCTCTAAGAAGAGGATTGGAATTCTGTAAAAAGTGGTGAATATTGCATGGAATATAGTTTTCTGTGTATGTATTTCAAAGTCGAAGTAGGAAACAATGACACGCGACATGCCGTACAAGTTTTCTCTATTGAACTAGTCCATAATTAGGTCATTGTGAGAGATTGGGCATAAAGTTGTCTTGAAGAGTCCAAATCGAGTCAAACATGTGGAATTGGAAAGAATACTCAGAGGGATACTATAGGACCAAAGATCACATATTGGGGATAAAAAATCACAGAGATACATCAGATTAAATATCGTTCTCCTAGAAGGCAAGTAAAAACTAGATCAAGTGTTGTCAAGGGATGCAAAGGACCAGACATTCTAGGGAAGCAAAGAGCAAGGTGCAGCAAAATGATGCAGTAGAGGTGAGCTACAGGTAAGTATCTTCTATATATATATGTTCATCTCTTAATTGCATTAGGTTCTTTGTATTCTAATTTGTTGTTTTTGTTTAGCACTAACATATGCTTTGTAGGATGAGGTAAGTTTTGCTATTATCATGTCATGGGTATTTCCTTGAAGGCTTTTTGCATGTATTATATATTCATCAAGAGAAGACTCAATACATAATCTAATGTTCTGAAGAGTGAGAAAGGGTAGCATGAAAAGAGCAACAATCAAGGTGCATAACAACAGCAAGAAGTTCACCACATGAAGTCTTTAAGCGGGAAGCACTGCATACAACCATTGTAAAAGTATCATTGTACAGAGTCATTGTGAAAGCATCTTTGTAAAAGTTGTACAATTGTCTATCTGCCAAGAGTTGAAGAGGCAGTGTCGAGAGGTCTAGGATCATTATTAGGTGGTTGAGTCATAGTTGGGGTTATGGTTTAGTGTGTCTTCTTCTACATCATTCTATATCATTGTAAAGTGGACCATTTTCCCTGGTACGGGAGTCCATTCTTCTCTTATTCTTCTATATGGTGGTAGGGTGGTGCTAGGCTGGTGCACGAAGTTACCAACAGGTGCAAGACTGTGAAAACTTCAAGGTGGTAGGGTGGTGCTAGGGTGAGTTGTAGCTCATTGGGTGTTGGGGCATCTGTTCAGTTGACTATTGAAGAATCTCAGGCATTGGAGCATCCATCTAGTGGGAGCTAGAGAAGAATGCTTTTCTAGATTCTAGGAAGTTGGAGCTTTCATTTCAATTGGAGTTGAAGATTAAAGAGTTATTAGAAAAGCTTTCGGTGGTTTTTGACCTGGAGGGGGTTTTCCACCTAAAATTTTTATGCCTCCTGTGTTCTTTTATTCACTGTTGTTACTACATAAACATTAATGATAATTGAAGATTATCTAATGTTCTGAAAAGAGCTAAAATTGTTAATTGCTAAGGAATACCGATTCACCTCCCCCCACTCTCTCAGTATTTTCCAACATAAGGTGAGGGGGAAAAACCTTAATAGGCATGTCAAAGGTATAATAAACTACTTCTCTACAAGAACAACCTCTTCTGCTCTCAATAAGTCAGGACCCCTCTTCCACCTCTGAAATGAATAAGTGTTATGCACAATTACGAAAATGAAAAAAGGAAAAAGTGAAAAAAGTTTGAAAAAATGAAAATGAGTAAGGTGAAATAAGAGAAAGGCTTCCTGTGCAGAGAGGTGATGCAAGTAACTCCATTGGTTACTGACCAGCTTATTGGCAGTAGAGCCATGATTTTGTTCCTATGTGACTCCTCCGGGGTACTATCCAGGCCTGCTCACAACGGAGCAACACCAGAGATGAAACTAAGACTTTGACGACTATACTACTTGTGCACCAATATACCCCTCAACCTCAATCGAAACAATAGTGTTGCCTTGAATGTGTGTCAATCGACCAAGATCCTGGTAGATGCTACATCTTACAATTAAGCTAGTGTGAAACCAAGACGAACTGAGAACTGAAAAATACTTCTAGAGGTGTTAGAGGTGCTTTTCCCGAATAAGGTCCATTCAGAGAGCTGGAGTTCTACCATTTTTTTGCCAAGTGTTGCAGCGGCTACAACAACCCTCCAAAATTTTTCCTTAGCTTTGTTTTGGAGCCTCCCTACCAACCTTTCATAGCACCTTGTCTTGCTTTGTCAAGTACACAAGCTTCAGTGTTTTTATTGCACAAAGATAGCCTGTCGATCAAAGATTGATGCATTCCGCTCACAGGCTGTTCATTCGGACTTGGTCCAGCAGCATGCTGAACATATCCCCCAAGAAATTGCGCAATTCTGGAGGGCAACCAGCCTTCCCTCCAAAAATTGCGCAATTCTATCTGGTAGCCTACTGGGATCAAGAATTACACAATCCTACCAGTTAGGCTTCACCCAGAAAACTATGCAATCCTTCCCAGTAGGGCTGCTCAGCCCAGGAATTATGCAATCCTGGGTAGTAGTCAACTGCTCTGCCTTGAAATTGTGCAAATATCTTAGGCAACCAGCCCAGCTCCCATCCAGAAATGCGCATTTTCTCCCAGTAGTTGAGCAGCCTCATGCATGAGCAGTTGGGATGACCAGTTCCACTCGGGACCAAAGAAACATAACTTGCATGCATGGCTTGATTTTTCCTGGAATAGCAAAAGGAAACATGCAAAAATCATCCCTTGATTTAGAAATCTATTTTTAGCAGCTTGAGGTTACATGCAAAGATCATTTTAGAATCTTTCCTCCAAATGTCGCTTTTTCCTAGATCTGTGGCATGCATGTCATGAGCCCAAAATTATTTATTCGATGCACCATATCTCATTCTTTCACATCGATCTTGGAGGTCTAACATCCCACAGCACATCCAGGACTCTTTGACACATCTGGCTCAGCTTTTCATGGGTAAGTGGTCTTTACTTATCTTTTTCAGCATTTTTGTTGCTCTTTGTGTTTTCACTTATGTGAGTGCTATTTGCGTGATTTCTTTGAATGCGTGTTGTCGTTTACATGCATAATAGCTTGTAATAGCACTGTTTCAGTTTTCATTGCTATCTCACTACTATCACATGCATGAAACTGTTTTGCATGAATAGTCACTGAATTGACGACTTGTTTCACCCACATGCATGTTGATCTGTTTTCTGAATCTTTCATTCTTTCACTCAGCATCACCATGCATTCACTTTCATATTTTCTTTCATTTTCTCGTCGGCGAGTCTGGCCAGCCTTGGCCTAGACTTTGCCTCACCAAGACAACATGGTGCAATCCGGGGAAGGAAGGCTCTGCCTTCCACTCCAGAAATGTGCATTTCTTCCCAGGCATTGTCCTCTAAGATTGTTTTGTGCATTTCTGAGGAACAGTGACTGTTGGCCCAAAAAATTGCGCAATGCAGTCCTTGAGCCCGCAGTCATTGCCAGCTAGAATTGCGCATTGCACAATCCCAACAGTCAGCAGTCAGCCTAGATTGCACATTGCGCAAATATAGCAACCATTTAGCCTCCCCAGACTGCCCAGACTACCTTTGGTGTAGTTCTGGCAGCTAGTCACCCAGCCTCCTAGAAGAAATTGTGCAATCTTTGTCTATTAATCCCTAGGTATGTGTGATGTCATTCCCTGAATTTGATTTGTTTTTCGTTGATAGATTTCTTACCATGCATGGCACTTTGTCTCCAGATCTTGCAGGTGTTCATCTGACTCTTAGCAGTGCAGGATCAATGGCTTCCAAGAGACCAAGATCAAAGGACACTAACAGAAGTGCAACTGGAGCAACATTTGAACAGGTGTCCGCATCTCTACCGATCTATGAAGATACCAAGATGTTTCTAGACAAGGACATCAAGCTGAAATGGCAAGAGGCCAATGAAGTATTTGCAGGCACTTTTAGGGAAGACTTCGAAGACCTCTAGGTGTATGTGAACATTCAAAAGTTCGGCTTGTATTGGATTGCATACAGATACCCCGCGTTCCCATGCGTGGACATGATAAACTGGATCGTCTCACACACTTACCTCGAGACGATGAATTTGAGCAGTGTCAGCGGGATGAATCTTGCAACGTTTTGGGCATAGGATTATCATGAGATGTATCAGATGTCAGAGCCCGTGACTATCATGGAGACTCCTTTTAGCTTACCCAACAACAGTGCTAACTCAATAGACATTCTGAAGAACTAGGTAAAGGATCTGGCTAGATTCAGGATGACACCCAACCAGATCTACAGGATGAAGATATTGCGTAAGGCATATCAATACTTGGTCATATTTTCATGTCGACTGTATGGCCAAGAAAGCATAGAAACCTTCCCACAAAGTTGGGTGATCACACTGGACCAACTGGACAAAGAGGGAAAACCATGTAACTTCTCTGGCACGTTGGGTCATCAGTTGAAGGAACAGGTAACAAAGGCTCGACAATCACCCAGAGGTATGCAAGAAGAGATCTACATGTCTGCCTACATCTTAGATGCAATCTGTGTTCGACAGGAGTTCTCGAGCTTGGAGTGGGCATGGTCACCAGCGGAGACTGTTGTGAACACATATTGTAAGTTGTTGTCTGAATGCAGCTTCAAAGGAGTTATCACATAGCTGTCCGATAATTTTTTCACCCTAGTTTACAAGATGATATTCAATCAGGATCCACCCTTAATGTCGAATGTAACAATGAAGGCACTGATAGACATTTCTGATTGGTATGCCTCACCGTCCAACACCTTCATATGAATGTTTAGTGCGGAGAAGCCTCTGCATGTTCTATCGAAGTTTTCCTTGGACATACTCGTCATGCAAGAAGTATCATATCACATCTCGGTAGGATTGACAGCTAGACTGCACTGGAAGAAGAAGGCACCTTGGATTTTACTTCCATTGCGGATTGGGTTATATGAGATTTAGAGTTTCAAGAAAGAGGATTTCGAAGCAGAACAGGTGAAGAAGTATTTGTTTGACCTCTGAAGTTACAACTCGTATGACCCAAATTGTATTGTGAAATATCATTGCACGAGAGTACAGTTCAAATGGATCCACAAGGCATTTCATTGGGCCAAGGAGGACCCATGGAGATATTGCTACATTTTTTCCATACCCAATAAACAGGTCGGCTTCGCTGTGGAGTGGTTAGTGAAGCAACATGAAGCAGCATCCGAGAGAGCACCAACACCAGTAGCAGTAGCAACAGTGGCAAGCATACCAGTGTGCGACAAGGGCAAGAGGAATATTATCGGTCGCATGGAGGAAGAGCAAAGATGCAAGTTCCGAGCAGATCCACTTGTGGAGAAAGAAGCTTTGGCTATAGAGGCGAAGAAGCAATAGTGCGACAAGTGAGTCACGCATAGGTAGAAGGAGAAGAGAAGAATGGAGGAAAGAGAGAAGGAGTTGCATGAGCTGAAGGAGAAACTCTGGAAGGAATAAGAGATGTGAAAACAGGAGAGTGATGCACAACAACAACAGGTATAGCAGAGGGTGCAACATGTGCAAATAGATGAAACAATGCTCATACAGGTAGTGGATTCATTAGATCAACTCGCATCACGGAGATAGGGTGAACCATCGCAGGAGCAAGACTTTGCTCGTGAGATAGAGCAATCACTTCAACAGTTGGATACAGATATGGAGAAATGGGAATTGGAACAGAACATCGACCTTATTCCTCACCACCAAGCAGTCGACTTTCCTGCTTCACTGCATCCAGGTGATGAGCAAGTCTCAAGTGACCAAAGAGGCACTGAGATCCTTGGAGATCAGCTAGAAGGAGAGATGCACAACATCTCATTCGACGAGTCTCAACATAGAGTTGTGTAGTCTCGTAGAGTGTCGACTCTGGATGATCATAAATCTCCTGCGCAAATTGAAGAACAAGTGATCATGTATGACGTGCGCAAAAATCCAGCAACCTTGGCCGATGCAACCAGAGTGTATGTCGAAGCCACTAGCTCAAGTGTTTGCTTTCTGATAGCTAAGAATGAGCGAATGGCTAAGGAACTACAACCGGCCAATCTAGGAGGAGAGTTGGTGACAACTTCTACCCGAGCTAAACTGAAGAAGGCAATACTAGATGAAGTATTATCCCTTGACACAGTTATGCGAGCGTTGTACTCCAAGTTTGGCACCGTGCATAAGGCGGTTTTCCATCTTAATGGATGGCATCAACGATGTGCTAGAAGAGCACGTATCTTGACGAACTTTCATGCTACTATTGATTATATGCAAACATGGACGATGAGATACAAGGGAGCCCCACTTCACTTGCCTAAGATGATGAAGGCCAGTGTAGTTGAGCTAAAGGCATGTATCCAAAGTTAGATCTGAAACTATGAAGAGCTCCCGCAACTCATCACTAGTATACAGGTTTCCCATGCATGTGTGTTAAAGAGTATGGATGTTGTGGTGCGCGCACATGTGATCCCATCTATTGGGACTCTCACCCAAGTGAAGATAAAGGCACGGGTCTAACTAGAGCTTGACTCATACTTTGATGGGTTGATGTGCATTGCCACCAACCCAGACTTGCCCATTAGTGCAGAAATCATCATGCACAAGTATGTTTTTGGTCTAGCTGCATTGAAGACAATGATGTGCATGATTACATACGAGTTGGACAGAGGATCTCAAGAAGTGTACCCAGATGCTATGGAAGAAAGACTCAAGTTCCAGAAAGATGTCACCTTGGAGCACACGGACACCATCGCGGACTATCGATCTTGGAATCAATATGTTACTATTGATCAATGCGAGGATGTTGAGGAGTTGGAATTCCATGGTTGTCTAAGTCATAGTGATGTCTAACATGGCTTTCTCAAGCCATTTTGTCTCACATGGGTACATGTGCATTGTAATGTAACGTCATGCCAAGTGTAATTCAAGTGTCAATAGTTGGATGTAACAATCATAGAGTAGATGAAGATTCATGAGGGTAGATGAACTGTCACAAAGGGGAATGTCAAGGGTCACCCAACCCTTTGCTATAAATAGTCACTCATAACTCATTGTAGAGGCTTTTGGTCAGCCAAGCTTCTGATAGGACTATCTTGGAGAGAGCGTGGAAAATATTGTAACAAGCCTTGGCTTCTCTATTGCGTTGAGCTAGTACATCTCTTTGGAGGAGTAGGTAGTTGTGGTTGTAACGTTCCACTATCGAAACTAGTGGTTGGACATGGATGTATTGTACAACTGGAACTTACACTTATTAATATAATAAGAGCCAGCACGTTTCATGCTTATGTTGTATTATATTCTATGCTACTTGGTTTACTCTAAATGATATATGTATTTGTTTACTTACGCATGCATATATAGCTATTTGTGTATGTATGTATGAATCTTTCTTAAATGTGTTGTTGGTTTAACCATCACTTTGGATTGTTAGCTAAATTTCCTTCCATTTTGTGATGCATCTTTGCTCGTGTATTCCCTTCTTAATTGCATGCTATCACAGGTTTCCAAGGGGCGCACTCATCTCAACCCCCATGTGTTAGAACCTCTCATGCACCTTCCTTGGCTTGTTGTAGCTGTCACACCCTTGCTACCAATAGAGTTATCTTACTTGCCTCTATGCGAAATCGTGGTCAAGGCATTACCATACAACCCACTGTTGGGGCTCCTACACCAAATGGTTTGAGGTCTAATTTGTAATTCTTACTAGGGAGATCCTCTAACATGTTAGAGGGTCCTGCACCATCAACACATCCTTAAAATCTCCATGCTACGGGGGAAAGGTTCCAAGTACTATGACTAGCGCCATCAGTATAACCAACATATGGCTTAGGGAATGCTGACGTCTACGAATCAAATGTAATCCAAGATCAACAGAGATGGTAGGAAACTTCTAAGGAAACACACTACAAACACAATAACACACCTATACAATATGTACACGATGACTATGAAAAGGTAATATAAGCATAGTATTTTTTAAGGTACAACCAATTTCTAGGCTACGCTAAAGGGATTCCATCAAAATAAATGAGCTCATAAAACCCTTTCACAAGTACACATTTCACTATATATGGGCCTAGCAACATCGGTTTGAGCATCCCAGCCCCTAACTTATCGAATTCGAGATCATACCAAAGGACTAGGTCACCTTCCGAGAAGGCACGAGGTTTAACATTATTGTCATATTGTGCATTGATGTGTTTCTTGTGGGCCTCGTTGGCCATTGCAGCATTGCGTTTGGTTTAATCTAAGCATGTTAGATGCAAAAAACTCTCTTCTTATGTAGAATTTGTGGGAAGAAGCTTGATGACAAGATTTAAATATGGAATCTCACATTTTATGGGAAGGATTGCTTCTATACCATAAACAAACTAAGAGGGTGTAAATCCAATCTCAGTCCAAATAGATGTTCGATATACCCACAAAGCTAAAAAAATAATGAGGTGTCAATTCATTTTATAAATCCCTATCATGTGTTGTAGCATTGTCAAAACCTTGTTAATGGATTCTACTTTCCCACAGGCCTATGGGTAATAGGGAGTCGAGATATCATGTTGAAGGTCCATTGACCGTGCTGGACCCGCCAATATTAAAGGGGTCTCCTCGATATGTGGTCTCAACCAAACTTCACACTGTTTGGGATAGGAGCCCCCTTTTGAATATGTCTTGGTTTCCAATTTATTAAATATTTTCCTTGGCTATAACTGTCAGCAAGAGAGAGGGATGCACACGTACCTTTGAAAATCAATTGTTCCTGGTGAGTGTTCAATTTTAGGTGTGTCAAGGTTCTTCTACTATGGAGGAGAATAAAAGTGAGCCTCTAAAAGAGAGGTAATAGTACCACTATAGTAGAAACACACACAAACAAGAAGAATTCGTCTAACATCCAACAAAATAGTCCATGAATATGCGATGATCGTTGTAACCAATACAAACCAGAAGGATTTGTCTAACATTCACCTTATTAGTCCAAAAATATGTAGCAGTCGTAATAACCATTACAAAACATTCTCAATATGACAATCATTAAAATAACTTAAATAGTTCAACTATTTTAGTACAAATGAAAGTAAACATGAATTACAAACATACACATAATAGTCTTACAAATATTCATAATCCATGCATGAAAAATGTGCTAACCATCAGGCTTCATATATTAAGTGAAATTTCCTGGACACGTGTATACAATGAACACCACTAGGTCCAATAGTGGAGAATTGGAGCCACTACTTGCTCCCCAAAAGAACTAGCTTGTCTCACTAATGCCTCGCGGGAGAAGCCAAGGTGAAAATTAATTTTCTCATACAATGGGTGTGTATATATAACTAATGGGGTGATGTTTCACCTCCCTTGCAACTCTTTTACTATCCTCATGATTGTTTGACTTCCTATGAATTTTCGACTTTACACGACTCTTCATATTCCGTATGTGTCCTTTGTACTTCCACTTTACAATACATTTTCGAATAAGAAATTACATAATCCACAATAATGATGCGGCATATGAAAACCCATGACATGACATGATGTGACACTACTGGCATGGACTACTTGATGACATGGCAATTTCAAGCCACTTGTTTCTCCTTGTTGTACATCTTCTTGAGAATGCTCTTCTATACACGTCCATATGGATTAGAGGTAAGACGTATTCAATGATATAAAGTCTTGAGCTGAGTTTGCAAACTGGTGATATTATTTAGAATATTAGATTGCTATGTTAAGATCCTCCTCAGATTAGAAACAAAATTCTTTCATTGTGATTAAGGATTCATGAATTTTTTCAAGTGAAATGATGAGTTTTTATGCTAATTTTATGAGAAATTTAAGATAAATAAGAGACTGAACAACAACATAATCATGTACATAACATCATCGAAAACACATTACAATAGGAACATGATAAATTAGTTCACCCCTCCTGGGCTACATCTCCTTGGTCCAGCTTCCAATGGCTTGGGCCTCTCTATTATGCTCAAAAGTGTAAAAAGATGTGTTTACAATGCTCAAATGCTTCTGAAACCTGTTTAATGAGTCCAAAATGACCAAAAATGGTACCCTAGCCTCTTTTTCTCCTCATTTGGTCGAAAACTACCTTAGTTATGACTTCTACCAGTCTTTCCATAATTTCCTCCAAATCTAGCAACTGCTAGTTAAATTCATTATCTAGAGTTAATTCAGGGAATTCTGCCGAAATTGGTGGTCTTGCCAACTTCCCCGCCTATCCGTGGTTAAGGCTGAGTGGTCACATGCAAGGTGGTTAAGTCCGGTGGTTAAGGCGATGGTCCTGGTAGCTCCATCGGAAATTGCAATCGGCTAGAATCGGTGGATCTTATGTTTTGTGAACATGGTCGTGGGCGATGTGAAATTGCGATAAGCGGAAGACCCAATGGAACTATGAATTGTAGTATAACTTGTATCGCATTTGGGATATATCACAATCAGTGGAGCTTGGGTAATTCATATAACAGAACTTGCATTGTGCGATATGTGATTGCTCACAATCACAATCTAATCCTATCAGGGCAGATTCTATAACATTTCCCTATTGCAATGTACGATTGCGATTATCGCATCACACCCTAGCTTTGATCTGGGGCCGATTCTTTAATCATCAACGTGCCTACGATATGTTAATTAAGAAACAATGAATAGGCGGAGTGGCTAGTCCTTTGGTCTGTTGTGTGGGAGGTCACAAGGTTGAGCCCAGCCTCCGACTTGTCTTGCCCATAAAATTTTGATCAACCACTAGGAGGACATGTGGTGGCCTTTGGCTTAGCCATGTGTCACCTCCTATTGGTCCAAACCCAAAACAAGCAGACCAATGAAATTCTGACACTTGTCACCTTCCGATTCTCCACTTGCAAGGAATATTTTGAGGATATTCCAAGGAAAATTCTTTTTACTGACTGGGCTATACGGATGCCCAATCAACATACCTGTTAGCTCCTGCACCAAATTTTCCTATTTGGGAAAACAAACAGATCGTGTTTCTGGGAGCATACAGTGTTCGTTTTGCGTGAAACGAGTTGTGCTAGATTCAGGATGATGAGCACTAAGTGGTCGTTTAGGTTCCACATCATTCTAACAAATTTTATTTTTGAGCATAATTTTGAGCACCTGATCACTCCTCCCCATTGGAATCCTTTTGGACCCCAAAAGATCACTTTCAGTTGTCCAGCAGGTGACGGTACTATCCCCTCACCTTTCCAATCTCAACCCATTTATCACTTACTTGGAACTTGTGATCTACACGATGCTTTCTGTGCCTTGCTTTGTACTTGCCTTTGCCCTTTTCAAGCTGATCTTGCATTGTTTGATGTACCATTTGGAGTCGTTCAATGAACTCTTTGGCTTTGTCCATGTTACTATCGGTAACAACATCCTTCTTACCAAGATGATATAACACATTATGATGAAAATGGTAAACAAATTCCTCTACTTCATTCCTTTGACTCAAGCTTGAATATACATATTGAAAGTATGTATTTTTTTGAACATAACTTTCATGTAAAACAACATGATGCTTGAGGAAAGTAGTTATACAAACTATAGGCCTAGAAATTACATCAACAAATTTGCCACTTATACCTTTTGACTGAGTGTAATAGTAGAATAAAACCCATCCAATGGAAGTGCCTTTGTCGCTGCAACTTAAACACTTCACCATTGAAAATTTCTAGGTGAAAAGAAATGGGCTTACCACATTGCATAAAGATTGCGCCCATGGCATAGTTGCATACATCAACCTGAAAGTAAAATGAATTTTTCAAGTTTAGAAGAGCAAGTATAAAGGTTGAACTGATCTCTTGTTTTAAAGCATCAAATGCCTCTTATTGTTTGCCTCCCCACTAGAAGACATTTTGCACAACTACCAAAGAATGAAAATGAACTACAATAGAAGAAAAATCAACAAAATATTTCCTCCAACATTGGGCAACTCCCAAAAAATCTCTTATCCAAATGACTATCTTGAGAATTGACCAATCCATAATGGCATCAATCTTGGAGAAGTATAACTTCAACTCATCTTCTCTAATATCATGGCCCAAGTACATCAAAGAAGTTTTATCCAACATACAATTTGACATCTTCAAAAACAAATGTTATTAAAATATGACATTAATTATTTTTTTGTCACACGTGACATGTTCATAATGAAATTTTTTGAAAACGAAAATGTCATCCAAGTAGACTAACATGTCTACAAATGGATTCAACGCATCCTTATTCATATGCATGAAAGTAGTAGGAGCATGGAAAAAAGAAAGAATCATAACAAGCCATTCATAAAAACCTTGATTGGTTTTGAATGTTGTCTTCCATATGTCTCCTTCAACAACTCTACTTTGATGAAAATCACTTCTTGAACCCCATTCAATGAAATGCTTGTCATTCTTCTTGGGCATCAAAACAAGAGGTGCACCACATGGTAAAGGAGAAGGTCGAATGATCCTTTTATTCAAAAATCCTTGGATTTGCTTCGTTATTTATGCACCTTCCCTTCTTGAAATTTGATGCATGTCAATGTTAAAAAGAAGACACTTTTGTTGCAATGGTATTTCATGTTAGATTCTCCTCTTGTAAGGAAATCTTTTTACTTTCTGAAACACCTCATCATCATGGTTAATTGTTGGCTTAGGGGGTCCTGACCCAATTTCAGAGTTAGTTGTGCCAACCAAAAAAACCCTATAATACTGGCCCTTTGAGCAGTTCTGGATACTTCCACAACCTTGTAGGTTGTGGAAGACTATGGGCAACAACACTTCCGTCTTTATAGTTGTGAACGGTATGCTTCCTAGTTGCCATAATTTTTCTTTCCATTTTTCTTGCTAACCTGAATGCCTTCTCTAATGAATCAGGTTCCCAAAGGCGCACATCATGTTGGATATTATCCTTTAAAGACCCTATGAACACATCAATCCTATGCTCCTCTGGAATATCTTTTACCCTTATGTTCAATTTTTGGAACTCCTCAATGTGCTCCATTATTGAACCCTTTTGTTTGAGACTTATCAATTGGCTAAAAAAAGTGTTGCTTTTTGTATCCTCATAATGTGCTATCAATTCTTCCGTAAAAATTGCCCAAGCGATATATTGTTTACGAGAACAAAGCCATTGATACCATACAAACTAATTTGGTTCCAAATATAAAGTTGCCATACGTACCTTTTGTGTGTTTTGCACATTATTAAGATCGAAGAATTGCTCCATCTGTAATATCCATGTGGCGGGATCCTTGCCATCAAACTTCCTCATATCGATTTTTGGAACATGGTGAGTCTTTGATCCAACATTAGAGTCTATGGAATCATGATTAACATTTCTTTTATTCTCATCATGAGTTTCCTTTACTACCTTTTCACCATTAGTGACCCTTTCTTGTAGCAACTTCTTCAATTCATCCATCTTATCATCCATGCCATCAATTTTAGCGTCCATGCCATTCACCTTAGCTTCCATGCCATCCATCTTAGCTTCCATGCCCTTTATCTTAGATTCCACGCCATTTACCTTAGATTCCACGCCACTTATCTTAGCTTCTGTTAGCTTTTGTGAGCGTGACATTTGTTGCACTTGTTCTTGTAATTTTGATATATCATGTAGCATTTCTTCCTCTTCTTCATGAGTCATGCTAGAGCTTTCAGGTTCCTTACTAGGTGTTTGCATTTTCTTTCCTCGAGGCATCAGTTACCGATAATAATGTTTTACTATGCCCTTTGAATTCCGTTAAACCAAGCTTACACAAAAATTAAAAAAAAACTACACACCTTTTTTCACTTTATAGAAGCCTGATATTGAATCTGATGTATCTCTGTAATTTCGGATCATCCAATTCTGAAAATGCTACCTACAGTAGCCTTCTGCGTCCTCTTTCCAATGCCACAAGTCTGAGCCAAATTGGATTCTCCAAGGAAGAGTTATGTGCAATCTCCCACAGTTACTTGCTTTTAGACTGGTTCAGTAGAGCGAACTTGTACGACGTGCCACGAGTCACTGTTTCAACCTTTGAATCTGAAACACACATACAAGAAACTACAGTCTGTCATATTTCTGTACCTTTTTACAAAATTTCAATCTGATCCTCAGAGAGAGAGTTATGACGATTTTCCCCAGGTCACCTGTTTTGAATGTAATTCAGGAGTCTGCAAAAAGGCCAACTTCCTCAGATCATATCTCCGAAAATATCACGCGAAAAGCTCTGAAATTCGGACCCAAGGTTCAGCGCCAATTCTTCTCAAATGGGTTTTTTTTGCGACTTCTGAAACGTCACAGAAAAAAAGTTATAGCGAAAATTCCATGATGACCTGTTTGGAGCAGCGAAACCCTAGAATCCAAAGCTCTGATACCAAATGTTATGAAACCAGCTCAAGAAAAGATAGAAAAGATAAATCCACGCCTTAGAATTCAGCCTCTTCGAGGGGGCAACCTCCTTTACATTACATAAATGAACAATTCTTGGATGATACAAATGACAAAACCTCCTTTCTATATATAGGAGTCTAAGGAGTCACAATATAATCCAGCCGACCTAACAATAATAATATAAAGCCACAAAAATAACAATAGAGGGATTCTATGGGGCACAGAAATAACAATATGGGGGTAATAGGGGCACAACAATATAAATAGGGGGTATAACTACAATAGTAATGGGGTAATCACTAGTATTATAGGGACCCAACACATAGGCTGCAGTCTCACACGAAGCAGTATGGGAGGATGCATGAACTAGGTTTCCACATCTAGAGATGATTGTGATGTCTTTTTGTGCCCTAGATCCGCCTTCACACAGATCTATCCTTCGTTAGAGCTTGATCCCAAAAGCTAGATGTAATCAACTCCAATCCTTCACGAAATAGGTTTACTGTATTATTAAGGTTCAAAAGATAATGATTAGCTAAGTTCGTGCACATAAACAGGTCTTCTAGGGCTTTTGGGATCTAGATCCGCCATAGCGCAGACCTATGTCTCTGATCTGAATCTAAGTCAAAGTAACTTTAAACCTTCAAGAATCTTATGCAATCATATTATTAAGTGCAAATAAGTTCAATTAACCCAATTCACGTGGATACATGACATTAATTTACATGAAACTGTAATCAATGCAATAAACAGAGAATAGATAATCAGATAATAGATAATTGCAAGTATTCCACTTCAAATAGATCTTTATTACTTAGAATTATTCAATACAGAATCAAACTACCCTACGCACACAGCTGTAGGAGTCCATGCACTCAGCTTCAGACTCTAACTAGGCCTCCTGCACACTCAGTTGCACAAGCCTTCCCTTCTCTACCTAAGCGCAGGAAGCAGAGCCTTCCTGCCTTAGCTCTTTCCCAACATAATAAAACTCTTCAATGTACCCAATTCTCTATCAAAATTTACTTCTAAGACTCGCTAAGACTCATATATTTATAGCTTTCCTAATATAATACCATGGCCCCCAGCTCATGGGCGAGTCTTCAAAACTAACCAAAAACAAGGGGCTAAAGCCCCTTTGACTCTATCTATCTGCGCGCTCTACATCTACATTTCGTGGATACTTAACATCTTTTACAAAATTCTTTACAATAAAATGACTAGTTTAACTTAATTCTACCCCTCGGGACCCCATCCCAACAGGCCCCCAACACAAAGATCGTGACTTGCCCTCGAGTCAGTTAGTTGGCACTGCGATCTTACTACGAATATCACCCAGCTCAACTTGGATCACTGGAACTTCAACAACATTTTGTGTTGTTGCCTTTTATACCTCTTCAACCAATTTCTCTGTTATTGGTCCTTCCACTGCTAACTGCATCGTCCACTGTGTCTGCTGCAAGCCCTTAAGCTTATCCTGAAGTGACATCGTCAGTTGATAAGCTTCATCTAACCATGGCAGTAGTCTCGCCTTCAATAAGGCATCTTTTTTTTGTGCATCCTCGACCTGTGTGAGAAGCTATTTCCCCTCCTATAACTTGGAGAGGTGTTGTGGTGGCACCGAAGTGCGTGCAGTCACCCAGACCTCATCATATTGTTGCTGCAGCACCTGGAAATCTATGTTCAATTGCTGCAGGTGTGGGTCCTCTTGCAGGTTTGTCCATATCTCCATTGCTTGATCAAACATCGCGGCACAGTCAATGAATATGGTATCCAAAGTAGTCATGCCCTCTTTCATCGCTGCTCCACGCTTCTCTCGGATCTCTGGTGGAGTTGTGGGCTGCAATTTTAACTACAGCTGGGCAATTTTCATATTGAAATCGAAAGTCACCCTTCCAACCTCAGCGTTAGCATCGTGAACCCTAGCGGCTAGCTTCTAAATTTTGGCCTCGATCTGTGCATCCTCATGGATATTTAGCTCGAGAACCATTTTACAGGCCTTCGTGACTGTTGCCTCGAGAATGTAACTCCTTGCCTACAGTTCCTTCTTTTGTTTTAATGCCTGCATTTTTCCCGTGCTTTTTCTTGCATCCAATTTCGTAGGCGCACGTCATTCCTGAGGCCAAAGCCCCACAACTTCCTAGATATCTGTGTCTGTCACCATATAAGGAAACTAGTGACATTTCTGCTCAGGTTCTTTGCGTGCTTTGATCGAGACCCTATGGAAATCGACTTTGAATTACACATAGGATGATAGTTGTGCAATCAAAGTGGGAGACAACCGTGGCCACTGAGTAACCACCATGTGAAGGTCCATATCCATCAAAACCCAAAAGATCTTTGTTTCCTTAATATGCTCTGGATATTTTGTGGCCCACAATGAGGAAAACTACGCTGCATTTGGTAATTCTTCTTTGTGTGGAGGAAACTGGCTATCCTCCGGTAACTTCCAAGCAACCAAAATGATTGACAATAACAACCAGGAATAATGAAATGACCTGCTCTCCTCCTAGGCCTCTCGACAGTTCACGAGGAACTCCTGAAAGAGATACTTGGCCCATTTGTATTGTACACCCTTCGTGCACTGAGCTGCGAACGATATTACCAGTGTCGGAACTTTGTCTACGTGACATTTTCTCATTAACTTGCTAGCTAGAATCTGGGAAGCCAACTGTATTGCTGGGTTGAAGATGGATGTGATAGAGTATCCTCATGACTTTTTGATAAGACCAAATTATTTCTTCATCCTATTTGCCAACTCTTTTTCTCCAGTTTTTCCTCCAAACTCTTTGGCAAGGCTCACCCCTTTGTAAGGCAACCTTGTTATCTCGTGGAATAACATGTCTGTGATGGGGATAGGCTCACATATCCATAGGCACCCATCATGGACCAACGCAAGGAGATGAACCACACATATCATGTTGATGCTGGAGCAATGATAAGGCGGCACTAACAACAGATTGAGAAACCCTGATTTCTCAACACCATAGACCCACTTCATGGGCTCCAACATTGTAACCCCTGTATCATCATAGTAAATTTTCTGCATATACTTGTGAGTCACCAAGTGTGGAAAATTTGCATGGTTCGCGAGGTCCCAATCCTCCATCTTAAGCAACGGAATGTGCGCTAGCCTAGGACCTTCGAATGTGACCTGCTCAGGCAGCAAAGGTGTCGAAATTACAAATTTCCCTAAATCAGGATCCTTCGTTACTTTATTTTTTCCCTTTCGCGGAGGGATATACTCAGGCAGCCTCGTCATAGGCTCCACCCCTTTAGCATCGACATCCTTGATACCCTGGAATTCTTCCTCTTCTAGGTCCACTACTTGCTTCGATTGTTTATCATTTTTCTCCTTCTTCCGCACCTCTATATTTTTTCTCGGCAACATTCACACTGACACTGGCTTCTTCTGTTTTTACTTTATAGAGTGCTTCACCTTTGTAGTGGGTTTTTTTTCTTTTGCAGTGGTGGGCTTCGACCGAGGCAATATTGACATCGTAGGCAAAGAGGTCGGAGCTTCGATACTTGTAACTTCTAGTCCTGGCACGTTAAATACAATTGCTTCTGAAATGAGGGCTTTGGCAGGGTTAGTGGTAGTCATTCTTTCAATAAATAGCTCTCGAGCTACTTCTGAACAGTTCGAAAATGAGAGGCATGACACAAATTCTTCCTAGAACACTCGACTCATATGCGTCAGATAGCAAAATGCTCCAGCAAGTCTTAGAGTGCAAAGTGTTCTCTGCTGGACTGATATGCATAATTTATAGGGGGATTTGAATTCAAATCCAACTATTCCCCCAAAATTTTGATAATAAATGCTACTTGGATTTTAGATCTGCAAAAATTCTTGCCTTAATTTCCACCTCCCCGCTCCTCTTAACCGATTCTTAGCCATCACATCATGAATAGTAACTCTAACGGTCATTTTCCTACTGGGCTGCGTGGTACCTTCCTTCATGGTGTAGCGTCCTGAGCATAGCTTCATTTGGTGCATCCTTGTCAATCTATGCCCAACCAAGTTACTTCCTTGTCCTCCAAATCAGGAAGTGTATTTAATAGTCTCGCGCTTCCTTGCAACTGCTTGAAGCACTAAGACTGTCCTGCTATCATACAGTCATTGTGCATGATCCCCCGTATACAGCTTCAACTTGCTCCCATTCACTCTTCCCGAGAAGGGCTCCCCATTTAGCTTCGCATGCTAAACTACACCATCGTCTGTAATTTCCTTGACAATATATGGTCCTAACCAATGCATCTGGAATTTACTTGGAAATTTAGTGAACTTTCTATCATTTGACAACACAAGATCATTTACCTTGAATGTGCGGAGCTTGATATGACGATCATGCCATGATTTTTTGCTTTCCTTCTATACTTTTTGGTGGAATCCTGCCAAAAATCAGTCCTCCTCTAGCTCCATGAGCTGCACGAGTTGTTTTTCCAAGGCCTCGCGATCCGCCATATCCATAAATCCGCAATGCATAGACTGGGAACAATGTATTCCATATGCATTACTACTTCCCCATAGACTAATCAGAATGGAGTTTTCCCTATCAACTTCTTACATGTTGTCCTATAGGCCATAGCACTATAGGTATACGCACATCCCAATCATTCTGCTGTGCATTCTCCAAAATTTTGTTAAAAGCTTCGACTGTCCCATTTGCCTACGGGTGATATGTTGTACTCTTTTGATGGTAGACATGGAATTCGCCTGTCAATGTGCTAATCATTTCATTCAAAAAGTGTGTACCCTTGTCACTCATTAACACCTTCAGGCATCCAAACCTTGTTAATACATGTTAAAACAAGAATTTCTCTGTTGTAGCTCCTGTACAATCCTTTACTGGCTATTCTTCTGCCCATTTGGTTAAATATTTTGTCACAATGATAATGTAGCGCGCACTTGTTTTCTTTCCAGGGGGCTGAATTGGCCCAATAAAATCGATTGTCCACTTCTCAAATGCCTCCAAAGATACTTGAGGATGTAGTGGTAGCTCATCCCTTCGCGACAGTCTACCAACCCTTTGACATGCATCACAGGCCTTATAGTATGCTTTAGAATCCTTGTGCAATGTTGGCCACAATAGTCCTGCGTACAAAATCTTTTGTGTGGTTGCATTTCCTGCATAATGGCATCTTGTAACTCCCCCATGAGATTCAATGAGAATACTATCACGCTCAAAATCCGACACATATCTTTGTAATATTTCATTTGCACCCATTTTGTACAAATGTCCCGCAATGACTGAAAAGTCGGTTGCGTGCACTACTAATTCTTTCTTCTACTAATTTGTGTATCCTTCAAGCACCATCCATGTAGTTAAGAAGTGAATAATGTTTGCAAAATGGTCGTCAGCTACACATACCGCAAAGAGTTGTGCATTTGGCAACCCTTCTTCCAAATTACTAGGTTCTTCTCCTATTTCAATTCTTGACAGATGTTCAAGTCCAACATTTAACCTCCCTGGCTTCACAATGAATTCAAAGTCATACTCCTAAAATAATAACAACCATATGCAAATGTCCCCCCCCCCCCCAACACAGGCTTGTTGACCAGGTATTTTAAGGTAGAATGATCTATATACATCTTGAAATTCCCTCCTAACAGATAATGCCTAAATTTTTGCAGCGCATAGACCATGGCCAACCCTTCACTCTGAGTCGTTGAAATATTTTTCTCAGCAGGAGCATCCACATGTACATGAAAATCCTTTTTCCAATCGAGAAATACCAAGATTGGCATAGTTACCATCTTTTCTTTTAACACATCCAAGTTGCACTACCATTCTTCGTCCCAACAGAATATCAAATCCTTTGCTAGCATTTTTTCCATGGGCGCAGTAATTTGAGCATAAGCTTTGATTAATTTTCTATAGTATCCTGTGCGTCCCAACGTCGTGCGTAGCTGCTTGATGTTCCTAGGGGCCTCCAAGTTCACAATCACTACAATATTTGCAGGGTCCACCATCAATCCTTGCTTGCACACAACATGACCCAACAATATCCCAAAAGGAGAAAAGAATATGCATTTCTTCAAATTCAGCGCTATCCGGTATCTTCGACATGTATCTAACATAAGATGCAGACTCACTACATGGTGCTTCACCAATCTAAACAGTAAACATCGTCCAGTAATCAAAGTACACTTCCAAAAAATTGTGAATGAATTTCTTGAACGTAGCTATGACTACGCGGGAAAATATTGCAGGTGCATTCTTTAATCCAAATGGCATAACAATGTACTGAAAGTAACCCCACTCTATGACGAAGGTGGTTTTGCTTCTATCTTCTTTGGTAATCTTAATATGATGATACCCGAAACTATCCTTATGCATACCCCAACATCGTGCGGGTGTAAACAACGTCGGAAATGGATCGTGAACACATGCATCATTAAGCTTCCGTAGATCTACAAAAATCCTTATTTCTCCCTTTTGTTTCTTCTCTTGGACTACCATCGGGCTCACCCAATCGGACTCTTCAACAGGTTTTATGATATCGGCCTCCAGCATTTTATCCAGCTCTTGGTGAACCTTCTCCTTATACTTAGGATTAAGGAGATAAGGCCTTTGTTTAACATGATTCGCATCCCACTTCAATGTGATCTTCATAATGCCCAAATCACCAAGTACACCCTTTAAATCTAAAAACTTAGTGGGGAAAATATCCTGGTATTCACGAAGTAATTTAGCAACTTTTTCTACTGTAGAGTCATCCCAATAGTCTCCAAGCTTCCCGAACTTTGGTTCTTCTTTAGTGCCAATGTTTACTTTCCTTGTTTTCAAAGGTGTGGAGATGTTTGGGTTCTCTACTTGTGGTCCTTCTACTTCAAGATGCCCTTCTATCTCTGGGATGTTCATATTCCTTGGGTCTTCTTCCTCTTCTTCAGTGGTCACAATATAGCATTCCAATGTGTGGCATAGCTGGGTGCTCCAGTCTGGTTGGGTCCATTCCATTGGTTCCTTCAGTGTCCAGAAGATAATCGCTTTAATTTCTTCAAGTGCTTCATCGATGCTTGAAAATCCGTCTTCGAAGGTGAAAGTCAATAAGAAACATTCCTTCAATACATCCCATTCCAAAATTCCATGGCAGAGCTCCGTTTCGAGATACCAGTTCATGGGGATGGTATCCAAGGTATGACAAAATATATGTACCCATTCTAGTTTCGGTTCAGTTCCCCATGCTTTAGTCCACTTTGCCAGGTGATCATGTGGATCATCCCTTCCATTGTACTTCTCAGTCATCCTGGTATTAGCATGCCCAAATTAGAGCTTCAACATTTTCCTGTAATCTCGCCATCTAGCAAAACTATCCTTATGCCTACCCCATCATCGTGCGGGCGTAGTGCACAACGCCAACTCCAATGCTTTAAAATGGTGGTCTTCAGGGACTCCATACTCCAATTCATCTAGAAACATATCTACGTCAATCAAACCATCATAATAAGGTAACTTTCGTACCTCTAAAAAAAATGCAACGTAGTGACTTCATCATCATATTGCATCGCAATGTAGATACTTCGTGCAAGAAGTTTTTCCAATGCTCTAATTCTTCATCTGAGTCAGAAGTTTAGGAACTCTCCTAATCCCATGAAATCTGTCCATCTGCCATTGGATTGATCCAATCCTAATCTTTCTCTGTTATCTTGTAGATTTTGTCTAGGTCATCGTCACTCTCTACATAATCACGAACTGGTTAAGTATAGCGTGCCCTTTTGCGGTATCTAGTGAAACTATAACCCTAATTGATTTTATTTTAAATGAAATTGTCCTCTTCTTCAAATTAATTACCCCATTCATGTCAATAGCCCAGTCGATTCCTAGGAGTGCGGGGTAGGTATTACTGTCATCAACAATTTAAATAAAAATCTGCTAATGCATTCGCACCTTCAATATCAACTGCTAATCCATATAATCGTCCCATGGGGATGATTTTCTATAGATTTTCCATGCTGAGCTGAATCATAGAACACTACAACACATGTCTCCCCATCCTTTCCCATGTATGTTTTGGTAGAACATTCGCATCGGACCCCAAATCCAAGATGAACTGATCCATTTCATAATCGCCTATCTACGTTGTTAGCCACATCTCACATCCAATTCACTCCTTATGCTTACTGATTTTTCTAACCGTGTGCTACTTCGAAGGAGTTTTTACCTTATTGGTGCACTTGTCTATCAAGTCCTACAATCCTTCCACAACCTTCTTGTCGCGCAGTAACTTTATGCAGGTCTCCAAAGATGTAGTGAGTACGGAGGGATCGACTTCATGTGTCGCACTGGTCTCTTATGTCTTGTCCTGTCTTCTTGAGGTGGAGGCCTCAGTGAAGATTTTCTTGGCTTCCATGAATGTTTCCTTAGCATGATTAAGGTCAAATGCGACTTATTTCTCCAAAGCTTTGCGGACCCATCCATCGTCTTCAGGCTACTTACCCTTATCTACATTAGTTGTCATACCGCTTCATAGTACAATATTAATGCTTTGATCCTCCTCGCGGGGCTCATCCCTCATCATTTGTAAATTTTGCGTAGGCTGTTAACATTTTGTTTTCTTATCTTGCATCTTAGATATTAACATCAAACATTATTCTATGGCATGGTCAAACTGTCTGTAGTATTGACACGAAGGGTGTGTCAGATTCATGCATTCTCGTGCGAAGTGTCCTGGTTGTCCGCAGTTGTAGCAAATAATCTAACCACGACCTCTACTAGGTCTGCCTCCTCGTCCTCATCCTTGGCCTTGGAAACCTCTGTACGCTCCTCCTGCGCCTTGATCTGGAGGTCGAGTTTCTGCTTGCATACAATAAGTAGGGGGTTTTTCCATCATCAGCTCATAGCTTCAGCAGTGGCGCTCATCATGGCCCATAGATTTACAAAAATTATAGAATAATTGTTGGGGTGTCTAAATGAACTTCTGAAGTAAAACGCAGTTATCTGTTGCATGCTTTCTAGTAACTTGACAAATGGCACACCATAGCGCAGCCCCCATTCTCGGCCCTGCTAGGGCTTCTGTCTTCAGGGGAATCGGTCCCCCCTGTAATACAATTCACGTACACGGGACAATGATCCTTATCATGCCCATGTCCCTTGCACTTCAAACACAAAACTTTTGTGCACACTTCTGGCTTAACCTCCCTTTCTTTCTTTAAGCTCTGCAATTCTAGGTGTAGGCTCGCTAACTACGAGTGAATTTGTTGTACCCCTAGGTTTGTATCCTGAATAGGTGATGCGTGCAGCCTCATCATGATCTCTAAGGCTTCTACCTATGTCACTATCTTCTACTATGACAGAGCAATTCTTAAATGGGGCAAAAGCGACGTGATAAAGCAGTCGTGATGTTGGATATCTGAGATTTTCATGTTAGCCTGCCTGATCTGGCACTTCAACCTCTAATCAAAGTCTCAAGGTGTCTCCTAAACATTCATCGTGATCTCTTTAAATTCAATTACCGACTATGCCTTCTTTATATTATCATTAGTGATTTGTTGCGTTGTCCATACAACGCTCGCAACAAACCAGAACTGCTCTGGATCTTCACTTCCTATGCCCTTGAAGATTGGCATCTTCATTTCATTCTCCATGTTGAATGGTGGCGGTGGAGGTGGAGGTGTGGGTGAAGGTGTATGTTGTGGAGGTGGAGGTGGAGTGGATGGATGATGTGTTCTAGGAATACCCTGAGTTATTAGCTGAACAATGCTTTGCTATGTAGTGTGCACTGCCCCTTCATCGTCACATGAAGGAGGTCCAATCAATGGGCTATACTCTAGTCCTAATTCTTCACAATTTCTAAATAATATTCCACTTTGTGTAGCTCCGAACATCAAGGTAATGGAATTACCTACTTTTCACATAATAGCATTTTAATCCAAGTGTTCAATGACCTTAAATACTTACCTCACAGTCCTTTGAAGAATCTTTGCTCTACTTTGCTATAGCTAATTGAGGTATCAATTGCAAATTTCATAACAAATCCTCACAATATTCAATCAAGTCAATGATCGACAGCTCGCACGATCTTGTTTTCAGAGCTCTCTAGTTGCCGCACCAATTTTGGAGTCCACACTACAGGACTATTGAGCTTCCACCTTCCTTGACTGTCTATTATTTTAGCTAACCCCTTGTATAGTTCAATTGGGAAAGTGCAGAAGAAGATTCCACGTACCTCTATAGACGGATATATATTCAACCAATCCTCCTTCTAGGCACAAATTCCTATTTTCTTGATTCGCAAACTTGTGAATCTTCCGATCTAACCACTTTTCAATCTCTTTCTTAGTCGGATTCCAATGATGCGACATCACACATTTCTTTAAGAAGATCCCGGGCCTGACAAAGAAACCATTTATTGGCTTAGGGGGTCTTGACCCAGGTTCAAAGTTAGTTGTGCCAACCAACAAAACCCTACACTATTGGCCCTTTCAGAAACAAACCACGTAGCGTAGGTTGCAGTCTTACCCAAAGCAATATGGGGGGATGCAAGAACCAGGTTTCCACATCCAGAGATGATTGCGATGTCTTTGTGTGCCCTAGATATGCCTTTGTGCATATTTATCCTTCGTTAGAGCCTGAGCCCTAAAGCTAGCTTCAGTCACCTCCAATCCTTCATGAAACAGGTTTACTATATTATTAAGGTTCAAAAGATAAATATTAGCTAAGTTCACACACATAAACAGGTCTTCTAGAGATTTTGGGATCTTGATCCGCCGTCATGCAAACCTATGTCTCTGATCTAGTCTTATGCGATCATATTATTAAGTGAAAATAAGTTCAATTAACCCAATTCGCGCGGATACAAGACACTAATTTACATGAAATTGTAATCAATGCAATAAATAGATAATAGATAATTAGATAATACATCCTTGCAAGTATTCCACTTCAAATCGATCTTTATTACTTAGAATTCTTCAGTATAGACTCAAACTACCCTGTGCACATAACTGCAGGGGTCTACGCACTCAGCTGCAGAATCTACCCACGCCTCTTGTGCACTCAGCTATAGGAGCCTTTCCTTCTCTACCTAAGCGCATGAAGTAGATCATTCCCACCTTAGCTCTTGCCCAAGACAATAAAACTCTTCAGTGTACCCAATTATATATCAAAACTTACTTCTAAGACTCGCTAAGACTCATCTATTTATAGCTTTCCTAATACAATACCATTGGCCCCGGCTCACGAGTGAGTTTTCAAAACCGACCAAAAAAAAGGGGCTAAATCCCCTTTGACTCTATCTATATGCACGCTCCACATCCACTTTTCATGGAGACTTTACATCTTTTTACAAAATTCTTTACAAAAAAATGACTAGTTTAACTCAATTCTACTCCTAGGGACCCCATCCCAACATTAAATTCATCAACCATATCAGTTTTCAATTTTGAAGTACAACCATCAAATGTTTCATAATCAATATCAACATTGGTTTGATCATAAGAAGCACTAAATTATTGCTTGAGTTCACTAGTCTTTTCATTTTCCTTGCATTAACTAATGAAAGATTTAGTTTCTTGCGATGAGCTCGCACAATACACTCCACACCATCCTTGAACAAGTGGTACTTGTTTTCATGATGATAGAAGATTTATTTTCTATCATAAAGGTAAGGACTACCCAAAACAATTCCTGATATATCAAGTGGTACAACATCTAATTCAACTTGGTGATTGAAGTTTGCAGTGATTGCAAACCGAAGAATACATTTTCTTGTAACTTGTAAGTTTGTGTCCTTGCATATCCAACCCAATGGATATGGCTTGGCATGTAAAATGGTTTCAAGATTAAGTTGTTTGACTAAGTTATCAGATAGAAAATTAGCTTGAGACCCACTATCAAAAAGTGTGTCGTTTTTTGTATGTTTTGAGATTACCCTCACATGAAATAATTCAATCCTTGTTTCTTCATTTGGAGTGCTAGTGTGACAATTTGATATACTAGTGCTAGCAATGGATTCTTTTCCTTTTATACCCATGGATGTAATTTTAGTTTCATCACCCGAATCGGATCCCAAATCCTCTTGAATGACGACAGTTGTCTTTTCTTTTCCTTTTGTTATTGATTTTTTGGTTTCATTTCGGGATGAAGCTTCCAACAATGAGCTTCATCATGACCCTCTCTAGAACAATGTTTACATTTTGTTTTCTCTTCTTCCTTTTTAATGGATGCAATTTTTCTTTCCCTTTAAACCCTTTTCTTTCTCTTTACCCTTAACTGGAACTTTACTAGCTTCTTCTGGAGTGTTTTTCCCTCTTGCCTCTAGATAAGTGGCTCGCACACACACATCATCTAGATTATTGGGATTAAACATTAAGATAGTATGCCTAAGGTAATTGTGTAAACCCCCTATGTACTTCAACAATGTGTCTTGTGATTGCAAATATACACCTAACATCAAAGAGTTTTTTCTAAATTCTTGGGTGTAATCTTGCACATTTTGACCTTTAAGCTATCTAAGTTTCTACCAATTCATGATGGATTTCTGCATATAAGCTAGAGGGTAGAATTTTCCTTTGATTGCAGCAATGAAATAATTCCAATAAATTGAGATCTTGTTGTTTTCTAATCTCTTCTTGGGTCTTTGATTCCCACCATACCAGTGCTGCACCATCCATTCTCAAGGAAGCTAACTGAATCTATATGTCATCCTCTTGAAGGTTTTGAATCCTACAATAGAACTCCAAATGACAAATCCAATTATCAAGATTCCTTGCATTCACTTCACCATTATACATGGGCAGTTCAAATTTAACATCAAGTTTTAAAAAACATGATTTACTAGTTCCTTTTGAAGTATGATGGTGAGTATGAGTAAGGGTTGTGTTAGTGGAAGAGGGTGAAGATGCTTGTTGAGAAGAAGATGAAGAAGATGGTGGAGAGGGTGGAGGTTTGTCTCCATTTTCATTACCTCCTTTTCCATTACCTCCTCTTGAGGAGCCTTCTCCTTTGGGAGGTTTGGAGCTTTCCCCTTGCAACCTGGTATTCCTTTCTTCATAGAGGACCTTTATCATCTTTGTCATATCAAAGAAAGCCTTTCTAAAGGTCTTCTCATCTTCTGTCATGTTTGTAGGTTCTCCTTGATGAGACATGATATCTAGAGTCTCAACTGCAACTCAAGGCTGAAATGGTGTTGGAGGTTGTGGCAACCTTGCTCTCCTTCCCCTTGACCCAACTTCAGGGCTTTCAACCAGCTTCCCTTCTCCTCTTTTGAGTTTTAACCTTGTAAGCATAACATAAACTTTCAAACACTTAAATCCTTCTTTCACAAAGAAAACCTAGAGCTCTGATACCAAAATGATCTGATTTAGAATATTATATTTCTGTGCTAAGATCCTCCTCAGATTAGAAACAAAATGCTTTCATTTTTCTCAAGGATTCATGAATTTTTGCAAGTGAAATGATGAGTTTTTATGTTAATTTTATGAGTAATTTAACATAAATAAAATATTGAACAACGACATAAGCATGTATATAACATCATCAAAAACACATTACAACATGAACATGATAAAGGAGTTCACCCCTCCTAAGCTACGTCTCCTTAGTCCAGCTTCCAATGGCTTGGGCCTCTCTATTATGCTCGAAAGTGTAAAAATATGTATTTACAATGCTCAAATGCTTCTGAAACTTGCTCCAATGAGTCTAGAATGACCAAAAATGGTACCCCAGCCTCTTTTTTCTCCTCCTTTGGTTGAAAATTTCCTTACTTATGACTTTTGCTAGCCTTTCCACAATTTCCTCCTCCAATTTTGGTTAACTGCTAGTTAAATTCATTATCTGAAGTTAATTTGGGTAGTTTCGTCGAAATTGGTTGTCCTGCTAACTTTCCCACCTATCTTGCAGTTAAGGCCAAGTGGTCACATGCAAGGTAGTTAAGTCCAATGGTTCTAGCAGCTCCATCGCAAATCACAATTGGTGAGAACCAGTGGATCTTATGGTTTGTGAATGCGGCCATCTGCGATCTGCGATTGCAATAAGTGGCAGACTCGACGGAACTATCAACTACAGTACAATCTGTATCACGTCTGGGATATATCACAATTGATGGAGCCAAGGTAATTCATATAACAATACTTGCATTGTGTGATATGTGATTGCAATATCGCAATCGTAACCTAATGTTATTCGGGCTGATTTTGTAACCTTTCCCTGTTGCAATTTGCGATTGCAATTATTGCATCGCACCTTGGCTTTGCTCTAGGGACAATTATTTAATCGTCGACCCGCCTGTGATATTTTAGTTAAGAAACAATGTGTAGGCGGAGTGGTTAGTCCTTTGGTCTGTTGTGTGGGAGGTTGTGGGGTCAAGCCCGACCTCCAACCTATCTTTCTAGTAAAATTTTGATTGATCGTTAGGAGGACATGTGGCAGCCTCTGACTTAGCCACGTGTCACCTCCTTATTGGTCCAAACCCAAAACATGTGGACCAATGAAATTCTTACACTTATCACCTTCTGATTTTCCACCTGCAAGGAATATTCTGAGGATATTCCAAGGAATATTATTTTTGTTGACTGGGTTGTATGGATGCCCAGTGAGCTCTTGCAACAAATTTGTGTGTTTGGGAAAACGAACAGATCACATTTATGGGAGCATATGGTGTATGTTTAGTGCGAAATGAGTTGTGCTAGATTCAGGATTATGAGTACTACACAGTCATTCAGGTTCCACACCATTCTAACAACTTTTATTTTTGAGCATAATTTTGAGCTCCTGATCAATTGGTGTTCCTTTACTTTCTCTTGATTAATCAACTTGCATAATCAACTACAAATATGTTTTTGAACTTGTTTCCCTTCTCCATCTCCTTCTTCATCATCCTATCATGGTATGATAGAGTACCTACATTTTCAATTTACTCATGACAGGACAACATCAGTCCGATAAAACCCTAGTCTAAGATGGTGCATGTTGATCCACTGACTAAGATAGAACCGGGTTGCAAGCTGAGGGAGAGGCTCAATGACTGTGCAATTTTGCAGCTTAGGCAGTCAAGGGTGAAGCTTGAGCCTTGAGACTATGCAATCCATAGTTTAGGTTGGACTGGGCAAGCATATTGCATAGATTTAAGACTTAGTGAGATGGGCTAAGAGGTTTTGCACTGTTTCAGCCAACTACGTAGTTCAAGGAGGCAAATTAGATCAAATGATTGCACAATTTCACATCTCAGAATCTCAAGGGCTGAGATTGATCTCAAAGACTACACATTGCATAGTTGAGGCCAGGCTAGAGGGATGGATTGTACAATTCTAGGGGCCAAGGTCTAGGCATGAGGACTGGAACTGCACAATGTACAGTATTGGGAGGAAAGAATGACACATTGCACATTGTCTAGGGGTAGGGTTGTAGCTTAGGGGCTAGAACTGCGCAATGCATAGATGAGGAGGGTTAGATGAGGCTAAGTTGCAGGGAAATTTTTGGAATTGGGTTGTGTGGGACCAGTGAACTAATGTGATCAATGACATGACTTGAGTGTGATCAAACACTTAGAACACTTGATGACACAACAACATAGATCATTGATGACACATGAACCACACATTTCCCTTAGTGCAATAACTTCACGACGACTTACCACAAGTGCGACACCAAATATACACTTTGCAACGACACTTGTGCGACAGTGCTTAAAACTTTGGAAATGAGTACGACATATGTTTACATGGTTAGATCAACTCATTTACATAAGAATAGCCCCTTGAAACCACCAAAAAAAACTTAAATACATCATGTGACTCTTGACATGTGAAAAGACGACATTTTTCTTTTCTTGTAAAAGGGGATGAAAACACTTAGAGAAAAAACATGGAATGGATCTCAATGTTTGCAATGACAATATAAAATACCAAGGTAGGATCTAAAATTTGGTGTAGGGCAAAATTTTTGGGGGTGTTGTAGTAGCGACAAAAAGGCCCAACTTGGCAGTAAGTTCAGACATCATGTAATTGTAGAAATGTTTACCATGGTCAGTAACAATAGCTTGCGACACCTCAAATCTAGCAATGACATGATTGAAAAGAAATAATGTAGTTGTTTCACTAGTGTTGTTATGTGAGGCATCGCTTCGGCCCATTTAGTAAAATAATCTAGAACCACAATAATGTAGCCATGCCCCACGTTTGAACGAGGGTTACATGTCATGAAGTAAGTGCCCCATTTCACAAGGGACCAACAACGATAATAGGATGCATAAGAGTAGGTGGAGGATGAGATTTACAATCGTAGATTTGACAAGCATGACACTTTTGGACTGCAAGGATGCAATCTTGAAACATGGTGGGCAAAAAGTAACTTACTCGCAAAATATTTTGGGTGGTGCCATAGTCATACATATGTCCACCACATGATCCAATGTGACATCCGTTCAAAGCTTTCTTAACCTCCTCATGAGTGAGGCACCATCTAAAGATCATATCGACACCATGATGATAAGGTGTGTTGCCAATTATAATGTAATTTCAAGCCTGATATTGAATATGTCGTTGATCAGAGGAAGAGGTATTAGGCCAGAAAGTTTGGGTCTGGAGATAGATAATGATATCTCCATACTAGTGATTAGATGAATCAATCAGAAACAATGACTTATCAAGAATAGAATCGTCGAATGTAGACTCGTTTTAGATGAGGGAAGGTCGCAGATCAATTCAGTAAAGACTGGGGACTTCTTAGACTTGGATTTCATGAATTCCAAATCAAACTCCTAGAGAATAACAATCCATTTAGAGTATCCCCCCCCAACAATTGTCATGACAAAATATATGTCATCGAGTCTCAAATAGAAAATACCATAGTCTTTTGAAGCAGAATGTAGTGGTGAAACCTTTGGATAACTTGTACATCTTCCAAAGCGAACTTTTCAATGTGAGTGTATTTGATTTCAATGTCATTTAAATTTTGACTCAAATAATAGATAGGATGTTCATCCCCTAGGTCATCTTCTTAGACCAATACCATAGCAATGGTGGTAACAACAGTAGTAAGGTATAGGAAATAGTCGCATTGATAATCAGGGGGATACAAGAATGATGCACAAACAAGGAAATATTTCAAAGCATCAAAATCTTTTTGGGTTGTATCATCCCTGTGGAAGGGAACCTCTTTCTTCAATAAACGAGTAAATCCTTTTATCAATTCTGCATACTTCAGGACAAATATCCACTGAAATTTTCCTTCCCTTGGAGGAATTGTAACTGAACAAGTGAGGAAGGCGCAATAAAATCAAGAATCACATGTAATTTGAGTGAATTGATATGGATTCCTTGCTCCGACACAATGAAATTGATAAGTCTACCAGATTGGACACGTAAAATGCATTTGTGTGGGTTTAATCTGATATTTTAATGTTGACAACATAAAAAATAGCCCTTAGATGCATCAGATGATCTGCACGATGTTTGGAGTGGGCAACTAAGTCATCCAAATAAGGTTGTAAAATGTGTTTGATATCATGGAAGGCATAATTCATGGCCCTCTGAAAAATTGTACCATCGTTATTCAAACCAAAAGGGAGCTTACGATAGGAAAATGTGCCCCATGGACAAATAAAAGCAGTCTTATGTTGGTCTGATGGGAGTATGTTAATTATATTGTAGCTAAAAAAACCATCCATAAGAGAAAAAACTTCACTTCCAGCACAAGCGTCAATGATTTGGTCGATAAACGAGGTAGGGTAGTTGTATTTGGGACAATCAAGGTTAATACCCTTATATTCAACGCATACTAAAATCATTCCTTGTTTATTCATCACAGGGATGATGTTGGAGACCCAATCAGTGAGAGGAACCGAGTAAATAAATCCAACATGAAAAAGTTTTTCAACCTCTACTTTGATTGTAACAACCTTCTTGGGGTGAACTGGACATAAGCATTGTCAAACTAGCTTAGCATCCAGATAAGTTTTAATTTCATGTATTACAATTTTGGCAACAATGCCTGGCATCTCTTCATATGTCTAGGCGAAAACATCATGAAATTCTTGAAATTAAAGGGTTGTATATATCTTGACCTCATAAGGAGAGAAAGATGCACCAATATGGACATTTTCAATAACTCGGGGTTTTATTGAAATATCAAGAGGAACGGTCTTTATATTCGCTAACTTCTTCTTGGAATCAACATCATGAATAGAGATGGAATCCTTAAATGTCTCAATAACATTGGGTGAATAAACGTCTCCAAGATTTTTTTCAAGGGTTTAATTGATGGTTATCGTCCCACGGTGCATCATTCGACATCATGATTTCCATGATGCTTTCATCAGTAGAGAATGTGCCGGCAAAAGGGTCAAAAGATTAACCAAAATCCTTGGAATGATCAACCCAATTTATTACGGAGCTATCATCAGAATTCATTGAACACGCCGAATAAATTGCTTCATATTCAAACTCAATGGGACTGAGTGGCATACGTTACCAAATGTATCAACATTGGAATGGTATGGTACTATCCAAGGATCGGATGGAAAAGTACAAGAATAAATCATATTAACAAGGGAAACCATATTTGGAATGTGAGGAGGAGGGAGTGAAAAAATTCCCATCAAAGAGGAACTTTTCAGTGATCCAACTCTGATATGTGGATAGCACTGTGGGGATTCACCCACAAGTGGTATTCTTCCAGTAGTTTGAGAGTTATTGGAAAAAATAGTAAGTTAGTGGATGGCCATGATGCCTCCTTGGTGAGGGAAATAAATCATCCTAAAATAAGTCTAAACAACAAATTTCATGGCATAAATCCATGCATGGCCTGGTAAAAGGTTATAATCCAAAGGTCCATATATAACTTCAACTTCTACTGAAACCAGTTTTCCAGCTAATTCTACTTGCAATGTATTCAAAATTTTGTAAGGTTTGAAACCTATTCCATCGAAAGATTTAAGAGTGGTGGGAGACTAATTAAGTTATGGAGAACCAATAGCCTTCCAATAGGAAAGTGACATGATACAGGTTGAAGCACCTTCAATCACAATTTTCTAATGGATATTTTTACTTAGAAAAATAACCTAGATCATGAATCCCAATTGGGGTGGAAGATTGGTAGTGTGATTCTCATGATTAAATACCACAATATTAGAATATGATGAATCTATCCCTCTAATTTTTGCAAGTAATGACCTCTTTTGGGTAGGACAATTTTGCAATACCTCAAGAGTTGACATATCAGAAGGAGCTTGGGCCAAGTCCTCAACTGTGTTATAACTTTGCGCGGCTCTCACATGAGGATTGAATGTGGATTTTTGGATAAAATATTTAGGAGGTTTAATGGTTCAATCAATTGGTATCTCATTTGGAAAAGGATATGAAGCAAATTGGGTGGAACTAGTAGGTTGATCAGTAGCCTTACCAGTCGAGGGATTTGGGTTACCGTAGTATTTATTTCTTGTAGCCACCAAGATATCATCTCTCTGTTTGGTGGAAAATAACATCATAACCTAGGAAGAGGAAGTTGGATCACGTGCAACCATATTTGACTCCTAGTTAGGAAAGGGATCAATTGACACAATAGTTGTGTTAGATGACGACTTCAAGAATTGATTAAATTCTACCCGATGTGGACAGTCCTAAGTAAAATGTTCCTCGTTAGAAATAAGTTAAGGATAATGAGGCTTTCGTTTGTCCTTAGGAGACTGATTATTTTGTTTTTCCTGCAAATAATTGTCTTTCTTCTTCTTTCCTTTACCTTTCTTCTTGCTTCTAGGTTGTTGAGATTTGATTTCCATGGATTGGATGACATTAATCTCGGAAGTAGTCATAGGAGTAGCAGAGGATGGGTTTTGAGTAGCCACAATAAGAGATGAACTAGATAGTTTACTCACTGACTATTGACTCTCAAAACCAATCACACCATCAACGACATGTGATTCTTTAGTGGGAAGTGGTGTAATAGTACGTTGAGATCGCAGAGCATTGGTTATTTTGTCGTAGGGCCTACCAAATTGAGTATAAATAAAATCAAGATATTGGGCACAAGAAATGAATTTATATTTAATAACAACTCTACTCTTAGAGACATATTCAATTATGGGTAGTAACAAGGATTTGATAAACCATTCAACCAATAATTGATTAGGAATGAAAGTTTTGACTAGTAGACGTCGATTCCTCCATTCATGAATATTATCAGAGATATGAGTGGAGTCATATTGTTTCAAAGAGGTCAAAAGTTTAGTTCCAGCTTCATATCAGATAGATAATTGAAAATGTGCCAAAAATGTAGTTTCTAAGGCTTTGAAATTGTTAAATGAAGCTCATGGAAATTCAAGATACCACTTAGTTGTTGTACCAGTAAGAGTCCTCTGGAAACGTTGTAAATGAATTGAATCATCATTTAAGTAGTTGGACGAACACCATTAATGATATGTCATAGCATGAGTAGACAGGTCTTCTCTAGGATTTCCGTTTAATTTTAGAATATCGCTCGACAACTTGGTAGGAATGGTCAGCCACCAAGGAGAATGACAAATAGGGTCATTCATTAGCCAGATTAAATCTAGTAATTTGAGGGTTGCTACAAATAGCAACTACCTATTAATTTCTGATGGAGGATATCTTGGGTATGATGGAATAATTTGAGCAACCATAATTTGCATTATATGATAAGGAATATTTTTATAACTAGGATAAGCATGGCCAGATGGTCCAGTTCCTCGATAACCTTGAAAAGGTTGAAATGGTTGAGATTGAATATGTTGGCCTTAATAAGGCATTTCAGAATAGTAGTTTGACCAACAGGGATTTGTGGGATACCTTGGAATGGTTGCCCAAAGGGATTTTTAATCATCCCTACAGTGGATTGACTGGTTGGTACTTGGGACATACCATATAGAGATTGATTCAATTGATGGGGTTATAGCGAAGCGCAGACGAGCACAAACATAACACAAGACTTCAAAATCTATAGATAGATCTTAAAAATAGGAATACATTAACAATGGAGAAAAAAAAAATCACACTTAACATTGCATAGTAGGCCTTTCCTTGCTTGAATTGCTTAGGCAGAGGCAATATTACAAATTTATAGATGAGGACAAAGCTGATCTAGAATTATCTACATATGAGATTTACGTGATTTCCAGAAATTTAAATGGGGGGTGTGGTATGTTCAGTTGTAGACGGTGTCAGTTGGATGTCGGTTGTGGATGGTGAAGTGGGTGAGAAGTTGGCACCATCATATTTGAATTTTTCTTCACATTTAACATTATCGCACTTGAAGTCGAATGAAGATCTTGAATCAAGTCACACTGAGTCCTACCATGCCTCTACATGACTCATGTTTATTTCTTGGTAGAATATTAGTGAGCATATCAATAGGGTTCCTATCTATATGGACCTTTTCCAAGGATAATTTTCCTTCCTCCAATACATGTTCGATCTAATGGTACCGTATGTCAATGTGCTTGGTTTTTGAGTGAAATGTTGGGTTTTTCGCCAAGCGAATGACACTCTGACTATCACAATATATCACATACTTGTACTTCTTTATTCCTATCTCTCCTAGGAATCCCTGCATCCACAACATCTCTTTAGAAGATTCTATTGCAACTAGTACTTTGCCTCTGTTGTAGAGAGAGCTACTATTATTTGTAGCCTTGACACCCAAGATATTGTTGCACCTACAAATTTATACAAATAACCTCTAGTGGACTTTTTGGTGTCCATATCTCCAACCATATATGCATTTGTAAATCCTTCAAGTACAGTCTCATTATGACCAAAACCTAAACAATAATGACTAGTACCCTTGAGATACTCAAAATCCATTTTATTGATTGCCAATGTTGTTTATCTGGATTGGCAAGGAACCCGCTCACAACTCCCACCGAATATGCAATGTCTGGTCATGTGCATACCATGGCATACATCAAGCCTCTAACTATTGAAGCATAAGGAATCTTTCTCATTTCTTCATTCTCCTTGTTATATCTAGGACATAACTCAGTACTCAACTTGAAGTGAGCTACACAGAGTGGAACAATTGTCTTGGAATCACTCATATTAAACCTGTCAAGCACCTTCTTGATATATTTTTCTTGTGAAAACCACAACCTTTTGTTTTTCCTGTCATGCATGATGTTCATGCCTAATATCTATTGTGTTGGACCCAAATCTTTCATTGCAAATTTGATGCCCAAATCTTTCTTCAACCTATTGATCACATTCTTATCATGCCCAACAATCAACATGTCATCCACATATAAGAATAATATTATATATTTTTCTTGATTAGACCTCTTGATATAGACATAATGGTCATCTTCCAACCTGTGAAAACCATGTTCCAACATGAATGAATCAAATTTCTTATACCATTTCTTAGGTGACTGTTTCAACCCATAGAGGCTCTGCTTTAACCTGCAAACTAGGTCTTCTTTGCCTTTTTCTATGAAGCCTTCTGGATGCTCCATATAAATTTCTTCCTCCAATTCACCATGAAGGAAAGAAGTTTTTACAGCTAATTTTTCACATTCTAAGTCTAAAGCAGCAACAAGACCAAGAATGGCTCGAATGGATGACATTTTGAAAACATGTGAGAAAATTTCAGTGAAGTCAATACCTTCTTTTTGGGAAAATCCTTTCCCCACCAATCTTTCTTTATACCTCTCCTTTTCATCACCTTCATGATTAATCTTGTACACCCATTTATTTTGCAAGGAATTTCTACCCTTTGGGAGCTTTACCAACTCCCAAGTTTTGTTTTCTAACAAAGAAATCATTTCTTCCTCCATTACTTTCTTCCATTCTTTATTTTTCTCGATTATACAAGCCACTTGAAAACAATCAGGCTCACCTTCATCAGTTAATAGGATATATTTTGAAGGATAATACCTTTGTGAAGGTTTATGAGGCCTAAAAGATATGTGAACCAACTGTGGTGGTGCATTACCAGGTTGAATCTCCTATAAAGGTTCATGCAAGATTCCTTCTTCTTGGTGTTCATCACTTTCCACTTGTTATCCTTCATGCTCTTGAATTTGTTGCCCATTTTCTTGCATTGGTGGATTTTTTCATGTGGCTCTTCAAACCTTTCAATAACTTTCTTGACCTCCAGCTCACTTATAGTCCTCTTAAACATTTCTTACTCATTAAAAATAATGTCCCTACTTCTAATAAGTTTATGTTGACTAGATCCCATAGATGATAACCAAATTCTTCATCTGCATATCCCAAATGGTTCACAAGCCCTTCTTAGTTCTATTTTATTTAGGAATATGTACAAATGTTTCATATCCAAAGATTTTCAAATGAGAATAATTCAACTTCTTAACATTCAAAACTTCTTCAGGGATGCAGCCATCCAAGGATGTAGTTGGAGATTGATTTATAAGATAGTAGGTTTTCCTTATTGTAGAAATTTTGAATAATTTAACACATATTCAATGGAGATTATCCTGATCATGTACTAATGCGGAAAACATACACAATACATAAGCTCCTCTACGTTGATCAAGAATATAGCAGCATCAATAACAATAAAACATCAAGAGCATTCACACATTAACACAGTATGTATCACGGGGAAAGCATCTCGCTAAAAACCCCACACTATCTGTATATTAATGATTGAGTCATGTAACATTACACAGCATAATACTTCTCACAAGTATCTCCACCTCTGTTACACACAATACAGCTCAGATCTGATCTCCAAATCTCTTCCACTGCTTGCCTGCCTCCACTGCTCAATACCTGCTCAAGAACTGATGAGAATTGCTTCCCAAACTCGATTTTCACCTGCAAAATAGTCACTCACTCTTTGTGGACGTGAGCAAAGGCTAAAATGCGGGCCAAATACGTGAGCAAACTCATTGGCATACTCAATCCTTTGATTGTGCAAGATCTGGTGCACAACTATAGTCACAACTGATAGCAATCTGATTCTCTACCACCTGTCCCTGTTGAACTGAACATGCACTGACATGCAACTGAGTTAACTGATGTATTCTTTAGTTGTATTATGAGTTAATAATTAGTTTAACAACTCATCATTAGTCTATCTGCAGTTAGACTAACTACAACCAGTTTAACTAAGTTAAACTGAACACAACTCCATCAACTGTACCTCCAGTCCACTAAACTCAACTCACTTGAGTTTTAACTGAAGTCATGCATGCAACAACTCAACTGACTCATAAGAAAAACGAATTTCCTTCTGACAGCTGCATGTGCCACTTCCGTAGCTCAAACTGAAGTGCTCCAAGAGAATAAGATTAAGTTTATAGTCCAAATATTATTGTGAGATAATAATATTTGACTTTTCTATTTTTGACAGCCAGTCTAAAAATAGACTTGATCACTCACACTGTGATCACTCACACTTTCATCAAAAATAGAAGTCCATCTATTTTTCCCAACTTGATCAATCATCCATAAACATAGACATGATCCATATGTCTAAAAATAGACATAGTCTAAAAATAGACTTGCGCCAAAAATAGCCTGCGGGCCCACTTAGTGAAGGCGACTCTTTTCACTAAGCTCCATCATCTTGTTGCAATCTCAACACTTATTGCTTCTTCCCAAAAATTCTTCTCCAAACCAGAATTTGACAACACACTTATCACTTTCTCCATAATGGTGTGATTCATCCTTTTTGTGACACCATTTTGTTGAGGAGTCCCAGGCACAATCTTTTCATGCTTTATGCCAAACCTGTTACAGTATTCTTTAAATGCATTTGAGAAATATTCTCCACCATTATCTGTTCTCAAGCACTTGAGCAATTTTTTAGTCTCTCTTTCAACATCAGCATGGAATTTTTTAAATATTTCAAACACTTCACTTTTACTTTTCATAGGGTCAGCCCAAACCTTCCTGGATTCATCATCTATAAATGTTACAAAATCTGATTCTCCTCCTAATGACTTAACGTTAACAGGCCCAAACACATCTGAGTGTATCATTTCTAACAATTTTTTCTTTCTTTCATGGCCAAATCTAAGGAATGAAACCCTTCTTTATATACTATATATACAATGCTCACAAAGACTAAGCTTATAGGATTTCAAACCTGGCAATAATTTTTTACCAACAAGGATTTTTAAGCCTTTCTCGCTCATGTGACCCAAGCGCTTATGCCATAGATCTGGTGAATTTACTTCTTTTGTGACATCAACCAAATTTTATTTTCTTATCATTGCCTTCAATGTATATAATGTTCATGTTTTGGGTCCTTTGACCATGACCGATGTTCGTTCACTAATTTTCCAGCCTTCTTTTCCAAAGATTTTTATAATAGGCTTCATCACCTAACCATCCCATGGAGATCAAGCTCATGCACATCTCTAGTACATGCCTAACATGTTTCAACAATATATCTTGTCCATCCTTCATCTTGATCTAGACATCTCCCACTCCAACAATACTGCAAAAATGATTATTCCCCAAATGCACTCTACCATAATAATCCAGATTATATGCAACAAAACTATCTTTGAATGGGGTTACATGGTGATATGTCCTAGATTCAAGGATCCAATCAAAGCTACTTCTATATGTATATAAACATGCATCCTCTACTGAAACAATAAATATGACATCACCATCTGTGATTACAACAGTAGTCTCACCTTCATTTGTGCTAGATGACATGTGATTTGTACTGGTCAATTTTTTATCCTTTTGTCCTTTCTTCAAGACTCAACACTCTTTCTTCATGTGCCAAAGCTTTCCACAATTAAAACATATGATCCGTCCCTTGATTTTAATCGGCCTCTCGACCTTGATCTCCCTTGTCGGCCTCGATCAATTCTCCTGCCACGATCAACTAGAGCTAGATCTTCTCCTCCCTGGTTTTCCACAACTTGTGTTACAACTCCTCATTCATTAAATTGTTTCTGACATCATCAAACTTTAGGTTCCTAGTAGGTGTTGAAGTACTCATAGCTACAATAAAAATTTCCTAACTGTCTGGTATAGAACACATTAACAAAATGGCTCTAATTTCATCATCTAGTATGATTTTAACAAAGGAAAGCTAACTAGTAATAATATTGAATAATGAATTCATTAAAGTTCTCAGCAACTGAAGCACACTCCATCTTGAGATTGTAAAGTTTCTTCATCAATAAAACTTTGTTTATTCTTCTCATATAGATCATGGAGCTTCTTCCATAATCCTTTTGTCATCTTTTCTCTGGACACATTAGAATACACATTCTTTGCTAAATATTGGTGGATTGTCGCAATCACCTTTCTATATAGATTATTCCATTCCTCATCTGTCATCGATAAGGGTTTCTTTGTTACACCCTCAATCAACAAATATTGATCTTTTAAAATCAGTATATCCTCCATTTGTGATTTCCATAGGGAAAAATTATCCCCGCTCAACTTCTCCATATCAGTTACTACTGCTATCTCCATTCTCAATAATATTGATGCCCCAAAAATTAAACTCCACTTATAAAATAAAACTTTAAATTATACACCTTTTAAAATAAAAAAAATCCATCTCCTTTGAAAAAAAAAATTATCATATAACAAAAGAGCACCTCTCCTTTTTAATTAGTTAATTAATTAAAATACGTTAATTCCAACCCATTCTCAAAAGAGGCAAATCCATTATATAATCATTGTCATATTAATCAACTAACTTAAATGGCTACCTTCATAATAATTAAAAGAGAGCATATAATATGACACACAAAACAAAAACTCGAGACAAATCTACACCAATCTTTTGAAGTTGTATGGTAGCAGCGAGTCCACCAAGAGCACCACCAAATATGATTGCCTTTCAACGGCACCCTTCCTGTAGTGATCCCACGAGAATTTAACCACCATACCTCCAATTTTTCAGCGTATGTTGTGTGAAATATCCATATGTTTCATCGAACTCCTTCATGAATCTTATTTTATGTTTCCATAGGTTCTTACGGGTTCTCTTCGACTTGTAGTGGCTACTTAGAAAATAATATTGTCACCCTTCTCATTTGTCAAAGACTAACAGATCGCAAAATTCTCCAGAACCATTCTTAAAGGCAACGATTTCACTTTGTGAAATACGCGGCAGTGAATGGGTTAAAATCATCCCAGGCTCACGAATCTGGCTCTAATACCAGTTCATGGGATTCAATGGAGTGCAAAGGAGCACGGACAGAACACGAGACTTCAAAATCCAGATCCATATCTTAAAAACAGGAATACATTAACAATGGGGAACAAAACTCACATTTTACATTGCATAAAAGCCCTTTGCCTTGCTTGAATTTCTCAGGAAGAGACAAGATTACAAATTTATAGATGAGGACAGAGCTGATGTAGAATTATCTACATGTGAGATTCATGTGATTTCCAAAAATTCAAATGGTTGGTGCAGTAGGCTTGGCTGCAAACGACGTAGGTTGGTTGTCGGTTGTGGATGACAAAGTGGGTGAAAAGTTATTGTTGTCATCTTTGAATTTGTCTTCAAATTTAACACCACTTGCATCTTAAGTATAAATTGACCAAGTGGTGGGGTTTGTAACACACTGTAGAGAGGCTAGGTAGGTGGGATTTGAGAGATCCCAGATACCGGTGGAATAGGTTGAGTTTGAGATGAAGCCTGGACAGGTTGACTTGAGATAAAACTTGGGTAGGTTGAGGCATAGATTGAGTAGACTGGCAAGTGGGAGCCTAAGGTGCGACCAAGGTAGGTTTTTATGTGGGAAGTTAATTCAAAACCAAACCAGATTGAAGAGGAAATGTAAGATTCCAAGAATCCATTCCTGGGAATGGAGGAATTGAATAGGATTGAGCACCCACTTGTGACATTTGATCAGGAGATGGAGACATGGAAACAACAAGTTTTCCCCTTGTCGGGGGATAAGGAGTATATGGAGGAAACTCCCCCCCAAGAGGAGAGTATGCAGTATAGGATGGAGTAGGATTTTGTAAATGTCCCAATCCACTAATAAATCAACCATATTGCTGCTCCAAAGAAGTTTAAGGCGAAATAAGTGGAACAGATGGTGAGGTGTTTATCAAAGAAGTATCATAAGACATTCCATATGAAGATGACAAGGGAAAAGTCCATGGACTAGTTGATGCACCAGAAAAGGTTCCAGATAACGATTGTTAGCCAGGGGGCGCCGATGAACCACCATACAAATGGATTTATGGTGAAGTTACAAACATGGAGGTAGTTGCAACTTCGATTGACAAACTCATAATAACATATATGGGTTGAGAAACTGTTATTGACTCAATCATGGTTAAACTTCCCAAAGAATGTGTCGAGGGAAACTCAAAGGTGAGTTGAAACGAGGAGTATTAGGTGAAGGAGCTTGTATTGGAGTATGAGTAGTATGAAAAGGATGAACTTGATAAAGAGGATCCCCTCTTAAGTGAACAGGAGATAAAGGTTGAGACTCTTCAGTAATCTCCTCAACACTCAAAAGACCAGGTGGAAATGCTTCTCCGTCGAGACTGAAATATATGGGTTTTGGTTGGATCGAAGGCAGAGGAAGAGAGAGAGAAAGCATTTAAGTAATAGGCTCAATTAAATGAGGTTCCTTAGGTTGTAATGTATCTGAATTGGGAAATTCATGTTCAATGACCTCAAGTAGTGAAGTCTCAAGGTTTTTTGTTTAAACTGTGTTAGACTCACTAGCTGGTAAAGATGTGTTTTCGAGATCAATACTTATGGGAAGTGATGATTCTAGTTGATTGATTTCATATGTAGTTCTAGAAGGGGAATCTTCCGAAGTACCAGTTTCGGTAGTTTGTGTATTTTTATTCTTTTTACGACCAGGTGTTTCCTCAGGAGGTAGAGGAGGTAATATTTTCATTCTACATGAATGAAGAGGTTATTGAGGGTGTTCTTCCACGATGGTTTAACCAATTTCAGAACTTTAAAAACATAAAATAAAACAAAGGGGTAACTACGCAGAAAAGGATTACCAAGTCACTGTGAATTGTGGAATATCATTTCCAGTACGTGCAGGAAATATCCTCAAATGTTGTGTTCGGTGTATAACAGTAAACAAGGCAGGTTAATCAGTTACCTATGGTGGGATAGAAACCTATAGGGTACTTCCAAAATATACCTGAAGGTACATGGAAGCACAGTCTGTACTAGTGTTGTCTAATGCATCATGTACGATAGGAATTATTCTAATAAATGTTTCATACATAGAGTGCCGTCTGATATACCCGAAGGTATGTGGAGAATGATATGACATACTTACGTACATGGAATATCGATTACCTAAAGAATATAACATAGACAAGTAACGAAAACTCCTATGTTTAAAAACGTCAAAACACGTATCTAGCCTAGACCTCTATGTCTGTAGTTAATGTTCCAAATTCTCCTTTAATTGATTGAGTAAATTTTAAAAGTTGATCTTTAATTATGTTTTAGTTTCAAGGCTCACGATATGATTTCACCTAAATTCCCTATAATGCAATGTAGGATGATAACAAGGACTCTTTTTATTTTCAATGAAGATCTATCTATGAGATGGAAGAGACAAACAATAATGCAGCAATCGACGATGCAACAAACAAAGATTCCTAATAGATCTTTCAATGCAACTTTTCCAATTCAAATTCAAAACCCTATATGTAATGCAAATACTAATTTCTTTTATTTTCTTTCCTTTTAATTTTCAAATGCAATGAAAACTAAAATGCAGCTAGATCATTGATAAAATAAATCACATAGAAAATGACTGTAATATAAATTTATTCAAGCAACAAAAAATCAGGCCAAATGTTTACAAAAAACCTAATTGATAAGAAGAAATAAAAAATCAAAGAAACTCTCATCAAAGGCTAACAAAATAAAATGTAAACACTATGATGGCTTTTCAAAGACACAAACAAACTTAGAGACTCAAGAAAACCTTTTAGACCAAAGTAGAACAAAGAGAAAGGCAAAGAAATGCAAATTTTTGCATTTTATAGGATCATCACAAGTGCAGAGTAGACACCAGAGCTCTGCATCGCACTTCTAGAGAATAGAGAGTGCATTGGGGCGTTCTGTCTCATAACAGAGAGTGCATTGGGGCTAATTTGGTCAAAATACGACTAAGAAACCCTAGCAAGATCAAAAATGTGTTTAATTAAGGTCAATTACTGTCTGAATAAGTCAATTAAGTTTGCTTTGAAAGGTGAAATTTTTATAAGGATAAGGAAACGACTAAGAGAAAATTAACTTCTGCAGACAAAAATGAACTCCCTAGATCTAGTGGTATGATCTAGAACAACATAGGAAAAAAATATGTATGTTTTCCTTAGAGAGATTAGAATACAAAAAAGAGACCTACCTAGAATTTGTAGTAAGTCATCTTCTTCTCCTTGATTGTAAGCTCCAACTCTAGCTCCTCATGCTATAAATAGAACCTGGAAGAAAGACTAAAACAAGCAAGGGAACGACAATATCCACATAGCATAATCCAATATCTCTAATCAGTGAGTCAACATGGCATTGAAATGCATAAGCAACAACATGACACAAATATAGAAAAACATAGTGCTTTTTGTATTAATAAATAAAGGAGGGAGTGACAACCATATATAGAAGTTGACTTTGTAGATGTCTCCCTAATTGCCTTGTCCTTCATTTCCATAAAAAAGACCTTCACACTCAATCCTAATGCATAAATGGATAGATTTCTTACGCTCAAAGTAGCAGCATGAGGGCACTAGTAATCTCCCAAAGCCAACCCAGACTCTATGAGAGGTCGTAATTTATAGGGTGAAAGTGGTAGTTTAGGATTTACCAATCTAGTCTTGAGATCCACATATGAGGGAGGATAAGCTCTAAGGATAAGAGATAAGACCACTAGAGTAGGATCATATAGGAATTTTAGATCTGTATCCATGGTAAATGGTTAAAACCACCGTAGAAACTTCTAAAAGAAGAAAATTTGAAAATATTTTTTAATTTTCCCGAATTTATAGAATCAACACACTTGCAGAGTAGAGAAACTTGTGCTAATCAATGCAGATGCTCATTTATGAAGCGTGAAACCATTGTTGGTGAACTAGCATGTAGAGTGCGCTAGGGCTAAAAACATGGTTTTTGAGTTGATTGACCTAGAAACTCAGTCTTTTTCGGAGAAATGATGGTTAGGGCCATGTAAAGGGATTATGATTGATCTAGTTTTCATACCTTTTGTGTGGAAGCGACAAAATGACTTGTAACACTAGTGAAGAAAGAAACAGTAGCAAGTAGACTCGATGAAGGTAATGTGAATGTTATCATCTTTTGTAGAATTTATATGCATTAATGAAGGGTTGTAATGGAGGGTTGTTTCTCAAACAAAGAGATTGGTGTCTCTTGCTAAGTTGATGCTTCATAGTGAGGATTTTCATCTCCAGTAAGCTATTGCCTATGAATATTTATAGTAGTGGGGATTGGTGTCTCTAATAGGTTGGTTCCTATGAATATTTCTAGTGGTGAGGATTGGTGACTACAAAGGTCTATAAGAGTAGGTTGGTGCTTATTAGGGTTTGTACTAGTTGGGATTGGTGTCTCTAGTAGGTTGGCACTTACAAATATTTGTAACATCAAGTTGGTGCCTACATAGAATTATAAAGAGAATTTTTGTGGTTTTCTCCCTAAAGGGTTTCCATGTAAATATTTTGTTCCATGTTTTGAAGTTAATATATATCATGTGTGATTTTTTTCTTATGGTTGATGAATGTTTGAATAAGAAAAAAAAAAATCTTGTATTGATTCATCCCCTCTCTCAATATAAGTGTGTGCTCAACAAATTTTTCCCAGTACAAATACCCCATGGATATGTTGTCTTTGTACTTCTCAAATTGAAATAAAAAATATATCCATCCCCTACATAGTAAATGGAAAATAAGATCCTAGCTAATTTATTGTTTGAAAATTCTCCTCATGCACTTTCTCATCAAAATTTTAGAAATAACTCTTCCATGGAACTTTCCTGCCAACATTGTCACCTACCAAGAGTTGAAGTTGCACCATTACCATATCCTAACCTATAGTTAATTTCATTCCTTATAATATTAGTATTACAAATATGGGTTTCTACCTAATTCTCTTAACACCTCCTACACTATCCCTTAAAGATCCCCTAGCTAACTCAACCACCTTTGATATATTATCAAATATAAACTAGTTGGCATTAATCAACCCTTCACTGCCTTTCTTAGATATTTCAGTAGAGTCTAATTTCTTAATCTTTGAAGGAATAGGAGGCTATTCAATGCCTATCATGGCATGAAGTGATGAAGAATTAAGTCACCCCTACCAACCCATAATTTGCCACTATTTCCACCTTAGTTCAAAGCTCATTTTTGTTAAAGATGTCGATTTGATTTGAGAGAAGACAAAGCCAATCAATAGGGATCATTCCTTCATCATTAATACGGTGCATATATGATAAATTGAATACATCCTACTGTGGTACTTCCTCTCCAGGTTAGTATACTATTGGGATCTAGAGATAGAGGTGATATCCCCCATATTCTTCAATGATTGCTAATAATTCTACCATGATTAACCCTTGCAGAAGACCCTTTCCAAATGGTGATGAATATAATCTCTATGAACATGAGTATATTCTCAATAGAACACCAAACCAAAAAACCTAACCTCATTGTGATGATATATTAGTGCTTAGGAAGAAGGATTGGAAACATCAAAAATAATATCGAAAAGGCTATTAACCCTAGTCCAAAATATCGAAAATATCTTTCTACTGTAGCTAGCTAAAATAACAATGAATTCTCACAAATTCCACAATGAAATTGGACATTATTAAATTCCTAAAACGTTGTGGAATGAATGAATTGGTCATATATGTGATCAATGTAGAGATTTGATGTTCGCTATTTGTTTGTGAAAGAAAAAATCATGATGGTTGAAATTTTTCACTACCCTTCGTTTTATGTTCATAGAAATTAATAGACAATCAAATTTTATGTTGATATAAAATTTATAGCTAATAGAATATCAATTTTTATGTTGATATAAAATTTATATTGTTTTAATTATAAATTAACAAAAAGATAGCTTATCAAATAAAGATGAATTTTTATTGGGCCTGGAGTATGCCCTAAAACTGCTTCTGCTTGGCTAAGAGCTCGTCTTCCTCGGACGTAAGGAAATAGGTTAACGGCCCAAGACCCAGAGGCATTTGGCAGGAGTGAAAGCCTGCTCCCTTACGGACCACCAGCAGGTTATTTCAGGTGGCGTGGTTTTCCTTGATAACAGTGATGTGTCAACTGACATTCGCGGATAGCAGCCAGAGATGGCTGTCCTCACTGTTGGTTTGACAAACTGAGTTTGATAGGTTTTTCCACCTTTTGAAAAAAAAAAAAAAAGATGAATTTTTATTTTCTAATGTTCAAAGTAATATAATCAAGCAATTATAAACACACTTTCAATATAAATACAAAATACAAATTTATAAAATGTCAATTATTTTATGTTTATAAAATTTATAGATTGTGATTTTTTTTCAATAAGGTATTAATGGATAATTTGTGAAGTATAAAGTAATAAAAGTAGTAATCACGCACACATTTAAATATAAAAATAATACAAGGGTGGTAGGAGTGAGGGGAGTTATTCTACGCCCCAAAGAAAATACAGAATTAACCTTTTCATGGGGACTAGGGAAGAGATCTAATAACTGGGCTAAAGTGTACACTCTTCATAAGCGGTTGATGCTAATACAAATGTAGAAGATACAAAACAACTCCATCTTTGGCGATGTTAGGGTAATTATCCAAAGTATAATGAGGAAAACACCCCCAAAAGACTTTCACTTGAAATACATCATCAAAAGTATAATGGGGCTCCTACAACAGTTTGAAAAATATGAATTACATCATGTCTAAAGACAACACAACTAATTAGCAGACTTTTAGGTTGATGAAGGTGTCTCATTAGCCCTTAGATAACCAAATTTAATGAAGTGTTCTTCATTTTTTTTCTATACCATGATCATAGCTATGAAGGGAATTGGGAATTATGTTCTAAGGTGGTGATGCCAAGTGGCACTTATTAGTATTCGCATGCATGGAAAAATCAATCTAGTTATGGGAGGAGGCTAAAATACAGCCACTCTCGCACTTGGTACTATACGAAGAAGGAAAGGGGATTTATGGAACCAAGTGCCTTTGCAATTGTTACTCGGTAACATCCATGGATTTGATAACATATGAGGTAATTGAGATCAATTCCTTTGTAATGATGGAGGTAAGCCTCATGTTAGGTATGAGTATATTTTGGGAAATCCTTTCCATACCTGATTTGTAAATTAGGACTCATGATTAGATAGGCGAAGGAATGGTGATTTCATTGAACATTGTCAGAGAAATGAAAATCATATTAGAGATTTTTCCTTGCCTAATGCTTGTTAGGCCTTCAAGAGTAGGTGTAGTGATCATTGCTTAAGTAGCCAACTATATTTGTGTTTTTATGGTAAGAGCCATCAATCTTCCTCTCCGTGTTTGGAAATTTTTGGCCATTTTCCCTAACCCAAGTGTAGGAAATGAAGGTATGTGGCATAATTTATGGAATTATTTTGTTAGCATGATTCAAATTTAATGGCATAAAGGTATGAGGAGGTTTGTAAATTTTAACCTAGTTGAAATATAGGGTAATGGTATTATTTGTTTCACCCTGTGGTATTCCTTGTTGGCTCAAATTGCTATCATTTTAAATATGAGAGGTTAAGGTATGATGTAGATAACAAATATTATTCTTAATAAATCATGGGGTGAACATCTAGTTAGTTATGGATACAGAATTTGTGTATTAGGCTCTATTTCATCTATCTATCTCTATTCATTTTAGGGCTCTTTATCGATAAATTCATATCTAGGATTAAACTTCACCCCCTGGGTGGTCAATTGATCTAGGAATCCTAACTCGCTAGGAAGAATTAAATAAATTATTCACTTACCATTCCTATGGTTAGTGATCATGCACATTTCAAATTACAATGTTGATATATTAAGGAATTTGGTCTTTGGAAACCCTCTACAATTGAAATAACTCTTTATGGAGCAAATGTCCTAATCAACCATTTCGAACCATTAGGTAAAGCACATTTCATTGACACTCTATTTTTTTTAGTGGTTTAGTTCAACCTACATCAGCTCCCAAAACTCTGTTAGAACTTCCCTCTTGGTGGAGCACACACATATTTCTTCGTTTAAGCTTTGTGGGTGTAATGTTTTCAAATCCATGTCGTGATTCCCTAGTGTGGAGTTCAAACAATTAATGGAGAAAATTAACTCACTTTAGGAAGAAATAGTATCGCTGCAATTGAGGTACAATCGAATGGTATCTAGTCTAACAACTATCATATGAAGATGTTAGTCGAAGATAGAACCTTAATGCACATAAATGTGGTCGAGCTCTCCAATCTTCGATAACAAATTGAGGGTCTTCATTTTACTATTGACATGAAAACTTTGAATCCCTCTTCCTCCATTAATGACATGAATATAATAACACAAATTTTACATTAAATGTAATAGTATACTCCTAGAAGGTGGAATCAAGGTTAGGTGATGGCTGTCTTTGATTGATACTTAATATGTTAGTTTTCCAATTTTCCAAATTTTGTTTTTATTTGGTGCTTATGCTTATAGGAACAATAGTTTAGATGTAAAGGAACTCAAAATGTTTGGAATGGTGGGCATTCTAGGGATAGATAAAGAGAAAATCAGGAAATCCAATATAGAGAGAAAATCAACAAATGGAATTCCACGCGCTCACAAGGCATACTTTAGTAATATGAAAAAAAAAGTTCTCATTCTTATTGTATAAATAGAAAGTGTAACAAAATAAAATTGCATGAAATAAGCCTTTGACATATATTCATAATCTAAATTAGAATTAAACAATATATATTAAACTAATTTCTTAATAGTTTTTGCAATATTTTAAAAAATGTATATATAAAATTATGATATCTAATTAAATAATTTAAAATATAAAGTATAACATAGCAATTTAATCCTTACTATATAGGTTTTTTTTAAATTACAATAATATTAATAATTTATAAATATTTATTAGCCCACACATAAAAAAATTCAATTTATGGAATGCCTAACCACCAACTATAAATGTAAAAGTTCTTGTATAATAACTTAACTGAAGTTCTTGTATAATAACCTAACTGACCACATTTATTACATAATATACTTACAAGATAAATTTGGTTGTGAATGATCCTCAAAAGGTTATATATATATATATATATATGAAACTAGAATATTATTAAGTTAGAATTTAGGAGAGCCAATAATGTATATAGCAGAAATGAAATGAATTCCATACGGGTTGGAGGTTGAACGAATAGAAAAGGGGAAAAAAATCTTCTTGAAAATTGTTCAAAGTTTTGATGCTATATAGTTCAAAAATAATGTTTTACAAAAGCATATCAAATCTTGATAAGAAGGTTTTGAAAAATCATCAAGAACATGAATTTAATGAATCTTGTAGTAAAATCATACCTATGAGAAAGAAACATTGAACATAGAACACCATTTTTATCATAATCAGGCATGCATTGCAACAACTAATATAGAAATGTAGAATATAAACTAAGAACAATGTTACTCTGTGTCAAGTGGATATTTTATAATTTTTCCTTAAGATGTTGAATCTTCAATAAATATGGAGTTATCCATTTATGAATACTGGAAGTTAAAACTACAAAGGGTACACTATTACTCTCCAGATGTTCAAGTATTAGAAGTCAGAATTTCGTTACATAAACTATATTCATCTAAATTTTACAGTGTACAAAGCCAATGGAGTGTAAGAGCAATACAAAGCCAATGGGGTGTAAGAGCAATCCATTTGCAAGAAATCTCACCAAATAACAACATTTGCTACCTTGGTGCCTAAAGTAGTTTATAGAGCATAAAAAAATTATGCCATTCTATTCAGTATTGGCCTACGAATTAAAACTAGGGATGGATTGTTAGAACCAAAAAAAAGTGTTGCGCCTTTGACCTTGAAGCTAGGTTGAGTGAAACTTTTAGCTGTGCAATGCGGCCTTTAAATGGTGTACTAACAAATAAGTTTCACAGCATATTGGTAGAATTGAAAGTAAGTAAAGTTTCACAGCAGATTGGTAGAATTGAAAGTAAGTAATAAATTTCCACATATTCATACAAGGTTGACAATTTGAACCATTAAAAGCTAATAATAATGGTATCACTATACTTTAGACCCAATTTAGGAAAATAATCACATTTCCTTGGCAATAAAGACTATAAAGCATAAGAATTGAAACTTTAATGAAATAACTTGAATAAAGGATATGCAATGGTAGGAATCATCAAAACAATCAAATCATTCAAGAAAAGAAATGTAACTTCCCTGCAAATGTGATAGGAGTGTAGCTCCGAAACCGAGGTGTTTTTAGATACAAAATGGGACAAGACAAGCTGCTTCTCAAAACTTAGAGCTAACAAGTAAATATGACAATGTTAAAAGCAGTAGGCAAGATCAAAAATATAATGATGTTGTGGAGAAGTTTAAGGAAGAGATTGTAATAACTAGATGTATGTAATCATTCAAATTTTACATTGTCATTTCAAAGGGATTAATCCTTATAAAAAATTTATAAATGTGAGACTATAATTTATCTAAACTTTTGTGTATATGATAATTCAATAATTATAGAAAATCTGGAAAACTCATACAAGATGTCTCGATGTGGGTGAAAATGATTAAGTGGAGTAGCGTAAAAAAATACCCACCTAGAGATCTTGACCTTCATGCTTAGGAACATAGTTGAATAAAAAAAATTGAACTCTTGTCCAACATTGTTGGCATCTAGAAAACTTAATGGTGCACCAACACTGAGTAAGACCATATAGCAAGTCATCATTGGAGCCACAACATAATTGCTTCCTATTGAATCATTCAAGAGGAGTTGCGTAGGTTAAGTCTGGGCTCTTTAGGAAAATGTCTAGTGTCATTTATGGAGACATAGTAACAAGTCCCTAAACCCAAGGAACTATCATATAAACTACTAGAATTCTCATAGCGAAGGAAACAACTATTAAAATGAATCCGACCACCACTAGATTGGGTCCAGGTTGCTTTTAATTTAGCAATGGCTTCCATGAAGCATTCTAAGGACTCATGGAAGGTAGAAGTAGAATTGTTTCCTAAAGTAAAAGTAAAAGCACTCTTGGGAAGTGCACCTCCACTTGATGTCCAACATTTTTGTGGGGTTCTCCCACTCCCTACAATTCAGAGAGAGTATCTTCATTAGATGATTCTCAAAGGGGTATGTGCTCTAAGGGCCCCTTGGGACCTTACAACTCAAGCTTTCGCATTTTTTTCTATGCAAGAGAAATGTGGGGTTTTCATCCTCTGAGAGAGGGTTTTGATTCAGGTTCATCCAAACTCCCAAAAGAACCCACCATATTATGACTTAGGGTAAGTTCAATACTCTTGTCAAGATCACGGGACTTCTCCCCTTTACATTTAGACTGAATATTGTAGAATGAAGTTAATCCATATGCAAGATAGGGGACTATGATGTGGGAAGATGAGGGAGGGGATTCAATCCCAAAAATGTTGATAAGTCTTCAATGTGATTGATTAAGGGATGACAAACTATTTAATACTATATTTAAAGGAGAAAGAGAGGAAATGGTGGGGAAGAGAGAAAAGGCATACCCAGAGAGTCAATAAGAGTTGTTGATGTAGCCAAATCTCACTAAGGCTTCAAGAGACCCACCTCTAGCTAAAAATTCCCTTTGTCTTAAGTCATAGGGCTCTATGTACTGATAGGTTGAATAATGTAGGGAGTGAGCAAGATGCCCAATTTTGGAGATTGGCTTTGAGAATCAATTTTGATCCTTTTTTTCCTTGAGTTGGAAAGAAGTGACATTATACTCCTAGGTGGCCATAGATGTGGCAGTGACCACATTTGAATGAAATATATTTGTAATTCAAGGTTTTCCGAAAAGAGAAATTCGAATAGTGATGGTGTTTGAAAGTGTTCAAAATTCCTTTTGAAAGGTTTAGACCAACAAGGATATAACCCATACTCATGTAGCCCTAGACTTTGTAAAAGTCATTTTATTTGTATAAAAAGTTCCAAACAATTCCCAAATTCTTAGAATGTATCATCCACCTAGAAGATGATGGGAAGTCTAGGAAGGAAAAACCAACCTTGGGTGACTTTGAGCTTGGTTGAGTGAGCATAAAAATCAATGAACCAACTCTTAAAAAAAAATCCTATGAGCCCCATCGCCAACACACTTTTCTTTCGTCCATTTTAGCAATCCCTCTATTGGCATCTTTTTACTGGAAAACTTACCTACAATTTCTTCATTTTCCATTTTTTAGATATCAAATAGCTTTATGTCCTCCCTAAGAAGGAGACATGACTCATAAGCTCAAACTACTTTCACACATTTTCGATGTTTTTCGAGGAGATTCCTTTGCATGGGTTGCCAAGGTGGTATTGGACAAGGATGGATTTTTTGCTAAACTGTCATTATTTAGCATTTCCAGGATAGGAAGTAAAACATTTCAATAGAGAAGCAATACTAGAAATTGTGGGATGAGAGTTAGATAGCTATGCAAAGGGAGAGTTAGAGTGCACAATAGAAGGGGAGTAGTACAAGGAGAGGGGGTGTTTTCCAAAAAAGCTTGGATGGAAATCGAGGTAGAGACAAATAGAGAGATGACATTTGTATCATGAGTGGGTAACGAAGATTTATGGCCCCTATCCTTGAGATCCAATATGGGTAAAAATCTTGATAGGGGTTTGACAAAATCTGGATCTCCCTTCGAATCCAGTGAGGAGGGTGTGATAGTTGAGGGTCAACTAGAAGGTGAGATTCCTAAATTTAGACATCAGCGAGAGGGTATTTAAATAAATCCACAAGGTCATCGTCAAAGTTGTGGGCTCTGTAATGAGTTGTGTCAAGCCTGATATGAGGCCACATAGCCAATGAGGGCATAAACCCTAATCCCTAAGGCTTGTGGAAACTCTAGAGAAAAGGTAAATCATCTCACTGCATATTACTACCTTAATATAATTTATCATATATCATTACTATTTTACATTTGATACATTTAGTGAAAGCTATGTAAACTCTAATGATATACTAAAATGAATGGATACTGAATTATTAAACTATATGATGCATGCTTACGTTTCCTTTAGCCTAAAGGGCTTATAGTTAGGGATTTCACATGCACATGGCTATTACACACACAATAATGTATATATGGTTTGCATTAAATATTATGGATATATGATTTATATCTAAGGAATTTGAGAAACAAACTTGGAAAAAAATGAATGTTTTTTTACTTTTATTATTTTTAAAATTTTAATACAAATAATAGAAAAAATTAACATTGATAATGTCTAACATAATGGTTAATGTCTACTGATTTCAAATTTAGTTTATCAATCCTTGGTAGGGATGCCAGAGAGGCATCAATCCCCATGCATGGGGGCCAACTATACACCTACCTACTCATCTAAGTACCTTTCTGATGTATCGCAGTGTACCATATGGCAACATTACATTAATCCCATTATATGCCATAGTTAAAGAGGCAAAGAATAGGGATAACATTTAATTATGATACATAGTGAGAGGAAAGTTCATTCTCAAGAACAAGATCAAGAATTCTAATCGTGGTTTCTAAAATGATCCATTTGCATCAAACTAGGAAGTGGGTGCTTCGCGCTATTCTCAGAATTATGACTTTAGACAAGTATCATTCTCCAACTAAATGTGATCCAGATCTTGTGGGGAGCCCCCCAAAATCTGAAATATTGAAATTCTAGAAAAGGAGGAGAACACACAATAAACAAAACCACAAATATTTTTTTTTATTAAAATAGAGAATAATTGTAAAATGTGACTTCTTACTTACAGTCTTTTTTAGTTACAATACCACAGGTAAATTTCATGGGTGGGTAAATACCATGGGTGAATGAATACCATGGGTAAATTCCATGGGTGGATAAATACCATTGATGGATGAATACCATGGGTGGATCCACTTTCCATTCGGATTAGACTGTGAATATTTTATGTGGCTCCTTTGCTTCTGTTGGATTTTAAATTGTTAATAGCAAGGTGGGGCAGGTAATCTTCATCTGCCTCCACTTGTCACAGGCTTTCTCCTTTTCCAATTGTTGTGAAAGCTTGTTGCCTCTGGTCAAACCTTGATTTTATTGCCATGCCTTGGGGGAGGGCCAATTGTCAATTCTAGTAGGATATGTATCGTCCTTATAGCTCCGATGTACAACAAAATGCTCAAGAATATATGAATGTCTATTGGGAGCATCTGCCACCCAAAATTAGAGAGGAAATCATTGAAGTGGAAGTAGAGGTTGAAATTGAGTGAGGGGTCATTCACAATTTGGGCATTGATGAGGAAATTAGGATATATATCCCTAATGCAGGAAATTACAAGGTAAGGGACACAAAACATTGGTGCATAATGAACCTCTATTTGCACATTAAAACAATAGTGATTCAGGTTGTACAAGGAATGAAATGAATTGCAGGAAAGTAAATGGAACACACACACATAAATATAGTAGAGAGCACAATAATATGGCATAAACCCTTCTATTAATTAATGATATAGTAGAATATTGTAGAACCAAACTAGCTAGAATGGTAGTAGTTAACTCTGAAAAAAGAGAGGTGGTGTCTATGTGCAATCACAAAAGCTATTACAAGAGGCTAAAAGAATGACCCTTTCACATAAAGAAAGAACCCTAGATGTCCAAAACCCTAAACATATAAAACAAAATGCCAAAAAATTTGTAGGCCCTGAGGTGGTTAGTTGGTACTCCAACTTCCCGAGGGTGTAGCATTTACAAAAAATATCATTTGGGGTGCACAGTAGCTCGTTGTAAAGAACTATCCAAGGACTATAACTTTTTACCAAGGCCAAAGTATGTCATGGAAACCTGTGGCACACAAGATTTCCAAGAAACGTCATTTAGGGCCTTAAAATGGCCCTAGAAGTTTGGGACCCAAAAATCATAGAAAAATTGTGAAGAAGATAAAGAACCATTGAGACAGTGGAAGAGATGGGTGGTCACCAATACCCACCTTGATCAAGTAGTGTGCAATGTTTTGTATGACATGGATGAATCTCATGAGGAATCCATGTTGCAGGTTGATAAAATCAAGCTACAAGTTAATGATATCAACTCCAAGCTTTCAACTCAAGCATCACATGCCTCTATCAAGCATGCTAATTCTCGTAAACAGAAGCACCACCATCTCCCTCCTAGTGCAATGACAAAAACACACATTAACACAAGATTTATCCTAGAAATCCAAACCATGAATATCAATAGTATTTTTTCAATATATAGTTTCTATAGATGATTACAATACTCTCTCTCTCTCTCTCTCTCTATATATATATATATATATATATATATAGATATATATATATATATATCCCCAATCTATTTACTATGGTTTAGAATAAAATCATAGTTTCTTAACCGAAACTACAAAACCATGGGAAAAAACTACACGCAGCACAAAATTGCTAAAGGTGAAAACCATGTGTTGAAAACCGCTAAAAATAGATATAAAAAATCACCCAAAAAAAATTGGGGGCACTGCCTCAAACCCTTGTGTAAGGAGTATTCGCCCCCCCACAACCCCTTATTGTGCCCGGTGCAACATATAATGTGTGAGGATAGTCATGCAAAGAATAGAACACATACCCAATAAGAGATACTTTTGTTATTTTAGATTATGGTTGATCACCTCCTTATAGTACCTTGATTTCATGCTATCTTCTAATCCTTTCTCACGCCACACTTTCTCCTTAAATTTTGATGCAATATTGTTTTAATATTATCATTATAATTTTTCAAAGTAATTATATGTTGATTCTTCAATGATTTGTCTAAGACTTGTCATATTTATGCCATGTCGAAGCTTGAGTCATAGGTCATTTTGACTTGAGTTAGAAGCAATCCTATGAATCCTTTTCTTTTCCATGTTGTTTATATTGTTCTTGTATATTAGGTACTTATTCGTAGGCATGCTCTCAATGGGGAAGGATTCTCTAGAGAAACTATAGCCTCGGACTTTACAACCATATAAGAAGACATGAGTGATAAGAGTTTAGAAAATGAGTTTATTCTTAACCCATAACCAAAGATCCATTGACTTACAACTATTTTCAAGTCCATAATAAGATTTCCACCCTCCATTCAACCTTTTATCAATACAATGCTATTGTTCCAATTAAGTTTGTGATGAAGATCAATTTTGAGATATTTGTATGAAATCACTTCTTCCAAGTCATTATTTTCATACATGAAATTAACATGAGTGACATTTTTGGATTTGATTATCATAACCTTCATTTTGTCAATGTTGATAATCATAATCACACTAGAGTATAAATCCTTGAGGATTTTTAGTTACTTATTATCCCTCTCGTAGGCTAGGGTATAACGTATTGAAAAATAGTTGACCCTTCAATTAATTGTCTTGCTGACCAAATATTTATAAAGAAAATGTAAAGTGGACATTAGAACATACAAATAATTTATTTTTTCAATTATTAAATTGAATTTATTTAATTTTTTATTGGTGCAGAGAAGAGTGACTCTTATTTAGTAATCATTACTTGGGATTTAGTATTAAATAATCAGAGGTCATTCCGTACTCTCTCACACGGCGTTGAGGATTCCAAAGTGGGTGCATGATTTCAGGTCTGAAATTATGTAATTAAATTATGGGATTAGGTTTTCCAGCGACATTGCCTTCCACTTTTGTGGAAAAGAAGCTATATGATTGTGAATTCCTCGATGTGATTCTCATTTTGGTATTGAGAAGATGCAAGCCCTTTAGCAGGTTGAGTTATAATTTACAGGTCAATCAATCGTCTCAACACCATGGAATTATGTGCCAAAACATTGATTGCAAACCTCCCTTGCATATAATATATCATATTACGATTTAATTTCAACATCTTTAGATATTGGGTTTTTAATTTCCGAATTTAATTCTGTACAAAATGGTTGGTCCGGCAGAAATGATGTTATATGTGTACTTCAGATTGGAAGAACAAATAGATTTAATACACATGCTTTTAATTCAACATTTTTTATAAATTATGCATTTAATTCAACAGTAAATTTTATTGAAGTACAAGTTAGCAATATTAACTTTATAGATATAAGTAGAGAGTATATTTATTTATTAATAATATTTGGAAATATTAACTTTTTAAATTAAACATAATTGAATAGAACTTTTTATTATTGAAAACAAAATTATATATTCATCACATTTATTATTGAAAACAAAATTATATATTTATAAATTGTTTCTTAATATAATTGAAGTTGGTTAAACGTAATTTATAGAAAAATTTCAATAAATATTATATACGAAAGTCATGGGTCTCTGACTTTTCATTAATTTTAAATGAACATTACATAATCTTAGTGTCGGGATTCTTCCCTATTTCTCTTGTTTTTCTTTTTTCCTTGCTTACAAAACAAACAAAATTATATTTATCTTTATGATTATTATATATTTGTGATATTTATGTTTATGTATTCATGCATATGTAATATTGTGCAAAAAAAAAAATTGATGAAGTAATATGTGTGTGCCTATAAATATATGTTTGTTTGTTTGAAGTTCTACTTGTTAGATTTCAAATGCAACATAACAATATTTTTTTGCCACTTTTTCAATATTCTCTTACTGTAATAAGGTAAAAACATTTTTTGGTTCTAGGATTTTCATTCCATGGTCTACATACTATAAGTTTGAGGTCATTGACAATATTGTATGGTTGTTGAAAAACACTTTGTTTATCCATTCATGCATGTCTTTATTTATTTTTAGTTTATACCTTTCAAAGTTCAATAATTAAACTAAGCGGCAGGGAATGCTAACTATGCGGTCTTGTTGAAATCATAGGGACTTCTTGTCATAAGAGCAATATCATCTATGTAAAGCAAAAGGATGATGACTTTACCAGTGACAATGGGGCCAATACAACCTACTTCTTTGAAATAACTTTCTATCTTGTCAACGTATATGCAAAAAAGAATAGGGGACCTGGGACAACCTTGCTTAACTTCCATATCACAATGGGTTTCGTCCAAACAATACTTGTTGTTCCTAAAAATGATATAACATTCTTGTACAATGTTATTATGTAGCTCTCAACCCGAGAAAAACTTTGAGGTCCTCTAATCTAACCCAAAGGTCAATCTTGGGTACTATGTTAAAAGATTTACTAAATTCTTAGTAAATTCAATGAGACTAACATTGAAGATAGGTTTAATTATTTTGACACTCCTCCACAAGGGAGTCGATATCTCCTAATGGCATGTTGGCTTTTTTTCCCTATGACTTTCTAGACCTACACTAATCTTCTTTTCCAAATAGGTTAGATAAAAAAATAAAAAATTGCTAATCATAGTTGTTAGTCTAGTTAGAAAGATTGTTTTACTTTTAAAATGGTACCATGAGACTTCGTGTAAAATCAAACGCGCCAGGTAGGGGTCGAACCTACGACTTTCTGCTTAGGAAACAGACGCTCTATCCACTGAGCTACAGGCGCTGTGCATGCCTGTCCCGTTTTATTTTATACTGCCATCTCTGGGATATTTACAGTTAGTATCACGCACCCCGCCTGTTTCGAGTTTAGCACCTTAATACTTATGATTCTGTAATTAATATTCTTAAAAAGTGCAGTTATAATTTTCTGATATTAAAATAGCTGGTAACACGTGAAAAGGGCCCAACCGGGTTCGAACACGTGAAAAGGGCCCAACCGGGTTCGAACCGGTGACCTCTTGATCTGCAGTCAAATGCTCTACCACTGAGCTATAGGCCCACTTACGCAGCAAAATTTTGGCGGTTTAATATTCTTTGTGTAAGACACTGTTATAGCATCCAATTGGTGAGAAGTGGAAGTTGTGATTTCTTCTCCTTTCTCTCTTTTACCTTTCAAATAAAATGTGATTGGAGGCAGAGTATCATCTTATCTTCTTTCTTTAATAATCACACATGGTACATTTAAATAATGGAAATTGTGGATAATTAAGTATTTAAAGATGACATGAACCATTATGATGAATGGTCTTGGGAGTTCCTTTACAAAATCTAATTTATTTTACCATAAATTTTCATGTAATAACATTGACATGTCTTTGGAATAGTTGTATTTAAACATTGTTATAAATTATAAATATAAATTTATATTTTCCTTTTTTAATTGAAATAGTTATGTGATGTTTGTTCACACAAAAACATTTAAAGGCCATTGCATTATTTGAAGTAAGTTTTGCATCTTATGAAAACTTTAGGGATTTGTGATTTGACCAATGTCTCAAGCACTTGGAGGGAGAGGGAGATGATGACTTCAAAGTGGCATTAGGGTTAGCACAAACATGTTTGCACAAGAATACATGTACATTCTTAGTGGCATTAGGGTTAGCACAAACATGTTTGCACAAGAATACATGTACATTCTTGAGAATGCACACAGTTTTTTAATAGTATCACCTCAATGCTTTATGAACTGCCATGCATGCTTGCTAGCTAAAACTTTTCAAGTATGTGCATGTGTTCTTGAAAGTGCATGCAAATTATTAGAAAATGTATTCATTTTTAAAATCATGTGTGTGCTTTGAAGAATGCACACACGCTTTCAAAAAGCAAGTGCACACTTTTATGACTAATGTCTTTGCCTCTCTCACTCTCTCCTACCCTTGCTCTCTCCCTCTCTCGCCCCTCCTCTCTCTCTTGTCCTCCTCACACTCTCTCCCTTTCCCCCCGCCCCTTGGTCTCTACACATCTCTCCACCTCGCTCCATGTTCCCCATCTCTTTCTCTCTATCTCTCTTCCTCCCTTTCTCTCTCTCACTCTACTCTTGCCTCCCTTCCTCTATATCTCACCCTTCCTCCATCTCTTCCCCTATCTCTCTCTTTGATTTTATCTCCTGCCCCCCTCTCTCTCTCTCATTCTCACTCACTCTCTCACCCTATCTCCCTCTTCTGCTCTCCCCTATCTCCTCCCTTCTTTCTCTCTCCCTTCTCTCTCATCCACTCTCACTCTCTACCTCTTTCTCCCTCTATGTCTCTCTTTACCCCATTTCTTCCTCTTGCTCTCTTTCCCTTTGTCTCTCCACCTCTCTCCCACTCTCTCTCCATCTCTCTTCCCCCTTCTCTCTCTATCTCTCTCTTTCTACTTCCATCACTCTCTCGTTCTCCCTCTCCCCCTCTCTCCCTCTCCACCTATGTGTCAATCTCCCCCCACCACCACCCCCCCCCCTCTCTCCATATTCCCCTCTCCTTCCCTTCCTCTTTCTATCTTCCCTTTTTCTCTCTGCCTATCTTTATACCTTCCTTCCTCTCCCCCTAAATTACCCCAACCTATTTTGATGATGTAAATACATGTACTTTTGACTGTTAGGTCAGTGAGCCATAACTATATGATGTGGCCCGTGTGCCCATATAGTGACGCTAGATAGATTTTGGGGTTAGTTGCCCAGATACTTTTATGCCAGTGTTGGCTAAGTGGTCGGGAATGCCAAGATGTAAATATTGTAAATTTGTATATATTTCAGATATTAATAAAAAAGGTTGCCTGCAGAGCCCACTCCATGGAAAGAGTAGGGGGGGCACAACTCCAGAGACAAAGGAAACATTGGGTGTTTTTCTTTGGGAAAAGTGCACCTTGGGGGCCACGTGGCTTCAAGGAATGCCACGTGGTCAGTGAATTCTATGCATGTATTAAAATGAATGTTTTTCCTATAAGATATATTCATTCATTCAATTTATTAGTTATACATTCTTGGTGACTGATTAGGCAGTGAATCCTAGGGGTTAAACTATGAAATTGGTTGGGGCTGTAGTTATTCATTTAATTGTACCAAATGGATGTATCTTGGTTTGATGTGAGCCCTAGTGCTCTGAGAGCTTGATGGTTCTTAGAGCTTGCTGGCTATAGTTATGGCTTGATGGGCATGGAGTTTTGGTGTGGACTGAGTTTGGTGATATTTTGTGAGTCATGTTTGGGCTCTGGAACTAATTGTGAGATTATTCGATTTGACTTTTTCGTACTTGGACACGGGATAGCAGCGAAGCTCATTGAGCTGCAGGTTGAGACCATTCTGGGCAATTGTAATTTGCTCTAGAAGGCGAGCACTGTCAAGGGACTCAAGCTGCAGTACTTGGGTGTCAATAAGGGGGATGTGAGCCTGCGACTGGAGATTGATGTTATTGCGGTTGGTGCAATGGCTAAGGTTTCATTATTGGTTTTAGAGTTGTTTTCATAGCTCGGGGGTGACCTATGGTTGAGCTTATGAACCACATAGTCTATAGTTGAAAGGAATGTGGACAGCTTGTAGCCAGTCAACTCTTTATAATCATATAATTGTTTTATATGGTTGTTATACATATAATGTGTTCGACTATTTATATCTTCCTCTATGGTTATTTAAATTACATTTATACATGGTATACAATGTTTGCAAAAGCTTGTACACTTTTGTATATAAGTATGTATATGTTTTGTTATGCATACATAATGTTTTATAGAAGTTTATAAGAATGATATACATTTCAGCCCTGTCAAATGTGTATTTACTCGTTTAAAAAAAATTATAAATATAATGATAATATAAAATGAAGGGGAACCCCTACCAACCTCGCTGAGCCGTGAGGGCCACGTCACATTTAGGCACGAAGTTACTTTCCGTGAGTGAGGTCGCTTGGATATATATTATACCCACTGGAATGTTGGGCATCAAGGGGCAAACCATATATTTTATATATGTGTATGGCGTCGCGGGTCTATGCGGCATGAAGGTTAGGGTGGTAGGGCCCACATAATATTTTTCTTAATATATGTGTGTGTTATATGGTATGTCCATCGTGGGGTATGGTTGGAACTGCAAGTCGTTGAGGGTCAGGTTCCACACTTAATTTTTATTTTATTTTATATTAATATTTAATTTTATTTGATGTTAATATATTAATATTTACATAACCGGTGTTGGAAGGGATGAGAAAAATTGTGTCGAGGTGTAGTGGAACAGTTATAGAAGACCCCACTTTCTCCGTACAGCAAATGGACCTTCCCTCCCCACTTTTCGTTGATTTGTTAAAATGCAACTCCATCATTGGATAAGTAGGGAAGCACTAGGAGGGGAACCATGATAATGGACCCCCGAGTGATGTCAACAATGGAGAGGTGGAGGTAGGGGCGTCCGAACTTTATACATATATGTGTGATGCAGTATATAATGGTGTTGTATTATTTTAAAAATAGTTATATTATATGGTGGAAGTGTGGGGTATGGTTGGAATGGTGAGGGCATGTATGGCTAGGTTCTATATTTATATTTTAATGTTATTATTTATTTAACATATTGTTATATACAGACAAGCATAGATTTATTTTAACTCTAGATCTATCAAGCGTTGAGAGAGATCAAATATTTTGAGGTGCAAACCTCTTTTTTTAGTGAAAAACTTAAGGATAGGTTTGTACCACGAGAGATTTAATCCCTCTTGGCACTTGATAGATCCGAAGTTAAGATGGATCTAGGCTAGTTCTAATGGTGCAGATTCACACAAAATAATTTCATTTATTGCCTCTTTATCCATGTTTTAAATTCATTACATTTCAATATTTTTTTAACGTAATTATTATTCATGTCCTCCTTAGAAATAGGTATGTGTCTTGTATTCTCAACAATTTAATGAAATAAAACATAAGTTAACATGTTAGAAAATTATATATTACAGAGCAATGGAACACATAAAATATTGCAGAAACAAAAACACATAAAACAAGAGAGACATAGATATACGTGGTTCACCTAGTTTGGGCTACGTCCACAGAGAAATAGTCAATCCTTCCTTTTATATTATCCATCAAAATGAAGAGATACAACCTACAACAAATTCGTTGTAATTTCCTCTTTTCTCTCACATAGTCTCCTCTCTCTTTCTCACTTAGAATACACATATACACATCCACAATACAATTCCCTCATATAAATTGAGGGGTTTCCTTCTAGGGAAAAAAATCCTAAATTAAACATAACTTCTACTGTCATATCATCCGCCTAATGAACGACTCAGATTGACTATGAAATTACAATATTTTACAAGGCAATTTTTCATCTATTTTTATCTTCAGGGGCGCTTCCCCCGAAGCCCCACCAAGGGGGGGGCTCATAAAATCATCGTTGCTCCCCCCTGGCCCTCCTTGATGGCAATTAAACGAGTGTCGTTGCCGCTCCGTTAGAAACTGGGGTCCAACACAACGATACCTATGAATAAAGAAGATAATCAGGCTCCACAGCAACATAACATTCCTTGCATTTTGCACTTTTCGGGTCGTTCTAGATGAGAAAAGTGTGGAGGTTGTGCCAAGCTCGACACTCCTACATAATGAAAAATAACAGAAAGCTAACAAAATCCCTTTCTCTTGCTCCAACAAGTTATGTGCATTATTATGCTAGTAACGAGAAATATGTAAGCACAATAATGGATGTGGCTATGGACAAGTATGGTCAACTCGACATTATGTATAACAATCTCGAAATTTGAATTGGAATGTGTTGGACACCTAATCCTCATGGGTTAGTGTGGAAGCAGAATAGACAAAAAGAATTCCAAGAGACCTTGCGATGTGCAACCCAACGGTCAAAACATGTACTATAAATGTATATCTCTTGTTAATAAAAACGTATTCTCATGTCTTATCATTCATTTCCTGTTGCTGCCATGTGTGTGTTTAACATGGTATCAGAGGAGGCGTATTCCTACCCTGCATAATTACTTTGAGCCTTTTGTTTTATGGCCTTTCTGTGCAGGTCATTTCTGCCTATTTTCCTATTCTGCCTATGTTCTGCGCATATTGCAGAACTAAACTGACATCACTAACATGGTAGTATGGTGCGATAAGTGCATACTTGATGATATAACTCCTATTATTTCGAAAACCGCCCTCTCCAATTATTTCGAAAAGTGTTGAAGATTGGATTGTCTTGCTGGACTGTTGCGTTCCCATATGCAGTGCTTTGCTATCTCTCACCTGGTAGCAACGCTCCATACGCTGCTCTCTTTGTTTGCAGCATGCCTCATACGCTGCCATATGAAATTTGTTTGAGCATTTCCATAAGCTTCATACGCTCTCTCCCATCCACATTGTATGCAAGATCAAAATTAACTGGAGCAGAAGTTGTCTTTTCAAGTCTTGCACCAAACGTGTTCAGGTTGGTTCCATAGGCGCGAAGATGGACATCTGAGGGCGGATTTAAAGGAGACCCATTTCACTATTCTAGACCTGCATTTCCTTCGCCACTTGGTTTGAACATTGGAGTTCGTTCGCTATGAGATTCGAATGAGTGACTAATCCTCTGGTTCGTATTTCCATTTTGCCCGTCCAGATTTTATTTCCTTTCAATATGAGCTGAGCACGCTTGCTTACGGTGGCCAGTCATACCTAACTCCTATTTCGAGGGGTTTATGTTGAAAAGGCCGAGGCAGCTAATAAAATCAGAGCGTGGAATAAAGGTATCGGAGCGTGGCAGCGAATAAAAATCAGAGCGTGGAATAAAGGTTCTGCTGGTGGTATCTATAATAACGCGTGCTTGCTTTAACAAGCATCTAGGCGGATCAATGAAATAAGCATTTGTGGTCAGTTAAAAAAAATATAGGTCTGTCTTCATAATTGTACCATATATTTGTATCATTGAAACATGAAATAGCCACTGCTGCCGAATTCATAAGATATCTCAAGTCAAGGTTCTGGTCAAGATGTTTATGTTTGGGATGAGGGAACCTATGCATTGTTTTCATAGCTGATATATGCATTGTTTTTAAATACTAGTTTTTGGCATATCATTTCCCCGGCGCCCTGGTGCCTCCTCAGATTGGAGAAACCAAAAGACATCACGTTCTTGCATCCACTTTCTGCTTTTATTGTGGATTCCTGAAAGTTTACATGCTGGGGTTGGTTGTTGAGGATTCAATGAAACAGTAAATTAAAACAACAGTGACAGAAGCGGTATTGCATGTAGCCCATTGAATTGCAATAAAGACTTGAGGGGAGGTTTGCTGTGAGAACTTAATGCATACCAAAAAGTAATGATTCTAGTCAGGGCTCGGACCATTTCCCGTAAGCAATTACTTGGTGGGTATTCATACTATTCACATATTAAGTTTGGCTTTTCAATGAATGAGATGGATTTTACACGTCCGGTGGATTGAATATAAAAGTCACTGAGATTTATGGTAAGCAATATAAATGCTCTTATGACACAAGGAGTCAAAGGATGAATTGTACCTCCAGGAATTGGAGTCTTGGAAGTGTCCCTCTGAATAGCATTTTCAAATTCAACAAATGTCCCCTTTGCAGTCTCAACAAAGCAAGTGTCTTGAGTAGAACCTAGTTGCTCAAAGATCTGAACGCAAAGGTGCCTCTCATTGACAAGAAGAACCTGAACATCAATCTTTACAGCCTGATTCCGTTTTTCTAAATTCCTCATAGGCCATAGGAACAGTCTAATCAAGGTGACTAATTTGTTGATTCTTTTACTGGTCAAAATTATGTTTCTATGGTCAATGAAACCATGCCTTAACTAATTGTTGCATTGATACATTGTTTAACTAACATGATATCTGAGTTTGAACAAAATTATGCCATTCAAAGAGTGAAGTCAGCATATAAAAGGATTTTCCAGTAGAAACACATACTGGTACTTTGGCATTTTTGTTTGCATCAAGTGTTGAGATATAAAAGTTTTCAATAAATTTGCATTGTCTAGTCTGTTGGCTCCTTGCAAATTTTAGGAAAGAAAGAATTATAGTGTTGAATGAATACTTAAGCTGCTTCCTGGTATGCTTCAAAACATTGCAGAAGGCTCAAATTTTGTATACCTGCAATATTTCCAATTAACATAATTTTGTGGTGCTTGTGTGTCATGCAAAATACAAGCAACCTGTAGATTTGGAGGTCGAAGAGATACAAACACAATATATATATATATATATATATATATATATATATATATATATATATATGCATTGATTCCTTGTTACTTCTACTGCTGCATAAGAGTTTGGTGGGATGTATAAAGGCTGTGATTGTTTTGACAAATAAAAGTAGTCTTTTGTGGAGAAAAGTTTAGTTGGCTGTATTGTCAGAGCATAGTGCTAGTCATTTTTATGTAATGGATTGTAATTGGTGCTTGTTGGTTGCACATTGATCATTTGCTGCACATTTATAAAGGATATTGCTGTGTACTGTGAGTGGGTATTACTTTTTTGCATTGAGTAGTAGTTGTGATCAATTTTTAAGGTGTAAATTTGACATTGAAGAAAAAATGGCCAGAATCAGTGAAGTATTAGAGTTCCTCAAAACTCTGATATTGCCTGCTAATCACGATACATTAAAATTCAACAAAGTTTGTCTCACAGACATTCAGGTCTGTCTACAAAATGCACGAGATAAAATTGATTTTTTACAGCTCGAATCTCAGCTACAGCAAGAAGAATTAAAACAGAGGATTCATTATGAACATGTTTCTGTTCAGAACATTGAGACTGCAACACATCAGAAGCAAATCAATAATGTTATAGTTGGTTCAGATTTAGTACCCAATAAAGCAGCAGTTGTACATGCAGATGCAGAAACTCAATCTGCACCTCCCAAGCCCATCATCAGACCTTGGGAATAGCTTGTTCACAACAAGCACAGAACTGGTATTGGATATTACAAGGACTTGTCCTTTCATATTCCAAACTACTCAAATCCCATTTAGTTTTAGAATGCTGGATTCATTCATGACAGTTCACATCCAGCTGTTCCAGATTCTGCTCCTCTTCCACAACAACAACAACAACAACAGATTGTGAAATGCCAACACTGTGACCGAGTTGGCCATTTGAAAGATCACTGTTTTGATCTTCATCCATGTAAGCACTATCATAAAACCAGTGATTCTTCAAACAGATGCTTCAGAAACAAACCTCCTGCAAGAACAAAGATTCATCTTGGATGGATCGCTTCTTGGCAATGGGCATCAACAGCCAAGAAGATATTTCAATCACATGTTAGAACTTGTTCCAGAGTATTGAACAATCTTGCAGTTGAGTTTTCTTCATCATCTCACCTTGTATCTGACAGAGGGGGAAATGATGGTCATCTACAAGCTTCAAAGCCACATCAAGCGAGCCTGAGCCACAACCTGCCACACTAGTTTCAGAGTTGTAGCCAGAGACAAAGATGCCCTTGAGCATGCCTTTAGTTGGTAATTTGGGACACTTCCTTGAGCAGAATACTCCAGCTTCTTGCCAGTTTCGGAAGAATTCCAGGAATAGAATTGGGGACACTTCCTCTAGCAGAAGACTTCATCTTCTTGCCAGACTTGGAAGAGTTCCAGGAATTGCACTAAGCATTCCAGAGTTGTTGGTCATCCTTAAACCATCATAGGTTGAGACTTTCCTTTTCAGGTTGAAGTTCTCCCTTTTATGCGGGGTGAGACCTCCCTTTATTGGTTGAAGGTTTCCCTCTTCAAACAATAGGAGCACTTCCTCTAGTAGAAGACTTCAACTTCTTGCCAGTTTTGGAAGAGTTCCGAGAACTGCACTAAGCGTTCCAGTGTTGGTGGTCATCCTTAAACCACCGCCTTTTATACCAACATTTCAAAGAGCACATTTAGCCTAGTGCTGCCATGCATTTTTGCACATTTTGTATTACAGCTTTCTTCTTGGACTCATACATAACCCTTCGGATTAAGGGGGGGGAATATTGGACACCTAATCCTTAATGGGTTAGTGTGGAAGCGGAACAGAGGAAAAGAAGTCCAAGAGACCTTGGGATGTGCAACCCAACTGTCAAACCATGTACTATAAATGTATATCTCTTGTTAATAAAAATGTATTCTCATGTCTTATCATTCATTTCCTGTTGCTGGCATGTGTGTGTTTAATAGAATGGCACTTACGTCTTGCATTGTGTGGGAGTGCGGAGATCTGCACAATGAACTTAGCTCATTGTGTGGAGCTTTGCACTCTTGCGCCATTTTAAGCCTTAAGCATGGAGTAGAGAGGTGAAAGGGCTAAAAATTTCTAATATTCATGTTCGTGATAGCAATGGCGATCGCATTTACAACGATCATTGTTTATTTGGTAGCTCAAGGACAAATTCCCTCCATTGGCAAACCTTCCTCATCAAGAAAGACCCCTCCTAACCCTTAGAAGAATATAAATTGGTTAAAGGAAAATATAATTTTATTATGGAAATCCACATATACACAAAAGGACAGGTCAACCATAAAAGGAAATTGGATGCCCTTAGAAGCCTATAAATACAACTCAAGTGACCCTTATTTGGAAATCATCATCAAGCATTTTATTCTTCTCCCTTATTTGGTTTGGCTTGCACAAATTTGAAGTTGGTTTGCAGATATTGGTTTGTACAGGTCCAAAATTGCAAGGTCTAAAGCTTGCACATGTGGAATAGGGTTTTGTTTTGTAGCCACAGGGTTGTCACAGGCATTTTTCGGCTGTAGCTGCACACATACAAGCCTATTTGTGCGGTCAAAATGCTTCAGCTGCACACATGAACACTTTCTCCATGTGGCCAAGACTTAAGGTTTTTGGTGAGAGTTAACAACATATATGAATAGTTGACTGCATGCTTGAATGCTACTCTGATCAATATTATTGTCGGGCTCATATTTTGGATATTTATTTATTTGGATAGTTTAGGCTCATTGTACTTTTTGCTGAACATTTTATGACAATCTAATAGAAGAAGAATTCCAAATGGTTTCCCCCCTTATGGGGTTTTTCCTTGGTCTTTGACCAAATTGGTGTCTCTTGTTGATGTTGTTGGTTGTCTCCTATTGTCATTGCATTATTGTTCTATGTTTAGTTACTATTGATTGATGAAAGAATTAACTGCTATTAAAAAGATTGCTAATTAAATAATTGAATTAGGAAAAAGTAATTGAAACAAAATAGAATAGTGGTAAAATTAACATGGTATTAGAGTTAGGGTCAAGGACAAGCCTAAAGGAGACAATATTTGAAGCAATCATATTTGGAAAATTTGAAGTAGCCTATCTAATGATGTCAATATGTCAACCTCTTACTTCAAGGAAAATGAGAAGTTGGGTGACTCATTTAACTTTTCTTCTTGGAAGATTAGGTTGGAAATCATAGCTAATGACAATGATGTTTAGGAATACATACAAGGAAAAGTACTTGGGCCTCTAGAGAATGCTTTCGTTGTTTCCAAGAACAAGTACAAGAAAGGTGAGTTAAAAGCAAAGAAAATTATAGCTAATGGTTTACAAGATCATTTACTTACATATGTTGGAAATTTGAAAACTTCTAAGGATATGTATGATAAGCTAGCTAACATGTATGAAGTTAACAATTTGAATGAAATCATCTCCGTGAAAGATCAACTTAAATATATGAATATGAATAAAGGAGATTTTGTGCAATCCTTCATTATGAGGATATCTCATCTTCGAGATCAATTACAAAGAGTTGGGGAAACCATACCTGATAGGGAGTTGGTGGTGGTAACCCTTAGAGGTATCCCTCCTATTTGGGAAACCTTCATTACCACTATAAGAAATAATAACGTTTTCCCATCATTTGATGAGGTCGTTGGAAAAATCACTCAAGAAGAATCAAGGATGATCTCAAGAGGTAGGATACAAAAGCATGAAGAAGGATAGCTCACTTATTTCATCAATCATAACTAGAAAAAATTAAGGAAAATGAGGTTCATCAGGTTCAAAGAAGCCTCCTCCTCAAAATTCTAATAGAAGGAATGGAAGAGACGGGGAATCATCGCACTTTGAATGCTACAATTGTCACAAGAAAGGTCATTATGCTCGAGACTTCCCTAAGAAGAACAATGCTCCATGATACAACACTAGAAGCAACAATAACAAGTTTAATAATCGAAGAAGAGGAAATGATCGAAGGAATGATTCAGATGAAAGAAGAAGAAGAGATGCTCTAAATTATTGCGATGAATACCACCATCCTCAAAATAAGTCAAGAAATTTCGAGTATGAAAGTAATGATGCTAATCAATCTAAATATATCCTTATTTTTGAACTTTCTAGTTCCTATCCCCAAGATACTTGGGATAGTTGGTTGGTTGATAGTGGGGCCTCCCATCATTTCTATGGGTATAAGGAGGTTCTCTCTAATTTGGTAGAGGGGGAGTCAAATTTAAAAATTATTCTTGGAGACAAATCCACTCATCCTGTTAAGGCTTTGGTTCTATTAAATTTCATTTGGACTCTGTGGAATATGATTTTCTCCATGATGTAATGTATGTGTTAGGGTTGAAGAAGAATTCAATATCTATATCTTCTTTGGAGGAAAAAGGGTTGAGGGTTGCCTTCATTAAGGGAAAAATACTTACTTGGCCAATGGGATCCCCTATGAGAGATTCTTTCACATTGGGATCTAGATTCGAAGGAATCTATAGAGTCACTGAAAGACCACTACTAGTGATGGTCCATGACACTAATCATCAAAGCGAGTTGTGGCATTGTAGATTGCCTCATCTCCACTATGGAGCTCTTCCGAAATTGAAGAAGTTAGTCTATGGGATCTCTGATGTTAAAGCTCATCATGATGGAGTATGTCCAGGGTATTCCAATGGGAAGAAGACAAGGGGATCATTCCTCTGTAGTAAGAATAAGACAAATGACATCCTCCAACTCATTCATTCTGACATATGTGGTCTAATGCCCGTACATTCACTTGGTGGCCATCTCTATTACATAACCTTCATCGATGATTTTGCAAGGAAGACTTGAATATATTACTTAAAGCATAAGGATGAGGCCTTCAATTTGTTCAAAGACTTTAAGGCTTTGGTTGAAAATCAAACCGGGAATAAAATCTAGATCTTCAGGTTTGACAATGGTGGAGAGTACATTTCAGAAGAATTCATGTATTTTTGCAAGAAGGAGGGCATCAAGAAGGAGATGATTGTGCCCTATAATCTTGAACAAAATGGAGTTGCTGAAAGAAAGAATAGGTCTATTGTAGAAGCTGCCCGAGCCATGCACCATGATGAAAATTTGTCGAAGTTCCTTTGGGGAGAAGTAACAAATACAATGGTATATGTTCAAAACAAGTACCTCATCAAGCATTGGATGAAAAAACTCCTGAAGAAGCATTCATAGGTGCAAACCTAACATTGGTCACCTTCATATATTTGGCTACCCCATATATTTCCATGTTCCGAAAGATAAAAGAAACAAGTTGGAAGCCACTGGTAGAAAAGGTACATTTGTTGGATATTGTGAACATTCCAAAGCATTTAGAATATATATCCCTGGTCAAAGGAAGGTTGGAATTAGTATGGATGTAACATTTTATGAAGATGTTTCCCTTGGGAAAGAAAGGGACCTTCCTTTGCCTCCTGAGAAGGAAAGCAATGATATGGATATTCTAGAGGGTCCTTGTAGAGTTCGAAGATTGTCCTACCATGACACCCCTTTTTGCCTAATACTAATCTCTTTTCCTATATATCTACCACCTAAATAAAGCCATATCCACCATGTTTTGATGAAGGTATGTAATAATATGTCTTCTTATTCATGTTTGACTTTATACCCTATTGTTTTGCTAAAGAATGCAATTAGCTACCGAATCAGTTTGTTTTCTAAGCCAATCCTTATTTCTATCACTGCCTCCATTGTTTTCTAGGTTCAGAAGCTCCAGGTCAGCAACGAAGGATGCAGATGGATAGAGAATGGTTTCCTCATGGATTCCTTCATATCCACTTGAAACTGTTCGTTAAGATAAGCGCAGGAGATCATGGTCAAACTCCAAGTCAACTACAGGATTGTCACCGAAATGAAATCCGGGTTCAATCGAAATCTTATCAATTTTCTTTCGGAATAGAAAATTGAAGATTTAGCGATATAGTTTAGCTAAGATAAATATATTAGGCTTAAATTACTCATGTTGTTATGCCAGAGACCTGTTATAAAAACTTATGGCTGCACTGTGATTTGGGTGCGCGCCGAATGATGTAATTTTGAAACAGTGTGTGAATTTTGTTTGCCAGCAATAGAATTGGGTTTGTGTGTATGCGTTGCGTTGATTGAATATTGTGAATTGATCTGTGGAGGGCCCCTACGAACAGTGACATGTCTTAACCAATTGCAACTTGATTTCTTTTCATTCCTTGAATACTCTGTTTTGTGTGAAAATGCAACATAATGAATTCGTTAATGAATCGTTATTTGCATAAGTACTTTCATCTACTTCATACCTAGCTTAGTCTGTCATTTGAATTGCTTTATACCTGGTACTGCATGGTTACTTTATTTGCTTATTATCTAGCATAGTTCAAGTGTGTTTATTTCATAGTATAGATGTTGTTTGAAATATTTTGTTTTAATGAAAATTGAATAAGTGAAAGTGTGAGAATTTTCTCCTAAACAATTGATTTTAGACAATGTTTCTTCACAATTGATAGAATATATTTATTTTTGCACTTAGTGAATTAGAAGTTGTAGCATAAAGAATCAAGACCAAAAATCTCAAAACAGTCTAATACAAGTAGGATCACTCTCATATCATCCATAAACTAATTAGATAGAGATTAACTTCCAAGAAATTAGCTAATAACTCTAAGGATTGTAACTCCAGTATATTTAACAAACACCACCTCTATATTAAGTTTAGATCCTAACAAATACATAATGACATATCAAATAAATTCTAGCACATATTGTGCACCTGTACTTCAACAATCTATGCACCCTGGTTGACAATTTATGATTGACAATTCAAAGACATTGAATTGGCCAAACATTTTGGTGCCGTTGCCGGGGAAGTATGAATAGAAGTTAAAAAAAAAATTGAAACATGATATGCATAGGGATAGAGACTCTAGAGGTAGATTTGTAGGGAGAGGAAGAAGTTTAATTCCCACAAATCCACTCACTTCACCTAGACTTCGAGAATCCACACCACCTACTCAAACCCGAATTCCTTTTAGAGGTCGACAAAGGCTTCCTGAAATCTCAAGATCAGAAATCCAATCCAAAACTTCACCCACTTCTTCTACTGAAGCTGTAATTGAAGAAGATCCTACATCCCCAACTACAGGAGTAATCTTTCTATCCTCCACTGGTGAGCAAATTTTGGGAGAAAAATTAGAAGTTCCTAGTGAAGAAGAGGAATTGGAAACTTATTCTGAGCAACCATTGATAGAGGAACCAGAAAGATTAGAAGAACACTATATTAGCTCCAAAGAATCTATCATGGCTGAAGAAGGGGAAGGAGAAGTACACAATGTCCATGGCAAAGAAGATAGGATTGGAGGAAGAGGTAGAGGTAGAGGAGGGGGTAGAGGTAGAGGAAATCAAGATCCTTCGGGATTCCCTATTCTTGATGAATATACAACCCTCACAATGAAAAATATATCACCCTCAATTCTTCCTAATTTCCACGGGAAAAGAAACGAAGATCCGGAGACATTTCTCTTCGAATTTGAAGTATTATGCAGATCATATGACTATCTGCATGATGCTCAAAAGTTAAAATTGTTCCTTGCCACATTAAAAGACTCAGCATTAAAATGGTTCATGAGTCTAGGAGTGCATTCTATAACAACATGGGGACAAATGAAAGAGGCTTTCTTAGGCAAATATAGAGATTATTGTATGCCTAGTAACCTTAAAGATGAAGTCTTCAAAATGACACAAAAAGAAGATGAAAATCTTGAAGACTTGGTAGAAAGGTTTGCTTATAATGTTAAAAGAGCAAAATTGGATAATTTGGATGAAGAAACCTTAAAAGCTCTCTTACTCAGAGCTATTAAAGATGAATGTATCGATCTCCTTAACCTAACTGAGAAAGGATATATTTCCCAACTACCATTCATAGATATTTGTGATTTATGTGTACATATCTCAAGGGGTAAAGCATGAGTTGGAAGGAGTCCTAGAGACCCTCTCTTGTCAAGAATTAACAAATCTGCAGCCGGGACAGTTAGTAGGGCAGAAATAGGAAATTTGCTTGACACCTTCAAAACAGATATCTTAGGGAGCCTAAGTGAGCAGATAGACACCCTTAAAATACAAAACAAGCAAAATTCCGAAAATGCTGCATTATCTATCTTCTGTCCCAAATGTCGAAAGAAGCATGCTCTAAGAGAGTGTCCCTTAGACTCAAAAGCCATAGAAACATGTGTCATATGTGTAGATAATCATGATACGAAGGAATGTCCATCCTTACCAGGTCTTAAGGTCGTATTCAATGATGAAGGAATCTCAGAACCAGTAGACCCTCTCTACTTTATAGCCAAAATACCATGGCAAAACCCCCAACCAAATTAATCACAAGGATTTAGACCACAACAATTTTCCCAGTCTTCACAAAATAATTGGAATTCAGCCTGGCAGCCTTGGGCTCTGCCACAGTCACAACCTTGGAATCAAGGATGGCAAAATCCTTATGGAGCCTATGCTCAATATCAACAATACTCGCCATCTTACCTTCCACCACAATTCTTACCCCCATCTAATCAAATTCCTCAAGCTAATCAATTTCCACAAGTTCCAGTTCAGAATCAAAACCCACAAATTTCCCTACCATTTCCATAAAAATCAAATCAACTACCCACTCAGCCACTTTTGAATCCTAATAATAAAATACCACAACAACCAGAGTACAACAAGGAGGGTCAGAATCCTCAAACTTATGTAATAACTCCACTAGACCTAAACAATGTCCAATTAAGGTATGGAAGAGTAATGCCAAGAAAACCTCCTGTTGTCATTCAAGAAACAAGATTCGATCTTCAAAAACACAAAAATCAATCAGAATAAGGGGAGACTTCTCTCCCTCAAAAAGAAAATAAAGAAGTAGAAGAAATTCCAATAAATACTCCTATCATAGAACAACCGTCAATATTAGTTAAATCACCTTTCCCATAAAGGTTGAAATCGATGAAGGAGTAGAGAAACAAATTGTCTTGCGTGATTACAATATGATGGATGAATTGAGAAATGTTTGTATTAAGATTCCTTTATTACAAGCCATAAAAGAAATACCAATTTTTTCAAAAACAATTAAGTAATTAAGTACACAAAGATCAGGGAGAAGAAGAAAAGATATAAAAAGAATTCAGTTAGTCGGAAAAATTGCAGACATTATGATGGGGAAGATGACAACTCAAAAATATTTAGATATAGGAAGCCCCATTGTAAAAATTCACATCAATGGAACTAAAATACCAAACACATTAATTGATCTAGGAACAACCATAAACATAATGAGTAAACAGGTTATGGACACACTTAGGCTTCTTAACCTTCAGTACACACCAATCTTGTTGCATTAGCAGATAGGTTAGTTATTAAACTAGATGGTGTGTTGGAAGATGTTTTTGTATCCTTAGATTCTTGGGAATATCCTATTGATTTCATGGTCATAACACCCAAGAATAATTTAGGAGGACATCCATTAATTCTAGGAAGGCCTTGGTTGGCTACAGCTAATGCTTTCATCGATTGTAGATCAGGTGATATGTTTATCTCAGATGGAAATTCCACAAAGAAATTTACATTGTATTCCCCTGCAAGAACAACAATAGATATAGAAACTGAAGAATGGATAGAAGATGAAGAATATATACAACCTATTTTCGCTACTGAACAAGTAAAGGAGGAAAACCAACTTTTAAATTTACTAGAAAGTAATGAATCTTCCTCACATTATGATCGTAATCGAAATGAGCATCTCTCATCTAAACAAGTATAATTTATCTACATGGAAAAATTTGGGGAAAAATTTTGGAATTCCTCGATAGAAATCTTTCCAAGAAAAACCTTGAATGTCAATAAAAACCTGGAAGAAGTGCAAAAGAATCAATTGATAGAAATTTTACAGAAACATTCTTCTGCTTTTGCATGGGAATACACTGACATGAGAGGGATTGATCCTAAAACTTGCATACATCATATCTACATTGAACAAAATGCAAGACCAGTTAGACAACCTCAGTGAAGAATGAACCCAAACCTAAAAGAAATTGTTAAGGAAGAATTGCAGAAACTATTAAATGTAAATTTCATCTATCCAATATTCGATAGTCAGTGGGTTTCACCCCTAGTAATTGTTCCTAAAAAGAATGGAAAATGGAGAGTATGCATCGATTATAGGGAATTAAACAAAGAAACATTAAAAGACCACTTTCTGTTACCTTTCATAGACTAGGTCTTAGACACTTTAGCAGGAAAAAAATATTTTTCCTTCTTGGACGGGTTTAGTGGATATAACCAGATTCAGGTAGCCCTTGAAGATCAAGATAAAACCACATTCACTTGTCCATGGGGAACTTATGCTTACCGAGTACTTCCCTTTGGGTTATGTAATGCTCTAGCAACATTCCAAAGAGTAGTCCTCGACATTTTCTCTGACCTTATTCATGATTGTGTGGAAGTGTACATGGATGATTTCACAATCTATGGGGATTCTTTCAATGAAGCACTGGAAAATTTAGAAAAAATCTTAATAAGATGTAAAGAAACAAATATCTCATTAAGCCATGAAAAATGCTTCATGATGTTTAACGAAGGAATTGTTTTAGGTCATCATATTTCAGGAGATGGAATCAAAGTAGACTCATCTAAAGTTGAAGTCATTTCTAAGTTATCAGTGCCAAGTTGTCAAAAGGATGTTAGAAGTTTTCTCAATTTTACTGGATACTATAGAAGATTTATAGAAAAATTCACAAAAATTGCATCCCCACTCTTTAAACTACTCACCAAAGACTATGAAATCAGTTGGGATTCCGAATGTCAAGCTGCCTTTGAAACTTTGGAAAAGATAATTTCTGAAGCACCCATCTTAAAGGACCTAACTGGAAATTTCCTTTCCATATCTCAACAGATGCTTCAGATTCAAGCTTAGGAGATGTGTTAGGACAAAAAGATCTTACTCCTTATGAAATCTATTATACCAGTAAAAATTTAACTCCTGCAGGGTTAAATTACATTGTAACCAAAAAGGAGTTTTTAGTTGTAGTTCATGCCATTAAAAAATTCAGACATTATATAACTGGCTATGAAACCTTTGTTCATGCAGACCATTCTACCATTAGATACTTAATGAATAAACTAGTCACCAATGGAAGAATAACTATATGGCTCCTACTTTTACAAGAATTCAACATAACCATTCTAGATAGGTTGGGAAAACAGAACACAATTGCTGATTTTCTATCTAGAATACAAAATGAAAACAATGATCAACCTGTAGAAGATAAATTTCCTGATGAATATATTTTTGCAGTATCTACTAAATCACCTTGGTATGCAGATATTGCTAACTATTTGGCCACAAGAAAAATGCCATTTCATTTATCCCCTAGAGAAAAGAGAAGAATAGTCCACAATAGCACATCCTATTCATGGATAAATGAAGAATTATACAAGACAGGACCAGATCTCATCATTAGAAGATGTGTTCGGGAGGACGAAATACCGGAGATACTTAAAGCTTGTCATGATGAGCCATGTGGAGGACATTTTTCTGATAGGAGAACTGCTTAAAAAATATTGCTTTTAGGATATTATTAGCCTTCCATTTTCAGAGACACCAAGGAATATGTTAAAAGATGCGATAGTTGTCAGATAATGGGAAAACCTACTCTTTCAAATGAAATGCCACTACAACCACAGGTACTTATCAAACCATTTGAAAAATGGGCACTGGATTTTGTTGGACTAATCAGCCCACCTTCAAAGTAAAAGAAGTATATTCTGGTATGTATTGATTATGAAACTAAATGGGTAGAAGATAAAGCACTTCTTTTTACTACTGAAAATGTTGTAGTTTCATTTCTTTTTGAGGATATTTTTACTCATTTTGGTGTCCCAAGAGAAATTGTAGCAGATCAAGGAACACAGTTTACATCCAGACTAGTGAAAAAGCTTGTGGACCAATACAAGATAAAACATTGGAAGTCAACTCCATACCATCCACAAGCCAATGGAAAAGTTGAGTCCACAAATAAGGTGATTGAGGCTATCCTTGCCAAGACCGTACATCTACACAGGAAAGACTGGGTGGAAAAGCTTCTAGAAGCTTTATGGGCCTACAGAACTACATGGAGGAATACTACAAGGCATACTCCCTATGAACTTGTTTATGGGAAGTAAGTCTTACTTCCGATAGAGTTCCAGATCCAGACCTATAAGACAATAGTCCAGTTAGATCTTGACTTGTCAGAAGCCCAAAAGCAAAGGATGACACAACTAAATGAGCTCGATGAAATCAGACAAGAGGCCTTCCAAAGAACTAGCCTAGTTCAACAATAGATGTCAAAATGGCATGATAAGTACATTAAAGAAAGGAAATTTCATCCGGGAGATTGGGCATTGCTCTTTGATTCAAAATTCAAAAAATTTCAAGGAAAATTCCAAACCCATTGGCTTGGACCTTATGAAGTTGAAAATGTCCTTGACAATGGTGCAGTTAGAATCAGGACTATTGATGAAGAGAAAACTCCTCTATTAGTAAATGGACATCGACTCAGGCTTTACCAAAAGCCATTAACAAAAGAGGAATTTGTTAAAATGTTTCAAGATAATTCAGAACTGAAGATGGTCAAGAAGAATTCTTCTTCTTTTCCACCTTAGAAATTTTTACTCAGTTTACTCTTATATATATATCTATATATATATATATATATATATATATATATATGAAAAAGAAAAAAAAGGTATAAACATGAAAACCATCATGCTGTTGACAGGTTTATATAGAAAATTTAGAGTGAAAACCAATTTTTGTTGGAACTTCAAATTTTCCTTTAATAATAATAATAATAATAAAGTCCCTTTATTCTTCTTTCACAGTTGCAAAATCAACAACTTTCCACAGCTTGGACAATTTTCTGCAGCTCAGACAACTTTCTGTAGCTACGACAAGTTTCTGCAGCCTAATAAATTTTTGAGTCTACAAGGACACTTCGTGATTTGGATTAAAGGACAACTGACAAAGAAAAGTACTTGCAAGAGATCAGAGGACAACAAATAAGGTTAGCAAAAGAGATCAAAGGTATGTGCTACTTTAATTTAAAAATAGGGAAGGTTATATCGTATATATGATTAAGAAGATATAGTACTGATGGACATTAAATTGAAATCATTATAACCTAAGGGTGATGGCCGCCTAACAAAAATATCATATTCCACCACTTAAAATTCATGTCACATCCCCATTCCAAATCCGCCAAAGTAATTACCAAATCATCACTTTAAATGTGCCTAACGGTCAGATTCATTCCTATAACCCTTATGACAATTCACCTGTTCTTCCCTATTCTTACACTTTGAACTTTCATAGCTACCCCATCTTTCTGCCACTTAGCAAACCCTACCAGCTCCATTTTCTTTTCAAGGTAACCAGTCTTCGAGGCAAATCATCCTTAAGAATGAGGATAATTGTTTGAACTGAGCCAGCAAGAAAGAAATTCTTGGAGGGGTACCCACAGACTAAGGAGTTGCTGCAAAAGAAACAATGGTTGCGGTTCATTGAAAAATTCAATGGTTTTCACAAAGAAGTCACCAAGACATTTTCACGTTCATTTGATGGGACTGAGGTTGAAATAGGAGACATTAATCTCAACATAACAAAGCCAATGATCACGGAGGCTATTGAGCTACCAAGGAGTGGGAAAAATGGTTTAAGAATAGAGGAATTGATGGCAAGGATTGGAAGGTCTTCCTCAAAAATCCGAACATGGACACTACTATCTACAAGAAAGGTATTCCCAACACTTCTCTTAAGAATAAATGGAGAAACTTATTACTTGTGCTTCAAAAGTTTGTCACTTGTGAGGGTAGGTTTGGGCAAATGTATTTTTATCATGTTAGGATGATGATGAATTTCCTTGAAGATCATTAGATGAAACTTCCCTACTTCCTCTTAAATAGTCTCAATAAAATGTCTACAAAACACCATGTATCATCATGGTCTGATAAAAATATTGGTCGAATTTCATCTCCAAAGTATAGGGGATAACTGGGAGAGTTCCTAGTGAGGAACCACTTTGAAGAAAAATCCCCAAAAAAAGAAAGCAACAACAGGGCCCCCAGAGGAAGAAAGAGAACCATAGAAATCATAAAGGAGCAGGCACCCCAGACTCAGACAGAAGTATCAGAAGAAGAATTTCCTATAGTAAAGATTTTGCAGAGGATAAATAGGGGAAATCCTAGAGGAAAGAAAGCCAGCAGAAGTAAGGAATAATTCTCCCAAACTAAGCCCCCTCCTCAAGAAGAAAAATCAGAGACTAAAAGAAAAAAAGTACAGGGAATACAAACCTTAGGATTGAGGAGTACAAGGCTAAGCACAATTTTGCAGACAATCTCAAAAACTACATAGTACTTTGACCTTGAGGGAAATGAGCCAATGGAGAACGAACCAACAGAGAATGAACTAACAGAGGATGTGCCAATTGGAAACCTTGAAAGTTCTTCAAAAGGTTCACCAAGATTTTCACCGAGAGTATAACCACAACCATACAACTCACCTCAAAGAAGCCCAATGCATAGTCCGAGTATTGACATTGTTTAGCAGGAAATATATGACTATATAGAGTCACTGGGAAGGAAAGATACAACCACCAAAGAAACAATTCAAAGTCTTGGAGAAGGGAGCAAATAAGTAAATGAACAATCAACCTCAAACATCTTAAAGCAGGAGATCTTTGAATTAGAAATGTTGAACTGGTATCTCAAGAATGAGAATCAAGCATTAAAGACACAAAGTGAGATCCATATTGCAAAAGGTGACAATCTCATCCTTCATTTGAGCTTGTGGTATAAGAAAAACAAAAAGCTCAAGAAGGAAAACAAAATTATGCAAAGAGATATTATTAGCTTAAAATACAAAATTCTCATGAGGAAATCTAGAATGTCAATAACTGCCAAAAAGAAGAAAACAATGAAAATTGGAGGTGATAAGCAGAAGGCAAAGGTGACTGACAAGGAAGAAGTGTATGAGGACATACAAAATCTCCAGTCTGGGGGAATGTAGAGTCTGAAGATTGTCCTATCATGACATCCCTTTTTGCCTAATACTTCTCTCTTTTCCTATATATCTACAACCTAAATAAAGCCATATCCACTAGGTTTTGATGAAGGTATGTAATAATATGTCTTCTTATTCATGTTTGACTTTATAACCTATTATTTGCTAAAGAATGAAATTAGCTACTGAATCGGTTTGTTTCCGTAGCTAATCCAGATTTCTGTAGCTGCCTCCATTGTTTTCTAGGTTCAAAAGCTCCAGGTCAGCAACGAAGGATGTGAATGGATAGAGAATGGTTTCCTCGTGGATTCCTTCCTATCCACTTGAAACTATTCATTAAGATAAGCACAGGAGATCATGGTCAAACTCCAAGTCAACTGCAGGATTGTTGCCGAAACGAAATACGGGTTCAACTGAAATCTTATCAATTTGCTTTCAGAATAGAAAATTGAATATTTAGCGATATAGTTTAGCTAAGATAAAGATATTAGGCTTAAATTACTCATGTTGTTATGCCAGAGACCTGTTATAAAAACTTATGGCCGCACTGTGATTTGGGTGTGCACCGAATGATGTAATTTTGAAACAGTGTGTGAATTTTGTTTGCCGACAATAGAATTGGGTTTGTTTTTATGCGTTACGTTGATTGAATATTGTGAACTAGTCTATGGAGGGCCCCTATGAATAGTGAGAGGTCTTAACCAGTGTTGTGAAAAGCGCGATCGGGATTAAATCGGCGCGGGGAACAAATCGGAAAAAATCGGAAAAATCGGGAAAAATTTGGAAAAAATTTGGAAAAAATCAGGAAAAAATCATTTGGTACAAAAATATTCATTTTTTTTTTTTTCAGTTTTTTTAATATCTAAACCATCTACAACATAAAATAAATACATTGACACATAAATATGATAAAAAAACTAATATATAATATCGCGCGCGCCACTGTCCAAATGAGCAATTGAAAAACCAAAAAAAAGTTTATAAAATCGTGTTGCCCCGACCCCGCACGATTTTTTGAAAAAAAGCGCGATTTTTTCAGTAAAAATCGGAAAAAAAAAGTAGGCGATTTTTTCATATAAAAATCGCAATTTGATCGGCAAGCTGAAAAAATCGCGATTTTCACAACACTAGTCTTAACCAATTGCAACTCGATTTCTTTTCATTTCTTGAATACTCTGTTTTGTGTGAAAATGCAGCATAATGAATTCGTTAATGCGTTATTTGCGTAAGTACTTTCATCTGATTCATACCTAGCTTAGTCTGTCATTTGAATTTGTTTATACCTAGTACTGCATGGTTAATTTATTTTCTTATTATCTAGCATAGTTAAAGCATGTTTATTTCATAGTATAGGTGTTGTTTGAAATATTTTGTATTAATGAAAATTGAATAAGTGAAAGTGTGAGAATTTTCTCCTAATCAATTGAGTTCAGACAATGTTTCTTCACAATTGATAGAATATATTTATTTTTGAACTTAGTGAATTAGAAGTTGCAACATAAAGAATCAAGACCAAAAATCTCAAAACAATTTAATACAAGTAGGATCACTCTCATATCATCCATAAACTAATTAGATAGAGATTAACTTCCAAGAAATTAGCTAATAACTCTAAGGATTGTAAGTCCAATATAATTAAAAAACACCACCTCTATATTAAGTTTAGATCCTAACAAATACATAACAATATATCAAATAACTTCTAGCACATATTGTGAACCTGTACTTCAACAATTTACACACCCTGGTTGACAATTTATGATTGACACCAAACAGTCCTTTTGTACCAAAATTCAAGGATGGAACCTTCATCCGATGGACGTAAAGACAAAATTCCTCCATGGCATGTTACAGGAAGAAGTTTACGTTGAGTATCCACAAAGATTTGAAGTACAATACTGAAAGACACACGTTTAGGTTGAAGAAGGAATTGTATGGCTTGCAGCAAGCCCCCAGAGCATGGTACACCAACATAGTTAGCTACGTCGGTGTTGATTCCAATCTCTACTTCAAGGTGGTCCAAGGTATGCCATTGATTTTAGTTTTATATGTTGATGATCTATTTCTGATAGGTAGTGAACCCCTTATGATCAAGTGTAAGACGGAGCTAGCCTCTGAATTCAAGATGAAAGACCTTGGAATCATGCACTACTTCCTAGGCCTTGAGGTGTGGCTAAGGCTCGATGAGATTTTCCTTTCATAGGGAAAATATGTTGTGAAGTTATTGGAGAGATTTGGAATGAAAAAAAGCAAGTCCCTGCCTACACTGATGGAAATGAATTTCAAGAAACTATGTGGAGAAGCTACATGACCTGATTTGGTGAACCCATCCACGTATAGATAGTTGATTAGGGATCTAATTTTCTTAGTGAACACTCATTTGGACATATGCTATTTCGTGAACTCGTTAAGTCACTTCATGACTGAGCCTCTCCATGCACATTAGGTTTCTGCCAAACACATTTTGAGATATTTTCATAGGACGATCACACTTGGTCTAAGATATTCTGTTGAAGATGTTTGACAACATGGATATACCGATGCTGATTGGGCATGAAATGTTGTTGATATGAAGAACACTAATGGATGTTGTTTTAGCCTTGGAACCTTTGCGATGATATCTTGAATGAGAAAAAAACACAAGTCTGTAGCTTCGAGTATCACTAAGGAAGAGTATATTGCCACTAGCATGGCTAGTTACAAAGCACTTTGGTTGAGGAAGCTCTTTGGAGAGTTGTTTGAGCAGTTACTAGACACTACAATAATATATTGTGACAACAAGAGTGGGATTCGATTGGAAGAGAATTTTGTATTTCATGACAAGTCTAAGCACATCGAGATTATATATCATTACATTCGAGACATGGTGCAGATAGGAGTCGTTAGACTCCATCAAGTATTGATAGATGAGAAGATTATAAATATTCTCACTAAGGCTTTGCAGAAAGGGAAGTTATTGGTCATTAGAGAGAAACTTGGACTAAGAGATGTGACCCCTTCGAATGAGGGGCTCCGTGATCAAGAACACTGAGCATAGCTCTTCCCCCCTTGGTTGAGCTCCCCAGGCAGGAATGGAGCATTAAGGGCTCCTAGGGTTGAGGGATATTTGGAAAATAGGGTATCTCCCCTATTTTTCACCCATAGGGTGTGTGTGATCCTTTTCCATTTTCACAAGTCTATTATCTCCCCCTATCTTGGTCTATGCAGAGTATACCCCAGTTAGCATCACACTGTTACACAATGGTTTTTCCCACTTCTTGTTGCAAAAATGTTGACAACTATGAAGTGTACTCATCATGAAACATATACTAAAACATCCCTGAAGAATGGAAAAAATACTGACCTGAGTCAATTCTAGAGAAAGTTTACTGAAACCCTAAATATTAGGACCAACGCTATTTGATCCACTGCTTGCTCGTGCTAATGGTAGGTTGCAATTATTTGAAATAGTGCTGCCAGTGTGGGTTTTGATATAAAATCCTGTGTTGAACCTCTTCTGAAAGTTTTTCCCAAAATGGAGGAGAAGCTTCACATACTAGAAACTTCAAGAATAGCGAGTTGAATGTTGTCGGGTAGAGATATGGTCGAGCTCTCCCATTTTGAGCTCTTGATCCTACCTTTAAGGGCCTTCCCCTTGAGATGTGGACCTTCCTCCCTCTTTTGTGGATCCTTAACTCCCTCTCCCTTCCTATAAATGAAATCCCCTCCATCCCCAAATGGTTGATCATTGATTGCATGCATTCCTATGTTGAGATTATGCCCAAATGCTACCCATCTAACTTGGAGAAGGAGTTCTTGAAGAGTCTTGGTTTGGACTTGGAATTCCACCCAAAAGGAGGTCTCAAAAATCAAGGCAATGGTTGTATCCTTCCATTTTTGATTCATTAATATATACATATGATGTTCACTTTCCATAAATGTCAAAATATTTATGCACTTAGCTTGATACTCCTTGATCTATCAAGTAGTTTATGTTTGATATATACTATGTATGCTCTTGTATATCTTATCGTCTTTTGATTTCTCTTATAGGTATTCAGACGCAAGGAATAGCAAGGAGCGAGCTTGGGAGCTAAGTGATCGAGGTCATCAACAAAGGATTGAGCGCTTAGCATCAGAGTGAGGTAGGTTTCTCTCTCTCTGTATTTTTCAACATAAGCTAGGAAAGTCTGCATCAGTTTGTTCAGTTTGTTGCTGGACCCAATCATTGGGCTAGAGAGATTGCTTATGTTTGTAGAAGGGATTTATCTTCACAACAAAATGGCGACTCTACTGGGGAATCTATAGGCTCTTTAAAAAAAAAATTGATTTGGTCTTTTGATCAGTTTGACTGACCATTGAATTATCAGTTAGTGCAAGTCTGTATAGGTGTGCACATTGAATGATCATTACTATAGAGTGTTAGGTCTGGACTGTTTGTTGAAATTCTTTTTATTTTTTCCCAACTTTCTCACCCAACAGGTTTTTTCCCTGAACAGTTGCACTACCAGTGCTCTTTTCCTTAAAACAGTCGCACTAAAACCACTTCCATCACAGGTTTGGCTATGACAGCCGCACTGATCTCAGATTTTTGAGAAAAATTAGGGTTTCTGCCCTAAGGTCCAGTGTGTCTTGACCTCTAAGGTCTTTCCCTATCCTGTATGCTTGGGTTTGTTAGTGTATTATCTAATTGTCTTGATTAATTGGAAAAATTTGTCTCTTTGGCTTTGAAGTGCTAGAAGTGGAAATTTGATAAAGTTCTAAGGTTTTTAGGTAAATTGATTATCACTTATTGCTTGTTTGAGTCATTGAGATATTGGTTTTCTGATTGATTGAGTGTTGTTTTCTTTGGGAATCATTGAAAAATCATCATTTTGCATTTGCTTTAGCTTGTTTGCCAAAATTTTCTTTTCAATTGCATTTGGAAATCATTTTTGTTGTTAATCAAGAACAGATTACATTGTTTGATTTTCAAGTTGAAAAGGGTGCATCATTTATTTGTTATAAAATAAAGGTGAAAATATTTTTATTTAAGTACTTTTGAATTCAATTTCGTGTTGCTTTGGTTGATGCATTAGTTGTTAGGACTCTGGACACCACATATCTCCACAATGGTATGATATTGTCCACTTTGGGCCTAAGCCCTCATGGATTTGTTTTTGGGCTTTACCCCAAAAGGCCTCATACCAATGGAGATATTTGTCCATCCTTATATACCCATGATCCTCCCCACTTCTAGTCAATGTGGGACTTTGGTCGTATACCAACAATCCTCCCCTCGAACAAAGGACCATCGAGCCTTCCCTCAAACGATTATCCATCCGTCCACTCTCTACCAACCAGGGTTCTCCGCTCCAATGCGTTGGAAGCACACACCTTACATGGAAGCACCACCTGCCTCGAGAGTTTGCTCTATCCCAGGTCAACTCCTCTTCATCGTGTTGGGACCAGGACACGTCCATGAAGAATTCGGAGCACACCACCTGTCTAACCGAGCTCATCCACAGATCCCATCATGATATTACCGGGGCCCACCACCTTCGTTCGGCATTCCGAGGATTCATCCACTTGGCTAACTTCGGGGCATGGCTCTGATACCACTTGTTAGAAAATTATATATTACAGAGCAATGGAACACATAAAATATTGCAGAAATATAAACACAGAAAATGCACAAAACAAGAGAGACACAGATATACGTGGTTCACCTAGTTTGGGCTACGTCCACCCCGAACAGCCAGTCCTTCCTTTCTATTATCCAGCAAAATGAAGAGACACAACCTACAACAAATCCGCTGTAATATCCTCTGTTTTCTCTCACAGTCTCACCTCTCTGTTTCTCGCTCACACTGAATACACATCTATCACACAGCCTCAAATACAATACCCTCATACAAAGAGAGGGGTTGCCTTCTAGGGCAAAAAAAACCCTAAACAAACATAAGTTCTACCGTCAGATCATCCGCCTAATGAACGGCCCAGATTGACTAGAAATTACTATACTTTTACAAGGCAATTTTACATTTGTTTTTAGCTTCGGGGGTGCTGCCCCCGAGCCCCCGCCGGGGGACCGTTGGCCCCCGGACCCCCCGGACCCCCGCGGGGGGGACAAGTCCCCCCCGTACCCCCTGCGTGGAGGGGTGTACAAGACATCCTGGGGTATACATTTGGCTGAAACAAAGACCTCTGAACAATCATGCTCCACACACAACAATCTCCCACTTGGAGAATGATTGTAGCAACTCCACTGCTGCTTCATTTGCTGGACAATGGCTCCTCTTTGGACCAAGCTGTTTCTCATCTTCATCATCATCCTTGAAGACCAATTGAAACTGAGCATGTTCTCAGTTTCTCCCTGGTTACAACTTTTGTTAGCATATCTGCAGGATTCTGGCTAGTGTGTATCTTTTCCAGCTTAAACTATCCATCTTCCAACACTGATCGTATGAAATGGTACTTGAGCTGTATGTGTTTAGTCCTGGAATGAAATGCTGAGTTCTTTGCAAGATGAATGGCACTTTGACTATCATTTTATAATGTGCCCATATCATTCACCTTACCCAATTCACCCATAAACCTTTGTAACCAAATCATTTCTTTACTAGCCTCTGTAGCAGCAACATACTCTGCTTCTGTTGTTGAAAGTGCAACAACACTTTGGATTTTTGAAACCCAACTGACAGTTGTTCCTCCAACAGTAAATACATATCCTGTAGTTCTCCTCCTGTTATCTCTGTCACCTGCCATATCTGCATCAACATATCCTTGTAGGGAGATGTTTGAACCACCAAAGCATAATGCTTGATTTGTGGTACCTTTCAAATATCTGAGAATCCATTTTACTGCCATCCAATGTTCCTTTCCTGGATTGTTCATGTACCTGCTTACAACTCCCCCTACATGTGCAATATCAGGCCTTGTGCAGACCATTGCATACATTAAGCTTCCAACTGCTGATGCATATGGAACTTTAGACATATAATCCGTGTCTTCTTGGGTCTTTGGGCACATTTCCTTGCTAAGTTTGAAATGGCTAGCAAAAGGTGTACTAACTGGTTTTGCATTGTGCATGTTAGATCTTTTCAACACCTTTTGTATGTACTCATTTTGAGACAATGTTAATTTACGATTTTTCCTGTCTCTAGTTATTCTCATACCAAGGATTTGTTTTGCATCTCCCAAATCCTTCATTGCAAATGAATTTGCCAATTTTCTTTTGAGCACATTTATTTCCTGCATGTTAGATCCTGCAACAAGCATGTCATCTACATACAATAACAATATAATGTAGCTGCCATCATTTTGCTTTTTCAAATAAACAAAATGATCAGAGTGACATCTAGTATAACCTTGTTCAGACATAAACTTTTCAAATTTTAGATACCACTGCCTTGGAGCCTGTTTTAAGCCATACAAGCTCTTCTTCAACCTGCACACTAGTTTCTCCTTCCCTTTCACCTCATATACTTGTGGCTGCTGCATATATATCTCTTCCTCCAAATCCCCATGGAGAAAGGCTGTCTTTACATCTAACTGCTCAAGATGCAAATCTTCAGCTGCTACAAGACTTAAAATAGTTCTGATTGAAGTCATTTTAACAACAGGAGAAAATATTTCATCAAAATCAATACCTTTCTTCTGTGCAAACCCCTTCACCACAAGTCTAGCTTTATACCTCTGTTTTCCTCCATCTTCTTCCTTCAGCCTATAAACCCATTTATTCTGCAATGCTGTTTTACCTGCAGGCAACCTGACTAAGTCCCAAGTCCGGTTATGTGCTAAGGAGTCCATCTCTTCTTTCATGGCTTGCTCCCACATCTTCCTGGTTTCTACCTGCACTGCTTCTTCATAACATTCGGGTTCACCAGAATCAGTCAACAATAAATAATATAATGAAGGAGAGTATCATTCAGGCGGTCTACTTATCCTAGTAGATCTTCTAACACCACTTTCAGGTGTTTGGGGTGCCTGTTGCTGTTGTGGTGGTTGATGTTGTTGATTATTATTATTTTCAGGCACCTTTACATTTTCAGTGATGTCATCAAGAACTGCATATTCCTTTTTTTCGTTTTCTTTCTTCTTTTCCTGCAACTGATTCTTATACAAGACCTTTTCATTGAATATTACATCTCTGCTCCTAATGATTTTGTGATTTTCATAATCATATAAGCGATAACCAAAATCATTAACACCATATCCAATAAAGGTACATTTCTTTGACTTTGCCTCAAGCTTTGTTCTATTTTCTTTATCAATATGGACAAAGGCCTCACAACCAAAAGGCTTTAAAAAAGAGTAGTTTACTTTTTTACCTGTCCATGCTTCCTCCGGAACACCACCATCCAAGGAACTTGAAGGCCCTCTGTTTATTAGATAAACAACAGTATCTACAGCATCTGCCCAAAACTGTAAAGGCAATCCTACATGCAATCTCATGCACCTTGCACGCTCCATGATTGTTCTGTTCATCCTTTCTGACACACCATTTTCTTGTGGTGTTCTTGGAATTGTCTTCTCTCTGCGAATTCCATGCTCTGAACAGTACCTATCAAACTCTTTGCTGCAATATTCACCTCCATTATCTGATCTAAGACACTTCAATTTCTTTCCTGTCTCAATCTCAACCAAAGCTTTCCATTTCTTGAAAGTATCAAATACATCAGATTTATTCTTAATACAGTAAATCCAAGTTTTTCTAGTTGCATCATCAATAAAAGTAACATAATAACGAGAGCCACCGAGAGATGATACCTGAGCAGGTCCCCATACATCTGTATGCACAAGCTCTAATTTTTCATTCTTCTTTTCTTTCCCAACTCTGATAAATCTGACTCTCTTCTGTTTTCCATAAATGCAATTCTCACAGAAGTCCAAATCAACATTCTTCAAACCTGGCAACAAATTCCTTGAGTGAAGAATCTTCATCCCCTTTTCACTCATGTGTCCGAGCCTATGATGCCATAATGCTACATCTACTCCTTTGGAAGTTAAAGCATTAACAGAGTTAGAAATACCATTGCATAAATACAATGTACCAACCTTTTCGCCTTTTGCTATTACCAGGGCTCCTTTGGTGACCTTCCAAGCTTTATCTGTGAAAGTTGTCACACAACCTTCACCGCCTAACTGCCCTATTGAAATCAGATTTTTCTTTAGATCTGGAACATGCCTTACCTCCTTTAATAGCCATTGGTTTCCATTCTGTTGTTTTACAAGAACCTTACCCATTCCAACAATTTTACAGGGTTTATCATCACCCAGACGAACTTGTCCAAAATCTCCTTGAACATATTCATGAAAGTATTTCTTATCAGGTGTGGCATGGAATGAAGCCCCTGAATCTACCACCCAGGAATCAGTAATATTTTCGAAAGAAAGAATCAAAGCATCTTGTAACACCTCACCTGTCACATTTGCTTCATGATTGTTCTCTTGCTGTGCATCTCCTTCTTTTCCCTTCCAAGATCTACAATCTTTCTTTAGGTGTCCTTTCTTTCCACATTTCCAGCACACTATCCCCGATCTGGACTTGGATCTGCCTTTCCTTGATTTACTGCGATATCCTGAGCTCTTTCCTCTTTCCATTTTTCTTCCTCTAGACTCTGCACTCAAAGCATTTCCCGATGTCTCACCGGAGCTTTTCCATCGCATTTCCTCGCTAAGGATAGCACCAACAACATCATCAAACTTTAAAGTACTAGATCCAGAAATAGAGTTACTAATGGCCATTACCAAACCATTCCAACTTTCTGGTAATGAGCACAAGAATAACAGAGCTCTAACTTCATCATCAAAGTTTACCCCTACAGAACTTAACTGACTTGTAACTGTATTAAAATCATTTAAATGGTTTGCAATAGATCCACCTTCCGACATATTCATATTAAATAACCGTTTCATAAGAAATACCTTGTTTGAGGCCGAGGGTTTTTCATATAGTTTCGACAACATCTGCATCAAACCCTCTGTCGTGGTTTCCTTCGAAATGTTGAAGGCGACTGACGCAGCAAGGCACAACCGTATTGTTCCGAGTGCCTTTCTATCGAGAAGGTTCCATTCTTCGTCTTTCATACCCGTTGGCATCTTTGTTTTTCCGCCCAATGGTAGGTATAGATCTTTCTGATACAGATAATCTTCCATCTGCATCTTCCACAGCGAGAAGTTTTGGCCATTAAATTTCTCGACCCTAAACTTACCATCTTCCGCCATTGCTCCCACTCGAACCAGGAACCCTTCTTTCCTGCGAGTTTATCAGCCAAATAGACCTTCAGCTCTGATACCAGTTGTTAGAACTCTGGAAACCACATATCTCCACAATGGTATGATATTGTCCACTTTGGGCCTAAGCCCTCATGGATTTGTTTTTGGGCTTTACCCCAAAAGGCCTCATACCAATGGAGATATTTGTCCATCCTTATATACCCATGATCCTCCCCACTTCTAGTCAATGTGGGACTTTGGTCGTATACCAACATTAGTTTCATTATAACATTTGAATCAAATCTTCATTTTTCTTTGGTTGATGCATTAGTTGCATTAAATCATTCAAAACGAAAAGAAAATCATAATTCATATAAGTGCATCTTAGTAAAAGTGAAAATCATTTTACTCTTGAAAAATTTCATTCAGGATAGTGGAAAGTCAAAAATCATTTTTACTTTTTGGAATTTCATTTGGAAGGCGAAAGTGAAATTTAGTAGAAGGCATTTTGTTTGATGCATTATTGATTGAAACTTCTTCCTTTGATTAGTCTAACTTTCATCGAAATGAAAAGTTTCACTTTCCTCATATAGCTACATCTTAGGCATTCAGGTGACATTGTTTTGAGCCTCAAAACTGAAATATAATTCAAGATAAACATTAAAATTTACTGAATTAACCCAAGGAGCATATAGAACTTAATGAAAACATTTAGAGGTATAGGCTAGAGACATTTTCTAGTGTCTATAAACCTAACAACTGTCGTTATCTTCCATCATTGTATCCCAGGGGTGATATCCCATTCCACGTACGGAAGTATATAGGATCATTCTCCAATACTTTCGGGTATATCGGAGGCGCTCCACATATGGAAAGTATATGGGAATGATCTCATCGAACGGTTACGCATTAGACAATGCTAACACAGACTTGTGCTCCCCGTAGCATCGTGTATATATTGGGAGACCCCACTAGGTTGTTTTCCTTTAGCCACAGGTAACCGAGTTAGCCACCTTGTAGATGTGATACATCGAACACACATTTGGGGAGATTGACCCTCGTACGTTAAGTCCTTAGTTCTTCCAAGGTGTATATTATGGTTCACGGATACTTGGTAAACCCTTTTGCCTAGATTACCCCTTTTTTGCATTTTTGTTATGTTCTAACATCAATTAATTGAACCCAGAAAAAACATCCTTCTTGTGGAAATACTCCTTAGCAGATCTTAGGTTGAGACTAATGGAAATAGTTCCATAGTCTACCAACCAAGGAAACCCCTATGAAGGAAATCCTAGTCCTTTTCCTTCTTTTGGAAATGTTGGTGCTCCCTATATGGAAACATTGTCCCTTATTGGGTTTACCATTGGTTTTCCAGTTTGGTTATTTTCGACCCCTATGGTTCTGAATGTCCAAACTACTCCTCAACCAGACTCTCCTCCACTTGGGTAGTATCAACCTCTAATTGATCTTAAAGTTGACCCTTTACCTTATTCATCTATTCAATCTTCTTGCTCTTCTTCCTCTTCATCTAGTGAAATCCTGCAAGCTAGTAACCAGGTGGATAAGAAGAAGAAGAAAAGGAAGATTAAGAAGAAGAAAAATAAGCAAAATTCCAACCAAGTAGTCATTGCTACCGATGCAAATAATGTTGAAAAATCTTCCAATCAGCCCCGAAAAGTGAAATTCTCTTACATGCTATGTAAGGGTGACCACCTTCTTTGAGATTGTCTTAGTATTCCAAAGGTCTTAGAAGTGTGGTCCACAAGTTCCCATCAACCTTTGTCGTCAACCTCTGGAGATCATGATGGTGATAGACCTTCAACTAGTGGTAGTAAAGCCTATGGGAAAAAGGGAAAAGTCAAATTTCTCTGTAGGTTATGTGAAGGGAATCATCCTATTCACCTTTGTCCCTATATGGATGAGGCCTCTAAAGTGTTGGATAACCTTACCACTTCTCAACCTCTTCTCCCGATTGGTTATTGGAATCTTTCCCTTGATCCTCCACTAGTTGATCAAGTGATTGATCAAAGCTCATCTTTCGTCAATCCCACTCTCTATAAAGATGAATCCCATGAGTTCGTTCCCAACCAACCATTGGTTGATAAAATGGTTGACCCGATTCCACTTTCATTCGATCATATCCATCCTGTAGAGAGTGAAGTTCATACTGCTCAAGTTCTTCTAGTTTCTTCATATTCTAAATAATTAGGGGGTGATCTTCCTATTCCCACGTTACATGGGGACGATCCTCCTATTCCCACGACATAGGAGGGTGATACTCCTATTCCTGTAATGCAAGGGGGAAATTATCCCATGTCGATGGCACCCCCTCCAAGTAGTTTACTCACTTTCTTTGATTGGAGTTGACTGGAAGGATGTCATCTTCCTTCTTATGTTCCCTTCCAGATCACAGTGCAGGCCTATAATATGGTTGTACCTGTTAGCACCTAAATCTGCCTCAAGCTGAAGGAAGGCAAAAATTAGGGTAACCACAAACCACACTCAGTCTGGTAGCTAGCCCTACCAGAGCAGGAGAGAAAAAATGGTCTGAGATGACTTACAATGCAATATTTACCTTAGGCTAGTAAGTGAAAAGGGATTTTGGAAACAATTTTATGAATGACCGAGCTTCTGGGATGTTTATGGGATTGGCGCTCAGCAAAGAACAGAGAATTGAATATGAAGGCACAGATTATTCCATGAGGCAAGGTAGGAAGAAAGAGTAGCAATTTTGGTTTAAGGTAATGCGGAATGGAAAGATTGCTGAAGAAAGTGAAAAGGGCATAGTCGCATGAATCCTTTTCAACAGAATAATAACACTATACATGAAATTTTCCCACAGGCAGAGCAATATAAATTGAATTCTACCTAATCTCACTTAGAAAATTTCACTGAAATGAAACCTGAATTGAATTATGAAACATAACAAGATACATATGGAACATAAGAACACATTTGCTATACTCACAACCACAAGAATCTCATGAAACAGAGCTGCTGCCTTTCATTAATTCTATGTCAAAATTACACAGTGAAGAAATAGAGTTTCTTTCCCACAGTCTCCCAGAAGTTACAAGCCAACCAACCCTTTGCAAATAACTTGCATACAATATATAGAAGGTGTGAGGAAGAGATAGAACACCCAGGGGTTGGGAAGTTACTCAAATCATTACGAAATGGAGATGGAGAGCCAACCATCAGCTACAGGTGCAGCGCTGCAAACATGACATTTGGCATTGGGGTGACTGTTTGCCTTCCTTTGCCACTTGGATAGAAGCCCATATGGAGAAAAAAGTATTTAAATTTCGCCTTTGGTGCCAAAAAACCAAAGTGTATATGACCGGGCCCACTTGGAGAAGTCGCGACCCGAAATTTCGCGAAACGGGAGCAAATTGACAGTTTTTTCCTCTGTGCGCCCACGCCAAATTCTCTATGCGTCGTGCCACTTTGGAGCCTATTTTGGGGCACTTGCAGGTGTCCAAAATGTGCCCAAGTGGGCTTGTTGGAAAGCCTATCCTGTCTACTTTCTAACCCCACTAGAATTTCAAAATTTGGTGCTAATTTTCCTCTCCAAATCTTCATTCTCCCAAGACTGCTTTTTGTGTGTCAAAAAAGTGGCAGAGAGGCCATTTTTGGGTTTTTTTGACCTTTAGGAGACCCAGATCTTGTCAGAATTTCTTGCCCGGACACTAGTAGTCATAATTTTTGATGATGAATCCAAATATGCAAGTCATTCCTCGATTGGAGCCCTAGAATTTTAGCACAGGGAGGAATTTCTTGTTTTTTGTCCAAAAATTTGTCAAGTGACCAAAATTTGCCCAAATTTTTTGAAATTTGAGCTGGAGGATCTCTATGGGGTGCCATGCTGAGCCAAGGAAGTATCAGCCAAGATTCTAAGCCTATCTTTCTCTTTTTCCTGCTTTACCCTTCTTGTTGCTTTCCTCAATTTTGCTTTTAAACTCCTTATTCGGGCCTGTGCACTCATGTTTCGCACCCTGTAATGGAAAGTCATGTGTCTCAATATAGCAAGGTTCCGATCAGATTTGTCCAACAGCCTCTCCAAATGCATGTTGACCCTCTCAAGGTTGGCCTCCCGATCCTCATTGACTGCTTGCTCCAAAGATGTGAACACAACCCTTCTTCTTTGAGCTGCTTGGCGATGCTCACGGATGTTCTGCAGCTCCATGATCGTCTGTTGGTCCTCAAGCTGTTTGTTTCTCCGCTCCAGGTAGTTCATGTTCCACTTGGCCCTTTCTAAATCAATGGAAAATTCTTCAATCTCTGATTGCTGCTCCCAGATGATCTCTATAAGCTCTGCATTTGTTGGATCTGCATCCGTCTCATCATCCTAGAGGAGAACAAACTCGGTCTCTTGCTCACCTGATGGCCCTTCCTCCTGCACTGGCTCCGTGCCCTTACCCTGCTCTTGTGATGCTGATGTCGGAAGCGAGGCCCCTTCCACCCTGGGTGGAGATAACACTCGCTTTGCTGCTGCAAACAACAGTCTACTGCCCTTCTGGTATGTGATGTATAATGGCATGGTGGCAGTCTCATGGTGCTCAAACTGATGTGAAGGACCCCCCACCTCATGCTCTGCCTATGATACCACCGGTGGAGCGCTGAAGAAATAACGGGATATGAAGTCCTCCCAAGCAATACCCTGCAATCCCAACTGATGGTCCACCAAAATCTGGATGAGAGCAAAATGATAGAGATTGTTTAGCTGTTGTTGAGGGGTCTTGCGTTGCATGAATTTTTTCATCTTCTCAATGTTGTTGCAAATGAAAAATGGGAGGCTCATCATCCACACTCGGGTGAAGTGCATGAGCAACCTGATGTGATATGCATAAAGGCATGAAAACCTCCCCTCGCAACTGAAATACTTCATGATTAATCTCATGAGTGGGGCATACTCATCCCTCAAAAATCTGAATGGAAAAAATCTGGTGAGCTGGCTCAAACAGTTGTTCTTGATGTAAGGCTCATAGTGATGCCTCTCCACATTCTTTTTCTTATGCCACTGTTCCCCAACGTTTTGTATTCCTGTTGCCGCTGATATGGTCTCGGGTGTCAAGGTGAAAGTGACCCCAGCCAAGATAGATCGACCTCCTTGTAGATGAAGTGCAAAAAGGCGGGCCAACTCATGATGGACTTTGACATTCGCCACCCTTTGAAAAAATTCATAATAGGCCAAGTGCTGGAAACAAGACATGGCAAGCGGGCATGCCTGCAGCTTAGTGAGGGTGTTTGGCTCATCTCTAAGATGTCTGCCGCTCCGGTGATGTCTCCTATGGGCCCTCTCTCTTGAAGATGTGTCACTGTGGGTCCCCTCCTCATACTCTGATGAAATTTCTGATGCCATTACTGCTGTTTGTACCCTGAGTTTTATGTTGCCCTCTGAATCCAATGAAACTGATAGATGCTCTGAAAATCTGTCACCAAGGGGATAATAAAACAGGGAGTGTTAGCAGGGGAATGATGAAAAGGGGAATAGGGGTTTAAAAGGAGAAATTTATCAGGGATTTAGGAGTGTTTTGGGTATGGTGTTGATGGGGTAGGGTTCGGATATTTTGAGCTATAGGAATAAAGGGAACAAATGGATATGATTACAGTGGAGCTAGGGTGATTATTAGGGGAAACTGCTACAGGGGAATTAGCTGATAGAGGTAGGGTAGGAGCATACTTTAGCAATAATGTCACTGTAGCAAAAACCCTAGCTTCTTGACCTTCTTTGTGTCATCTTTGTTTTACTTCTAATTTTTTTTTTGCATTTGATTCATGGTCATCAAAATCACATTCCTCTTCAAGTTAAATGCCAATGGTGAAGGTAGTTGGGCTACCTCTCCAATTTTGAGGGTTATTCACAAAAATTTTGGGCAATTTAGTAAATTTTTGGGCTTATATGTCTGTGCGCTGCGCGCTCTGCCCAGTGCGCCGCGCCAGTGGTGATTTTGCACTGTGGCCGGGCTCCTAGTGCGCCGCGCCACCTCGTGTGTGCACCGCGCACTGTAAACTCACCCAAATTTGCTTGAAAAACAAGGGGGAGGGTTTTAGTGGCAGTTTTAGGGTGGTTTCCTTAGGAAACATGATGGAATGGAGGTAGGAACGATGAGGAGTGAGGGGACAAGGGGAGGGGAGCAGAACCTTGGTGGCATCATCGCAAACTTGCAACCCCATTTATCGCTTTCCTTGGTGATTTTTTCCATGGATGGCCGTTGTTTTTTTGGGTACCATTAAACATCTTACAAACCCCAAAGCATAGACAAAATTGACGGAGAAGAGGTTTCAACTGGGCCTACCTCTTGTTTGCTAGCCTCCACCGAGATTTGAAGTAGTTTTGGAAAATTTTTATGCCCCTGGCTGTGTGCGTCGCGCGCCAAGCCCAGTGCACCGCGCACTGGGTGTGTGTCGCGCCTTTGCAATTTTTCCACTGCGGGCTGGTTGTCAGTGCGTCGTGCCGTCTGTGTGTGCCACGCTCCCTGGTGTATGCGCCACGCTCCTTGAAAACCAGCTCTCCTTCACCCAAACTCTCATGATTTCACTTTCTCACCTTTGGAATGTCTCTCCAAGTCTTGCAAGAGCACAATGGCTTTGATTTGTGCAAAAACAAGTATATAAGGCTTGGGAGAGATGGGTTTGATTTTTTCTTCTTTGAAAACCCACTTTCTAATGTTTGTGTTTTGCACTTTTTTCATTGACTTTAAAACACCCTGATTTTCATTTTTTCTTTGAAATTTTGGCTCAAATAATGAAATTTTCGGCATTTCTTTGCGGGGACTGTGTGACTGGGAATTTGGCCCCTGGAAACCATGACTGCATCTGAAAAATTCAACTGGCGATTTTTTGGAAAATTTTGTCACAATTGACCTTGTTTGACTTTTCTTCAAAACAGAGTTTTGAAGAAGAGTCGAAGTCTCTTCAGGTGATGATGAAGCTTTTTGAACCATAGCTATATAACGTCTCCCTTTGGCCTGCATCGCTTGTTCTGGACATGTTTTCAAAGACTAGATTGATGATTTCCTAGACCCAAACATAAAAGATGACTTTTTCCTGTAATAGGACCAGACCTTGACTATCATGAATTTCAGTGATTATGGATCAAGACCTGAACCAGCAGGGGCCAGACATGAGTGAAAATTACTAGAATGACTTTCTCCGTCAGATCATGGCAAGTCCCTAGCGAAATGCAGCTGAGTGAATGGAGCGAGACACCTAAAATTGAAATGCACAAAGAGTTTTGATCTCTGACGGAGGGCTAACCAGACCGACTCTAACATTGGCTCCAATGGGGGATGGTAGCTCCTTGGAGGTGCCAAGAACAATAGATCTCTAGAGGAGCTAGACAGTGCCTTTTGTCCATTGGGCTATGGAGTCATCATTTTAATAAAAAACATAGGACTCTGACTTATTTATAAAACTGGAATAACCATGAAATTGACTCAAACTTGACATTGAAATAACTCAAAAACTGACTTTACAGACTGAAACCAAACTGAATTGAAAATGGTATTTACAATGACAGTGGAAGCGATGTTAATAGATCAATAGTGATATCGCTTGAGCAGCCGGCCATTGATCGGCCCTCCAGGACAATCTTCCCCGTTAATTTCCTTCAGAAGAAAGGCATTCTGACCCCTATATGCAGCGATCTTGAAAGGACCTTTCCACATATTTTCGAACTTTCCGTGCTTGCCTTTCTCTTCATTCCTTGCATCCCACTTTAGCACCACATCATCCAACTAAAATTTATCCGCCTTTGCTTTTCTGTCATAGATTTTCTTTATCTTCTCCTGCAACTTGGATGTGTTTTTGAAAACTTCTTCTCTTGTTTGCTGCAAGTGGATCATTTGATTCAGCCTTCTCTGCATGGGATCTTCCTCACTGTCGGCCTCCTGAAGAAGTTTGACCACCGAGGTAGCAAGAGAAGCGGGAAATACTGTGTCCACTCCATAAACCAACTCAAATGGTGACATACCAATAGACTTTTTCTGACTGATCTGGTCTGCCCAAAGCGCATGGACCAACCTCTTGTTCCAGCTCTTCTTATTTATTGCCAACAGCTTCTTGATGATGTTGACCAAAGATTTATTCGAAGATTCTGCCAATCCATTGCCTTGCGGATGATAGGCAGTTGAATGACCCAAAATTATGTGATATTTATGACAAAACTCTACCATCCTTTTCGATTTGAAAGTTGCTGCATTATCAATGATTAATTTTTTTGGACAACCAAAGCGAGACAAGATGTTATTTTCGAGAAATGAAATGATTACCGTGTCCGTCACTTGTTTGGTAGGGGTTGCCTCAATCCATTTTGTGAAATAGTCCGTCGCTGTAAGGATCCACCTATGCTGTCCGGAAGAGGCGGGATGAATTTCCCCAATGAAATCCAACCCCAACTGCTAGAAGGGAGTGCTCACTTCAATAGGCTTAAGTGGCAAAGGCTGTAATTTCTATTTTCCTTCGAAAATCTGACATTTATGACAACGCTTGACCATCTTACGCACATCAGCAAACAAAGTAGGCCAGTAATACCCTGCTCTAAAAATTTTGTTCGCTATTGATTTCCAAAGAAGATGACCACCACACTCTCCTCCGTGGAAATCCTCCATGACTTTCTTTGCTTCCTCTTCCACCAAAAAATTTAACAAAATGCCACCGGGATCTTTCCAATACAGTGCAGAATTCAAAATACAAAACTGGGCAGCCTTCAATTTGAGTGTTCTCGCTTTGTTTCTAGTCATGCCGGGCGTTGGTGATAGATTTTTCAGCACATATATTATATCAGAATACCATGGGGACAAAGCAAACATTTCGGATACCTGAATTGCCATTCCTTCCTCATTCTCATCGGACATGGCAGCGATCAAATTTATGTCCAAGGCATGCAAATTTGATTCAGCCATTAGCTTCGCCAACCCCTGCCCTTTGACCAACTTTGTAGGCTTTATCTCGACATCGTATTCTAGCAAGGTTGCAATCCATTTGCCTCTTCTCCCTTCCGGATAGGTCTACACTAAAACATCTTTTACAACAATATTAGGAACATAGGCCAGAATGTGAGAATGTAGGATATACACCTAGAAATCCTTCAATGCCTTTACCAATGCCAGGGCTTGCTTCTCAATGATGTTGTACTTCAAAGCTGCATCCCTTATAGCCCTGTTGAAGAATGCAATGGGTCTTTCATGATCATCCCTCTTCTGCAATAATACCGCTGCCATAATGTTCTCAGAAGCAAATGAAAACAATATGAAATCTTGAGTGTAGTCTGGGCTAACTAGAACTGGAGTTGAAGAAAGGGCCAATTTGACCAAGTTGAAATATTTTACCGCCTCATCTTTCCATTCACCTGGCTGTCCTTCTTAAGCATGTTGGTCATTCCCTTTAAGTGTTCTGCAAGATTAGGCACAAAACGATGCAGAAAATTCATCTTACCATGGAATGATTGTATTTCCTTTTTGTTCTTGGGTAGATCAATTTGCTGAATTGCTTGCACATGCGCCGGATCTATATGAATGCCATCCTTTGAAATGATGTGCCCAAGTAATTTGCCTTCCTCCATGGCGAATCAGCTCTTCTTAGGATTCAGCGATAGACCATAATTCCTGCATTTTTGAAAGATGATTTTTAGGTGATGCATGTGCTCTTCATCAGATTTGGAAAATACCGTCAAATCATCCAAGTACACCACCAAAAACACATCCTTCTCATTTGAAAATGCCAAGTCCATTGCCCGCTAAAATGTGGCACCTGCATTCTTTAAACCGAAGGGCATTTTGGCATAGTGAAAGGTTCCCCATGGAGTGGTGAATGTTGTCTTGTCTCTATCATCTTCATGGACGGAAATTTGGTTATATCTGGAATAACCATCAAGCAGTGACATACAAGATGCCCCCACTACTCGCTGAAGTATATGGTCCATCTTGGGCAGCAGATAGTTTTCCTTCAATGAGACCTTGTTTAGATTTCTGAAATCGATGCATAGGCGGATCTCACCGTCTTCTTGCGTACAGGCACTAAGTTAGATATCCAATTTGAAAATCTGATAGGCACAATGATACCTGACTTGTACAACCTATTTACCTCCTTTTCGATAGATGGTAGCAACTTTGGATTTATCCTTCTCAGCTTTTGTCTAAATGGTTTTTGATTGGGCTTGATAGGTATTGTGTGCTGAATGATATTTGTATCATAGGTCTTTAAATCAGAATAATCCCAAGCAAATACATTTGCAAATGAAGCCATCAAACTGATATATTTGTCCTTGATCTTTGGCGGTAATGCTTTGGACAATTTTACCAACTTTGGATTGGCAGCTGTACCGATGTTGACTTCTTCTACACCTTTCTCTATTGGCTGCAATGTTGGCTTGCGGGCTACATCATCCTGATCAAAAAGTTCCTCTAGGGGTATCAAGCCTTTAGGAATGATGTTATTCTTCAACTGTAATACGTCCATTTGATTGATCTGCATTTCATCAGTACCATTCCCTTTGCCCTCATCGTTTTCTACATCAATTAAGGTTTCTTTGAACTTGCCTTTGTTGAGCGGAAAATCCTTAATCTCCTCATCATCTTGGAACACTTGCCAATGTCGCTGATTGTCTGGAATGGCTGGATGATGCTTGACATGGATTTCAAATTTATTGCTGGAGTTCATGGGGATCTTCAAGCTGCTCGCTGCTTTGGCAAGAGCGTCAGCAATACTATTTTGTATATGTGGCACACATGTCAAGGTGTATTCGGAAAATAGTTTCAAGATGTCCAAAACTGCATTACGATAGGCCCGCATGCTAGGATGTTTTGCTTGATACTCACCTCTGACCTGTTTTATCACCAACTCAGAGTCGCCATATACCGAAATCCTCTTTGCGTTCAGCTTTCTAAGAATCTTCAGGCAAGCAATCAGAGCTTCATACTCAGCTTCATTATTTGAACATTCAAAGGCCAGCTTGTAAGAGCAAACTCTCACGCTGCTAGGCACTTTGTTTGGGGTGGAGAAAGGACTACGTACCCAAATACCAATACCAGCGCCATCATTCCCTACTGCTCCATCAAAATCCATGGTCCACAAGCCTTCTTCCTCCTCTTGTAAGTGTGGAAATCTATTTGTCGTGCCTTGTCTGCTTGCTGTCCATCATTTTCAGCTGATTGCCCAATCTTTTGCTGCTTTTCTTGTCCTTCTTTCTTCAAGATTTCTCTGAAATTTTCTGTTATTTCCGGAATGTCGTCTGCTTCTACTATCTGACTATCTATCTCATTTAAACTATCTGAAAACAAAACAAAAGACTCTAAATATGTATGTACATAGTTAATGGGATGATTTATTGGTTTCTCTTTGCTTGTGATCATATATTTCATCTTTTGTTCCCGGTATAACTTCCTCATTTGTCCAAACACCGAGATTGTTGCATAGGAGAAATCCAGATGTAGTGTCCCTTTCAATTTCGTTACCCAAGACCTGGAAAGAAGCATGCCAAACCTTGGAAGAATATCTGCTACCACCACATCCATCAGAACATTTTTCATAGGAAGCTGATCCAAACTCACAACCAAGTCTTTGATGAGTCCTATACATCTTACTCTGCTGGAATCGAATGAACAGAGATCATGATATTGCCGAGTGATGTCCAGACCAAGCTTATCCATGATAGCCTTGGGCATGAGATTGTGAGAAGCTCCGGAATCGAACATGGCATTGTGTAACACAAAATCATGCAATCGTAAACTGATATAGAAGGGTGGCACATCACTATCAGGAGACTCACCATTTGTAGCTGGTCCAAAAATCATTTTGGGTTGATCATCTTCTACATTTACCATATCGGACATTGGGTCCAAATTCAACATTTTAGAAATCTGTCCTCTATAACTGTTGTTCTTCATTATTTCAGTTAAGGGGATGGATACCTTTAACTTAGAAATCTCATTCTCTAGGCTAAAAGCGGGAGTTCTTTCTACCTCTTTGACTGGGATCTCTTTCCTTTCCTTTTATTTTGATGTGGCTGGTTGCTGTGATTGTTCTACTGATTTTGATTTGCTACTCTCCAGACCAACTGCCTCCTTTCCTTTTCTTTGCATAGCTCATGAATCATTTTTTGTTGTTTCACCCTCCTTCTTTTTCTGAATTGGTTTGGCTGGCACATCTCTGTTTCTAAGAGAATATCACTGCTGTTGTGTGGACAAAGCATTCATATACCCCCTTTGATATTCTTCTGATTCTTCCTCCAACACGGTGTCGCTAGCTAGAATAAAATCAGTGTCTTGGTGTGTAGCTGAATTTACTGCACATTCTTCCTCTTCGGTGATGTAAGTAGGCAGCTCATCTAGAGTAAAGAGATGGTTTTCCTCGCCTATTACATTCCTATCCTCATCTGACTCCGGTCCATGCACAAAATTCTGCTGCAAAGGTGTTTGTACTGGCTGTTGTGCTGTCTGCTCTTGAGTCCGCTGATCTCTTTGTCTTATTCTATATTGGGGCTGCTGTTGGCCATGAAAGTTAGGATTCCTAACTTGTGGCTCTGGCTTGTCAAGTTTTACGCTTTCAAGTATCTGCTCTACCTTTTTTAGAAGCTGTTCCATTGAAGAAGATTCTTCTTTCACCGTGGTTTTCTTCTCTACTTTTGCTCTAGCTCTTTTGGACAGCAGATTTGCCTCAACGCTGACCGCAATTTTTTGCATGTCTTCCATTGTAGCCGGTTCTCTCTCTCTTAATTGGTACGCCATGTCAACATCAAAACCATCTGGAAACTTCATCATCGCTAGTCCAACAGGTGGCTTTAGATGGTCTGGAATTTCATTGTAGACTGCATTAAATCTAACACAATAATCTTGGACTGACTCACCGGCATTCCGTTTGATTTGCTCGTATTCGGCCAGAATTTGAAGGGGATTCTTTTTCACTTCCCACCAGTTCAAAAATTGTCTTTGTAGCTCAGCCAAGGTAGTGATACTTGCAACCATCAAACCTCTGAACCATTTCCTCACATCACCTGCAAATGTTTGCACAAAGAGCCTCATTGCCACGTTCTCCGCATCGATCTCATGAAGTTCATAAAAGTTTGCCATTTTGTCTACATGCTGCTGAGCAATAATGCTATTAGGAGTGCCATCAAAAATTGAGATTTTAATTTGATAATCATTTGGCATGTCATCTAGGACTTGGGGTAGAACAAGGGGTGCGAAACGAGCAGCCATCATTTTCGGTGGATTTGGCATTGAAGGTGTTGGAGGAGTGTGCACAGTTTGCAAGGGGCTTGCACTTGGAGTTTGGGGCTGTGTTGCAATGTAATTATCAATTAGTCTATTGGCCCTTTCTGTTTCAAGGTCTACAAGAAATTGTGGATTGGGGATGGTATAATCGACAGCCCTTTCGGATTTAGATTCAAATAGTGATATCTCAAATCGTTCGTCAAACTCAAGCTCTTCAAGATACTCAAAAATGTCGGGACATGAATGGGATTTGAACACGGGAGTTATGGTGCTTTCTTGATGAAGGAGTCTTCGGATCAAATTGGGGTTTTCGTAAATATGAGGAGGGTTTGGGTCTGGATTCGCTCTGGTATATCGTCTCGAAGCCAGCGTGCTATTGAGAGAAATTACGAGACACAACCAACTTACTCAGCCTTTCCAATCCTAAGCTCATCATTCAGAAGCCTAGAATTATTATGAAACAAGGGGATTTGATTTTCAACTTTGTCCCCAGTGGAGTCGCCACTATTTTAGCACCTAAATCCGCCTCAGGCTGAAGGAAGGCAAAAATTAGGGTAACCACAAACCACGCTCAGTCTGGTAGCTAGCCCTACCAGAGCAGGAGAGGGCTCTCTCCGAGTCACGCTCAGTGAATGGATAAGCAAAAATGGTTTGAGATGACTTACAATGCAATATTTACCTTAGGCTAGTAAGTGAAAAGGGATTTTGGAAACAATTTTATGAATGACCAAGCTTCTGGGATGTTTATGGGACTGGCACTTAGCAAAGAACAGAGAATTGAATATGAAGGCACAAATTATTCCGTGAGGCAAGGTAGGCGGAAAGAGCAGCAATTTTGGTTTAAGGTAACACAGAATGGAAATATTGCTGAAGAAAGTGAAAAGGGCATAGTCGCATGAATCCTTTTCAATAGAAGAATAACACTATACATGAAATTTTCACACAGGCAGAGCAATATAAATTGAATTCTACCTAATCTCACTTAGAAAATTTCACTGAAATGAAACGTGAATTGAATTATGAAACATAAAAAGATACATATGGAACATAAGAACACATTTTCTACACTCACAACCACAAGAATCTCATGAACAAAGTTGCTGCCTTTCATTAATTCTCTATCAAAAATACACAGTGAAGAAACAAAGTTTCTTTCCCACAGTCTCCCAGAAGTTACAAGCCAGCCAACCCTTTGCAAATAACTTGCATACAATATATAGAAGGTTTGAGGAAGATATAGAATGCCCAGGGGTTGGGAAGTTACTCAAATCATTACGAAATGGAGATGGAGAGCCAACCATCAGCTATAGGTGCAGTGCTACAAACATGAGATTTGGGATTGGGGTGACCGTTTGCCTTCCTTTGCCACTTGGATAGAAGCCCATCTAGAGAAAAAAGTCTTTAAATGCCGTCTTTGGTGCCAAAAAACTGAAGTGTAGATGACCAGGCCCACTTGGAGAAGTCGTGACCCGAAATTTCGCAAAATGGGAGCAAATTGGCAGTTTCTTCCTCTGTGCATTGCGCCAAATTCTTTATGCGTCGCGCCACTTTGGAGCCTATTTTGGGGCACTTGTAGGTGTTCAAAATGTGCCCAAGTGGGCTTGTTAGAAAGCCTGTCCTGTCTACTTTCTAACCCCACTAGAATTTACAAATTTGGTGCTCATTTACCCCTCCAAATCTTCATTCTCCCAAGACTGCTTTCTGTGTCTCAAAAAAGTGGCACAGAGGCCATTTTTGGGTGTTTTTTGACCTTTAGGAGACCCAGATCTTGTCAAAATTTCTTGATCGGACACGAGTAGTCGTAATTTTCAATTTTGAATCCAAATATGCAAGCCGTTCCTCAATTGGAGCCCTATAATTTTAGCGTTGCGCCAGTGGCGTGATGCACAGGGAGGAATTCCTGTTTTTTGTCCAAAAATTTGTCAAGTGACCAAAATTTGCCCAAATTTTTTGAAATTTGAGCTGGAGGATCTCTATGGGGTGCCATGCTGAGCCAAGGAAGCATCATCCAAGATTCTAAGCCTATCTTGATCTTTTTCCCGCTTTACCCTTCTTGTTGCTTTCCTCAATTTTGATTTTAAACTCCTTATCCAGAACTGTGCACTCATGTTTCGCGCCCTGTAACGAAAGTCATGTGTCTCAATATAGCAAGGTTCTGATCAGATTTGTCCAACATCCTCTCCAAATGCATGTTGACCCTCTCAAGGTTGGCCTCCCGATCCTCATTGACTGCTTGCTCCAGAGATGTGAACACAACCCTTCTTCTTTGAGCTGCTTGGCGATGCTCACGGATGTTCTGCAGCTCCATGATCATTTGTTGGTCCTCAAGCTATTTGTTTCTCCTCTCCAGGTAGTTCATTTTCCACTTGGCCCTTTATAAATCAATGGACAAGTCTTCAATCTCTGATTGCTGCTCCCGGATGACCTCTATAAGCTCTGCATTTGTTGGCTCTGCATTCGTCTCATCATCCTGGAGGAGAACAAACTCGGTCTCTTGCTCACCTGATGGCCCTTCCTCCTGCACTGGCTCTTTGCCCTTACCCTGCTCATGTGATGCTGATGTTGGAAGCGAGGCCCCTTCCACCCCGGGTGGAGATAACACTCGCTTTGCTGCTGCAAACAACGGTCTACTGCCCTTCTGGTATGTGATGTATACTGGCATGGTGGCAGTCTCATGGTGCTCAAACTGATGTGAATGACCCCCCACCTCATGCTCTGCCTCTGATACCACCGGTGGAGTGCTGCAGAAATCACGGGAGATGAAGTCCTCCCAAGCAATACCCTGCAATCCCAACTGATGGTCCACCAAAATCTGGACGAGAGCAAAATGATAGAGATTGTTTAGCTGCTGTCGAGGGGTCTTGCGCTGCATGAAGTTTTTCATCTTCTCAATGTTGTTGCAAATGAAAAATGGGAGGTTCGTCATCTGCACCCGGGTGAAGTGCATGAGCAACCTGATGTGATATGCATAAAGGCATGAAAACCTCCCCTCGCAACTGAAATACTTCATGATCAATCTCATGAGTGGGGCATACTCATCCCTCAAAAATCTGAATGGAAAAACTCTGGTGAGCTGGCCCAAACAACTGTTCTTGATGTAAGGCTCATAGTGATGCCTCTGCACCTTCTATTTCTTATGCCAGTGTTCCCCAATGTTTGGTATTCCTATTGCCGCTGATATGGTCTCGGGTGTCAAGGTGAAAGTGACCCCAGCCAAGATAGATCGACCTCCCTGTAGATGAAGTGCAAAAAGGTGGGCCAACTCATGATGGACTCTGACATTCGCCACCCTTTGACAAAATTCATAATAGGCCAAGTGCTGGAAACAAGACATGGAAAGCAGGCATGCCTTCAGCTCAGTGAGGGTGTTTGGCTCATCTCTAAGATGTATGTCGCTCCGGTGATGTCTCCTATGGGCCCTCTCTCCTGAAGATGTGTTACTGTGGGTAACCTCCTCATACTCTGATGAAATTTCTGATGCCATTACTGTTGTTTGTATCCTGAGTTTTATGCTGCCCTCTGAATCCAATGAAACTGATAGATGCTCTGAAAATCTGTCACCAAGGGGACAATAAAACAGGGAGTGTTAGGAGGGGAATGATGAAAAGGGGAATATGGGTTTAAAAGGAGAAATTTATCAGGGATTTGGGAGCGTTTTGGGTGTGGTGTTGATGGGATAGGGTTCAGATATTTTGAACTATAGGAATAAAGGGAACAAATGGATATGATTACAATGGAGCTAGGGTGATTATTAGGGGAAATTGCTACAGGGGAATTAACTGATAGAGGTAGGGTAGGAGCATACTTTAGCAATATGTCATTGTAGAAAAACCCTAGCTTCTTGACCTTCTTTGTGTCATCTTTGTTTTACTTTTAATTTTTTTTTTGCATTTGATTCATGGTCATCAAAATCACATTCCTCTTCAAGTTAAATGCCAATGGTGAAGGTAGTTGGGCTACCTCTCCAATTTTGAGGGTTATTCACAAAAATTTTGGGCAATTTAGTAAATTTTTGGGCTTATATGTCTGTGCGCCTGCGCTCTGCCCAGTGCGCCGCGTGCCGAGTATGCGCCGCACGAGTGGCAATTTTGCACTGTGGCCGGGCTCCCAGTGCGTCGCACCACCTCGTGTGTGCGCCGTGCACTGTAAACTCACCCAAATTTGATTGAAAAACAAGGGGAGGGTTTTAGTGGCGGTTTTAGGGTGGTTTCCTTAGGAAAAATGATGGAATGGAGGTAGGAACGATGAGGAGTGAGGGGACAAGGGGAGGGGAGCAGAACCTTGGTGGCATCATCGCAAACTTGCAACCCCATTTATCGCTTTCCTTGGTGATTTTTTCCATGGATGGCTGTTGTTCTTTTGGGTACCATTAAACATCTTACAAACCCCAAAGCATAGACAAAATTGACGGAGAATAGGTTTCAACTGGGCCTACCTCTTGTTTGCTAGCCTCCACCGAGATTTGAAGTAGTTTTGGCAAATTTTTATGCCCCTGGCTGTGTGCGTCGTGCGCCAAGCCCAATGCGCCACGCACTGGGTGTGCGTCATGCCTTTGCAATTTTTCCACTGTGGGCTGGTTGTCAGTGTGCCGTGCCCTCTGTGTGTGCCGCGCTCCCTGGTGTATGCGCCACGCTCCTTGAAAACCAGCTCTCCTTCACCCAAACTCTCACGATTTCGCTCTCTCACCTTTGGAATGTCTCTCCAAGTCTTGCAAGAGCATAATGGCTTTGATTTGTGCAAAAACAAGTATATATAGGCTTGGGAGAGATGGGTTTGATTTTTTCTTCTTTGAAAACCCACTTTCTAATGTTTGTGTTTTGCACTTTTTTCATTGACTTTAAAACACCCTGATTTTCATTTTTTCTTTGAAATTTTGGCTCAAATAATGAAATTTTTGGCATTTCTTTGCGGGGACTGTGTGACTGGGAATTTAGCCCCTGGAAGCCATGACTGCATCTGAAAAAGTCAACTGGCGATTTTTGGAAAATTTTGTCACAATTGACCTTGTTTGACTTTTCTTCAAAACAGAGTTTTGAAGAAGAGTCGAAGTCTCTTCAGGTGATGATGAAACTTTCTGAACCATAGCTGTATAAGGTCTCCCTTTGGCCTGCATGGCTTGTTCTGGACATGTTTTCAAAGACCAGATTGATGATTTCCTAGACCCAAACATAAAATATGACTTTGTCCTGTAATAGGACCAGACCTTGACTATCATGAATTTCAGTGATTATGGATCAAGACCTGAACCAACAGGGTCCAAACATGAGGGAAAATGACTAGCATGACTTTCTCCGTCGGATCATGGCAAGTCCCTAGCGAAATGCAGCTGAGTGAATGGAGCGGGACACTTAAAATTGAAATTCACAAAGAGTTTTGATCTCTGACGGAGGGCTGACCAGACCGACTCTAACAGTACCTAGCACAATTATAGATGAAGGCATGTCTATTAGTATTATGTCTTCCACTTCTTGGCGAGCTTTAGGTTCTCTGCAACTTGTGTCTGTTACCCAGAATCTGTTAGCTTTTAATAGAGGAACCAGTCAACCATTCAGGATCCTTCCTAAGTTGCCTATTATGTTGGGAGGAAAAACTGTCTACCTCGATGTGATGGTTATCCAAGGGCCTTTTGATTTTAATCTATTCCTTGGTCGTGACTATGTTGATGTCATAGGAGCTCTTGTCTCTTCTCTCTTTCGTGTCATATGTTTCCCACATGAAGGAATAATTGTGGCCATTGATCAACTTTCATTTGTTGGCCCTTATTTGACTCCCAATCAACCATCTTCCCTAAATGGTCCTTATATTCAAGTGGTATCTCCTCTGCCACAGGTTAATTATGTGGCCACCTGTTCTGTGCCCACGTCTATTGATGATCTAGTCAATGATATAGTACATCATGTATTGGGGGCGTTGGAACCTGATCTTTCCTTCAGATCCCTTGACATGTATCCCTTCTAGAGTGTTTCTCCCATCTAACAAGAACCTCTTGGAAGCCATGGTCTCTTTTGGGCCATGATCAAGGTCCCCATGAGGATATTTCTTTTACTATGTTAACCTCGTTAAAAAATGAAATAGTTTCATGAGGATAGTTCTTTTACTATGTCAACCTCGTTAAAAATGAATAGGTTCATGAGGATAGTTCTTTTACCATTTCAACCTCATTAGAAAATGAAATAGGTTCCCATGAGGATAGTTCTTTTACTATGTCAACCTCGTTAAAAAATGAATTAGGTTCATGAGGATAGTTCTTTTACTATGTAAACCTCATTAAAAAATTAAATAAATCCCCATGAGAAGAGTTCTTTTACTTATGTCAGGCTCATTAAAAAATGAAACAAGGTGTTGGAGTAGAGTTCCTTTACTTGTGTCAAGGTCCTAAAAAAATGAAACAAGGTGTCATGATCATGGTTATTTTCATGTGTCAATCTCATTAAAAAATGAAACAAACCCCCTTCCAATTCAAGTCTTTGATTAGATCTCATAAAATCTCAGTCGAGTCTTTCACTTGATATCGTAAGTGAACCTTCATTCCATCCACCTGTTAATAGCCAGTGGTCTACTTAGGTGAATAAAATGAAGCTAGGGGGCCTCAAGTTCAATCATTATGCTGGGGGTATCCAAACCAAACTTAGGCATAGTTTATCTTTATTTCAAGCTTGTGTAAAAATGAAACCAAATCCAAACATAGTTTGTTGATGTTTCAAGCTTGTGTAAAAATGAAACTAAATCCAAGCATAGTTTCTTCCCATGTTTCAAGCTTTTGAAAAAATGAAACCATTTTCAAGTATGCTCAAGCATGGTTTCCCATGTTTCAATCTTGTGTAAAAATGAAACCATTTCTACTTTACCTCTCATGATTTCCATTTTTATCAACCTGTTTTTGCGAGATGAGCCTTGGTTTTTTTCATTCCATCGTCACCATCTCTTTGGCTGATCATATGCTTTCACTTGGTTGTTTTACCCTTGCCTAAGGAACATCTGCGATGAGTGGTCTTATTAGCCAACCTCTTGACCTTTACATGTTTTGAGAATTTCCATCATGACTGGAACCAATTATACCACTTGTTCCTCAGGTGGAGTTTTTCTTTCAAACTCCAAAAATATGAAAAGATTGTCGAGCACTTGTCTTTTCAAACTCGTAAAAGTAAATGAAAATATGTCTACTTAGTATAAGTTTAACCCTTTTTTGGATTGAGATTAACTATTGTACAAAAAAGGAATACCTTAGTCGAACATGTCTAAGAGGTTGTCTTGAATATCATTTTCTAACTTTTTGGATTCAGTAGATTATCTACAAAAATGGACCTTTGGAGTTTTCTTTTCCACCACTTTTTCAAACTTTCTAAACATGAAAAATATGCTAAGTTACCCCTCCATTGGAATTGTAAAACTTAAACGACGCAGGACTTGTCACCATGATGAGAACGAGTTTCTCCTTCCTAGGAATCGTTAAAATTACTAGGATGGATTCATCCAAAGGATGAACTTATATGACAAGCATATGGTATCCTCTTCAAGCTTGTGTAAAAATAAAGAGGTACTCGCCAGCAATAGTGGGGGAAAAATGAAAGTGAACATCCATTGTATTTTTTGTAAAGTTAGCATGTCGCTCTTGAACATGACACTTATCTATTTCTCATGTCGGGTTTGGGATATCCTCTCTTTGCCACTTTCCTTCCTGGGTTTGGGAAATCTGTTTTCCTTTGATTCAATCACCCCAATTGTCACCATGACCTCTGAGCCCATTTTGAGCCAAATGCTACCAAAATTTGGAGTCATGTCACTGATATGTTCAAGAGAAGTCCCATTTTCAAAGTCAAAATTCCTATACCTATGTGACCCTCTCTGCAACAATCCTGAATCACTCCTATCATTTTGAGATATCCTATGTTTCGTGTTGATGATGTGGGAAATATTATGGCCCTCCTTTGATGGATCACTTCTTGTCGACTTCAGATCATTATCGAGGAAGATGATCTAGAAAATCCATTTCAGTACCTTGGATCTTGCATGCCTCAATGGCAAGTTCTTCGTGTTCAATGACAAGCAGCCTTACATCATTGGCCTTTGATCGAATTATTATGCAAGTGTTTGACTTCAACTCAGATATTCACACTTGTAGATTTTGTTAGTGTACCTTGAGGACCATCGTCACTATTGGTGGTTTCTCTTGTGCTTGTTAACAATTTACATCATTGACTGGTAATCTGGTGGTTTTCTATCATGTTCGACCTCGGCACATCTATTCACATGCTAGAATTCGTACACTGATTGGATCAGGACAGAGCTCAAGACCCTAGATTCCATTTGATAAAATCCAGGTTGTGTGGAGTTATGAATTTTTTATGATATTACACATGTTTCCCTCTATAAGGATGGATGCGACCATACCGTGGGTCCATATATATGATCCTTTTTATTCGAATGGTTGCATCCATGCCATGGATCATGCACATGATCCCTTCTATTCAGATTCCTACATCCATGCCGTGGATTCATGTATTATTAGATGCTTATCCAAAGATGTATCAATAGGCATGTTTATATCAGAGATATGAGATATGTATATGTATATGCTTGATTTGCAGGTCTCCTAATAGTGTTTTTTAGTCCTTGCATTGACTTGTAACAGATGCTTTAGGGGGCATCTGTTACATAGTATTTTGTCACCATTCCTATTCACTTCCGGTTCCACATCCTAAAGTGCCAAAATGTTGACAACTATGAAGTGTACTCATCATGAAACACATACTAAAACATCCCTGAAGAATGGAATAAAAACTGCCCTGAGTCAATTTTGGAGAAAGTTGACTAAAACCCTAAAATTTAGGACCAATGCTATTTGCTCAACTTCTTGCTCGTGCTGATGGAAGGTTGCAGTTCTTTGACCTAGCACTATTGGTGGTTTCTCTCGTGCTTGTTAACAATTTACATCATTGACTGGTAATCTGGTGGTTTTCTATCATGTTTGACCTCGGCACATCTATTCACATGCTAGAATTCGTACACTGATTGGATCAGGACAGAGCTCAAGACCCTAGATTCCATTTGATAAAATCCAGGTTGTGTGGAGTTATGAATTTTTTATGATTGTACACATGTTTCTCTCTATAAGGATGGATGCGACCATACCGTGGGTCCATATATATGATCCTTTTTATTCGAATGGTTGCATCCATGCCATGGATCATGCACATAATCCCTTCTATTCAGATTCCTACATCCATGCCGTGGATTCATGTATTATTAGATGCTTATCCAAAGATGTATCAATAGGCATGTTTATATCAGAGATATCATATATGTATATGTATATGCTTGATTTGCAGGTCTCCTAATAGTGTTTTTTAGTCCTTGCCTTGACTTGTAACAGATGCTTTATGGGGCATCTGTTACATAGTATTTTGTCACCATTCCTATTCACTTCTGGTTCCACATCCTAAAGTGCCAAAATGTTGACAACTATGAAGTGTACTCATCATGAAACACATACTAAAACATCCCTGAAGAATGGAATAAAAACTGCCCTGAGTCAATTTTGGAGAAAGTTGACTAAAACCCTAAAATTTAGGACCAATGCTATTTGCTCAACTTCTTGCTCATGCTGATGGAAGGTTGCAATTCTTTGACCTAGCACTGCCAGCACGGGTTTTGATATGAAATCCCGTGTTGAACCTCTTTTGGTAGGTTTTCCCAAAATGGAGGAGAAGCTTCACATGCTAGAAACTTCGAGAACAATGAGCTGGATGTTGTTGGGTAAACATATGGTTGAGCTCTCCCATTTGGAGCTCTTGATCCTAACTTTAAGGGCCTTCCCCTTGAGATGTGGACCTTCCTCCCTCTTTTGTGGATCCCTAACTCTCTCTCCCTTCCTATAAATCAAATCCCCTCGATCCCCAAATGGTTGGTCATTGATTGTCTGCATTCCTATGCTGAGATTATGCCCAAATGCCACCCATCTAACTTGGCGAAGGAGTGCTTGAAGAGTCTTGGTTTGGACTTGGAATTCCACCCAAAAGGAGGTATCCAAAATCAAGGAAATGGTTGTATGCTTCCCTTTCTGATTCATTAATATATACATCTAATGTTCACTTTCCATAAATGTCTAAATATTTATGCATTTAGCTTGATACTTCTTGATCTATCAAGTAGTTTATGTTTGATATATATTTTGTATTCTCTTGTATATCTTGTTTTCCTTTGATCTCTCTTACATGTATTCAAACGCAAGGAATAACGAGGAGTGAGATTGGGAGCTAAGGCACCGAGGCCATCAACAAAGAATTGAGTGCTTAGCATCAGAGTGAGGTAGGTTTCTCTCTCTCTGTACTTTTCAACATAATAGGAAAGTCCGCATTGGTTTGTTCAGTTTGTTGCTAGACCCACCCATTGGTCTAGAGAGATCGCGTATGTACTCTGCAGAAGGGATTTATCTTCACAACACATACCCACAAGTCAGGCTTGTTGGGATTGTCCCTCCCTGTCTGACCAACGGGTTGAGGAGGCTTGGGGGTGTGTGATCCTTAACTTTTGTAAGTCAGGTACCTCACCCAAGCTCAAATTATGATGTAGGTGTTCTACCACATGAATCTTGAGGGTCATTGCTTGCAAGATCGGTAGGAAATAGGATGGATGTGATCCTTACCTCTTGTTTTCACCCAAATAAAGATCACCTAACCATTTCTTACTAGGTGGATCGAAATACACCATGTAGGGTTAATTTTACTTTGGTAAAACCCTTTTCACCATGGGAAATAATTTAGTAAACCATTTTTCCTAAATTATTTCTCATTATAATTCAAAAACCCCGTGAGAATAATTGAATAAATCATTATTTATTTAATTTTCTCGAGAAATAATTATTAAATAATTATTTCTTAATTAATTTTGACTTAATCACCTTGAAATATTTAAATAAATCACTATTTATTTAGTATTCCTTATTTATTCCATATTTTCTTTATGAGATAATTATTAAACCACTATTTAATATTTATTTCTTTCTTAATTCTCACTAAGTGATTAATAAATCATTTTTGTTTGTTAATTATTTCAACCACTTTCTAAATAAAGTTATTTGACCATTTTGAATATATTTTCCGTCTCCAAAAAATATAATAAAGTATTCCCAATGGCTGGATTTTGATTTGGTCAATAATATTTTATTATTTTCTAATTCCTAATTTAGCTCAATACTTTGTTATAAATATAGGGTTATTCCATTCATTCATCACCTTGATCATTTTCATCATCAACACTATCGTCTTATCACATTTGAGCTCCCACTTGAGTTCAAACCATTTTTTGTTTTCTGCCCAATGCAAGGTTGAGAGAGAGAAACAAATCGTTGAAGCACACGACGTTTTAATAAAATTATTATTCATATGAAGTCCTCCATCCAATTATTGCACTTTCATTTATTACTACTATATGTTTTAGGCTTGCATCATATATTTGTTTGGAGGGTTTTCTCACATTTTATCGTAGATATGAAGCATAAAAGAAACCATTTTCTGTTGTTAGGTCACTAGTCACCAGTGACTTGAGTGAAGCATTTTTGGTACACCTACTAAGAATTTTCATACTAAAAAATGGCGACTCCACTAAGTCTTTAGCTACATAGTCGTCAACAAATGATGACTCCACAAGTGTAGTATCTGAGAACCTTGGTGATTGATGTTTTAGTTATCTTCAGTGTTTTTCTAGCTATTTTTAGCCCTCTTAATTTCTATGTTTAGATCTTTTTTTTGGAAACTTTTTTGTTTTTGTTGGGGTTCTGCATCTTCCACAGGTCACAGGTACCATCCAAGTAGGAGACGACACAATATGGGTTAGATCTACTGAGTGAGAGAAGAGGGAGAATAGTGCACTTTTTTGCCCAATAAGTGTTCCTAGAACTCACTTTTTCTGCCCAAAAAATGCAACAACACACTTTTCAAGTCGATTTTTGCACTTTGTGATTTTTCAGACATTTTTTAGTTTTTTCTAGTTTTGCCGACACTATTGCATGTATGCCAGGAAAGGTTCCTATTATTTCTTGAGCCAACTTTAGGCCTAGATCCATTTGGTGGTTTCTCATTGAGGAAGGAAAATCCCCCCTTGGGTTTAGAGTACACCTCCGCCATTTAGGAAGAGAATTGTTGAGCTAAGGAGTCTAGTGTGCAACAGTTTTAGCCTATGCTTTTTTTAAGGTTTTGTCCACTATTTTACAACTCTTTTGGATAGGTTTATTAAACATTTTAATCCCTTTAGATTTTAATGTTGCCTTCTCTCTTAGGATCCCCTTGTGTATCCTAGTTTTTGGAGCTTCTTTCCTATCCTTTTCTAGTATTTTCACCTCTGATTTTCGCTGGTTCTCTGCACCTTTTTTACCAGATTGTTGCCTCTAGATCCTAGTACCTTAGACATTAAATCTTTTGGCCTTTGTGTGTGTCCTTGAGTTTCTTGTTTTCCCTCTTTTTTCTTTCTACTTGTTTTCCTTCTTGGGTGGGGGGTTGTGTGCTTCATTTACTGTTCATTTTCAACATTATTTAAAATTTTCAACACTTCATTTTCAGCAACACGTGGCATCATCAAAACATGCTTAATTAACTCATCCACTTGACACATTATTTCACACACACACACCCTAATCGAACGTGAGCTTTGTTAACACCTCCAAGCCAAGGCTTCAAACACTACACCTTAATAATTCAACTCACATAGATTAAACCCACTTGGGCACCAGGGCCAAACCAATATTTGTAGTTAGGTGTAGGATCAGTGGGATAGGATTCCAATAACACCCATTGATCACCTACATTGAGACACATAAAGTTGACATATTAGGGAGCCTTCACCATCCCACGGTCCAAAGTCGAAGTGCATCAGAAACCTGATTCAGAGGGGGTTAGGCTAGATCACGGTGTGAGTGGTTCTCCTTAGGGCTACCCAACCCATGGTAGGGAATTTCATGTCATGGTTGATTACCAAGATGCTCAAGTCTCAACCACCCCCATGGGATGAAGGTAACCTTAGTGAAAAATCTTAGGAAAACACCCTATAAAACTGGTTGTGCACAAGAAGTTGGTTCTCTACCCCACCTTTCTCTAGAAAAATATGCTTGTGGGGATTAGATTCTTTCAATTAAGAAGTATCTTGGAAGGCCATCTGGAATAGTAGAATTAAGACTTGTTTGAGGATTTACATCACCTTTATACTAGAGGTCATTTTTTTTATAGGACGTGTTTTCTTGAGTTAGAGTAGCATATCATTATTGTTAGTTTACACTTGCCACCACTACACCAGGTGTTTTCTGGTTGTTTGTTACTCTTTTCTCCTATCATCACCCTTTAGTTTATTGAGTCATCTTGACACCATCACGCTCCCTAGGAATATGTCACAGAGACTTCGTGGCCTTTGCCCCCAACTTCCTTTAGGACATAGTACTCCCTCTCGTCAAGTTCAAACCCATCCTCCTAGTCCTCCATTGAGTCCCCATACTGACTCTAGCTCTTCTAATTCTTCCAATTCTTCCTCTAATTCCACATATTCCTAACCCCGTATTGCCACCATGTTAGGCACCAATGTGGGTGATGGAAACCCAGGTGGTAACCAAGGTAACCCCACAGGAAAAACCTCTACTGGTATGGCCACTAGCCATATGTTGCTTCCTTATATGGCTATTTTGAGCCTCCTTGATTGCATTCAACTCATCAACGACCCTCTTCTCCATAACCCAAATTGGCCTCCTATGCATACGAAGATTCCTTCTGACATCCCCAAGTTCGAAGGTAATCCTGGAGAAGACCCCAAAAATCATGTTCACTCTTTTCACATGTGGTGTTCATTAAATTTCATTACTGAGGACTCCATTCATCTTCGCCTTTTCCAACACACATTAACTAGAGCTGCTGCAAAATGGTATGCGGACCAATCACATGCCTCCCATTTCACCTTTGCAACTCTCGCCAAAGATTTTCTTTCCTATTTCCATCTACCTCTCCAATACAACATAGGTACTGAAATTTTGACATCTTTTCATCAAACTCATGCCACCCGCCTTTCTGGCCATGTTCAAGAATGGCGTAGAAGGAGGAACATGTATAGAGCCATTGAGTTTGAAGACCGTGCATATATGGATTGGTTTCTAAGAATGATTTTGGCCCCCATATGTAAATATGTCTCCTCTCAATTTCCTCTAACTAAGGAAGAAGCTCTCTAGATAGCCTTAAAATATAATCTGATATATGCATAATTAAGTTATGTTTATATTGTCCTCCTCGATCTGCCTTGACCTGGTGCTGCTAATGCACCAGGGGCATCTCATAAAATTGAAACTACCATTTGATCTCTTTCCCACCATCAACCATCACCATATCCTCAGCCTACTATGATTTATGGTCAACCCCATGGGGGGACTAGTTCTGCTTACATCTATCCCCTCCTGATACTTCGCATGTCAATTCTTACGAAGGTAGAAGAACATCATATGTGTATCCCCATCCGCATCAGTCAATGTTACGACTAACTGTTGCTCAACCTGGTTATCAAAATGTTTTTGCAAATCCTTTTATCCTTATGCACTTCCTAGCACTCCAGCCTAACTAGCACTAGAGCCTCAACCTCCCATGCCTCTGCCTCCTCTATCCCAGCAACAACCACCTCCACATAATCAAGTGTATGCTCAATAGAGTACTACAAATCTGCTTAACCCCAAGAGAAGGACCAAGGGGAAAGGTAACTAGAACCAACAACCTCAAGGTAAATAGGGCAACCAAGGTCGACAACCTAATGCCCCTAAGGGTGACCAACCTAATCCCGCAACCTAGCAACAGGGCAGACAACCCAAGAAAAACAAGGCTCTTAGAACCAATAAACCTTGTGCTTTTTGTGGAGTTTTTGCCATTATACTCATGAATGTCCCATTTTACCTCAAATGCGCTAAGCATGGGAAGCTCAAGCAACTGCTTCTCAAGGATCTCCGCGTATTGCTCCACCTCCTCCCCCTCCTGCTTCATTCCAGCCGGTTGTGCTTACAAATCCATTTCCTCATCAAGGATATGTGGCTACCCAACCCACCTAGAGTAATGCAACTTACCAAACTCCACATTCTTGCCAGAACAATTACCAAATTCTCATGATGAATTTTGAAGAAGTTAATCTCCAAACTTGGTTGTGCCGATATGACAAATCTCCTACAAAGTTAGCGATTGATTCCCAGCCCAAAGTTTCCATTGAGCCTCTATCATCACTAAATGGTTCCTTACAGATCCCTCCACCCAAGGTCGATGTTACCCCCAAGATCCATAAAGGTCCATTACGTTGAAATGTTGTTTCTTCTAAAGCCACCCATACCTATAGCATAGTAGATGACTTTGCTCAGTCTCCTGCTACCATGTCAATGCTGGAAGTCCTCCAGACGTGCCCATCCCAAAGGAAAGCTCTACTATCTACTTTAGGTGTTGTCAATCCCTTTTATGATCATATGATTGTCTTCGATGTTGATAAAGTAGAACATCCTCCCCTTCCTTCATTTGTTTCCATTCAAATACCAGTCTCCATAAAAAATTCCATTGTCTAACTGTGTATAATAGACGAAGGTGCCTCCACCTGTGTGATGGTCGCTAGTGTTTGGAAGCAACTTGGTTCCCCTGACTTGTCACCATCCACTGTCACTCTTCATACTTGGAACAATCACCCCTCACAACCCCTTGGTTTATATCACAACTTCCCCATTACTATTTCTAGAAAGATAGTCTTGATTGATATCAAAGTCATTAATGCCCCATTAGATTATAACATCTTTTTGGGTCATAGTTAGACCTATGCCATGTTCGTTTTTGCATCTGTTGTATTTCACAAGATGTGCTTTCCTCACAATGGAAAGATCATCACTATCGATCTATTGACTTACGATGACCCTCACTCTTATATTTCTCGTCAGACCACTATCTCATCGACAACTGGTATCCCTTACTCAACCAATGGTTACCCTGGAGTCTATAATATTCCAAACTACTTGGGGATTGTTATGGACCACCGCCTACTCAAAATTAGCCCATATCTTCTAGTATTTGCATGCTTCAAGCGTCATGGACCGCATGAAAGCGGTCTGGTATGCCTTAATAGCAGCCAACTCCTCTGTAACTACCTGCTTAAGACTCAACCCATCTTACAAGTAAAATTCCTCCAAACCAATTCCCTTCAACTGGTATCTCCCTCGGTCATTTCCAACCAAGAACCATTTCTCCAGGACTCAATAACCCAAGATTAGCTCCCCCAGGTCATTACCCCTCCAGTCAAATGCCTTTCATATTCTTGCGACCAGGAATATTTTCTACCCTTGTTATGGCTATGTTGATTCTTCCTAACATAACCTTAGGGATCCTAGTATGGTACATTGATCCTCCCGCAAACACTCCTCTCGACCAACTCAAACCTTATACAACTTTGAATTTGGTTCAATATGTTTTAACCACCTCTTCCTTTTCTTTAGTTCCACAACAACCTCAGTAGATAACCACACCTATTCTGAAAGCATCTGGCGAGGGGGGGAAATCTCACAAAAAGGGAACCAAATACAAGGCACCCCAAGTAACTATGAATCCTCCTAAACCTCCAAATCCTTTTCCCCTATGTGCTTTGTGTGATGTTGTTAGTCACGCCACCAATAATTGTCGTAAGCTCCCTAATATTAAAAATGTGGTCTCTGATGCCTTTCCTGACTCTAATATTCCTAAGGTCCATGTTACCTTACCTAAGTCAGCCAAAAAGAAAAAAAAAATATGCACAAATCACCCTTGTGCTTTATGTGATAACTATGGACGTTAATCCCATCATTTTCCCCATCTCGAATATTTTTGTGATACACTTCAGGTGCTTCGCGAGTTATATACCACTCGTAGTTCTTCCAATTCTTCTCCACCTATGGGTCCTAGCCCCAATGATTCACCCGAACATGAGGTTTCTCAACCCAACATTGTGATCCCCCCTCCCAATGTTGATATGATAGATGTTTCAACCCTTATTCTCTATCTGTCATCATCCATGGGATCAATATATTCAAAGTCTCTAGGAGTTTTGTAGTGTGCTTCTTTCGAACCTTCTTTAGAAGACACTTCAGTTTCAACGTTGGTATATGTCACATCTAATAGTCATCTCCCCAACCATTCTGATGATGTGCTATGAACCTTGTATCTCATGAAGATGCCACATGTATTTCCTCATCATGTGGTCCTTCTCCTTCCCATCCTCCCATATTTCATTCTGATGAAGACATCATGGAATCCATGACCACCCCTAATTATCCCTTGGATGATATGCACCGTTTTGCATACTTCCTTCAACAACAAACCCATAATCAATACGTTGTGGAGTCCAAATACTTCATCCATGGTGAGGTCAATTGGTTCAAATACCCCTTACTTTGAACCCATAAATTTGAACCACATCCATCTTGTGGCCATTACATTACCACACAATTTTTGGGTAAGGGGGCATCCACTTTTGAGAGTCGAGGAGAAGCAATTCCCCCAACCATCTGAGTGCATCTAGTAGTTTTGACTCTAGTCCCATCATTCTTCCCCGCGATGAAGAAGTTCTAGAGCCCCATATCACTCCAGATCACCCTAGGGATGACCCACCTAATCATCCCTCCATCTCACATCAACAACCCAATCCATTAAACATTGTTTTTGTTCAACCCCTGTGTTATATAAATGAGCATAAGTTCATTATATCCAAAGCCACCCTTTGGTATGGCGACATCATGTATGCAAACCCATAAATTCAGTCCATTTGACACATATGTAGTGCCACAGAAGATTGGTAATCCACCATTTCCTTCCTCCTATTGAATCTATCTATTCTTCCCATAAGAAGACAACCATAGACAACAAATGGCAAACCACATCATCGCAAAAATATGCATAACCATATTATGTATCGTAATACTCATCAAAATGTGTTTGGATTCCACTACTCTAAATACATCCGGTATTCAAATAGCGTGCTATATCTATACATACAAAACTTGGGGGCACATATGCCCCTACATATCCTCATCATCCTCTGTAAGATCTTGTTCAAGTTGGGCTAAATTCTTGAATACCTTGTTTGAGCACTTGGGCCACAATGGAACTCCACAAACTTAACCAAATGGGGGCATCATTCCCACCCTTGCATACCTGATCAATCCCCTCCATCACATATATTGGGGGGGAATATACCATTCTTAGGGGCATGATGGCCCACCCTGGCCACCTTCTCACTAGATCAATATTAGTCTCAACTTAGATCCCAACGATCTAGGTATGGTTGATTATCCTTTCATTCCTTTGATAGTTTTTCCTATTGGTCTTTCCGACGAGCCATATACACATCACATATCATAGATGCTTGATACCATATATTAGAAAATTCTAATCTATGCAATGCCATGCTTACCACCCAATCCCCATGTTTGATTTGGTGGGTGGGGACGATTCTAGACCTACTCTAGTAGTTCATTCCAATGATCTTAATTGCCTTAATTTTTCACCAGGAACCATCCTTCTAAGAAGCATTAAGGCTATCTTTCCCACAAGAAAGGTCACCTACTCGAAAATCACATATTCAAATTTTGATGGTCAGTTTTTCCACTACAAGCTCACCAAGATTTAGGGCCTTCTCCAAATTCTCCAACAACTCAATGTGCAAATGAATTAGATTTGGGGGAAAGAAGCCCTTTTATAGAAAAAACCTTATTTTTTCCGTCGACCATACGAGTAAATCGTAGCTTAGTTTGATGAATCGCAACACAGTTGGAAATGTTTCACCGAGCTCTATAAAGGGTCCCCCTTTGTTTTTGGAATTTTGAAACTTCACTAGGAAGCCATTTTTTCCAAGAGGTCTCACTTTATCACCTTTCAAAATTGATTCTCTTCATATGAGTCACCTATACTCTGGTACCACTTTTCATTTGTGCTTGTTGACTTATGTGTCATATTTCTTCATGGGTAATCATTATTTACCCACGTTTTTATGGTCCTCTTTAGGCCTACCCAATGTGGCAACACCACCGAGTCACCCTTGTTTATAGCATCATAGATGAGTCACCCTTGCATCCATGGAGTTTCTTCAAAGTCCTATCATGTCATGCTACAATCCATCATCAATTTTTGCATCACATTCATCCTATTTCACTCATATTTGGCCTCCAAATATACTGACATGTCTATGAAAAGCCTATGTAGAGTAATTTACCATCCCCTTTGGAATCAATTCAGTTGCTGCCAGGTCAACCATGCATATTATGCCATGGCAAGGGAAGTCATTAGTCCACCAATCATCTTTAATCCTTCCATCATCATCTCCATTGTCAGTCTCTCAGTCACATTACTATGATCCTCGTGCATTTGTTGAGGAATCCTCATTACGACAACTCTGGTAGGCCCTCTTCTATCGACTTCGACACATTTATTCCAGGAGAGTGGTCTAGAGTTCGTTGTACCTTGGTTCCAACCTTTGTCCTTGTTTGGTGCCTCATATCAAGCAAAGGTAATCCTCATTTCGCTTTGACTTGGTTAGGTATCAGGTGCTTGACTCCAACTCATTATCACAAGTCATGAATTGTACACTTGATGGTCCAATGATCTAACATATAGTACCAACCTTTCTCGGGTGAGTGTAAGATGTTTCAAACCTCATGAGTGGGTGGCCCTTCAGGTAGCCCCTCACATGCCCGAAAGTCAGTAGCTCATGATCCAACCTCAAATACAGTTTCATAGATTTGACTAGCTCAGTTCTCGCCACTTACAGTGCCCACAACATGCATGTCTCCTTCAGATAGTCCATTCTGATCTTCAGAGCCCTTTCCTATTCAGTAGGGATTCTTTAGTTATGATCCCCCCACCATGTGATCTTGAGGGGAATTATGTCTCATGTACTCAGATCAACAAATATTATTGTATTCAATCTTGGCCTCTGTTTTTCCAGGCACTTTATGTATATGAGACTCATTGTATCATTATATCACTTTCTCTCTCATTGATACCAACATGTTATGTATCATGTATCATGTACTTTGTAGCTTGTTCCCACATTGTTGGGCACACCATTAGTATATGTACTCAGTTATCTCGGCGGTATGGGTATGTCTCTCCCGTATAATTTGAGATCATGTACTCCAAAATAAAAGGAGACTTATATCATATTAGTAGGTCTCGCCCCCCTCCATTCCTCAGCCCTTCCTTGCCTTGCTACATCTCTCTCTCTCTCTCTCTCTCTCTCTCTCTCTCGCTCTCTCTCTTTATCCATGACTTCCCTTCGATGTCTCATGAAAGTGAAACCTACAACGTATTTTGGTCATACAATTTGCTCCTGACACTCTTACATTGGGGGTAATCTGTTATCACCTAGCCATTTCTTATTAGGTGGATCAAAATACACCATGTAGAATTAATTTTATGATGGTAAAACCACTTTCACCATGGGAAATAATTTAGTAAACCATTTTTCCTAAATTATTTCTCATTGAAATTCAAAAACCCCAAGAATAATTGAATAAATCATTATTTATTTAATTTTCTCTAAAAATAATTATTTCTTAATTAATTTTGACTTAATCACCTTGGAATATTTAAATAAATCACTATATATTTATTATTCCTTATTTATTCCATGTTTTCTTTATAAGATAATTAGTAAACCACTATTTGATAAATATTTCTTTCATAATTCTTACAAAGTGATTAATAAATCATTTTTATTTGTTAATTACTTCAACACTTTCTAAATAAAGATATTTGACCATTTTGAATATCTTTCCCTTTCCAAAAAATATAATAAATTATTCCCAACGGCTAGATCTTGATTTGGTTAATAATATTTTGTTATTTTCTAATTCCTAATTTAGCTCAACACTTTGTTATAAATAAAGGGTTTTTCCATTCATTCTTCACCTTCATCATTTTCATCATCACCACTATCGTCTGATCACATTTGAGCTCCCACTTGAGTTCAAACCATTTTTTGTTTTCTGCGCATTCCATGATTGAGAGAGAGAAACAGATCGCTGAAGCATAAGGACATCAAAAGGACCCATACCACGGATTTGGATCTACAGACCCATGTTGTAAATCTTCCTCATCAAGTGTTTTAATAAAATTATTAATTGTTTGAAGTCCTCCATTGGGTTATTGCACTTTCATTTATTGCTGTTATATGTTTTGGGCTTGAATCATATATTTTCTTATAGGGTTTTCTCACATTTTATTGCAGATCTAAAGCATAGAAGCAACCATTTTCTGTTGTTAGGGTCACTAGTCACCAATGACTTAAATGAAGCATTTTTGGTACACCTACTTCGAATTTTCATACTAAAACCTGTTATGTATCAAGTGTTATCTCACCCATTGATTGCATAATGGGATTGTTGTGATCCTTGCTTGGTAAGTTGTATCTCGCCAATTGCTCAATGAGATGACTTAGGTTGAGAGTGTCTCATAGGACCTTCCCCACTATCATAAACATGAGGTGAGAGTGCCCCATAGGACCTTCCTCATTGTCTGGAGAGGGTGGTAGTTGAAGGTCCCCTATGATTCTTCTTCTCAAGATTCAATATTGTTTCAACATATAGAGTTGAGTAGAGATGGGACATGATCTATTGACATGATACTTGTAATAATCTCATGATGCAGTTGGAATTTATCCCTAGCTAAGAGGGAGTGTTAATTTGGTAACTCAGGGACAAATTCTCTCCATTAGAAAACCTTCCTCATCAAGAAATACCCCTCCTAGCCCTTAGAAGAATTTAAATTGGTCAAATAAAAACATAATTTTATCATGGAAATCCACATATACACAAAAGGATAGGTCGGCCCTAAAAGGAAATTGGACACCCTTCGAAGCCTATAAATACAAGTCAAGTGACCCTCATTTGGACATCATCATCAAACTTTTTCTTCTTCTCTCTTCTTTGGTTTGGCTCACACAAATTTGAACTCGGTTCACGGATATTGGTTTGTATAGGTCTAAAATTTCAGGGTTTGAAGCTCGCATGTGTGGATTAGGGTTTTGGTTTGCAGCCACAGGGTTGTCACAAGAATTTTTTCAGCTGTGATCGCACACATACAATCCTATATGTGCAGTCATAACACTTTAGCTGTACGCATGAACACTTTCTTCGTGCGCCCAAGACTTAGGGCTTATGGTGACAATTGATTGTATATCTGAACAACTCACTACAGGATTGAGTATTACTTTGATCAGTATTATTGCTAAGCTCATTTCTTGGATATTGTTTGATTGATTTTGATGGATAGGTTTGGCTCAATATACTCTTTGCTAAACATTTTATGACAATATAATAGAAGAATAATTTCAAAGGATTTCCCCCTTGTGGGGTTTTTCCATGGTCTTTGACCAAATGGATGTCTCTTGGTGTTGTTGATTGTCTCCTATTTTCATCGCATTACTATTCTATCTTCAATTACTATTGATTGATGAAAGAATTAATTTCTATTGAAATATTGCTAATTAAAGAATTGAATTGGGCTGAAGTAATTGAAACATCATAGAACAGTGGTAAAATTAATAATAACACCTTGTGCTTCCCATAAAAAAACAAAGTTATACTCAAGATCTCTTTAAATAACTTCTTAGCACTAGAATCTCCATAATATTGGACTTACCAAAGGGTCAGGCCCCGACCCATGGACCTCGAATCTACATCTCACAATGTCTGCTAACAAGGTACCTCCTTAAATTCCTATGCATTTCATGAATTGGGTTCCCGATATTTTGACCAAAAAAGTATTAAGAAAGCTTGAAAATATTGTTTGAATGATATTTATAACTTAGGTTTGGATGACAATCCAGAGAGCCATGAATAAATAATTGTAGTACCCGAGCCCCTCCAGCTCGGAGTAGTACTTTCAGACTATCCAACCATATTGTAATGGAGTATTATAAATACGTGCATTATTCTCAGATTCTTTAGTGATTTATGCTTTTTTGTTTTGTAGCAATGCATTTACGAGTCAAGAGTCCATAAAGGCTTCACATACTGGCTTGAAGATTGCGAGTTTTATGAAGAGAACTGGGTGGCTAACGAGCTCATGGTATTTATGTTGGCCACGCTTCTTATTCTAGAGCTCAGAGGGGCAATTATTATAGATTATTTGATGTACTTGGAACCCATGAAGGTCACATGAAAATAAAATCAAACATAGAAACAACAAATGGTTACAAATTCTACTCAAGAGTTGAGCTATAGTAACCTACATAAAATGTAGTAAATGTGCCCGCAGAGTCATTGAGAACGAGCTTTATATGTGCACATAATTTTCCAAACAAATATGTTTCCGTAGAAGAAAACAACCCCTAAACATTTAGCTAGATGAATCAACTTCTACATCAGAATGGTCAGACTCAACATTGGATCAAACTCCACCAAAGACAACACCAGAGGAAATTGTAGGCAAGGAATTTGGCTTTTCATCATCAATACTGAGAGGTTTCACCATCTTCTCCTCTACCAGATTCCACGAGTATCCATTTGAAAATCTCAAGGCGTGTCTATGGGAATTGTTATTATGGAAATTCAACAAGGACTTGGGCTTGTCATCCTCTATTAGGAGATCTTTGCTCAATCTCCTGCTTTGATCAATGACACAAGTTTTCTAAACAAGAAAAATCCCCATCAATCCTAATGACCCTCAAAGCATGCATATACTACATTTACAAAAATAAAAAATACACAACCTAGACATTAAAGATCATCAAAAAATATGTGACAGACTTTTTTGTACAGAATCTGTTGGATCATGATGAACATGGTCCTATAAGCGTGGGCATGAGAAAATAAAGGAGTGATTTGAATTTTTAACGCAATAAGGTATTTAAGTGAGTTCATGATGCTTATGAGAGGTTTAATGGATGCAATTGAAGGGAAGACATTGATTATAGTTTCCATAATCTAAGCGAGTGCATGTTCTAGGAATCCTCGTGACTCTCTCGTGAGAAAATTGGTCCATATGTTTGATAATTACCTTGTATTGTGATTTGTTTGTAGGGAAATATGGTTATGAGATCTTTATACAAGGTTTTCCTTCAGTCTAAACCAATTAGTAGATCTTGTTTCATTGTTGGAAGCAAACATGGGCTGAAGATCTCGTGACAAGTTTACCGATGTTGGTTAGGATTCCACATACCGACTTGATAGATAAGGGCAAAAACCTGCAAATCATATAGAAATGATCATGAATCCTGTAATCAATGAACTAATTCTGAATAACATAAGCAAATTTGTCTAATTAAATTCAAAACTTCTGTTCATAAAATAGAGTCACTAATTGAATTAAATAGAGTCAAAAACAAAACTCCCCACATGTTATTCACACACATATCCAATCATAAACAACTAAAACTTACTCTTCCATTTCAACAACACTGCAGATAGACAAAATAAATAACACTACATTTTTTAATTGCAATTAAATTAACAAATGCCTAATTCGAAGACTAATTACATTTGTTATTTGCAATTAAATTGAAAAATGCTTAATTTGAAAAATAATTACATTTGTTATTTGCAATTAAATAAATAACACTACATTCGTTATTATTCACAATTAAACTTATAGGGGAAAAGTTGAGATTAAAATCTATTTTTGTGACAATCAGCTATCCCAATGGGTGGGAAAGTTTATGGTTTTGGATAAAAGCTCATAATTTTTCGATCCAATCAACTAACCCAATAAAAAAACTAACTTCTTCCTGTATTAACATAATAATAATAACAATAATTAAAAAATGTATCTATCTATGAAAAAAGGTATAAATGTTTACCACCATAATTATGCACTTAAATATGATTGGTGGCGTTGCTTGTAGCAATAAATCAAAATTTGCAGCTGCTAATGAAATCAAACTGAAATCAATAAACACAAATTTCTTCTACTAAATTCTATGGAAGGAAAACTGACAATAGAAACACATGCAATAATTCAATCACAATGAACCCAATTTTTATTGGGGAACCCAACTGGGAAAAACCCCTACTCTGTTTGTATTATACCATATGATAACAATGATCAATTACAATGAATGTTTCAATGCTTGAAGCTCAATTTGCACTAGAATTTTGATCTCCTCCTGACTCTTCTCTGGCCTATAGAAATTTCTCTATAGATAAGCTAGCTCCAATACCATGTAGAAAATCTGACTGTAGATTAACTCGATAATGCAATATACCAAAGCAAAATACTATAATCTACTTCTACTATCAAACTTGTGGAAGCTTAAAGATTGAGCAATATCGAGCGTAACACATATAACGAGAAGAAGAATAAATGCACATGAAACATAGAAGAATACTCTGGGGAAAGCCTCAGCTAAAAACCCCGCTATCTGTATTATCATACAAGGTGGAAATATCTCATAATTACACAAAGCCTTAGCTACCACAGCTAGCCAGATCTCAGTACAATTCTCCTCGATGCTCATAGGCAAACAAGGCTTCTCACAAATCTTCTCCTTTGCCCTCCAAGCTCCTATTTCCTTGCGTAGTTTCTCTTGGGTGATCCTCCTGTTACCAAGTGTAACACTGATCTCTCACACTAATCTCACACCCTGTAAAACTGTGCAATCCTCAAGGAACATTGGTTCCTTCTGCATGGATGAGTTTCCTTTATAGGAAAACTCATGCAACTAATAGTAACATGTCCTTGTCTTTAATCTCAACTGGGTCTTTCTCTGAATAGACATGCATGAGTTATTTATGAGAGAATCTTCAGTTATCTGGAGTACACTAGTTTGATGCATGCATGCATCAACTGACTGAACTCACAATTAGTTCCTCAAACAGTTTGGAACTAATTTAATTGGACTTAACTCTGTAAACTAAGCTAACTAATTACAACTCAAATACAACTCAATATTATCTCCTTAATTAAGGGATAATCTCCTTAATTTAAGGGATAATTGTTGCATGACTTCACAAAGACTTCTAACTTGAATTTCTCCAACTAATTAACTCAAGATGAATTAATTAATTATTTTTCAAGCAGTTGGTGAGACTAAATTCGAATTTTAATTCACAATTTTAATTCAAGGACAAATTAAAATTGGAATATTCTGGATTCTATTTTTATCATTTCTTGTTGCTATTTTCAACACTCCCTCTCAACAAGAAAGGAATTCAACTCGATCCCGATCCTGAACCTTTGGAATGTTTTGCATGCAACACTTCTCTCAAGTGTTGTTGCTCCAACAACTCCAGAAACAAAAAATCCAACCTGAATCAAAATGATGCCTCTGTCAACAAAGTCTCTGACTACTATTGCCTCTGTCGACAACTCTATGCTTTTGTAGACTCAGCCTTTCTACACTGTTGTCAATCCTTCTCTACGCTCTTTAGTGTTTGACTACTCTAGCCTTTGTCACTTTGATCTCTGACTGCATCAATCCCACTAATTCCTCCCACTACTATGTACTTTGGGCTCTCCTAGAAATGTACGATCCATGAGATAAAACCTCTCAATGGACCCTTCCCAATTTCAGCCTTCTTGAGACTATCACTTCACATCACCCCACCTCACACCTGGAGGTATGGTTGCATGTGATCCCTAAGCTGAATTGGCTCAAAATTTCCCCCTGTTGGAGGTCATTGCATGAGTGGATTCCTCCACTCGGTCTCCTCTCAGCATCTCCAATTGTGGCTCCTCCACAATTGTCTGAGACTTCTTTTGGCGCTATATGTTGAGAGGTAATTTACTCTCCCTCTCAACCACCAAGTCTCTAACATTTTCCTTGCTCCTCAAGGCTTTGCATGCATCTTGAACCTCAAGAGCATACAGGTTCTTAACTCGTGAACCGATCTGCTTCACTTGTCCTGTGGTGATGTGTCTAAGGAAAACCTTTCCCTTACTGAAGACAGCATCGTAGCCTTTGTCCTCCAACATCATGATCGATACCAAATTATTCTTCAGCCCAAGAACATACTTCACATCTCTTAAGGTGATAAGAGCTCCATGATTCCTCTGAAAAGCAACCGTTCCCACTCCTGAAACACTATTCCTTTCATCATCACCCATCTCTATGTGCATCTTGAGGTCTTTCTCCTCGAAGGTACTAAATAAACTTTTATCGCCGATCATGTGGAATGAGGCTCCACTATCAAGAAACCAACCACAACCCATCATCGATGACACCATGAATTTGATGAGGGTGAAGTCCATTTTGAACTAAGAGGCTAATGCCTCACCTTCCAATCCTTCTGAGAATCCCTTCTTAGACTTCTTCGATGGGCAATTAGTCGCATAATGACCCATCTCATGACAATTAAAGCATCTCACTTTAGACATGTTAACCTTCTTCCCTCCATGAGAAGAAATCGATTCAGAATGGGATGCCTTCCCCTTCCCTTTCCTTGCCTTACTTGCTAAGGCTAGATTTTCTTCATCATCCTTGGATGAAGGAACATCTCGTGTGCTCCTCCTGCATGATATCCGACCATAGTATTTCCCAATTCGAAAGTTTCTCCCTTCCATTCACAGAGTCCTGGTAGCTATTCTAGCTCTTTGGAAGGCCAAGGAGAGCAAGGCTCAACGTATCATCATCAACAGTAGTTATTCCCACACTTCCAAGCTCATCCTTATAGGTGGTGAGCTTGTTCAAATATGTGGAAATAGTATCACCGTTCTCCATCTTGATTTTTCAAAGCTTAAACTTGAGCATCAATTTCCTCTGGTCGCTATTATTCTGGTAGAGGTCCTTCAATGTCTTCCACATTGAATATGGAGTATCCTTCCCATGGAGACTCGAGATAATATGGGTTTGAACTCCCTCAAGGATGATCCGTCTCGCCCTCACCACACACTCTTCCATTCAGCCAACTCTTTTGCATTAGTTGAACCTGGCTTTGGGATTTCTTGATAAATGAAATCCTTCAAGTTGTTGTCTTCTAATACAGTCTCCATGTGATCTTTCCATGCTATGTAATTCGAGCTGCCATCCAAGGCATACTCGAGACTCAAGCCACAAAATGCCATTGACCAACCTTGAAGTATGAGATGAATTCGATTTGCACCTGCAACCCTGAAAATCAAAATTTGAATTCTCTTCTTAGTATACTGTTCACAGCTCTGATAACCTTTGCTCCGATACCATGTAGAAATTTCTCTATAGATCAGCTAGCTCTGATACCATGTAGAAAATTTGACTGTAGATTAACTCGATAATGCAATATACCAAATAAAAATACTATAATCTACTTCTACTATCAAACTTGCGGAAGCTTAAAATTGAGCAAGATTGAGCGGAACACATATAACCAGAAGAAGAATCAATGCACATGAAACACAGAAGAATACTCTAGGGAAAGCCTCAGCTCCCATAGCCAGCCATCTCTCAATGCAATTCTCCTAGATGCTCACAGGAAAACAAGGCTTCTCACAAACCTTATCCTCTACCCTCCAAGCTCCTATTTCCTTGCGTAGTTTCTCCTAGGTGATCCTCCTGTTACCAAGTGTAACACTGATCTCACACCTTGTAAAACTGCGCAATCCTCAAGGAACCTTGGTTCCTTCTGCATGGATGAGTTTCCTTTATAGGAAAACTCATGCAATTTATAGTAACATGTCCCTGTCTTTAATCTCAACTGGGTCTTTCTTTGAATAGACATGCATGAGTTATTTATGAGAGAATCTTCAGTTATCTGGAGTACACTAGTTTGATGCATGCATGCATTAACTGACTGAACTCACAATTAGTTCCTCAAATATTTTGGAACTAATTTAACTGGACTTAACTCAGTAAACTGAGCTAACTAATTAAAACTCAAATACAACTCAATCTTATCTCCTTAATTAAGGGATAATATCCTTAATTTAAGGGATAACTGTTGCATGACTTCACAAAGACTTTTAACTTGAATTTCTCCAACTAGTTAACTCAAGATGAATTAATTAATTATTTTTCAAGCAGATGGTGAGACTAAATTCGAATTTTAATTCACAATTTTAATTCAAGGACACATTAAAATTGGAATATTCTACATTCTATTTTTATCATTTCTTGTTGCTATTTTCAACATGGCCAACACCTAGACAAAATAGGCCTCTTGTTTCCTCCTATTTCCTTACGCAAGCTCCTAAAGAATAGGGAAGCTCATATTTCCTTGTGCAATTCTTGAGGAAATTAGCTCACTTGTGACATGAAAACATTGTATTCTCACTAATATACAATAATTAATACATTATGAATTTTCTCTCTAACTTCACTAGGTAATTCGAATTGCATGCACAACTAGGGATATTTGTGGTAAATTGACTAGTTAACTGAGAGTTAGTTGAGTTTACAATAGTTGCAACTACTCAACTGAACTCATATTGACTTTTTTCTAGACTAGAGCTCAAATAACTGAATTTCACTAAAGATAACACCTCTAGATAGCTAGATCTTAGCCACCAACTTTCACACAACTCTACTTCTAGCCCACAAACTCGAATTGACTAACTTAACTGAGTGATTTGGCCATGTCACTCCTGCTAACTGTCTGAAAACTCATCTTGCTAAAGTGGAAATTCAAATTTCTTCATTTGACTAAGGCACAAGTCAAATGAAGCCTTTTATTTCTACAATTTAACACTCCTTCTTAGCAAGAAAAGAATTATGAACAAACCCAATATTGCTCTTGTGGAACTCAAACTTACCTCTTGACAAGGCCTTTATCAAGATGCCTGCATCCTGCTCCTCTGTAGGAATGTCCTCTAACATAAAAATCCTCCTCTAAACACAATCTCATAGATGATGGAACCTAATGTCTATATGTTTGGACCTATCATGAAACATTGGATTTTCAGATAGTTTTATACAACTTTGATTGTCATAGTGGATTAATGTAGGCTCCATCCCTAACTTAAGAGACCAACCAGGATCTTTATCATCCAAATAACCATGCATGCTACTTAAATAACAACCATATACTCATCCTTTTCTAAGCTGAGTGCTATAGATATTTGTTTCCTGATGTACAAATAAATTTTTGCCGACCCAACACTAAAGACTACTCTTGATGTGCTCTTCCTATCTGAAGGACTCCCTTCTCAATGTGCATCTGTGAAGCCTTGGAGCTTCACTCCATTAGTTTGCATGTACCCTAAACCAATTTTTTTTGTGCCTCTGAGGTATTGTAGAACATGTTTTGCTACTTTCGAGTGAAGCTTGGTAGACTCCACCATGAATTGACTAAGCTGATTCATTGAAAAACAAATATCAGCCCATGTGTTCACCAAGTACATCAAGGACCCCACCAACTATCTGTAGATAGTTCCATCTTCTGCCTCCCCTGTAGAAGCATATTCTTTCCTCTAGTTAGTACTTGGAGGAGTATCCATGGGTTTGCAATCCTTCATGTGGAATCTCTAAAGGATTTCAGAGTGTACTTTTCCTATCCAACAAATATCTCTCCATCTCTCTCCCACACCTCCAAGCCAAGGAAGTAGTGCATCAAACATACATCCTTCATCTTGAACTCTCTTGCAAGGTCCCCCTTATAAGACTAGATCAACCTGTCATCTCCTGTTAATATCAAATCATCGACATTGAGAACTAAGATGAGAAGACTACCATCTACCATAATGTAGTAGATATTGGCATCTTCTTCACTCTTAATGAAGCCCAATCCACTGAGATAGGATCTATGCGAGTGGACCAAGCACGAGGTGCTTGCTTGATACCATAGAGGGATCTCTTGCACCTACACACATGTGTCTCCCTTCTAAAGGTCACGAATCCCTTAGGTTACTCAATGTAGATCTCTTATTCAACCAATCCATTGAGGAATGTAATATCAACATCCATTTGGTAAATCATCCACCTAAACTGTGCTGCCAATGCAAGTCTAGTCTTGATAGATGAGTATCTTATCAAAGGTGAAAAAGTCTCCTAATAATCAATCCCCTCCACCTATGAGAAGACTTTGGCCATAAATTTGGCCTTTTTCTTCTCAACACTACCATCAGCTACATGTTTCACCTTATACAACCACCTGGAACCAACAACTAACTTGTTCTCATGTGTGGGCACCACCTCCAAAACATTTTTCTTCATGATGGAGTTATGCTCCTCCACCATGGAATCTACCCACACCTGCTGGGAAACAACCTCTTCAAAATAATATGGCTAAGAATCAATCAACTATGACATGAGTTACATATATCAGGTATATCTATCTGGTGGTCTTTTCTATCTGTGCAAGGAGATAGGAACTCCAACCGGCTCTTGAGCTTCCTACACCAATCTGTCAACCATATTGTTCCTCTTCCTCCTTTCTCTGGAAGGCTCTACGTGAGCAGGTTCCTCCACTCAGTTTTCTCTCTTATCCTCCAGATGTGGTTGCTCCACATCATCCTCTAATCTCCTCTTTCCTTTGAGCAAGATCCTACTCTATGGATCTGACCGAGGCTCCTCCTTTCGAGCTAGAAGATCCTGCTTTGGTGGTATGCTTACCACTCACTCTATAGAGATCCTCATGAATTTCTCCTCATCAAATCTAACATCCCTCCTCATAATAGTCATCCTGAGTGAGGGAAAGTACACCCGATAAATCTGAGGTGTCTCAGTATAACCCACAACAATCCCCCTCTTCGCAATGGGCTCCAAATTTTTCCTTCTATATTTGGATACATGACAATAAACTATGGATCCAAAAATGTGAAAGTGAGAGACATCTGACTTCCTCCCAGGGAAAGACTCTTCATGTGTAATCATTCCAAGAATTTTTTGAGGGCTTATGTTCTACAAGTAAACAATTGTATTGCAAGCTTCTTCCCACAAGGATAGTGGCAATCCCTAGTCATGCAACGTTGTTGTAGCAACTCCTACACTAATTTTATTTTTCCTCCTTGCAACCCCATTTTTCTATGGGTTGTGGGGTGAAATCAACTCCCTTCTAATACCCTCTTTGGCACATAATTATTTAAAGGCATTAGACACATACTCTCCTCCATTATCACTTCTCAGGGATTTAATTTTCTTTCCAGTCTCATTTTCAACTAAGGCTTTAAATTCAACAAACTTTGAATAAACCTCATATTTCTTCTTCATGAAATAGATCCAACATTTGGGGAAAAATCATCAATGAAGATCACATAATACATGTGCTTTGCAGTTGAGACTGTGGAAAATGGTCCACACACATATGAGTGAACTCACTCCAAGATGGCTCCAAATCTACTATCCGCTAGAAGGAGGATTTAACATATTTTACAAGAGTGCATCCCTTGCAAACATCATGTTGATCAAGGGTGCATTTTGGAATTCCAATGGTGATCTGGAGCATTATTTTCAAAGTTCCATGGTATAGGTGTCCCATGCGCCTATGCCAGAGCTCTCCAACATATTGTCCCTAAATATTTTCTGCCTTGCTACTCAATGTAGCACATGCATCCACCTATAGCTTGTAGACATTTTTAACTCTAACACCATTTTTTTTTTACTTTTCTAGTAGCAACACGCTTTAGATAAGCCTTCCCTTTATTGAACATCACATCATATCATCTAGCCTCAAATACAACTAAAAAAACTAGATTTTTCTTTAGAATAGGCACATACATTACATTCTTTAGGTGAAGATCGGAGCTCGACTCCCTCGTAAAGGTGACAGTGCCAATCCCTTTGGTACTATACCTTCCACCATCTCCAATCTCTCTATGTAATTGTAGGTCCTTCTCCTCTAAGTTGTTGAAGAAATTCTTATTTCTTGTCATATGAAATGAAGCACTAGAGTCTAAGTACCATACACTACCTCGTAAAATATTTTCCATGCAAGCAATGAGGGTGAAATCCAACTCGAATTGTGATGTGAGAGAATCACCTCCTGCTCCTACTCCTGCTAGAAGCTTCTTACTGGATTTCTTGTGTAGACACTTGGTTGCATAATGTCCATACTCATGTAAGTGAAATAATTTAATTTTACTAAGGTATTTCTTCTTTCCATGGTTCTGGATGGATTCTTCCCTTCCTTGGGCCTTCTTTCCTTTGCTTTCTAAAGCACAATTTTCTTCCTTGTTAGTTCTGGATGAGACTCCATCTCTAGTGTTTCTTCTAATCTCCTCCCGCACTAAGTAAGACCAAAGTCTCTTCCAATCTGGGAACTTGTTTCTTCCACAAACTAAATACTAATAGTTGTGTCAAGACTTTGGAATACCAAGGAGTGATAAGCTCGCAAGTTTAGATGGTGGCACAATCTCTCCAACTCCTCCAAGTTCATCTCACCTGAGTGAATCTGGATAGGCATTGAAAAATAATTTCATTTTTATTCATTTGAATGTTCCTGAGATATCTTTCAATGCCAACTTCCTAACATCGCTATTTATTTTGAATAGGTTTGTGAGAGTTTCCACATTGTAAAAGTAGTCTCCCTTCCATGCAAATTCAAAACCACATGGTCTTTGACTCCCTCTAGGATAATCCTCTTGGATTTTGGAGTATCTTTCTTCCACTGAGCCAACTATTGTGCATCTGATGCTATTGGTTTTGGAATATCTATTTTTGTGTACTATAATAATCCATTGTAATCTAGCACAACTTCCATTACATTTTTCCAAGCACATAAATTCGAAGTTCCCTCCAGCGCATCTTCAATCCTCAAACCACTGAAAGACATTCTTCCTACATTGAAGAAATACCTATACCATAAACTCTATTATTTAAAATTTCCTTGAGAGATGATCAAGAACCTATTTTCTATGTATTTTTTAATAACTCTGATACGATGTATAAATAACTAAAAATTTGTAACCGCTAATGAAATTAAACTGGAATCAATAAACAAAAACTTCTTCTACTAAAATCTACAGAAGGAAAACTAACAATAGAAACACATGCAATCATTCAATCACAATGAACACAGTTTTTATTGGGGAGCCCAACAGGGAAAAACCCCTCCTTTATTTTTATAATATTAGATGAGAAAATGATCAATAACAATGACTTCAATGCTTGAAGCTCAATTTGCACTGTGATTGTGATCTCCTCCTTAGTCTACTCTAGCCAACACTTAGCCAAAATAGGCCTCCTGCTTCCTCCTATTTCCTTGCGCAAATCATGCTCCTAAAAAATAGGGAAGATCATATTACCTTGCGCAATTACTGAGGAAAATATATCACCTACTACATGTAAACATTGTACGCTCACTAGTATACAATAATGCTTACATTATGCCTTTTCTCTAAAACTTGACTAGGCAATTTGAATTGCATGCATGACTAGGGTTAGTTTTAGTAAATTGACTAGTTAACTAAGAGTTAGTTGAGTTTACAACAATTATAACTACTCAATTGAACTCATACTAACTCTATTCTAGACTAGAGCTTAGATAAATAACTTTAACTAAAGATAACACCTCTATATAGCTAGATCTTAGCCACCAACTTTCACACAACTCTACTTCTAATCCAAAAACTCGATTTGACCAACTTAACTGAGTGATTTGGCCCTGTCACACCTACTAATTTCCTAAAAACTCATCTTGCTGAAGTGGAAATTCCAATTTCTTCATTTGACTAAGGCACAAGTCAAATGAAGCCTTTTCTTGCTACAATTTAACACTATTGGTATATGTGACACAATGAAACATGGTCGTAGGTTTTCAAATATTACAAGTGTTGATGTTATACCTCATGCAATGAAACAAACTCATGGTAATTGGATGACATGGCCTTTTCCCACATAGTAAATAGAACCTTGTAGTTCTCGATAACCATTTCACATAAAAGAAAATGAAATATGGAATATTAAAAACATTGGGCGAAGGTCCTGGTGCAGAAGTTCATTGTGCGGAGAACTTCCACACCAGTACCTCTGCATAATGAACTTCTGCACAATGAACTTCACCAATTTTGTACGAACCTAACCTTTGTCATAAATTTTTGGACGTTAGTGAGGCTTTTGTACTTTTTTTAAAATTAATTTGGTGTAAATTATTGTAATTACAGCCTCGTGATTGACCTTGGTCCCCATCGTTTCACTTTGAATTGTTGTTGATTTATTGGCGTTTAATTTCCTAAGGATTCCTTCAGTTTTAGGAAGCTCAAATTTAAAAAAAAAAAAACACTAAAACAATGGGTACGGTGTATTTTGGTTTAGGAAACACATTAAACATATTTCATTGTGTGACTGATGTGATTGTGTTTTTGTTGAAAACACTTCTAGTTACATTAAATATATATCATTGTGCGGACAACTTCCGCACAAAAAACTTCTACACAAGGACCTCCACAATTTTTTTAGGGACCTAACCTCTGTCATAAATTTGTGGGCGTTAGTGAGGTTTTTGTTCTTGTTTTCAAATTAATTTGTCATAAATTATTATAGTAAATTAATATCACGTCAATTATTGTAGTTACAGCCTAGTGATCGACCCAATCAATCAAACATTCTTAGACTTATTATATCAATTATTAATCACCAGACTCTATTGTACACATAATTTTAGATAAATGAGCTTATTAATCAAGGCCCACGGACCAAGTTTTACATGTCAAGGTATTTTAAGTGGGAAACATCGTACGCCAAGCTATGCAGAGGACACGTCTTTAGAGGTGGTTGTGCGGAGGACTTGTGTGGAAAGATGGTTGTGTGGAAAGGTTTTACTATGTAGAGAGATTTGCGTGGATAGTTTTATGCGGATTTTTTTTTGTCATTAATAGTTACAGAAACGATCATCTTTTTTGTCATTAATAGTTACAGAAACGATCATCATTCCTCTAATCAACTAATTTTAAATAACACAAACAAATTGGTCTAATTAAATTCAAAACTTTCAATTGAAAAACATACTCATTAATTGAATTAAATAAAGTCAAAACAAAAATCCCTACATGTTATTCACACATGTATCCAATAATAAACAACTTGAACTCACTTGTCCATTTCGACAACACAACTCCCAGGCGAAATAAATAACACTAAATTAGTTATTCACAATTAAATTAACAAATGCCTAATTTGAAGACTAATTACATTTGTTATTCACAATTAAATTAACAAATCCTTAATTCGAAGACTAATTACATTTGTTATTCACAATTAAATAAACAACACTACATTTGTTATTATTCACAATTAAGATTTTAGGGAAAAATTGATAATAAAAACTATTTTTGTGAGAATTAACTATCCTGATGGGTGCGCAATTTAGGACAAAATCTCATAATTTTTCCATTCAATACATTGACTCAATAAACAACATGACTTCTATCGGGATTAACCTACTAATAATAATAACAATAATAAAAAAATGTTGTATCTATAAAAAACAATATAAATGTTTAACCACCATAATTTTGCACTTCAATATTACTAGGGCTGCTAGTATATGTGACCCAATGAAACATAGCTGCAATAATTTCAAATATTATAGGTATTGTTGCTATACCTCATGCAATGAGACAAACTCTTGCTAATTGGATGATATGGCCTTTTCCAAACAGTGGATACCAACAAAAACTTCTGGGGATCATCCACTATGAAATATGAAGAGTGTATGCATTTTTCTAAAAATTTCCTTCAAATAATTTTGCAAGCATATAACAGAGATATGGATGGAGTCTTTCCCAAACAACCAACCTTTGTTCTTCATCTACAAAAAAATTATACACAAATGATGTTTTGTTATCAACAGGTTTTCATGTAATGTTTTCCCACATAATTCATTATATTACCAAATGCTTACTCTTCTGTCGTAGTTCAAAGCCAAAGTTCATTTAAACTGATTTGACAGAAAAAAAAATCACACAAAAAAGTCATAGGAACATCACAATCATAGGACAATGTGCAGATGAAGCATGTACAGAAGAGGTTGTGTGGAGGAATCTTGTGCGGAAGAAATGTGTGAGGAGGAAGTTGTGCGTAGGTGGCTGTGCGGAGGAATTTATGTGGAGGGCGAGTGTGCGGAGGTGGTTTTGCGGTGGAAGCATGTGCATAGGTGGTTGTGCAAAGATATTTTACTGTGTGAAGAGTTTTATGTGGAGATATTTTTTCTTTCATTGTGCTCCACACAACTTTTAGTCAATTCAATAGTTATAACAATAGAGGCAAGGACTATGCTTCATAACAACTATTAATCTTGTTTCAATAAAACTCTTTATTATCTCTAACAAAGAAAAAGAAGATTGAATTACTTTGTTAAATATGAAAAAACATAAGGAAAACTAAAATTCTCTCCAGAACATCCATCTTGAATTAGGTAAACATATTTTTTAAAATTTCAACACCATACTCATAATTTAAAATAACATTCATTCATTGTAAAATAAATAAAATTTTGATTATATTTTTTTAATATAATTTTGAAATTTAATATTTCACCATGATTCAAAAATGTTTTTGTAAGTTTTACCCATTCTAAATAATGGAAAATTATTTTTCCTCGAAAAAATTATAAAATATTACACCCACGCTCTAGACTAATAAAACCTCATAGAGTAATTCAAAATTCATAATCATCATACACCACATAAAATTCCATTTTTCCGATCCATTGCTCTAGCTATGAAACAAAAATGTTCCAATTGAAAAAATCATACATGCAAGAAATGGTTCGTCCCAACTGAACATCCTATATTATGAAGATAAATGCCATCAACAAACTATAAGACAGGATCCATTTCTCTAAATGGTCAAGCAAAAAGTGTCCTAACTGAAAACTTGATACCTGCATAAAATGATTTGTCACCATTTCCCCATTGAAGAGATGATACTTGGAGGAAATGTTTTGAGATTTATGCTAAAATCACTATGAAGTAACTTCCATCAAGAAGCATGACAAGTAGGAGTTGAACCTACAACTTCCTGCTTATGAAATAAATTCACTATCTACTGAGCTACAGGTGCTAACGATAATCGTTTATTTGTATTCCTTTCGAAGTTTAAGAAATTGATACTTCTACATCTATGGTTAATATTCTTCAATGTTGCAGCTATAACTTTGTGAGATACACAAAGCTCTTTAACATGTCACTGCTAACAAAGAATTTATGGAGGGATTTCATGGGGCTCGGAATTTGGCATGAAATCATTACAAAAAAATACCTTAATAACGCTAATATGGAGGAGTGGATAAAGGATGGGGTGCCAGTGAAGAAAGAGGCCTCTTTTATTTGGTGCAACTTGATGAAATCTAGGCCATGGTTTTACAATAACCTCAAGTGGAAGGTTAGTTGTGGCAGAAAAATTCCTGTAGGGCTAGATGCCATCTTTGGAATGGAGGGATCTCATATTCTTTCACCTCCCTTGACCCATTTTCTATAGGGGTGGGGCTGCTTCTTCCTTATTGATATTGGCCTACCACTAGATGTCGAATTCTCTTGTAATGGCCTCGGGTTAAAAGTTCATGTAATAAAAGTTAATAAATGCAAAATAATAAGAGCAAGATCATGGGAGACGTGTGGAAAAACATCCTAGTGAGTGTCACTTTGGTATATTATGGCTAAATAAATTGGCCAAGACATTAGCAACAACAAAGAGGAATTAATTGGCATTTTATTTATGAAAAATAAAGGAGAATATGAGAAAAGGGAGATGAAAGGTCATAGATTTGCATGAGAGGGAAATTGAAGTAAAAATAGATGAAAAGGAAGAAAATAGAGGCCTCAGTAATAAAAAGGCTTATGAGGATCAATTCACATCTTTTGTTAGTTCATTTTTGGAGCTCTCTTTATTCTCTCATACTTTTGCACACTTAGAGAATTCTTGGAGCACTCTAGCATTTGAGAAAGGAAAGAAAAGGAAGGAAGAATACAAGCAAGGAAAGTAAGGAAGGTTGGATCAAGTAGTTTCAACAAGAGAATTTTGCAGGTAACAAGTTTCATGTGTGATTTCCTAGCTGAGATGTGAATACATGGTACATGCATTTGTTCATTTTGTTCATTTGATGTCAGTGGCATGGGTTTTTATTAGTTTGACAATGGTTTCAACATTGCCTTGCAATTTCCTATATAACCATGGTGTGATGGGATTATTTTCTGGTTGACCTTTTGATTACTAGAAGGTTTTGGAACCGGGTGATGTGGTCTCAGGAAAATTCCCAAGGGTTGGGGGTGGAGGTGGTGTAATCTCTGGGAAGCCCTCGACAAGAGGGTGGAGACCGGAAAATTCCATAATGTAATGGTGAAGAAAATCTAAGGCATCCAAGCTTGTTTTGGGCTCTATGATCTATTGATCGGTTTGGGAGAGATCATGGTAGCCTGAGGGTGGAGGTGGTTTAATCTCTAGGAATCCCTGGTTGTTTATGTCTTGAGATCCCACACTCATGCTTAAAATATGGCATGAGGGTGATTTGATGAAATAAATATTTGGTGCATCCCAATCTATTGCCACGTGGTACATGGAAATCCTTGACATGGTTGGATTTTTCATCAATTAATAAGAGTTATTTTCCTATTGTAATCTATGAGCACTTGTACTTGTTATTATGATGATTTGATGGATGTTCTGTTAGGGCTGATAATCTGGTTATATGCTAGTTATAAGCATAGATTTGTAATGTGCTCTAGTTATGACTTGTTTAGGATTTGATAATTATTTGATGGTTAATGAATGCATGGGATAACAATGTTATTGGAGCTATTATTTTAGGGAATTAAACCTTCTTGGTGATTCTAAGATATGCATTCATGACCTGTAGCTTACATGTTTACCAAGTGTTTGTCGAAGTGACTGTCAAGGTTAGGCCTAGTTAGGTCAAGTTATTGTTCAAGTTTTAATGTTTAGCATCATCCTTATGTCATTTATCATTATGATAAGTCTTAGATAGTTTTGGGCAAGGGTCTGAAGGCTAGCCTGGAATTGTGGCCAAGATATCAGGACCATAGGATTTGAACTGAGAAATTTAGGTCACAACCACATGGAGCAAGGTTTCTGAGTGCAGTTGGAGGACTTCAACTACATGCATGCAATATTAAGGGTGCGATTGGGAGTCTAGGTCATTGTAACAAAGTCACATCTTAGGGATTGACCAAGTGGGGTGTTTCTTTAGCTCCTGGGTGATCTATAGTCCCTGTAGGATGTTAGTTTGTGGTTAGTAAGTCTCAGTGGTAGGCACCAATTATTTAACTAGAGATAGGATGTTGGGTCATGTAATAGTGGAACTCCTCTTCACATTTACCCAAAGGGCTTGTGAAATTGGGTAAATGTCGAGAGGGGTCATTACAGATTGGTATCAGAGAATGGTTCAAATAATTGGGTTGGATGGGCAATATGCATTTCATTATGCATGCATTGTCATGGTTATGGTTGTCGTGCATGAGGTCGTTGTATGCAATTAGAATTTTCATGCATGATGTTGAAATATTGATATGATTGTGTATATACATGTATCGTGCTAATCTGGATTTATTTTTCAGATGAGATAGCCTCCCATGAACTTCATTGAGGTATGCTGATTATGTTTATATTTGGTTATTTGACATAGTATGTTTGCAGGAAGAAGAAGAGGATCAAAGATGACAAGCATAATGGTGGATTACAATTCATGAGACTCTCCTTATAGATCAGATAAGAAACCAAGAGATGAGTACTCTTCTAACATAGAAGATACCCTGAGAATTATAAAGGAAAAAAATAGAAGTTACAAGGAAGATAATGAGAAGATCATTTAGTCGTAGGAAAGAATTTCCAGGACACATGGAAAGGCAAGAAAAAGTCAATGCAGCTATCCTTCATATTTCTTCATATTTGCAAAGATAGGGAAAACCAAAAATCAGTTGTAGACAGGGGGACAAGACTAATGGGGTGTATGGTAGTAGGTATCATGGAGGGCACTGGTTAGACAGGGATGAAACAGTCATAGATGGTAGGTTCTTAGATACACCTGATAGGAGAGTTAATGGTTTTGGATTCTACTCTAGTTCTGGTTCAGAAAGGTATCATGGTCATCATTACTGTCATCCTTACAGGAGGAGTGAGATGGGATACTTGTCAGATGAGTTCAAGAAAGCCAAGATGCCTACGTTCGATGAAGATTTGAAGAAACCAAAAGATGTAGAGGCGTGGTTGCTTGGGATGAAGAAGTTCTTTGAGCTGCATGATTATACAGAGAACATTAAATCCATGATAGCTATTTTCAGCTTCAAAGGGAAATAAAACATTTGTTGGGAAGATGTAAAGCATGTCAGATGTATTAGGATAGAGGAGTTGAGTTGGGATGAGTTCAAAGGACTCTTCCAAAAGAAGTACTTACCAGAGAGGTACTATGGCAGAAAGACCAAGGAGTTCTATGAGTTGAAGGTGGGATCTATGGTAGATGAGGAGTACATGACTAATCTCCTGCAGTTGTTGAGGTATGTGCCTTACCTCAAGGATGAGAAGAATATTTTTTAGATATTTATCAGTGAATATCAATAGAATTCGAGGATCATATTAAGTATGATGAGGCTCGGTCATTGGAAGAAGTCATTGGAAATTTGAAGCACTATTCTGAGCAATCGAGGCATAAGTACAAGTCTAAGCAGGGTTGGAAAGGGAATGAAAAGAATAAAGGAAAGTGGCAACTGAAGTAGGGAAGACCTAAGAATTAAAGTGACACGTGAAATGTTTCTCACAAGAAGTCTAATACAGTTGAGAATGAACATGGACCTCAACCTAGAGAGCAACAAACTAAGGGTAGTGGCTGAGAACCGTTGCAATGTTGGATATGTGGCAAGGATCATCACAAGAAGGTTTGTTCATTGTATTAGGGTGGAAGACCTCAGATGTAGAGTTCTCAAGAGAGGGAGGCAGTTGGGTATGTTGTTCAGATAATTCCTCAGATCTATGCAACATTTGATAACAAGCACGCGGATCAACAGACATTCATTATTGAGATGGAAGGTAAGCTTTGTGATCGAGTTGTTTCCATTTTAATTGATCTTGGATCTAATTATAGTTATGTTAATCCTGAACTGGTGGAAAGTGTAGATTAATTAAAGAAGCGCATGCAGATTCTTGGTTGGTGTTTGGCTACAAGTACTAAGAAAAGAGTTCATCATTGGGTGAGATCTTGTGCATTTGAGCTTAATGGTATGCCTACATCAACACATCTAAATGTGCTTCCTTTGGGTTTGTACAATATGCTTCTGGGAATGGATTGGTTGTACGTTCCCAAGACTAAGGTGGCTTGTTATGAGAAGGCTATTGAGTGCTTGGATGATGATGAAGAGAAGAGAATCTTGCAAGGTAAGAATAAGCCTACATAAGTGAGAATGGTTACAACTATGTAGGAAAAGTGAAATTGTAGGAAAGGGTGTGTGTTATTTGTAGTGCATGTTTCCAGTGACAAAGGTAAGGATATTGAGGATGCGGAAGCCTTGAAGAAGTATCCAGTTTTGCAGAAATTTCAGGATGTATTTCCAATAAATATTTCATAGTTTCTTCCTCATAGGGAAGTGGAATTTTCTATTGAGTTGGTACTAGGAGAAGCACCAACATGAAAGGCACCTTACAAGATGAGCACTCCAAAGTTAGTGGAAATGAAGATGCATTTGAAGGAAATGATGGACAAGGGATACATAAGGCCAAGTGTATTTCCTTGGGGTGCACCAATGTTGTTTGTGAAGAAGAAACACGATACTCTTAGGTTGCACATTGATTACATGAAACTGAACAAGATGACAATCTAGAACAGGTATCCATTACCACGAATTGATGACTTGTTTGATCAACTAAAGGGAGTAGCATTGTTCTTGAATATTGACTTGATATTATCATCAGGTCTGCATTAATGAAGAGGACATTTACAAGACTACTCTCTAGACCAGGTATGGGCATTATGAGTTTGTTGTGGTTCCTTTTGGTTTGACTAATGCTCTAACTACTTTCATTTTTTTGATGAATAGTGTGTTGTGTCCTTTTCTGGATAAGTTTGTGATAGTGTTCATTAATGATATATTGATTATATATTGATATATTCTAAGAATTAGGAAGAACATGCAAAACACCTAGCAACATTATTGAGATTGTTAAGAGAGCATCAATTGTATGCCATGCTTTGTAAGTGTAGTTTATTTCAGACAAAATTTCATTACTTGGGTCAAGTTGTTTCCAAGGAAGGCATAGCAGTGGACCCAGAAAATATCAGAGCTATCATGGAATGGGAATCTCCTAGGAATGTGGATGAGGTCAGACCATTCATGGGATTAACTGTTCGAAATTAATTAACGAAGCAATGAAATACACAAAACATCGCGGAAACACAAATAGATAAATGCATAAAACAAGAGAGACACATATGTACGTGGCTCACCCAATTTGGGTTAGGTCCACGAAGAAACATCGAGTCCTTCCTTTTATATTATGCAACAAAATGAAGAGATACAACCTACAACAAATTCGTTGTAATTTCGTCTTCTCTCTCACACATTCTCCTCTCTCTTTCTCGCTCTAAATAATAATCCACAGTTGCAATACAATTCCCTCATATAAACCAAGGGGTGCCTTCTAGGGAAAAAAACCTAAATTAACATGACTTTTACCATCATATCATCCTCCTAATAAATGACCCAGATCAACTACAAAATTACAATATTTTACAAGGAACAAATTTCATTTATTTTTAGCTTCATGGGCGCTGGCCCATAACCCTCGCTGAGTTGGGGGGGGGGGGGGGGCTCATAAAAGTTGTTGTCACCCCCCCTCCCCCCCTAGACCCCCCTAATGACAATTAAACATGTAGAGTTGCCACACTATTAGGAATAGGGATCCACCACGACTAAAACAAAAACCTCTAAACAATCAGGAAGATAATCAGTCTCCACACCCAACAATCTCTCACTTGAGGACTAATTATAGCAACTCCACAGTTGGTTAACTTGCTATAATATGCTTCCACTTTGGACCTAATTGTTTCTCATCTTCATCATCATACTTGAATACTAATTGAAACTAAGCAAGATCTCAATTTATCCCTGGTTACAAATTTTGTTAACATGTCTGCAGGATTTTGGCTAGTGTGTATCTTTTCCACCTTCAATTGTCCATCTTCCAACACTGAACATATGAAATGGTACTTGAGTTGTATATGTTTAGTCTTGGAATGAAATGTTGATTTATTTTCAAGATGGATGGCCCAACTCATCCATAAACCTTTGTAAGAAAATCATTTCTTTACTATCCTTTGTAGAAACAACATACTCTTCTTCCATTGTTGAAAGTAAAACAATGTTTTGCAGCTTTGAAACCCAACTGACATTTGTTCCACCTACAGTAAACACATACCCCATGGTGCTCCTCCTGTTATCTCTATCACCTTCCATATCTGCATCAACATATCCCTGTATAGAAATGTTTTAACCACCAAAGAATAATGTTTGCTTTTGGTACCTCTCAAATAATAGAGAATCTCCTTCATTGCCATCCAATGCTATTTCCTTGGATGTTGATATACTTGCTTACAACTCCCAGTGCATGTGCAATATCAGGCCTTGTGTAGACCATTGCAAACATTAAGCTTCTAACTATTGATGCATATGGAACTTTACACATAATCCATTTGTTCTTGAGTCTTGGGACACATCTCATTACTTAGTTTGAAATGGCTAGCCAAAGGTGTACTAACTAGTTTTATATTCTGCATATCAAATATTTCCAACACCTTTTCTGTGTACTCACTCAGAGACAATGTTAATTTGTGATTTTTCATGTCTCTAGGTATCCTCATACTGGGGATTTGTTTTGCAACACCCAAATCCTTCATTGCAAATGAATTTTCCAATTTTCCTTGGAGAAATTTTATTTCCAACATGTTACACCCTGCAACAAGCATGTCATCTACATACAATAACAATATAATGTAGCTGCCATCATTTTGTTTCTTAAGATAAACACAATTATCAAAATGACATCTAGTATAACCTTATTCGAACATAAACCTATCAAATTTTAGGTACCGTTGCCTTAGAGTCTGTTTTAGGCCATACAAGCTCTTCTTCAACCTGCACACTAATTTCTCCTTCCCTTTGACCTCATACCCTTGTGGCTATTTCATATATATTTCTTTCTCAAAATCCCCATGGAGAAAGTATGTATTTACACCTAACTGCCCAAGATGCAAATCTTCTGCTGCCACTAGACTTAAAATAGTTATGATTGAATTCATTTTAACAATAGGAGAAAAAAATCCTTAAATTCTATACATTTATTTTGTGCAAACCCCTTCACCACAAGTCTAGCCTTATACCCATGTTTATCTCGATCTTCTTCCTTCAACCTGTAAACCCATTTATTTTGAAATATTGTTTTACCTACTTGAAACTTCACTAAGTCCCAAGTTTGGTTATACATCAAGGAGTCCTTCTCTTCTTCCATGGCTTGCTCCCATTTCTTCCTGGTTTCTACCTAAATTTCTTCTTCATATCTTTTTGGTTCACCAGAATCAGTCAACAACACATAATATAATGAAGGAGAGTATCATTCAGGGGGTCTACTTATCTTGGTAGATCTTCTAACACCACTTTTAGGTGTTTGAGGTGCCTATTGTTGTTGTGGTTTCCCATTATGATTTTCAGACACCTTTACTTTTTCTTTGATCTCATTAAGCACTGTGTATTCTTTGTTATCTTTTTCTTGTCTCTTTCCCTCCTTCTTTCCCTACATATGATCCTTATACAAGGTTTTTTCATTGAATATGACATCTCTTCTCCTAATGATTTTGTGATTTTCATAATCATATAAGCGATAATCAAAATAATTAACACCATATCCAATAAAGGTAAATTTATTTCATTTTTCCTCAAGCTTTGTTATATTTTCTTTATTAATGTGAACAAAGGATTCACAACCAAAAGTATTTAAAAATGAGTAGTTTACCTTTTTACCTGTCCATGCATCCTATGGAATACCACCATCCAAGGAACTTGAAAGCCCTTTTTTTATTAGATAAATAGCAGTATTTACAACATCTACCCAATACTGTAAGGGAAATCCTGCATGCAATCTCATGCACCTTGCATGCTCCATGATTTTCATGTTCATCCTTTCTGACACACCATTTTCCTGTGGTGTTCCTGGAAATGTCTTCTCTCTACAAATTCCATGCTCTGAACAATAGTTATCAAACTCTTTGTTGTAGTATTCACCTCCATTTTCTGATCCGAGACACTTCAAATTCTTTCCTATCTCATTCTCAACCCAATATTTCCCTTTCTTGAAAGTATCAAATAAATCAGATTTATTCTGAATATAATAAATCTAGGTTTTTCTAGTTGCATCATCAATAAAAGTAACATAATAGCGAGAGCTATAGAGAGATGATACATGAGTAGGTCCCCACACATGTTTATGCGCAAGCTCTAATTTTTCTCTCTTATTTTCCTTCCCCAGTCTGATAAATCTGACTCTCTTCTATTTTTAGTAAACACAATTTTCACAAAAATCCAAATCAACATGCTTCAAACCCAACAACAAATTTCTTGAGTGAAGAATCATCATCCCTTCTTCACTCATGTTCCCGAGCCTATGATGCCACAATGTCAATCCTATGGAGGTCAAAGAATTAACAGAATAAGAAACACCATTTCATAAATACAATGTACCAACCTTTTCTCCTTTTTCTATTACCAGGGCTCCTTTAGTGACCTTCCAGGTTTTGTCTGTGAATGTAGTTACACAACCTTCACCACCTAACTGCCCTATTGAAATTATATTTTTCTTCATATTTGGAACATGCCTTACCTCCTTCAATATCCATTGGTTTCTATTTTGTTGCTTTATAAAAACCTTACCAATTACAATGATTTTACAAGGTTTATCATCACCCAAATGAACATGTCCAAAATCTCCTTGAACATAGTCATGAAAATTTTTCCTATTAGGTGTAGCATGGAATGAAGCCCTTGAATCAACCACCCAAGAATCAATAATATTTTCTAATGAAATAATCAAAGCATCTTGCAACACATCACCTGTCACATTCGCTTCATGATTGTTCTCTTGTTGTCCATCTCCTTCTTTTCCTTTCCAAGATTTGTAGTCTTTCTTTAGGTGTCCTTTCTTCCCACATTTCTAGCACACTATCCTTGATCTAGATTTGGATCTTCCTTTTCTTGACTTACTATGATTTCCTAGGCTCCTTCCTCTTTCCATTTTTCTTCCCTTGGTCTCTACAGTCAAAGTGTTACCTGATGCCTCACCAAATATTTTCCGTCACATTTCCTCGCTAAGGATGGTACCAACAACATCATCAAACTTTAATGTACCATATCTGGAGACAGAGTTACTAATAGCCATAACTAATCCATTCCAAATTTCTAGTACTGAGCAAAAAAATAACAGAGCCCTAACTTCATCATCAAAATTTACCCCTATAGAACTTAACTAACTAGTAATTGTGTTAAATTCATTTAAATTATCAACAACAGATCGCCTTCTAACATCTTCATATTAAATAGACTCTTCATAAGAAATACCTTATTTGAGGACGAGAGTTTTTCATATAGTTTGGCCAATGTTGTCATTTCCTTTGAAATGTTAAATGCCATTGACGTTGCTAGACACAACCATATTTTTCCTAGTGCCTTTCTGTTGAGAATCTCCCATTCTACGTCTGTCACACTTGTCGACTTCTTTGATTTTCCACTCAAAGGTAGGTACACATATTTTCGATACATATAATCTTCCATCTACATTTTCCATAACTGGTAGTTTTGGCCTTTAAATTTCTTGACCCTAAACCTACCATCTTCTGCCATTTCTCCCACTCGAAATAGGAACCCTTCTCTCCTGCGATTTTATCAGCCAAATAGACCTTCGACTATGATACCAATTGTTAGAAATTAATTAATAGATCAATGAAATACATAAAATATTGCAGAAACAAAAATATAGAATTGCATAAAACAAGAGAGATACAAATATATGTGGTTCACCCAATGTGGGCTACGTCCATGGAGAAACAACTAATCCTTCCTTTTATATTATCCAACAAAATGAAGAGATACAACCTACATCATATTCACTGTAATTTCCTCTTTGCTCTCACATAGTCTCCTCTCTCTCTCTCCCTCTCCCTCTCTCTTTCTCTCTCACTTGGAATAATATCCACAACCACAATATAATTACCTCATATAAACCGATGGGGTGCCTTCTAGGGAAAAATCCCTAAATTAACATAACTTCTACTGTTAGATCATCTGCCTAATGAACGACCTAGATTGACTATGAAATTACAATAGTTTACAAGGATATTTTTTCATCTATTTTTATCTTCGAAGGCACTGCCCCCAAACCCTCACCAGGGGGGGACCTCATAAAAGTCATTGTCGGCCCCCCTAGACCTCCTTGATGGTGGTTAAACGGGTAGTGTTGCCACCCTGTTAGGAATACAGATCCAACACGATTGAAACAAAAACCTCTGAACAATCATGAAGATAATCAAGCTCCACACCCAACATTAACAGGTTACTATAGGTGTTTCATCAATAATTTCTCACGTATTTTGTATTTTATTACATCCTTGCAGATGAAAGGAAAGAAGTTTGAATGGATAAAGGAATGTGGAGACACTTTTGAGTAGTTGAAACAATTTCTTACAAATGCTCCAGTTCTAAAGATTGCATATCCAGATAAAGAGTTTGTGGTGTGTACAAATGCTTTCAAGAGAGGACTTGGTGGAGTCGTGATGCAAGAAGGATAGGTAGTATTCTATGAGTCAAGGAAACAGAATGCGCAAAGCAGAACTATGTGACACATGATCTTGGGTTGGAATTTATCATTCATGCATTGAATATGTGGAGACATTACCTTATTGGTATATGGTTTATTCTATTTAGTGATCATAGTGCACTGATATACTTGTTTGACCAATCTAATCTGAATGTTAGGAAAGTTAGATGGTTGTCTATGCTCAGTGATTTTGACTTTGAGATCATGTACATCAAGGGTAAGGAGAACAAGATTGTAAATCTCTTAGCAGAAGAGTGCAGGTAAATCACACAGTAGCTATGACTTCATATGGGACAAATTTATAGGATCTAATCTTACAAGTAGGACAACAGGCCGACAGGTACCAACAACTTAAGCACATGTTACATCAACAAGGTATAGGTGAACAAGATGTGGATTATCATCTCATGGGAGATAGTTTAATGATATTTAGGGATGGGATCTATGTGTCAAATAATAGTGATCTCAAGAAGCTTATCTAGAGGGAATTTCATTATAAGCCATATTCATGTCACCCAAGATATCAAAAGAGTCTGACCACTTGAAGAGGTTTTACTATTGGCTGAATTTGAAGAAAGAGGTAGCTGAGTTCATCGAAAGATATTTGGATTTTCAACAGGTAAAAGTAGAGTGCAATAATCCAGGTGATTTATTACAACTGATTTTGATTTCAGAATGGAAATGGGAGGTCTTTTCCATGGATTTCATCATAGGTTTTCTGAGGACATCCAGACAACATGATTCCATCATGGTTGTGGTTGATAGGTTAATTAAGGAAACTCTCTTCATTCCAGTGAAGTCTGCTAATTTAGTAAGTGAGGTAGCTCAGATCTTCTTCATAGAGAGTGATATTGCATGGTGTTCCTATGAAGATTGTATCAGACAGAGATGTCAAGTTCACGTCTAGGTTTTGGAAGGAGTTGTTCAAAGGTTTGGGGATAGTGTTTTCTTTTAATACAAATTATCATCCAAAGATATATGGATAGACAAAGAGGGTTAACATGATTCTTAAGGACATGTTGTGGATGTACACCATGCATCAACAAAGGAAGTGGGAAGAGTATCTTCCACTGGTAGATTTTGTGTACAATAATTGGTATTAATATGTCTTGAGGATAAGCTCATTTCAGGCACTTTGTGGGTGGAATTATAATACTCCCATAAGTTAGGGTGATACAATGAACAAGGTGTTGATTGGCCTGGACATGTTGGCAAAGGTGGAACAAGAAATGTGGGTTATCAAGAAGAAACTAAAGGTAGTATGGGATAGACAAAATATTTATGCATACCAACATAGGTAATTTAAGGAGTTTCAGGTTAGGGAGCATGTGTACGTGCACATCAAGCCCAATAAGAGATCCTTGAGGATTGGGTCATGTGCCAAGTTGGAACCTCAGTATTGCAAGCTTTTTGAGATCCTTGACAAGATTGGACTAGTGGTCTACATATTTTCTGTTATGGAACTAGCTCACAAAAAGATAGAAAAGATAGATCAACGACTTGAAAATTAGCCTCTTCGAGGGGGAAACCTCCTTTAAATTACACAAATGAACAATTCTTGGATGATACAAATGACAAGTCCTCCTTTCTATATATAGGAGTCTAAGGGGTCATAATATAATCAGAGCCAACATAACAATAATAATGTAAGGGCACAACAATAACAATAGTGGGCTTCTATGGGGCACAATAATAACAAGATGGGGACTAGATTGGCACAACAATATAATAAGGGGGTTACACTAATTACAATAAGGGGTTACACTAGTAGTATAGCGACCTAACATGACCCTCTCCTTCAAAAAGTGTTGTCCTCAACGCTTGAGTAGTTGTGGATGGTTCTGTATAAAATTCTCATCCTCCCATGTGGAATCTTCAGCGGGTAAGTTATTCCACTTGATGAGATACTCTAAAATTGATCGATTTCATAGTCGTTGGGTTCTTGTTTCCGTGACTTCTTCAGGTTCCAATATGATTTTTCCTTCCTCGTCAAGTTCCGACAATATTGTTTGAACTGGGATCTTGTCACCTATAACCTTGTTTAAGCATGAAACATGGAAAACTGGGGGCAATCAGGAAGATGCAAGAAACTCCAATTTTTATGCCATAGTACCAATCTTTTGCAGCACCTTGTAAGGACCATAGTACTTTGGTTGATAATTTGTTATCCTTCTTAGCTTGCTTGAGGGACATTTGTTTGTATGGCTTTATTCGTAAAAATACTCAGTCACCTATATCAAAACTTCTTTCGTTGCGATTTTGATCTACCTATTGTTTCATTCTATTCTGCGCCAAAGTGGGGTTATCTTTTAGAAGTTGGAGAACTTGTTGTTGATGCTTGATGTGATCTTTCACTGCTTGAACTTTTTTCTTATTGATATGTCCTTCTATCTTAAGAGTTTGAGGAGTGGTAATTCCTGCCAATGCATTACAAGATATGGTCGGATTCAGTTCTTGATGCTTGATGTGATCTTTCACTTCTTGAACCTTTTTCTTCTTGATATGTCCTTCTAGATTAAGAGTTTGAGGAGTGGTAATTATTGCCAATGCTTTACAAGATATGGTCGGGTTCGTTTCTTCTTTCTCTGGGATTGGTTCCTAGTCTATATCTTCTTCTTTTGATGTTTCTTGATCCTTTTCTTCCTCCTCTTCACAATCTATGTAAAATAATTTCTTCTCAGCACACTTATGACCTTTAGTGTATTTGCTATCACAATTGTAACAAATCCCTTTTTCTCTTTTTTATTCCAATTGTTTTGGTGTAAACCTTGTAGGTTAGGGAAGGTTGTGAGCAAAAACACTTCCATATCTATAGTTGTGAGTGGTAGGATTCATTGTTTCCATAATTCCGCTTTCAATTTTTCTTGCCAACCTGAATGCCTTCTCCAATGATTTAGGTTCCCAAAGACGAACCTCATGTTGAATGTTATCCTTTAAACTCCCTATGAAGACATTAATCCTTTTCTTCTCTAGAATATCCTTTACCCTTATATTCAATTTTTGGAAGTCCTAAATGTTCTCTTCCATTGAACCCTTTTGTTTGAGATTTATCAATTAGCTAAAGAAGGTGTTTCTCTTTGTATCCTCATAATGTGCTATCATTTCCTCCGTGAAAATTGACCAAGTGACAAGTGGTTTATGAGAACAAAGCCCTTTATAGCATAAAAATTGGTTTGGTTCTAAATATAAAGATGCAACACCTTTTGTAACAGTGGTACACCATGTAGATCAAAATATTGCTCCATCTGTAGTATCCAATTTACCAGATCCTTGCCATCAAACTTCCTCATATCACTTTTTCTTGATTTTAGGAGCTCAATATTGAAACGACTATAACTTTGTAATTTTAGATGTTCCATTTCTGAAATTACTTCCTGTGGTAGCCCTATGAGTCCTCTTTCTAATGCCACTAGTCTGATCAAAATTGGCTTCTCTAAGAAAGAGTTATGCCAAATCTCGCAGGATGACCTGATTATATAATTTTTCAGTATAGCAAACTTGTACGACATGCCACCTGTCACTGTTTCTACCTTCGGATCTGAAAAAGATACACAGAAAACTACAGTCTGTCCTATTTCTGTAACTTCTTACGAAATTTCAATTTGATTCTTAGAGAGAACATTATGACGATATTCCCAAAGGTCACATGTTTGGAACCTAATTTAGGAGTCTGCAAAAACCCTAAATTCCTCAGATCATATCTCCAAAAATATAACGAGAAAATATCTAAAATTTGGAACCGGGGTTCATAATGATTTCTACCCATTTTTTTTTTAGCTTCTGAAATGTCGTAGAAAAATATTTATAGCGAAAATTACATGATGACCTTTTTGGAGCAGGAAACCCTAGAATCCAAAGCTCTGATACCAAATGTTATGAAACCACCTCAAAAAAAAATAGAAAAGATAGATCAACAACTTAAAAATCAGCCTCTTCGATGGGGCAACTTCCTTTACATTAATAAATGAACAATTCTTGGATGATACAAATGACAAGACCTCCTTTCTATATATAGGAGTCTAAGGGGCATAATATAATCAAAGCCAACATAACAATAATATTGTAAGGGCACAACAATAAAAATAGTGGGCTTCTATGGGGCACAATAATAACAAGATGGGGACTACATGGGCACAACAATATAATAAGGGGGGTTGCACTAACAACAATAAGAGATTACACTAGTAGTATAGGGACCTAACATTTTCACTACCACTGACAGTGAGAGTCCATGATTTTTTCCATGTTTCATTGCTTAAAATATATGTGAAGGATGTTGATCATGTGATTGACTAGTCTGTATTGTAGGTGGAACCAAAAGGAAAATTCTAGTTGGAACCTCAGTGCATATTGCAGCGAAAACAACTCATGCTCCAGAACTGAGCAATCGAGCAAGTTAAAGTGTAGTAGAAGCACTTTGGGCCCGATTGAAGCTACATGGGAGATGGCTAATCAGATGCGGGATATGTATCATTAATTATTTTCCGATGAAGGAAAATGATTTTTTCGTATATGTACATATCTATGTATGGTTTCTATTTTAAATACTACAATGCGCTGAGTTATAAAGCTCTAATAAGTGGTATGATTGTCTTGTTTGTCATGTTTGTTTTCATTTTTAGTAGTTGTTTATTGTAAATACTACATTATGCAAAGTTATAAAGCTCCATAAGCAGTATATTTTGTTTTGAATGGTTTTCTGGTCATAGGTGTCATATAACACCGATGATGGTGTTCCCCTAAGGGGGCGGGGGCGGGGGGTTTGTAACAACCCCAGATTAAAATTTCATGTAATAAAAGTTAATAAATGCAAAATAGTAAGACCAATGTCATGGGACATGTATTCCAAGATGAATGTTAGGAAAAACATCCTAGTGGGTGTCAATTAAATTTATTATGGCTAAGGAAATTGGAAAAGGCATTGTCAAAGGCAAAGAGGCATTAATTGGCATTTTCTTTATGAAAATAAAGGAAAATAGGAGAAAAGGGATATGAAGGGTCATAGATTTGCATGAGATGGAAATTTAAGGAAAAATAGAGAAAAACGAAGAAAATAGAAGCCTCAATAATCAAAAGGCTTATGAGGATCAGTTCACATATCTTAGCAATTCAGTTTTGGAGCTATCTCTATTCTCTCATACTTTTGAACACTTAGATCAATCTTGGAGCACTCTAGCATTGGAGAAAGGAAAGCAAAGGAAAGAAGAGGAAAAGAGAGGGAAGAAAGGAATGTTGGATCAAGTAGTTTCAACAGGAGGATTTTTCAGGTAACACGTTGCATGTGTGATTTCCTAAATGAGGTGTGAATGCATGGCACATGAATTTATTTATTTGGTTCATTTGTTGTCAATGGCATGGGTTTTGCCTAGTTTGATAGTGGTTTCAACCTTGCCTTTCCATTTCTTGGATAGCTATGGTGTGATGGGATTCTTTTCTGGTTGAGCTTTGGATTGTCTGAAGGTTTTGGAACTATGTGAGGTGGTCCCAAAAAAAATCCCAAGGGTTGGGGGTGGAGGTGGTTTAATCTCAGGGAAACCCTCAAGAGGTGGGTGGATAAAAGAAAATCCCTCAAGGTATTGGTGAAGATACTTAGAGGAATCCAAGCTTGTTTTTGGCTCTATGATCTCTTGAATGGTTTTGGCGAGATGGCAGTAGCCTAAGAGTGGAGTTGGTTTAATCTCTAGGAAGCCCTGGTTGGCTATGTCTTGAGATCCCACATTCATGCTTGGAATATGGCATGGGGGTGATTGGATGAAAGAAATATTTGGTTCAGCCCAATCTGTTGTCGGGTGGTATGTGGAAGTCCCTGACGTGGTTGGATTTTGCATCAGTTAATAAGAGCTATTTTCTTATTGTAATATATGAGTGCTTGTACTTGTTATTATGGTTAATTGATGGTTGTTCTGTCATGGTTAATAATCTAGTTATATGGTGGTTATGAGCATAGATTTTTAATGTGCTCTAGTTATGACTTGTTTAGGATTTGATAAGTATTTGATGGTTAACGAATGCATAAGATAACAAGTGTTATTAAAACTATTATTAGAGGGAATTAGACCTTCTTCTTGATTCTCAAATAAGTTTTAGACTCCTGTGATAATATATGCATTCATGACTTGTAGATTACATGCTTACCAAGTGTTTATCGAAATGACTATCATGGTTAGGGCTGGTTAGGTCAAGTTCTTGTTCAAGTTTTGAATGTTTAGCATCATCCTTATGTCATTTATCATTTTGACAAGTCTCAAGAATTTCTAGGTAGGGATTTAGAGGCTAGTATGGAATTGCGGCTTATATCTCGGGACTGCAGACACTAAACTAAGAAATTTAGGTCATAACCACATGGAACAATGTTTGTGAGTGTGGTTGGAGGCCCTCAACCGCATGCAGGAAATGTCAATGGTGTGGTTAAGAGTCAAGTTCACTAAAACAAAGTGCTAGCTCAGGGATTGACCACCTAGGGTGTTTCTTCAACTCCTGGGTGATCTGTAGTCCCTGAAGGATGTCAGTTTATGGTTGGTAAGTCTTAGTTGTATGCCCCATTTCCTTAACTGGAGCTAGGAGGCCAAGTCGTGTCATAGTGGAACTGCACTTCAAATTTACCTACAGGGCTTGTGAACTTGAGTAAATGTGGGGAGGGGGTGTTACATCTCCACCACCCACTGGATGCATGTAGATGAGTTGGACATACCTCCATATTTCGTGTTCAAATAGGAAATATATCGTCGTGATTTATGCTAAGCTGGTATTATCTTATCAGAATAGGCTAACATTCTCACTTGGGATGGAAACATAAATGGAAACTCTATCTTTGCTAAGAAGGCCTATTCATTTATTATAAAACACAACCATGATACCTTAGCTTCTACTTGGTTAGCTAGTATGTGGAGATGGGATGCTCCAACAAATTTAAAATGTTTCATGTAACTTGTTTTCCATAATATAATCCTCACTTGGGAGAACCTACTCAAGAGAGGATTCGTAGGGCCTGGGCTTTTCTCACTGTGAAAATATTTTAGTGAGGAGGTGAATAATCTTTTCCTGCACTACCTTTTCTCGATCCCTTTCTGGTGGGAGGTTTCTAATATTCTCAAGATCATTACGCCAGTGGAAAAAACATCTATTTTTGTGTTTTCTCCTTGAAGGTGTACAAAAAGGAAACAATTTAGACTGTGGATGACAAACAACCTTAACAATATAAATGGCTGCTAAACATTGTAGATCTACAGCAAATGATGGAAACAAAACCTGACAACACCCTGATGTATGCCACAATCATAATTAAACAACAAAATTGAATAGTAAAATAAGCATAAGTAACTCCAATAATACAAGGGAAACCAGATATATAAAGAATATATTTTATTAAACAACACCTATGAAGGGAACAAATAATGTTACCAGTCCCCTTCTATGGGATGGGTTCTTAGCTATCCTCAAATGTCTTCAGCTTTTGTAGAGTCTCTCTCCTCTATAATGTGTAAAACCCAGCAAATAAAATGTTTGAGCTCAGTGAGAACTCAAATGAAAAATAAGATGGTGTGCGACAATGATAATAATCAGAGCTACAACAATGAATGCAACAACAAAAATAATCAAAGTGAATAATGAATGGAAAACCCTTCTATTTATAACAAAATATTAGGTTAACCTTGAATAATGAGAAATAATAAAATATTATTAACCCCATTCTAAAAATAACCATTTGGAATATTTTATTATATTTGGTTAGAGGGAAAAATATTTAAGCTTTTATTTAGAAATAATAAATAAATAAATGTTTTATTTATCATCTCAAGAAATATAGTTAAGGTATAATAAAAAAATAATGATTTATTTAATTATTCCTAAGGGATTTAGTCAAACTTGACAAGGAATAATAATTAATTAGTGATTAATTAATTATTCCTAGAGAAAAATTAAGATAATTAATGATTTATCTATTTATTTCTCATAACTGGGTCAAATGTGACAAGGAATATTAATTAAATAATGGTTTAATTAATTATTCCTAGAAGATAATTAAATAAATAGTGATTTACTTAATTATTCTTCATGGGTTTAATTATAAATTTCTTAAAAAATGTGGTTTATTAAGTAATTTTTCACAGTGAAAACAATTTTACTATGGTAAAATTGGCCTTACATGGTGTACTTTGATCCATCTAGTAAATTATGGTTAGATGATCAATTTATTGTGATAACAGATTGCCCCCCAACGTACAAGTGTTAGGGTCAAAAAGTATGACCCAAGTACATTGTAAGGACACAATCACTAGACAACAAAGTGGAGTCAGAGAGAGAGAGAGAGAGACCAATAGAGCTTAAGCGAAAGAGGATAGTGATAGAGGGGGCAAGACTAATGTAAGTATCCTTTTATTTTGTCGTACCGGATATCAGTGAGGTGGGGAAGGCATACCTATACCTGGTGAGATAACTTAGTACAAAAATAATGATGTGCTCAGAAACATGAAACTGAGCAATAAAATACATGTTGAATGGTACATGAAATGCTGGCATAACTGAACTAGAAAATAATACAATGTGTCCCATATACAAAGTATGCCTAGAAAAAGCATGAGTCAAGACTGAATACAATAACATCTAAGTACATGAGATATAATGAACCTTCCCTCAAAAAGTGGGTGGGAGGGAGGGTAGAACTACCAAAGAATCCCTGTTGAACGAGAATGGGCTCTACAAAACTAAATGGATCATCTGAAGGAGACGTGCATGCTATGAATGTTGCAAGCAACCAGAACCAAACCCATCAAATCTATGGAAATCCATTTGAAGCTATAATAATAAGAAGGCATCCGGGCATGTGGGGGGCTACCTAAAGGGCCACCCCCTCATGAGGTCTGAAACATCTCACACACACCCAATAATCACTAGTACAATCTACTACATCACTAGACCATCAAGTGTATGAATCACGAGCATGAAACAACCAAGTCAAAGGGAAATGATGATTCCCTTTGCTTGATCTGAGGCACCGAATGAGAGTGGAAGTTGGAACCAAGATACACCACCCACTAGTCCATTTTTCTAGAATATATGTGTTGATTTCGACAGAATAGGGCCCGCCATAGGTGAGGCAATGAGTATCCTCAACTAAGGCACGAGGGGAAATAGTAATGTGACTGATGGAATACACCAGGGAGGATGGGAAAAATGGGACTGAGGAGCAAACAGATGACTTCCCTTTTCAGAGCATAAAATGCATGGTTGACTTGGCAGGCACTGACTCAACTCTAGAGGGGATGGTGGACAGTATGATTGAAGGCCAAAATGGTCAACACAGGATGAATGGTATGCAAATATGGATGGAATATTGTGACATGATATAATGGGATGTGAAACAGACTTCATGGATGCAAAGGTGACTCATCGTAGATATTCTGAACAAGGGTGACTCGATGACGCTGCAACTCAGAAGAGGCTAGATGGGGACCATGAAAACATGAGCACATCATAGTTACTCATGACAAAAATCGACACGTGAGATGACAAGTATCAAGGGAAGGAGGGCCCCAAAGTACAAGCATCACATATAAAGAAATTCGATTTTGAGAGGCAACGGAGTGACCTTTCTTAGAACAATGGCTTTCGGGTGAAGCGTTAAGTCATTAGATGAAATGATGCAACCTACCTAAATGCATGTCAAAAATAAACATGTGCAAATCAATGCGATATTATATGGGTAAAATTTCTTAAGCTAGAGTGCATTGCAAGTATTAGGAAGGAGTTGGCCCTCAAAATCCTCCAAGAGATATGCCCCCTTGCCTAAGTCCTTACGAATGATGTAAAGTCCTATATATAATGATTCAAACTTCCCATGTCCGAGGATAGGATGGGCCTGGTCATACACTAGAGCAAGATCACCTTCATGGAAGGCACGCGGATTGACTTTTTTGTCATACTGGGCTTTGGTGCGCTTTTTTGTTGCTTCGATGGTTTGCAAAGCAATGCAACGGTCTTCAGAGGAGTGTTTAAGCATGAAAAGTCTTTGTTCTAATGGTTGGGTGTCAAGGAGAAGTTTGACAACTATGTGAAGGGAAGGGATCTCGCACTCGATTAGTAAGACTACCTCCTCGCTAAAAACAAGGTGGAAAGGAGTGAACATGGTGGCGGTTTTGACAGAAGTTATATGGGCCCACAAAGTTGGGAAAATGATAAGGTTCCAGTTGGTCTTGTGCTTATACACTGTTCGTTGAAGCATCGTTTTGAGAATCTTGTTGACTACTTCAACCTGTCCATTACCTTGGGAGTAATAAGACGATGAATACTGGTGTTGGAAACCCAACAATGAGGATAACTCATGCCATATCTCATCTTCAAAATTTCAGCCATGGTTCGAGACCAATTGTTTTGGAACCCTGAATCGAGTGATAACATGGTTAAAAAAGAAAAGGGTCGTGGTAGCTGCCATGTTATTGAATGTTGGCATAACCTCAGTCCATTTGGTAAAATAGTCAACTGCCATGATAATATACTTATGGTTATTAATAGATGGTGGTCGACACTCCATAAAATCAATGGCCCATTTACAAAAAGGACCAGTTGCGATGACAGGATGGAGGGGAGCTGGTGGGGCTCTTGCCTATGGGGAAAATGTTGGCAATTGGGGCAATCTTTGACCGCCTCAATGCAATCACTGGAGAGAGAAGGAAAAAAGCAACCAATGTGCATGAATTTCTGGGTAGTGGCCATACCGGAGAGGTGACCACCACAAGCGCCATTGTGACAGGAATTTAGCACTTGCTCTGCTTCAGGATGGGTGAGACAATGAAGAAGGATAGAATCCACACCAGAATGATAAATATCATCACCGATGAGAAGGTAATAAGGGGCCTGGTATCGAATTTGTCATTGATCATCACGAGTAAGATGAGGGTGAATTTTTGGGTTTAAAGATATGTGAGAATATCTCTGTAGCAAGGATCGTTAAAAGTGATGATGAACAAGTGTTCATCCGAGAGCTCATCATTAATCGGTGGATCACGTGCACCAGTGGGTAGTTCAAAAATGAGTTCGGCAAGGGCTAAACTTTTATTACTCTTAGGTGTAACAAACTAAAGATCGAATTCCTGGAGGATGACAATCCAACGTGCATACTTCCCATTGATGTTCAGTCAACTCAATAGGAAGGTCATGGGGTTAGAGTTTGCTACAACCCTAGTGGTACGCGTAAGGATATAATGATGGAGATTTTGGATGGAGAACGCAAAATCCAACGCCAACTTCTCTTCGTGAGAGTAATTCACAGGGGGTCCTATGATGTTCTTATTGACATAGTAGATAATGTGGTCATTCTGATCATCATCTTCCTGAATAAGAACCCAAATGACTGAATGGGCGAAAGCTAATATATACAAGATGAAATCCTTGGTGAAGTCAAGGGGACTGATCAAGGGAGCAGAAGTAAGAGCATGTTTTAGGGTGTCAAAATACCGTTGAGTGTGATCATCCCAAACAAATGGAATGGTTGAGCAAAGGAGTCTAAGAAACCCATGCATGGTGGTCACACACTCAGGCACAAACCTGCAAAGGAAGTTGGCCTTGCCTTGAAGGCTTTGTAACTAGCACAATGTATGAGGAGGTGGCAGCTCAAGAATGGCTTGAGCTTTTATGGGGTTAAGAGTGATATTGTCCTTCGACACAATGAAGCCTAACAGACATCCAACAGGAACACAAAAGATACATTTCAACGGATTAAGGCGGATATTATACTTGCGAAATCGGAGGAAAATGGTGTGAAAATCATGAATATGTTTCACCGGATACCTAGATCAAGTGATGAGATCGTCAATGTAAGGAAGGATAAGGTGCACCAAGTCTTGAAAACAGTATGACATGGCCCGTTGAAATGTGGCTTGGCTCCGACGTTCTTTAAGCCGAATGGAATGACCCTATATTCAAAGGTTCCGCATGGACTAATGAACGCAGTATTTGATCAACACGACAGATACTAATTTGGTTGTACCCGGAGAATCCATCCATAAAGGATATAATCTTGTGCCCTACACACTCAACAATGATCTGAAAAATAAAGGGTGTGGGAAAGTTGTCTTTGGGACAAACTCTGTTCAGGTCATGAAAATCCGTGCAGGCACGAATGCTGCCTTGCTTCTTGAGAACAAGAACCGAGTTGGATACCCATGTGGTATACTTAATGGGATAGATGAAATCATCCTACTTGAGCTTGTCAATCTCAACTTTTATGGCCTCATGATGAGAAGGGTGAATGTCTCTCAAATTTTGGTGGACAGGAGTGGCATCGGGCCATGTGTCGATATGGTGTTCAAAAATGGCAGGATCAAGTCTGGGCATCTCTGTGTAATACCAGGCAAAAACATCACAAAATTCCTTGAAGAGCTTGGTGTAAGCTTCAATTTCTTCCAGGGTGCATTGTTCCCCCAAGGTAATGTTTTCTTCGATCTGTGGCTTATATGAAATGTTGATTTTGATAGTAGGAGAGATGTTGGCCATATTTCCTTCTTCGAAAGCATCTCGGGCAGGGATGGGGTTTCAAAACCAATCGAATTCATCATGGACGAAGTCTTTTGATTCCACAACATATTGGTCATGAGACTGTTGTGGCAGGAAGTACACATGATGGTGGATATCATCCCAAGGGTAATTAGGGGTAGATATAGTTTCCATGATGTCCTCATCATAATGGAAGATGGGCGGGTGGGAGCAAGACTGACTACATGATGCGGCGGCCATAACTGGTGCATCATCATGAGAAAGAAGGTTCACATACATATCATCTGAAATGGTAGACGACGAGCTAGTAGATGAAAAATCTACCAATGTTGAGACATGGGATTCCAATGAAGGAGGTTCGATCAAAGCATGTGCAAAAACCTTAGAAAGGTTTTCTTGTGAGGAACTCAAGGATGGAGATGGAGGTAATGGAGGATGTTCTAACATGTCAATGGGGAAGATAATCAAAATATCGTCTAAAGGATCTACTGCACCCAAAGCAATTAGTAGAGATTTCTTTTGAGATGGACATCACTGGAGGAATTCCAGCGTTGACATGGTAGCAGGTGATTGTGTCAAGTCGCCTACTATAACGTACGTATGGGAAGCTTGGTTAGAAGTCACATTACGGTGTAATGGTCCCTTTGTGATCTTGGAAATGGACTCAGGTTGAGGGATTTGTAACAGGCCATTTGGTGTTGTAAGAGGCTCAGTAGATGCTTTGGTTTTGGACTCAATGGTGTACAAAGTCAATGGCTTGTCATATTGACGTGACCGAGTTTGCAGGTTGATATCAGAGGTATTGACCTTGTCAGAATTCATCATGAGGATTTGGTAGTCACTAGGGCCAGAAGGTTAGGGAAGGTGAGCTCCTTGACTTGATTGAGGTTGAGCAGCAACAACTCCTTGTTGAGGAAAACGATTTGTGAGCACGACTGGTTGAGATGGCGCGGGATTCTGAGGCGATTGCTATATGGGCAGTTGACCTATAGAAGTTGCTTGGGCTTCCCACATTTGGCGCATCTGGGGTAAGAGGGGACACTCATGAGTATATTGGCCATGTAAACCACAACATGCACAAAGCTTGTTTGTACGAATAGCCTTGTTCTGCTTGGGATAGTCACCTTGTTGTTGGTTGTTGGTGTTACATTGGTTGGGTTGATTACATTTTTACCCTGGTTACCCTTGTTACCTTTCCCCTTATTATTTTTCTTTGAATTTTGGGGATTGGTCACACTCTGCTGTGCAAACACTTGACCCTGGGGGTGGTGGTTGCTGGGGCTGAGGATGCATGGGAGGATATGATGCTAATGGCTAAGAGGTTGGAGCGCTCGGTAGTGCATAGGTATAAGATGGTGAAGGGGCAACAATTTGGTAGACAGGTTGAGCACAAGCTAGCTCGTACATCTACTAATGTGGATGGGTAAATGCATAAGAGGTCCTTTGTCATGAATACACGTTGCTGGAAGGAGGGGCATAAGTGTTGGAGGAACTGGTGCCCCCTACGTATAGGCATAACTCTACTGAGTATATGGTGAAGGATGTGAAATAGATCCAATGATACCATCGGCGATGTGAGATGCCCCTGGTGCATTGGCACCACAAGGATGTGGGAGCTCTAATATAATGGTATAAACATAACCAGATTGAGCATAAATCAAGTCATATCTCAGAGCAGTCTGAAGAGCCTCTTCCTCTATCTGAGGAAAATGAGACGCAAAATCTTTGGAAATAAGTGATAAAAGAGTCCTAAGAAACCAATCAAGGTAGACACAATCTTCGAAAGGCGGAGCACGACACTCCTTCTACACCATTCCTGGACATGATCTGAAAGATGGGTGGCAGAGGAGTGACAGAATTTTGTCAAGAGCTCCGTACTGGTGCCATCTTAGAGAGGTAATTGAAAGTATGAAAGGAATTCTTTAGCAAGCGTCACGAAAGTGGAATGATAGGTGGCGGGCTGGTCTACATACCATTTTGCAGCATCTCCAGTGAGTGTGTCTTGGAACGACCGAAGACGAATGGAATCATCGGTGATGGAATGGGATGAAAACCACATATAGAAGGAGCGAACGTGATTGGTAGGGTCCTATCCAAAATTACCCTCAAACTTGGGAATGTCTGAGGGAAGCTTAGTTGGCATAGCTAACCAACCAACATCATGGTGTATAGGGTCATTGATCAACTGGCTAAAATCTAAGAGGCCTAACCTAGCCATGAAAGGTAGAATGGGAGCTGTCGGAATGGTTCCTAAGTTGGTTTTGCTAGATATGGCCATTGAGTAGAACCGGAGCCAACACCAGATTGTGTTCTTGCTCCTATAGTGGGTCCTGACATGATGACGGTATGCGGTGAAGGAGGCTTGGAATCAGATGAGGAATCAGATGAACCAGAAGAGGAGTTAGTATGGGGACTCGGGGGACTATGAACTCGAACCCTGCAAGGAGGAGTAATATGCCCAAACAAAAATTGGGGATGAATACCTAAGAGTCTCTACGACAAATGCCTTGGTGGCGCAATGGCTATAAAAGACAAGTGACACGGAAATGGTAAATGTAGATCAACAAGATGTTTTTGCCTCTGTGTGGGGAGGTAAATTAATAAAGTTAAGTCTTGGCTTGGTGGTGTAAACCAAGTGCCCTTCGCTTAAGGTGTGCTTATGTCTGCAAGTGTGCTTATTAATTAAGGCTATATCATGTTTGAAAAAAGAAAAATATTGTTGAAATAAACTGAAATTAAAAATAGAAAATGATCAACAAATCAACTTTATAAACCCCACCCAAACTGGTTTTGCAAAAACTGTGCTGGTTGGTGGCGAAATAAACTAAAAACACATGAAGAAGTCCAAGATATCTAAGCATCGATGTGACTGGGATCAAATGACACTATGTTGATGGAAAGTGGTGCAACAAAAGCAAAAAATAAGGGGGGGAAATCACTACAAAAAGATAAGGAGATGTGTGTGAAACCTAGGGCAACCAATGGGACCCTAAGGCAAATGACCAAACAAGGTTTGAGATGAAACTTTGGATGGAAACAACCTATCTTTGAAGATATGAGACAAGAAGGTACAAATATGGAAAATATGGTTGAAAGCTCTGTAAAAACTTGGACTTCTTACTCAACTAAACTCTTCCTATAGAGGTGGAAGCATACTAGAGGCTTTAAAGAGGCTAAACTCCACTTCGACGAGAAAAACAAAGTAGATCAAGGCCTAAGAGGGATGATACAGTGGTCAACCAACCCAACAGACAACTCTCGACAAAACAAGAAACAGATCAGAAAAAATCCCAGAAAACCTAAAATCACAGGTATTGACCTAATTATTAGGATATCACACCTTTTGGGCAAGAAAGTGAGTTATAGACCTCCAAATTGCACTTTTGGGGTAGAAAAGTGCAATTTTTGCTTCTTGATTCTCGGTCGGCAAGTCACAGAAAAATTTGTCGTCCTTGTCTTGGCTGGTTCCTATGACCCGCGGAAAAGATTAGAGAACTTGCGAGAGTTAGAAATTTGACTGATATAGCATTAAAATATAGTAAACAACATTAAGAGACTAAAAAAGAAAAACCCTGAGCTGAAAACTGAAGGTCACCCAGGTTTTTAGATCATGATTAAAAATGCAGTGGAGTCACCAAATTGTTAGCGATAATAAGAAATTCCCTAGTGGAATCGCCAAATTTTTTATTGTGTTTCACCTCGAAGGTGTACAGAAAGGACACACTTTAGACTGTGGATGACAAGCAGTATTAACAATATAAATGGTGCTAAACATTGTATATCTGTAGCAAATGATAGAAACCTGAAAAAGCCTTGATGTATGCCATAATTATAGTTAAACATCAAAATCGAATAGTAAAATAAGCACAAGTAACTCCAACAATCCAATGGAAACTAGATATATAAAGAATATATTTTACTAAACAACACCTGTGAAGGGAACAAATAATTTTTCTAGTACCGCTCTATGGGATGGGTTCCTCGCTATCCTCAAATGTCTTCATCTTTTTTAGTGTCTCTCTCCTCTACAATGTGTAAAACCCAGCAAATAAAATGTTTGAGCTCAGTGATAACTCAAATGAAAATGAAGATGGTGTGTGACAATGATAATAATATGTTGTAGTTGCTACAACCACCCTCCAAAATTTTTCCTTAGCTTCATTTTGGAGCCTCCCTACCAACCATCCTCAGCAGCATGTCTTGCACTATCAAGTACACAAGCTTTAGTGGTTTTCTAGAAGCATGACATCCTCTGCATGATAGCTTGTTTCATTCCCCTCACAGGCTGCTTCCCCGGACTTGGTCCAGATGTTGGCTGAGAATCTCCCTCAAGAAATTGCGCAATTCTAGAGGGGAACCAGTCTTCCCTCCAGAAATTGTGTAATCCTATTTGACAGCTTGTTGGGCTCAGAAACTGCGCAATCTTGCTAGTCAACCTTCCTAGTGAAAACTGCGCAATCAACCCAGCAAGACTGCTAAGCCCAGAAATTGCGCAATTCTAGGCAGCAGTCAGCTGCTCCTCCTTGAAATTGCATGATCCCTCTAGGAATCCAACCTAGCTCCCTCCCAAATGCGCAAATTTCTCCCCCAGGAAAGTAGGTTGTTGCATGTGCCATCTGGTTCACTGGTTCGACCCAGGACCGAGAAAAATTGACTTGCATGCATGGGTTGCTTTTTCCTGAAATAACAAAAAGAAACATGAAAAAAGCATCCCTAAATTTTATGGATCTATTTTTAGCAGTTGGAGGTTACATGCAAAGATCGTTTTAGAATATTTCCTCCAAGTGTCCCTTTTTCCTAAATTAGTGGCATGTGCGTCATGAGCCTCAAACTTATTTATTCGACGCTTCAGAGCTCACTCTTTCACATCGATCTTGGAGCTGTGATATCCCACAACACATCCAGGAGTCTTCGACACATCCAGCTCAGTTATTTCCAGGTAAGTCCGCTTAACTTGTCTTTTGCAATATTTTTGTCGCTTTTTGTGTTTTGGTTTGTGTGAGTTGTGTCTGCTTGATTTCTATGAAGACTTGTTGTCATTTGCATGCAAATTAGCTTGTACTAGCATCGTTTTAGTTTTTGTTAGCATCTCACTATTGTCGCATGCATGACACTGTTTTGCACGAACGGTCGCTGATTCGGTGACTCGTTTCACACACATGCATGTTGTTCCATTTTCTAAATATTGCATTCACTATTTTCATGCACGATCATTCACTCCTGCTTACACTCAGTATCACCATGCATTCACATTCACATTTTCTTTCAATTTCCCGTCGGCGGGTCTGGGAAACCTTGGCCCGGACTCTACCTCACCAAGATAGAATTGCACAATCCTGAGAGGGAAGGCTCTACCTTCCTCCCAGAAAATGTGCATTTCTTCCCAGTGACTGTCCTCCAGTCTTGCATTGCACAATTCTGAGAGGTAGTGACTGTTGGCCCAAAAAATCACGCAATGCAGTCATTGGGCCTATAACCCTTGCTAGCAACTGGAATTGCGCATTGCACAATCCCAGTAGCCAGCAGGCCTGTCTGGATTGTGCATTGTGCAATTACAACAACCATCCAGCCTCCCAGTAGCCTGGATTTCCTTTTGCGTAGTTTTGGCGACCAGTCTCCCAGCCTCCTAGGAAAAATTGTGCAATCCTTGCCATTCAATGCCCAGGGATGTTGCATGTCGTTCCTCAAGTTTTCTTTGGTTTTAGCTGATAGATTTCTTGCCATGCATGTCACCATGTCTCCATATCTAGCATATGTTTGTCCACCTCTCAACAGTTCTAGATCAATGGCCTCTAGGAGATCAGGATGAAAGGACACCGATGGAAGTGCAACTGGAGCAACAGTTGAGCGAGTGTCTACAAGTTTTCCACTCTATGAAGACACCAAGATAATTGTAGACAATGACGTCAAGATGAAATGGAAAGATGTCAATGCTGCATTTGCAGGCACATTTGGGGAAGACCTCAAATACCGCCAAGTCTATGTGAACATTCACAACTCTAACTTGTATCGGATTGCATGCAGGTATCCTGTGTTCCCATGCGCAGACATGATACATTGGATCGTTTCGCACACCAATCCTGAGATGATGAAATTGAGTAGTGTCGGTGGGACGAGATTGCTACCTTCACGACACAAGGTTATGAACAAATGTACCATATTTCGAAGCCAGTGATCACCATGGAGACACCTTTCCGCATACCCAGCAACAATGCCAACTCCAGGGATATCTTGAAGAACTGGGTGAAGGATCCGACCAAATTTAGGATGAAGCCCAACCGGGTTTACAAGATGAAGATATTGTGGAGGGCGTATCAATACTTGGTCCTCTTTTCATGTCACTTGTATGGCCAAGAGAGCATGGAGACCTTCCCGCAGAGTTGGGTGATCGCGTTGGACCAACTGGCCAGTGAAGGCAAAGGATGCAACTGGTCCGACATGTTGGCTCATAGGATGAAGGAAGATGTTACAAGAGCTGAACAACCACCCAAAGGTCAGCAAGCAAAAATATACATGTCCACTTACATCTTGGATGCAATTTGTGTCTGTCAAGAATTCTCAGGCTTGAAGTGGTCATGGACATCGACGAAGACCTTTGTGAACACTTATTGTAAAATGTTGTCTGAATGTAGCTTCAAAGGAGCTATCACACAACTATCTGATCATTTTGTCACCCCAGTGTACAAGATGATATTTGAACAAGATCCACCCTGCATGTCGAAGGTAACAATGGAGGCATTGATTGATATAGCAAATTGGTATCCCTCACCATCCATCAGCTTCATACTAATGTACAATGTGGAGAAACCTCTGCATGTTCTACCAAAGTTTTACTTGGACAAGCTCGTCATGCAGGAAGTATCATAGCACATCTTGGCAGGACTATCAGCTAGGTTGCACTGGAAGAAGAAGGCACCTTGGCCTGCTCTTCCAGTGGGGATCGGTCTATACAAGATACAAAATTTCAAGCATGCAGATGTCGAAGTAGAGGAGATCAAGAAATATCCATTCAATGCTCGCAACTATAATTCGTATGACTCACATTGTTTTGTAAAATATCACTGCGTGAGAGTACAGTTTTAGTGGATCCATGGGGCTTGTCATTGGGAAGAGGAGGATCCATGGAGATATTGTTACATCTTATCCAGTCCCAATGAACCGGTAGGCATCATTGTGGAATGTTTAACAAAGCAGTGTGAAGCAGCATCCAGGAGAGCACCAAAAGCAGAGGTAAACATACCAGTGTACGACAAAGGCAAGAAGAATATTTCCGATAACATGGAGGAGGAACAAAGCTACAAGTTCCAAGCAGACCCACTTGTGTAGAAAGCGTCTTTGGCAATAGAGGCGAACAGGCAACAACACAACAAGAGGAATGCGCAAAGGCAGAGAGAAAAATAGAGAATGGGGGAAACAGAGAAGGAGTTGCATGAGTTGAAGGAGCAACTCCGAAAGGAACAAGAGTGGCGTAGACAGGAGAAGGAATCACAGCAAGAACAGGTACAATAGGGGGTGAAACATGTACAGACAGATGAAACTACACTCGTATAGGTAGTTGACTCATTCAAACAGTTGGTACCAAGCAAACAAGGTGAGCAGTCATAGGAGAAGGACTTCGCTCAAGAGATTGAACAAGCACTTGAACAAATGGATATGGACATGGAGAAATAGGAGTTAGAGAAAGAAAACGACCTCATGCCTCACCACCAAGAGGTCGGCCCACTAGCTTCACCACATCCCGAGGCGGAGCAAGTCCCAAGCGACCAAGGAGACATTGAGATCCTTGACGACAATCCAGAGGGAGAGATGCACAACATCTCATTCAATGAGTCCCAACATAGAGTTGTGACATCTTGCAGAGTGTCTACTCCAGATGATCACACATCTCTTGCGCAGTTTGAGGAATGAGTGATTGTGTCTGACGTGCGCAAGCATCTAGAATCATTGGCTGATGCTACCAGAGCATATGTCGAAGCCACTAGCTTGAGTGTTCGCTTCTTGATAGCTGAGAACAAGAGAATGGCTAAGGAGTTACAGATGACCAAGTAGGGAGGAGAATTGGTTACAACATTCGCCTGAGCAGAATTGAAGAAGGAAATACTAGATGAAGTATTGTCCCTTGACACAATCATGCAGGCATTGTATTCCAAGTTTGGTATCGTGCATAAGGCAGTTGTCCATCTCAATGGGGTCAGCAACGATGTGCTAGGAAAGCATGTATCTTGTCGAACGTGCATGCTGCTGTTGATTACATGCAAACATGGACAATGAGATACAAAGGAGCCACTTACACTCGCCCAAGATGATGAAGCCCAAAGCAGTCAAGCTGGAGGTGTACATCCAGAACTATGAACATATCCCGCAACTCATCACTAGTAAACAGGCTTCCCATGCATGGGTATTCAGGAGTATGGATGTTGTTGTTCACGTACATGTAATCCCATCTATTGGGACACTCACCCAGGAAAAGATAAAGGCATAGGTCTGACTGGAGCTTGACTCGTACTTTGATGAGTTTGCGCATAGCCACTAGCCCTAACTTTGTGATCAGTGCAGACACCTTGCATTAGTATGTTGCTGGTCCAGTCGTACTCAAGAAAATGATGTGCATGTTATCAGATGAGTAGGATAGAGGAGCCCAAGCAGTGTACCCAGATGCTATGGATGCAAGAGTTCGTTTCCAAAAAGATATCATCTTAGAGTACATGGACACCATCGTGGACTACTGAGCTTGGCATCAGTTTGCTACTGTTGACAATAGTGAAGATGTCGAAGATCTGGTCTTCCCATAGTTGTCTGAGTCATAGTGATGTCTCGTATGCGTTTCTCAAGCCTATTTTGTCTCACATTGGTCCATGTGCAGATTGTATGTAATGTCTTGTCAAGTGTAAGTTCAAGTGTCGATAGTTGAATGTAACAGTATAGAATAGATGAAGAGTCATGAGGGTAGTTGAACTACCACAAAGGGAAATGTCAAGGGCCACCCCACCCTTTTCTATATATAGTTCTTCATAACTCATTTTACAGGCTTTCGGTTAGCCAAGCTTTCGATAGGAGTATCTTAGAGAGAGCTTGGACAGTATTGTAACAAGCCTTAGCTCCTCCACTGTGCAGAGCTAGTATATCTCTTTGGAGGAGCAGGTGGCAGTGACTGTAATGTTACGCTGTCAGAATTAGTGGTTAGTCATGGTTGTATTTTATGACTGGAACTTACACTTCTTAATATAACAGAGTCAACACATTTCATGCATAGGTCATTGTATTTCAGCTATCTTGTTTACTCTAAATGATATATGTATATGTTTTCTTACGCATGAATGTGTAGCTAGTTTCTGTATATGTATGTATGAATCTTACTAAAATGTGTTATTGCTTAACCATCACTTTGGATTGCCAACTTACTTTCCTTCCATGTTGTGATGCATCTTTGATCGTGTGTTCCCTTCTTAACTACGTGCTTTCACGGGTTTCCAAGGGGCACACTCACCTCACCCTCTATCTATTAGAACTGCTCATGCACCTTCCTTGATTTACTGCATATGTCACACCCTTGCTACCAACAAGGACATCTTACTTGCCTCTGTGCGAAACCACGGTCAAGGCGATACTGTATAGCCCACTACTGGGACTCCTACACCAAACAATTTGAGGTCTAGTTGGGACTTCATACCAGGGAGATCCCCTGACATGTTGGCGGGTCCAACACCATCAACATTTCTGGTGCTAGAAGGACTGCCAAATGACAAGATGTGTCCTCTCAACCTGTTTTGAACCTTTGCACATCTATCATGGATTCTATTACACTCACCCTTCCACGATGTTTTTCGCATGCCGAAACTCTCAACATCACGAGGGAGCTTTTTGATCTCTTGTCCGAATTCATGTATGATGGTGAAGGCGAAATGGCCTGCCCTGTGTTCTTATAAGACTTCCTTACCATGCTTGATGAGGAATATGGATGTTCTGACAAAGAGGCCAGTCTGTTAGTTGCATACACACTTCGGGAATCCCGACTACGATGGTGCTACAACCTACTAGATGACAATGTGCTCTCACTTGAGAAATTATGTGATCTCATTGAATCTACTTTCCATCATTTTGATCTAGAACCTCTTGACAAAACACTATTACAACAATGTAAGTCCCCGCATGAATTGCCTATTCATTTTTGGTAGCACTTCCATGTTTTGCAGTTTGAAGCTCCAAAAATCTAGATGAAATTTCCTTATCTTTGGGACAGATTCGAGTACTGTCTTAACAAATCAGTCCATCCGAAGAAGAAGTTTGAGCCCAAGCCTCGCTCAGCATACTTTAGTGATAGAGCTGTGCAATCATATATGGATACAGTCACTATCCCTAATGACTATCCGCCATCCCCTCATCAAACAGCTCCACCACTACAGAGTGATGTAGGAGAAAATGCACACACATCTGTTCAACTGTCACATCCTCCCAACATCACTTTGATTAATTTTCACGCATATTTGGTTGTGAGTCCATTGAGTTGTCACATGCATTTTGTACCTCAACCTCCGTCTTCATACTCAGATGATCCTCCAGATGATACTTTCTTATGTTCTTCCATTCCGGACTCTACACTGGTTGTGAACGAGGATCAAGCCATCGATGGAGTTGGTGTTGCACAACCAAAATGTGTTGTCATTCATGAAGAATATGACTGGGAGTTCCCTTCTGTTTGAGCCTCATTTGTTCTTTCCTGACATCTTTGGTGAACCTTCCATCCATGATTTCGCACGTGTATCTCCATCTACAGATGCACCCATTGTTGATCATTCACAGGACACACCAATGTTAGTCCATCATCCGAAAACGAGGAGGATAGATTATTCATTAAAAATGCACTTGAATTCTCATCTTCCTTTTCTAGAAACATAGAGGGTGAATTTGAATGCTTCTCATCTACCTCTCTATTTGATTCATTAGATCATGAGGATGAGATGAAATCATTGATTTTTTTTTTTATCGTAGTTGTCGTGATTTATTTACTCCCGATTTGATCACGATGATGATTCTATCACAGTTGATTTTTCGAAGCCACCTATTTATGATGATCTATCTATCAACAAAGTCGAAACCCCACAGAATGTCAAGGCACTTCATCCTGACCTGATGGTTAAGTTAGGTCCTCGCTCTCCTGAGGTTGGTTTCACTTCCGATCAGGAAATTGTTGAAACACCTGAGGCTCCTCAACACTCATCTGTATGCATTGAAGATCAATCTCACGCACATATCATGCTTCTTCCACTCGAACTACACGATCCCATCTCTCATGCATTGGAAGAATCTTACATCGCAAGCACACATGCACGATGCAAGTTGTCTTTCGTTTGCTTGCATGTCATAGTCAAGAGTATGCGTATGCTTCACGACTGCATGTAGTGTCGCACAACACCATGACGAGTCCATGGACTGTATGTCATGTACTTGCACTCACTTATGTTCTATGGACACTTTGGAGCTTGGAGTGTGTTTGTCTTCATTTTTATATCTTTCATGTTTGCTGGTTTGCACAGCTGTCCTATTCGCGAACCATGCCTTCACCAACATGGGTCAACCAATGCGCCAATGGCTGCATTGGAAGTATCACTTTACGTGATTAGGTGCATGCACCTTTAGCTTAGGAGTGGGAGTAGTGTTTTCTTTTCATTTGTTTCCTTGCATGCTTGTTTGCATACTTGCTTTACATGTTTTTTTGTCTGCTTGCTTGTTTTCTTACTTGCTTTTCTTTTGCATTTACTTCTGCTTTCACTTTGTTTTGTTGTTTGTTTTCTTTTTTTTGTTCGTAGGTTAGTTTCACATGAAACTGTGTGTGACTCTTGAAATAATCTCGGTAAAGTACAAGAGGCCTTGTGCAGCTATCACTACTTGGTTATCTATTGTCCTGCCTCTGTATGAAGAACTTTTTATCTTTAGTCCATGATACATCGATGGAAAATACGTATTGTTCAAAGTGAACCTTGGTGAAAACACAACTTGCGTGCTAACTAGTGTCACCCACTGTAGTTGGTTGTTTTTGGGTTAACCCTTGGCATCTCAGTCAAGTAGAGTAAGGTGAGGGGGAAAACTTTAACAAGCACGTCAGAGGTATATATAAACTACTTCTCTGAAGGAACAACCTATTTTGCTCTCAATAAGTCGGGATCCCTCTTCTGCCTCTGAAATGAATAAGTTTTATGCATAGTTATGAAAATGAAAAATGAAAAAATGAAAAGATGAAAAAATTTGAAAAATTGAAAAATGAATCAGGTGAAAGAATAGAAAGGCTTCCTGTGTAGAGAGGTGATGCAAGTAACTTCGTCGGGGTACTGACCAGCCTCGCTAGCAGCGGAGTGATGCTTGTGTTCCTGCGTGACTCCACCAGGGTACTATCCAGGCCTGCTGGCAGTGGAGGAACACCAGAGATGAAACTAAAACTCTGAAGACTATACTATTTATGCCCCAATATACCCCTCAACCCCAATCAAAACAACTGTGTTGACTTGGCTTGGAATGTGTGTCAATCGACGAAGATCTTGGCATATGCTACATCTTACAATCAAGAAAGAGTGGAAACCAAGATGAACATAGAACTGAACAATACTTTCGGAGGTGTTAGACTTGATTTTCATGAACAAGGTCCATTCAAAGAGTTGGGGTTCTACGAGTGTGTCGCCAAGTGTTGTAGCAACCACCCTCAAAATTTTTTCCTTAGCTTTGTTTTGGAGCCTCCCTGCAAGCCATCCTCAGCAGCATGTCTTACACTATCAAATACACAAGCCTCAGTGGTTTTCTAGCAACATGACATCATGTGCATGATATCTTGTTGCATTCCCTTCACAGGCTTCTTCCCCAGACTTGGTCCAGCTGCTAGCTAAGTAGCTCCCTAAAGAAATTTCAAAATTTTGTAGGGGAACCAGTCTTCCCTCCAGAAATTGCACGATACTGTCTGACAATCTGTTGGGTTGAGAAATTGCGCAATCTTGCTAGTCAACCTTCCCAATGAAAACTGCACAATCTGACCCAGCAGGACTGGTCAGCCCAAAAATTGCGCAATTCTGGGTAGCACTCAGCTGCACCTCCCAGAAATTGTGTAATCCCTCTGGGCAACCAGCCCAACTCCCTCCCAGAAATGTGCAAATTTCTCCCTCAGGCAAGCAGGTTGTTGCCTGTGCCCTCAGGTTGACCAGTTCAACTCAGGACCGAGAAAAATTGATTTGCATGCATGGGCTTATTTTTTCTGAAATAGAAAAAATCATCATGAAAAAAGAATCCCTATATTTTAGGGAGATAATTTTAGCAGCTAGAGGTTACATGCAAAGATCATTTTAGAATATTTCCTCCAAGTGTCGCTTTTTCCTAGATTTGTGGCATGTGCGTCATGAGCCTCAAACTTATTTATTTGACACTTCAAAGCTCACTTCTTCACATCGATCTTGGAGCTATGACATCCCACAACACATCCAGGAGTCTTCGACACATCCAACTCAACTATTTCTGGGTAAGTCTGCTTAACTTGTCTTTTGCAGCATTTCTGTCGATTTTTGTGTTTTGACTTGTGTGAGTGATGTCTGCTTGATTTCTGTGAATTCTTTTTTTCATTTGCATTCATATTATCTTGTACTAGCACTATTTCAGTTTTCGTTAGCATCTCACTGTTGTCGCATGCATGGCACTGTTTTGCGCGAACAGTCGCCAATTCGACGACTCGTTTCACACACATGCATGTTGTTCCTTTTTTTGAATCTTGCATTCATTTTTTGCATGCACGATCATTCACTCCAGCTTACACTCCATATCTCCGTGCATTCACATTCAAATTTTCTTTCAGTTGCCCGTCGGCATGTTTGGGCACTCTTGGCCTGGACTCTGTGTCACCAAGACAACATTACACAATCATGAGAAGGAAGGCTCTACCTTCCACCCAGAAAATGCGCATTTCTGCCCAATGACTATTCTCTAGTCTTGCATTATGCAATTCTGAGAGGTAGTGACTCCTGGCCCAGAAAATTGTGTAATGCAGTCACTAGGCCTCCAACCCTTGCCAGCAACTAGAATTGCTCATTGCGCAATCCCAACTGTCAGTAGGCTAGTCTGGATTACGCATTGCGCAATTCCAGCAACCAGCCAGCCTCCCAGCAACCCATAATTCCTTTTATGCAGTTCTAGCAGCAAGTCTCTTGACCTCCCAAGAAAAATTGTGCAATCCTTGCCAGTCAATCCCTAGGTATGTTTCATGTCGTTCCTCAAGTTTTCATTGGTTTTAGCTAACAAATTTCTTGCCATGCATGTCGCCATGTCTCCAGATCTAGCAGGTGTTTTCCTGCCTCTCATTACTTCAGGATCAATGGCTTGCAAGAGAGTAGAATCAAAGGACACTGAGGAAAGTGCAAATGCAGAAGAAATTGAGCGAGTGTCTACAAGTTTGCATATCTATGAAGACACCAAGCTTATTGTAGACAAGGACATCAAGTTGAAATAGTAAGAGGTTAATGATGCATTTGTAGGCACATTTGGGGAAGTCCTCGAAGTCTGCCAAGTCTATGTGAACATTCACAAGTCCACCTCGTACCGGATTGCATGTAGGTATCCCATGTTCCCATGCGCAGACATGATACGTTAGATCATCTCTCACATAGATCCTGATACAATGACATTGAGCAGTGTTAGCGAGATGGAGATTGCTACCTTTAGTGCATAGGATAATGAATAGATGTACCATATGTCGAAGCCAGTGATCACCATAGAGACATGCTTCAGCATTACCAACAGTAATACCAACTCCAAGGATATCTTGAAGAACTAGGTGAAGGAGTCGACCAAATTTAGGATGACACCCAACTAGGTTTACAAGACAAAGATACTGCGGAGGGCATATCAATACTTGGTCATGTTTTCATGTCACCTGTATGGCCAAGAGAGCATGAAGACCTTCCCTTAGAGTTGGGTGATAGCATTGGACCAACTAGCCAGTTAAGGTAAAGCATGCAACTAGTCTGACATGTTGGCTCACAGGCTGAAGGAATAGGTAACAAGAGCTTGACAGCTGCCCAAAGGTTAGCAAGCAGAAATGTACATGTCCACTTACATCTTGGATGAAAACTATGCCCGTCAGGAATTCTTGGGCTTGAAGTGGGTACGGGCATCGGCGGAGACCTCTGTGAACACTTACTATAAAATGTTGTCTAAATGCAGCTTCAGAGGAGTTATCACACAATTATCCAATCATTTTGTCACTCTGGTGTACAAGATGATATTTGAATAGGATCTGCCCTGAATGTCGAAGGAAAAAATGGAGGCACTGATTGATACAGTAGAATGGAATGCCTCACCGTCCAGTACCTTCATATGAATGTACAGTGTGGAGAAGCCTCCGCATGTTCTATCAATTTTTTCCTTAGAAAAGCTCGTCATGCAGGAAGTATCATACCACATCTCGATAGGACTATCAGCTAGGTTGCACCAGAAGAAGAAGGCACCTTGGCCTACTCTTCCATTGTATACCGGGTTATATGAGATACAAAATTTCAAGCATGCAGATGTCGAAGCAAAGGATATCAAGAAATATCCATTCGACTCCCGAAGCTACAATCCATATGACTCGCATTGTTTTCTAAAAGATCACTGCCCGAGAGTACAGTTTCAGTGGATCCACGAGGCTTGTCATTGGGTGAAGGATGATCCATGGAGATATCATTACATCTTCTCCAGGCCTAATGAACCGGTCGACATCATTGTGGAATGGTTAACGAAGAAGCATGAAGAAGCATCTAGGAGAGCACCAACAGTAGCAGCAACAGAGGTAAACATACTAACGCACGACAAAGGAAAGAGGAATATTTTTGACAACATGGAGGAGGAACAAAGATACAAGTTACGAGCAGACCCACTTGTGTAGAAAGAAGCTTTGGAAATACAAGTGAAGAGGCAATAGCGTGATAAAAGGAATGCGCAAATGCAGAGAGAAAAACAGAGAATGGAGGAAACAGAGCAGGAGTTTCACGAGTTAAAGGAGCATCTCCGGAAGGAATAAGAGTTGCGCAGACAGGAGAAGGAAGCACAACAAGACCAAGTACTGTAGGGGGTGCAACATGTCCAACTAGATGAAACTGCACCTGTACAGGTGGTTGACTCATTTGAACAATTGGCACCAAGCAGATAGGGTGAGCAGTCGCAGGAGCAGGACTTTTCCCAAGAGATTAAACAAGAACTTGAGCAGATGGATACAGACATGGAGAAATAGGAGTTAGAGCAAGACATCAAACTCATGCCACCACCAAGAGGTCGACCCACCAGCTTCACCAGATTCGAAGGCAGAGCAAGTCCCAAGCAACCAAGGAGACACTGAGATCCTTGGAGACAATCCAGAGAGAGAGAGATGCACAACATCTCATTCAATGAGTCCCAACATAGAGTTGTGAAATCTCACAGAGTGTTGACTCTAGATAATCACACATCTCCTACATAGTTTGAGGAACGAGTGGTTGTGTCTGACATGTGCAAGCATCCAAAAGCATTGGCCCATGCTACCAAAGCATATGCCGAAGCCACTAGCTCGAGTGTTCGCTTCTTGATCGCTGAGAATGAGCGAATGGCTAAGGAGTTACAGATGGCCAAGCATGGAGGAGAACTGGTTACAACATACACCCAAGCAGAATTGAATAAGGAAATACTAGATGAAGTATTGTCCCTTGACACAGTCATGTGGGCATTGTATTCCAAGTTTGGTACCATGCATAAGGACGTTGTCCATCTCAACGGGTGGCAACATCGATATGCTAGGAGAGCACATATCTTGTCAAACATGCATGCTGTTGTTGATTACATGCAAACATGGACAATAAGATACAAGGGAGCCTCATGACACTTGCCCAAGATGATGAAGCCCAGATCGGTTGAGCTAAAGGTGAGCATCCGGAGTCAGATCCAAAACTATGAAGATCTCTCGCATCTCATCACTAGTCTATAGGCTTCCCATGCATGGTATTTAGGAGTATGGATGTTGTTTTGCACACACATGCGATCCCATCTATTGTGACACTCACCCAGGAAAAGACAAAGGCCAGGTCTCACTGGAGCTTGACTTGTACTTTGACGAGTTGACGCACATAGCCACTAACCTAGACTTGGTGATTAGTGCAGACACCATGCATCAGTATGTTGTTGGTCCAACCGCACTCAAGATAGTGATGCACATGTTATCAGATGAGTTGGACAGAGGAGACCAAGTAGTGTACCAAGATGCTATGAAGGCAAGAGTTCGTTTCCAGAAAGATGTCACCTTAGAGTATAGGGACACCATCGTAGACCACCAAGCTTCACATCAGTTCACTACTGTCAACTACCATGAAGATGTCGAAGAGTTGGTCTTCCCACAACTATCCGAGCCATAGTGATGTCTTGCATAGCTTGTTCAAGCCTATTTTGTCTCACATGGGTACATGTGCAGATTGTATGTAATGTCTTGTCAAGTGTAAGTTCAAGTGTCAATAGTTGGATGTAACAGTGATAGAGTAGATGAAGAGTCATGAGGGTAGTTGAACTGTCACAAAGGGGAATGCTAATGGCCACCCCACTCTTTGCTATATATAGTCTATCATAACTCATTATATAGACTTTTGGTCAACTAATCTTGTGATAGGAGTATCTTAGAGAGAGCTTGGACAATATTGTAACAAGCCTTGGCTTCTCTACTATGCAGAGCTAGTATATCTCTCTGGAGGAGTAGGTGGTAGTGAGTGTAACGTTCCGCTGTCGGAACTAGTGGTTAGTCATGGTTTTATTGTATGAATAGAACTTACACTTGCAAATATAACAGAGCCAACATGTTTCATGCATATGTCGTATTGTATTTCAGCTATCTTGTTTACTCTAAATGATATATGTATCTATTTGCTTACGCATGCATGTGTAGCTATTTTTTGTATATGTATGTATGAATCTTACTAAAGTGTTCTATTAGTTTAACCATCACTTTTGATTTCCATCTTACTTTCCTTCCATGTTGTGATGCATCTTTTCTCGTGTGTTCCCTTCTTAACTACGTGCTTTCACAGGTTTCCAAGGGGCACACTCACCTCACCCTCCATGTGTCAGAACTGCTCATGCACCTTCCTTGACTTACTGCATATGTCACACTGTTGCTTCCAACAGGGACATCTTACTTGCCTCTGTGCGAAACCGTAGTCAAGGCGATACCGTACGACCCACTGCTCGGACTCCTACACCAAATAGTCTGAGGTCTAGTTGGGACTTCTTACTAGGGAGATCCCTTGACATTTTTGTGGGTCCAGCACCGTCAACATAATCATAGCTACAACAATGAGTGCAACAATGAAAATAATAAAAAGTGAATAATGAATGGAAAACCCTTCTATTTATAACAAAATATTAGGTTATCCTCGAATAATGAGCAATAATAAAATATTATTAACCCCATTCTAAAAATAACTATTTGGAATATTTTATTATATTTGGTTAGAGGGAAAAAATATTTAAACTTTTATTTAGAAATAATAAATAAATAAATAAATAATTTATCATCTCAAGGAATATGGTTAAGGAATAATAAACAAATAATGATTTATTTAATTATTCATGAGGGATTTAGTTAAACTTGACAAGGAATAATAATTAATTAGTGATTAATTAATTATTCCCAGAGAAAAATAAGATAATTAATGATTTATCTATTTATTTCTCATAATCGGGTCAAATGTGACAAGCAATATTAATTAAACAATTGTTTAATTAATTATTCCTAGAAGATAATTAAATAAATAGTGATTTACTTAATTATTCTTCATGGGTTTAATTATAAATTTCTTAGCAAATGTGGTTTATTAAGTAATTTCTCACAGTGAAAGCAATTTTACTATGGTAAAATTTACCTTACATGGTGTAATGCGATCCATCTAGTAAATTATGGCTAGATGATCAAATTATTGTGATAACAACATCCATAGCAGAATGCATGCAAAACTGGCCCCTCCTTAATAAATCCTTTCGGTTTATACCTAACGTAGCAGAAACATATTCATCTATGAGAATAAACCTCCTAATCTGATGTCCATTTCTTTATCCATTACAACCTATTTTCGGAGATTAGCCCTTGGAGTCCTCCCTCCCATGCTTGCAGTTGGTCACACATGAACCTTGAGAATATCTTACCTATTGTTTTTTTTATGGTGCAGTTGCAAATAGGGCATGTGGATGTAGTGCTATCATCAGTTCTAGCCTGGATTTGGCATATCATTTCTACTAGTCTGGTGGACATGGCACACATATTTGGGTAGAGGTGTTGCCGTTATGGGGGGTGATCAAATGCACCAAATTGTTGGTTATTGATGAGATTACGATACTAGAGACTTGAAGGCTGCCATTGATTGGGTCAATAGTTTCTCCTTTTTATTTGTCCATTTTCTTTTCCACTAGATGGAGCACATTCAGTACATGTTTTCCTCTTTCCCCTTGATCACTTTTTGCTATATTTTCAAGGAGCACAATTCCTTGGCTGACCCCCTCTCCAAGAGAAGGACCACCGTCAGGGATGTGCAAATGTGCTTCAATATTTTGGCCAATGGATCTATTTACAACAAGCGACCTTTCTTCTTTTGAATGGATGCTATATCTTGCTGTCATTTCTAGTTCGACTAGGGCGGGCACTGCTGGATTCCTCTCCTGGTGGTCTAGTTGGTTTTCTAGATATATAGGTTTTCTTCTGCTCTATTTTTTGTAATATGTTTATTGATCATGGATGTTGATTTTTATTCTCACAATCCCATATCTTGGGATTATTTGTGACTTTGAAGCTTTTCAGAATTTTGCACATGTAATCATCTCTTGTTTTGCAATGAAATATCATTTTTTTTCGCTTGAAAAAAAATAAAAAACTTTGTGAGATCAAATTTATCGGCAATCTCATTTATCACAAAAAAGCTTTTATACAATGCAACAGCCAAGAATCAACTGAGAACGGTCATAAATTACTGATCTCCACCCATATTCAAATAAACAGTAACCATCAGAAACAAGTAAACACATAAAGAGGGCCCAACCATCAGAAAAAGGTAAACACATAGTAAAGAGAGACCAACTAGGTTCAAACCAGTGACCTCTTTATCCATAATCAAATGATCTACCATTGAGATATAGGCCCAATTGCTTAGTTGCATAAACAAAATCATAATTTTCTTTTGTCATATATATAAACTATATATGTAGCTTCAATTCCCTTCCTCTCTCTTAACAATAAGTAACATTAAGGATTAGTTTTAAATTAACAAAAGAGAGACAATGTGGCCATCTCAGGACAACCCATTGCAATGCTTAGGAAAATAATGATTTCTTCTCCTTCCTATATTTTTATTTTCAAATTAAAGGAAATGAAAGGCAAAGTCTGATTCAATATTCCTTATTTAACTGATACATCTGCTTGTTTTTGTTGAAGAAACTGAGTCCTAAAATATACATCGAATGAACATACCTGATTTAACACTAACAATTTGAAATAAGTATCCAAATTTTGGTTAGCGGTGTTTTTTTGCCCAACACTATGTTTTGTCTCTCTCCTTACTCTTGGGATTATTTCTAACTTTACCTACCTACCTCAAGTCATTGGAATTACTTTTCATGATATCCAATTCTTTATATTTATGAATGGCCATTTTCGTTGATCAATTCTCACCACCATTACCAACCATTCGATCTATGTCAAATATATCATTACAAATGACAAAATTGAAGTTTTGAGAGTGATCGTACCGGACTCTAGATTATGTGTAGTGAGTAGTAGTGATGCTTCCCTCGTAGCATATTCTAAGTTGTAATGGAGAATTCTCTTCCACCCCAGTTTCCTTGTACGCTTTCAATTTTTTTTTCAATTGAAGAAATCGTGCCTGGAGTAGCTCTCACGCATACATAGTCCTACCCTGTATTGGACCGTAGGACTTGTGGGGATCAAACCTCCACACCTAACCTTTGGACCACAACCTCAAGACTTATACGCTTTAACTTGTAATAAATGTCTGCGAGAGTCTCTCCTGCACTAAATTTAGAGTAGTCCACCTTAATGATGGCTATTTTAAAGGTGTGATTAGTATCATCGGTGAGATGATATAATACAACAATCAACGCGTTATAGGAGTAGCATGCCTTCCTTTTTTTGGATTTCATGATGATACCAAAGAATAATTCATTAGAGAAAACTACATATTGAGCAACCCTAGAATACGCTGGTTGACCTACAACTTTATTTTATAAATATTGCCTAAAATGGCATAAAATATTTCTTCCTAATGCCTACTCGGATGTAATAAAACACACTAGGAAAAAATACATATTATTTGAAAATTTTAGTTTTTTGTTTGTTAATCGACACAAAGGATTTAATTGATAAAAAAAGTGTTTACAAAGAGTACATAGAGATAAATTGCACCATATTAGAGTTCACAAAATTATTAAATTGAGACATGGAGTCTATTGGAACATTTTTCTACACTCAGAACTTGAATTTCAACTTCTTTTTAAAACATCAAAATATATGTTGCCTCAACAATTCTAGAAACGCTATACTTAGCACAGGAAGAAGTCACTAAGTACAGAAGGAGATGAACATAAACCCACACAAATGTAGAATTTCCCACTGTAGATAACTAGATAATGCAATATACTAAAACAAAATACTTGATATACTTCTACAAACAACCTTGCGGAAGCTTAATCGATTATGAGCAAGATCAAATAGAACACATATAATAGAGAATGAGAAATCAATCACACATGAACACAGAAGAATAATCTGGGGAAAGCCTCAGCTAAAAACCCCAATCTCTATATTATCATACAAGTGGAAATATCTCCGGATTACACAAAGCTTTAGCTCACAAGCTATCCAACTCTCAGTACAATCCCTCAATCTAGCTCACAGAATGAATAGAGACAAGATATGCCTTCCTCCAATCCTCCAAGCCTCCTATTTCCTTGCGCAGTTTCTCCTAGGGTCCAATGCTGCCACCTGTGTGAATTGGCCTCATCACACACTCACCAAACTCAGAAGTAACTGCACAATCTCCAAGGAATGAATTCCTTCTGCATGTAAGAGATATCCTCAATGGAATATTCCTGCAACTGATAGTACATAGTCCCATCATCTAATCTCAACTGGGTCTCTGACTGAACTGACATTCATGAGTTATTTATGAGAGAATATTCAGTTATCTAAAGTGCAGTAGTTACATGCATGCATGCATTAACTAACTGAACTCACAATCAGTTCCACAAACTATTGGAACTAATCTAACTTGACTTAACTCAGTTAACTAAGCTACCTAATTACAACTCAAAGTACAACTCATCCTGATCTCCTTTAATCAAGGGATAACTTCCTCAATCAAAGGGGAAATTGTTGCATGTCTTCACATAGACTTCATGTTTGCTTTTCTACAATTAATTAACTCAAGATGAATTAATTAATTATTTTACAAACAACGGCTAAGTTCAAATTCGAATATTAATTCTCAATTTTAGTTTAGGGACTAAATAAAATTGGAATGTATCCCAAAATGCTATTTATAGCATTGCTATTTTTATCACTTCTATTTTTAGCATTTCTTGTTGCTATTTTAATTAATAAAATGTATAGCTATAATTAGCATTGGAGCCCTTGGGTAGAGGAGTACGACTCTATCATTCAGAATAGTGTGTGGGATGTTGTCCCAAGACCTCAAGACAAGTGAGTGGTGAGTTTCCGATGGCTTTACAAGGTAAAGCAGGCAGTTGATGGAAGTTTTGATAAACATAAGGCAAGGTTTATTGTCCATGGTTTCTCACAGTTTGAGGGGATCGATTACGATGAGAGTTTTGCTCCTGTAGCAAGGTACTCATCTATCGGATCGATGTTGGCACTATCAGCTCAGATGGGTTGGAAGATCCATTAGATGGATGTGAAGATTGCTTTCATTATGGGAAGATTAAGGAAGAGGTGTACATTGAGCAACCAGAAGGTTTTGAGAGCTTCGATCAGAGCATTGGACACCATACGACTCTATCATTCAGAAAAATGGCCCAAGAAAATCAATAATTATTGAGATTTCTTAAGTGTTAAAGCTTTGTTTAATCCAAAGATATTTCCACTTGTATGATAATACAGAGATCGGGGTTTTTAGCTGAGGCTTTCCAAAAAGTATTCTTTTGTGTTCATGTGTGATCGATTTCTCATTCTCTGTTATATGTGTTCTATTTGATCTTGCTCATAATCGATTAAGCTTCCGCAAGTTTGTTTGTTGAAATAGATCAAGTATTTTGCTTTAGTATATTGCATTATCTGGTAATCTACCATGGGAAATTCTACATGGTATGAGAGCAAAGGTGATCAAAGCGAAGAAAAGTATACAAATAAGGGAGAAGTTTGAAGTTTAAAGTGCCTAATTATAGAACTCAAATTCTTATCACATCTCAAATTTCACCAATGGCGTTCAACGGTTTAAGACTCGAGTATGCCCTTGATGGCAGCTTGAATTATATAGCCTGAAAGGATCACATGGAAGTGGTATTAGAGGAAAATGGTCTAAAGGACTTCATTGATCAAGAATTCCCCAAGCCAGTAGTAACAAATGCCCAAGAATTGGCGGAATGGAAGAAATGTGTGGCTAGAGCGAGGAGAATCCTCCTGGAGGGAGTTCGAGACCACATTGTCTCAAGCCTCCATGGGAAGGAGACACCATTTTCAATGTGGAAAACATTGAAAGATCTATATCAGAACAATAGTGATCAGAGGAAGCTGGCGATGAAAGAAAAGCTTTGGAAAATCAAGTGTGAAAAGGGCGACACGATCTCTACATATTTGAACAAGCTCACCACTTGCAGGGATGAGCTTGGAAGTGTAGGGATCATGACAGCCGATGATGACATGGTGAGTCTTGCTCTCCTTGGTCTTCCTAAGAGCTGGCATAGGTACCAAGACTCGGTTAATGGAAGAGAGAAACTGCCAGATTGGGAACGACTTTGGCTAGATCTGATGCAGGAGGAGATAAGAAGAAGCACTAGAGATGGATCTTCATCAAAGAAAGATGATGAAGAAAATCTAGCCTTAGCGAGTAAGGCGAGGAAAGGGAAAGGGAAGACGTCCCATCCCAAATCCAGTTCTTCCATGGTCGGAAGAAGTTTGACAAATCGAAAGTGTGATGCTTTCATTGTCATGAGGTGGGCCATTATGCTACGAATTGTCCACAGAAGAAATCCAAGAACAGATCCTCAAAGGGATTAGATGGTGAGGCACTGACCTCACAGTTCGAATTTGATTTCTCTCTCATCACCTGCATGGTTTCATCCATGGTGGGATGTGTTTGGTACCTGGACAGTGGAGCCTCTTTCCACATCTCTGGTGAAAAGAATATTTTCAGTACCTTGGAGGAGAAGGATCTCCAGATGCGGATTGAGATGGGCGATGATGGAAAGTACCATGTTTCAGGTGAAGGTACGGTTTTGTTTCAAAGAGAGCATGGAGCTCCTCTCACCCTAATTGATGTAAAGTATGTACCAGGTCTGAAGAAGAATCTTGTGTCTGTTGCTATGCTGGAAGACAAAGGCTATGATGTAGTCTTTAGTAAAGGAAAGGTATTCTTGAGGCATATTAGCACTGGACAGACCAAGAGGATTGGGATTCGAGTTAAGAATCTCTACAAGCTGGAGGTAGATGACTGTATTGCATTGAGTTCCAAAGCAGAGATGGTGCAGAGCCAAGATGTTGGCGAGCTATGGCATAGAAGATTGGGCCACTTGCACCATGGGGCCTTGAAGATCATGCATCAGATTTCTACAGGACTTACCAAGGGAAAACTAGAGAAGAAGGATACATGCAAAGGTTTTACCTTGGGTAAGTATGTGAAATCTTCCTTTCAAGATCGAGACAGTAGAGCTAGAGCAATCCTGGAGTGAGTTCACATAGATGTGTGTGGACCATTCTCTCCAGCCTCCACCGCTAAACAAAGGTACTATGTTATTTTTAATGATGATTTTTCTCGTAGATGTTGGATCTACTTTATGCAAAAGAAGGATCAGACATTCTTAAGGTTTTGTGAGTTTAAAGCATTGGCAAAGAAAGAATTTGAAAAGAAAATAAAAGCCTTGTGTAGTGACAATGGTGGAGAGTATGTCTCCCAACAGTTTAAGGACTTCTACGCAACAGAAGGAATTAAACAGGAGTTGACAACACCCCATAACCCACAACAGAATGGGTTGGATGAAAGGAAGAATAGATCGATTGTGGGAGCATCTCGAGCGATGTTGCATTACTAAAGCCTACCACTTCATTTGTGGGCTGAGGCATGCAATACAATAGTATACTTGCAGAACAAAAGCCCGCATCGTATACTGGGGATGAAGACACCAATGGAAGCCTTTTCCGAGAAGTGACTAGATGTGAGTCACTTCATGATCTTTGGATCATCAATTTATTGCCATGTGACCAAAGATGCCCAGAAGAAGCTAGATCCAATAGCTAAGTTGGGGATACTTGTGGGGTATACTAATACACCCCACAACTATTGGGTGTTCCTGCCTACCAGTCAGAGGATAGTGGTATGCAGAGATCTAAAGTTCAATGAGAAAAATTCCATGCAAGTATCACTTGAGGGGGAGCTCAAGTTGCATGCAGAGGAGGAACTTTTAGTTCCTAAGGAGGAGGAGCCTCAGACTTATGTGGAGTAGCCGCATGCAGAGGATCCGGGAGTGGAGAGATCCACTCATGTTGAGTCTTCTAGAGATGGGCGGAAACGCTCAAGGGAAGCTAACAAGTTGATGATGGATGCACGAGAGAATGTGGGACAACAATCTTCTCAGCACAGATAGAGGAGGTCACCTGAGTGGTACACTGGTTACATGGCCCTAGTTGGGGAGTGTGTAGAGTCCAAACCTTCTTCATTTGAGGAAGCAGTGCAACAACCAGTGTAGGTTGATGCTATGGTAGAGGAGTATGACTCTATCATTCAGAATAGTGTGTGGGATGTTGTCCCAAGACCTCAGGACAAGTCAATGGTGAGTTCCTGATGGCTTTACAAGGTAAAGTAGGCAACTGATGGCAGTGTTGATAAACATAAGGCAAGGTTTGTCACCTGTGGTTTCTCACAGGTCGAGGGGATTGAATATGATGAGACTTTTACTCATGTAGCAAGGTACTCATCTATCAGATCAATGTTGGCACTATCAGCTCAGATGGGTTGGAAGATCCATCAGATGGTTGTGAAGACTGCATTCCTCAATGGGAAGATTGAGGAAGAGGTGTACATTGAGCAGCCAGAAGGTTTTGAGACCTTCGATCATGAGTCGCATGTGTGTCAACTTAAGAGGGATTTGTATGGGCTAAAGCAAGAACCTCGTGATTGGTACACTAGGATCGACAGCTATTTCACCAGGTTGGGCTTCACCAAGAGTGAACTAGATGCGGACCTTTACCACATCATGGTAGAAGGTAACCCATTGCTCATTTTTCTTTATGTGGATGATCTGATTTTGACAGGTGATGATCAGTTGATCAAGTCTTTCAAGGAGGACCTTGCAAGAGAGTTTGAGATGAAAGACATGGGTCTTATGCACTACTTTCTAGGCATGGAAGTGTGGTAGAAAGATGGGGAAGTGTTTGTGTCTCAAGGAAAGTATGCCAATGAGGTACTCGGCAAATCCACATGGAGAAGTGCAAGCCCATGCAGACTCCTCTAGCTGGTAACTAGAGGAAGGAGGATACTACTTCAAGTGAGGTAGTAGCTACTACTGTTTATCGATAGCTTGTGGGTTCATTGATGTATCTAGTGAACACATGACCAGACTTATGATTTGCGGTGAACCAGCTGAGTCAAGCTATGTTTCAGCCTACCAAGCTATTTTGGAAGGCAACAAAGCATGTGTTGAGATACCTCAGAGGCACATCTCAGTATGGATTGTGGTATAGATGGACAGAGGGAGTGAAGCTTCAAGGCTTCACAGATGCAGATTGGGCAGGGAGTCCATCAGACGGAAGAGCACTTCTAGAGGAATCTTCAACCTTGGTTCAGCTGCAGTTTCCTGGTACAGCAGGAAACAAAGGTCAGTTGCACTTAGCTTAGTAGAGGCTGAATACATGGCTGCCAGTCAGGCATCATGCGAGGCCATTTGGATGTAGAAGATTCTAGTGGGATTGTTTGGTCAGAGGACGGATCCAAATGTGATCTACTGCAATAATCAGAGTTGTATCAAACTCTCTAAAAATCTAGTTTTTCATGACAGGTCCAAGCACATTGATATCCAGTATCATCATCTTCAAGACTGTATGGTGAAGAGGATCATGTTTTTGCCGTATGTTTTGACAGAGGAACAGGATGCAGACATTTTGACTAAGGCATTGTCAAAATGCAAGTTCGAGTTCCACAGAGACAGGATTGGGGTGACAGGTAATCCCTTTCTTGTTGAGAGGGAGCGCTAAAAATAGCAACAACAAATGCTAAAAATAGAAGTGCTAAAAACAACACTGCTATAAATAGCATTTTGAGATACATTCCAATTTTAGTTAGTCCCTAAACTAAAATTGAGAATTAAAATTCGAATTTTTTCTTAGCAGTTGTTTGTAAAATAATTGATTAATTCATCTTGAGTTAATTGGTTGTAGAAAATCAAACATGAAGTCTATGTGAAGACATGCAACAATTTCCCCTTTGATTGAGGAAGTTATCCCTTGATTAAAGGAGATCAGGATGAGTTGTACTTTGAATTGTAATTAGTTAGCTCATTTAACTGAGTTAAGTCCAGTTATATTAGTTCCAACAGTTTGTGGAACTGATTATGAGTTTAGTTAGTTAATGCATGCATGCATGTAACTACTGCACTTAAGATAACTGAATATTCTCTCATAAATAACTCATGCATGTCAGTTCAGTCAGAAACTCAGTTGAGATCAAATGATGGGACAATGTACTATCAGTTGTCAGAATATTCCATTGAGGATATCTCTTTCATGCAAAAGGAATTAATTCCTTGGAGACTGCGCAATTACTTCTGAGTTTGGTGAGTGTGTGATGAGGCCAATTCACATAGGTGGCAACATTGGACCCCTAGAGAAACTGCGCAAGGAAATAGGAGGCTTAGAGGATTGGAGGAAGGCATATCTTGTGTCTATTCAGTCTGTGAGCTGGATTGAGGGATTGTATTGAGAGCTGGATAGCTTGTGAGCTAAAGCTTTGTGTAATCCAGAGATATTTCCACTTGTATGATAATACAGAGATCGAGGTTTTTAGCCGAGGCTTTCCCAGAGTATTCTTTTGTGTTCATGTGTGATTGATTTCTCATTCTCTATTATATGTGTTCTATTTGATCTTGCTCATAATTGATTAAGCTTCCACAAGTTTGTTTGTAGAAGTAGATAAAGTATTTTGCTTTATTATATTGCATTATCTGCTGATCTACCGTGGGAAATTCTACGTGGTATCAGAGCAAAGGTGATCAAAGCAAAGAAAAGTATAGAAAGAAGGGAGAAGTTTGAAGTTTGAAGTGCATGATTATAGAATTCGAATTCTTATCACATCTCAAATTTCACCAATGGCGTTCAACAGTTTAAGACTCGAGTATTCCCTTGATGGAAACTCGAATTATATAGCCTGGAAGGATCGCTTGGAATTGGTATTAGAGGAAAACGGTCTAAAGGACTTCATTGATCAAGAAGTCCCCAAGCCAGGAGTAGCTAATGCCCAAGAATTGGTGGAATGGAAGAAATGTGTGGCTAGATCCCTAAACCCTTCAACTCTATTTGAGATAGTAAATAGAACCTAACTAATTCAACTGGGTCTCCGACTGAACTGACATGCATGAGTTATTTATGAGAGAATATTCAGTTATCTAAAGTGCAATAGTTAAATGCATGCATGCATTAACTTACTGAACTCACAATCAGTTCCACAAACTTTTGGAACTAATCTAACTGGACTTAACTCAGTTAATTAAGCTAACTAATTACAACTCAAAGTACAACTCATCCTGATCTCCTTTAACCAAGGGATAACTTCCTCAATCAAAGGGGAAATTGTTGCATGTCTTCACATAGACTTCATGTTTTATTTTCTACAACTAATTAACTCAAGATGAATTAATTAATTATTTTACAAACAACTGCTAAGATGAAATTCAAATTTTAATTCTCAATTTTAGTTTAGGGACTAACTAAAATTGGAATGTATCTCGAAATGATATTTATAGTAGTACTATTTTTAGCACTTCTATTTTTAGCATTTCTTGTTCCTATTTTCAATAGGATTTGGGATGGGAATGTAGAATTTCCCACTGTAGATCACTAGATAATGCAATATACTAAAGAAAAATACTTGATCTACTTCTACAAACAAACTTGCGGAAGCTTAATCGATTATGAGCAACATCAAATAGAACACATATAACAGGGAATGAGAAATCAATCACACATGAACACAGAAGAATACTCTGGGGAAAGCCTTAGATGAAAACCCTGATCTTTGTATTATCATACAAGTGGAAATATCTCTGGATTACACAAAGCATAATGGCCCAAAAAATGATGTAGAATTATATAGCTATTGCCATACCGGATGTTGAGAAGTCTGGTAGAAATATGTTGTATGATCTTCAAGGCCCCATGGTGCAAGTGGCCCAATCTTCTATGCCATAGCTTGCCAACATCTTGGCTCTGCACCATCTCTGCTTTGGTACTCAATGCAGCATAGTCGTCTACCTCTAGCTTGTGGAGATTCTTAACTCGAATCCCAATCCTCTTAGTCTGTCCAGTGCCGATATGCCTCAGGAATACCTTTCCTTTACTAAAGACTACATCATAGCCTTTGTCTTCCAACATAGCAATGGACACAAGATTCTTCTTCAGACTCGGTACATACTTTACATCAGTCAGGGTGAGTGGAGCTCTATGCTCCCTCTAAAACACAACCGTACCTTCACCTGAAACATGATACTGTCCATCATCGCCCATCTTGATTCGCATCTAGAGATCCTTCTCCTCCAAGGTACTAAAAAGATTCTTAAAGGTCGGACATGTGGAAAGAGGCTCCACTATCCAGGTACCAAACACATCCCACCATGGATGAAACCATGCATGCGATGAGAGAGAAATCCAATTCGAACTGTGAGGCCAGTGCCTCACCATCTGATCCCTTCGAGGATCCCTTCTTTGATTTCTTCTGTGGACAATTCGTAGCATAATGGCTCACCTCATGACAATGAAAGCATCACACTTTCGATTTGTAAAACTTCTTCCCAGCATGGGAAGAACTGGATTTGGGATGGGATGCCTTCCCTTTCCCTTTCCTTACCTTACTCACTAAGGCTAGATTTTATTCATCATACTGCTTTGATGAAGATCCATCTCTGGTACTTCTTCTTATCTCCTCCTGCATCAGATCCGACCAAAGTCGTTCCCAATCTGGCAGTTTCTCTCTTCCATCAACTGAGTCTTGGTGGCTGTGCCAGCTCTTAGGAAGACCAAGGAGAGTAAGACTCACCATGTCATCATCGGTTGTTGTGATCCCTACACTTCTAAGCTCATCCCTACAGGTGGTGAGCTTGTTCATATATGTAGAGATCGTGTTGCCCTTTTCACAGTTAATTTTATGAAGCTTGTCTTTCAGTGCTAGCTTCCTCTTATCGTTGTTGTTTTGATATAGATCTTTCAATGTTTTCCACATTGAAAACGGTGTCTCCTTCCCATGGAGGCTCGGGACAATGTGGTCTCAAACTCCCTCCAAGAGGATTCTCCTCGCTCTAGCCATAAATTTCTTCCATTCCACCAATTCTTGGGCATTAGCTGCTACTGGCTTGGGGACTTCTTGATCAATGAATTCCTTTAGACCGTTGTCCTCTAATACCGCTTCCATGCGATCCTTCCAGGCTATATAATTCGAGTTTCCATCAAGGGCATACTTGAGTCTTAAACCGTTGAACACCATTGGTGAAATTTGAGGTGTGATAAGAATTCGAATTCTATAATCAGGCACTTCAAACTTCAAACTTCTCCCTTCTTTGTATACTTTTGTTCGCATTGATCACCTTTTCTCTGATACCATGTAAAATTTCCCATTGTAGATCACCAGATAATGCAATAAACTAAAGCAAAATACTTGATCTAATTCTACAAACAAACTTGTGGAATCTTAATCGATTATGAGTAAGATCAAATAGAACACATATAACAGAGAATGATAAATCAATCACACATGAACACAAAATAATACTTTGGGGAAAGCCTCAACCAAAAACCCTGATCTCTGTATTATCATACAAGTGGAAATATCTCTGCATTACACAAAGTTTTAGCTCACAAGCTATCCAGCTCTCAGTACAATCCCTCAATCCAGCTCAGAGACTGAATAGACACAATATATGCCTTCCTCCAATCCTCCAAGCCTCATATTTCCTTGCGCAGTTTCTCTTGGGGTCCAATGCTGCCACCTATGTGAATTAGCCTCATCACACACTCACCAAACTCAAAAGTAACTACGCAATCTCCAAGGAATGAATTCCTTTTGCATGCAAGAGATATCCTCAATGGAATATTCCTGCAACTGATAGTACATTGTCCCATCATCTGATCTCAACTGGGTCTCTGACTGAACTGACATGCATGAGTTATTTATGAGAGAATATTCAGTTATCTAAAGTGCAGTAGTTACATGCATGCATGCATTAACTAACTAAACTCACAATCAATTCCACAAACTGTTGGAACTAATCTAACTGGACTTAACTCAGTTAACTGAGCTAACTAATTAAAACTCAAAGTACAATTCATCCTGATCTCCTTTAATCAAGGGATAACTTCCTCAATCAAAGGGGAAACTGTTGCATGTCTTCACATAGACTTCATGTTTGATTTTCTACAACTAATTAACTCAAGATGAATTAATTAATTATTTTACAAACAACTGCTAAGATCAAATTCGAATTTTAATTCTCAATTTTGGGTTAGGGACTAACTAAAATTGGAATGTATCCCGAAATTCTATTTATAGCAGTGCTATTTTTAGAATTTCTTGTTGCTATTTTCAACAACCTCTATCATTCGGAACATAGAATGGCAACAAGAAATATAGAGTCGTATGATCTTCAAGGGCATACTCGAGTCTTACACCGTTGAACGCCATTGGTGAAATTTGAGATGTGACAAGAATTCGGATTCTATAATCAGGCACTTCAAACTTCGAACTTCTCCCTTCTTTGTGTACTATTATTCACTTTGATCACCTTTGCTCCGATACCATTTAGAATTTCCCATTGTAGATCGCCAGATAATGTAATAGACTAAAGAAAAATACTTGATCTACTTCTACAAACAAACTTGCGGAAGCTTAATCGATTCTGAGAAAGATCAAATAGAACACATATAACAAAGAATGAGAAATCAATCACCCATGAACACAGAAGAATACTCTGGGGAAAGCCTCAGCTAAAATCCCCGATCTCTATATTATCATACAAGTGGAAATATCTCTGGATTACACAAAGCTTTATCTCACAAGCTATCCAGCTCTTAGTACAATCCCTCAATCTGGCTCACACACTGAATAGACACAAGATATGCCTTCCTCCAATCCTCCAAGCCTCCTATTTCCTTGCGCAGTTTCTCTTGGGGTCCAATGCTGACACATGTGTGAATTGGCCTCATCACACACTCACCAAACTCAGAAGTAACTGCACAATCTCCCAGGAATGAATTCCTTCTGCATGCAAGAGATATCCTCAATGGAATATTCCTGCAATAGATAGTACACTGTCCCATCATCTGATCTCAACTGGGTCTTTGATTGAACTAACATGCATGAGTTATTTATGAGAGAATATTCAGTTATATTAAGTGCAATAGTTATATGCATGCATGCATTAACTAACTGAACTCACAATCAGTTCCACAAACTGTTGGAACTAATCTAACTGGACTTAACTCAGTTAACTTAGCTAACTAATTACAACTCAAAGTACAACTGATCCTTATCTCCTTTAATCAAGGGATAACTTCCTCAATCAAAGGGGAAACTGTTGCATGTCTTCACATTGACTTGATGTTTGATTTTCTACAACTAATTAACTCAAGATGAATTAATTAATTATTTTACAAACAACTGCTAAGATCAAATTCGAATTTTAATTTTCAATTTTAGTTTAGGGACTAACTAAAATTGGAATGTATCTCGAAATTCTATTTATAACAGTGCTATTTTTAGCACTTCTATTTTTAGCACTTCTTGCTATTTTCAATTGAACAGAGCTGGATAGCTTGTGGGCTAAAGCTTTGTGTAATTCAGAGATATTTCCACTTGTATGATAATACAGAGGTTGGGGTTTTTAGCTGAGGCTTTCCCCAGAGTATTCTTCTCTGTTCATGTGTGATTGATTTCTCATTCTCTGTTATATGTGTTCTATTTGATCTTGCTCATAATCGATTAAGCTTCCACAAGTTTGTTTGTAGAAGTAGATCAAGTATTTTGCTTTAGTATATTGCATTATTTGGTGATCTACAGTGGGAAATTCTAACTGGTATCAGAGCAAAGTTGATCAAAGTGTCGAACAGTATACAAAGAAGGGAGGAGTTCGAAGTTTGAAGTGCCTGATTATAGAATTTGAATTCCTATCACATATCAAATTTCACCAATGGCATTTAATGGTTTAAGACTCGAGTATGCCCTTGATGGCAGTGCGAATTATATAGCCTGGAAGGATCACAGGGAAGCAGTATTAGAGGAAAACCATCTAAAGGACTTCATTGATCAAGAAGTCCCCAAGCTAGCAGCAGCTAATGCCCAAGAATTTGTGGAATGGAGGAAACGTGTGGCTAGAGCGACGAGAATCCTCCTGGAGGGAGTTTGAGACCACATTGTCTCGAGCCTCCATGGGAAGGAGACACCGTTTTCAATGTGGCAAACATTGAAAGATTTATATCAGAGCAGCAGTGATCCGAGTAAGTTGGCACTGAGAGACAAGCTTCAGAAAATCAAGTGTGAAAAGGGAGACACGATCTCTACATATCTGAACAAGCTCACCACCTACAGGGATGAGCTTGGAAGTGTAGGGATCATGACAGTCGATGATGACATGGTGAGTCTTTCTCTCCTCGGTCTTCCTAAGAGCTGGCATAGCTACCAAGACTCAGTTAATGGAAGAGAGAAACTGCCAGATTGGGAACAACTTTGGTTGGATCTGATGTAGGAGGAGATAAGAAGAAGCACCAAAGATGGATCTTCATCAAAGCAAGATGATGAAGAAAATCTAGCCTTAGCGAGTAAGGCGAGGAAAGGGAAAGGGAAGGCATCCCATCCCAAATCCAATTCTTCCCATGGTGGGAAGAAGTTTGACAAATCAAAAGTGCAATGCTTTCATTTTCATGAGGTGGGCCATTATGCTACAAATTGTCCATAGAAGAAATCCAAGAAGGGATCCTTGAAGGGATCAGTTGGTGAGGCACTGGCCTCACAGTTTGAATTAGATTTCTCTCTCATCACATGCATGGTTTCATCCATGGTGGGATATGTTTGGTACTTGGACAGTGGAGCCTCTTTCCACATGTCCGGTGACAAGAATCTTTTCAGTACCTTGGAGGAGAAGGATCTCCAAATGCGAATCAAGATGGGCGATGATGTAAAGTACCATGTTTCAGGTGAAGGTATGGTTGTGTTTTGGAGGGAGCATGGAGATCCTCTCACCCTAACTAATGTAAAGTATGTATCGGGTTTGAAGAAGAATCTTGTGTCTGTTGCTATGCTGGAAGACAAAGGCTATGATGTAGTCTTTAGTAAAGGAAAGGTATTCCAGAGGCATATCGGCACTGGATAGACCAAGAGGATTGGGATTTGAGTTAAGAATCTCTACAAGCTGGAGGTAGATGATTGTGTTGCATTGAGTTCCAAAGCAGAGATGGTGCAGAGCCAAGATGTTGGTGAGCTATGGAATAGAATATTGGGCCACTTGCACCATGGGGCCTTGAAGATCATGCAGTAGATTTCTACCGGACTTCCCAAGGGAAAACTGGAGCAAATGGATACATGCAAAGGTTGTACCTTGGGTAAGTATGCAAAATCTTCCTTTCAGGATCGAGACAGTAGAGCTGGAGAAATCCTGGAGTGAGTTCACACAGATGTGTGTGGACCATTCTCTATAGCGTCCACTACTAAACAAAGGTACTATGTTATTTTTAATGATGATTTTTCTCGTAGATGTTGGATCTACTTTATGCAAAAGAAGGATCAGACCTTCTTAAGGTTTTATGAGTTTAAATCCTTGGCAAAGAAAGAATCTGGAAAGAAAATAAAAGCCTTACATAGAAACAATGGTGTAGAGTGTGTCTCCCAACAGTTTAAGGACTTCTACGCAACAAAAGGAATTAAATGGGAGTTGACAACACACCATAACCCACAGTAGAATGGGGTGCTCAAAAGGAAGAATAGATCGATTGTGGGATCAGCTTGAGCAATGTTGAATGACCAAAGCCTACCACTTCATTTGTGGGCTGAGGCATGCAATACAACAATATACTTGCAAAACAGAAGCCGGCACCGTATATTGGGGATGAAGACACCAATGGAAGCCTTTTTTGGGAAGTGAACAGATGTGAGTCACTTCAGGATATTTGGATCATCAGTTTATTGCCATGTGACCAAAGATGCCTGGAAGAAGCTAGATCCAATAACTGAGTTGGGGATACTTGTGGGGTACACTGATACACCCCACAACTATTGGGTGTTCCTGCCTACCAGTCAGAGGACATTGGTATGTAGAGATCTAAAGTTTGACGAGCAGAAACCCATGTGAGTATCACTTGAGAGGGAGCTCAAGTTGCATGCAGAGGAGGAACATTTAGTCCCTAAGGAGGAGGAACCTCAGACTGATGCGGAGTAGCCTTATGTAGAGGATCTGGGAGTGAGACATCCACTCATGCTGAGTCTTCCAGAGATGGGCGGAAACGCTCAAGGGAAGCTGACAGGTTGATGATGGATGTGCGAGAGAATGTGGGACAACCATCTTCTCAGTGTAGACAGAGGAGGTCACCTGAGCGGTACACTGGTTACATGGCCCTGGTTGGGGAGTGTGTAGAGTCTGAACCTTCTTCATTCAAGGAAGCAGTGCAACAACCAGTCTGGGTTGATGCTATGGTAGAGGAGTACAACTCGACCATTCAGAATAGTGTGTGGGATGTTGTCCCAAGACCTCTGGACAAGTCAATGGTGAGTTCCTGATGGCTTTACAAGGTAAAGAAGGCAGCTCATGGTAGTGTTGATAGGAATAAGGCAAGGTTTGTTTCCCGTGGTTTCTCATAGGTTGAGGGGATCGACTACGATAAGAATTTTCTTCCTGTAGCAAGGTACTCATCTATTAGATCGATGTTGGCACTATCAACTCAGATGGGTTGGAAGATCGATCAGATGGATGTGAAGACTGTGTTCCTCAATGGGAAGATTGAGGAAGAGGTGTACATTGAGTAGCCTGAAGGTTTTGAGACCTTCGATCTTGAGTCACATGTGTGTCGACTCAAGAGGGCTTTGTACAGGCTAAAGCAAGCACCTCGTGCTTGGTACACCAGGATCGACAGCTATTTCACCGGGTTGGTCACCAAGAGTGAACCAGATGCGAACCTTTACCACATCATGGTAGAAGGTAAGTCACTAATCATTGTTCTTTATGTGGATGATTTGATTTTGACAGGTGATGATCAGTTTATCAAGTCTTGCAAGGAGGACCTTGTAAGAGTGTTTGAAGTGAAAGACATGGGTCTTATGCACTACTTTCTAGGCATGGAAGTGTGGCAGAAAGATGGGGAAGTGTTTGTGTGTCAAGGAAAGTATGCCAATGAGATACTCAGGTGATTCCACATGGAAAAGTGCAAGCACATGCAAACTCCTCTAGCTAGTAACTGGAGGAAGGAGGATGCTACTTCAGATGAGGTAGTAGCTGCTACTGTTTATCGGCAACTTGTGGATTCATTGATGTATCTAGTGAACACACGACCAAACTTATGCTATACGGTGAACCAGCTGCCTACCGAGCTATTTTGGAAGGCAGCAAAGAATGTGCTGAGATACCTCATTGGCACATTTCAGTATGGATTGTGGTATAGATGGACAGAGGGAGTGAAGTTTTAGGGCTTCACAGATACAGATTGGGTAGGGAGTCCATCAGACGGGAAGAGCACTTCTGGAGGAATCTTCAACCTTGGTTCAACTGCAGTTTCCTGGTATAGCAGGAAACAGAGTTCAGTTTCACTTAGCTCAGCAGAGGCTGAATATATTGCTGCCAGTCAAGCAACATGCGAGGCCATTTGGATGCGGAAGATTCTAGTGGGATTGTTTTGTGAGAGGATGGATCCAACTGTGATCTACTGCGATAATTAGAGTTGTATCAAACTCTCTGAAAATCCAATTTTCATGACAGGTCCAAGCACATTGATATCTGGTATCATCATCTTCGAGACTATGTGGTAAAGAGGATCATGTTGTTGCTGTATGTTTCGACTGAGGAACATGATGCAAATATTTTGACTAAGGCATTGTCAAAATGCAAGTTCGAGTTCCACAGAGACAGGATTGGGGTGACTCATAATCCCATTCTTGTTGAGAGGGAGCATTGAAAATAGCAACAAGAAATGCTAAAAATAGCACGGCTATAAATAGCATTTCAGGATATTCCAATTTTAGTTAGTCCCTAAAGTAAAATTGAGAATTAAAATTTGAATTTGATCTTAGCAGTTGTTTGTAAAATAATTAATTATTTCATCTCGAGTCAATTAGTTGTAGAAAATCAAACATGAAGTCTATGTGAACACATGCAACAGTTTCCCCTTTGATTGAGGAAGTTATCCCTTGATTAAAGGAGATCAGGCTGAGTTGTACTTTGAGTTGTAATTAGTTAGCTTAGTTAACTGAGTTAAGTCCAGTTACGTTAGTTCCAATAGTTTGTGGAACTGATTGTGAGTTCAGTTTGTTAATGCATGCATGCATGTAACTATTGCGCTTCAGATAACTAAATATTCTCTCATAAATAAATCATGCATGTTAGTTCAGTCAGAGACCTTATTGATATCAGATGACGGGATAGTGTACTATCAGTTGCAGGGATATTCCATTGAGGATATCTCTTGCATGCAGAAGGAATTCTTTCCTTGGAGATTGCGCAGTTACTTCTAAGTTTGGTGAGTGTGTGATGAGGCCAATTCACATAGGTGGCAGCATTGGACCCCAAGAGAAACTGTGCAAGGAAATATGAGGCTTGGAGGATTGGAGGAAGGCATATCTTGTGTCTATTCAATTTGTGAGCTGGATTGAGGATTGTACTGAGAGCTGGATAACTTGTGAGCTAAAGCTTTGTGTAATCCGGAGATATTTCCACTTTTATGATAATACAGATATCGAGTTTTTTAGCTAAGGCTTTCCCTAGAGTATTCTTCTGTGTTCATGTGTGATTGATTTCTCATTCTCTATTATATGTGTTCTATTTGATCTTGCTCATAATCGATTAAGCTTCTGCAAGTTTATTTGTAGAAGCAGATCAAGTATTTTGCTTTAGTATATTGGATTATCTGGTAATCTACAGTGGGAAATTCTACATGGTATCAAAGAAAAGGTGATCAAAGCGAAGAACAATATACAAATAAGGGAGAAGTTCGAAGTTTGAAGTGCCTGATTATAGAATTTGAATTCCTATCACATCTCAAATTTCACCAATGGCGTTCAATGGTTTAAGACTCGAGTATGCCCTTCAAGATCATACGACTCTATATTTCTTGTTGCCATTCTCTGTTTCGAATGATAGAGGTTGTTGAAAATAGCAACAAGAAATGCTAAAAATAGCACTGTTATAAATAGCATTTCGGGATACATTCCAATTTTAGTTAGTCCCTAAACCAAAATTGAGAATTAAAATTCGAATTTAATCTTAGCAGTTGTTTGTAAAATAATTAATTAATTCATCTTGAGTTAATTAGTTGTAGAAAATCAAACATGAAGTCTGTTGAGTCTTGAAAATGTCATTCATTTCTATTACACTTTCACTATTATGTCCATTATATCACCTCCATTTCACCTCCATTTCACTACTATGTCACCACATTCATCCCACTTTCATTATCATTGGGCCACCTTTATGTTTTTCCAATCTTTATTATTTCTAAGCCTTTTAAGTGAATTTGTGGTTAAACATTAGAAAATAATGTGCATATGCTTATACCTAACAAATGGGTTGAGGTTGTTGACATGTGTAGGTTGAAAGGAGACTTCTAGAAGACCCTTATGTGGCACTCTAAGGCCAAATTCGAATTTGGTTGGAAAGAATCATGGGATCATGAGGATATGTGTCACATCTCCTAATTGTATTGTAACTCTAAAAAGACATGTGTCTTATCAGTTCCTATTTTGATTAGGACTCTAGAGGTAGAGGGAGAGATTCATGGACTATCATTAATAAGATGGCTCTCATCTTTTTGTATAAATAGGAGATCTCTCTCCTTCATTAGTTAGTCTTTTTAGTCCATTTTAGCTTAAGCTTGTTTTGTAGTTCTTCCTTGATGGCTTTTGAAAGCTTTGGAGAGCTTTGTTGTACTTTGTACTTTTGAAGAAATTGAATAAAGCTTTGATGTTCTCAACATGGAAGGAGATGTGAAGTAGATTTCATGGAGAATATTAGGATGTAAGGTAGAGTAGATTTCATTTTGTAAATATTGCTTTGTAGAATGTAAGGTAGATTAGATTTTTCATTCATGCAATTTTAATTCATGCAAGTGTGTTTAATTTTGCTTTGATTTCATAGGTAGTAGGGGGCCCCTGCCTTGTATAGTTGTCATTTAATTTTGCATTTTATTTTTCTCATGTATATTAGCTGTACATAACAAAGTTGTTTTGATTACTGTTGTTTTACATTTTTCTCATGTATATTAGTTGTACATAAATTGCTTTCAAGTTGATTGTAGATTAGTGATGCACATAGCCTTTTAATGACTAATGAATGACATGATAGAATCATCTTGTCCTTTTGCTGAAGCAGCAAGGATACTGGGTCTCATAGTCACTAGCTCATTGTTTGGTTATTGCATTTTATTTTGATTGAACTAATGACATGATAGAATCATCTTGTCCTTTTGCTGAAGCAGCAAGGATACTGGGTCTCATAGTCATTAGCTCATTGTTTGGTTATTGCATTTTATTTTGATTGAACTAGTTGTATATTCACACTTTTGTTTAAATACTAACTCCATCAATAACATGTTTTAAGTTCTTTTGAAGTGCTAAGTTTTGGAAGTTACCATTAGGGACATAGGCCTTGTCTTGAAATCTTTATCCATACTTGTCCTTTAAAAGTATTCTTAAGACCTTAGAATAGGATTTCCATTTGCATTAAACACTTTAGAAAACCAACAAGAACAAAACCCCAAAAACAAACATAAACTATAAAACAACGAAGTAAGAGAAAGGTTAACTAAGCACATATAGTGCACCACACTTCATCAGTTTACGATACCCGGATTGATAATTTATGTAGAGCAATTTAAGACATTAAATTGACTAGACAAAGTCTATGTGAAGACATGCAACAGTGTCCCCATTGATTGAGGAAGTTATCCCTTGATTAAAGGAGATCAGGATGAATTGTACTTTGAGTTGTAATTAGTTAGCTCAGTTAACTGAGTTAAGTTTAGTTAGATTAGATCCAATAGTTTTTGGAACTGATTGTGAGTTTAGTTAGTTAATGCATGCATGCATGTAACTACTGCACTTCAGATAACTTAATATTTTCTCATAAATAACTCATGCATGTCAGTCCATTCAGAGACCCAGTTGAGCTCGAATTATATAGCCTGGAATGATCACATGGAAGCGCTATTATATGAAAATGGTTGAAAGGACTTCATTGATCAAGAAGTCCCCAAGCCAGCAACAGCTAATGCCCAAGAATTGGTGGAATGGAATAAATGTGTTGCTAGAGCGAGGAGAATCCTCCTAGAGGAAGTTCGAGACCACATTGTCTCAAGCCTCCATCGGAAGGAGACTCCGTTTTTAATGTGGAAAACATTGAAAGATCTATATCAAAACAATAGAAATCAGAGGAAGCTAGCACTAAAAGACAAGCTTCAGAAAATCAAGTATGAAAAGGGCGACATGATCTCTACATATCTAAACAAGCTCACCACCTACAGGGATGAGCTTGGAAGTGTAGGGATCATGACAACCGATGATAAAATGGTGAGTCTTACTCTCCTCGGTCTTCCTAAGAGCTAGCATAGCTACCAAGACTCGATTAATGGAAGAGAGAAACTGCCATATTGGGAACAACTTTGGTTGGATCTAATGCAGGAGGAGATAAGAAGAAGCACCAAAAATGGATCTTCATCAAAGCAAGATGATGAAGAAAATTTAGCCTTAGCAAGTAAGGCGAGGAAAGGGAAAGGGAAGGCGCCCCATCCCAAATCCAGTTCTTCCCATGGTGGGAATAAGTTTGACAAATTGACAGTGTGATGCTTTCATTGTCATGACGTGGGCCATTATGCTACGAATTGTCCACAGAAGAAATCCAATAAGGGATTCTCAAAGGGATCAGATGGTGAGGCACTGGACTCACAATTCGAATTGGATTTATCTCTCATCACATGCATGGTTTCATCCATGGTGGGATGTGTTTGGTACCTAGATAGTGGAGCCTATTTCCACATGTCCGACGACAAGAATCTTTTTAGTGCCTTGGAGGAGAAGGATCTCCAGATGCGGATCAAGATGGGTGATGATGGAAAGTATCATGTTTCAGGTGAAGGTACAGTTGTGTTTTAGAGGGAGCATGGAGCTCCTCTCACCTTGAATGATGTAAAGTATGTACCGGGTCTGAAGAAGAATCTTGTGCCCGTTGCTATGTTGGAAGAGAAAGGCATGATGTAGTATTTAGTAAAGGAAAGGTATTCCTGACGCATAGCAGCACTGGACAAACCAAGAGGATTGGGATTCGAGTTAAGAATCTCTACAAGCCAGAGGTAGATCATTGTGCTGCATTGAGTTCCAAAGCAGAGATGGTGAAGAGCCAAGATGTTGGCGAGCTATGGCATAGAAGATTGGGCCACTTGCACCATGGGGCCTTGAAGATCATACAACAGATTTCTATGGGACTTCCCAACATTTGATATGGCAATAGCTATATAATTCTACATCATTTTTTCGGCCATTATGCTTTGTGTAATCCAGAGATATTTCCACTTGTATGATAATATAGAGATCAGGGTTTTTAGCTGAGGCTTTCCCCAGAGTATTCTTCTGTGTTCATGTGTGATTGATTTCTCATTCTCTGTTATATGTGTTCTATTTGATCTTGCTCATAATCGATTAAGCTTCCGCAAGTTTTTTTTTTAGAAGTAGATCAAGTATTTTGCTTTGGTATATTGCATTATCTGGTGATCTATAGTGGGAAATTCTACATTACCATCCCAAATCCTGTTGAAAATAGTAATAAGAAATGCTAAAAATAGAAGTTCTAAAAATAGCACTACTATAAATAGCATTTCAGGATACATTCCAATTTTAGTTAGTCCCTAAACTAAAATTGAGAATTAAAATTCGAATTTGATCTTAGCAGTTGTTTGTAAAATAATTAATTAATTCATCTTGAGTTAATTAGTTATAGAAAATCAAACATGAATTCTATTTGAAGACATGCAATAGTTTCCCCTTTGATTGAGGAAGTTATCCCCTGATTAAAGGAGAGTAGGATGAGTTGTACTTTGAGTTGTAAGTAGTTAGCTCAATTAATTGAGTTAAGTCCAGTTAGATTAGTTCCAACAGTTTGTGGAACTAATTGTGAGTTTAGTTAGTTAATGCATGCATGCATGTAACTACTACACTTCAGATAACTGAATATTCTCTCATAAATAACTCATGCATGTCATTCAGTCCGAGACCTAGTTGAATTAGTTAGGTTCTATTTACTATCTCAAATAGAGTTGAAGGGTTTAGGGATCTAGCCACACATTTCTTCCATTTCGCCAATTCTTGGGCATTAGCTGGTGCTAGCTTGGGGACTTCTTGATCAAAGAAGTCCTTTAGACCATTGTCCTCTAATACCACTTCCATGAGATCCTTCCGGGCTATATAATTTGAGCAGCCATCAAGGGCATACTCGAGTCTTAAACGATTAAAATTCATTGGTGAAATTTGAGATGTGATAAGAATTCAAATTCTATAATCTGGCACTTCAAACTTGTAACTTCTCTCTTATATGTATACTGTTCTTCGCTTTGATCAACTTTGCTCTGATACCATGTAGAATTTCCCACTGTAGATCACCAGATAATGCAATATACTAAAGCAAAATACTTGATCTACTTCTACAAACAAACTTGCAGAAGCTTAATCGATTATGAGCAAGATCAAATAGAACACATATAACAGAGAATGAGAAATCAATCACACATGAACACAGAAGAATACTCTAGGGAAAGCCTCAACTAAAACCTCGATCTTTGTATTATCATACAAGTGGAAATATCTCCGGATTACACAAAGCTTTAGCTCACAAGCTATCCAGCTCTCAGTACAATCCCTCAATCCAACTCACAGACTAAATAGACACAAGATATGCCTTCCTCCAATCCTCCAAGCCTCCTATTTCCTTGCGTAGTTTCTCCTTGGGTCTAATGCTTCCACCTGTGTGAATTGGCCTCATCACACACTAACCAAACTTAGAAGTAATTGTGCAATCTCCAAGGAATGAATTCTTGCTACATGCAAGAGATATCCTCAATGGAATATTCCTGCAACTGATAGTACACTGTCCCATCATCTGATCTCAACTAGGTCTCTGATTGAACTGACATGCATGAGTTATTTATGAGAGAATATCCAGTTATTTGAAGTGCAGTAGTTACATGCATGCATGCATTAACTAACTGAACTCACAATCAATTCCACAAACTGTTGGAACTAATCTAACTGGACTTAACTCAGTTAACTTAGCTAACTAATTACAACTCAAAGTACAACTCATCCTGATCTCCTTTAATCAAGGGATAACTTCCTCAATCAAAGGGGAAACTGTAGCATGTGTTCACATAGACTTCATGTTTGATTTTCTACAACTAATTAACTCAAGATGAATTAATTAATTATTTTACAAACAACTGCTAAGATCAAATTCGAATTTTAATTCTCAATTTTATTTTAGGGACTAACTAAAATTGGAATATATCCTGAAATGCTATTTATAGCAGTGCTATTTTTAGCACTTCTATTTTTAGCATTTCTTGTTTCTATTTTCAACACTCCCTCTCAACAAGAAAGGGATTATCAGTCAGCCCAATCGTGTCTTTGTGGAACTCGAACTTGCATTTTGACAATGCCTTAGTCAAAATATCTGCATCCTGTTCCTCGATCGAAACATACATCAACAACATGATCCTCTTCACCACATAGTCTCGAAAATGATGATACCGAATATCAATGTGCTTGGACTTGTCAAGAAAAACTGGATTTTCAGAGAGTTTTATACAACTCTGATTATCGCAATAGATCACAGTTGGATCCATCTTCTGACCAAACAATCCCACTACAATCTTCCGCATCCAAATGGCCTCGCATGCTGCGTGACTGGCAGCCATGTATTCAGCCTCTACTGAGCTAAGTGAAACTAACCTCTATTTCCTACTGTACCAAGAAACTACATCTGAACCAAGGTTGAAGATTCCTCCAGAAGTGTTGTTCAGGTCTGATGGACTACCTACCCAATCTGCATCTGTGAAGCCTTAAAACTTCACTCGCTCTGTCTGTCTATACCACAATCCATGATGTGCCTCTGAGGTATCTCAGCACATGCTTTACTGCCTTCCAAAACAGCTTGGTAGGTTGAACCATAGCTTGACTCAGCTGGTTCACCACAAAGCATAAGTCTTGTCGTGTGTTCACTAGATACATAAATGAACCCACAAGTTGCCGATAAATAGTAGCAGCTACTACCTCACCTGAAGTAGCATCCTCCTTCCTCCAGTTACCAGCTAGAGGAGTCTGCATGGGCTTGCACTTCTCCATGTGGAATCACCTGAGTATCTCATTGGCATACTTGCCTTAAGACACAAACACTTCCGCATCTTTCTGCCACACTTCCATCCTAGAAAGTAGTGTATAAGACCCATGTCTTTCATCTCGAACTCTCTTGCAAGGTCCTCCTTGCAAAACTTGATCAACTGATCATCACTTGTCAAAATCGGATCATCCACATCAAGAACAATGATCAATGGCTTACCTTCTACCATGATGTGGTAAAGGTTCGCATCCAACCCGGTGAAATAGCTATCGATCCTGGTGTACCAAGCATGAGGTGCTTGCTTCAACTCGTACAAAGCCCTCTTGAGTCAACACACATGCGACTCATGATCGAAGGTCTCAAAACCTTTCGGTTGCTCAATGTACACCTCTTCCTCAATCTTCCCATTGAGGAATGCATTCTTCACATCCATCTGATGGATCTTCCAACCCATCTGAGCTGATAGTGCCAACATTGATCTGATAGATGAGTACCTTGCTACAAGACCAAAATTCTCATCATAGTTGATCCTCTCGACGTGTGAGAAACCACGGGCAACAAACCTTACCTTATGTTTATCAACACTGCCATCAGCTACCTGCTTTACCTTGTAAAGCCATTAGGAACTCACCAATGACTTGTCTTGAGGTCTTGGGACAACATCCCACACACTGTTCTAAATAATAGAGTCATACTCCTCTACCATAGCATCAACCCAAACTGGTTGCTGCACTGCTTCCTCGAATGAAGAAGGTTCAGACTCTACACACTCCCCAACCAGGGCCATGTAACCAGTGTACCACTCGGGTGACCTCCTCTGTCTACACTGAGAAGATTGTTGTCCCACATTCTCTCACTCATCCATCACCAACCTATCAGCTTCCATTGAGCATTTATGCCCATCTCTGGAAGACTCAACATGATTGGATGTCTCCACTCTCGGATCTTCTACATGCGGCTGCTCTGCATCAGTCTGAGGCTCCTCCTCCTTAGGAACTAAAAGTTCCTCCTCTACATGCAACTTGAGCTCCCTCTTAGGTGATACTCACATGGCTTTCTGCTCATCAAACTTTAGATCTCTGCGTACCACTATCCTCTGACTAGTAGGCAGGAACACCTGATATATGTGGGGTGTATCAGTGTACCCCACAAGTATCCCCAACTCAACTATTGGATCTAGCTTCTTCCGGGAATATTTGTTCACATGGAAATAAACCGATAATCCAAAGATCCTAAAGTGACTCACATCTGGTTGCTTCCCAGAAAAGGCTTCCATTGGTGTCTTCATCCCCATTATACGGTGCGGGCTTTTGTTCTGCAATTATACTGTTGTATTGCATACCTCATCCCACAAATGAAGTGGTAGGATTTGGTCATGCAACATCGCTCGAGCTACTCCCACAATCGATCTGTTCTTCCTTTTGGCCAACCCATTCTGTTATGGGTTATGGGGTGTTGTCAACTCCCGTTTAATTCCTTCTATTATGTAGAAGCCCTTAAACTATTGGGAGACATACTCTCCACCATTGTCACTACGCAAGGATTTTATTTTATTTTCATATTCTTTCTCTGCCAAGGCTTTAAACTCACAAAACCTTAACAAGGTCTGATCCTTCTTTTGCATAAAGTAGATCCAACATCTACAAGAAAAATCATCAATAAAAAGAGCATAGTACCTTTGTTTAGTGGTGGAGGCTGTAGAGAATGGTCCACACACATCTGTGTGAACTCGCTCCAGGATTGCTCCAGCTCTACTGTCTTCATCTTGAAAGGAATATTTCGCATACTTACCCAAGGTACAACCTTTGCATGTATCCGTCTGCTCCATTTTTCCCTTGGGAAGTCTAGTAGAAATCTGCTGCATGATATTCAAGGCCCCATGGTGCAAGTGGCCCAATATTCTATGCCATAGCTCGCCAACATCTTGGCTCTGCACCATCTCTGGTTTGGAACTCAATGAAACACATTCATCTACCTCCTGCTTGTAGAGATTCTTAACTCGAATCCCAATCCTCTTGGTCTATCTAGTGCTAATATGCCTCAGGAATACCTTTCCTTTACTAAATACTACATCATAGCCTTTGTCTTCCAGCATAGCAACAGACACAAGATTATTCTTCAGAACCGGTACATACTTTACATCATTCAAGGTGAGAGGAGCTCCATAGTACTTTCCATCATCACCCATCTCGATCCGCATCTGGAGATCCTTCTCCTCCAAGGTACTGAAAAGATTCTTGTCGCCGGACATGTGGAAAGAGGCTCCACTATCTAGGTACCAAACACATCCCACCATGGATGAAACCATGCATGCGATGAGAGAGAAATCCAATTCGAACTGTGAGGCCAGTGCCTCACCATCTGATCCCTTCTTGGATTTCTTCTGTGGAAAATTCGTAGCATAATGGCCCACCTCATGAAAATGAAAGCATCGCACTTTTGATTTGTCAAACTTCTTCCCACCATGGGAATAACTGGATTTGGGATGGGTTGCCTTCCCTTTCCCTTTCCTCACCATACTCGCTAAGGCTAGATTTTCTTCATCATCTTGCTTTGATGAAGATCCATCTCTGGTGCTTCTTCTTATCTCCTCCTACATCAGATCCGACCAGAGTCATTTCCAATCTGGCAATTTCTCTCTTCCATTAACTGAATCTGTGTAGCTATGCCAGCTCTTAGGAAGATCAAGGAGAGAAAGACTCACCATGTCATCATCGGTTGTCATAATCCCTACACTTCCAAGCTCATCTCTGCAGGTGGTGAGCTTGTTTAGATATGTAGAGATTGTGTCACCCTTTTCACACTTGATTTTTCAAAGCCTGTCTTTCAGTGCCAGCTTCCTCTGATCATTGTTGTTCTGATATAGAACTTTCAATGTTTTCCACATTGAAAATGGTGTCTCCTTCCCATGGAGACTCGAGACAATGTGGTCTCGAACTCCCTCCAAGAGGATTCTCCTCGCTCTAGCCACACATTTCTTCCATTCCACCAATTCTTGGGCATTAGCTACTATTGGCTTGGGGACTTCTTGAACAATGGATTCCTCTAGACCATTGTCCTCTAATACCACTTCCATGTGATCCTTCCAGGCTATATAATTTGAGCTGCCATCAAGGGCATACTTGAGTCTTAAACCGTTGAATGCCATTGGTGAAATTTGAGATGTGATAAGAATTTGAATTCTATAATCAGGCACTTCAAACTTCAAACTTCTCCCTTCTTTGTATACTGTTCTTCACTTTGATCACCTTTGCTCTGATACCATATAGAATTTCCCACTGTAGATCACCAGATAATGCAATATACTAAAGCAAAATACTTGATCTACTTCTATAAAAAAAACTTGTGGAAGCTTAATTGATTATGAGAAAGATCAAAGAGAACACATATAACAGAGAATGAGAAATCAATCGAACATAGAAGAATACTCTGTGGAAAGCCTCAGCTAAAAACCCCGATCTCTGTATTATCATACAAGTGGAAATATCTTCAGATTACACAAAGCTTTAGCTCACAAGCTATCCAGCTCTCAGTACAATCCCTCAATCCAACTTACAGACTGAATAGACACAAGATATGCCCTCCTCCAATCCTCCAAGCCACCTATTTCCTTGCGTAGTTTCTCCTAGGGTCCAATGCTACCACCTGTGTGAATTGGCCTCATCACACACTGACCAAACTTAGAAGTAACTACGCAATCTCCAAGGACTAAATTCCTTCTGCATGCAAGAGATATCCCCAATGGAATATTCCTGCAACTGATAGTACACTGTCCCATCATCTGATCTCAACTGGGTCTCTAACTGAACTGACATGCATGAGTTATTTATGAGAGAATATTCAATTATCTAAAGTGCAGTAGTTACATGCATGCATGCATTAACTAACTTAACTCAAAATCAGTTCCACAAACTATTGGAACTAATCTAACTGGACTTAACTCAACTAATTGAGCTAACTAATTACAACTCAAAGTACAACTCATCCTGATCTCCTTTAATCAAGGGATAACTTCCTCAATCAAAGGGGAAACTGTTGCATGTCTTCACATAGACTTCATGTTTGATTTTCTACAACTAATTAACTCAAGATGAATTAATTGATTATTTACAAACAACCGCTAAGATCAAATTCGAATTTTAATTCTCAATTTTAGTTTAGGGACTAACTAAAATTGGAATGTATCCTGAAATGCTATTTATAGCCGTGCTATTTGTAGCATTTCTTGTTGCTATTTTCAACACAGAGAGTATTAAAAGCCAAGGAAAAGCCATGAAGGGGAGTATAGAGTCTTTCACCTTGTCCATGAGGATGCTAGTAATCCCTCTATCCAAAATTTCACAAGCAATCTGAGAACAACCAAAAGCCATAGATACTAGAGAGTGACTAAAGAACGAGAACCTAGAGAGCTGGTACCTTCGTCAGAGATAACTACCAAAGACATTGGAGCCGGATTTGCTTAAAGAGCATGTAACAACCCTGGTTAAAAATTCATGTAAAAAATATAACACCAAGGTCATGGGGCATGAATTCCAGGCTGAATGGTGGGAAAAAGATCATAGTGGGTGTTCATTTGGTTTATTATGGCTAAGGAAATTGGAAAACGCAATGGAAAAGGAAATGGAATGGAATATGCATGTGGTTATTTGGTTATGATCTGTCATTGGCATGGAGGATTTCTTGGATTGATAGTAGTTTTGCCCAACCTTTCCATTTCTTGGATATCCATGGTGTTGTGGGTTTTACTTTTGTTTTCTAGTTGGTTTTCTTGTGCCTTTGGCTTTGGGTTGAGTTATTAGTTCATGGAAGCCTCGGTTAGACAAATGCTCTGGAAGCCCTGTAACAGCTTAGGTTGAGTTACTAGTCTCAGAAGCCTTGGTTGGAAAAATGATTTGGAAGCCCTTGGTGGGTTGAGTTACTATTCCTGGAATCCCTGGTTGGACAAACGCCCTGGAACCCTGACAACAATTGTGGGTTCAGTCACTAGTCCTAGAAGCCCTCATGGAACAAATGCTTGGGAGTCCTAGACAACTTGGGTAGATACCAATCTGGTGATGGTTAGTGATGTCCAACTGTGATGTGGAATCACTAGTTGAGGGTTGAGGTCGTTTGACCTCTGGAAGCTTTGGATGGTTTTGATTTATTTGTTTTATGATATCCCACATTCATGCTTGGAATATGACATGGGGGTGACTGGTTGAAAGAAAGATTTGGTTTAGCCTAGTCTATGGTTGGGTGGTTCGTGGAAGTCCCATACCTAGTCAGTGTATGAAATCATCAATAAAAGCTCTCTTTCTCCTTGGTGTTTTACGGGTAAATATGCTTGTTTATATGTGGCTTATATGGTTGTTATATCCTTGATATTTATTTTGGTTATATGCTAGTTATGAATGACTTTTATGACAATGAAAATGTATGGCTCTCGAATAATTTTTTGGTTAATCAATGAATGTACAATGAATATATGGCTTAATAGATGGTAATGCATTTTTGTGATGAGGCATCAATGCTTCTTAGTGATTCTCAAATAAGCACGATACCCCTATGCTCAAATATGTTGTTTAAACCTGTAGAATGCATATTTGTGACATGTTTGACGAAATCCCTATCATGTCTAGTAGGAGTCTAGTCAAGTCCTTGTTCAAGTATTTTCATTTGTATCATTGTTTTGATGCTATCTTTCATTTCTAGAAGTTTCAAAGAGTTCTGGGTAGTGATCTGAGCCATGGTCCTAAAAAATTGGCACATAATTTGGAGTCACAGGCACATAACTACTTGGGAAAGTCCCTAATCGCATACATGCCCATGTTGTGGGAACGAATATAAGGTTCCACTCGCACTCATGCCCATGTTGTGCAAGCGAATATATGGTTCCAGTCGCACTCATGCCCATGTTATGGGAGTGATAGAGGATTTAATGTAATAAAAGGTCAGTTTTTCTCGGGGGCTAGTCACCTAGAAGGTTTGGATGGCTCCTGGGGGTTCTGCAATATATCTGGAAGGTTTGTGTAGTGTGTTCCATCGGTTTCACTTCCTTAACTAACACATAGGGAGTTGAATCATATCATAGTAACTCTTCATCACATGTTTACCCATGTTGGATAGTTACTTGGGTAGATGTGGGAGGAGGGTGTTACAAAGTGGTATCAAAGTGGGTTCTGTTCTCTTTGGGTGGTGTCTAGTTTCTGCTTCCATTCTGTGATATCTGATACCACAGAGTGGTATCTGAGCATGGTTCAATGCTTGGACCGAATGGGCGGAATGTGGATTTTCATGCATGCATGAAGGTTGTATATGTGCTTGCTATGTATGCATATGGTGGTCATTGTTACAATTGTGTTGTCATGTAGAAGTTGTCGATATTTTTGTTGGGATGTGTTTGTCATGAATGCATGTTGGTTGTATATGAATTTGTTATGCATGTTAGTTTCTATATGTTGTCATTTATGCATTTTCATGCTTATATTTATGCATGTATAGTAGGTCAAACATGCATTATGAGGTCATTGTATGTAGTTTGTGTCATCATGATGCTATTGGTATGTTATGATGCTAATGTGTTGGTTGAGATAGAGCAAGAGATGCAGATCATTAGAGTGAGGTTGCAACACTAGACTTCAGGGTAAGAGAAGATCATCATATAGGTTTGTATATTTGGCATGCAAGTATGTGGTTAATGGTTGTTATAAGCATTAGGGTTACTTATATGCTTGTCATTCTATTATTATGGTTACATGTATGATAAATGCTAGTTGATTAGTGTAGTCATATGCACATGTGTCGAATAGTCATGAATGATAGTAACTTGTGGTTGTATGCATTGTTGTTGTTGTTATATAATAGTTAGCTTGATGATTATTGTTATTGTATTAAGATCTTTATGTTATATGTATCACGCTAAATTGGATTGGCCTATGTAGATGGTTATGGTTACGATATTCAGGTATGAGTTGAATTATTTGTGACATTGTATTGTACTAATCTAGATTGATTATGCATATGTGATTGTTATGAATGAATGGAAATCATTAATGAGCTTATGATGTGAACATGTTAGCTAGTTACTTTTATGGATATCATGACCTTATTTATGTTTAAGTTGATGTGTTGTGAAGTTATATCTTGCTAATCTAGATTGATTGTGCAAACAAGATAGCCTCCCCTGAGATACATCAAGGTATGAGTTTTCTTATGTCGTCTACTTGGTCTTTGAATGTTTGATTGTGTAGTTTATTTGGTGTGTGAGTGTTTGGTGTCTATTATATCATCTATCTATTGTTTGAATGTTTGATTACTTGCATGATATGAGTATGTGTCTATAAGATTTCATGAATGAATGGCCTCGTTTTAAGATAGTTGTACTAACACATATGTGTTGAGACAATTGATATGTGCTTGAGTGTAAGTGGGTGCTAGTTGTAGTATTATGATTAATGATTGTGAATTCACTGTTGATTATGACATGGCTGATTAGTATTGGTAAAGGTTGATTTCAATTACTAGATATGATTTCTTAATCTTTAGAACATATGATTTACATATGTCAACAGTTGCAGGGTAACATGCTTGGCATTAGCATGACAAGGTAACAATTGATTTGTTTATATAGCTAATAGTTGGGTGATGCGATAGTACATAGTAAGACTCAATTGCAGTAAGGTAAAGGTAAAAGGAAGGAATTGGGTGAGAATTCCTTTGAATATGTTTGGAAATCGTAATTCCAAACAAATGAATGCTTTGAATACAAGAAATCTTCTTAACCCTAATCTTGTCGGAAATTGTGTTGATATGTGTTATATTCATGGACATGTATTTGACAGGTATAACAATTGGTGTCTAGTAGTACCTAGATCTATCAAGAGAATTGGAGTCTCTTAAGAGATGGAACGGATGTGTTCAATTACAAGGCAATGTGATTGGCACAACAAGGTAAGGTAACTAGTATGTTGTTATGTTTATTTATGCACTAACAGTTATGTGTTTATGACAGTATGATGCATGGAATTGCATGGAAAAGGAGACTGCCATGAAAACTTGAAGAAGGCTCGGGTTGAGCTCTCCCTTGGAAGCACTGGGAACTAGGGGGATTGAGTCAGGGTGTTTGCTGCTAGTCTTTTTTATTTTGTCTTTTGTGATTTGTTGTGCTTGATTGTAGCTTTGTTTATATCTAGTGTATGTCCATGCCACTTTGTTTCAGGTGTCGTATTGCTATTGGTTTTCATGGTTTTCTTCTTATTTGTTTCTTGTTCTTACCTTTTATTTTTTTAGTTTCTTGGGAATTGGTTAGGGAAAGAGGAAGTTAATCGAGCTCGAGAAGAGCTGAATGAAACTCAAAATTAATGTAAGACTCAGTGGAAGCTCAGTGCATGTAAGGGCAAATGAAGGCAACACTATAACTATCTATTGAGTTGGTTGGGTCCATTGGGATAAATGGACGGTGGCAGGACAATCATGAGAAAGGTAATAGGAAAGGTGGAATAAATAGATTTGAGGAGTTAGATGCCTTGGCTATGTTGGGAATTATTGATCTTGATGTTGTGCATGGACAAATAAATTTCTCTTATCCTTCACCTTATGCTATCTGGTAATTATGTTGTGATCATGATTATGTTGATGTTTGTATATATATATATATATATATACACATGTATGTATGTATGTCATGTCTGATAGGGTCATCATGTTGAGATTGCAACAAGATGATGGAGCTTAGTGAAAAGAGTCGCCTTCACTAAGTGGGCCCGCAGGCAAATTATGGCGCAAGTTCTATTTTTGGATCCCAGCAGGGATGATCACAGCAGGAGTGACCACAGCAGGGATGATCACAGCAGGAGTGACCACAGCAGGAGTGATCACAGTAGGAGTGACCACAGCAGGAGTGATTACAGCAAGAGTGATCAAAGTCTATTTTTAGACTGGTTGTCCAAAATAGAAAAGTCAAATATTATTGTCTCATAATAATATTTGGACTACAAACTTGATCTTATTCTCTTAGAGCACTTCAGTTTGAGCTACAGATGTGGCCCATGCAGCTGTCAAAAGGAAGTACGCTTTTCTTATGAGTCAGTTGAGTTGTTGCATGCATGACTTCAGTTAGAACTCAATCAATTGAGTTTGGTGGAGTTGATTGTGGAGTTGATGGAGTTGTGTTCAGTTTGACTTGGTTAAACTAGTTGTAGTTAGTCTAACTGCAAATAGACTAATGATGAGTTGTTAAACTAATTATTAACTCATAATACAACTATAGAATACATCAGTTAACTCAGTTGCATGTCAGTGCATGTTCATTTCAACAGGGACAGGTGTTAGAGAATCAGATTGCTATCAGTTGTGACTATAGTACTTTGTAATGTTACATGGTCTCAATCATTAATATATAGATAGTGTGGGGTTTTTAGCGAGATGCTTTCCCTGGATTACATACTGTGTTAATGTGTGAATGCTCTTGATGTTTTATTGTTATTGATGCTGCTATATTGATGATCAACGTAGAGGAGCTTATGTATTGTGTATGTATTCCCCAATAGTACATGATCAGGATAATATCTGTTGAATATGTGTTAAATTATTCAAAATTTCTACATGGTATCGGAGCTATTGATCATCAGATCTACTATTCAGGAAGTGTTTACATTCTATTTCTTCAGGCAAAGTCTGTAATCGGGCCAGGTAGCCTCTGGATTCATCCTTCCTTTGGAAGGTGAGATATCCAGTGAATGCCCATACAGTTAATCTCTGTACGAGAAATATTGTGTTCTCACGAATCTTAGATCCGAGGCGGTTGAGTTGGTTGCTGGTGGAATTCAAATTTGCAGCAGTGTTTTCTTGGTGGCAACGCAGAAATGTCTTTCAACGGATTGCGATTGGAGTATGCTCTTGAGGGCAACTCAAACTATATTGCATGGAAGGACAAGATGGAGGCAGTATTGGATGATAACGGGTTGAAGGAGTTCATAGATACGGATGTCCCAAAGCCTACTGATGCTACTCAAGCTGATGCTTGGCAAAAGAAGACCGCAAAATGTCGAAGGATTTTGTTGGAGGGCGTGAAGGATCACATTGTGTCCAGCCTCCATGGAAAAGCTAATCCATATTTGATGTGGAAATCATTAACAGAATTATTCCAAAGCAAGAGCAATCAGAGGAAGCTGGCGCTCAGAGACAAACTCAGAAACATCAAATGCGAGAAGGGTGACAGTATGCCCAAGTATCTCATGAAGTTCACTCAGTGTCGAGATGAGCTGGGAAGTGTGGGGGTTACTGTCGATGATGAGGACTTGGTGAGCTTGGCTCTCCTTGGTCTTCTGAAGAGTTGGCATTCCTATCAGGACTCTATCAATGGTCGGGAGAAATTGCCAGGATGGGAAAGACTATGGTCAAATCTTGTGCAGGAGGAGATTAGGTGGAGTACCAGGGATGGATCTTCGTCAAAGGGAGCTGATGAAGAGAATTGTGCTTTGGTTGCCAAAGCAAAGAAAGGGAAGAGTAAGAAAGCTTCTCAGTTTGGTGCGAAAGGCAAGAAGCAGGATATGTCCAAGGTGAAGTGTTTTCACTGTCACCAGCACGGACACTATGCCACTAATTGTCTGCAAAAGAAGAAGAACAAGCAGGCTTCTGGATCTTCAGTAGGAGAGGCTCTAGCCTCACAGTTTGAGCTTGATTTTTCATTGATCACATGCTTGGTTTCAAGTGTGATGGGATCGGTGTGGTTCTTGGACAATGGTGCGTCTTTTCACATGACGGGAGATAGAGATTTGTTCTCTGATCTGGAGGATAAATATCTTGGAGTGCACATCAAGATTGGCGATGACGGTAGATACAGTGCGACAGGTATTGGCACCATTTCCTTTGTGAGGGAGTCTGGTAAACCCTTCGTATTGAAGGAAGTCATGCATGTTCTAGGATTGAAGAAGAATCTTATCTCAGTGGCGATGTTAGAAGACAAGGGGTATGATGTTGTTTTCAGCAAGGGAAAGGCTTTCCTGCGCAGCAAGACAACTGGTGAGACCCGGAAGATAGGGGTTCGAGTGAGGAACCTTTATCAGTTGCATGTAGATGGATGCACAACAATGGCAGGCAAGGCAGAAGGATTGGTGAGCCGGGATGATGGCGAGTTGTGGCACAGGAGATTGGGTCACCTTCACCATGGAGCCTTGAAGATACTGCAGCAGATCACTACAGGGCTTCCTAAAGGCACTCTTGCGCAGTCAGATCAGTGCAAGGGGTGTACGTTGGGGAAGTTTGTGAAAGCCACCTTTCACGAGAAGGATAGTCGCGCCACGACGATCCTTGAGAGAATTCACACAAACGTGTGTGGACCTTTCTCAGTTGCTTCGACAACAAAACACAGGTATTATGTGATTTTTGTTGATGATTTCTCTCGTAAGTGCTGGATCTTCTTCATGCAGAAGAAGAGCGAGACATATTCAAAGTTTTGTGAATTCAAAGCACTGGTCGAGAAGGGGTCGGGGAAGAAGGTGAAGGCTATTAGAAGCGATAATGGTGGTGAATACATCTCGGATGAGTTCAAGGATTTCTACAAGGCAGAAGGGATTCGTAGAGAGCTCATAGCTCCCCATAACCCACAGTAGAATGGGGTAGCTGAGCGGAAGAACAGAACGATTGTGGGTGCTGCACGGGCAATGTTGCATGATCAGGGCCTACCCCTTCACTTGTGGGCAGAAGCATGCAATACATCAGTTTATGTGCAGAACCGTTGTCCTCATAGGATACTTGGCATGAGTACACCCGAGGAGGCTTATTCTGGTAAGAAGCCTGATCTTTCTCATTTGAGGATTTTTGGTGATAACATTTACATGCATGTGACGAAGGATGCCAGGAAGAAGTTGGAGCCGACCGCAGAGGTTGGGAAATTTGTGGGGTACACTGATACGCCTCACAACTATCGTGTGTATTTGCCAGACAATGGTAAAACTATTGTGCGACGGGATATAAAATTTCAGGAGGAGAAAGCCATGAAGTGTTCGCTTGAGAGAGAGCTACACTTGCATGTAGATGAGGAGCTATTAGTTCCTAAGGATGAGCTTCAGGATGTGGATCAGCCACAGGACGAGGTTCATGGAGTGGAAGAGACCACTCATGCAGCGCCAACCATCAGAGGGCGAAAGCGCTTGACAGAAGCTGAGCGACTGGCTCAAGATGCAGAGAAAGTTGTAGGACCACCTACAACCCAATGCAGGTAGAGACAGTCACCTGATCGATACACTAGATAAATGGCTCTTATGAGCAAGTGTGTTGTGACTGAGCCATCCTCTTTCGAGGAAGTTGTGGAGGATCCCGCATGGGTAGACGCCATGGTGGAAGAGTATGATTCTATTGTCAGAAACAGTGCATGGGAGATTGTTCCTAGACCGGAAGGGAAATCAATGGTGGGTTCGAGATGGATCTACAAAGTTAAGCAGGCAGCTGACGGGAGTGTAGAGAAGTACAAGGCAAGATTTGTTGCCCGAGGCTTTTCACAGATAGAGGGGATTGATTATGAGGAGACCTTTGCACCTGTTGCAAGGTATTCTTCCATACAGACGATTCTTGCTCTCTCAGTGCAGATGGGATGGCACATTCATCAGATGGATGTGAAGACAACGTTCCTCAACGGAGTCATTGAGGAGGAGGTGTACATTGAGCAACCCGAAGGCTTTGAGGTCTTCAGCAGCGAGTTACATGTGTGCAGGCTCAAGAGAGCGCTGTATGGGTTGAAGCAAGCACCACGTGCTTGGTACACACAGATAGACAACTATTTCACAGGACTTGGATTCTCCAAGAGCGAGGCGGATCCTAACCTACACTAGATTGTGGTGGAGGGTAAGTTGCTTATCATTATACTGTATGTTGATGATTTGATTCTAACGGGTGATGAGCTATTGATACTGTCATGCAAGAAGGATCTTGCTACAGAGTTTGAGATGAAGGACTTGGGCCTCCTTCACTATTTCCTAGGATTGGAAATATGGCAGCGCAGTGGTGGACTGTTTGTTTCTCAGGGCAAGTATGCTCGGGAGATACTGGAGAAGTTCAACATGCATGGCTGCAAGCCTGTTGATACTCCTCTTCCTGGAGGTTGGAGGAAGGAGGATGCCACTTCAGGAGAAGAAGTGGATGCCACTGTTTATCGACAATTGGTGGGGTCGCTGATGTATTTGGTCAATACACGACCTGATATATGCTATGCAGTTAAACAACTTTCACAAGCTATCATTAAGCCTACCAAGCTCTTCTGGAAGGCGGGCAACCATGTATTGCGTTATTTGAGAGGCACATCGGGATATGGTTTGTGGTACAGACAGGAGGATGAGGTGAAGCTATGTGGCTTCACGGATGCAGATTGGGCAGGGAGCCCAACGGATAGAAAGAGCACATCAGGAGGGGTCCTCAATATTGGATCGACAACAGTTTCTTGGTACATCGGGAAGCAGAGATCCATGGCACTCAGTTCAGTGGAGGCCGAGTATATGGAAGCAAGTTTGGCTGCATGCGAGGCTATATGGATGAGGAAGATCCTGGTTGGTTTGTTTAGTTCTCATTTGGATCCTACTGTGATTTACTGTGATAACCAGAGTTGCATTAAACTCTCGGCTAATCCTGTATTTCATGATAGATCTAAGCATATTGAGATCAGGTACCATCATATCAGAGATTGTGTGCAGCGGAGGATCAGGATGCTGATATTCTGACGAAGGCTCTCACCAGGAGAAAATTTGAGTACCACCGAGGCAGGGTAGGG